>OV884018.1:5014168-7414168 GCA_930367235.1 Sarcophaga rosellei | reverse complement strand
TGTCCTGTATAAAAAGGAGGCTAAATCGGATAAAAAATTTACTTTTGCAGGAAATAGACCTAGTACGCTGCACAGCCATGCTATCAAGGATTCCAAAACAAATGTCCTTTCGATCGGGCATTACTTTGGGCCATAGATATACTAGCTGACGAAGTTAATTGCTTTCTTCAAGTAAGCCTAAATAAAAGAGTCCTGATTTAAACGAGGCAAAATTGGATAAAACATGGGCTTGTGAGAAAAATGGACCTAGTGGGACCGAGAGTCATGCTGTCAAGGATTCCAAAACAGATTTCCTTACGGTCAGGCATTACTTGAAACCAAAGATATAGGCGAGTTGAAACTAATACAGACGACGAATCTGATATTTTTCTCATTGATAAGAATAAAAAATGCAAGTCATCGCCAAAAAAATGCATGTTATCGTCCCAAAAAATGCAAGTCATCGACCAAGAAATGCAAGTTATCATCCAATAAAAATGCAAGTCATCCAAAACATGCAAGTCATCGCCAAAAAATGTATGTTATCGTGCCAAAAAAATGCAAGTCGTCGATCAAGAAATGCAAGTCAACATGATCCAAGAAAAGTGCAAGTCATCCAAAAAATGCAAGTCATCGCCAAAAAAATGCAAGTCATCGATCAAGAAATGCAAGTCATCATCCAAAAAAAAATGCAAGTCATCCAAAAAATGCATGTTATCCAAAAATCAAAAAAGCATGATCGGTACGGCTGTTAAAGTCATTAAAGGAGATTGAATTATATGTACTCAAGTGGGATGCATTGTTCTTAAATAAATGTCAAACGATTTCTTCGATATTTTGCTTGATCGCTGTGCAGCCCTTGTGCTGACCAACTTCTTCCTCTTCCCTAATTTTGGTGGAACTTGCTCAGTATAGTGGACTGCGTTCACCCATGGCGTCACAGAGGGCCGCTAGGCGTGCTCAAGTGAGCTTTGTGATATCAGAGCTACCACCTCGACCTAACCTAACCTTGCTTGATCGCAGATTTTGCTTGTTGCCTGAGCTACATACGAATGTATATGATGTTTTGTGTTTGCGGTTGTAGTAAAGAAATCCATTTTTCTCCCCCGATCAATGCAAACACGGGAAATCGTCTTTCAACGACTCTCGGCTTTGGTACCTCTAACAATGAAATGTTAAACCAGACTAGAGGGGGATGTTGAAAAAATCCGCCGTTCTATGGAATGTTAAAACTTAGAAAGCCTAGTTATCCGATAAGAATGTAAAACACATCTCCAAATATTTAGAAATTCCCATTGAGATCCTCTGGTTAACAATGAAATTCTACAATTTTTTTGTCCATTTTCCACGTTTCCAAAGCATAATTCAAATTAATTTCGTTGCATTACAGACGTAACTTAAGGAACTGAAGAAACGTGATGAAATACATACATATATGAAAACAACACTTTCAAAAGACAGAAAGAAAAACAGAAGTGTATATAAGATGATGTTGCAAGAAGAACATGTACGTTGGTTGGCTTTGGTAGGCTTAACGGACAGTCAACTTTTCAATGAGATAAAGAACAAGTTTCTTCTTCTACGTACTAGATGTATGTACTTTGAGAAGAAGAGCAACGATAGCAGAAGAACAAACAAAAAATCCTGATCCCACAAGCTTAATGTGAATGGTGGTAGGTAGGCAAGTGGTAAAACATCTTCCTCCTACAGTGTACCACTACACTCTCCGCGCTTTTGTCGTTTATCTTTGACTGTAACGTGTGTTTTTGTTTTGTTTTCTTTCATTTTCTGCTCATTTTCTGGTTTCTGGTACACCTTTACCATCTTTACTTGACTTTGT
Source organism: Sarcophaga rosellei (assembly GCA_930367235.1). Classification (NCBI taxonomy): domain Eukaryota; kingdom Metazoa; phylum Arthropoda; class Insecta; order Diptera; family Sarcophagidae; genus Sarcophaga; species Sarcophaga rosellei. Next base: position 7,412,349 of record OV884018.1, on the reverse strand, counting down.
TATCAGTTTCTTCTCCTGATTTTTTTTTCTTTTGATTTACTTTTTGGACACAATCTCTTTCGCTCTGGTGTTGTGTTATGTTGGTTGGGTCTGCTAGAGGTTTGGCGTTGTTCGTTCGTTTGTTCCACCAAATATGGTAATATTTCATGTGCTGCCAACAGCCAAACATACCACACACATCTACGGGTATTATGTTATGGCAGCATGACTTGACTTGCTTTATTTCTGGATTTGAGTCTTCCATACAATCAAACTCTGTATGCTCTGGTTGTGCAAATTCATTTTATTTAATGTGTTTGAGAAAAGGGCGCAGTAGTGGTAAGTAACGCTCGCATCTGGCGATAAAGATGATGATGTTGAGAAGGATGATGCATCAAATTTGATTGCTTGTGCTTTACAGAGCGACCAAAAAAAGTCTTGCAGCTGGGAAAAGAAAATACAATTTCAAATAACGGCTCCAAAACGTTTCCCGTAAAACTGTTTCAAGATTAATGGCAGCGGAAATTTCTCAACACTTGAGATGTGTTAAGAAGGAAAAGTATTCACACAAACAAATTATACACATATGTACGCTGGATGATGACCTAGGCTTTCTTGAATAAATTGAAAATATGTACCTCCAAACGGATTAAAAATTTTCTTTCAAAATATCTACGAATTAATATGTGAAACGTGATGCTGTTGTAAACCGCAGAAAGACAATTTTTTTTTATGAAATAAAAACAAACAAATCATTTCTAATACCAAAACAATCTGGTGGCAGTTAATACATAATGACGTATTACGTTATCAGAGCTATTAAATCCGACTAAACGCTTTGAATTTATAATACAATACAACGTTTAAATGTTACGTTAAATGAATAGTTTTTTAAGCGTCTTAATGATATGATTGCAGAGCATAGGTTATGTAAGACCGTTAAAGAAACAAACAAACAAACTTTATAAACTTAAGTTAGAAAAAGAAAAGACACATAAATACGTTTGAACATGTACTTCACAGTTTCGCATTTAGAAAATCCAGGCAAACTATCGGACTGAAAAGAATTCTTTGCCATTTTAAATCTTGTCTTCTTTCTTTCTTTCTTCTACGTTCAATAATATCCTTACGGATATCGGTTCCACCGTTGAGCTGTTGAAATACTTATTTTCATTTTTTGGATAAGTGCATTTTTTTGGGCGATGACTTGCATTTTTTGGTCAATGACTTGCATATTTTTGTAGGTGACTAGCATTTTTGCATGTGACTAGCATTCCTTTGCAATATGACTTGCACTTTTTGGACGATGACTTGTATTTTTTCGACGATGACTTGCATTTTTTTGGACTATGACTTGCATATTTTTGTAGGTGACTAGCATTTTTTGCAGGTGACTAGCATTTTTTTTTTTTACTGTGACTTGCACTTTTTGGTCGATGACTTGCATTTTTTGGTCGATGACTAGCATTTTTTGGACTATGACTTGCACTTTTTGGTCGATGACTTGTATTTTTTTAGACGATGACGAATTTTTTGGTCAATGACTTGCATTTTTTTGGACGCTGACTTTTTTGGACTATTACTTGCACTTTTTGGTCCATGACTAGCATTTTTTTGGACTATGACTAACATGTTTTTGGACGATGAATTGCACTTTTTGATCCATGACTTGCTTTTTTTGGACGATGACTAGCATGTTTTTGGACGATGAATTGCACGTTTTGGTCCATGACTTGCATTTTTTGGACGATTTCTAGCATTTTTTGGTCGATGACTTGCATTTTTTTGGACAATGACTTGCATTTTTTTCGTCGATGACTTGTATTTTTTGGTCGATAACCTGTATTTTTTTAGACGATGACTTGCATTTTGGTCAATAACTTGCATTTTTTGGACGATGACTTCAATTTTTTTGATATTCATCGATGAGAAAGATATTCTATTAGTATCGACGCCTATACCTCCGCTTCCAAGTAAAGCCTGGATATTGTTTAGTCGACAAAGACTGGAATGGCAGAACCCATACAAACTCTATACCTGCTCTATCGTCCCGGTCTATAGAAAAAGTGTACCCAACAAATTTCAGTGTACCCATAAATTTAAGACATCAAACAGAGAGAGGAGCTATTTCTCAAGAGAGAGAGAGAGAGAGAGAAAAACTCAAAACAACCTTTTCTTATCTTAATTTCTGTCTTATCTTTGTGTTGGTAATGGCTATTAGAATGAAATGAAATGGCTCCATAATTTACACCTCATTTTCACGTTAATTACTTGAGATAATATGCGTTAAAAAAAAATGAAATCGTGCTCCTTTTTTTTTTGATCTAAGGAATGTTGAATAGCCATTGAAGTAGACATGACTGCTTAGATTGTTGTTTTTTTATTTACAATTCTATGGCGGCTCATTAAAATGTTGGAAGAAGAAGAGGAGAAAAAAAAACAAAAACAGAAAAGAATTCCATACCAAAAGAAAACGAAACATGTCCCCTTTTTTTAATTTTGTTCAATAAGTTTAACCCGACGCCTACAATTAACACAACATGAGGTCTAAAATAAATAAATTCAAGCAACTCTCGTCTGTCTGACTGACGACTGAGACTACCTGCTACCAATAAAAAAGAATTTTTTCTCCTTTATTTTCCTTTTTTTTCTTCTGTTCTTACCTAGAGAGAGAGGGGAAAAACAAAAATGCGAATGTTCCCGTAAATGGAACAGTGAATGTGACTGTAAAGGTATTTTGCTACTTGAGACAAGAGAAAAAAAAAGAAAAAAAACCAGAATGAATATGATTTAATAGGAAAAAGAAATCTCAAAATTCCTTTGGATTAAGAATACAAAACAAAATAAATATTAAACACATGCCAGCCAGGCTAAGTGTTTGCCAGCCTGATTGCATGGCTGACGTTTTAATAATTTCTTGAATGGCATTTAAAAGTATTTCATTTTCTTATGAGTATTTTTTGTTCAAAATAAATAAATATGAAACAATAACCGTAAGATTAACGTCAATTTAGCCTTCACATGTAGTACATTTCAAAACAGGCAATGTAAAACACAATGTTGGCGACTTACGGCATAAAGCGATCGAAACAGTTAAAATCTTTGAAATAAAAATTCAATTCAGTCAATTCGCCTGAAAACGAGAAATTTTTTGAAAACAGGCCCAAGGTTTACCCTGCTAAACTCCAGGAACGGCTGGAAATATTCTTACCATACAACAAAGGTTAGGCTATGTTAGGTTGGAGTGGTAGCTTTGATATAAAAGCTCACTTGAGCACGCATAGCGGTGCGTTGTGATGCCACAGGAACTGTTATGTCAGGCAGTCCCTGTACTGACCAAATTCCACCGAATTGATCGAAGAAATCGGTCAGCGCAGGGGCTGCACACTACCTCCCCCAAGCTGTAAACCAGCCTGAAAGTTTTATAAACGACGCTATATATAGTCGCCGTAGTCTAGTAGATAGTGTGTTCGCCTATTAGACGTAAAGCCCGGGTTCGAACCCCAGGCTAGACATCGAAACGAAATAAGGAAAAAAATAATTCTTAGGCGACTTCCTCTCAGCAGATTTCTGGCAAAAACTCTGAGAGTAAATAAAAACCTGCCATGAAAAAGTTTCTCAAAAACTGTCGTTCGGAGTCGACGTTAAACTGTAGGTCCCGCCACTCAAGTATAAAGAAATTAAGGCACACACGATGAGTGGTGTGAGAAGCTAGGCCGTAATTCTGACTGAAGGGTTGTAATGGCCAATTATGTATGTGTAATCGTGGAAGAGAGATACGTGGGCCTACATGGTGAAGCCAAATAGGCAAGGAAACTGCCGCCATTGATATAGGACGTTCGTTGGCTGTACATCAAAACTAAAATATTCAAAGTGGCCTTTATGTGATTGACAAACACTTAATAGTCTCTACAGTTTTTCTATTTTCTATCAAAAAACAATTTGAATTACAAGCCAAATTTCAATTTTAGTGACTTGACATATGAAGAAAAAAAAAAAAGGAAATTGGTTACCTTTCCAAGTCAAGTTTTTTATTTTTCGTTTTTATTTACAAAATCCGGCGCCATTCCAATAATACCCACACTTAAAAGTGCAAAGAAGGAAAGGAAAGGAAAGGAAAGAAAGAAGAAAACAAAAAAAATTGTGATGGAAATTTATTGTATTACTTGCGACCCATAAAAAAGCCGTTGGCTTTATAATAAAATTTCAAAGAAAAAAACGAAATACTTGGCAAGCAAAATGGTAGACAAAATTTTATGTAATAATATACGATTTTTTGTTTCTTTTTTTTGTTTTCATTTTAACATAATAATACTACAACACAATATTGATCAATCACTATTAAAAACAACCCCCATTGGTTTGTAAATATTTAAGCTACCCCTCTCCCCTCCCCCCTTTTCAAAAACTAAAATATAAGTACAGTATACAGTACAGTTCACAGCCTGTACGCTTAGAAATTACTGAAAAAAAAAAGTTGTAATAAATTCAACTGGTTGTCAAGGTAACTGGCATAACAATACAAAAAATTTTTTTTTTGGAATAAAAACCCCAACACACAATACACCCCAGTATACTATATGTACGGTGTGGTAACCCCCCCTTAAAACACCTAACGCATGCATAAATAAATAAAAAAAAACGAGTGGCTACCCTTCGCTTTGTTTACTATGGGGTCATCACATAACAAAAAAAAAAAAGAAAACTGAGAGAGAGCGAGCGAAAAAAAAAGAAACAAGAAAACAAAGCCGGTAGTTGGTGTTTTCAGCACGTAAAACAAATGTTTGAAAATTCACGCAAGCACACATACATTTGTATGTATATAGGCTCCCATATCAACTACACACAGTCTCCTCTACCCCCATAAACTTGCTTTTATTGCTTGCAAAATAACTGCACCCTTTTGAAAACAGCAAAAACAAAAACAAACACTCAAAAAAATTAAATCAAAAACACAGGCGAGGTAACTTAAGCAATAAAAACCCATCATGCTCCTCTCTCTCTCTCTATCTGGCTCTTACTCACAACAGTAATACCGTACTGTAATGATAAAAGATGACATATACATTAGATAACACAGAGGAGAGAGAGAGAGAGAGAAGGCTCAGGATGCACAGTGTAAAGTATCCAAAACTATTACAAAAGTTTGCTGTTTTTTGTTGTTTTTTTTTTTGCATTATGGGGGCTGTTTGTTATTTTTGTTTTAAGCTTTTTATCTAGTTAAGCCGTTAGAAACCCAAAACAAACAAAAAATTTTCAAAACTAGCAAAAAAAAAACTACAAAAACAACAAGCACAACACCACCACTGACAACATGAAAAGATAATTTTCTATGTTCTTGATGAGTGAGTGAGTGAGTGTATTTTGTCATTGTTGTATTGTGTGTGAAATTGACATTTTGAGGTTAAAGGTCTGCTTTTGTTGGTTGTTTATTATTGCTGAGCTTTAACAACACAAGAAATCAAAGAGAAACAAAAGCATTCAGCATAGAACTGGAGGGGTGGTAAATCAAAAAAATAGAACAATAATAATAATCGATACACAGTTAATCAAAATACACTCAAAGAAATACTGTGTTTATAAAGAAAATAATAGTGTTTCTGGGTCTGCGCTCGAAGTGAGTGAGAACAGGCAAAATTATTGGAAGAAAACTATTAGAAATGGTTAGAAGTCGGCTATTTTTGTACGAAAATTTAATTTATTAAGTTCCAAACCTTTTTATGAAAAATAATGAAAATTTATTTAAAAAATTAAATTGTTCTCCTTCCAATTTAATTTCCCATTCAAAAGGTTACCAGGATCGGTGTATTAGCTTCTCCAAAGAGCCTTAGCTCCTGTTCAACGAGGCAGCATAAAAGTCTTCAGATATACTTCCTGGATAAAAGAATAAACTCCGACTTAGCCGACTGTATGTCGCGACCTTTGTCAGATGCCCATGAAGAAAATTCCCTAGAAGTGGACTGCAAGAACTTCTCTATGGTCACAATCGGCACCAGTTCTTCGTTTTAAATAACCTTTCTTACCTTAGCCTTGAAGTACCTGTGAAGGCTGTTCACCACAAGATTCCATAGCTAAGGCGAATATACGTTCCTGTTCCCTTCTGGGAAAGTACTCTGGGACACTGATTTTTTCAGGCAATTCCCGCCTAGTTCGGAGGTGATTATATTACATACCAACATGTTAATAATCCACTCAACAGGAAACCAAAGACACCAAAACCCACCAGCGCCTCTCTGACACCTACATTCTCAATTTTATTGAATGCCTGCCTCTTTCTCTACTTAATTCATCATTCCAACGTTTTAGCCAGGACTACAACCTATCTTCACTCACAATCTATGAGAGGTGGGCCCTAGAGCTCAAAGTCAACTTCGAACGATAGATTTGGAAAGGTTTTCATGCTCTCTCACAACTTTTGCTAGAAGACTGTTGAGAGGAAATTGCCGAAAGAAATATTTTTCATATTTCGTTTTGTTTGAGAGCTGATCTGAGTTGGGTTTAGAACCACGGGTTCTCGCCTCATAAGACAACACACCACATACTAGACTACGTCGACTTTAGAGTGTGATAAACTAGAGCATAATTTCAAAGTATCTAGAAGTACAAAGAACGAGACATTTATAGCAATACTATCGCTCAGTCAGAATGCTATCCGGGGACTCAGCTCATACGAGGATGACTTAAGAATTGTATGGGACCTTTTGAAATCAGGTCACCCTCTGCTGAAACCCAGGTTATGAGAAAAATGTAATCAGCTAACGAGCTTAGGAAAAAGGGGAGTTTCTACACCGCTAATGGGGTTCTTTCTATGGAGTGTGAAAAGAAGTTTGAAAAGGTATAAACAGCGTAGGGAAAAATGAAAAGAGCATAGACTTTCCGTAAAACAAATATATTTAAATTATGCATCAGGATATCCAGAAGTTGTCTGTGCATAACATCTTTACAGCAAACACATTGCTTCAAGCCTAATGGGATGGTATGGGTAAAGCGAATCCCCAGAACATATACTTGGAACTTGTGCTGCATTAAGGCATTTTAAAAAGAAAAATGACTAGGCGAGGCCATATTCTAACTGACACTGAACAGCATACTAAAATTTCGGAGTGAACCTGTAGATGCCGTGATGATGAGAATGAATTATCAGAATACACTCGTGGAAATGTGTGTGAAGATACTTTCGAATTAAATAGCCAAGGCACAAACCAACAATTTCAGCAGAGTCAAAAATCGATTTTTTTCAAAATTCATTTTCTCAAATCCCAAAAGTATTCCAGGTATTCCACTAGCACGGTTCGAAAGAGGATCCTCTGGGCTATCATTTGCATATAGTCGGGTAGGTGTACTATGTTCCATATGGCTCAATATGGCCACTGATTTTCTAGAGAATTTTCAAACAAAAAAATCGATTCAAAGCAAATTTCCTTAATACCATATCACTTGATATGTGACTATATTTCTGATTATATTAAGAGGATTTGGAACCTTCCTTTGAATATGGTGGTATGGTACTTATAGACCTAGTGTATACCCTAAAAGTAGGTCCTAAACAAGTAAACCTGTTCAGATGGATACTGTTAAACAGCTAACAGTACTCTGTAAGGAGCAAATTTTTGTGCTGTAAAGCTCAAATGTGGCGCTGCTAAAATTTTTGATTTGCGTCTTGGATTTTCAAATTCGAATTTATCTTCACACATACATATCTCGTTTGTGGAATCTGTGTGGCATTAATGAATTCGAAAAGAAAACATCTGTAAACATATCAAGTGCTGTACAGGGAATCGACTTTGGTGACATCGAATAAAAATCTAAAGTTTAGCATTGAAACAGGTTTAAGAGAAATATATAGTATAGGGATACCTTGTATAAATCGTATGGTCGCAGCACCCTAGCAACTCTTTATGAAAGAAATATTTTTTAAAATGAAAAAAAGTTGCAAATAATAGTTTTTAAAACACAATTAAAAAAAAACCATGAATAAATAGTTTTTAAAAATGCTTGCAAACATCTCATAAAAATTAAATTTTTTTTTTTAAATAATTTTTTTCTATGTTTGAACACGAACGAGTGGGTGGCAAATAATTTGTGTTTTTTTTTGGATTATAAATAAATAAAAACTGAGACGGCAAATTATTATTAGAAATGACGGCTGAAAGCGTACGTACATGCATATTTCAAGGTAATTAAATCAAAAGAAAAATTAATTTATGAAACATTTTTGCGAGATTTATTTGAAGAAGAAGCAACAACAAAAAAAATGTTTATAAACATTTTTCACATATTTTGCATGACTTATGGTATCAAATTGTTATGTGGCACGGCTGGCGTTATATTATTGTCTTCCAAAACAGAAACATGATGTAGATTTCACCAAACATGCTGGTAGTTGGTGGTGGTGGTGGCCTAAAGTGACTGAATGGAAGAGTGTAGTAATGCCAAAGCCGAAAAGAAAGAAAGAAAGAAAACATTGAGCAAAATCTGCGAAATAAATCTGTTGTAGAAAAAAATAAGAAAATAAGAAAAAACCCAAAAAACAGCAACAAACAAGATGAGATGTTTAAATTAATTTTTTGTTTAATAATAAACAAAAAAAAAAAACAAACAAAAATTACAAAAAATATAAAAAAATACAATGAATTGAATGAATAAATATTTCAATAACACCAGCCATCGCTCTCATCCATATTGCATGTTTAAAAAATTAAAAAAAAAAGATTTATAACAAGAGTTTTTTAATAAAAAAAAATCAATAATTTTGTGTGATGGTGGTTTAAAACGAAATCTTTATTGAATTATAAATATTTATATTCATACAGCCCCTAAGGTACTCCTCCCCTCCCCCTTCTTTCCTCTGTGTCTGCATTAATTATTAAGACCATCAGCAATTTATTTATATTTTTCGTATGAAAAGGTCATCAGTTGTTGAAATAAAAGGTTATCAAAGGAAATAATAAAGCAACAAATAATAAATACGAGTATGCTTAAAAAATAAGCACTTGAGAAAAACATTTTGAAAACTGTCAGTTTGAAAAGTATTCAAAATACCAAAAATTCTGACATTTCTTTAAAATAAATTTTGTTTGAATGAAAAACAAAACTTATTGGCAACCCTTATATACACATACATACATACATAATTGGCGACTACAACCCTTCAGTCAGTTCATGGCAATTTTTACTCTCAGAGTTTTTGCCAGAAATCTGCTGAGAGGAAGTCGCCGAAGAAATACTTTTTGTATTTTGTTTTTGATGTCTGGCCTGGGATTCGAACTCGGGGCTTTCGTCTAATAAGCCAACACACTACCTACTAGACCACGGCGACTTCTACCCTTATATACAGTGAAGCCCAAAAGTAATGCTAAATATCAGCAAAGTATAGACATCAATCTTCATAAATATAAAACTGTTGCCGTTGCGGATTTTTTAAATGAACAATTAATTGTTGCTGCTCAAGTCCCTAAACAATCTGGTCAATCCAATCCAACAGCGCTGAACCGGAACAAGAGGCCAACAATGCACCGAATTACAACCTCTCAATCGAGACCCTGGGGCTCTTATCCCATCTAGCCTGCAACCTTAAAGCTTCTACGGCATTTACCAGCTTTATTCTTACTTACTTGGTCATTATAACCTTTTAGTCAGGATTACAATCTAGCTTCTCACAGCACTCATGTTGTGTGTGTTAATTTTATCCATGAGTGTCCGGAACCTACTACTTAATTACGACTCCGAATGACAGATTTTTGAGAAACTTTTCATGGCAATTCTATTTACTCTCAGAGTTTTTGTGAGAAGGCTGCTGAAAGGAAGTCGGCGTAGAAATGTTTTCCATTTTTTGTTTTGTTCGGGATATCTGGATTGGAATTGAACTACGGGCCCGTGTCTAATAAGCCCACATACTATCTAACATTGAAATAAAACTATGCAGGGAATTAAAAAAGTCGCATTAGCAACTGAATCTTATTCATTTGACAGTATAATACGAGGTTTAAGCGACAAGAGTAAGGCACAGTCAGAGAAGGACCAAATAGGGTCATCCTCAGCTAATGTAGTAATTCAGAGCATTAAACTGGCATGTCAGCTTGCAAGGAAGAAAACTTTCGTACCGTTTTTGAGTTTGGAAACTTTCTGTGGAGTGGGGAGAACGTAATTATTGCTAATCACTGGTCGTCATATCCCCTTGCACGAACATGAGTATTGGAAACGAGGTAGTTAGGACTAAGAGCTCGGTGAGATACCTAGGAATAGGACTGGATCCCAGACTAAAATATACGGAACAGATTAAATACTCGGCTAACGGAGTCCAAAAGTTCGTGGGACAGCTCAGCAGACTAATGGCGAATATAGGAGGACCGCTACCGACGAGAAGGAGACTCTTCGTGGAGGTTAGTAACAGCATTATACTTTATGGATGCGAAATTTGGGCCGAAGCGCTCAATGTTAGAAAGCGAGCATACTCACTTATATCGGTAGAGAGAACGGCTGCATTGCTTATGACTTCGGCGTATCGTACAGTATCCGCGCCAGCCGTACTTGTGATTGCAGGTACAATTCCCGTGAATCTGCAGGCCACGGATTTATAGGCCGAAATTGGCCGGAAGTTATACAACAGGTTCCTTCAGGCAAAACACCAACTCAAATGGCAACGCCAATGGGATGAAGAGGGTAGAGGAAGGTGGACGGCGAGACTTATCCCGAATATTGGGCTATGGATTGGGCAGAAAATCGGAGAGCTGAACTACTACACTACACAGCTGCTATCGGGGGCATGGGTATTTTAGAAAGTACCTGCATAGAATGGGCAAGAGCGCCTCCCCTCACTGTTTTTACGAGGAAGGGGAAGTAATTCATGTTGCAGAGCACACTGTTTTCGAATGTGCACGCTGGCAGAGCTATCGCTCTGTACTGACATCAATTATTGGAACGATCACGGCCGCTAATATTGTCGGGGTTATGATTGCGAGTAGAGAAAATTGGGCCTCAGTGGAGAATTACGTGAAGCGTATCCTAAGACTGAAGAAAAGAGATCTTGACGCTGCAGAACATGTAGGCACGCTGGCAAAGATGATGTTTGCACACGTGTCAAACGAAATTCGAAACAGGGACCTGGGCGAAAGGAATAGTGGAGACACTTAGATGTCTTCTCAACTGTCGAAACGCAATCCGGACGCGGAAATGAGCACGCAGGGACCAAAAGGACTCCACTCCGAAGTAATACCACCGTAATTCCGGAGTGGGCACAACAAGTCCACGAGACGAGGGAGGAATTTAGTGGGTGAAGGCCCCACACACGGAGGATGTGACGACTTCCTCTATGGTGCGGTTTGGTACATTTACCCCTCCTCGGCGAAAAAAAAAGATATTACTGAAACGTAGAAAAATAAGCAAAAAAAGGCTCCAACATAGCCACGGTTAGAATTTTCATAAAATTATCTTTAAAAAGTAAATGGCAGGAGTTCATTTACAACTTCAACTAAAAATTTTTCTCACTTTTACAAATTATCTGTGAAACGTTTAAAAATATCACCCGTTATTCATTCTTATGCCAGAAAAAAAAAGAACAATGGCAAGCCTCGTCCTTAAATAAACAGCAATTCGCAAATATTTTTACTACGATTGCTGCTTCTCTCGCACATTCTCTCTTTTGCTCTTACAGCTAAAAAGGTGGCTCTTAAGTGTTGCTCATGATATCTAAAAGGCCATTATATAGTTCAACGCATGCAAAGTTGTCATGTAAGAGTTAACAAACCAAATTGTAAACATTGAAATGATAGTGCCAACGAAATTTTCACAACATAAATGTGGGGAAATGTAATAGAATGACATCAAAACATTAGTCATTTAATAGATTTAGTTGTACAAAGAGTTCAAATGAATTGATAAATAATGATTTTATTTATTATTACTTGAGAAAGCATAACAACAAAATAAAAAAACCCCTTGAACTTTTGATTCTATTAAATTAAATACAATAAAAAAAATATACAACAAAAAAAAAAAAAGAAATACTTGTTTAAGCGTACAAAATTGTAAGCTTTTTCAACAAGCAGTTGAATTCACAATTGAAGTCATACTACTGTTTTATAGGCGATTTCCTTAAATAGCGGTACACTATGCCTGCCCCTGCATAATAATAAAAAAAAATAAGCAGCTCAACGTGGTATTTTTTAAATTGAACTTCCTCTTTAGAGCCCTTTTTTGTATAAAAAAAAACATTAAAAAAACGATGACAAGTTTATGCACTCTTTTGGCCAGTGTTGGTTTCGCGTTATTATCTCATTTAGAAAATGAAAAAAAAAAAACTAAAATTTCTGCCTTTGCATATTAAATTAAAAGCCACTTGATTCATCCATCAACAAATAAATAAAATATGTAAACTTTTAGGTTTTCCTTGTTTCTATTTATTTATTTATTTTCATTTTTATTTAGTTTTTGTATTCATTTTAACGTTTTATTTATTTTCTTTATTTAAGTTTCTATTAAGTATTCGAGAGATATAGAGTGAGAGAGAGAGACCTCCAGACTAAGTGGTGTCTGACATCATCGTTTTAATATCAAGGGGGAGGGTAATTAGAAAAAAAAAAAAACAAAACAAAAAAACAATTGAATTGAAAAGAAAAGCAAAGAAAAGAAAGAATATCAATTTGATATGGAAAAAACGACAAAGGAAATTAACACTCGAAATTAAAATTTTGGAAGTTTACTAAAGATAACGCAACACTATTTACAAACGAACTGGAACTCATAAGATACAAATTGTATGAATTTATTTGTAAAATTTTACAACAAAAGACATTTACGCACAACAAATTGTAAGAAAATTGTGATAACACATGAAAAGAATCTTAAAACACAAATACAGCTTAAAGTAGTTCCTACAATTGCAGAACATCTAGGAGTTGGGAGACTTCCCAAAGACACAGTTTTCCAATACCCATAATCAATCACTCATCAACTAATTAAGCACACATGGCACAAATGCAGAAGAGAATTTGTTTTGTCTTTAGCAGCATCAAACTTATGTCCCCATAACCTATTTTCCTAGTTCCAACACAATAAGCACTTTGCGAGTAGGGACCATACCATACCATTTTAAGCTTACCAAACCACGACTAAATTATGCATATGTATGTATGTAAACCACGACTAAAATTATTAACATTTGCACTTTCTGAAGGAAACGAACACTTGAATTGAGTTAAGTGAAGAGGAATTGTATATCATCAGCTTAATTGGTAATTACATACATACATAATTGGTCATTACAACCCTTCAGTCAGGATTACGCCTTAGCTTCTCACACCACTCATGTTGTGTGCCTTAATTTTATACTTGAATGGCGGGACCTCCGACCGTCGACTCCGAACGACGGATTTTTGAGAAACTTTTTCATGACAGGTTTGTTTACTCTCAGAGTTTTTGCCAGAAATCTGTTGAGAGGAAGTCGCCGTTGAAATATTTTTTTTGCTATATTTCGTTTTTTGATGTCTGGCCTGAGGCTAGAACTCGGGCTTTAAGTCTAATAAGCGAACACACTACCTACTATACTTCGGCGACTACAGGTTCCACCATTAATGGATAAAATTACTATACACAACATGAGTGACACTCGGAAGCCAGGTTGTAATCCTAACTAAAGGGTTGTTATGACCATTTAAATACGAGTATATATGAAACTGACAGGATATCATTTAAGTGTTGACTTTCGAAGCTCCTTTATATCGACGCCTCCGTTCTATAACATTCTAAGTCGAAAAAGTGTGTTTTGAGTTATGAGCTCTCAAAGTTTTCACGCGACATACGACTATATGTGTATTCAAAGTAGGTTTTTCCCTATAACTTCGGAACGGATCGGCGCATCTTAACCAAATTTTGACAGTATTTAAGTTAGAGAACGTAGAATTTAAAAATGCAAGAACATTAAAAACGTTCTAAGTACACTTAGAACGTTATAGAATGGAGGCGTCGATATAAGCAACGTCTCAACAATGTGACGTCCAATCACATCGAAAATTCACAATACAGTAATCCTTCGATTTACGTCGCCTCGATTAACGTTGTTTCGATTTACGTCGTCAAATTTTTTGTTCCCTCTAACTTCAATTTGCGTCGTCATTCGATTTACGTCGCCTTTTTTTGGAACCAACTGCGATGTAAATCGAGCGATAACTGTATTTTCCTATTTGCTTAGAATCCAAAACGTATTGCAAACGTGAACGTGGATAACCTGTTACATTACGATAGAAGAACTGTTGCTAGTTACCGAGAATGCATATAAATCTTTAGCCTATCTACCTAACCTTACCTATTTTGAGAGGTGGGCGTTATGTGGTGACTATAATGGACCTCTATACTGAGTAAGTCTTGAAAGTCGCACAATGAGTCTACTTAAAGTCCAAAGAGGCGCCCTCAGTGTAGTTGCCGGCGTAATTACGGGGCATTTCATTACGGGTACGCATGCGACTTCTGCAGAAGCTGCAGAAATGAGGAAGCAGAGGAGATTATCCCACACCTGCTGGGTACATGCCCGGCTCTGTGCCAAAGGAGAAGGAAGTACTTGGGTACTTACTACATGGATGATCTGGAGGAACTGTCAATGATTGACATTGGCACCCTAAATCGCTTTATAAGGAGCTCCGAGTGGTTTTGAGACTAGGGGATTGCGGACAACTGTGGTAGCACAATGGGCCCAATGCGGCCTAAGTGAGTCTTTCTAAAATCTTTCTTGTTGGATGTGCAGCCACCTCTACCTACCTACCGAAGTCTTGCAAGTCCTAAATCAATGACCATTGCTATCCTTTGGTAGGCTCTTAGATGATATTTTCGCCATTGGCTGTTGCCTAGACGTAACGTCTTTAACGACTCTTAAAAGAAGACTTTGAGTAGCTTGTTACTTTAATCCGAAATTTCGACTTGAGAGCAACCTACAAGTCATAATGTTGTTATGGATGTATTTCTAAACTCCAGGAAACAGATCGTACTATATTCGACATTTGCAACGAGAGGAACTAGACCCTTTATGCTGAGCAAACAAAATTTCTTAGAAATACTAGCATTTAGCAGACAGACTCCATAGTTTTTAATAAAAATTTCAGGAAATTTTCCTTCCTAGAAAGCAAAACTATCGATTACCTTAATGAATCATTGATTTTATTGACAAAAATTAAGGTAAAAAGGGCAGGGTTTTGTTTAAACAGAAAGTAAGGATTAAAGGTTGATTGTATGACAAATAGCCAAAGATTACGTCGTCATTTGGGCTTATGATTCTAACAACAACAAGGGGAAAATGGGGTTTAAATTATTAAAGCGCAGGCGCTAAACTTTCTATACAAATTGAAAATAGCCCGTGTGTGTTTACACAATAAGAGATTTGAAAGGCAAAAGATTGGTTTTTGGTTTTTGTATGTACTTTTGCTTGCTTCCTTTTTTGCAAAACAAAAGTCAAGAGCAATAAATTGTTTTACAGGCTAAGAATAACTGGATATGCAAAGGAAAAATAAAAAATAATTTAAAAATAAAAGAAGAATTAAATAAAGAAACTTACTGGCATTCATTCATGATTTCCTCTTGGCTGCGTACTTGTACGGGCGCCAATGCTTCAACATTCTCCTCATAGTTACCGAAACACTTTGTGATTTTCTCATCAAACGTATTGACCAAATCCTCCAAACTGCCACCAAATGTTTCACCAAAATTATCCACTGATTCGCCGGAATTTAAACAATTCCTAGGCTCTAGATTTGTATCACAAGCGGCATAATCCTCACTCATAAGTGTATTACAATTGGGACTTATAGAGCCTGTGTTGTTATAGCCAACACCAACGCCAACGCCATTCTTGCTAATATGGGCATCACGTACGGCCTCCTCCAGCATACGTATCTTATTCTCTTGCTGGGCCAAAGGATCTTTTAAATTCAGATTTAATGTGTCATTCAATTGATTTTGATTCGAAATGAAATCACAGCCGGCCCAGTCATCGGTTTCATCGAGTTTTGCCAAAGGAGCCTCAAATTTAAGCTCGGCCATCTTGGAACCGAGGTCACGCATGGCCTAAACAAACAGCTTTATAAGGAAAATATATGTATATGCAAGTATTTGCTTTAAATACACGTTCCTTTATTATTATTTATTAGGATTTCTTTTAATTTTTTTATAATTCTTCCAACATTGACTTGATTTTTCTTGTTTTATTTTGTTTTTTATAAGAAACACTGGCTGTTTGACATGCACTTCTTCTTATTCTTATTCGGCTTCTGTATTATTGTTGTTGTTGCTAGTTTTTGTTTAAGCAACCCCCTTTATACAAAATCTTGTTGTTTTTTGTTCTTGTTTTCTTTGTAAAAACACCACAACAGAGAGTATTTAAAATAGCACAGCACAAAACCTCTTAAAGAGTATAACAAAACTACCAAAGAGAATAAGCAATAGTAAGAGCGAGTGAGTGTGTGCGAGCGAGAAAGAGAGGGGTATTAATTTTTTGTGTATATTTTTTTGGCAAAATTTTTTCGGTAGTTTTTTCTTTTCTTCTTTAACCCCAAAAAATAAATTTTCTTCTTTTCTTTTTTAAATCTTTAAACAAAACACTTGTTTTTCTGCTTCTTCTTTTCTTGTAATAATTAATTACTTATCAATTCTTTTTATAGTAAAGCATTTATTTATTTATAATTTAATTAGACTTTTTCTTTTCAACACTGTTTTTTTTTCTTTTCTTCTAATTTCAAAGCAAGAAAAAAAAACACCTATAATTTCTTTTAACTTAACCGTTACGTCTGCTTAGCTTGAGAGTAAATCGTATACTGAAAACAAAAATCTCTCTTTTCTACAAAATACGACCGACAACTGACAGCAGCAGCAGAGACACACAGCCACACAGACAGAATATGCGTAGGAAAGCAAATTGCAAATAAAAACATTAGCAAGAAGGTTGCCAGATCAATTACAAGAATTACAGAAATGTTTTATAAGGGGGGGTAAAAACGCTTATTTACTGTAACAGTAAGGGAAATTTAAAAGAATTTGTCTTTAAAGTTTAAAATTTTATAAAATTTATACCGAATTAATAAAAAAACTAATTATTTAACGTTTCAAATAGAAAAAGAAATCAAAATTACATTAGTTCAGGTTCAAACATCTTCAATATGAAATTCATGAGGATAGCTTAGGAACTTAACTGTCACTTGGACGAATCAGTAAACCCGATAGTCTTGGAAAGTGCTTTGCAATGAGTCTTAGTAAAAAAAATTAATGGAGTAATCTGTTACTTACATAAGAGGTCATTACAATCCTTTAGTTAGGATTACAACCTAGCATACATAATTGGCCATTACAACTCTTCTCACACCACTCATGTTGTGTGCCTTAATTCTATACTTGAGTGGAGAGGCCTACAGTTTAACGTCGACTCCGAACGACAGATTCTGAGAACCTTTTTCATGGCAGATTTATTTACTCTCACAGTTTTTGCCAGAAATCTGCTGAGAGGAAGTCGCCGAAGAAATATTTTTTTTCATATTTCATTTTGATGTCTGGCCTGCGGCTCGAACCCGGGCTTTTCGTCTAATAAGCGAACACACTACCTACTAGACTACGCCGACTTCAATAATAATCTGTTACTTACATAAAAGGTCATTACAATCCTTTAGCTAGGATTACAACCTAGCTTCTCACACTATTCATGTTGTATGTGTTAATACAGTTTAATTTGAGATTATTTAACTTGAGAAACTTTTCATAGGAATTTTATTTACTCTCAGACTTTTTACCAGAACGCTGCTAAGAGGAAAGAAATATTTTCTACTATTTCCTATGCAGGGACTTGAACCACGGGCTGTCGTCTAATACACAACATAGCACCTACTAGACTGTTACGATTTCTGGAATCTGGAAGCTAAAAACCCATTTAAAATATACAGAGGGGGTTAAGAACGGATCTATTTCCTAAGCAGGGTATTGAACCACGGGCTGTCGTCTAATACACAACATAGCACCTGCAAGACTACGACAACTTCTGGAATCTGGATGCCAAAAACCCGTTAAAAATATACAGAGGGGGTTAAGAACGGATCTTGTGGCAGGAGGAGTTTTTGGTCGCAGACTCGCCGGTATCTTTTAAGCGGAAGTCTATGCCAGTGTAAGATATGCTCAACTCAACTTGTACAGAATGTACGGAAGACAGGACAGACTAAGGTTACCTTCTTTGAGTGCCAGATTATGTGGAAATTCTGGGCAAAGAGCAAGCAGAGCGGCTTGATAGGGCCAGAACCTTTTTGGAATTGGGACATTTATTTTTGAAGGTATACTCAAAGAAAGGGAAGATAAAGAGAGGGAAAAGCTCTTCTCCAACCAAATGGTTTAAAGGTAATTAAGACTTTTGTTAGAAAATTATAATAAAGTGAGATCTGAGTACCGGACTATACAGAAACAATCTAAGGTTAGTAACCGATCCTTTGACAAAGCATGCTCAAAGTACACTTATTCAAAATGGGAGTTGTCTAGCGCCCTACATGTAGCTTCTGTGACGATGGGAATGAATCATCAGAGCACATGCTTGAAACCTGTGAAGCGAAGTTAATGCATTCCATAAGTAAACGCTAGGTGCATACCAGGTGGTGGGCAGCATACCAAAATGTTTCTGATCCATGAGTTTCCTCAACAAATCGACAACCTAACCATCTCCACCTAAGTATCTGCAGACAAGAATTACTTCTTACTTGATTGGTCATTACAAACCTTTGGTCAGGATTACGACCTAGCTTCTCACACCATCCGTATTGTGTGTGTGTGTTAATTTGTTTACCCCCCGAAAGTTTTGCTTGACGACTGCTGCTGCCAGAAAGTCGTTTCGTTGGTTTAAATATCCACTCATCCACTCATGCTATAAATATTTTTCTATTTAGATTATATCACTTAAAAAAAACCACAGGTTATGACATTATAGAGTGACTCAAGGAGGTTTATTTTCGCCCCCGAAAGTTTCGCTTGACGACTGCTGCCAGAAAGTCGTTTCGTTGGTTTAATTTCCACTCATGCTATACATATTTTTCTATTTAGATTATATCACTTAAAAAAAAACCACAGGTTATGACATTATAGAGTGACTCAAAGGGGTTTATTTTCGGTACACGCTTTCATTTTAATCACTTAAAAACCACAATTTGTGCTATTTTTTGCAAAACTCACTATAAAAGAAAGTGAATTTATAAGCGTACTGTATAGTCTCAATTCAGTATTTCAGCTGGCCTCAACAATGGAACGTGTATCACGCATCTCAGCGATTTTAATCGTAATTTTAGCATGTTGCGCAACAGGAAACTGTACTGAATCCAAGACGTTATTTACATCAGCAGAAAATCATAATTTTTTTGTACAGCCGGCTAAAAAAGTAGGTCCTTCTTCCGTTTATTTGATAAAAAAAAATTCAAAATTTTCTTATTTAGTATACATGGCAAGAGGCTTTTAAAGAATGCGATAAAAGAGGCATGGATTTGCTAACCATAAGCACGGCGGAAAAGGCCAAAGAAGTTGAGGGTCTGCTCTACAATCTATTCACCAGTAAGTTTTAAGAGGAAAGCTTCCTCCCTCCATTTTAATTTCATTTATTTTTTTGCCTTCTTAGATAAACGCATACCCGGCTTTCATATAAGCGCTAATGATTTGGATCAATTCCGTAAATTCTCTTGGATTACATCGGAAGGCCGTAAAACATTTACATTCACCAACTGGGCAAAGACAGAACCGAATAATTATAAAAAATTAAATGAACGCTGTGTTCATATTGGTTATTATGGTACTTTGGAGTGGAACGATATAAATTGTAGCCGAAAATATGGTTTCATATGTCAAGAGCGGATAAATCTCAAAGAATTAGTAAATCAAGTTCCTATGGCTTAAAGAGCCTTCTCTTCACTCAATAAATAAAAAATTACTTTAAATTTTTGTCTTATTGGTTTCGATAATTCAAGAAATATGGTGCTCTCGAAAGGAATTTCTTATTTGTTCGAGATAATGCCGCATTCACTGTCTTTTTGAAGATCCCAGGGCAAGGGCATTTTCTATGCAGATCCGAAGCAGGAACCACATATTAATTAAGTTCCTTCTCCTCCTTTCACTACCGCTCTGATCCTTAACTAAGTTTATACTATGTTCAGACATGCACTTTTATTGAGTCAATATGCGGTTATTTGAGTACAATATTTTAGGTGTTCAAAAATAATATAAGCAATATTTATTTGACAGCTGGTTGCTTCAACAACATTGTTTTTTTTTTGTTTGTCGCTGTTGACATTTGAGTTGTCAAATATCAACAGAGCGTTCGGAAAACTGTAATATGCTCACTGAACGGTACTTATGACAGTGCTGTATGTATTTTAAGTTTTAATCAATATTATAACAATTTGCGTATTTATTGCGCAATAATTAATTGAAATTTTATATGAAATATTGAGCTCAATAATAGCGTTTATTGCGATTTACACAATAAAAGTGCATGTGTGAACATAGAATTAGATCACGACGGTAGGCTAGCAGATCATTTATTAACAAAAAAAAAAGTTAATTAGCGTGTGAGTATTTTTTTTTCTAATGTTCAGGGTCTTTTCCCGCCGTTCCACACTTAAGAGTGACAATTTTTTAAAATAAAAATAAACGAGATTAAAACCGCAGCTATTTCTCCTTGACGGAAATAAAATTGTACGCTACTGTCCGTCGAAAAAGATTTGATAACAAGAGAGTGAAAATAAAAAGCAAAATGTTTTATTTAGGAAGTGCCGGTTAGGGCATCCGTTTACAAACGATTTATGCCATCACGTTGTAGGGTGATTCAAAAACGTTCATAGTGGAGAAGTTTAAAGTTTCTATAGCTTGCTGCGAAAAACTTTTTTCTTACTAAGAAGTTTACCAAGTGGCTTAGAGCCAAATTAATGTGAGGGAGCAGGTGGATGAGTTTAAGAGTTGTAGGGCTTTCACGTCGTGAGTGATTCAAGAGCCTTCACAGCCCAGAAGTTTGCTTGAAAATCCTTTCTTCTTAAATTTATCGGAAAGGGTTACTATAGTCGCCGTAGTCTAGTAGGTAGTGTGTTCGCTTATTAGACGTAAAGCCCGGATTTGAGCCCCAGGCCAGACATCAAAACGAAATATGAAAAAAGTATTTCTTCGGCGACTTCCTCCCAGCAGATTTCTACCAAAATCTCTCGGAGTAAATAAACCTGCCATGAAAAAGTTTCATGGTGTGAGAAGCTAGGACTTAATCCTGACTGAAGGGTTGTAATGGCCAATTATGTATGTATGTATGAGTTACTTGATAGCGACACGTTGCAAAGTGACTCAAAGGCGGTTTCATTTCCCCTCAATCTATAAATACTTCCTTTTAGAATTTATCACATAAAAAAGCCACAGATTATCACATTGTAGAGTATCTCAAAGGCGTTTAATTTCAACTCACGCTTTAAAAATGTTTTTCTTTTAATTTTTTATCACTTAAAAAATACCACAGTTTTATAATATTTTTGCAAAACTTACTGGAAATGAAAGTAAGATTTTTAAGTATTCTTTTGTGTGGACTCAATTCAGTATTTCAGCTGGCCTCAACAATGGAGCATCTATCACACATCTCAGCGGTTTTAATCGTAATTTTAGTATGTTGCGCAAGAGGAAACGATGCTGACACCAAGACTTTATTTAAATCAACAAAAAATAATCAATATTTTGTACAGCCGGCTTATAAAGTAAGTTTTTTGTTTCCTCCTTTTTGATAAAAAAAAAAAACAAAAATAACTGAAAAATTTTTTTATTTAGTACACTTGGCAAGAGGCTTTCGAAGAATGTAATAAAATGGGAATGGATTTGCTAACTATAAGGACAGCGGAAAAGGCCAAAGAAATTGAGGGTTTACTTTTCACTCTATTCACAAGTATGTTTTAAGGCTCCTCCCCCCCCCCCCCCCCCCGTCCTCTCTCTTGACAATATAATTTCATTTATTTTTTTTTCTCTTCTTAGGCAAACGCATACCCCGCTTTCATATAAGCGCTAATGATTTGGATCAATTTCGTAAATTCTCTTGGATTACATCGGAAGGCCGTAAAGAATTTTCGTTCACCAACTGGGAAAAGACCGAACCGAATAATTATAAAAAATTAAATGAACGCTGTGTTCATATTGGTTTTCATGCCACCTTGGAGTGGAACGATATAAATTGTAGTCGCAAATATGGTTTCATATGTCAAGAGCGGATAAATCTCAAAGAATTAGTAAATCAAGTTCCTATGGCTTAAAGGGGGTCCTACCCTCACTCTATGCGTATAATAAAAAAAAACTTAAAAGACACTTCTTGTGTGTATTACTGATTTTAATATTTAAAAAATGAGGTCCTCTGGAAAGGAATTTCTTACTCCCCCGACATTGAGCTGCTTTTCCTCAGTCTAGAAAAAAATCCTCATGATATTGTAGAATGCGTATTTCCCACGGAACTACCACAGTAATGCCAACGTGACTTGGGCTCTTATGTAATAGACAATGGACAAGCAACTTCTGCATTTTTCAAGGATTAGATTAGCACTCTTATGTTTACTGCCACAAGATACTAGTTTCTACGCAGTAACCGGTGCTGTGACGTAACTTTAATGTGATTTGGACAATTTATCACGAAAAGAAACAATCCTTTTCACGGCGAGGCTGCTAGCCTCGAATGATAATGCAACAAATTGTTCAATTTCCATATTTCTCGAGATGCTAGATAGCCAAATCCATACGTTAACTAAAGTCAAGAGACGCTATGGATGTGAAAATACACAGCGGGCTCAAGTTCATCCACTACATTGCGAATAGCCCTCTCAGTTGTTCAAACAGAATGCCCATTTAGCACGTATTCTTGAATACGATTTTCACTCATTGTGATTTGGCAGAACCGTCTGAATATATGACAATTAATTCGACAAATCTAGCTTGAACAAAATGGCTGTTATCAACTGTACAACTTTGTTGATGAAAACGCTACTAAAGTCGCCGCAGCCTAGTAGATAGACGTCAGCTCGTGGCTCACACTACATCTTAGGCATATCGAAGAAAACGAAATATGAAAATTATTTTCCTCGGCTACTTTTGCTCAGCAGTCTTCTGACAAAAGTCTGTCCCAAAGATCTCTCATTCGGAATTGACGTTGTCTTTAGGTCTCCTCACTCATGGATGAAATTACCACACACAATATGAGTACTACATACATACATACATAATTGGCCATTACAACCCTTCAGTCAGGATTACGGCCTAGCTTCTCAACAATACGAGTACTATTAGAAGCTAATTCGTAATCCTGACTAAAGGGTTGTAATGACCCATTAAGTAAGGAAATAGATGGAGTTCCATTTTTTCTTTGTATTACTATATCTCTTCCCTTTATTGTTGCCATTCCTACTATTCTCAAATAAAAATTTTTTTTACCTAAAAACGCCTAAATAAAAAGAATTCATCCGACAGCACCGCTGTTAAAAAACGAATTTTGTTGTTCGATTCACACAAGCACAAAATGTATGGCACCCATGGATTATCATATTAAGACGGCAATACCGTTAGTAGTGTGTATCCACAATAAGCAGATTTCATGTTATTTACAATGGAAACTTGACTTGGCATTACCTTTAATTAGTATATTTTGTAAGCAAAGACATCGTAATCGTTTGTTGAATTTTGTTGTTGCGTTGAGTGAGAGTATGGCATCTCTTTGTTTGTATTACAAGTGAATAGATGTTGCCAGGAATAAAAAAAATTTGTAACCAAATGTGTTTAATTTAGTTTTTCTTTTATCAGTTTTTTCTCCTGTAGCACAAACAAACATATATTTTGACAAAGAATTATAAAGAATAAAAAAATTATTTACAAGTAATTTAATATATTTTGTTATATATAACAATATTTTTTAATTGAAATGTTTTCAGATCCCTTACAAATAGAATTTACTGACACAATGGCAGCACTACGTTCGTTGAGTGTATTTCTTTTATTCACAGTGTTTGTGACTCCACTAAACGAGATTAATTATACTTAATCCAAAGGCAAATCACATCGTTGGTAATGTAGTGCATACCCGACATGTTGGTGAATGTCTCTGCTAACAGAGGAAGAGGTAGTCGCTGTAGTCTAGTAGGTAGTGTGTTCGCTTATTAGACGTAAAGCCCAGGTTCGAGCCCCAGACCAGACATCAAAACGAAATTTGAAAAAAAAAAAAAAATATATCTACGGCGACTTCCTCTCAGCAGATTTCTGGCAAAGACTCTGAGAGTAAATAAACCTGCCATGAAAAAGTTTATCAAAAATCTGTCGTTCGGAGTCAACGTTAAACTGTAGGTCCCGCCACTCAAGCACACAACATGAGTGGTGTGAGAAGCTAGGCCGTAATCTTGACTGACGGGTAATGGAAAATTATGTACGTATGTAACAGAGGTGAAAATTATTTATTCTAGACACGCACCGTACAACCCACGATGTACTTCGATGGTAATGCAGAACACATTGGTGAGTTTCGATTTTATTCACCACACCAGACAAATTCACAACATTTTGTAAAACTCATCACATTGGAAACTCACCACACAACAAAATTCACCACACTTCAAAAAATTAAATTTTAAATTTTTGTCTTTTCCATCCGACCGACCCAAAAACTGCAATAACAAGCAGCAGCGGAAAAGGGCGGCAACAACAACAACAGAGCAGCCCTTGCGCTGACCAACTTCTTCCTCTTCCCTGATTTTGGTGGAACTTGGTCAGTACAGGGACTGCGTTCACCCGTGGCATCACAACGGGCTGCTACGCGTGCTCAAGTGAGCTTTGTGATATCAGAGCTACCATTCCGACCTAAACCTAAAACAACAACACACCACCACGCCATTGATAAGGTTTACTAACTAACCTATTAGACGGACCCACCACATAGTTCATTAAACAAAACGGGGCTTAATTTTTACTTAGATAAACCCGGAGACAGAAAAAGAATGTGCGAATTATTAAGTTAAAGAATGTTATTTTTTTGAACGAACAAAAACGAATTTTTCACTAGTGTTGCCAGGAGGAAACTTTAGCGGTGCTGAACGTAGTTGAAAAGGGCAAGACAAAAAAATTTAAATAATAAGAAAAAGTACTGAATATTTCAACATGAATTTTTCCAACTGCTACAAACAACAGTGTTGCCAGAACGGAAACAATTTTGTAACCAACCAACCAACATTTGAAAAGAGTGGAGAAAAACTATAAACAAATAAAAATTATAAATTCATGTTTTTTTCTAATTTAAATTAAGTTTAATTTACAATAAAATTAAATTCCATTTTTTCATACACAAAAAAAGAGAATATCCAAACAAAACAAAACCAAAAAAAAAAATCTACACATCCAATTTGAAATCATACAACAAATACATTGAATAAAAATAAACAATTATGCTTAGAAATAACCAAACACGACGGCAACACTGATCTGCTGCCGTTCTATTGTTTTGTATTGCAAACATCTGGTAGTATTTTACTTAATTTGACAAAAACTAGACGTCGGGGTTCAATAAGAAAAAACAGAAAAAGTAAATTTGTTGTATTTATTGTGTGTGTTATTTTTATTAAAAAATTCAAAAAGAAATTTTAATTAATTTATGGAAGAAACAAATAAACAACAAAAAGGAAATATTTAAAGTGTGAAAAACATGAATTTATTAAAAAGAATAATTTTTACAAGCAAAACCACTAAGAAGAGAGTGTTAATGAGAGAAGAGAGAGAACGAGATAGAGAGTAAATTTATTTCTTTTTTTTTTTTGCTACTTAATGAACACCAAAAACAACAACAAAAACAACAAAACAGCATAATTTTTTTCATATTTAAGAGAAGAGATATAAAAAGATTTTTTTTACACGGTGAAGTGAAGCCAGCAGCAGAAAGAAGAAAAAAACACACACACAGTTTGGCAATAAAAAAAATTAAAATAAAATAAAAAATTAATTAAAATGTAAAATTTATTAATAATTTATGGTAATTTGAAGAAAAACCAAGTTAAAGAAAATGATCAAATAAGAAAAGTTACAAGAAAAACGGAAAATTTATTAATAAAAGAAAAAATTTACGAAACAAGAGGCAAAAAAAAAGAAGTGACGTCAAAACAAAAAAAAAAAAAAAAAGTAGAAAAATACTGAAGGAAGAAAGTGTTTTCTTTCTTAAGCTAATGGAGCAAAATAAAAGGTGTTAAAAATAAGGAAAGAAAAAAAATTTTAATAATTTTTTTATACAAAGAAAAAGGAAAATTTGAAACTTCAAAATGACAGATTGCTTGGATACATTGCTGAGCAGCATGGTGAATACGTTTAACACCGATTGCCCCTCTAATGCTGAAGTAGATCTTACCGATGATAAGACATTGAAATGGCGAAATTTGTCCAAGAATCAATTTGCGGCCAAAGATAAAGATAAGAAAAGCAATAGCAAATCAATTGCTACTAACAGCAGTAGTAGTAGTAGCAGCAGCAGCAACACAACAACGGCTGGTAATACTAATAATAATACGAAGACGACAACGTCTACGTCTACATTAGCAGCGAATGAAACACAACAAGAAACAACACAACATCCTCATCAACAACATAAAAAGGAGCCTTTGGATATGCCCTCATGTACGCAGCAGCAGCAGCAACAGCCAACTCAGCTGGCGCAAGAAGAAATATGTAAAGCAGAGAAAAATTTTGTTAAACTGGAAGTAATTAATGATCGCGTTACGCAGCAGCAGACCATAGCAGAGAAACAAGAAAACGCAGAAAATTTAATTTCAAGTGAAGAAAATTTAGAGCAAACATTAAAAGAGCTTATAGAAGAAGAAGAAGAAGAGCCAGATAAACAGCAAGAGCAGCAGCAACAGCAAGAGCAAGAAAAAGCAGAGAAAAACGAATTGAAACATGCTAAAGAGCAAAAGTCCGAACCTCACATATTATTGAATTGTAATAAAGAAAAGGAAATACAACAACAACAACACACCAATAATAACAACAACAACAATAATAATAATAACAATAATAATGATAATGCAAGCAATAAAATCAAACAAAATCAAGGTCAGCCAGTTTTAATAACACCAACAACAACAGTGGCAGCGCCAGCATTAGCAAAAACACAACAAGAAAATCAACAAACACAGCAAGAGCAAGAGCAAAAACAATCAACATTACAACAACAGCAAACACTAGTAAACGAAGTCATAATAAAAACCGAAAAAGAAATGCAAAAATATGAAAAATCCAAAGAGAATAACAGTAAAACAAATGCCGACAACAACAATTTTACTGCTACTCCCTCTACGAAAACACTTGTTGGCAAAATATCTCCAACAACAGTTATAGCAGAACAAAAAGAAACATTAACATCAGCAACAGTACTAACAGCCGCCGAGACAGAGGCAAAATTAGCAGAGACAGCATCACTAGCAGCATATAAACAAAATAATGAGCAGGAACATGATAAAGCAAAACCAGAAATCATGACAACAACAACAACCACTACAAAAGCTGCTACTAATACTGAAGAAAAACAAAATATTGAAGAAGAAGAAGAAGTAACCGTAACAGCGCCAATAGCAGCACACACAAATGCGCAAACGTTAAAAGACAATAACACCCCCGCAAACAGCAACCCTGCTCACAGCAACACTACCAGCACTACCACTACTATTGTAAAAGACAGCTTAAATATCAATATTACTCACAGTATAAATGATAACAATGGTAAAATAAAAACAACAACAACACCAACAAATAGTAAAGAAAGTGATGGTGTTGTTGCTAATAATGAAAAAATTAATGATTTTCATATACAAACACCGCCACACAACACTACTACTAATAGTAACAATAAATTGATTATAAAACTCGCTAATAATGATGCCAATGATAATGATGTTCCCGTTAATAATGATGTTAAAGGTGTTAAAACTGTAAGTATTGGTATAAACAAAAACAATTTACATCTTTACTCACTCTGTACATACTCGTATACAGTGTTGTTGTTGTTTTGCTTTTACAAACGCAGTTGTAATTAAAAAGCAGCAACAGCAGCAGCGGCAGCAGCAACTGAAAAAAAGAGGGGAATTTGTGTGTTATTTTCTATGAAAACTTATGAAATTAATGCATAGAAACAGAGTTTTTTTCAAATTATTTTTTTTTAATAAAACATTTAATTCTTTAGTGAGGTTATCTATTGGCATATGGAATAAAAAATGTTTAGAAATAGAAAAAAGAGAAAAAATCGGATTTTTTCTGAATATCAGTGAATTTCTGCCTCAATATTAAATTTTTTTAGTAGGTAATAAAGGATCAGGGGGGAGGGTTATATATGAATATGTCTTCCCCTTCTTACACTAAGAAGAAATATTTTAAAAGTGGCAGGTTTTTATGATGTAGCAGGTTTTCATTGGTAGTAATATTGGATATCGAAGGAGATATGTGAGAAGCTAGGCCGTAATCCTGACTGTAGGGTTGTAATGGCCAATTATGTATGTATGTATGTATGTATCGAAGGAGATTTTTAGGATTCACTGAGAGAGATATGTATGAACGTGTCCTCGCTTTTTCGTATGTATTTGATACATTCTTCATATGCTGGATAAATCCAGTCGTATCCGAGTAAGTTCTGTCACATACATACAATCAGGTTTACTCCTCCATGGAGATAAATGTCTTTTTCTCCTTCTCCTCCTCCTCAAAAGGGATTCAGTTTTTCTCCTCTTCCTGCTCCTTCTTTTGGTTCCACGTTGTAAATGTTTTCAAATGCTGGATAAATCCAGTCACACCCGAGAATCAGTTCCGTCACTAAGCATACTTGCAACCAGGTTTACTCCTCCATGGAGATAAATGTCTTTTTCTCCTTCTCCTCCTCCTCAAAAGGGATTCAGTTTTTCTCCTCTTCCTGCTCCTTCTTTTGGTTCCACGTTGTAAATGTTGTTCGTTTGGAGAATAAGAATGCTAAGGGATTGGCTCGTGTCGATAATGTGGTGCTACTTGAGGTTCGTAAATTATTGTCAACATTTGTAGTCCGTTCCTTTGGTTCTGTTTACATGGGCAGTGCAAAGTAGTATGTATACCCCAACAAGATGGATCTTGTTTTGTTTTCTCGTCTGCTCAAGATTGATAACTTCAGAATTCCGAAGTTCAATGACGTAGAGTTTTCACTCTCTTTTGGGTGCAAATATGTCGGCGTTATTCTGGACACTAAGCTGAGCTAGAAATGAAATTTTAAGGGTAACGAGGAGTCTACATACATAATTAGAATTTGAGATATAGGCGACGAAGCTAAATGTTATCTTCAAATGAGCAAAAAAGCGTTCTGTATAAATGGGGCTAAATCGGGTAAAAATAGACTTTTAGGGGACATCGACTTAGCGGGCCGGATAGCCATTTTATCAAGGATTCCAAAATAGGGTTCCTTACGATCGGACTTTACTTGCAACCAGAGATTTTCTTTAAATGAGCATAAATAAAAGTACTTTGTATAAATGGGGCTAAATCGGATAAAAAATTCACTTGTGGGGGAAATAGACCTAGCGGAGTGGATAGCCATGGTATCAAGGATTCCAAAATAGGTTTCCTTACCATCGGGCGTTAACTGGGACCGAAGATATAAGCGACGAAGCTAACTTTTTGCCAGAAAAAAATTAAATTATAGAGAAATGAATTTAAAATTTTTAATAATTCTCATTTAGTTAATATACAATATATATATATCCAACAAAATGTCGTATTTTTGCCAGCTGCATTTCTTTGGCAGATGACGTGCATTTTTTTTGGTTGATGACTTGCACTTTTTGGATCATGACTTGCATTTTTTTGATGATGACTTGCAGTTTTTGGTCGATGATTTGCATTTTTTGAATCACGACTTGCATTTTTCGGTCAATGACTTGCATTTTTTGGGTAAATGAATTGCATTTTTTTTGGTCGATGACTTGCATTTTTCTTGTTTGATGACTTGCATTTTTTGGGTAAATGAATTGCATTTTTTTGGTTGAAGACTTGCACTTTTTAGATCATGACTTGCATTTTTGTGGTTAATGACTTGCATTTTTTGGTCGATGACTTGCACTTTTTGGATCATGACTTGAATTTTTTTGGTCGATGACTTGCACTTTTTAGATCATGACTTGCAGTTTTTGATGATGACTTGCTTTTTTTGGTCGATGACTTGCATTTTTTTAGTCGATGACAAGCATTTTTTTGGTTGATGACTTGCATTTTTTAGTCGATGACAAGCATTTTTTTGGATTTTTGTCGATGAGAAATACGACTCCTATATCCCTAGTCTCCGTTCCTCCACAAGTCCAATTTTTTTCTTGATTTAACTCCATATATACAAAGCAACTAGTAACGCCCGATCGTTGGAGACCTGTTTTGGAACACCTTTGCTATTAGGGGTGGATACACATATTTTCATGGGTAGGGGTAAAGCCTTTTGTGACGATTTTGAATTGGGTGACAACTGCATCGGTTTTCAGGCGGAAATATTTGCTGTTTTGCGGTCTTTTAACTCCCTGGCTGATCCTGATCCTTTAATGTGGACTCTTACGAGTGTTTCATTGACAGTAAAGCGGCCCTGATAGCGGTAGTATCGGTCCGATTCTAAAGGAATCTATAGCAACCTTTGAAACGGAACTAATCGGTCTCTGTTAGGTTGTGGAGTATACCGACATTTCTGGTAATGAAATGGCGAACACACTTGTAAGATTGGGTTCTCAACCGATTGATGGCATGTATAGATCCTCGTTGTAATTCTATAATCTGCTAATCCAAAGGACTTATCGGAAGATGGGATCAGGAGAAGCTGGGAGGTAGATCGGGATGTTATGTGACTAGGAACTTTTGACTTTATATCGATGGTGGTATAAAGGAAGGAAGGCTCTCAGCGACGAAAACAAAAGTGACTCTTAAATATTGTGCATTATTTTAAGGTTCATTGAAGAGTAAGAATTGGATTGTTAAAAAAAGATTATTTGGAGGTGTAAGAAAGCGTCATGACATTCAGAATGAAACCTACAAATGATTAAAAATTCCAGACTGACGTCAGAACAGCAAAATTTTCTTCAGAGTACTAGTTGTTGAGCTAAAAATATATTGGAAAGTCTCACCACAAGTTTTAATCACACCATATTTTGTTTGTTTCTTCTTTTGTTCAGTATTGGTAGTGATGAGGTATTTAAATTAAATTTAAAATGTATTCCAAGCTGACATGTTAACGGCGGTTACCAAGGCAGCGAAATATTTTTGGGAACGGACGGCTTGGGGTATTTATGTGGTTGGTTCGACGTCAGCTCGAGGTTGATCTCTGTCTGTAGAAAGGGTTTCACAATACTCTGAGAAATCTGTAGGGGATCTGAGTCATTGTGGCATAGGAAGCAACGAGATTGCGGATGAATTGACAAGATTTGGAGAACCGAAGTGCTCTAGGGTCAGTATCGGCTTACTTAGAACGTCTCTTTAAGCTGATAGATCAGGTGATCAGGCAGAAAGCGGATCATTCTTGGCTGTATACAGAAGATTGAAAAGCATATCTAGGTTACTATGGGATAGGTTTGAGCGGTTTAGCATGGAATTGTTGTTGAATCTGGGTAATGAATCTCTCAGGGTGCTTTGAGGGGAAGGGCCAGTTTGTGGGGCACAGCTAAGCCCTTCTTTTTGCAGGGAGCGTGGAACTGTCCAACATATTTTGTGTCTTTGTTCGGGTATGCAGAATCGAAGACTTAGGATTCTTGGTTTTACACATTCATGTCGAACTTAAGGAACCCCTAGAACAGGAATTGGCCGCCTTATTCTTTAAATTGTTCTAAACTTTAATGTTTAATTAAATCTCCCTTGGATTAGTAATAATTGTCGTCTTCCTTTTCAGCTGCCACGCGCTGCCAGTTCTAGTCCACAAAGAAATGATTCTACTGAGCAGAAGCCTAACATCATCACAGCCACGGAAGATAGCAAAACTGTGGCAACAGATAAACAGCAAAATTCCTTGGGTAAACGGGGTCGGGGTAGAACTAAAAAGCACTCCACTACAGAGTCCGATAATAATGCCATGGAGGCTAAACCCAATGATTTGGCAACACAGGCACAGGATTTGCAAAGCTCGACAACGATAAATGAACGTAAAACAGGACGTAAACGCAAGAATCCGGCAGAAGAAGAAAATGAAGGAGC
Source organism: Sarcophaga rosellei (assembly GCA_930367235.1). NCBI lineage: Eukaryota > Metazoa > Arthropoda > Insecta > Diptera > Sarcophagidae > Sarcophaga > Sarcophaga rosellei. The sequence continues at coordinate 7,380,174 of OV884018.1, read as the reverse complement.
AGGGCAAACGGTGTTAACGAAATCCGAAGATGAGGAAGGTAAACGCACACGAAGAAGTGAACGTTTATGTAATCGTTTGGATGGCTTTAAATTGCTGGAAGAGGAAAAGGAGGAGAGCCATAATGATAGCAATAATGATTCGCCCACTAGAAAAACCTTAAGACTGCATGTGGATGATAAAACGCCACCCAAGAAAAGAGGACGCAAAGCAAAGGTTTCAATGGATTTGGATAAACAAGAAATGGAAAGCATTTACAATCCCTCTAAGAAATCAGCACAGGCGGCACAACATGTTAATAATAATGCCAATGAGACATCAGTGGTAGTGCCCAAACGCTCACAAAGACGTATTAAGCCGACACCAAAAATATTGGAAAACGATGAGTTGCGTTATGAATTCGAAACGAAAAATGTGGTACGAATGACAGCGGCTCACAACTGGTCAGCGGCGGCGGCGGAGGATCATCAGCAACAGCAACAGAGGCAACAACACGCCGCCACTACGCCTACACATCAAATTGTTGGGCAACAGAATGAGGGCAGTGGAGGCAGTACTCATACAAATACGACTGCAAGTAATACTAATTCGAATATCAAACAGAAGAGTGAGAAATCGGATTATAGCGTAAGCAATAATGTAGCTCCCCATCCTGCAGGCTCAAGTAATATAAAGAAAAAGCTTTTTCCCTGTCCGGACATTAAGAAATTTCTGCATGAGATTAAGACATGCAAATGGAATTTGAATCGATCGCCGGAGGATAAGAAACTCAGTAAAAAACAACAACGTAAGCTGGCCAAGCAAAAGGACAAATACTTTGAGAAGATGGGTTTGCGTAGAACGCACAGCAATGACACGAGCGACAATGATAGTCTCAGCGATAATGCCGAATTTGTGCCCACCACACGGGTGCAAGTAGGCAAGCCTAGTGTTACCTTAAGAGGACGCAGTAAAGATACTAATAATGCGGCAGCAAATGGTTCATCTGCTTCTATAGCTGTTAATAATCAAGCCAGCACTGCCTCAGCTAATGTTAACAACATACAAAAATCAAATTCCTCTTCGTCTACACCACCACAGACTAGGCGCACGCAAAGACAAAAGTCTGTTACTGCGGCCTGTGCGAGTAATAATGATAAAGTAGTGGAACTAAAGGCCTTAAATGCCTCTGTAGTGGTGGCCAATCAGCTGACGAACGTCGCTAAAACGAATAACAATAATAATAACAATAATAACAACGTAACTGAAACATTAAGGGATGATCTGTTGACGCTGGAACAGAAAAAGTCATGTTTGGATTGCCTATGTCATACGGATTCCAATATACGTACGCCTATGATTAAGGAAACCCAATACTGTTGGGCTATTGACAACATCGATGATGAGAAGGTAGGCTGTTCCAATCAATTGACAGGCACCGTGTTGCCGTTGTTTAGAGCCAGCAAAAGAGCCGTTTATATGGTGTTGTGTGAAGATCATCAGAAGAGATTAAAGGCTCATAACTCTTGTCCTTCTTGTGGCATATTTTGTACACAGGTAAGCGCTTAACTATCCATTCTTTATCCTTGTTTTTAATACAAAATCTTTTTGTGTGTACTTTACAGGGTAAATTTGTTCTGTGCAAACAACGTCACTTTTTCCATGCCGCCTGTGCCCAGCGCCTTGTCTTGAGCACGAAATATGACAGCCAACAAGGGAAGGCTACCACCCCCCCTACAAGGACTTTGGTACTCAAGTGTCCTCATTGTGGTATGGATACGGCTGAAAAAACCTCCACCATTACGATGCGTACACCCACAGTGCCCATATTTCAGGCTACACAACAGCCCCCCTTAAATACGCCCGCCCAAACGGTATTTAATAGCTTAACGGGGCATATTAATGAAACTTCTGCCTCATCCACTTGGTCTACAAATGTTATACGGCCGTATAATAATATCAACTATGATAAATTAATACCAGAGTCCGTTATGAATGTGGTAACCGCTAGGGGACGTACCCTACAAACACGTACTGCAAACTCTACAGAATTCACTACCAAAGACATGTATTATGCCATTAAAAATGATGATCTCGAAAGGGTGGCGGAGATATTGGGTAACATTTGCCATTTTTCCTTACGAATGAAAGTAAATCTTAACCTCACTTTTCTTTCTGTCTTTTTTTTTAGCCTCCAATTATAATGTGTGCTGTTGCATGCGTGAATTTTATCATGGCACCTGTTTGCACTTGGTAGCCCATTATGGCACCATACAAATGGCCTATTTGCTGTTGAGCCAGGGTGCTGGTTCCGATTTCATTAACATAATGGATCGTGAGCTACGCACTGCCTTAATGTGTGCCGTTAAAGAGGAAAAATGCAACATTGTCAATCTGTTTATACAGCATAGAGCCGACTTGGCCTTAAGGGTTAGTTAGTATTTGTCTTAAACCCTTGGCAGGTGGTATGTTTAAAATTTTCTTTCTTTTCAAAAGGGCCCCGATGGCCATACTGTTTTACATATCGCTGCCCGTACTGGTAATTTGGAAATCTTGCAATTAATCGTTCACAGCTATAAGGCCAGTAAAGATGTTTCACAGTTTTTAAGTTTCATAAATGCCCAAGATGATGGCGGCTGGACAGCAATGGTTTGGGCTGCTGAATTGGGTCACACGGATATTGTAAGGTGAGAGCTTTTTTATTCTTTTTATTTTTAAATTTCCTTTTTTTTAATTTTGATTTGTTTTCTTTCCCTCCAGTCTTTTACTACAACAAGGTGCCGATCCCAATATCTGTGATAATGACAATAACACGGTGTTGCATTGGGCCGCTTTACAGAATCATGATTTGGATACTATAACAGTATTATTAAATGCTGGCATTAATTGTAACATACAAAATGTGGAGGGTGAAACGCCACTGTAAGTATTTCGAAATTAAAAATTATAACCTCCCTGGATTAGTGTCATAGTTGATCGTCGTTAAGGCCTAGCATTAAGCTAAGCTTTTAGCTGAAATAATTACAATCAAACATTGCTCGAGCTCGAAAGAGTATCAGTAACTATGCTTGGTGAAATGTTTTGTTTGTTTGTTTTGTTTCTTACGGATCTCAATCTAAGCCAGTCTTCTGGGTCATATGGTATTCCAGCACTGATCATGAGACTGTATTATTCGATCCTAAGTCATATTTTTTCCATCAATTGAAGTTGCCGTAGTCTGGTACATAGTGTGTTGGCTTTTATTAGAAGAGTCCATGGTTCAAAGCCTGGCTTAGAAATCCCAAACTAAACAAATTATGAAAAAAGCCCGTAAAGCCCGTTCTGCTGGTGATCTGTTGTATTCTTCGATCCCAAGTCGTATTTTTTCCATCAATTGAAGTTGCCGTAGTGTAGTAGGCAGTGTGTTGGCTTTTATTAGAAGAGCCTGTGGTTCAAAGCCTGGCTTAGAAATCCCGAACTAAACAAATTATGAGAAAAAGCCCGTAAAGCGCGTTCTGCAGGTGATCTGTTGTATTCTTCGATCCTAAGTCGTATTTTTTCCATCAATTGAAGTTGCCGTAGTCTAATAGGCAGTGTGTTGGCTTTTATTAGAAGAGTCCGTGGTTCAAAGCCTGGCTTAGAAATCCCAAACCAAACGAATTATGAAAAAAAAGTCCGTAAAGCCCATTCTGCAGGTGATCTGTTGGTGTTGCTTTCTAAATCGATCTTCTATCCTCGTTGCCAGAATAGAGGACATGGACATGCAGACATGGAGCCATTGTAATCCAAGAATACCCAGTTTGTAAGCAGCCTACTAAAACGGCAGACTTGTTCCGATCGGTATGGCTCTGTCCGATAGAGTTCTTATGTTCCTTGAAGCAATCATTAATCGGGTTTTAAATGCATAGTTCGTCTACGTATAGGAAACAGTTTTGTTTGTATTAGTAATCGCTTCTACCACATGTGTGGCTTATTTGTCTACAGAAAACTCTGCTTTTCTTTAGCAAACTGTGGTTTCTTCCATTAAAAACTTTTCAGTTTGACGAACAGTCCTCAAACTTACTACAGACCTTCTTCTCTAACACTGTTTGGCACTTGGGAACCTAAGAAGAAAAGTTCTTCGGCATCAAAAATTTATTGATTGAACGTGTCTACATAGCTACTCAGTGCTGAATCCAAAGAATAAGGAGGATAAGAAGGCATTCGTAGCCTAATGTATTCATCATGCATCAAGGAACACATTGTTTTGAACTCTGGTTGGATGTAGGGGATCATTTATGGATTCAAAGCCAAATACTTCTAGAAGTTGCCACACGATTTGTGATCGAACAAAAGCATTACCCTTCTTGCGAAAACTTTTCTCATATTCATTCAAAATTTAAGCCACTTCAGCCGTATGAGACATTAGGACATTAGCCACTCTTTTCTTTAATCATTGATTCTTCAGGAAACCTAACCTCACTCTCTCTCTCACTCTCACTTTAGCCACATTGCTTGCCGTTTGTCCAGTAAGAATCTATGTTTGCTGCTCATCTTTAAAGGTGCCGATTTAATGTTACGCAATCGTTCCGATGAATTACCCTACGACTGTATACCCGATGAACATTCGGATTGTGCCCGCCATGTGGGCTTTCAAATGCAAATGCATGCCTTACATCGACGCCGTTCGAATATTGTTTGCGGTGACATATGCAATGGTCGTGAATTGTGTCCGATACAAGCATTACGTAATGAAAACAATACTGCACCAATTGAAGAATCCGATCAATTAATGACACCCGATTTTCGCTATATAACCGATACAATCATTCTGCAGAATAATATACAAATCGATAGAAGAGTATCACAAATGCGTATATGCACGTGTTTGGATGGGTGAGTTGTTAAGGGGGAAATGAAGAAGGAATGGAAATGATTTGATTTTTTTTTGGGTTTTAGATGCACCACGGATCGCTGCCAGTGTACGGGGGCCTCAGATCGTAGCTGGTATACAGCAGAGGGCCGCCTAAGTGCCGATTTTAATTTTGATGATCCGGCTGTTATATTTGAGTGCAATGATGTGTGTGGCTGTAATAAGGTAAGACGTTTACGCGGTCACAGTAGGCAAATATTTAATGACAATTGTGATTTTGAGGCAATATTTGTGTAATGTGACTTGCTTTTTCCGTTTTAGCGCTTTTGCAAAAATCGTGTAGTACAAAATGGCATTACCATTCCCTTGCAAGTTATCGAATGTGAAGAAACCTCCAAAGGCTGGGGTGTACGCACTATGATTCATATACCCAAGGGTAGCTTTGTGGCAACCTATACGGGTGAGATTTTAACCGAAATGGAGGCTGATCGCCGAATGGATGATTCGTACTTTTTCGATTTGGGACACAATCACTGCATCGATGCGAATTATTATGGCAATGTAAGTCGTTTCTTTAATCATTCTTGTGAACCGAATATAGTGCCGGTGCGTGTGTTCTATGAACATCAAGATTATCGGTTTCCTAAAATATCCTTTTTTACCTGTCGTGACATTGAAGTGGGCGAAGAAATATGGTAAGTTGTGATTGAGAAGTGGAAAGGATTTGCAATTGGAAAAATGCCTTTGTTTTTGTAGCTTTGATTATGGCGATAAATTTTGGTCCGTGAAGAATCGTTATTTCACTTGTAAATGCCAGTCTACCTCCTGTCGTTATGCCAGTTTGTTGCAAGATAATGATGATGATGACGAGCATGAGCGTCATTGTCAAGATGTTGAAATGTTAACAGCAGCTAATGAAACACAAACTCTAAGCATTACAGGCTGTACAAATCCCTTAAATACTACAACAGTTTCCTCTACACATCAGCATCAACACCAACAGCAACAACAACAGCAACAATTAATACAGGCTGAATTATTATTACCAAACAATAATGAACTCTCTATAATTCCTATAAACCCCTCCACATCTTTTGCATCCTTGCCAACCAATACCACAAATGGTACACCTTAGCTTATGGACATACAAAATTATTCCATTATTATCTTGTACGAGAGTTAAGCTTAAAATGTACGCTTCTTTTTTTCTAGGTGTTTTTCATGTCAACTAAAAAACCAACAACAAACAGCAAACAATAAGGTTTTTTGATGTTTAAGATCAAAAATTAAATTATTTTTATATTTTTAATTTTTTTCTTTTTTTTAGTCACATAAGTTTTAAGTTAATTTGTTGTTCTATTATTAATAGCCCTTAGTGTTTAAGTAAATTGCTAAACTTAAAAAAAAAAAATATTTCTAAAGCTGAATACCAAAATTGCAAATTAGAAGAAAACAAATCCAAATCCTTGTACAAATCCTTAAAACAAAGCTTTTTTCAAAAGGAAGTCTACATTTCTTTAACTTTAAATTGCAAAAGTTTTTATCAGACTTAAGTATTTACAAATCCCTCCACTCTTTGATATGAACTTCTTGCTTCTGCGTTTATAAAAAAAGCTTATGAAGCTAAACTCTAGCTTGCTTAAACCGCAATACTGATACTTTAATTCTCTAAACTTCTTCTCTGATTCTTCTCCTTCGGATACCAGAGATTATCTTCAATCCTATCAAGTTTTCGTCCTATTTTTTCTGTCTCTTCACTCAGTAACATCCATAAAAACTTACTGCGTTTAGTATTCGAAATCGTATGCATGACGTGGCCAAACATCAGCCTTTAGACTTTAATTTCACCATGATTCATTCGTTAATTGTACTCGCCGCCTACGCTCTCGATGGCACCAAGTGCAGTAACTGTGGCTGCATTGACCATTTTTAATAGAAATTCCTTCGAGTCTTTTCGAAACGTTGGAGATTTTAAGCCAATAATTCTCAAATACTTAAACTCTGTCGTAAACCTCCTTTACGACAACTAAAAATAGTCATCGTGATACTGTCTAATAGAACGAGAATCTAGAGGTCTTTGTGAATACCACAGAGCGTTCATAAGTCGAAGGAGGTAATTCTATCAACATCGTGATACTGTCTAATAGAAGGAGAACCTAGAGATCTTTGTGGATACCACAGAGCATTCATAAGTCAAAGGAGGTAATTCTATCAACATATCAAGCAATCGAAAGATCGACATTAGATTGGATTCTTTAGCTGAGCGGAAGACAATGGCAAAAAGCGCAAAAAAGCATGTCGAAGAGCTTAAAAAGCGCACGAAATTCTCTGAGCAGTCTGTCTCGGTATGTAAAGATGATCAGTGTGGACTATGTACTCGAACAGATAAGCGATCTGAGCAAAAAACAATGAAAGCCACGAAAAAGAGCACAAAACAATGCGCTGACGACTACGACTGGGTGCACGAAATGCTCTAAGCAGTCTGTCTCGGCATGTAAAGATGATCAGTGTGGACTATGCACTGGAACAGATAAGGGATCTCAACAAAAAAGCAATGAAAGGCTAGAAAAAGAGCATAAAACAATGCTATGAGGACTACGGCTGGGTATACGATGATAACCGGTAATGGATTATATATACGAAGCAACAAGTGTCCTACCAGCGACGTCACATAATGTAATATTCTCCAAGCAATTTGAAGTGGATTCATTCACCCTTCACACCCCACATCCTGCTGGGTAGGAGAAGGGTTTTTTCCGGACCTTGCTCTGTAAAAAACTTGCTAGTTTGCATTAGAGATTGCTGACTGTGAGAAACAGCTTCTGAGGGCGATGAGGATAACATGCTCTCTGCTGTGTTCAAGATTCAGCGGAATGCTGAATTCATATCAATTCGGTATAATGCTAGACTTATTGGACCAATGTCCGATTTGCCAGCAAGGAGCACATGACACAACACACCTATTCAATTGATTAGATAGAAGTAACAACCTAACACCTCTAAACCTTTGAACAATAACAATCGACGCAAATAATTTCTTGCGACTACCAACATCAACATCTTAAATTGCGCATGCTACACGATAGCTGCCCTGAGTATTCCAATCGATAGCAGCAAGATGGCTAGATAATTAGGTTTCCACATACGAGTCCGGATCTGAGACTGCCGGAACGAATCCGAGAAGAAGGCAGACTGAGAATAATACCGTCCTCGGCCGCCAGTAAGGGTTTCGTTAATTATCAGTTGGCTAGGTTGTCAGCCGAATAGGAGAGTCTGGCTGGCTCGATGAGCTTTTTGTGAGTCTCTCTTTGGATAGTCAAAGATAACCCGACAGGTTATAAAGTTTTTGAGTTTTAGAGCTTTTTCTCTAAGAATTCTATTGTAACTTGTGGATCAAAGCTTTAAAACCTTAAGTAAGACTTTGAAAATTTCTTGCTGAAGAGAAATCAAAGAATCTAGAAGTCTAGGAAATCTTTACAAAGCTTTAAAGTCGAATAGGAGAGTCTGGCTGGCTCGATAAGCTTTTTGAGAGTCTCTCTTTAGATAGTCAAAGAAAACCCGACAGGTTATAAAGTTTTTGAGCTTTAAAGCTTTTTCCCTACGAATTTTATTGTAACTTGTGAAACAAAGCTTTAAAAGCTTAAGTAAGACTTTGAAAAGGTTCTAGAAGTCTAGGAAATCTTTACAAAGCTTTAATGCCTTTAACTTCAATCTTTGTTTTAAATTGTTTAAAGCTTTAGTTAGGGTTTATTACAGCTTATGAAGTTCGATGGGATTAAAAGCTAGTTTTTTTTCTACGATTATTTTTTAACTTCCTATGAAATTAGCTTTTATTTACAAAATAATTATAATTTAAAAGCTTTTAAAGCTTTTAATTTTTTTTTTGTATATGATTATTTATTTTTTAAATACAAAAATACATCACAAATTAAATTTATTTTTTGGATTTTTTTTAATTTTTCTTGTATCATTAAACTGCCATATTATTTGAAGGCTTTAAAAGCTTTTAGTGAATGAAAATGTTTTTTTTTTTAATTTCTTAATTAAATTTTAAATTTTATTTTTTATTTAATAAAAAATCGTTTAAAGTAATAAAAATTAAATAAAAAAAATAAAAAATAACCATAAGTGCCTAAAATATAGACAAAAAAGAGAGAAGAAAAATTTCTTTTAATTTAATTTAAACTTTGAATTAATTTTTTTTTAATTGTTGTTTCTTTTGTTGTATTTAATATAATAAAAATATAGTCACTTAGTTTTTAAGTTTAATTATTATTTTGTTATTTTTAAAATCCAAAAAAACAATTAAAAAAAAAAATTGTTAAAGAATTTTGGAATTCAAAACAGTTCTTAAACTTTTTAATTTTGTTTTTTTTTTTTTAGAATTTAAATGTAATATTTTGTTTTAATTAATTTCCCAAAGAGACTGCATAATAGTTTTTTTTTTTTTGTTTTTTCTAAATAGATTTTCTTTTTTTTCATTCTTCTTTTTCTGGTATTAATAAAAGAAATCTATGGTTTTTCTATTGATAAGCAAAAATTACAAAAACAAAAGTAAACTTTTTTAAGTAATTAAAATTCAAATTTTAGCATTTAAGCATTAAACTTAAGGATTTCATTACAAAAAAAAAAAATTATTAAAAATATGAAGAAAAATCAATAAATAATCAAACAATTGTATTAAAAATTTATAAAATAATTCAAATAAGACATTATATGTGAAACATGATTTATGGAATCGAAATCAAAACAAAAGAAATAATTTTTTATTTTTAAAAAAATTCTTAAAAATTTTTTTTAAGCATTACATGACAGCCTAAACTTGCCTGAAAAGCCTTTAGAACTTTGTTACTACTACTTTGTATCACCTGTAGAAACAAATCCAACTCTTGAAAAGTTTTAGTAACGGAAACGAGGGGCTATTTTAAAAATAGCAAACGATTTATCTCTCAGCATATTCTTGTTTAAGCTTTATGCACATATTTTGGCAACATGTCGTTGTATTTTTTATAGTGAAAATATCTATCACCGGTAGACCCGACCCACTTTTTTTTGTCGCTTTCACGACAATCTGCTGTACGTTCCGGAACGACCCGAGCTCACATAGGCCAAGGACCCTGCGAAAGCGTTTCCCTTGGGAAAAAACTTTCGGACACAGCAGCAGAGCTGTTACAACAACCCCTTCATTGTTGACAAACAAAACTACGAAATAATTTTTCCAACTTCTAAAACCAGACCTATCCAGACCGTCTCATAAAACTCTTACTCCTCCTGTGCCAAGATTCGTTCATGATCCATCTGACCCATATTAGGATATGGTCCCTCTTTTTAAAAGAATATTTAGTTTCCAGATTATCCAATTCTCTTTTGCTATTAAGTCTCATTGTGAAGCATTTCCAAAGAGAGAGAAAGCGAATCTACTGTATACCTGTCAAGGTGACAGTTGTGGAGTAATGCAGCCAGCCAAGTAACTTTTTGAAATAAAGCATCCCCTAATAAAGTTTGAAGTTCTTTTTAAAAGAATATTTAGTTTCCAGATTATCCATTTCTCTTTTGTTATTAAGTCTCATTGTGAAGCATTTTCAAAGAGAGAGAGAGAGAGAGTCTACTATATCTGTCAAGATGACAGTTGTGGAGTAATGCAAGCCAAACCAAGTAATTTTTCAAATTACCGAATCCCCTAATAAAGCTTACATTAGACTTGCCTTAGATTATCCTAATCATAGGCTCCAAAACTCTGGTCTTTACTACCATGTTCAAAAGATTTATTTCCAACACAGTTTCCACCAGCATCACTATAGCGCAGGTTTTCATTGTTCTTGTTATACAAATACACGCTAATCTCACGCTAGTCTCTCTATCTTGTTCAATTCCATTTAAGCTGTTTTTAGATTTAGTCTGTCTGTATCCATCCAACAATCCCACAGATCACTATTGGTCTGACCATAATGGCCATACATTGAATGCTAATTCCTATGTTACATTCTTAGATTTTTCCTACAAGTCTTCTGCATATCTTTATGTCAAGTCTGGCCATTTATAAAGTGCTCTTTATGAGCCTTCCATGCCAATTTATTATCCGGTGATATTCCCAGATATTTTACCAACATTTCCTTTGGTATTATTCGAATACTTATACATTTGGAAAGTTTTCTGCTTCCTGTAACAGCTACTATTGTGGTAATGGCCGATTTTATTCTCGATATCACTGTCATACAGCATGAACTTCATGGACAATCTCAAGATGTCTTTAAATAATATTACAGAGCCTTCAAATTTTTCATTAGCCATGAGGACTATATCGTTTGCAGACTCCTTTGATAGTCAAGGCCTGCCTCCGATAGTTTTTATCAAGAGCTCATCCGTAATTATGCTTCCAATTAATGGTGAATGTGGTCTTTATTCTATGGGCAGATATGCAATGACTACAGGTGAACGTGCAAAGAGCTGAGATCTTTTCTGAATTGCTCTCCGTATAAACTTTTCATAACAATTTACTACTCCGTAATATTTCCAGATATTTTACCAACATTTTCTGTACTATTCTGTATCTCTTTACGGGAGTCGAATAAATTTCCATTTAAGAATTTGTTTTCTTCTTGTAAATGTTATTACAGTCGTCTTATCCGGGTTTCTCCAGCCGTGTTTGAATGAGGTCTCGCAAAAAGTGTCTTCATTTCTTTAGCCATCAAGACTATATCATTTGTATGTCCTTGCTAGTCAATGCCCGCCCGCTGATAGTTTTGCCAAGAGTTAATGCACAATCCAGTTACACATTAGTGGTGAAAGAACCTCAGTTTGTGGGCACTCTGATGATCGTCTCGATTCTTATTATTTCTTTTCTTGTGTATGCTTCTGCAGATTGTGAATGTAGGACTTCGGTCCTCCATCTGAATATCATAGACTTGATACCTCTGCTATTTAATGCCCTATTTATGACCTCATGAGAAGTATTATCGTATGTTATTAAAATGCTCTCTCTGTAGAGGAGAGTATAGAGCAGTTACGATCCAATCTTTTAAAGGCTTTTAATTTTTAATGAAAGATTCTTTCTTTCTTTACATTGTTATTTTGAATTGAAGTTCAAGAAAACATTTTCAATAACTAAATATCATAAAATAAACTAAACTCTACTACATACATAATCATAAATAATTTAAATATCATTAATAAGTATAAAAAAATATATATATCTACTCTATACATACATATAATATCGAATATACAAAACAAAAATTAAAATTAAAAAAAAATTAAATTCAATTAAAAAGCAAGTGTAATAAAAATAATTTTTAAAATTTATCTTTATGCACCCTTAGCCATTGTCTCAACTTCATAAATCATATCCTATAATTTAAAAAATTAAAAAATTTATAAAACAGAAAAATAATTGAAATGAAAAACTATTTTATTAAATAAAAAGAAAAAAATATTGTTGGAAAAGAAAATTAATTATAAGAACTCTTAAATGAAATCTAAAATATATCTTATCTATACCTATATCTACAACAAAAAAAACATACAAAAAATATTATAAAACCATACAACAACAATACTACTATTTTAAATGTTTTTATTATAGTCACTTAATAAAATAAAAACAAATATAAAAACAAAAAGTAAAAAAAATAAAAAAAAATTATAAAAAAAATAAATTTAATATTTGACATTTTTTTTCACTAGGAACCAAGCTCAAGAACGATTCAAGCCGATGTATAAAACGCTTTACTACTACTACATTTACTACTAACTGGCAGCACTACCTTTCATTAAATTTTTACTTCTTTTAATTTCAGTATAGCAACTTCGAGAAAGTTACTGTTGATTTGTTATTGCTATTCTTTTTACTTCTACCTTTTGTGGACTTTCTAAAGGGTTCGCCATCTAACGTTTTTTTTTCAACTAGTGCTCGTTTCGTCAATGGTAACACTTAGCTCATGTCTGATTTGACAGATAATTAGTTTTATGCTTCCGCTGAACGAATATGTGTTGTGTATACGCTTGAACAACGCTGGGAAATATTGCGACATTACTTTGAAAATCATGGTAAATGTTGCAGAATGTGTGCGAAAATTGCATACGGATTTTGGAAGAAGAGAAGCACCGTCAGCTTGGTATGTTCGTTATCTTGTGAAAAAAGTGAAAGAAACTGGCATCCTCATCGATAAACCAAAGCGTGAAAAGCCAAAAACAGTGCGTACACCCGAGAATATTGCTACTGTGGCAGAAAGTGTGCGTGTAGCGCCAGCAACATCAATTCACCGTCGTTTTTAACAATTGAACAAAGATGAACGGAGACATCATTGAGACGAATTTTGCATAAAGACCTTGGTAGGACGCCATACAAAGTCCAATTGGTTCAGCAGTTGAAGCTAATTGACCATCCAATGCGTTTTCGCTTCGCTAAGTGGGCCTGAGATCGACTTACAGAAGATGCCGATTTTGGCAAAAAAAAATCATCTCTTCAGATGAAGCTCATTTTGATCTTGGCGGGTATGTAAACAAGCAAAATTGTCGCATTTGGGACACAGAAAACCTGACGCACCCAAAACGAGTCACTGTTTAGTGCGGATTTCGGTCCAGAGGCATAATTGGGCGATTTTTCTTCGCAAATGAGCAAGGAGTGGCCGTTACAGTCAATGGCGATCGTTATCGGGCCATATTGAACGAATTTTTGTTCACAAAAATTGAAGAGGAGGATATTGGCAACATTTGGTTTCAACAGGACGGCGCTACGTGCCACACAGCCGAAGCTACACTCGATGTTTTGCGCCCTGTTTTTGAAGATCGCATTATCAGCCGCAGAACTGATGTCGTTTGGCCACCTCAGAGCTGCGATTTGACATCGTTGGACTATTATTTGTGGGGTGCCGTCAAAGATAAGTGTTACGCCGCCGACAAGACAGAAACAATTGACGCTTTAAAGGACAATATTCGTGAAGCCATTGGTGAAATACAGCTGCACAAAATCGATAGTGTGCTTAAAAATTAGACCGATCGTGTAGAGTACTGCATGGCCAGCCGAGGCAGCCATTTGAATGAAATTATTTTCCATTATTAAACGGAAGGATTGTATTTTCAAATAAAAAAAGAAATTTGAGAAAATATTCTGTAGTTTTTTTTCTTTAAAGCATTTTCAAAAAAAAAAAGAAGTTATTTGGCGGACCCTTTATATACCTTTGATTGTTGTGTTGACTTATTAGACTCGAGTCCATGGTTCAATTGCCAACTCAGATATGTCAAACAGAATTTAAAAAAATAATTCATCTTCAACTTCCTTTCGCCAGTCTTCTGTTAAGACTTCCGACAATAAATTAAATAAACATGAGATGTTTCCCAAAAGTGTGGCTTTCGAAGTGTACTTTAAACTGTAGCTGCCGCTCTCGTGAATAAAGTTAACACTCTCCATAAGTAATGCATGAGTCGTATAGAAAAGTAGAAAGTAAACCTACTTGATGCATTCTATGCTCTGTAACTTGTTACAAACAACTACACTGGTTCTAATTTTTTGGTATGCGCATGAAACGCAAAGTCGCATGAAACGGGTGCTATGGACTTTCGGCTTAACCTCTTTCAATCGGAAGTATCCGGAATACAGGCTGCGGCAAAAATTGTTAAAAATGAAAAATTCATAGGAAATCTTAGTATCGTGCATGTATCTTAGGTGAGGAAAGAGTCGACCGAGCAGCTGAGTGAGTGAGTAGAGTTTTCGCTTTTAAACTATTTATGCCAACTGGTCGTAGAGTAATACAAAAGTGTTCAAACTTAGATGATGTATTGTGGAGTAATTCAAAAACGTTCATTGTAAAGAAATTTTAAGGTTCCAAAGATTGTTTCGAAATGCATTCCCCTAAAATTTAAAAAGATGGGTTATACAATCACATAATAAGGTGACTCAAAGGCGGTTTCATTTCCCCGCATCCTCTACTAAACATTTATTTTTATTAAGATTATATCCCTTGTAAAACCACAGGGTTATGATATTATAAAGTGACTCAAAGTGTTCTATTTTCTGCTCACGTTATAAATAAGTTTTTGCTTTAATTTTAATCACTTTAAAGACCACAGTTTACTCACTATAAAAGGCGATCTTTTAAGTGCTCTCAAGTAGTCTCAACTAAACAATGGAACGTGTATCACGCATCTCAGCGATTTTAATCGCAATTATCGCATACTGCGCAGTAGGAAACTGTGCTGAAACCGGGGCTTTATTTAAATACACAGAAAATAATCAATATTTTGTACAGCCGTCTAAGAATGTAAGTTTTCTTCTGCTTATTTGAACGAAAAAAAAAATTGAACTTCATCCCCATTTAGTACACTTGGCAAGAGGCTTTTGAAAATTGTGATAGAAAAGGCATGGATTTGCTAACCATGGAAACACCCGAAAAGTCAAAAGAAGTTGAGGATTTACTTTACTCAATCTACACCGGTAAGTTTGAAGTGTAACTCCCATTCCAATACATTAATTTTCTTCGTTTTTTTTTCTATTTTCTTAGACAAAAACATACCCGCCTTCTATATAGGCGCTAATGATTTGGAGGAATTGCATAAATTCGCTTGGATTAAAATGGAAGGCCGTAATCATTTTACTTTTACCAATTGGATGCCGAATGAACCGAACAATTATAAGCAATTAAATGAACGTTGCCTTCAAATTGGACATCTTAACAGTTTACGGTGGAACGATATAAGTTGTAATAAAAAATTCGGTTTCATATGCCAAGGGCGTATAGATTTCAAAAGTTTAATAAATCACGCTGCCAAGGGTTTAAAAGCCCTCTCCTCAGGCTAGAAATAAAACAATGCTGCCAATAAAGAAATAGAAAAAAAATTACATGAAGTTTTTGTCATTACTGGTTTCACAGTTTCATGAGATGAGGTCCCCTCGAAAGGTATTTCTTCCTCCTCCGAGATAATGCCGCTGTGCCAATACTTTTCTTCATTCACATACCAAATTCTCATGAAACTTTGCAGTTGGCATAAAGCTCTTAAGCATTCTCTCTTGTGCCTCTTCTGGTAGGGAATACTCGCCTCCCAAAAGAATAACTTGCTCCTCCCAAATAATGCTGAAGCGCCAATACCTTTCCCCAGTTAATATACGAAATTCTCGTGGGATCTTGTTATTGGTTTAGTCAAGCGCCTCTTGCAAATTTCACTACGACTCTGGTCCTTAACTAAATCCCACAATGAATGGTAGGTTGGCTCATCATTTATTTATAAAAAAGTGCATGAGTTTTTTTTTTAAATATTCAGGCCCATTGCACTGGGCGATTATGAACGATAATTTTTTAAAATAAAAATAAACGAGATTAAAACCGCAGATACTATTTCTACTTGACGTAAATAAAATTATACGCTACTGTCAGGCGATAAAGATTTGATAGCAAGACGGATGAAAAAAAATTTTATTTAGGAAATGCTGATTACTTAGAGAAGAGATTTAGGTTAGTGGGTAGCTTGCCCTTTACAGGCAAATTCCCATACCACCATATGTATATACATAATTGGCCTTTACAAAACCTTTAGTCAGAATTACGGCCTAGCTTCTCACACCACACATGTTGTGTGCCTTAATTTTATACTTGAGTGATGGGACCTACAGTTTAACGTCGACTCCGAACGACAGATTTTTTTGAGAAACTTTTTCATGGCAGGCTTATTTACTCTCAGGATTTTTGCCAGAAATCTGCTGAGAGGAAGTCGCCCAAGAAATATTTTTTTTTTTTCATATTTCGTTTTGTTGTCTGGCCTGGGGTTTGAACACAGGCTTTACGTCTAATAATAGTCTACGGCGACTTCAAATTCACTCGTTGGAAATATGGTCCATAGGACCATTTTGGACCTGTAGCCAAGAGGTAAAGAAAAGTTTTCTCCTTTTCTTCATCGTCTCTGTAACTCCTGCAGAAGTGATTCAGCACAACACCAAAATCAATTCGTCTCATGTCCTAAGTATCGCAAGCATGGTCCGTCCCTTGGAGATTAAGCAGACTTTAAGCAGACTTTGTGATGCTATGTTGCCATTATCCAAAGCCACCCATGCAGCTCTAAAGTAATTTGTCACAGCATTATGATTTTTAGTCGTAGTAGTCTAGTAGGTAGTACATATGTTCGCTTATTAGCCCGTATTCAAACCCCAGGCCAGACATCAAAGCGAAATATGAAAAAAAAGAAATATTTCTTCGGCGAATGCCTCTCAGCAGATTTCTGGCAAAAACTCTGAGAGTAAATAAACAACCTGCCACGAAAAAGTTTCTCAAAAAATCTGTCGTACGGAGTCGACATTAAACTATAGGTCCCGCCACTCAAGTATAAAATTAAGGCACACAACATGAGTGGTGTGAGAAGGCTTGTAATGGCCAATTATGTATGTATGTATTATGATTTTTAACCTTATATATGTAGGTACTCAATGGGGTAGGGAATTCCACCTAAAAGTTTGTTCGAACGTCCCCGGCCACACACTAACCCACCCTCACCCGACCGCGGAGGGCTCGTCCCCATTACGTAGGGACACGTACACACTACAGTCCGGACTGTAGCGGGTATGGGAAAAGTAATGGCAACAAGAACATAAATCAGCTACAGAACTTAATCACAAGCTGAATAAACAATTAATAAACATGAACTACCTATAACTATAATGAAAATATATTTTTATATAATAATTTACAAATTAATGCTAGCATATAAGCTACGTTTTAAATTACAAACACTACAATTAAAATCAATCAAATCGTAATATACGTTAAAATCATTGCATAATCTACGAAAAGGAAAATTACATCCGTAGTTAGTTCTATAGAAATCTAAGGAAAGAGGACGATAGTGCCGTGAAAATCTTGCAGGAATACTGAAATTCAGGTTACGAAGCAAAAACTCAGAATCGATATCACCTCTAACCAGATTAAAAACAAAACAAACACCTAAAACAGTTCTTCTACGTACCAAAGTTGGAAGTTTTATCAAACCTAATCTATCCTCATATGGCGGAAATCCATTGGCATAATGCCATCCTAAGCCACGTAAACAGAATAATAAAAACTGCCTCTGCACAGACTCTATTGGATCACTATGACAAAGATAGTATGGATTCCAAACAATAGACGCATACTCCAAAATAGGTCTAACAAGTGAAATGTATAGCAGTTTAGTTATATTAGGATCAATGAATTCCCTAGCCCATCTTTTCACAAAACCAAGAACAGCCCGAGCCTTGCCAATCATCATACTAATATGATCAACAAAAGAGAGTTTCATATCCAATAATACTCCCAAATCAAGAAATGTAGCCACAGTCTCCAAAGGACAAGAATTTATCACATAAGTGGGCGAAAACACACCTCCGCGAGAGAAAACCATGCATTTGCATTTTTTTAAGTTAAGATCCATTAAATTAACTCTGCACCAAGTTACAAACAAATTAATATTCCGCTGAAGAACAACCTGACCATGATCATCATCAAAAGTATAAAATAATTTAACGTCATCAGCATACATTAGAATATTACAATCAGAAATAGCACAAGGAAGATCATTAAGAAACAATAAAAACAGTAAAGGACCCAAATGGCTACCCTGCGGAACACCAGAAGTAACATATACAGTCTTAGAAAGTTAGGCGGTTACTCCACATTTGATCCATTCAAACGCGCTTTAGGTTCCCTACTCTAAACTCTACTCTCTTTAACTCTAAAGAAAGGAAATTTATTTGTGCCCAGCACCATTTTTCTAACGCTTGTTTTGTAAGAAAAACAATATTGTATACTGTCGTATTATAAATATTATAAAAACAACAACAACAACACAATCAATCGTCTCAATTCCCAATTTTTACATTCAAGTACAAAAACAATAAAGAAACAAACATAATAAAGAAAAACAATAATTTTACTCACCCTAATTACACTACACACGGAACTCCCTCCCTCCTACACCACCGCTGAGTTTTCTGTAAGACAAGTCATTCTACTTGATCGACAATTTATATGAAAAAACCCTTGCCTTACAAAAACAATTTCTTATGCACATTTATTTCACAACATTTTTAACACACACACACACACACGCACACGCACTTTTTTGAGACACAATTTTTTCTTTTTCTCGGGAGCACCTTAAAAACTTTTTTTTCTTTTTAGATTTTCATTGCTTTATTTTATTCTTTTTCATGAAAAACTTATGATTTCTTGTAATTAGGAACTTAAATTACTTTTTAACACAAAACTTTAATAAAAAACGACCGAATTTAATAATAAATTTTTAATTTTCTTGTCTTGACACGCAAATCACATTGAACTTGTTGCACTTTTATGAAAGAAATTAAAAATTACGTCTTTTCTATTAATTTCCCATTTTAGAACAACAAAAAATATCCCAAATGGCTGAGGGTTTTATATGTTGTGACTTGTTGATTTGCATGTTGTTGTTTTTATTTAAATGTTTTCAATAGTAGGTGCCGTTCGTTTACTCTCTTCTCCCTTTTATGTGTGTGTGAGATCTCCTAATGTTAACAACGATGACGAATGCTTTTACACATGCGCTGGTAGCCTGTGTGTACGTGTGTTTTTTATTCTTATACATTTCCCACTGGAATATTTTTTAAGTTATTCAAGTAAATAGTGAATGTGTTATTGTTGTTGCTTTTTCATATTAATATTTGGGACTTTTTCTACATATATTGGGGTGTTTTTTTAATTCTTGTGCATTTCCCATTGGGATATTTTTTAAGTTATTGAAGTAAATAGTGGCGGTGTTGTTGTTGTTGCTTTTTTATATTAATATTAGGGACTTTTTCGTCTGTTTTTTAACAGTCACCCACTGTTGAAAATGTAAAAGGCTTTTATTTTACCAGCCACTCACTGTACAATCTACATCAGAGCCCGGCAGCTCTTGCTATTGGTCAGTTGTGCGAGAGCGAAAAATAAGAAAAGAGAAAAATGTATACTCTTAAATTCACTACAATGCAGGCATGGAAACTTTAAATTTTTAAATGGTGGTATTTTAATTAAAAATATTAGTTTATTAAATTAAAATTTGTAAAATTCGTTTAGACTTCTTTGATTATATTGATTTAAGAAAGCATTTTAGATTAAAATTTGTTTTTTTTTTTTGGAAATATACATATTTAATAGAAAACTTTCTGGGATATTCATACTGTACATCCCTGCATTAGCAGAAACATGCGACTACACAACCTCTTTCAATGGATGCTCAAATGAGACTGAGTGTATTTTTGATCGTGAGAGAACATTGTTGTAAATTTAATAATGGCTGACATGCACGCGTGCATAGGTTTTGCCGGGCTCTGATCTACATGCAAAATACTTTGCTAATACAGTTACAATAAGCAGCAAAAAAAAAAAACGACATGTACAAAAAGGAATTCATTGTGAGTGTGAAAAAGATAATAATGGATCAGTCAGCCAAACGTAACGTAACGTACGGTACGTTCGTTTTTTTTAGCATATGGAGAGCAATGCAATGTTTACAGAAATGCACTTACGTACTTTCTCGTTAACAAAAAGTGTAAAAATCTTTAAAATTTTCAAATAAATATTCTTATGATTCTAATGTGCATAAAGAATTATGTACAAAATCTTTAAAATTTTTAAATAAATATGTATTCGTATGTTTTTAATGTGCTTAATGAATTTTAAGAATAATTTTTATTATTATTATTCTACTTAGAGGTATTATTTTGCAATTTAATAAAAACAAAAAAGAGTCCATGCAACTTCTGACGTCCTTTCAATTTGACGAGATGTGATCCCAGCGATTTGATTACTGCTTGACTGTCCACACATATGATCAAGTACGAAGGAGATAGGTCCCCGCTTTCAACTATGCGTGTGGATTGTTCAATATCAAACATCTGTGTAACCCGTTCAGTACCAGTTTAGCGAAATAGACCCCAGATCCAGTTCCACATTCCAGTGTAGAGCCATTGGTGAAGATCGTTATATTACCGTCGCCGATGACAGTCTTCAGCAATCCATTCTTCACGTGTAGGTTTTGTACGTTCATCCGAAAACAGATTCCGGTATCATGTAGTCACATCTAAAACTTGGGTGATTTGTTTCTACTTCATGTAGTATTAAAGCTTGACCTACAGCACATGGCTTCAATATATGTATATGAGAGAAAGATGAAGAAATTTAATGAGGTCTAGAATACTTAGACTATTGCATACTTACGAGGCAGAAGTTATATTTGTATGACGCAATTAACGGTATTACTAGGCGCCCTGGTAGTCTAGTGGGTAGTGTGCTAGGCTATTAGCGTAAGGGTCGTGGGTTCGATTCCCACCAGAGACTCTGGTCTGTGACACTACACCGAGCATATGGTCTTGTTACTCCGCTCGTATAAAATTAGAATATCATTTCTAATTGTATTGGAATTAATAAATAAATAAATAACGGTATTACAATGGGACTCTACAGGAGACAAGTATGCTATGCTATGCCTAACCTAATTTACAATCATTAAAGAAAAGCCGACGGCGACTTCCTATTAGCAGATTTTTGGCAAATACTCTGAGAGTAAATAAAAATTGCCATGAAAAGTTTCTCAAAAATCTGTAGTTCGGAGTCGACTATAAATTGGAGATCCCCGCTCCCGTATATAATTAACACTCATCACATAAGTGCTGTGAGAAGCTAGGTTGTAGTCCTGATTGAGGGGTTGTGATGACCAATTATGTATGTATGCATGTATGTATGTATGTATGCATATATGTATGTATGTATGTATGTATGTATGTATTGTATGTATGTAAGAAAAACCCGCATGTCTTAATATTTATTTATTATGAATTATTTTTTTTTCTTTATTAAAATAAAAAGTTTTTAAATGCATTTTAATTAATTTAAAATAAGTTTATAAATAATTTTTAGTTTATTTTTTAATTTTTTTTAAATTTAAAATTATAAGAAATTTAAACTTAATTTTTAATTGAAGAAAAACTAGTAAAAAAAATTGTGGAATTATTTTTAAATGTTTTTCTTGTCATATATTTTATTTTTTTAATTTTAATTATTTGCACAAGAGTCTTCATCTTATTTACAAAACTAAATTATAAAGTTTTTAATTAATTAAAAAAAATTATAAAAAATTAAAAAAAAAGTTATTTAAGTCTGCTTTTGTTTTTAATTTTAAATAAATCTTAAAATATAATGGAATTTTACTATAAATGCTGAATTTTAATTATTATTTTTTAAATTATATTTTTTTTTTTATTTTTTTAATAATTTGTGTAGAATATAATTAAGACCTTAAAATTAATAATTATTAAGACAGTTAGACAGGCAGGTAAGGTGTCAATTTGTTTTTGTTTTTTGTGTTTTTAAAGTAGTAGGAAAAGTTGTTAAGCACAATAATTGTTTTTATGTTTTTTAAATTAAAAAAATATTTTTTTTTAAATAAATAAATAATAATTATTAAATATAAAAATAAATAGGAAATAAAATAATAATAAAAAAAAAATTAATACATATAAAATAAAAGCTTTTTAAATGCTTTTAATTTCATTTCATTTGGAAAGTCTTTTTTCACAAGAGTACAGTCTCTATGGAAGTTTCAAAATTTTTGTTTCTGTTCTGTTTTGACGTTTCTTAAATATTAAAAAAAACCGAAAAATTTTTTAAAACTTCATAGAAAGTGTCTCTTAAGCTTTTTTGTTTGTTTTTGTGTTTTGTAGTTAGTTAGACTAAAAGCTTGGTAGGCTTCATTAGTATTTATAAGCTTTTAAAACATAGAAAAAAATTAAAAATTAAAACCATTGAAAAGAGATTTTTAAAGGTATGTTTAAAAATTAAAAGCTTTTGGAAAAGCTTAAAAAGCTCTAAAAAGTTTGGAAGCTTTTGAATGTTTTTTGATTATCATTTCATAGATTCATAAAAATCTGTTTAAAAATATACAACTTTTGGAAAGCCTTATAGGCTCTAAAAAGCTTTAAAAGCTTTTAAAAGCTTTTTTTGACAACATTTTAAACATAAAAGATTTAAATTAAAACCATTTCCAGGAGATTATTAAATATATTATTAAAAAAGCAATTTTTTCGAAAGCTTATAAAAGCTTTAAAAGGCTTTCGAAGACTTTCAAAGGCTATCAGAGACTTTCGAATGCTTTCAAACGTTTCCTTAGGCTTTCAAAGGCTGTCAGACTTTCGAAGCCAACGCCGTCGTAGACTTTTAAAAGCTTTCGAAGGCTCTGAAAGGCTTTCAAATGGTTTCGAAGATCTTTGCAAGTTTTAGAAGGCTTTCAAAGCTTTTTGAAGGCTTTAAAATACTTTTTAAGGCTTGTTTGTCATCAAATGTTTTCATTTGTAACTAGAAATACCAAATAAAAACCATTTGAAAAACGTTTTAAATATTTTACAAAAATCAAAGTCAGTGAAGGCTTTTGTCGGCTTTTAGAGCTTTTAATGATTTGAAAAGCTTTTAGACGTTTTTTTATATGCCAAAGTCTTTTGATTTTAAACCAGAAGTTTATAAGTTCAATCAATAAATGATCTTGAAGGCTTTGAAAGCTTTTAAAAGCTTTTTTGGTTATGAAAGATTTTCATTGTGAACATAAATGATTTAAATTCAAAATAAAATTCTACACAAGAATTTCATTCGGTTACAAAAGTTCTTTCGGTTTCTTCAAAAAAGCTTTAGAGTTCTTAATAACCTTAAAGCTTTTATTTTAATGCTTACATCTCTTATGAAGGCTTAAGTTTTCTAATTTATTTTTAATAAAAACTTAATAATACTTTATGAAAATGCCTAAAAAGCTTATAAACCTATGGTCCATGTTTTAGAGCTTTTTCTAGTCTTAGTCGTGTGTGTGTGTATGTGTTATAGTTCAATTTAAAGAGTTAGTAATAAAAGTTAAAAAATAAAATTTTTTTAATTTGTTTTTGTTAAAAAGTAAGTGTTGTGTTGTTTTTGTTTTTTGTTTTTGTTATTGTATTTGTTTAAACTAATTATCTTATGCTACAATTTTATGTGGTTGCATCCATTTCTTCATATAGTACACGAACAATGTGGAAATGTACAGTAGAATCATCAAAGCACAGGTGACAGCCAATGCCAAGACAGAAGTCTTGGTGGGACAGGGTTCTATAATGGTAACAGTCTTATCTGTTACAAGAAGAAGAAGAACAAAAAAACAAATTTTTTTTGAATTTAATTTGCATGTGGAGAGTAGTAAAGAAAAGTACCTTTTAGGTACTAATATTTCTTTCTTAAAAAGGTAAAAATACCACCACCATGCTATTAAAAAGTATTATTTAGATTTTTGGAAAAGTACCAAAATAGTACTTTATTAATTTTTTGAAAAAATTAAAAAGGTAAAAATACCGCCACCATATTATTTAAATTTTTGGAAAAGTACCGAAATCGTACTTTATTAATTTTTTGAAAAAGGAAAAATACTGCCACCATACTATTAAAAAGTTTGGAAAAGTACCAAAATAGTACTTTATAAATTTTTTGAATAAGTTAAAAAAGTAAAAATGTAAAAATACCGCCGCCATACTATTAAAAAGTACAATTTAAACTTTTGGAAAAGTACCAAAATAGTACTTTATTAATATTTTGAAAATATTAAAAAGGTAAAAAGTTAAAAATAACGCCACCATACCATTAAAAAGTACAATGTAAACTTTTGGAAAAGTACCAAAATAGTATTTTATTCATTTTTTGAAAAAGTTAAAAAGGTAAAAATACTGCCACCATACTATTAAAAAGTACTAATTAAATTTTTGGAAAAGTACCAAAATAGTACTTTATTAAATTTTTGAAAGGGTTAAAAAAGTAAAAAGTTAAAAATACCGCCACCATACTATTAAAAAGTACAATTTAAACTTTTGGAAAAGTACCAAAATAGCACTTTATTATTCCTTGAAAAAGTTAAAAAAGTAAAAATGCTGCCACCATACCTTCAAAAAGAACTATTTAAATTTTTCGAAAAGTACCGAAAACAGTACTTTATTAATTTTTCGAAAAAGTTAAAAAGGTAAAAATACAGCCACCATGCTATTACAAAGTTTAAAGTTTTGTAAAAGTACCAAAATAGTACTTTATTAATTTTTTTAAAATATTAGAAAGGTAAAAATAGCGCCACAATACTATTAAAAAATACTATTTAAACTTTAGGAAAAGTACTAAAATAGTACTTTATTAATGTTTGAAAAAGTTACAACAAACTGCTTTATTCAATTTTATTTCATTTATTCATATTTCATTGGAAAAGCAAAAGTACAAAAAAAATTACTTTAACAAAGTACTTTCTTAATTTTCAAAAAAGTATCAAAAAAGTACTTTTAAAAAATTTATTTTTCATCCTTAATTAGGTTAAAAAGTTTATGTTTACCATAATTATTATTTTTCAGAGTACCTTTTGAAAATACTTTTTACCAAAAATGTACTTTATGTATTAATTTTTTGAAAGTTACAACAAAGTACTTAGAAATTCGAAAAAGTTATTCTAAAGAAATTTCTTAATTTTGTGAAAAGTACCAAAAAAGTACTTTTTTAATGCTCTGAAAATTTACAAAAATAGTATTTTTTAAAAAGAATATACCTTAAAAAGTCCCAAAAGCGTACATAAAAGTTAATAACGTAAAAATCACAAAAAAGTACTTTTTTATTTTTCTTAAAAGTACAAAAAAAAGTACTTAAAAACACACATAGTATTTCCAAAAAGGTTAAAAAATGTAAACATGCCCCAAAATAATTTTTTAAAATAAGTTTTTAATTTTCTGAAAAGTACCAAAAAAGTACTTTTCCATTACACCATAGTTTTTAAACAAAAGAGAATTTTTTCTTTCCATACTAAAACCATTATAAAAAAATTAACAAAAAAAAAGGTACCAAGACACTTACCTTTAGCAAAATCTGTACTGGGATCTGATTTGAAGAAATCACGTTTCTCATCACCAAAGTCCAATACTAAGATCTCTTGGGAGATATTCATATCCTCATCGGCTTCCTTAGTTTCATTGCTGGAAATGGACGATGAAAGTACATATTTCAATAAAAAGCCTTCAAAAGAGAGCCTAAGGCTATATACTTACCTTTCCACTGAACGACGACGTCTTCTGCCTAAGGATTCAAATGATTCCATATTCCATTCACAGACAGCTGGCTCACAGGGACCCAAACAGTATTTAACATTACATTGGAAGATTACGCCATAGCTTTCGGTAAAACGGAAAGCTTCATAAGTCGATTGCAAGGCGTTGCCATCAGCAGTAAAGCCAGGGAAAATTGTGGGATCGGTGGGACAGCCATCATCGTCGATAATCTTAAAACTGGTGCGGGCATCCTTGGCCATGGCCACACAAGAGCGGGCAAAAATACCGTAGGGAGCTTGAAATCAAAAAAAGTTTCGTTAAAAACAAGGGTTTCTTCCCTTAAAAAAAAGCAAAACTTACTGTCTTCGGGTATTTCAATGCGGAAGTTCAAACGATCACCAATGCGTACGGTTTCGACTTCACGTTGGCGTGTATCCAAAATACGAATTCTTGGTGGTGGTGCTTCAGGTGAGGAGTTAATGTGTATCATTTCAGGATCACGTATGGGCATCATGCCGAAGGTAATGTTCTTCGAACTCATATCATAAGTACACTTGACCTTGTAGATCTTATCGGCCTTGGTCATAACCACGCTATGATGTTGCAATACAACGGTATTGGAGTAGACACCCGTCTGTAGCACCCCCGAAAAAAAAATTTTAAAAATTAGAGAAATTTCCTTACAAAGCTTCGTATGGCTTAAGAACTCACCACACTTTGTGTATTACAATCCTGGCCAGCCATGGTTAAGTCCAAACGGAATGAATCGGAATTGATGACATCAATATTACAGGTTTCGGAGCGTCCCAAAGCATAGATACGGCCATTGAAAGGTTTATTGGTGCGCACCTGGACAGCAATGCGTGTATCTTTACAGTGGACCGAAACTGAAATGGAAGGAGAAGAAATATTTTTAAATTTTGATATCAGAACACTTCCCAATTCCTCACTTACCATCATAGCATGTGCCCGTCTTATCACAGTTCACATCATTACGGGTGATATTCAAATTGGGATCTTCGGTGGTATCGAAAGTCACGGGCAATGTATCCAATTTGTCCAGTGAGGATGGACCATTGGGACCACCCGCAGCTGAGTTTGTAGAAGCAGCCGACGATTTATCGCAAACATTTTCGAAATATTGGCCAGTGGGTTCACCATGATCGATCAAAGGACGTTCATGGTTCAAATAGGTGGAGGGGCCATCGGGCAAAGTCTTATGATCCAAATGATACAAACGGCAATTGTATTGGGCTCCCTGAGGTTGACCCAAATACAAGAAGGAACGGCACAAGAATTCGGACTCAATTTCACAGGCTAAACGGCAGGCAGACTCAGCGGTAACTTGTAATTCCTTATCGGTATAGTAGTGCAGACCAACATATTGAGCCACCTTCTCCTCAGATACTCCCACACGGGCATTGGCAAAGGTACGTGTTGTCTTACAGGCTTGTTGAGCTTTCAAACATAAATTCTCGAAATAATCCGTACCTTGAGCATCTACCAGCTGCACAAATTGGCCACCACTACGTCTATCCGTATCGGAAAGTACACACTTCATGCTGTTGTAGTCATATTCTACCGAACGGCATACGAAACGTTTTTCATTGAGACAAGCCGACAAGCAGGCTTCTTTAGTGCTGGTATAGATCAGAGCATTATCATTGCCTCGTATAACCTTGTTGGGTACACGTTCAAAAGACCAGGGTCTATGGCAGACATTTTCACTGCGCAATTGCAATTTGACCATGTAGTACATATTGGCTGAACGCTGAGGAGCCGCTGACGGATTATGGGCCGATGAATCATTTTGCAGCTGGCAATGTGTCTCTTGTGAGGGTGATAAAGGATTGACTACAAAACTAAAGGCCGCTGCTTGACAATCGGCCTCTTCACGACACCAACCCTGGCACTCGTATAGTGAAAGATTTTTTACGCTGTAATAAGTGGTGCCGGCAAAATCGAAATCTGTTAACTTTTCAAAAGCCATACGGCCGGCCGTGGGTGAGGCCATTGTTACTATCAGAAAAGAGCATAAAGCTATTATAACACTAGAGCTAAGGGGTCGCATGCTGATGCTGTTAGTAGGTAGAGTAATAAGTCGCATCTGAAAAGAGAGAAAAAAACTTTGGTTAGAATTTTTGTTAATTCAGCTAAGAAAACACTATAGAATATGGTGTCTAGGATAATGAAACTATAATAAAACATGAAATTTCTTTAATTCAGCTGCTATTTCAGCAATTCAGCTAAGGAATTTCAACTCCAAATGCAATTCAGCTAAGTAAATTTTATTGGAAATTGCATTCAGATGAACGGTGGAATGTTAAACCTTAAAACATTTCTAATTCAGCTAGTAAATCAGCAATTCAACGAAATAAGTTCAACTTAAAATTCAATTCAGCAAGCAAAATTTTATTGAAATTGCTCCTAAAATAAAGATAGTTGTGTAAACCTTAAAATTTTACTAATTCAGCTACTACTTATGCAATTCAGCTAAGTTTTCAGAATTTCAAGTGCTATTCAGCTAAGACAAAACAAGTCAGAATATTTTGCAAGGCATTGAATTGTCATAAATAGCAAAAGTTTTCTTATTCAGCTATTGTTTAAGCAATTCAGCTAAGTAATATCAACTTCAAAAGCAATTCAGCTGGAAAATTTTATTGGAATTTCTTCTTAAGGAAACGGCTATGCTATAAACCTTAAATTTTTTTCAAATAAGCTACTATTTAGTTAATTCAGCTATTTTTTTGGAATTACAATTACACAAATAACTTCAAATAGCTTTTAAGGCATTGAATTTGCTAAGAAAATATAAAATTTTCTTAATTCAGCTACTATTTAAGCAATTCAGCAAAGATTTTTTGACTTCAAATGAAATTCAGATGGAAAAATTTTACTGGAAATTTTTACTAAGACAATGGCAGTGTTATATAATATGAAACTTTTACAATTCAGCTATTGTTTAGTTAATTCAGCTAAGTTTTTGGAATTACAATTGCTATTCAGCTAAGAAAAAATAACTTTAAATAGCTGTTAAGGCATTGAATTTGTTATAAAATATAAAATTTTTCTTAATTCAGCTATTATTTCAGCAATTCAGCAAAGATTTTTGACTTCAAATGAAATTTAGCTGGAAACAAATTATTGGAAATTCTTACTAAAACAATGGTAGTGTTATATAACATGAAACTTTTACAATTCAGCTATTGTTTAGTTAATTCAGCTAAGTTTCTTGAATTTTAATTGCTATTCAGCTAAGAAAAAGTAACTCCAAATAGTTTGTATGGCATTGAGTTTTTTATAAAATATAACATTTTCTTAATTCAGCTACTATTTCAGCTATTCAGCAAAGATTTTTGGACTTCAAATGAAATTCTGGTGGAAAAAATTGATTGGAAATTCTTACTAAGACAATGGCAGTATTATATAATATAAAACTTTTACAATTCAGCTATTGTTTAGTTAATTCAGCTAAGTTTTTGGATTGTCAATTGTTATTCAGCAGAGAAAAAATAACTTCAAATAGCTTCTATGGCATTGAATTTGTCAAATAAAGCAAAATTTGCTTAATTCAGCTACTACTTCAGCAATTCAGCTAAGTAAATTCAATTTAAAATACAATTCAGCTTAAAAATTTTTTTTGGAAACTCTTCCTAAGGGAACTCAATTGTTATTCAGCTAAGAAAAAATAACTCTAAATATTTTCTAACTGTTTTCGGAATTCAGCAAAGTTTTTTTTGGCTTGAAATATTATTCAGCTAAGAATTTATTTTTATAAATGATCACTGAGGCAGTGAAATTAGCAGCTACGCTAAAAAAATTTCAAATTCAGCTATTATTTACACTATTCAGCTAAGTATTTTGCTATTAAATGAAATTCAGCAAAAGAAAAAACCATCTAAACTGAGTTCTATGAGATCAATATTGTGTTCACTTCCTTAATTTCTTCCATTTTGAAATTGATTTTCAAATAAATTTTTTCGATGAGCTTGGGGCTGTGTGAGGCTTAAATTGATTGCTTTCTAGTTTCTATACGTTTTTGTTTTTGAGGAATTTGTGACTATAAAACACAAGACTTGAGTAATAAACATGCTTTGGAGTGACATGTTTCGCAAAAAAGCAAAACTTCACATAGAATTTCAGCTACCAGTTTAACAGCAACCATCATCCATCCCCACAACGAGCAAGATCAGATAAAACATTAGATTTTAAAGCATAAATTTTCTTAACAGATTTACTGATGTTTGGCTAACATAAGATAGGTAACACAAGGTAGGTAACAATAGGATACCTACTAAAGTCAAAAACACAATAACAATTAACATTGGAGGCTAATAAAACCAGAGAAAGAGAGAAATACAGCTGAAATCATTAACAACGATACGATAACAATTACTTTAGCCAACGTAAATCAAGTTTTAGATGATTTTTTTTTCTACGTATCATTTGTGAACGCCAATTCCAAAGCCATATGGCATTGATGATTGTGTTCCTTTACCCGAAGCAGTGGATACCATTTCTTTTTCCAGCCTGCATATGGTATTTGCGCCGTATATTATTAAGGATTTACGCCGAGTATAAATGCTCTTCTTTTTATAGCTTTAAAGCGCATTACAATTGTTAAATGAACATGAGAGTTATCAATAATCAATAAAAATTGATTATATAGTTGGCTTTTGCAATTTTTTGTACATTTCAATACCACTGCATATGTATGCTGCATAAGCATTCACATATACTGTTCTGTTCTGTTTCTGTTCTGTTCAGTACAATTCAATTTCATTTCCTAGCATTTAAAGTCATTCATTCATTTAAATGCCAATTATTTACAAAGAAAAGAGAAAAACTTTATTTTTAGTTTCAAAAATTCTTTTAAAATCTTCAAGTAATTGAGGGGCTTAAGCTTCATGTACATACATACGGTATATTTAAGGTTTATTTTTAGTTTATCTTCAGCTAATAAGATTTACAAATGAAAAATGTTGCTACCGTAGTACCAACAAAACAACAAGTTGTTAAAGCAATTAAATCTTTAACATAAGCCTGGCTTGAAATCTTTCGTTCGGAGTCAACGTTAAACTGTAGGTCCCTCCAGTCAAGTATAAAATTAAGGCACACAACATGAGTGGTGTGAGAAGCTAGGCCGTAATTCTGACCTGACTGAAGGGTTGGAATAGACAATTATGTATGTAAGCCTGGCTTGGTAACGCAAGTTGATTCAAACACGATAAGAATTCAGATTTTCTAATAAAGTTTTTTGCTTAAGTCTTCGCCTTCCATCTATTTTGATGTCCACCTCTTAAATTTTCTCAAAAAAAATTGAAACAAATTATTCTTCTGAAAACAAAGTATGCTCAATCTCCCCCTCCCCCTTTCCCTCAACATATAATATCGGGAACAATTGATAGGTAAAGTTTATTGTCTACCTAAAAACATGGTGTAGATATATTTAGGCCACTTGGTTGGTCAACCTAAGAACATGAAGTAGACACACTTACGCCACAAAACACCCATTGCGTTACGACAGTAGTGAATTTTTCCTAGTCTTGCAGCCCTCCACAGCTTCCGATGAAGGTAAGGTTGTTGGTCTACCTAAGAACATGAAATAGACACACGTCCCATAACACCCATGTGCCATGCTTCAATCGTTAATTTCTCCTAGTCTTACAGCCATCCAGAGCTTCCGATGAAGGTAAAGTTGATTGTTTACCTAAGCACATTGAATAGAGATACTTAGGCCGCTTGGTTGTTAACCGTAGAACATGGAACAGACACACTTACGTCACATAAAACCCATTGCCGTAGTTCAGTCGCCCATTTCTTTTAAATAAGCCCCTTAGACTCCTAATAGCCTTTCCCCACAGATTATTTAGATTGCCAGCATAATAGACGTCAAAGTGTTTTTCTTTTCCTTCTCCAACAAAGCTTAGCTTAGCTGTATCCTGCATTCTTCCTTTTCCTTTTAACCGTCCCCATTTAAGGCATATAATTTAATGTTTGAAGATTATTTCATGCAAATGTTGACCGCGACTGCGCCTCAAATGGTCCATCCGCTTAGTCCAATACTCTTGGCATACTCTTTCCAACATTTCGGCCGGTATCTCACGAATAAATGCTTCAATGTTGTCTTCCAATGCGTCAATTGAAGCGAGCTTGTCTGTATAGACATGAGCTTTAACATAACTCCACAAAAAATAGTCTAAAGGCATTAAATCGCACGATCTAGACGGCCAATTGACCGGTGCCGAACGTAAAATAAAATGTTCACCGAACTCGCCTCTCAATAAGTCTATTGTTACGCGTGCTGTGTGGCATGTGGCAGCGTCTTGTTGAAACCACATGTCATGCAAGTCAAGCTCTTGCATTTTGGGCAAAAAAAGTTCGATATCATCTCACGGTAGCGCTCACCATTCACAGTTTCGTTACGATTCGCAGCATCTTTGAAGAAGTACGGTCCAATGATGCCACCAGCCCATAAACCGCACCAAACTGTGACTTTTTCTGGATGCATTGGTAGCTTTTGCAATGCTTTTGGCTGATCTTCACTCCAAAATCGACAATTCTGCTGATTTACGTATCCATTGAGCCAAAAATGAGTTTCGTCGCTGAACACAATTTTTCAATAAAGAAGTGTATCTTCGGAGCACGCATTTTGATAATAAAATTCAATGATTCATGGTTAAACTGAAGATGTTTGACAATGAAACGAAACATGAAACGTGCGTGAGCTTTTAAACCAGTGTTGCCAAAAAGATAATAGCTAAAAAATCACCCTTTAGAAGGATTTGAACAGGATTTGTATTTTATTTTACCACGTTTTTTTTGAAAGATCACAAGCAGCGGCTTAGTTCTTAGGTTTTTTAATTATTTCCAACATCGATTCGAATATAATTAAACGTGGCTATTGATATGTTTCATTGTGCCTTACATTGCCTGTATGGATATCTCTAATAAAGTTTTTTGCTTAAGTCTTTTGTTTTACATGTAACAAAACATTGCCATAGGCTCGATGAACGGCTACATCATCATATAATAAGCTTATACATTGTGTTGCCTTAATGTATTATATTAAGAAATCATTATTTAAATAAGTTTTTCTTTTTATCTAGAATGCTACAACAACAACAACAACAACAACAAATAAAACAAGCAATAGGAAAAAAAGCATAAGAGAGGGGAAGAAAAAAATTATAATTACTTGGATCATGAACTCTCAAGCATAAACTATTTTATGCTACACTAAACATTAAAATTATATGCTTTAATAGCAATAACAACAAAAACAAAAACAATGATAAAAAAACGAAACGAAACAAAACAAATGCCCCCTTAGGGAAAGAATTCTATCATTTACATGTTGTTAAGCAAATGCAACATCAACCACTCCACCACTGCACCATACAACCTATACAACCCATACAATCCATACAACAATGCCACAATCAGCCTAACAAACCAAACTGTCTGTCTTAAGGCTTTAAAGCAATAAAGCAATGAACACAGAAAATTATGAATATTTTTCCATTCTAACAAAAAAAAAAAAAAAAACAAGAAAAAAAGAGAAAATCGCTCGCTGCCTTCTTTGATTTCCAAAACGTTATGATTTCCTAAGAAATTTTATGCTTTTTTTTTATATGTTTATTGTCTGATTATTAAAGCATTCGAAAACCCCGTTATTTCTCTACGATAATTGCAAAAATTTCCTTTTAAACTTTTAAAGCTTAATTGGACTTCCTTGCTTTAGTGATACCAAGCCAAGCCAGGTTGTAAGGCAATAAAGAAAAAAAAAAACCGAAAATATGGATGAAATACCTTCCTTCACCTTATGAAGAAATTAAAAAGCTCTTTGCTCATATACAATGGCAAAAGGATTGAGCTAAGTGTTAAGTGTTGTATGCCACATACTAGTGTTAATAGTCACCACACAACTTTCTTCACTACAGGCCCTCAACCAATGTTTAGATTTGGTTTTTAAGGCAAAGAAAATTCCTAAGAAACCAGAGGCATTGCTTGCTTAATTGCTCATTACAACTCTTTTTTTCAGGATTAGAATTTAGCTTCTCACACCATCCATATTGCATGTTAATCTTAAACATGCCTGCAATAACCTTCCATTTAACATCGACTCCGAACGGCAGATTTTTTTGGGAAACTTTTCATGGCAATTTTGTTTTACTCTCTGGAAGATGTTCGAGCAGGGATCTCATGTAATAACCGAACACAACTTGACTACAACAACCCATTTAATACGATTGCTATAGAACGCAATATCTCTCTCTCCACACATCACCTATGTTGTATGTGATAGGACCTCCAGTATAAAGTCGATTTCGATACACTCGCGAACATGACTTAGATTTGAATCCTGGAAGCTGAGAGGCATTACTTCCTTAATTGCTCATTACAGTCCTTTATTCAGGATTAGAACTTAGCTTCTAACACCACCCATGTTGTGTATAAATCAATTCTATTCATGAGTGCAGTGTCTTACAGTCTAAAGTCGTCTCCGAACGATAGGTTTCTAAGAAACTTTTCATGGCAATTTTTATTTGCTCTCTCAGAGCTTTGTAGATATAGGTTATTTGGCTCCCCATTTCTTGTCACCTAGACGGAGCTATCATCTATTGATGTCAAAGATATAGCTTCGTTCATCTAATTTTCTGGCTGGTTTTCCAGTGTATAGAAGTCGTGCTCTTGATGTGTAGCCCTTGCGCTGACCAACTTCTACCTCTTCCCTGATTTTGGTGGAACTTGGTCAGTACAGAGACTGTGTTCAATCGTGGCGTCACAGTGGGCCGCTATGCGTGCTCAAGTGAGCTTTCTGATATCAAAGCTACCACTCCGACCTAACCTAACCTCAGAGGTTTTGCTAGAAAACTGCTGAGAGGAATTCTCCGAAGAAATATTTTGTTTTTCATATTTCGTTTTGTTGAAGATGCCTGACCTACTAGATTACATCGATACGTCTGCTCTCTATATAATCCACACTGCTGTGGGAGTCAGAGAAAATCATCGAAGAAATATTTTCTTTCGTTTGTTTTCTATTCGAGATGTCTAAGCTGGGGTTCGAACCACGTTGGCTCTCGTCTAATAAAGCCAACACACTATCCAATAGACTACGAAGACTTTATAACACAATTACTATCGGTAGGTTGTGTCCAACCATATAAGGTTGTTGTCCAATCATATGAAGTTGTGACTCTGCTAGTGAGAGAGTTATGAAGACAAAATCGACAAAGTAGAGCTGTATGTTCGTCAGCACCGTGAAAGCATGGCTGACAAGCCCAGTTCATGAGAAAGGAATCTTCAGCATGAAGATGACGATTCTGGTGGTGAGGTGTCCACTTTTAGATCGCTTGTATAATAGACATCGAAGTGCTTTTTCCTTCTACAAATGGTCAATTTACACAAGCCGTTGTATCGCTGTATTCATTGTATTGTATACAATATACAATATTGTATTGTATCCGATACACTTATACACTATACAATATTGTATCCGATACACTTATACACTATACAATATTGTATAGTGTATCCGATACACTTATACACTATACAATATTATATAGTGTATCCGATACACTTATACACTATACAATATTGTATAGTGTATCCGATACACTTATACACATTTTTTCATATGTTTTCAAAAGTTGTATTGGTTTCGTGCTATCAAATTGTGTGAATGCCAAAAATTATGAAGTAGAATAAGAAGAAAACATTAGGAATACGAAATACACAATACAACATAGCATTGAGCGTTCACAAACAACTAAGTGTATTCAATACAACATACACGATACAAAGTCGTGCGAATTGACCAAATATATCACAGGGATCTTATATCCTACTTTTTCCTCCTCTTTTTCGTCTGACAATCCCTACGATCTATAAACTGAATTACAATAAAACACTAAGCGCCTCATAGGAAGTACGATTCCAAGATGATGGTGAGGTGTTGAGGTTTACACCACTAAGTCCCTCTAAATATTTTTGGGGAGGACAAACTACAACTGTGCATTAAAATCACCACCTTTTAAGGCATGCGTAGCGTGGTTAATAAGCTTAACTATGGGAAAGGCATCGGTCGAATGTCGATATCCTTATGATTTGTATTTGTGACCGACTTTCCATAGAAATTGAGAAAATTCACAGGACTTGCTTTATAAAAATAAGAAATGTAAGGATAATGCCTTCAAATGATCAAAGGGCGTTAGAGAATATTTTAACGAGAAATTTTTGGTAAAATTTTTAATCCAATAGAGGACTTTAATAGTGACTATGTAGGCTTTAAAGGTCAGCGATGAACTCTTGTGGTTAGTGAACACTGTTTGATCGAATGTATGTCCAAGTGTAAGGGCCATTCTCAATATGAGTATTGTATTGTTATGCGAATGGAAGCGACCTAATATCGTTTAACAATGACGATAAACAAAATCCACACAAACACATACACATGCATATACCAACAAAATCAGTATAAGAGAAGGAGACAGACAAGTAAGAGAGAGAGAGAGAGCAACAACAAACAAGCAATGACAACCAGATACACAAACAATAATGCAGTCGCGATAGAATTCTTGAGAAGGCGAGAACAAGAACCTTCCCCTTCGAGAAGGCTCTTCATCATACTGATTTTGCGGACACATAAAAAGGCGAGACATAGCAGGCAGCAGTCAGTAACGTTGCGTTCGATGTAAACAATCGTGGTTTGAAGATCTCCGCTATAGATCTGTACGCTAGTATAAGTGTTGTTGCTTACAAAAAGCTGCTTGTAAGCAGAGAATAATAACGAACAATCAAGTTGTTGTTCTATCGTGAAGTTGTATACGGTGGCACACCAAAGTAGTGTGATAAATAAAGAGTTTAATTAAAACAAAACACATAAGTATTTGTTTTTATTTTGGTTTGCAAAGCGACGAACTCATATTCTAAACGTTTTTAAAAAGGTAAAAACGTAATAGTATGTATGGACTGTTTTTGGTTGAGAAAGTAAAAGAATTTTTGCTTTATGGTGAACTAGATTACTAGATTACTGTGAAGATAGTCCTCAGGAAGAAACATTTTTTCTATCCAATTGGATAGGATTCCTGGATTTCGCTGCTTAGACATTTTTATGAATCGCAAACCAAAGTTTGTTGCTTAAGTCTTTTGTTTTTCTGGTTTTATATTATTTTCTCAATTTTTTTCTTTTGTTTTATTGTTTTTCATGCTAGAATTTCCTTCTGTTTTCTTTCAATAATTTTCTTTTAAAACAATTTCTTGAGGTTTTTTTTTCTCTCTGATGCTACTGTTAAATGAAAAAAGTTTT
Source organism: Sarcophaga rosellei (assembly GCA_930367235.1). Taxonomy (NCBI): domain Eukaryota; kingdom Metazoa; phylum Arthropoda; class Insecta; order Diptera; family Sarcophagidae; genus Sarcophaga; species Sarcophaga rosellei. The sequence goes on along the minus strand of OV884018.1, from coordinate 7,342,991 downwards.
GTGGCAAAAAACAGAAAAAAATATTACAAAATATTTCACAAACAGTTAAATGAAACGAGAAGAAATAGAAAATAAAGAAGAGAAAAAAAAAATACGAAAAAAATCTTGATCTCATACCGTGCAACATCCTACAATTAATTTACTACACGCTGGCTTTAATAAAATGTAGCACTTGCCAGGCAAGTAGTCTTTATGAAAAAATTGTGCTTTGAAACTACATTCTCTTCTTCTGCATCTTCATTACTTAAACAGTTTTAATGTGCTTAAAGAATGCATACCTTTTGAGTTCTGGCATATAAAAAGGCCTAGCTTGGCTGTTGTAAAACTGAAAGGAAAACAAAAGGAATTTATGTTGTGATCTCTAGTGCCACTGTGTGGGCAATTAATGTAATTTTATATGATTTCTTTGCCCCTCTTCTTCTTTTTCTATGTTCTTTGTGTGTGTGTTTGTGTTTTTTCTTTTCACACCGGCCAAGTTTAATATTTCTTTGGCGAGTTCCATATTAAGTGGCCCAAAACACGCAATGCCATTAGCCACAGAAAAAAAAGCAAAAGAGTGGAGTGAAGTCTCTGCAGAACATTGTTTTTTTTTTTATAATCACTCGTGACATGTGTCATAGGATTTTCAGCATAAATTTTGTAATAAATTTTTAAAACACTAACAAGTTGTGTCATTTTTATTGTTTTAAATAAAAAAAAGGGGGGTTGCCAGTATTGCGTGCTTGTAAGCAAAGTAAAACCAAAAGCAGAGCAAAAGTTATCGTAAAACCTTAAATACCCTGACAGATCTATTAAATGGTGTTTAGGTTCTTGCAGTTTATTACAATCTAAATAAAGTTTGTTGTTTAAGTCTTTTGTTTTATGATGTTAAATTAGCTTCAATATCTCACGGCCTTAACACGTAAAGGTATGCAACAACTTCCTTGGATGAGTTTTGCTGCTTGCATTCACTCTGAGAGTAGCTGCTGGAGTAGGCTATGTAAGCCCTGAGTTTGTTAATAATCATCATGGGAGAAACTATCTCTAATCCAAATCCAGTAATGAGTGTCAACAACATGAAAGCCCGCTTGAATTGAACCTCCCTTGTAACAACACGTTAGGTAAACCCATTTGCTTAGTAATCGTTGTACTTCAGCTGCACTCTTTTTTTGTGTGTCAAATACGAATGCATCAGATGCTTATGTTAAATGCCATGGAGTCCGGATTACATTTTGAGGCCAAAGTAGGGGAAATTCATTCGCTTTCATAAGATTTAAAAAAAAGCTTCATGTCTGTCATGGTGATTGCTAAGATCTCTTTGAATTCAGATGCTAAACGGAGCCACTATTGGTGGTGAAGCGAAGTAATTCTCTAATTAGGACGAATTCATCTGAGGCTAGTCATTTGCGTAGAAATGTTTACTTTGAACACCATAGCGGATTGTTGCATTTAACAGCCAATAGAGGAGAAGCTAGGCCGTAATCCTGACTGAAGGGTTGTAGTGGCCAATTATGTATGTATGTATGTAGAGGAAAAGTATCATGAGACCTTGAGATCAATCTGTTCCAAAAAACAAACAGATCAAGTGTTCCTGGTATAGCCTTTGACAACAGCAACGTCCTGTGGTGGTAAAGTCCTGCTTTAATATTTTTTATTCGATGTTCATAATGTCTGGCAGCATTCAGTGGCAAAATATGTGTATCCAGTCAGGAAGCTACGATTGTAGCAAAGGCGAGAAACTCTTCTAAGCCTAATATGGTGTTTAGATATGCACCTTAATTGCGTAAAGCGCAATAAACGCCATTATTGAGCTCAATATGTCATATAAAGTTTCAATTAATTATTGCGAATAAATACGTAAATTGTTATAATATTGAGTAAAACTTAAAATGCAGCACTGTCATAAGCACGTTCAATGAGTATATTACAATTATTCGAACACTTTCTGTTGACATTTGACATCTAAAATGTCAACAACAGCAAAAAAGAAACAAAACAAAAAACAAAATAAAAACAATGTTGTTCAAACAAACAGCTGTTTTGTTTACCAGCTGTCAAATGAATATTGAATAAGCAGCTGAACTGCGTATATTATTATGTCTGAACACTTAAAATATTATACTCAATAAACCAAATATTGACTCAATAAAAGTGCATATCTGAACATAGTATAAACGTTCTGTATAAGATTCTTACTTTGAATTCAATTGCGCTTGGCTAAACAAATAGGGACTCAAGCATATGCTTGAGAACGTGTCTATTACGTGTTCTACTTTCATTTAGCGATTCAAGTGGTGCAACAACTGCGACGCTTGGTTGTCATTAGAGGCAAAACAAATAGACAACTGAGGACTCAAGCATATTCTTTAGAACATGTCTACCCTACCACGTTGCCTACTGTCATTTAGCAATCCAAGTGGTGCAACCTCTGGAATGTCAGGTTGTCGTTAGAGACTCAAGCATATGCTTTAGAACGTGACTATCACAACGCCTACTTTCATTTAGCGATTCAAGTGGTGCAACAATTGGAACGCCTGGTTGTCGTTAAAGGGTAAATGAATAGAGAACTAAGGACTCAAGCATATGCTTTAGAAGATATTTACCCTACCACACTGCCTACCGTCATTTAGCAATTCAAGTGGTGCAACAACTGAAACGCCTGGTTGTCGTTAAAGGATAAACAAATATACAACTAACGACTAAAGCATATGCTTTAGAACATGGCTACCAGGTTGCCTACTGTAATTTAGCGTTTAAAGTGGTGCAACAACTAGCGCTCAAAAGTCTTGAAGGAGGATGAACTTTTAATAGAAAAGTTTTGAGGTCAAAACGTCTGTCATACTTATAGAAAACTCTTCTAATTCCAATCATTTGCTTATAATTTTAGATTTTGCACTGTCTAGTGGTATTCAAGGATCAAGTCCAGTGCACTATCGGTGGTCAAGAGGTGGATTGCTGTGGTTAGGAGAAGCTGTCATGAGGCTAATCGTTCTGCTTAAAATTCTCGCGCCTTTGAAGGCTTAACGTATGGACTGCGGTGCATTCAAACGATTTTGGACGTGGAAGTGAAGTATCATAGGATCATAGGGCCATAATAGATGAAGAAACTTGCTGCTTAGAAATTCAGCTCGCATTGCTACGAAGATTATTTGTCCGTATATATGAATCCCAGTATGCTGGGGTCTTGTGTTCTCCTTTGGAATCCTAGGAAACAATATTTTGTACGAACCTTTATGGTTACTAAATTACAAAAATGTGTCATATTTCCTTTCGGCAAAGCAAAAAAGAGATTTTCATTTTCTTAAAAATTTTTTCTTAACAAAAACAAAAGACTTAAGACACAAACTTTATATCAGGATTTTACTTAACACAGACTTGAAGGAAACATTTTATTTTCAATCGTCTTTAAGTGGTTTTTAATAGCAATTAACGTTTATGCTTCACTTTTAAAACGTTTTTCTTTTGCTTTTCCCTTCTTTTTCCCTTCGTGTTTTATTGAATTCTAAAATGTTTTTCATTTGAAATGTTTAACATTAAGCCGCAACGTGATAATGTTATGATGATGTTTTTGTAATATGTATTATGACACAAGCCACTGTGTTTATTTTTATGGTTAATATATAAGCCTGATAAGCAGCTGATTGTAATTGCTTATGCCTATGCCTTTTGGTATAGGAAATGTTTTTATGGCGTACGTATTATTATGATATTGTGTATGTGATTGTGTATTCGATTGTTAACTGGTTTAGGCCCTTAGGACTTTATTGTTTAGAGCAATGGAGAAGAGTCCATAAAGAGTTAAAGAAAAGATAAAAAATGCTTAACACACATTAATTAAGGTTTTGAATGTTGGCGTAAGGTTGAAACAATAACAACACACACATACTCATATAGAGCCATAGACACAATTGTGTAGAGAAGGCTTTGTTTTATTGTTGAAAAGTAGCGTGAATGATAAAATGTAATGAATTGCATTATTTCGAGATGTTAAACATTAAAAGGCCAATGATTTTAAAAGCCCTTAAGCCAAGTATAAAGGTTTTCTAAGCATAAAATATAATCAATTCCAAGGAAATGTTCTGTTGCATGAATCAATCATCATCATTCGCTTAATGATGATGATGATGGTAGTGATGATGATTAAAAAACAATTTAAAAAACAATACAAAATAAAGCTTTTTAAGCTTAAAAGAAAAGCCAGAAAATTTTTGATTAAAAAATTTTTTTCATAAAACAAAAGACTTAAGCAACGAACTTTATGGAAAAAATTTTTTCCTCTTTTTTTCTTCTGCTTAAAAAATTTTTTAAAACAATGCAATATAAAGATCTTAAGCTTAAACGAAAAGCTAGAAAATTCTGTATTTTGATTCCAAAAAAAATTTTTTTTCTTAAAACAAAAGACTTAAGCAACAAACTTTATGAAAAAAATTTTTTTTTCTTCTGCTTTTGCATTTTAAAAATAACCTGCATTTACTGTATAAATCTTACAATATTTTTACAATTATATGCTGCTGCTGCTGCTTCTTCTTCTAAATTACCATAACAATTTGCATTAAATTTTATGGCAAACTCCAAACGCTTTAATTAGCCTTTCAATCAATCACTGCTCTATTAAAGTCATCGTGGCAAAGTCTATTTAGTTTTTAATTAAAAATTTTTTATATTGTTGACAACACCTCACTGCTGTCTGTTCCCCCTCTCTTTAAGGCAGAAAATTATCATTTCAATGAGATGCTGTCAGCATTAAACAGCGGCACCTGTTGTTTTGTTGAGAACATAAAATTTTTTTTTATTTTCTTTCAATAATTTTCTGGCCTTCCTTGGCCATAATAAACAGAAGAAAATATTGAAAAAAAATAGGCAACAGCGGCAGTCAGATGAGAAAATAAGGTTCACAGCAAGTGTTAAAAAAATTAAATAATTTATGCAATCACAGCTGTGTAATAGAAGGCAAGGCAGGGGGGAGGCGTATGCTAAAGTATTAAAAAATGGAAGCGGAATACAAAAGAGAACTCGGTTACTGACAAAAAAGGGGGGGGGGGGGCGTGTTTAAACCAATGCTAAATTGTTAAAAAAATGGAAGCAGAATACAAAAAAGAAAAACTCGGTTACTGACCATCAATGACATGCCTTGTGATAGGCCTTACATTATAAAAAAACAAACAAACAAATTGACAAACCTTGCATTACAAACCCCCCTTTAGTAAGAATAAAGCCATGACTTTCGTACACCATCCCTGTTGTCTGCCTTCATTATTTCCATAAGGATCTGAGGCCCGAATCGGGGCAACAATTTTGATATTCTTAGACCTTTTGTCTGAAGACTAGTGAAAGTGAAATGCTAAATCAAGTATTTCCTCTTGAGATTTGAAATATTTTCAACCCTGTTTAATAAGCCAACACATTATGACCATAGGGTTTCGATTAATTGAAAAAAAAAAAAAATAAACGAGAAAAATCTTGAAATAAATTAACCCATTCGCTGCCAAGGACGAGTATACTCGTCTTGGCAGTGCGGGATACCCTGTCAAAGACGAGTATACTCCTATACTCGTACTTAGAATATAATAGAATATTCGTATACTCGTACTTTGACAGGGTATCCCGCACTGCCAAGACGAGTATGCTCGTCATACTTTAAATATATTATAACATGCTGAGACAATGTAGTCGACAATAATGAATTTCTAAGTGCTGCCAATTTACGCAATGTGTCTCGTTTTATTTCATTTGCCAATGACGAGTATACTCGTCTTTGGTTTTCTGCTTGCAAATGATTATGTATGATAATATATGTACTCTCGCCAATAAATAACAGGGTTTTGCTAAACAATAACACTCAAAATATAAATGACAATGGGAATGACTTCATATAATTTAGGCTTGGCAGCGAATGGGTTAAAAACAATCGCTTAAAATTATGCCAAACAGTGGATTGCTATGCCCCAATGGGAGCGTATTTATTCTTTTCATTAATAGTCTGCGCACTTTCTACCCGATTGCTTAAAATCCTTAAAGGAATTTTAACCTGACTGACAGAAAATTAAAAACCGACGAACCAGCACTGTTTCTTGTTAAGAGCTGGTTACTGCAGTTTCCTTTTCTTCCTCTACAGATTCACTTTTTCTGTAAACACGAATTCTGAAGAGGCCATAGACTGTGAGAACGATAATCGTACGGTGGATGGGCATGGATTTCAAACCAGCAGACGAACTACAGTCTCCTTATACTCCTTCATAGATTCACAGCTCCTGCAGACATGCATTCTAAAGGGCCAATGAAGAAGTGAAAACGTACCCAGCATGTTGGATGGGATTCAAACCAGCAGACTGATTACTATCACATGAGCCAAAAAATATCCCCTTTCTCCTCCCCCACAGATTCACAGCTCCTGTAGACATGCATTCTGAAGAGGCCATGAACTGCGAGAACATTAATGGTACGGTGGATGGGCATGGATTTCAAACCAGCAGACGAACTACAGTCTCCTTATACTCCTCCATAGATTCACAGCTCCTCAACGAAATTGATAAGGCCTATATACCTATGGGAGGTCCATTCAGAAATTGCTAACTCTGTTCACGAGGAATGTTAGTATCGATTATGTTCTTATGCCCGGACGCTTATTAAAATTACCATCGAATGCTTCGAAGTTTCTCTAAGAATACTTTGGTATTTATAGCTAAGAAAAGACCTCAAAGTGACGTTTGTTAGGCCGTTTGATTGCAGCCAGACATTCCGACATATTTTGCTTTCGAATTCCCTGAAATTTCCCTAGGAATCCTATGACCTGAAAGAGACGTTTGTAAGGCTGGCTGCAGTCCCAATAAATTGGAAAATTTTGAGGGACTATCCTTCTCATAAGCAAACATCATACACTTTGCCAGACATTCTGACATCTTCTGCCTTCGAATTCTTTGAAATTTCCCTAAGAATCCTACGGAATTTATTGTTAAGAAAAGACCTCAAAAAGACATTTGTAAGGAACTTGATTCAAGGCTGGCTGCAGTCCTAATAACTTGAAAAATTTTCAGGAACAATACTTCTCATAAACTACACATTAGAAAGCGCTTAGTATTACCAAGCTAAAGCTCCTCAAATAACCTGAAGTGATGAGGCCGTCAATACGAAATTCATCATGTCTGTCAATGCTTCTAGTCTCCTTTCTTCTCATAAGCAAACCTTTCGCAGTGATCAGCGATGAGCATGATCAGGACATGAGCCTCAAATAAACTGCAGGGATGAGACCGACAATACGAAATTCATCATGTCTGTACGAAATTGCAAAAGCAGTGCTCCTAGTCTCCTTCCTTCTCATAAGCAAACCTTTCACAGCGATCAGTATGATCTTGATCAGGACATGAGCCTCAAATAAACTGCAGTGGTGAGACCGTCAAAACAAAATGCATTATGACTGTACTAGACTGTGAAGGCATTGCCCATGGTTAGAATATGAAAGTCAGAAATCTTCTGTCAATGCCTGGGAAACTATTTGACTACTACGCGTTAAGGCAAAAATAAATCTCAGGGAAGCCGAATTTCTATCTACAAGAGTGACAGGGAGTGACAAGCAAATTCTCCTAAACCAGAAGAGGAAGATGAATGGCAGGCCATTGTGACTTAAGAGCCGTAGCTAAATACCAATTTCAAATCAAGTCGTTTTTTCTTAAAAAAAACTGTTAATGTTTTATAACAAAACAAAAGACTTAAGCAATAAACTTTTTTTTACTCGTAGTTATTGTTAAACTGCCAACATCTGATGCGGGAGTGGCTGAATGGCTCAGACAAAAATAAAGAAAATCTTGTGAAGAGTAAGACTATACTTATGGCGATACGGTTGTAAATTTCTTGCCAAAAGAAAACTTTATATTTTAAATACTTAAGACATAACCGTTAACAAGATAACATTTTTAACACCCACCCACCACCATTGCGTTGAATTTAGAATCGAGTTAAGTTTACCATCATAAAAATGCATAACAGGTCACTGAAATGTTATGAAATGAGGAAAAGAAAACCAAAAAACACCCACAAAGGCAAATAGCAGATGCTTTAGAACGTTAAAGAAAAAGAAAATGAAAAAAACAATAAAACCGGAAATTGATTGCATAACAACCATATAACCAACATACCAACATACATATGCTATTACATTTTAAGCTCGAATTGTATATTTAAGCCAGCAATGTAAGCATAAGCCTAAGACCACTTAATGGCCGCCAAGACTATTGGCTCAAGGTTATATAATATAAACGAGCGTATTTCATGGTTTGTTTACAAAACCAACTGCGTTGAAATTTCCTCATTTACTGCTTTACATGGCTTACACTTGGCTTGGCTGTTCAAACAGTTAAGGAAAAACAATTTCTTTTGAAAAGTTTTTTTCTAGCTGATTTGCAATGTGATAGTTTTTTTTTTGAGGCCAATTCGTACAAGCCCAACAACAGCTCATGTCTTTTATTATTTTTATTTCAAAAAACAGTTGGAGTTTACATTAGAACAGCATGTGGTGGTATTTCTTTTTTTTCTATAGGCCTGGCTTACATACATACATACATACGTACCAAAGGTAATGCATCTTGGCTTATAAATCTTTCAATAATCGATTAATGTTTTGTTCAATGATTGTTGCCTATAAATAATGGCAATGAAAAGGAGTGTTTTTTTCTTCTTCTTCTTTTGCTTTTCAACATTTCAAGCACTTTTCAATAACAACAGCAAGGTGGTATCCATTTATTAAAGAAATTATAAAAAAAGAGAATTTTTTTGGGGAAAAATTTTTTTCTCTAAAAAAAATTCAATTATTCTTTAAAACCATACAATTAAACAACAATCATTGTGTATTTGTTAATGAAAAACTGTTGGAAACTAATAGAAAAGCATTTTATTTTTCATTATACAATCATAAAAGAAAAAAAACAAAAGACTTAAGACCCGAACTTTTTTTTTAAATAATGAGAAATTCTTGAGATTTTTTGTTTGTTCAAATTCTTAAAGAAAAACTTTAAAACTTTAACTGTTTTAGATCGTTATTTTTGAATTTAACACAAAAACAAAAGACTTAAGAAACGAACTTTTTTAATTAAAAAATTTTTTTTTTCAAAGTTTCCATTTTCTCTTGAAATCCATAAACAAAACTTTAAAGATTTGCCTTTTTCGATACAAAAGATATAAGACACAAACTTTAATTTTTAATTCCCAAAAATGCCCACAAAATCCTCAAACCTCGACAAACAAAGAAAAATAAAAGACTTAAGAAACGAACTTTTTTAATTAAAAAATTTTTTTTTCAAAGTTTCCATTTTCTCTTGAAATCCATAAAGAAAACTTTAAAGATTCGTCTTTTTTGGGTACTTAATTTCTAAATTTTATTACAAAAAGACTTAAGACACACACTTTAATTTGCAATTCCCAAGAATTTCCACAAAATCCTCAAATTTCGAGAAGTAAAGTTTCTTACTATTTTATTAGAGAAACAAAAGACTTAAGACACAAACTTTAATTTGCAATTCCCAAGAATGCCCATAAAATCCTCAAACGTCGACAAACAAAGTTTCTTATTCCCAAACATACATAAGCAAAGAAGGTAATTAATACTCCTATACTCCTCTGTTAGTTAAACAATTCGAAAACCTGGCTTACATTCTCAAAACGTAGTCTTTCTATTCCATTTGATGCCTTTGTTGAGCGTTCATGTTAAGCAATCAAAAAATCTATTAAGCATAGCTCTGGCTCATCAGCCTTTAGTTAATGTACCTCTGGACCTTCCTTTATTGTTTGTGCATTCATCTATAGGGCCTCTTAATAAACCACTTCTTTACACTTCCACCTCCTTATTGATGCCTCATTAAGTATGGAATACAACAACAATTTTCCATGAATCTGCCGCATTTATCAGGCTGTTTTTGAACAATGGCATGATAACATCGTCCACTCTGGCTCAACAAACTTCCCGTAGATGGTATTATTTCATGAAATACTCTTTTAAATGGTCGGGCTCTGTAAGATGTAAGAAAAACTTGTGTGTGCAGTAGGAATCACTTCCGGTATCCATATTTAGCTTCTGTGATGAGGACAAGGAGGCAGCAGAATACGTACTTGGAACTTGTGTTTCGTTACTACATTGTAAAAGTGGAAACCTGAGTGCTTAGCTGCCAACAATTGTAGGCAGGGAGATATTATTGCAGTTCGATTAATGGTTTAAATTTTTTTGACATCCTAGCTTTTCCTAGGAATAGTGATTGAAGATCTTCAACTTTTTAGCAACAGTCTTATGCTCTTAGTTCACTTTGACTATCTTTCCTGAAACAGAACTTTCAATAATTTTGATTTATGTATATAGAAGACAAAAGACTTAAGACACAAACCTTAATTATTTTAATTCTAAAAAAATTTTATTTTTTTTGTTCATTCATATCACTTTTTAGAGACACTTCTTATGCTTGTTTCCTTTAACGAGCTGTTGTTGTTGTTTCTTTACAATCGAAACCTTAGCCAGCGCCCTTTTTTCTCTTATCTGTTTGCAAAAAGAACAGAAACCTTCAACAAGTTTTTGTTTAAACGAAAGAAAAAAAAAACAATTTTTTGGGTTGGTCTTGTCAGACACTTTTTCTTTCGTTACGAGGAAAACCATTGAAACGCTTCTTAATGTCTAGCAAATGTCTTCAAAACATTATGGTTAAGACAAGCAAGCACAGAGATTATCATGTAAAATCTTAGATTATTAAGCTTAAACGTTAAAAGCTTAACTTACATAACATAACTATGATTGTCAAGTTAGGTAGAAGACAAGGAAGGGAAGGGAAGGGAAGGGACATTACAAAGCAAACAATGGGTGTAACAGATACAACAAAATGAATGGAGAACAAAAAAAATTCTTAAACAAACAGGTAATAATGACAAGTACATTTACAATAATTTCCTTTTGTTTCGTGCATTATTTTCGTAATTATTGAACAACAAACAACAAACAAAGTTTGTTATGTCTTCTCCTTTTAAGATATTGAGTTTAATTGCTTTCTTTGTTTTATTATGGATTACAGGCTTTGATCTGATTAATTTAGCTTTACATATGGCATTTCTATATCAATAAGTACATCAACAAGCAAAATTTTCGATACCACACCACATGATATCCAACAGCGTCCAATGCATCCCGGAAAAGTCATTGTTTAGGGAGGATTTTATGTTGGCGGCATTATTGTTCCAATTTTCTTAGAGAACGACCAACTTATTTTGGCTTGAATTCAATGACCTAAACACTAATGATATGTGGTTTCAACAGGTCAGTGCTACCTTTCAAACAACTCATGCCACATTGGGTATTCTCCACGAGTATGAATTGAGGGCATGGTCATGGTGAGATAACCATCGAAAATTTCACACCCCAGTAGACTTTTTCTTTAACGCAAATTCAAGCGAACAAGTCACAAGCCATCGGTGTCATTAGTCTAATTCAATCGTATCTTGGTTTCAATATGACGGTGCTACGTTTCATACAACTCATGCCACATTGGGTATTCTGTACGAATAGGAATTGAGGGCATGGTCATGGTGAGATAACCACCGAAATTTCACACCCCATTGCACTTTTTCTATGCATAAAAGTCACAAACTTTAGACGTCCTCAAAGTAAACAAATCGGCGCCATTAGTCAAATTCAATCGTATCTATGCGTCACAGTTACGGAAGAGATGTAAACTAAAAATCGGGGTCATGCAATTTGACAATGTTAGGTTTTTTCTAGAGCGGACTAGTGAAGTTTTGTTCAGTCGCAAGTGTATGCTAAAAAGCCACAAACCTTTGAGATCCTCAAAGCAATCAATTCCCATGCCATCGACCAAATTCATCCGGATTTATGTGCCACAATTATGGCACAATTAGACATTTCGGATGCGCTTTACACAGAGAAGCCGTGGCAGATATTTAAACGATGTTATCTACATACATACATACATAATTGGCCATTACAACTCTTCAGTTAGGATTACGGCCTAGCTTCTCACACCACTCATGCTGTGTGCGTTAATTTTATACGTGAGTGGTGGGACCTACAGTTTAACGTCGAGTCCGAACGACAGAGTATTTGAGAAACTTTTCATGGCAGGTTTATTTACTCTCAGAGGTTTTGCCAGAAATTTTCTGAGAGAAAGTCTCCGAAGAGACTTCATATTTCGTTTTGATGTCTGGCCTGGGGCTCGAAACCGGGCTTTACGTCTAATAAGCGAACACACTACCTACTAGACTACGGCGCAATCATTTAAAACAAACATTGCCAGAATATGTAATTGGACATGAGGCCATAATTTTTCCTCATGACATCGCTCGGCTATATATTAGGGTGGAAAACTATTGGAAAGCAGTGAAGTATCATCAGCCGTATAGTTCAGGCCTTGCCGCTTCTGATTACCATTTGTACCTATGCATACAGAATGCTTTCACTAGAATGTGCTTCGACTCAAGCAGGATATTGGTTCGATTCATGATTGGCTTTAAAAGACCGGAGGTTTTCTTAGGAGGGACTACATAAATTGCCAAAAAGAATTTCTAGCTTCCAATGAAAGAGATTTTCTTAGGATTGGCAACATAAATTGCCAAAAAGAATTTGTAGCTTCTAAAGAACATGCAATGGAATGGAAGATGATATGTTTTTTCAAAAAACTATCTTAATAAAGCCTTTATCTCGGCAAAAAATGGCGGATTTTGAAGCTATTTGAGTGTAAAAGTTATGCCGGAAGCTAGAGTTCTATGGCTTATTTCCTTCGTTGTGATAGAATTCAAGGATATTTTGGATAGATTTTTCAATAGATTTTTATATGAAAAAACTATGTGTCTTAAAACAATGTTTTGTTAGAAGCTTAACTCCAAACATTCCAAATTTTGAACTTTGCTTTGACCATAGTCTGTCTGCCTATGCTCGCTTATGAGGAAACTAATTTGAAGGTTATTTTTAAGCAGCTATAGCAGCTTTCTTTACAGCTTTTGTTTTGCATTTATGATTCGTAAATCTTTTCCTTATTACAATTCTAGAATATTTATTATACATCTAATGCCTAGTTAATGTCGTTTATAGCAGCCGATCTTAAAACTCTATTGTTAAAGAAAATAAAGTTTGTTGCTTAAGTCTTTTGTTTTGAAGCAAATAAAACTTTGATAATATTTGCTGAAGTCATTAGAATAGAAAAAAAATTCTGGAATTTTCTTTAACACTTTTGAAGCCTTAATTGCAGTTGTCATTTCAATGTCTGTGGCAACATTTCTAACACTTTTGTTTATGGCCACTTCCGATCTTAGCCATGCAAGCAAACACCTGTCAGTTTGCGAGAGAAAAACAACGATAACAACCTGTCATAAAAGCAAAAAAAAGACAAAATGGCAAACAAAGCAATATAAAGCCATCAAACTAAAGCTGTTTTAGAAACAAAAATAAACAAAATAAAGAAAGGAAAAACAATGCAAAAATTTTCATGCAAACAATTGACTGCAATCGATCAAATTGTGTTGTGTTGTGTTGCTTATTCAAAGCTTTTGAAAGCAATTCTAATGGAAAATTTTTGAATTTTCTTTGTTTGAAGAAAATGGAAGATATTGTTGGAAAAAATTTAATAAAAAAAAGTTTGTTTCTTAAGTCTTTTGTTTTGCAATTAAAGTCTTCTCTGAAATTACAAAATCCGTAATCAAAATTAATGCAAATTAAACAAAAGTTTTCAATTAATTTTCCTGCTCAAAACTTTCCCTCAAACCTTTATTGTTGTTTACCAAAAACCAAACAATCAATCAGGGTTAGTTGAGTTGTGCATTACTAAGCAGCTTGTTTAACAAACTTTACAACATGTTGTGAAAGAAAAGCCGCTTCTTTAAAACACCATACTAAGACAACAACAAAAACGAGAAGCAATTTTCAACCATTTGCAATTAATAATGCTGGCCAAGCAACAAACGTTAGCTTCTAAGACCTGTTACACTAAGAAGAGTTTGAATGTCTTTTCGTAAACAAATAAAACTGGTTCAAATGGCGTCGTATAACATAGAAATGTAGAAATAAATAATGAAAGAGATTTCTTTGAGATAAGCCAAGAAGAAGGATTAAAGTTTTTAAAAATAGCCTAGAATTTCAAAATGCAAATACAACAACAACACAACACATGCCAAAGAAAAGTGTTTGAAAAACAGGGCAAAAAATTGCAAAAACTGGATTAAAAAGAATTTTATTTTCAATTTAATTTCAGTCCAAAGTTCTAAGGCAATGAAAGTTGTTTGAAAAAAAAAAAAAAAAAATTTTTAAAATGTTCGTGTCTTAAGTCTTTCGTTTTATAAGACACTGATTGATAATAATTTCTTTTTTTTAGCACAGCAAGCGGAAAATGTGGAATTTTTTACATATTTAAAGAGGTTATTGAGAAATAAGAAGTCGTCTTAGGCTTGTAGATAGACAAGAGATCCTGGGTGTAAACCTCAGTTCTAAGAAAAATGGGTTATTCTGTGACTTGCTCTCAGCAGACTTCTAGCATAATCTCTGAGAGTAAATAAAATTGCATTGATAAGCTTCTTAAATCTGTTATTCAGAGCCGATGTTAAATTGTAGGCTTCGCTACTCACTAATAAAATTAACACACAAAACATGGGTGGTGTGAGAAGCTAGGGGTTGCAAACCTGACTAAAGGATTGTAATATAAACTTCTGTTTGATAGAAACAAACAAACACAAGCAATTCATTTGTAGATTCCATTGAATCTTTGGATATTCGCAATTGGCAGGCTTCGATTGGCTCCATAAAATATATTCACGAAACTCCATATCGCTGCTTTCTTAAAATTGGACAGAAACTGCTCAGGTTGTTGTCTTGGATTTTTCTGTTCTGCCTTCAATATAATCGTTTTCATATAAATGTTTGCATTCTAAACTTGGCAGGTTTCTGTTATCTGTCGTCTGTCTTCTATGTGTTTATACCTTTAGAGAGACGAAAGTCAACAACAAATGTTGTGGAAACGTTAGGTAGGCAAAGAGTCTTTCATTCATTTGCTTTAATACCTGCTATTTGAGGGATTTATTTTTAGACAGCAACAACTGGCAACTCTATCATTCTAGAATCTGTTACAGTGTATCAATCAGTAAATTAGCTGAAGCAAAGAAACTTAAGGGGACAATAAGAAGATTGTCTTATGTATGCTTTTTTATAGGGTTAAGCCAAGCCTATCTTTCAATTGAAATAAAACAAAGTGAAAGGCCTATTAATGCCATCATATGTGGAATATAACACTCTTCGTTCAAATATCCTCCACAGCCTCTCTATGTAAAGCGCATGCCAAATGTCCAATCAGGATGAATTTGATCCATTGCATGGATTATATTGACTTTGAGAATCTCTAAAGTTTGTGGCTTTTTAGCATACACCTACGACACGAGAAAAAAAACAAGAAAAAGTCTAACGGAGTACCATCGCAGAATCACGGTAGTCAGTTTACATTACCTCCACGTGGGATGACTATGGCCTCTAAACGGTGGTGCAGAATATCCAATAGGGCATTAGTTGTGTGTATTACCGCATGTGTATCACTGTGTATAACAATGTCCTGTTGAAATCACATGCCATTGGTGTCTAAATTATCCAATTCAGGCCAAAAGATATATAAAGTTCCCTCTACGACTGCTGTTTGGGGTATACAAAACTTAAATGTTTTCATAAATCAATGTGTACACGAACAATTCTGTGGATTTTCTGCTCAAAAAACATTTCCAGCAGCCGGTAACCGATGGCTATGGATATTAGAAAATGAAAATTGCAATGAATTGGGCATATTGTCAAAGGAGCTTAAGGAATGGATAGGGTAGACTTAGAAGGAAGTAGTTGGCACATGCTTGTGAAAGGCAAATTAAAAAGGAAATAAAAAATAATTGCAAGTGCTGAGGGACTGAGTGCTGACAACTGTGCCTAACGATAGGCTAATGTCGCTGAAGTTACCCTAGTATAGTGTTGACTTATTAAACGTGAGGCCACGGTTCAAATCCCAGGTTAGATACTTCCAACGAATGGAAATATGAAAAAATATTTCTTCGGCGATTTGCTCTCATCAGCCTTCTGCCAAAAACTCTGTGAATAAAATAAAATTGCCACTAAAAGTTTCTCTAAAATCGGTCGTTCGGGGTTGATTTTAAACTGCAGATTCTGACAACATGGGTGCTGTGCGAAGCTAGGTTGTAATCTTGACTGAAGGATTGTATTGACCAATTATGTACATTAATGAAGGCATTATAATACTACCATTTTCTATTTCCCCGTATATTAGAACAATACAAAGCTTATGATGAAGCCATATAGACTTCCAATGTCAATTATTCACACATAACTTTTGCTTTCTTTTTACATTATTTTCCTGTGACATAACACGCTAGGCATGTTATCAAGAGATTAGAAACAATTTGCCTTTTTCTACAGCTCATCCTCATCTCTATAGCTTTTGCAGAAGTCATTATACCTTCTGCGGAGTTTAAGCTCCGATGTTTACACTTTTTGCTGACGATTTATGCTTCATATTGAATCAACTTAAAGTGTTTAAAGGGAAGACTAAATGAGCCTTTGCTTGCTTCCTAATTAAACTAATAAACATCAAGGCCATGATATGTAAGTGAGTAATACACCACAGTACGTTTAACTGTTAGAAGGATGTGTAAATACTTTTATAATGAACTGTAAGTTGTTTTACTTTAGTAATAAAGTTCTCATCTAGAATTTCCTTTTTTTTTTTTTGGTTTAAATTCTTACTTCCTTGTTGGAATCTCTGTGTAGACAAATCACATATTGAACTCACGTTTTAAATAAAAATTATTTTTAATTTTTATATTTCATTTCCTTATTATCTATCTCTCACTTAACTCTTTTAAAAGTTTTATTATGTTATGGTTTTCATTTTTTCTTTTTTTATGGCATTATTAATAGGCAGCATAATATTTTTTTTTTTTGTATTGCCTTGGTTCCCTCTTCTATAATTATGGCCATTTATTAAGGGCAAAATAATGGCTGGACCCCAAATACATACATGCATAAATACATGTATTTTCCTTTGCATTGCTTTTATTTCTTAATAAACATCAACATTTTATTGTTATTTGTGGTAAAAGACAAGAAAAACTAAGATTTTCAAATAAGAAGGCAAAGGAAAAACGAATAAAGAACGACTAGAGGAAGAGGGTTTAAATGTTACCATTTTTCTTTATCTTGAAAAGAACAACAACAACAACAACAACAATAAGAAAAAAGCTTTCATAACTTATTTTCAATTTTTTTCCAATTTTTTCCATTTTTCCATTTTTTTTGCTTTGGTTCTCCTCTAATAACGTCCTTGTATGTTAAGCTATGTATACACAATAGAGGCCAGCCATTGCTTTATCTTTAGGGGGAATAAAAATAATAAAAACGAATAGAAAAAGAAAGAAATTCTTAAGAAAAGTAAAAAGTTAGTTAGCCTGTGATGATGGTTAAAAAACTGATACCCCAGCCTAATGCAATATTATGCTGGCTGTTGTGCTAGAGCAGCTTAAAGCATGGCTTTGTATAATAATAGTTGAGCTTGGGACAAACTTTTATACATATAATTGCCACAAAACATGCAACTTTAGCAAGAAATATAGAAAAAATATTAGAAAACAAAAAATGGAAATGTTAATGCAGAGCCTTAAAAGAATTTAATTATTAAAAAAAAAGAAATTTTCTTTTAAATATTTCAAATCAAAGCCTTTCATTTCATTACTTTAAGCTAGTAGATTTCTTCATGAAGATATATTTGTAATGATGGCTTAGGAATGAAAAAAAAGAAGCATAATTTTATACTTTTATTACTACAACAACACAAAAAATAAAGAAAAAAAACCAAGCAGAAGATCAGTTTTTTTGATTTCCGCATGGTTAAGCCATGGCATTTAATACGTATTTAACCTCAAGCGAAATAAAATTCTTAAAAAAAATTTTTTTTTTTCTAAGCCGGGCTTTAAGTTTTTTTTTTCTTCAGTTTTTTTCCTCAACATAATTCTTTTATATATTAAGCAGTCAGAAAAAGAAAAATTGTTTGAAAAAAAAGGGGGAGGTGAGAATAAAATTTACTTTGATTTCAAGAATTTTTCAATATGTAGCATCATATATCGTAGTATTGTTGTAACTTCATAATAATGAAAAATAAAAATTATTTAAAGTACCTGTCACAGCTGCTTTTAGTTCTTAAAAGGGGCTTTTAATTTATTGCAATAATTACCTGTAAAGAAAAAGATAAAAGAAAACAAACAGAAATTAGAGAATGTTTACACTTTAAATAATAACAAAAGACTTAAGAAACGAACACCACAAAACATAATTTCATATATAAAGTGAGTCTCAGTATAAAATTGTATTTTATTGGATATTTTTTTTTAATGGGTAATTATTGGCACACAATTAAAGGGATGTGAAGACCAACCATTTCACCACAGATGTCAGGACCATGAAGAAGACAATTAAAGTCATTGTAGCTTAGATGCAGTGCATTGGTTTATTAGACAAAAGACTGTGGTTCACACCCCCAGCTAAGATATCTCAACAAACAAAACAAAACGAATTATGGAAACAAAAAAAAAAAACAAAAAAAAAAAACAAAAAAAAAAATATTTCCTTCGTTAACCGCCTCTCAGCAGTCATCTGACGACAAAAACTCTGAGAGTTGAATAAAATTGGCAAGAAAAGTTTCTCAAAAAATCTGTCATTTGAAGTCGACAATAAACTGCAGATCCTGGATTAAGGAACTCAACATAAGTGGTGTGAGACCACTGCGTAGTACCTGCCTTTGCTTGCTGATCAGATTTTTGCCGTTCAGTAGATACCACTAGAACTCTGCTATCGTGTTCCTGTAATGAATGTCATTCACAGTCCATATAAACGTCCAGATCTTTAAAAAACTAAAGCCTTATTACAGAATCCACATTAGTCAGGTTGCTCATTTCGGAGGCATTTCTTTCTCATGAATTGGTCCTCATTTTCATTGAAAAATCATCTTCAGCGATGAAGCCGTTTTCTGGATGGATGGGTACGTGAACAAGCAAAATTATAAAGTTTGAGCCGATATGACATCCAAAAGTGTCCAATGCATTCCGAAAAATTCACTGTGTGAGGTGGTTTTTGCTCTGGCGCAGTTAACGGTATATATTTCTTTGACAATAACTTCGGCCAGGCGATTACTGTCAACGGCTACCATATATATGTGAATCGATGTCCTCATATTTCTCAGAGAACAACATTGGCCAGGACATAGTTGTCAACGTTGTGCGCTTTTGGTTGATGAGTACCAACTTCTCTTAACCTCAATTGAATAATCTGGACACCAATGGCAAGCGATCTCAACAGGACGTTGCTATACATATTGATACACACACAGTAATACACACAACTCATGCCACATTAGATATTTTGCATGTGTGATTTGAGGAAATAGTCTTCTTACATGGAGGAAATCTGAACTGACCACCGAGATTATGCAGTTTGACTATGTGAGACGTTTTCTCTAGGCTATGCCAGTAAGACACAAACTATAGCGTTCCTTAAAGCCAACATAACCCATGCCATCGATCAAATTCAGCTAGATTTAAACGACAGAGTCATGGAAAATGGGAATTTCTGATGGCACTCCACCCAGAGAAACCATGGCGGACATATAAACGAAGGTATATTGCACACAGAGAAGCTGTGGTGCTCCTTCAAACGATATTATATTCCTTACATAATGACACCAATAGATCTTTCAAAAGAATAACAAATTTCGATATATTTCAGACACAGTTTGTTTTATTTAAATTTAAAGATGGGAGGCTCTTAATGAAAGGCCTATTATTTTAATATTCAGAAATATTGAAACAAAAAATTGATTACAATTAATAATTCTCCTAGATTTCTGATATTAAAATCGAAAATCGATAACTTTTTTAAGGAAATTATCGCTGTTATCGAAAATATTTTTTCCTTCTTTAAATACAGTCCTGAATCCAAATTTATTATAGATAATAATTCTGCAAAATTTTCGATATTAATGTTTATCGATAACTTTTTAAAGGAAATTATAGCTGTTATCGAAATTTTTTTTTAAATCCTAAAAATATTTTTTCCTTCTTTAAATAGAGTTCTGTATACAAATTTATTACAGGTATTAATTCTGCAAAATTTTCGATACTAATGTTTATAGAAAATCGATAACTTCTTTAAGGAAATTATCGCTGTTATCGAACATTTTTTGTAAATCATAGATTTCTGAAGCTAAATTTATTACAAATAATAATTCTGATAAATTTTCGATAGTAATGTTTATTGAAAATCGATAACTTTTTAAGGAAATTTGCTATTATCGAAAATATTTTTTCTTTTTTCAAATAGAGTTCTGAATCCAAATTTATTAAAGATAATAATTCTGCTAAATTTTCGATACTAATGATTATCGAAAATCGATAACTTCTTTAAGGCAATTTGCTATTATCGAGCATTTTTTGTTTGTAAATCATAAAAATATTTTTTTCTTCTTTAAATAGAGTTCTGAATACAAATTTATTACAGCTAATAATTCTACTAAATTTTCGATACTAATGTTTATCGAAAATCGATAACTTCTTTAAGGAAATTATCGCTGTTATCGAACATTTTTTTTTGTAAATTGTAAAAATATTTTTTTCTTCTTTAAATAGAGTTCTGAACACAAATTTATTACAGCTAATATTTCTGCTAAATTTTCGATATTAATGTTTATTGAAAATCGATAACTTCTTTAAGGAAATTTGCTATTATCGAACATTTTTCGTAAAAACATTATTCCCTCTTTAAAGAGAGTTAAAGAGGAAGTTTTTACGGGAACAATATCTTATTAATTCCTACAAAAGTACAACTTTATTGTGTTAAAACATGAATAAAAACCTCCAAATTTGAATTTTTTGAAACACTTTTACTACTTACAAAAACCTTACAATTCGTGGCCACTTATTTTACTTAACGTGTTGGATTTTAAAACTATTTTTTTGTTATTGTTTTTGTAACGTTTCTAATCTTTGCTTTTCACCTAATTTTTGCTTGTTAAACCATTTTTCCAATTTTCCAAACTGACCATTTAAATCACTCAAGCCTGTTAATTTTTTGTTTTTTTTTCTTGAGAGAGAGAAACTATTTCTGACCCATATTTTACACTTTTCTAAGCAATTCTTTCTGCAACACAGTTATAATTTTCTTTTTTTTTTAATTTTTTTTTTCATATTTTTTAAAATAAAATTAAAAAAAAAGAAAATATTTTCCACGAAAAATCTTGCCAAGAATTTATCATTGTTTTCTTGTGTTTATTACCACTTATTCGTTCTTAACAGCATAACGTTTTCTATCGTTTTCTTATCTGCCATCATAAAATATAACCACCAGTTAATCACAGCCATTGTTGTATTAGAAGGAGAGAGAGAGGATTATTGCATGTTTTTTTCTTTTTTAGCGGAAAAATTGTGCACATATTAAGCACAGGAGAAAAAGGTAAGACGAAAGAAATTTAAAGAATAATTCAATTAATCATACAGTCTTCTCAAGTAATGCAGCCAACATGAATGGCATAAAAACTCTTTTCTTCTAGCAGGTTGACGTTAATTTATATCATATGCTTAAAGAATAATAAAAGAAACAAATAAAAAGTGTTAATGTAAAGGAAAAAAAAAGTTTACTTCTTTAAATAACCGCCAGCTACTTTGCTTTCTTTCCTTTCCTTCCTTCTCTTTCTCTTTTTCTTTTTAGTACAACAATTATGGGAAAATGTTTAATTTTTATTGTTCCTGGTTCTCTTGCAAGAAAGCAAGGCAATAATTAATAGAAACATAACATGCAACAGTTTTAGAAACAACACTAAAATAAGGTTTATGTCTTAAGTCTTTTGAATTTTTTAAATTCTTTCAAGGTAAAGAAAAGCTTAAACAAGATCATATTTTTACACACGGAAGATAAGCATTTAAAAATTATTTAAATTTTCTTAAAGATTGTTTGTGGGGAAACTGAAACATGCATTAGGCTAACCAAGAATACCCTGAGGTTATTGTAGACGATACATTTTGAATACTGAAAAGGGGGGTGTTTGTCTCGAGCCCAACATGCAGATTCTATGACGAGGCCAAAAAGTATCATCCGTACACATTATTGGCACTTGTGTGGCATTATTACTTTAAGCTATATATATAGTAGCCGTAGTGTAGTAGGTAGTGTGTTGGCTTATAAGTCGTGAGGCCACAGTTCAAACCCTAGCTTAGACATCTCCAAAAAATTCGATAAAAATATTTCTTCGCTGCCTTCTTTTCTGCCGCAAAATTCCGAGAGTGAATAAAAAATGCCATGAAAAGTTTCTCAAATTATAGTTATCGAAGAATCTTCTACAGAAAATTATTGTTATCTAAGAATTTTCTAGTTATCGAATAAATTATAGTTATCGAATAATTTTCTATAGAAAACCATAGTTATCGAAGAATTTTCTATAAAATTATAGTTATCGAAGAATCTTCTACAGAAAATTATAGTTATCGAAAAATTTCTATAAAAAATTATTGTTATCGAAAATGTTTAAGTATTGTCAAAAGTTTTTAAAAAAATCTATATAAAGGGTGTTTTTTATAGAGGTATAGAACTTTAAAATGCAATAAAACAACGATGGATTATTCGATTGACATGAATTTTATTTATCCGAAAGATAATCTTGTGGCATTACATTTTAAATATGATTTCTAGCATATGACCGCCACGGCTGGCGCGGATGTACTCCAATCTGGACGTCCAATTTTCGATGACTTTTTCCAACATGTGTGGCCGTATATCGGTAATTACGCGGCGAATGTTGCCTTCCAAATGGTCAAGCATTTGTGGCTTTACCGCATAGACCAATGACTTTACTTAGCCCCACAGAAAGTTGTCTAGCGGTGTTAAATCACAAGATCTTGGAGGCCAATTCACAGGTCCAAAACGTGAAATTAGGCGGCCACCAAACGTGTCTTTCAATAAATCTATTGCGGCACGAGCTGTGTGACATGTTGCGCCGTCTTGTTGAAACCACATCTCCTGGACATCATGGTTATTCAATTCAGGAATGGCTCTGTGCTGTGCTCGATGGCTGATGGACTCATTCGGGTCTTCCTCAATCCTACGCTCTATAGCAATAGCTTCTTCTGTACGCACCGTACGGCGTCTTTGGGGATGCGAGTTATCAATAAGAGTAAACGTGGTGCGAAAACGTTACATTGTTAATCGAATTAAATGCTCTGATGGACGATTTTGTCGACGATAAAATTGACGTAGTGCGCGATACGTTTTCCGCACAGAACCATTATTTTCGAAATAAAATTGCACTATTTGCAAGCGTTGTTCAGGCGTGAGTCTATTCATGATTAATTGCCAAACCAAACTGAGAATAAAGCACTTGATAGCTGTTAAATCGGTCGCCATCTTGAAAAGTAATACCAACTTAAAGTTCTATACCTCTATAAAAAAACATCCTTTATCTAAGAAAATATCTTTATAAAATCGAAAGTTATCGAAAAATTTCATATAGAAAATAAAAGTTATCGAAGAATCTTGAACAGAAAATTGTGGTTATCGAGAATTTTCTGCAGAAAATTATAGTTATCGTAAACTTTTCTTCCAATAGTTTTCTATAGAAGGTTGAAGTTATCGAGAAATATTTTACAAGTATTTTATAAAAAAATCTGAGTTTAAAATACTGATTTATTTGCTTTATGAAAAAAAAAGTTATCGAATTTTGTTGAGAATCATCTTTTCTTTTTTTTTTGTTTGATTAATTTTTAACCAATTTCAATACAAATTTAGCATATGAATCCAAATTTACTTATTTCTTACTTTCTTTTATATAACAGACCGCTTGTTGGCAGTACTATTTGTTCCATATTCATATTCTTCTTCTAAATTTCCCTTTTCTTTACACTTTTGCTAACAATTTTCCTTAAAACTTTGCAGTGATTTGCCTTTTATGTGCTTTTCTTTGTTTCTCTGTATTTCTTGATATAAATTTTGTTATTATCTTTTACATTTCCTTCATTTATTTTCGTCGTATACCATACACCGTATACCATCCTTTTCATCTTTTCTGTTTTATTATATGTTTTGTTAAATTTCCTGTTTTCTAAACACTTTTATTACAACTTTTCTTTACCATAAAAATCTTGTATTTTTTTTTCTAATTTTTTGTGTTTTTTTTTATTTCAAAACCACAATAACAAAAGAGCTGAGCGACTATTTAAACATTTTGTTTTCCTAAGAATTAGGCCATCTAACGGCAAAAATTAAACCACAAGTTTATAACCAACAATAAGAGAAAAGATGAAAAAGAAAAAACTATCAACTAACCAGATAAACAGAAACGAGAGAGGAGGTGGAAGTGAGAGGCTGATATGCTAAAAGAAAATTAATGTTGAGATATAAATTGTAGAACAACAATACGCCATTAAGACAAGTAGTATTATTAACCCATGGGGGTATAAATAAAAAAATTGAAAAACAAAAATAATTAAAATACAAATCGCTAATTTTCATATAGTTGGTGGCCTAAGTCTAAACCTTTATGGAGAACAGCATGTGCTATAAATCCCAGGGTTTATATAGAATAGCATGTAACATAAAACCAGGGGGTTAAATAGAATAGCATGTGACATAAAACCAGGGGGTTAAATAGAATAGAATGTAATATAAACATCAATGTTTTTATAGAATAGCATGTGATATAAACCCAAGGCCTTTTTTAAAATAGCATGTGATATAAACCCTAAGGTTTATATAGAATAGCATGAGATGTAAATACAGGGGATTGTATAGAATAGAATGTGATATAAACCCTGGGGTTTTTATAGGATAGCATGTAATATAAACCTCAAGGTTTTTATAGAATAGCATGTGATATAAACATCAAGGTTTTTATAGAATAGCATGTGATATAACCCAAGGCCTTATATAAAATAGCATGTTCTATAAACCCTAAGGTTTATATAGAATAGCATGAGATATAAACACCAGGGTTTTATATAGAATAGCATTAGTAATAAACCCAGGGGATTGTATAGGATAGCATGTGACATAAACACTGGGGCTTATATAGAAAAGCATGTGATATTTAAACCTCGAAATATGTAGAATAACATGTGACATATAAATGTTGGTTTATAGACAATAGTATGCGATATAAAATCTTGGATCGTATAGAATAGAATTTATAAACCTATACATATTAGCATAGCATATAAACATCTTATAATAACCATTTGAGAGCAAATAGCATGAGACATAAAACCGTTTGCAGCAAGTAGCGTCAGATACAAAACAATTTTTAGAAATATTTTTCCTCTTATTCTTATTGGAATGAAAAACTCTTGCATTTTCATGGGTTAATATTTATTTTCTTTCATTTTAGCACAACTGCTGTTTTGGTGTGTGCATTAAGAGCTTAGCATCTCCATATCATTTTATTTACACAAATGTGTGTTGTGCTATTTTTCTGTAATCTTAACTCTTGTATGTCTCTTTGCTGCTGCAAAGCTGTACAATGATTTCTTCTTATTTTTTTATTTTTTGTTTTGATACAAAAGCTACGGTAATTTTTTATGTATTTATTATAGTCTTTCTTTCTTTTTATTTTGCTTTTGCTACAGTCACTTATTTACACTGACGTTTATACATTAATTTCTACATTTTCTTTCAGTAACGATATATGGTTTCTTATTAAGACCACTTCGGCTTAAATTACAGTTTTCTTACTACTTAAGCGAGAGATTAAAAACCATTTATAATATAAAAAAACAAGAAAAACAAATGAAATAAAACATTGATTAGGGTTATTAGCACAAAACTAGAGGAATTTTAAGCAAAAGGTGTGAGATTTAGAAGAGAAATGTTTATGAAAGTAACACAAACTAAAGACTTAAGAAAAAAGTTTTTTATTTTTCGTTTACTGCCTTAAATTGTTTACTTGGCTTAAAAGTTTTAAAACGTTTCAAATATTTTTTTTTACTTTTTTAAACCTCTATCTGAGCCATAAATTGTGTTTAAATGTCACGTGTTTAATGCTAATATTGTCATGTCCATACAAATGAATTGTAATACTGAAGTAAAAGAAAAACGAAATGGAGTGGAGTATCAATGAATCTTTTCTCAAAGGCGTTTTCAATATCCATAAAATGTGCCATGAATTCGAAATTAATTTCATTCTTATTTATATTTTTACTTTAATTAAAAATAAAACTAAATACAAAATATGTCTACAGAAACTGTGTTAATAAGGAATGGCACAACCAAGAAAATTAAAAAGAAAAATAATATTAAAGACGACGGAAGAAACTTCATAATGATAATCCCAATAAAACCGTGTTAGTTACTAATCTAGTTTTTTAAGGTCACTGGGCCTTCAATAGTGCGCTTGTATTGCGTTAAGCTTACAAAAATATGCCAAAGAATAGCATGTGATATAAATCCCAGGGTAGAATGTGATTTAAACCACTGGGTTTATATAAAATAGCATATGATAGGGTTTCTATAGAATAGCATGCGCTATAAACCCCAGAATTTATATAGAAAAGCATGTGAAATAAATCCCTGGGTTTATATAGAGTAGCATGTGATTTAAACCCTAGCGTTTCTATAGAATAGTAGCCTAGAAACCCCAAGGTTTATATAGAAAAGAATGTGAAATAAATCCCTGGATTTATATAGAATAGCATGCGATATAAACGCTTATGCTTCTTTAGAATAGCATGCGATAGAAACCCCAGGGTTTATATAGAAAAGCATGTGAAATAAATCCCTGGATTTATATAGAATAGCATGCGATATAAACGCTAGGGCTTCTTTAGAATAGCATGCGATAGAAACCACAGGGTTTATATAGAAAAGCATGTGAAATAAATCCATGGGCTTATATAGAAAAGCATGTGAAACAAATCTCTGGGTTTATATAGAATAGCAAGTGATATAAACTTGATAATATGGAATAGCAAGAGAAAGAAACCTATTTATATACAATAGTATGTAAAATAAAGTTATTTTTATTGGGTAGCATGTTATATACCTTTATTTATTGAGGGTATATGGTGATATAAACTTTTTTATGTGGAGTAGTTTGAAATATAAACTAGTCAAGTGGTATCGCATGAAATATAAACTCGTTCATAACAAAAGGAATGAGATATTATTATGTGTACAGCAAATATCCAAAGGAAATTACATGAGATATGAATATGTTTATAGCAAATAGCATGAGATATAAACATATTAATAGAAAATAGCATGAGATATAAACATGATAATAACAATTAGCATTAGCATAATTAATTTATAATTAATATATAGTCTGTTAATTGTAAATATCATAAAAGTTTAGACTACTTATAACAAATAGCATGAGGTACAAATGTGATTATAACAAATATCTTGACATATAAATATGTTTATAGTAAGGCATTATATATAAATATGTTTGTAGCAAGTAGCATGATATGTAAATATATTTATAAAAATAGCATAAGATATTAGGCTATTTATAGCAAATAGCATGAGATTTAAACCTTTTTTTATGAAATAGCTTAAGAGGCTAGACTATTTTTAGCAAATCAGGTATGATATTAGCTTGTTTTAAGCAATTAGCATAGGAAGTACATGTGTTTCTAAGGAATAGCATGAAATTTTAATTGCTTGTTAATAGAAAAGACAAAAATCCTAAAAAAATATTAAGAAAATTCTTATTCAACTGAATAATTTATTCAGAATCAAATTCTTTTCAAAAAATTTTCCTCACAAGTTTAACATGCATTAATGCAAATTGTATGCCACTATAATTTATTTATTTTTGCTTTTTGTTTAACCAGTTAACCAACAATCTTTTGCTATTTGATTTCTCTTCCTTTTTCTTGAATTTTTTTGATGATTTTTTTCTCTCTTAGGTTTCCTTGTAATATTTGCAACAATTTACTAAACAATTTCCATTTATGCGGTTAAGCGATGTTATGCTGGCGTTTTTTTTGTGAATTTTTTTGCCACTTAAATATTTAATTTGAATTTCAAAAATCATAGTGATTTAACGACCACAATAAGACTTGACCATTGAAGCAAATACACAGAAGAAGAATTCCTAGAAATCTATGGACCTTCATTAGCATTTAACCATGAAGAGGCAGAAGCAACGGAAAGAAGGAAAGAAAAACGAAAACTTTTCAACCAACAAACCACGCACAAAAATGTTGCACAAACGATGATGAAGATGATGATGATTATGATGATGAGGAGATGACGACAATGATGGCCAGAAAATTGTTATTGAAAAATCGCAGCAAAAATTGGAAAAACTTGTCCATATTGCCAATGCGAATAACCAAACGAATGCCATCTACTGATATTTACCATAAATAATTGCGTGGTAGTTTTATATTTTATGCTGTGAGAATATGTGCCTGTAAGTGGCAGTGTTTTGTTTTCTTCCTCTTCTTCTTCTGTTTTTTTTTGAGCAAATATTGCAAAATTATGCGTAACGTAACGCATGTGTTGTGTGCCCCATCTGATGTTTAACCAAAAATAAACAGGAAAATCAATCAACAAAATTATATTGAGGCTGTATTGAGGAAAACAAAAGACTTAAGAAGGCAACTTTAAAGGCAATCATTTATAATTTTGTTGTTTTGTTTTGCATTTTTTAAACAAAAGACTTAAGCAACAAACTTGATCTGTTTTAAAATTTATGAAATTTTTGTTTGAATTTTGAAAAGATATTAAAAGGGGCACCAGATTGGTGTATTAAGAGCTTCAAATCTTCTTTTTTTTATATTTTTCCTATGTTGACTGATAGAATGCTTAGATTAAAATCTTGTATTGACGGCCTCGAATGTTTTCTTTGTAAAAAGCAGAGTTAGCTTGCCAGAACTGAATAGAAGACCTTCCTAAAGGATTTGTCTCGCTCCCATCAACAGTCTCTCCGATATTTTTTATTAAAATCAAAATATGACACTCCCAATCAACTATCTTGATAATGCTCAGACGCTTAATCATACTCCTACCTAATCATTGAACAGATTGATTTCATTTTTTTACAGATTCTTTTTGAATAGGTTTCCCCTCATATGATTTCTGCAGAAGTTTTTACTCGAGGAACGATTAAACAGACGGCCTGTCTGTTCCTCAATATATCACTGATCATCATTTGCCCTTGAGTCTATTGCGCATCCAATTCTTGATATAATTGATGGAACTGTCTGAACGTATGATTAAAAGAATATAAGAAATATTAGGCGAGTTGGATCAGCCGACTCTGTACATCAGCAAAATTAGCCTCAATGGAAACCTCAATTATGTGCGGTAATGCCTTATCCTCAACCTTATCTCATCTACAGATTAATGCCAAGAAGTTAACATTTCAAAGACGAAAAAAATTCCCAGCATAGCTTTAGAAATTTAAGAATTACGAGGCTTCAATCTGTTTTAAAACGAATTCACTTAGGAGACCCTCTTTCGCTTGCTTCTCTTCTCAACTATGGAAGTTGGCGAAGAGGACGATCTTGTTTGCGTTGGAAGGACCAGATTGAGGAAGCCCTGTCATCTATTGGTGTGACCAACTGGCAAGAAGCAGAGGTGCCTGAAAGGATGTGCTAAGGCAGGCCGAAATCCATTAATCGGTTTGTTAAGGGCCAATTAAGTAAGTAAGTTAATGAAATCGTTCAAATGTCTGTAATGACAACTCTGAGTGAAATACACTCAAAGTGCCCAATTCTGCAGGACCCTGATGAATAAATCGAGTTGAATTTGAACAATGGCAAGGTTTATGTTCTTACACGACAGCAGTAGTTTGTGTTTTAAACGCATACAACAGTTAGATGTTGCAAATTTATAACTTAGAAAAGCCTTACTTTGCCCTTTTAATAAATCACCACACCACACTGCATTACATTTCCTGGATCATTTTGGTCTTAAACTTTGCAATTTAACAAGAAAAAAAAAAATTCTATAAAAAAATATTTCTGAAGCTGATGGTCAATATTCAAAACAAAAGACTTAAGCAACAAACTTGATTTTTATTTTTTATTCTGTTTGCCAACCTTTAGATTTCACTGTAATATTTCAAATATTTTTTAAAAAGTTTTTTTTTATTCTTTTATTGTTAAAATGTTAATGTTTGTTGCACGCGACACAAATTTAAGTGTTACCATACAGCCATAAACAAGTCTTAGTCGCCATGGCATTAGATTTTCTTCTACACAATAAATGTTTATATACAGAGGCTGGTTACAATAAAAAAAAACAACCTTTAACAATAATTCCTTTAACAATTGTTGTTTGGTTTTGGGAGAGGGAAAGGTAGAGGGATAGGGAGAGATTGAGGTTTAGTAGTGTTTAAAGTAACAAAAACAATGTTTAAGATTTTCATGAATTTCGCCAAAAAGGTCTTCCAAAAGATTTTTGTTTTCTTTTTTTGGTTTGTAAAGTTAAGCTTAATAGTGGTGTTGTTTGTTTGGCTTTGGCCATTTTTAAATATTTTTGTTGTTGTTGCTGTTTGTTGTTGCATACTCTACATCTAACAAATGTTAAATGAAAAGTTCATGCCCTTCTTTATGGTTAGAAGACTTCATGATGTTGCCTGTAGTTTTTCTTTTATTTTCTTTCTTACTCGCTGCTCACTGCTTGCTGCCTGCTGCTTGCTATTCCCTGACAATGACGATGTCGCTGGCGATGACGATGTGTTTGTTTGTTTGTGTATGATGATGTTGTTGTTGATGATGATGGTGCCATCCATACAATATTTTCATGGGTTGTGAGTTGCATACCAAATAATGTTTGTGGGTTTAAAAGTTTTTCTTTCTTTTCTTTTATTTTTTCAAACTTTTTTTTTGGTTTTGTAAATATGCAATTTCACTTGTGACAAAGGCCTCTCTAACAATGGCATTCTTTGTTGTTGTTGTTTTTTTTCTTATGGTTTTTCTTGTTGATTTAAGCATAACACTACGCTAGTGTAGTGGGCAAAAAAAACGTCTTCTTTGAAAATACGATAGAAATTTTTTTTATTGAAATCTATTGCTTGTGATACATAAATTGTAAGAATTTTTTTTTGAAAATATTTGCCTTTTAAAAAGTGTTAATATATGCTGTGGTTTTGTGTTTGCATTTTTGTAAAATGACCCACATAAGCCTATTGGCTCATGGAAGTTTATTTAATATAATAAAATACACGTCGTATGACCTTAACAGCAGCTGCGCTTGGAATTAAGAGGACAGAAATTCTCTAGCCCTCATTTACTGGATCCTTTACTGAACAATATAGGGCTATCCATTTCGTGGTTTCAAAAGTATGGGACTGGAATACGTCATCTGTCAAAATAAGTTGTGAAACGAATTATTTTCTTTTCAGTTGAAAGTGTGACAGTGATGAATATGGATCACTTAACTGTCACACAACGCATAAAAATTATCAAAACCTACTACAAAAAGGGTGATTCTGCCACAGCCACGTATCGAACAGAATTTTCTTCAGCGATGAAGCACATTTCACACTCGGTGGGTATGTTAATAAACAAAATTGTCGGTCGTATTTGGGGTTCTCAGAATCCTCACGTAATTGAAGAGAGGCCATTACATCTAGAAGAAGTCACTGTTTGGTGAGCTCTTTGGTCCGAAGGTGTGATTGGACCACCTTACTTCTTCGAAAACGACGATGGAACGACTGTCAACGTCAATTCGGAGCGTTACCCGACTTTTTTTTGCCTGCTATTAAAGAATACGACTTGGAGAATATGTGGTTTCAACAAGACCGCGCCTCATGCCACACAACTCGAGCGAATATGGCTTTATTGCAAGAGACATTTCCTGGCCGCGTAATTTCTCGTCGTGGCGATATCAACTGGCCACCAAGATCATGCGATTTGATACCATTCGACTTTTTTTTTGTGGATCTACGCGAAAGACCGTGTTTATGCAGATAAACCTTCAACTCTTGAGCACTTAAAAACCAACATTCGTCAAGTTATGGCCGAAATACCGCCGAATATGTGTCAAAAAGTGGTCGAAAATTATCTCAAAAGAATCAATGCTTGCAACACTTCGCGCGTGGAGGTTATTTAAATGATGTAGTGTTTCACACATAATGTCAATGTTCAAACTTTACAATAAAACAGAAATATCATGAAAAAAATAGTTTTTTATGTGTTTTATTTACGTTTAGTTTTGAAATCACGAAATGGATAACCCGGTATTTGGTTTAGTTCGAGGTGACTGAGCTGGGCTCTCCTTTAGGATTTTGGCTTTAGGCTTTTGGAACAGTTCGTATAAGAATTGCAGCCAAAAGACTATCATTTCCATCACATTTTTAGTGATAGGACTCCATTGAATGGTGGCGGATAATGAGCATTTTTATGAAAAAATTTCTGGTATGTGGAGAGGAAATATTCCTCAAACCGTTTGCATTCGAATTAATTGTTTTGATACGGATTACACGGACACTGACGTCTATACACGTCATAACAAGGGTTTCTGGGGGGACATGACGTGTATACACGTCATAAATTGTTTCCTTCATAAATACAGATACAGAAAGTGTCCCACGGGAAGGCCTCCTAAAATTTTGGTGTCCGTCAAAGGGTTAAAAAAAAATTACGTTTTCAACAACAGTCTGCAGGGGTTTGGAAATCTGTTTTTAAATTATTTGAGCATTTTTACAAGGGTTTTCTTTTGTGTTTAATTTATTACACAATAGTCGCTTAAATTATGCCCGTTTTAAGCCCGGAAATTGTCATTAAATACGTATTACAACAAAAACATAAATGACCTGACTCAACATAATATTGTTTAAGCCTCGCTTAAAAGAAATTCTCAAACAATAATTCAAATTTTTTTCTGTACCTAAGTATGTACTTCTACAGCTATGGTGTGGCGGTGGGTGTATTGTAGCAGTGGTGTGTATTGAATTTATTGTTTATAAACGCTAAACTGTATACAAATAAATCTAAACAAGCCCAAAAGCAGAAAGAAAAAAAAAACACATATGCTTGTTGAGTTATGCTTGGTATGACAATGTCGGAAAAGAAAAAATTTTTCAAAACTAAAGAACCATCACCACCAGCACCACCACCACCAACCGCTATACAAGGCATGAAGACACAAAAATTTATTGTTTTTTTTTTGTTTTTTTCTTTACGAAAAGAACGTGCCTGGCATGTTGAGAATTAAAGAAAATTTTTTTTTTTGGAATTTTTTCGATTTTTTCTTTTAATATGAGAAGGAATGAAATAATGAAAGCATTTCGCTGAACTGAAATTTTGATTTTAGAAAATCCAACAACATATTTGTTTTTGTGTTCATTTTAAAAGTAAAAGTCTTTGTTAGATTTGTTAGGTTTTCTAAAAATTTATCTTTGCTTTCTTTGTTTAGCATTTTAAATGTAAATTTCAAGCTGCAACCGGCAAACCTTTTATTAAAGCTTGCATTAAGCTGTAACAAATAGTGGTAGTAGAAGACGAAGCAAACAAAAAAATAAAAGAAGAAGAAAATTATTAGTTGAACTATAAAGTTCATGTTGGTATGCAATCTGCTAGAAGTATAGTTTTCTCAAGCAAAAATTTATTTTCTTTTCTTATTCTTCATCTTCATCATCTTCTGTGGCTTCGTATAATTCCTATGTACCACCTCCTTTTTTTAGCACTTGGCAAAATACCATACACCATGCCTCCTCATACCTTCATACATCCCATTGCCATGGCAATTGCAAATGCCATGTAGAAAAATTTCTCGTGGAAAATATGCTGTTGCTAGTGTCAGTGCCAGTACTATTGCTGCCATTGCTGCTCTCTGTACTCTCAACATTATTTCTTAGTTCATTGAACTATTTTTTCTTTTTCTTGCTTTAGTCTTAGCCATCAGCATATACATAAAAACAGAACAAACAAATGTTGTATTAAAGCAAAAGGAATGTAAATAACCATTATGGTGTAGTAGTGTAGAGCATAGGAAACAGATGTTAAAGCAAAAGAAAAACTTTTCAAATGCCATTCAAGTTATAATTAAATGTAAACGAGACAATTTAATTAAGGTTTTTAAAGCATTTAAGCGTTTAAAGCCGTTTTAAGAACACACAATCACATTTGAATGGTACTTTTTTGTTTGTAAGACACAAGCATAATTGCAGGGGGTTAAGCAAAGATTTTTCTATAAGGCGCAAAATACAAAAGACTTAGGAAACGAACTTTTTTTTTTATATATGTATTGTATACCAATCAGTAACACTTTAAGGAAGTGAAAAATTTACAAAAATGTTAGGGAAAGTTCTCATAGAGAAACAACAGCAAAAGATTTCAGCAACAAGCACTTTTTTATAAGCATTTTAAGATCAATAATCTTGGAAAACTTCCGTGATATTAATTATATTGAATAGTACTATTCATAGGGCCAAATTGTGCAGTTGTCTTTAGCCTCATATGAGCTGAATATGTCCTTGAATCTCTCTTGCGGAATATCTCATGTGGTATTAGCTCTGTGTCGCATGGCAATAGTACTTCAATAGTACACTTTAGGGGCCAAATTAGGGGCATAATTTCGGTGGGTCGGTTGACATCCCAAACCCTCAATCGCTCATACAGAAGAATATCCATGCGGCCTTAGTTGGGTGGCACATAAAACTGTCCTGCTTGTATCCAGATTATTCAATTTATAACAAATCATCGTTGGTGAAGTCCTCGCCGTTGAAAGTGATGCCCAGTTGACATCACCTCAAATAGCTCAAATAAAAGAATATCCATGTGGCCTCAGCTGTGTGGCACATAAAACAGTCCTGCTTGTATCCAGATTATCTTATTCATGAATCATCGTTGGTGAAGTCCTCGCCATTGACAGTGATACCCAGTTCACATCACCTCAAATCGCTCTTGCAAAATATTTCATGTGGACTTTAGCTGTGGGGCCCATAGCACTGTCCTGTTGGATAACACATGATGTAGATTTCGTACAGATAATTCAATTAGTATGTCCCTGAATCGCTCTTGCGGAATATCCCATGTGGTATTAGCTCTGTGGCACATGGCAGTAGTACTTCAATAGTACAGTTTAGGGGCCAAATTGCATAATATCGGTGGGCCAGTTGACATCACCTCAAATTGCTTATACGGGAGAATATCCATGTGGCCTTTATTGTGTGGCACATAATACTGTCCTCATGACAAATCATCGTTGGTGAAGTCCCCGTCGTTGACAGTGATGCCCAGTTGACATCACCTCAAATCGCTCAGACAGAAGAATGTCCATGTGGCTTTAGTTGTGTGGCACATAAAACTGTTCTGCTTGACAACACATAGCGTTGGTCTCCAGATTATCCGATGCATGACAAATTATCGTTGGTGAAGTCCTCACTTCAAATCGCTCTCGCAAAATATACCATGTGGACTTTAGCTGTGCGGCCCATAGCACTGTCCTGTTGGATAACACATGATATTGCTTTCGTACAGATAATTCAATTCAGATCAAACAAAATTGATAATCATTGTTGGTCGCCCTTAACAGTGAATGTCGTTTACAATACAATATGAACCGATAATGGCGATAATCCATAATCCATACCACAATTTATAAGGAGAAATCGGCTGGAAATCACACATAACCGGTCACTTCAGGGAAAAACACAATCTCAAAATGACAACGACGATGGAACGATTAAAATAGAGAAAAGTGGACGGCGAGACTTATTCCGGCCTTATAAGGCCATGGATTGGTCGGAAATTTGAAGAGGTAAATTACTACGTTACACAGATGCTAGAGGAGGAAGTAATTGATGATGCAGAGCACACTGTTTTCGAATGTGCACGTTGGCAGAGCTATCGCTCTGTACTGACATCAATAATTGGAACGATCTTGGCCGCTAACATTGTCGAAGTTATGATTGCGAGTAGAGAAAATTGGGCCTCAGTGGCGAAATACGTGGAGCACATTCTAGGACTGAAGAAGAGAGATCTTAAGCCACGCCGGCATAGATGATACAGGCACACCACGTGTCAAACGAAATTCGAAACACGGACCTGAACGAAAGGAATAGTGGAGACACTTAGATGTCTTCCCAACTTTCGACATGCAATCCGGACGCAGATATGAGCACGCAGGGGCCAAAAGGACTCCACTCCGAAGTAATGCCACCATAGTTCCGGGGTGGGCACAACAAGCCTACTAGACGAGGGAGGGGGATTTAATGGATGAGGGCCCCACACACGGAGAATGTGACGACTTCATCTATGGTGCGGTTAGGTACATTTACTCCTCCTTTACTATAATGCTCTGGCCTCTCAAGTGAATTGGTAGGGGCATCATGGCTGAAGATAACTTTCTTGTGCATGGTACTTGGCCTAAACAGAGCAGCCATTTTGTTAAAACAACAATTTTTGTATTTTCAGGTGTTATTGAAATCACAACGGGCCGCTATGCGTACTCAAGTGAGCTTTGTGATATCAGAGCTACCACTCCAACCTATGTGTTATTGATAACTAATTTAACAGATGTAGCATCAATGGATGGATGGGTGTTGTTAATCCTCAAAATTCGAAAATATCTGTTGAAAGAGTCTATATCTTTTAGAATTGCAGCAGGTCCCTAGACGATGATGGGTCTGTATTTAACTGCATTGAGCCTACAGTAGAATGTCAGAGGGCAGCTAATGAAATATTGGAATTAATGCCTTATTTTAGAGTGAAGTAGAATTGACTGTACTTCTGTTTAGCATATTGGATTGCCTATGTGTTGTCAATCTAACAAGTTTTCTTTGGTACAATACAGCTGTCGGAAGCTAGTTACCGGTATTGATGGTTTAATTATTTATTTTTTAAATTAAATTGTAAAGTTGTTAGCTGACCTATTTTATTGTTTTATTTTCTTTTATTTTTTGCCTAAACCCTTATGAATTGAGTTTTATTTCCTGGTTGGCAAAAATAAATTGTTAAGCCAGCATACATATGTTTTTAATTTAATTTTTTTTTTTTGCATGTAAAACCGTTATAAATAAATTTAAATGAAGTCAATAAAACTGTTTAATTCGTTTTTTATTTCACTAATTTAACATGCAAATGTTATTAAAAAAAAAAATTGTGCTTTTTTTCTGCTCGTTTTTCTCTCCTTTTTTTTTTTGGTTATTTAAGCAACGGAAATTGTAAAATTTTTTTTATATTTTTTTTCTTTTTGTTGTAGAAAATAAATACAGCAAGAGTGCATATGTATGTACAATAATAATATGAACAAAAGTAGTAAAAGAAGAAGAAGAAGAAGAAGCAATGAAAGTAGAGCAATTTTAATACACCGTGTTTAGTGCCACTATGGTTTAGTGGCAATGCTTTGTTCAAAAATACGAGTGTACGAGAGTATATGTTTGGGTGAAAGACATGCTAAATGATTAGCAATAAAAGAAATGAAGCGAAAAAAAAGAAAGACAGAAAATGTATTAAGCTATATACAGATGGACAGCCATCTATCTATCTATCCGTCTAAAGCTGTTCTATATTTAGCAAGTGTGGCAAATATAAATGAATGCCATCATGGATGTTAATGAATGTTTATGAAGCCATTCTTTCTTTATTGTTTTTCTTTTAAAAATTAATATTTTAATGGTAAATAGAATTTTAATGTTTGTTAGCCAATCGTTCGTTAGCATATGCTGTATGAGTGAATATAGTTTAGTAAGCAAGCTTTGTTTGGTTTTGTATTGACTTCACTCTTCTCTACTAATAACTGTGAAAAGAAATCTAGGTTTGTAGTTTAAAACTCTTTGTTTTGCTGCTTTATTTGCTTTAACGAAAATAAAAAAGCACTTTGGTCAAGCCAAATGATAATAAAAAATCTTTAACACCTCTGTACTCTACTGCCTTATATTTTTTTTTATTACCAGGCCTAATCAATTTGGGTCTCCTTTCTCCTTACATTCATTGGCTTTATATTAATTAAAACCTACGGTTTAGGTTCACAGAAAGTTAACAAGAAATGTCCTAGATGGCATTGGAAGAAATCATCATAAATTCAAATCTGGTTTGTACAGATCAAGGCAAAAGTATTGGCAAGAAATAGTCCTCAAGGTAGTGTCCCCTCTGCTGAGTTTTCTGTTTATCTAATGTGAGAAGCTAGGCCGTAATCCTGACTGAAGGGTTGTAGTGGCCAATTATGTATGTATGTATGTCTGCATGAAATGCAATTAAAAGCAGAATAATAAAGTTATGGGAGGGTCATAGTGCATGCAAGCACTATAATAGTAGTGCTTATAAGCATCAAATATATGCCAGTCGGAAACAATTTAAAAAAGACACCATTTTAGGTGCTCAGAAGTAAGCCAGGCCAACTGGGTTAAATATAAATCCATTGAACAGGGACATCTTACACTTCACATACATACATACGTATTTGGTCATTATAATCCTTCAGTCAGTATTACTATCTAGCTTCTCGCATCACTTAAGTTGTGTGTGCCTTAATTTTATGCATGAGTGACAGGACCTACAGCTTAAAGTCGTTTCCCGACGACATATTTTTTTCCACAAACTTTTTCATGACAAATTTATTTCCTCTCAAGAGTGTTTTTTTTGCCAGAAATCTGCTGAGAGGAAGCCGACGAAGAAATATTTTCTTCATATTTCGTTTTGTTGGAGATATTTGACTTGGGGTTTGAAACGGGGCCTCACGTCTAATAAGCCAGCACACTACCTACTAGACTACGACGACTACGGCGTCTTGTACTTTACATAGAAATAATTGAAGTTGTGTTCTCTAAAATTTTCATCCCAAATAAGAGAGGAAATCTTGTGATTTCTTTGCCATCTTTTGGTGCCTAGGCCAGAGAAGTTCTAATCAAAGAAAGAAGGAAGCAGTTGAACTGCTTCTTCCTTTTAGAAGCAGTTGAACTTCTTCTTCGTTTTAGGCGCGTTAAATGGCATTTCTGGTGGTCATTACAACAATTTCAGTCAAGATTACAATTTAGTTTCTCCCACCACCCATGTTGTATGGTGTTAGTTATATTCATAAGTGTTTGGACCTACACTTTAAAGTCGACTATGAACGACAGATTTTTGAGAGACTTTCCATAGCAATTTTTTTGATCAGAAAACTGACGAGAGAAAGCCGGCGAAGAACAATTTTTTTTCATATTTCGTTTTGTTTGAGATGTCTGGGCGGGGATTTGAAGCACGGCCTCACATCCAATAATACTATGTTCATATATGCACCTTTTTTGAGACAATATTCGGTTTATTGAGTACGATATTTCAAGTGTTCAGACATAACAATGCACGCATTTGGCAGCTGGTAAACAAAACAGCTGGTTGTTTCAACAACAATGTTTTTATTTTGTTTTTTTGTTTGTCGTTGTTGACGTTTGAGTTGTCAGCATAATTGTAATATGCTCACTGAACATGCTTATGACAGTACTGCATTTTAACATATTATAACAATTTGCGTATTTATTGCGCAATAATAAATTGAAACTCAATATATGAAATATTGAGCTCAATAATGGCGTTTATTGTGATTTACGCAATAAAGATGCATATCTGAACACCGTATAAGCCAAAACTACTAAACTATGGTTGTGCGCAAAATCTTTCAAGCTTCCGAGAAAAACAAAATTTGCAGAAAGTTTTGTTGTGAAGCCAGCTTTTCGTAGAGAAAACTGTAGAGTCGAGCCATCTGTGGAATTATGTGGAGCACTCCCTTTCAAAAATACAGTGTATCGAGTGAGTCGAGCGTTTTAAAAATCGTGATTTAAACATCAAAGATAATGAGCCATTGGGAGTGACTCAAGCAACCATTTCAAAGCAGGATTTATTCAAAAACAATGAAATTAATTGTGGTTCGCATGAACTGAAGCCGATATCTGTTGGAACACGATATTGCATGTGTAAAATGCTATTTAACAGCTTTAAAAAGAAATCATTTTTGTATGAAATTATCGCTGGCAATGAAAAATGTATTCGTTGACAACCGTAAGCTTAAGAAATCATTGTGAAGTCGGGTTATTGAGTAAAATTTACGGCCAAGCGCTGATGGTATCAGAAGGATGTGTGGTACATTATGAGCTGCTAAAACCAGGCCAGATTACCACAGGAGAACTTGTACAGACAACAGACAACAAACGCACTGAATATGCAACTTGACATAAGGCCGTAATTTTTCATTAAGACATACTCAAGCATATATTCGGCGCTGTTCAATAACTATTTGGAAAACCGTGGATGCAAAGTTTTACCACATCCACCCTACAGCACAGACCTTATCCTACACACTGACTTATAGTAATTAAAGTACAATGTAATGTAATGATAAAAGTTTTCTTCTTCTTTAGAATCTTTAGAAAATTCAATTGTTTTCTATTCACCCTTTTACAATCTCTTTTACATAAATTGTGGTTTCATTTCAATAAATTTCCTGTAAAATGCTGCACTATTTAGATTTTCTTTAATTAGTATTAAGAGTTCCTAGTTTAAATCTTTTATTTTTGAAATTTAAAAACATTCAATCGAATGTAGTTTGAGACCAATGAGGCATTAAAACAATAAATTGTTCAATACATTAAGCTTTTTGCATTTAAAATGAGGTTCGTTTCTATTATAATTAAAGTTTGTTGCTTAAGTCTTTTGTTCCTTTAAAAAAAAAAACAAATTAGCAATAAATCGTTTGCGTTTTAGCTTAACAAGAGTTATTAAGACAATTGTATTCAGGGAATTCTAAACAGATTGGTTTGTAATGAAATTGAGATTTTTTTTTGTTTCTTATTTTTAAATAAAGTTTAGTTCTTAAGTCTTTTGTTTTGTGTGTGTTTTTTTTTTAAGGAAATTAAACCGTTTTCAATTGTAGTTAATCACTGCTTTCGTGAAGTAAATACGTATTGAGTTCTTAACATTATTCAGGGGAGCTTTTTTCCCATTTAAAAAGTTTGTTTTCTAAGTCTTTTGTTTTCTTTAATTGATTCGTTTTCTAGTGTACGTGTAAACTAATTAGGCATATAAAATCTTAATTACTGATTTTATTAGATAACAAGCGGAGTTCTTTTTTCAATTTGTAAAGAAAAAAGTTTGTTTCTTAAGTCTTTTGTTTTCATCAAATTGATTTTGTTTTTAGTGCGTGCTAATGATCTGTATAACATCTTCATCGTTAGCGCTTTTACATGAAAAAAGGGTTCAAATTTGAATACAAATCTGAGGTTTTTTTCTTCATGTTTAAAAAAAGTTTTTTTCTTAAGTCTTTTGTTTTCTTGAAAGAAAATTAAATTGTTTTCGTTTTGTGTTCAAATGCGATTTGAATTGTAAGTATATGGGATATCATGGGGTTTTTCAATAGAATTTTTGTAGAAAGTTGAGGCTTTTTTTTAGCAGAAATAAAGTTTGTTTCTTAAGTCTTTTGTTTAATTGTTAATTGGATTGAAGTTAATAAACGTTAAATTGAAACAATTGGTGGCATTGTTAAGCTCATTTTCTTTACTGAACGTAAAGTTTTCTTGATTTTCAAAAAGTTTTTTGTTTGTAAATCTGTAATTCCTTTAATAGAAATGTTTGTAAGTGTGTGTGTGCTAATTAGGCCTATAAAATATGAACTGCTGGTGGGTTTTCGTTTTTAAATAAAAATTTGAAATTGGAATTGAAGTAGAATTACTTAGTTTAGTGGTCTTTAACGAGAAATAAATTGTTTTCGTTGAGTTTTTGTTTTGATATTTAAAAAGTTTGTTTCCTAAGTCTTTTGATTTCTAAAGGAAAGGAAAAAAACTTAATTTAGATTTCGGTTAATAAGGGCTGAGTGAAATGAGCTCAGTTTGGAATTTTAAAATTGGAAAAAAATGTTACAAACGGACAGTTTGCAAAAGTGAATGCAAAATGCCTGCCATATATGTACTGTTTAAAGATTATTTCATGGAATAATGCTCGCTGTAAGTGGTCAATCTAATTTAGATATACTTTTGCCAGCACTTTGGCCAGTAACTCATTAACGCCCGTTGTAATGTTACGTACTACGGCTGGAATTATGATGGGTTCGTCGCCGTAAGCAGGAGACTTCACTTATGAATCTTCACAAAAAAATGGTTTAGTGTGGTAAAATCCTGTTTGTAGTCGCGACTTAAAGCCCGGGTTCGAGCCCCAGGCCAGACATTAAAACGAAATATGAAAAAGAAAATATTTCTTCGGTGACTTCCTCTTATCAGATTTCTGGCAAAAACTCTGAGAGTAAATAAACCTGCCATGAAAAAGTTTCTCAAAAAATCTGTCATTCGGAGTCGACGCTACACTGTAGGTCCCGCCACTCACGTATTTGT
The DNA here is from genome assembly GCA_930367235.1 of Sarcophaga rosellei. Lineage (NCBI taxonomy): Eukaryota > Metazoa > Arthropoda > Insecta > Diptera > Sarcophagidae > Sarcophaga > Sarcophaga rosellei. The sequence goes on along the minus strand of OV884018.1, from coordinate 7,300,710 downwards.
GTGAGAAGCTAGGCAGTAATCCTGACCAATTATGTATGTATGTAAAATCCTGTTGGTAGCCAATGGACGGCTCCTAAATTTGAAATTAATAGGCAATCGAATTCGATCCTCCATATGTGCAAGGCATCGCAAATCTTGAGATATGCGCTCACATCTTATATAAACTGCATGTCAATTAAGTTCAACTCATTCATTTTGGGTCAATAATCAATAAAGTCAGAAATCATTAGGCAGGGTCAGCATAGCCTTGCACGCAGTGTGTTGGCTTATGAGACGTAAGCCAGTGGTTCAAACCCCAGTTTAAACATCTCGATCGAAACGGCAAAAGCTTCTGGCAAAAGCTTTGTGGGTAAATAAAATTGCCATGAAAAGCTTATCAAAACTGTCGTTCTTTAAACTCTTGGTTCTGCCAGTCGTATATAAAATTAACTACCACAATATAGGTGCTGTGAGAAACTAAATTCTAAGCTAGGCTTGTAGTCACCAATTAAGTAATCACTGCCCAAAAAATATTTTTTTCAGCGAACTTCCTACAGCAGTCTTCAGGCAAAAGTTCTGAGAACAAGTGGAATCTGTTGTTCATTACGTAGATATTTAGTACAATGGGTCAATTCGACCTCCGGGTACTGTACTTGTTTTAATTGACAAGTACATGTCCTCTAACCTACGTAGACGTTAAATTGTAGTTCTCGCCTGCATGGTAGCGGGAGAAACTAGGTTGTAAACCTGACTAAGGGTTGTAATAGTTAATAAAGAAATTGATGACGGCATGGTACCTTTGGTTAAATTTTAATCTTTAAGTTCGATGCAAGGAAGATGTAGGCCTTTAACCTGCAGCAAACAGTTCGTCCATCTTTCATTCTACATCAATAGCTCTGACTGTTCTTTTTACCAAATTTGTCCATTTGGTTTGTTAATGCACCTATTGAGCCAAAACTGAGCTTCGCCACTAGTCATATATTTTCTTTAGAAAAACTTTTCTCTCACAGCACGTATGTATATTGAAATAAAATTGAATTTCCAGGCATTGTTTCAATTTTAAGCTATTCAAAGTGAAATGGCAAACTTTAGTAAGCATTTTTAGTTTCTGCACATGTCACGAATCTTTATTTATACTCAACAATTTCTCAGTGAAAAACCAATGAACCAAGTTTATTCGCTTAAATTAAAGAAATTCAAAGAATTGTTACTTTCGTGAAGATTTGTTACCTTGTTAAGCATTTTAAGGCACTACACATGTCACGAATCTTTATTTATACTTAACATTTTCTCAGTGAAACACCAATAAGCCAAGTTTGTTCTCTTAAATTCTAGAAATTTAAAGGAATCTTTACTTTCATGAAGATTTGTTACCTTAGTAAGCATTTTTAGTTTCAACACATGTCACGAATCTTTTTTTATACTTAACAATTTCCATGGGGCAAAAAATCGCCCTTTATGAGTCAAGTTTGTTCGCTTAAATTACAGAAATTTAAAGGAATTGTTACTTTCGTGAAGATTTTGTTATAATTTGCTGAATAAAAGGTTTGTTTCTTAAGTCTTTTGTTTGCTATTTAATTGACTTCATATATTTTATGTCTTAGGCTTTTGGAATTGAGAAAATATACAAAAATGGTTAGAAATTCTTGGTTCTGTTTCATGACAGTTTGAAATTAAAAGAAAAATAATTGTTTTGGTTTTTGTTGACATGTGTAAGCTTTATGTGGCTTAGCAAATGTCACAACTTTGTTATTAAAGCTGTCATTATATTAAAAAATAAAACCTGGCATAACAAGAAAGAGTTTCTTAACTTCTTTTCATGGCCCTTAGCTACTGTGTGTGTGTGTGTGTGTTTGTTAACTGATTTTATAAGAAAAAATTTCTACATTTTTTTTTCTTCTCTTTTTCATTATCATTCTCTGCAGAGAACACACACAAGTTGTCAGTGATGCACTTGCTGTGCTGCTCTATATGGCCATAAAACTTCTTATTATTGTCACAAAGCCAAAAACAACAACAAAAACATTGAAACCGAAACATTGACTTTCCAACTTGACAACAAAAAAGTCAGTGAGTGTCAAGCCGAGAGTTAAAAACCGGTTAATAAATTAACCTACATTACATTGATTTAAAAAAGGTAAAAAAAATTTACAGCCAGAAAAAAACAAATTACAACTGAAATTCATTTCGTTTAAAAAGCTTAAAAAAAATTAACAAAAAAAACGGAAAAATTATTTCTAAAAGCCAAGCCAAGCCAACTATTTAGTGGTTTAAAACGGTCATGTCATTTACCATTAGAGAGTCAAGCCGAGGCATTATAAGCAGGAAAGAAGAAGAAAATGGCCAACAAACAAAATGAAAAAAACTTGTTTCATTTTTAGTTTAAGCGGTTTGTGGTTAAACAAAATAAGCAAAAAAAAGCAGGAGAGAAAAAATTGTTTCTAAAAGTTCATGTTAAGAATGTGTTGTTTTTGTGTTTTGGCCAACATAAATGCGGTTTCCCATTAAAAATTGGATTTAAAGCATGAATGAATGAATGAATGAAAGAAAAACTTTCTTTTCTTGCAATGGCTATTATTAGTAAAGTAGCTTTGCTTTCAAATGCGTTTTTTTTCTTCATAAGTAATGTGAACCGAAAGAGTTATAATATACAGACTTCACAAGCAAATAGCCAAAGCAGGTGCAAAGCCATGAGAGATCTTAAGATCTTGGAAAATTTTTTTTTGCAACAAATTTTCTTTAATGAATAATTTTTTTCTTACTTAAATTTTTCAATATTAAATAAGAAAGAAATTAAACACACAAAGATGTTCTGGAGATAATCTCTGTTAGCGGTAGAAATAAAAAAAAATCAACTTTTTTTATTGCACCAAAGGATGTTAATGAGAGTCGCCTAACGTTAGGGCATCAGTGAGTAACATGGCAGAGAATAGTACACATACATTACTGAAATAGCAGTGATAATGGTAGCAACATGAGACCAATATGGATGGGAAATTGGTAGCGATATTGACAAGACTATTGTAAAGGAAATTGTAGAACCATGGTGTTAAGGTAGAGATAATGGCACTGATATTTCATTGTTATCGGAGTTTTACTGTAGGTGAGGTCACAGTGATAATAGTAGTAATATGCCAGTGATATGTGCTAGAAATTGGTTGTGATAGTAGTAGTGATACTAATGGTAAAATAGCAGGAAAATACTGGCGATGATAGCAGGTTAGTGGCTATGACACTGAGATGCTACTGATATCGGTGTGATGCTGGAAGTGACATTCGAGTGATAACAGTAGTGATATTCTACTGCCAGAAATTGATGGTGATAATAGCAGTGATGCTGATTCTGAAATAGCAGGTTATATGCTAGTAGCCGTGGAGTGACAATGGCGCTGATATGGTACTGATATCGAGGTGATGCTGGTGGCGATGTCACAGTGATATGCCACTGATATGTTCGAAAAATTAGTGGTGGCAATAGCAGTGATACTGATGATAAAAAGGCAGTATAATAGTACTCGTGATATGACAGTAGCCGAGTAGTGACTATGTCACTGATATGGTATTGATATTGATCTGATACTGCTGGTGATATCGCAGTGAGCTATGATGTGGCAGAAGCAGGGTAGTGAACGTTTCATTGATATGCTACTGATGCTTGTGGTGATGTCGCAGTGATAATAGTAATGATATGGCACTGATGATGAAATAGCAGTAAAATACTGCTGGTGATATGGCAGCAGCAGGATAATGACTATGTCACTGATATGGTATCGATATAGAGGTGATGCTGGTAGTGATATCACAGTGATAAGAGTAGTGGTATGTTACTGATATGGGTAAGAATATACTAGTTCTAATGATACTGATGCTCTAGAAAAGGTGACAGTGAAATAATGGTAGGAATGGTTGTGCTATGGTAGGGACATGATAGTGACAACGGCACGGATTTAGTGCTGATGTCGAGCTGGTGGTGATGTCTCAGTGGTAACAGTAGTGATATGCTATAATATATGCCGGAAATTGATGGTGATAATCAAATGCAGTTGGCTTTGACCAAATCCATCCTAAATTCATAAGACTTTTACTACCTAGGATATCACGATATATTACGCATTTATTTAACACTGTTATCACTACCAGCCTCTTTCCTAACTGTTGGAAACATGCTAGGGTCATTCCCGTTCCTAAATCATCAAATGAGTATCGTCCCATATCGATACTTCCATTTTTATCTAAAGTATTTGAACGACTGTTACACAACCAAATTAGTACGTATTTAAATGACCACCAGCTGCTCTTTAGCAAACAATCTGGATTTAGAACAGGTCACAGCTGTGTTTCCTCGCTGTTGAGTGTATCTGAGGATATAAGATCCAATATTGATAATGGTGGTATCACACTCTTGGTACTCCTAGACCATTCAAAAGCATTCGACTCTGTAAACCATAATATACTTTATAAAAAGATATATGACAATTTTTATTTTTCTTCGAGTGCATCATCGCTAATAAAAACCTATCTCACTGATAGATACCAGTCTGTCTCTGGTGACGAAACTGTATCTACTCCCATGCCCGTGTCTAAAGGAGTACCGCAGGGCTCTATTCTTGGTCCACTACTGTTTACTTTGTACATAAATGATTTACCTAATTGTCTCTTGTATAGTAATATCCACATTTACGCAGATGATGTACAAATATATATAAATTGTAAAAAGGACTCAATTGATGACTGCTGTGCAAGACTTAATGAGGACCTTACCAGAATACATTACTGGGCAACGTCAAATGGTTTATATCTGAATCCTATAAAGTCAAAGGGCCTAATCATAGCCCAACGAAATCAGAATGTTGTTGTTGATATTCCGATCATTTTAGGAAATCAAAATATTTCAATAGTAGAATCAGCAAAAAACCTTGGTATAATGTTTAACAAATCCCTTCAATGGAATACCCACATAAATGCTGTCTCCGGAACAATTTTTTCTATGCTTCGAACGCTATATCCCCTTCAACACGTTACACCTCTTAATATTCGAGTGCTTCTTGCCAAAACGTACTTAATGCCCAAGTTGTTATATGGCTGCGAAATTTTTGCTTATTGTGATTCAATAAGTAAAACTAGGTTAACTGTTGCGTATAATGCAATTCTTAGATATGTCTATGGCATAAGAAGATATGATGGTACTTCTCAGTATTCTAAATCATTATATGGTGTTGGATTAATGGATTTACTTAAAATCAAAGCATTAATTTTGCTTCACAAAGTTATCTACACTCAAGAACCATCTTATTTGTTTAATCGAATTCAATTTGCAAGATCGAACAGAGGAAAGCAGATTATTCAGTTAAGATATCAGACTTTAATATCTGAGTGGCAGTTCTTTACGAATACAATACGGCTGTGGAACTCGTTACCAAACCAACTACAAATCAATGGCAACGCTTTGCAATTTAAAAAAATGCTATTTTCAAAATTTTAATTTTAAATTATTACATATATATGTGCACATATTTTTATTCTTGTTTGTTTGTTTTTATTCTTGTTTGTATATATTCTGATATTGTTTTTTTTTTTTTTTTTTAATTTGTTTTAGTTTTAGTTTATTGTATAATACTTTTCTATTTTTTGTAATGATCATACAATCACATACTGTAATTTAAAAGATTAATTTCTTGTTGTATGTGATATGAAATAAATAAATAAAATAAATAAATAAATAAATAAAAAATAATAGCAGTGACTCTGATTAATTAAGCAGATGAATGAATAATGAATAATTAATCAGCAGTAATACTGATGATAAGTAAAATACTGGTGGTGATATGCAGCAGGATAGTGACTATGACACTGATGTGGTAATGATGTCGCGCTGATAAAAGTGATATGACGCTGAAAGGGCTGGGAAATTGATAGAGATAATGGTAGTGATCCTAATGACACAATAATACTAAAGTAATGATGACAATGGTCGCCATAAAATAGTGGCATGGTAGTGACAATGGCACTGACATAGCGGTGATACTAATGATGATATCACAATGAAAAGAAAAGTAGTAACAGAAGTGAAGTTGTTAGAAAAATCGTGGTGATAATATTAGTGATCCTGTTGACAAAATAGCAGTGAAACAGTGTGGCAATAGTGGTTATATTGCAGTCACATTGTAGTGACAATGGAATTAAAATGATACTGATATTGCGGCGATTCTGGTGGTGATATTGGTATTATACCAGAAAATAGATGGTGGTAATGGTAGTGAAAAGGCTAGGAATAATGGTACTGGCTGGGATACTGACATTTTAGCATTAGTTGAAATGCCAGAAAAATTGTTGTGTTATGACAGTCATATCGTAAGGATAGTGATTCTGTTATGGTAGAGATTGTGATAATAGTAGTGAAGCTGGTACTAGCAAAGTACTGATATTACAATGTTACTGCTGCCAAAACTTCTGTGAAATGATAGTGATAAGGGTGGAAACGCATAGCTGTGATATGATAAAGACAATTGTTCTAATATAGTAGTGGTACGACATCGAGAAGTAGTGAGAATGCTAGTGAAAGTTGTACTGGCATATGCTGAGATGGTAGTGTTACTATCGCTGAAATGTTAAGGCAATTGTTCTACTAATTTTAACAAAATCATCGTAATGTGATAGTGATAGTTTGGTAATGATAAGCTAGTGATAATGGTAAAAAAATGGTACTGATCTAATAGTTCAAAAAGCGCTAAAATTCAAGTGAAATAATGCTTAAAGTGGGCCGAAGTATTAGTAGTGATATGATAGAAGTGATAGTATCAGTGATAGTGGGATCAGAAGTGGTACTGCGATGTAGTAGTATATTGTGGTGGTGAAAAAGCCAGTGCAATATTAATGACAATTTTGTAGAAATAGCAGCGATATGGTAGGAGATAATATAACCAATATGGTGGTGATATGCTAGTGATATGATTGAAATATGAAAATAGTATGGTACTGCTATATGTAGTAGTCTTACTGGTAATGGAAATCAAGGCAAATGGTGCTAAAGTAACAGTGATATGATAAATATGATGGTATAGGCATTATAGTTATATGGCAGTGATATAGCAGTGACACTATTGCAAAAGCAATATTGTTGGTATGAAAATGCCATTGATATGGTAATGATAATTGCGCTGAAATAGTGGTGATGTGAGGTAGAGGTATTTGTAGTGATGAGATTAAATTCATGCGAAGGATCAAGAGTGCTAGGTAGGACTGTGTTATATACCCAATTCTCTTCAACAATGTACTGGACATAGACAAGATAAAATGTGGAAGATCAAGACTAAGCGAATGACAGTGATAATATGTTGATGATTTTAAAGCATTGAGAAGATTTCTTGAAATTATTTAATACGTTTGGATGGTAACGAATTAAAGTTTAAATTTTGAATTTTAAAAAACTTCCGCTAAACTTAAAGGACATTGAATTCATCCTTCTGTTATTGTAATATGTGTAGGGGTAGGTGATGTAATTATGCAGGTGATTATCATATGATTGATGTGATTGATGCGATTATCACATGATTGATGTAGTAGTTACTACATGATTGAATGTTAAAATTCCTTTAGATATCATGGGTGTCATAAAAGTATCATACGATGAATAGTGTTGATATGATATTAAGGTGATTATCATATGATATTTGTGTGATAAGCCAATTAATTTGCAAAAAATCTTTTAAAATTTATTGGATGTCTTAAAACCCTTGTGTTTATAGTTTAAATTTAAGTGATATGTGCATGATAATCATGTGATGTTGATATTAAAGCATTGGGAAGAAGGCTTTAAAGCGCAAATTTTAAACTTTTGATGTTGAAAATGTAAATTTTTGTTTAGGCTTGAAGGGTATTGGGTTAAGCATGCTAGTAGTGTAGGTGAATGTAAAGTGATATTAATGGGACTATCACATGATGTCTAGGTAACGTGTCAAGCTAGCTTTAGGCATTATGGATAGCATTAAATTATGTGTGCAATGTGATTGTCTTATGATATGCTGATGATAAGTTAAAGAATTTAAAGAATTTTTTTGGACTTAAGGTTTCAATTTTAAATTTAAATGATTTAAGGTATGAAATATATTTTTAATTTAGTCACGAGTAATGATTGTGATAATTTCTTTAAGTATATTGGCATGGTGTTTGCTTTAAACAGGTATTTTGAAGTGTTTTTTTGGTTTTTTTGGGAGTTTAATTCCAAGAATCTTAATTATTTTTTCTTTTTTATAGAATTTCTGTTGTTTTTCAGGTTCATTAATTTACATCTTTTGTGTACCTGTATGCGCTTAATAAGGCATTTTTCTTGTGTAACATGTTTAAGGGCCTCATGACAAAAAAAAAAAAAAAACAGAAAGAATTGCAAGCAACGCTATATTAATGAAATGATTACTTGTCCTGGCTCACGATATATGAAAAGAAATAAAACGTGACTTTATTTAGCTCACGTTGAAAAATCGTAGAAAAACTGAAAATCGTATTATGCCAGGAAATAAAATTGGAAAAATTCTCTCTCATTCCCTTAACAAGTTTATGAAAAAAACGTGCTGAATTTTCTGTTTTCTTTTTGCTTTTTTGATTCCTTTTTTTTGGTGTATTTTGATTGTATGCTTTAGAATATGTGTTGTTAGTGTTAGTATTTTGCAAAGTCATTAAATTTTGTAAGGTTTTAAGGCGATAACAAGAAATATATGTATATATGATTTCAAACGCTTAAAAAATGCGGAAGTTACAAGTAAACTTATATGCAATTTGGTAAACTGAAGAAGGAAAAAGAACAACAATTTTAATGTCATTATTTTCCATTGGACCAAGGTTTTGTTTAACTCTCTTCTTATGACCACATATGAAATTAATTTCAGGTAATAACAGCAACAGGTGCTTTTTTTGTACATAAAAATCATGACATTCTTGATTTTGCTTTGTGGATTAAAAAAAAAAATGTTTTTTGTTGTTGTTGTTGCTTTTCGTATTGAAAATATCCTCGTCATCCTCTATTAAATGTTAAAACCATGCCATCCGTGCTCATCTACATTATGGCCAACAACATTAACCATTATCATTAGTTTGTATAGAAATCCATTTGCATTGGAAAAAAAGAGGAAAAAAAGAAGCAAAAATATGCAAAAAAAATGCAATAAAAAAATGCAACAAAAATAATGTAACATTGACATGACAATTATCATTAAATCATTGGAAATAGAAAAAAAAAAATCAAGGCACACGATTTTTTTTTTGTTGCCAATTTTGCTTTGCTTTACAGAGGCTGCTCAATCAGCTCGTGTATACATATATTGTTGTATTGGCCATTAAAACTAATTAATTCTAATGACATTTAATGTTAAGATTACTTGGGCAAAATGTCAAGATCATGTCTAGTAGTTGTTAAAAAAGTTTTCCCGATAAAACCCTTTAATTTTCTTAAGCCCAGCAGCTTAGACAATTTCATTTTGAAATTCCTTAAATATTAGCCACCACACTGGTGGCATGGCAATAAGTTTTGTCTGCAATGTTAGCCTCAAATTAGCAAATTATATGAATTTTCTATATACATACATATGAAAAGGAAATATTCATCATCACACAGGAAAAAAAAGGTTTGCAACAACAAAAATATTTAAAAAAAAAGTTTTTTTCTATAAAAAATTGCTTGGGTTTGCTTGCTGGAAATTAAGGGAATAGTAAGAAAAATATCTTAAATGTTTAACAAATTGATTATTTATGCAGTTATCGATTATTTGCGTTAATTCACTAAGATTTTATGGTGCATACAAGGAAATACTAAAGAAATGTTTTCATAGATTTTCAGCACAAAGCGAAAATTCAGTTTTTTTTTCAAGGAAATTAAATAAAAATTCTTTAAAAGAATATTTTGGGTCTTTTGTTAAGCGCTTTCTAGATTTAAATTTAAATAAAATAAACTGCATGGCAGATATTATTGAAATTTTTTTAATTCATTTGAAAGCCCCATTGATGGCATCATGTGTGGAGGCTTCTCTGGCTTTGGAATGCAACCCAAAATATCCAATTTTTCTAGCAAGCTTCTGCCACCACCCATAATGAGCGTGTGCTAATTTTATCCATGAATGGCGGTTATCTACAGTTTAAAGTCTTCTTCAAGTGACAGATTTTTTGGGAAATCTTTTCATGGCAATTTTATTTTACTTCAAGAGTTTTTGGTAAAAGAATTGATTTGATTTGGTCTGAGCGGGGCTCTCGTCTAATAAGCCAACACACTACCTACTAGAGATTACACAACGACACTTCAATTTTCTTTGGCTCTGGCGCATAAATCAAATTGATAACCTGTTTGTATGGAAAGCAAAAGAAATTTGAGTGTTTTTCCATATAAAAAGACGATGATTTTAAATCATTCGTTTTACAGAAACAGGACTTGAATTTGACTAATGCCAGGGGTTATATTGACTTTGACAACCGCTGTGGTTTGTTTGGCTTATTCGCGTACAACTTTGATTTAGGAACACCTTGCAAGCAAAAGTCAAACCAAGTCAAATAATACTATCTCAGAGCTAAGTTCACATCATCTCCATGTGAGATGCTGTTGATAGGTTAGAGTACGTTTACTTGACAAATACAGTACCCGGAGGTCAAGTTGACCCATTGTATGTAGTCAAGTTGAGCCGTTGATAGTTCTGAAAGAAATGTGGACCTGTGATGTCTTCAGCTTAAAATCCACTGTGACAATCAAACTGTGACTTTTTCTGGATTGCAATGGATGATTTTGAGTCTCATATGGATTTTTATCGATCCACGCACCCATTTATCCAGAAATGGGTCTCATAGCAGAAGATGATTGTTCAATAAAAATTGTGTTCAATTGCCAACTGCTTTAGAGCTGATTTAGCTAACCCAAGTCGTTGAATGTGAGTACTCTCGGTACTATCGTCATAATGATCATAAATAAGCTAAGCACGAGCTTTATTGATTATTTATACATTTATCGATTATTTTCGTTAATTCATTAAGATTTTATGGTGCATACAAGGAAATACTAAAGAAATAATTTTTTAAACATTTTTTTATCGATTAATTGTTTTCGTTAACAAATTTTCGATAACAATTCGAAAAATTTTTTATCGATAAATTTTTTTATCGATTAAATTTTCGATATTTTTCAAGTTAACGATAAGTTTTCTTTTTGACAAATTTTCTTCGTTTGAAAACTTTCGACAAATTCTCTTTACAAATAGTTATCGATTATTTTCGTTAATTCATTAAGATTTTATGGTGCATACAAGGAAATACTAAAGAAATAATTTTTAAATATTTTTTTTATCGATAAATTGTTTTCGTTTACAAATTTTCGATAACAATTCGAAATATTTTTTTTTCGATAAAATTTTTTCTTAACGATAAAAATTTTGTTATTTTTTAAGTTAACGATAGGTTTTCTTTTTTTCGATAAATTTTCTTCGTTTAAAAAATTTTCGATAAATTCTCATTACAAATATTCGATAACAATTTGATACTAAACGATTGCTTAAAGTAACGATAAGTTTTCTTTTTTTTTGGCAAATTTTCTTCGTTTGAAAACTTTCGATAAATTCTCTTTACAAAAATTCGATAACAGTTTGAATTTTTTATCGACCAAAATTTTCGATATTTTTAAAGTTATCTATGAGTTTTCTTTTTTGTTGACAAATTTTCTTCGTTTGAAAACTTTCGATAAATTCTCTCTACAAATATTCGATAACAATTTCATACTAAGCGATTGTTTAACTTAACGATAAGTTTTCTTTTTTTTCGACAAATTTTCTTTGTTTGAAAACTTTCGATAAATTCTCTTTACAAAAATTCGATAACAATTTGATAAAAAAATTTTCGATAAATTTTTTATCGAAAAAATTTTTTAAGTTAACGATAAATTTTCTTTTTTTTTCTGACAAAGTTTCTTCGTTTAAAAACTTTAGATAAATTCTCTTTACAAATATTCGACAACAATTTGATAAAAAAAAATGTTTCGATAAAGTTTTTATCGAAAAAATTTTGTAAGTTAACGATAAGTTTTCTTTTTTTTCTGACAAATTTTCTTCGTTTGAAAACTTTCGATAAATTCTCTTTACAAATATTCGATAACAATTCGATAAAAAATTTCGATAAAAAATGTTCGATATTTTTTAAGTTATCGATAACTTTTCTTTAAATAAAAATAAGCATTAAAATGCATTTTAAAATGATTTTTTTTTTCTTGATTATGAATATATGTATTTTGACACTGGCTGACACTAGGCTTTGATTTGATATTTCCTTTTGTAGTTTGACGTTTGAGGACTTTATTACAGTCTTTTGTGGCAACAAATGCGTCATAATTATTCATGAGATTTGATATGAACGCCTATTTCAATTAACGGAAGTCTTTAAGTGCGTGTATATAAATAAAATTTAATGAATATTACCTGAGTAATTATATCGAGACATACATACATAAGTGTGGATGAACAATTATGGATAATTACCTGCAAATAAAGAAAGAAAGAGAAGAGAATTAATTAATTTTGTTTTTTTAGTTTTAAAGAAATATTTTTTATTAAAAATGAAAGTAAAGCTAACAATCCTTATGATATCTTTATGATCATGGCAGCTTAGTTGTTAAATTCTTAGGCTTTCATGAGCTTTCAATTATATTTCAAGCAATTTGTAAGGCTTAAGTACGACTTTAAATCATTTTAGATGATTTATTATAATCACACAGGATTTAATTGCTGTAAACATGATTTAAAGGTTTGTGGTCTGTCTCTCATAAGATTTTCGTGTAACAACGAGGAATTATGGCTTGTGAGATAGGCAAGATAGGCTTATAACCAGTTTATGTATGCGTGCATATGTTTTCGTTGTTGTTGTTGTTGCTTTAATAATAATGCCATTCATTTGGTCACTTTAATTTCCCTTAAGATTTAATTTACTTTAAATGAAAGCGAACAAGAAAAATAAAAAATGAAAATCAGAAGAAGAAAACAGAAAAAGGAACGCCTAATAACAATTCTTTTTTTTTGTTGTCTTTTTGTAATTTTTCTTTTTAATGATAAAAGGATGTATAATGATTTAAACAGCAATAGCTTTGCAATACATAGGCAATAATAAATCTAAAAATAAGCTTGAAAGCCCTATTAACAATTGTAACTTGGGCCATGTTGTTGTCTGCAATACATTTGCTGTTGCTGTTACTGCTGCTGCTGCTGCTGCATTATAGACCATGTTTATAGACACCTTTTGTTGTATGCCACAAAACAATTTACCATTTTTGTGTTGCCATTCAAAGGGACAACCATTAGTCAATGTCTTTTGCTCAAACTTAAAGGCTGGCTATGTAGACCCAAAGCCAATATGGCGTTGTAATGCTTTTAGCACAGAGCAATGCAGTTGTATTGTATTGTGTGTGCAGCAATGTATAGAGCTTTAGGAAAATGGCATATGAAATCATTTCTTAAATAAAATGTTTTAAAGGTTGTTGAAAACTATGTTGTTGGAATAATAATAAAGAAAAAAGACAGAAAAAAAATACAAGAAAAATATCATTGATGAGCTGCTATTCTCTCTACCATTGTACTCGTAATGCATTGTATTGTCTTGCCTTGTGTTGTGTGTGTTGTATGTGTTGAGTTATTGAATTATGATGATATAATGATGCAAAATAATGAGATGATAAAAAAGGGAAACGATTATTTGCTTCGTTATAATATTGAATGGAATTTTTAAAAAGAGATTAACTTAGCATCTCTACAATACGTATGTACGTAAGTATGTACATATATACATGTATGTGAAGCGAAAATATTTCAAAGTTTAATTAAAATTAATTACAAAACTATGTTATGGCAACAGCTTTAAGAAGATCTAAGGAAACTATTTTTATTTTCTTTTTGAAGTTTTTTTTACAAAAAGAAAATAAAAATGTATGTGTCTTAAGTCTTTTGTTCTTAGAATTTATGTTTTCTGAAAAATCTGAAAAGGTTCTCTAAGATGCTAAAACAAATTGCGGTTATATTGAGTCATCCGTAAAGGTATTCGTGACTTTTGTTATAGATGATCACAGAGAGGAGCAATATTAGTTTTCTCTGAGGCCCAAAAATGCTTGTTTGAATGCAAATATGCTTCAAGTTGCAAGAGAAAGTGATATTGATTTGAAGTTAAGGATGATTAAGGATGGTTTTTACAGCAAAACGGGGATTAAAATCGCTTATGAGACACAAGTGGCCGTAGTCCAGTTAGTGGTAAGTTCGCTTATTGGATGTGAGGTCACGGTTCAAGCACCAGGTCAGATATCTCAAACTGAACGAAAATAAAACAAAAAATCTTCTGCGGCTACTTCCTCTCAGCAGATTTCTGCCAAATATTACGAGAGTAAATAAAAGTTGCCCTGAAAAGTTTCTCAAAAAAGAAAATCTGTCGTTCGAAGTCGACTTTAAACTGTAGACCTCTCATGTATAAACTTAACACACACAACATAATTGATGTGAGAATCTAAATCGTAATCCCGACTGATGGGGTGTAATGCCTAATTATGCATGTATGTAAGAGACACAAATTTCTGTACCAAGTGCTTTAAATTTTATACGATTTCTATTCAATGCAATAATGTCCTACACTTAAAACATGACTTACAGCTTAGCAGGAAGCCCTGTTAGATAAATGTTGCATACAACAAACAAAACAATACAATGCATAGGCGGGCCGCAATCCGAGCACTCGGCTCTTATGAGTTTAAATCGCAAGGTAGCAAGGGACTGTCCATCCCTGATGAACCCCAAATCATGTGTTAATTCATGGTAATTAGTTGTTCTTGACAGAAGGTGAACTTCCATGCCGCTAATGGGGCCAGAATCTTTTTGTAAAGAGGACACAAATATAGGACATATTCAATGGAAAGGAGTATAAACACAGGCAAAGACTTTACTCAACTTAAATGGGTTTGTGGTAATCAAAACTTTGGTTGGGGAATTACAATAAAAGGAGTCCGAAGTCATGCAGCGGATTATCTAGGTCTGATCTAATAGTCTGAGGTTGCCAACCAGCCTTCTGACAAAGCATTGTAGACACAAAGCACAGTTGTTGAGCATAGGAAACTTCTTGAACTCAACATGTTGATTTTGCAATGATGAAAATGAATTATTGAAACAGATTCTTGAAACCCGAGAGGCGTTACTGAATTCCAGAAGGAAATACTCGTACCTGGGATGGGAATGGGCCTTAATGCAGTAATTTTAAGTTTGTCAGGATAATAGGTTTTGAGGATTTAGATTGCGGGCAGTATGCAATGCTTTATGCAACGTGTTCTAAATAGATTTTCTCGTTTTGATTCAATTCGATGTTTTAATTCAAAAAAATACTGGGTACACGTAGAAATCTGATAGGTTGAGTACCAGGGGAATATACGTATCATTAGTAGACATTAAACAACAGTCTGTAATCCAGATTAAAGGCTTGTAATGGTCACTAATCTATGTTTGCGTGTTTAAGAGAGCTGGTATTACTAGGCGAAATTATCAATTTAGACCTCAACTGCGTACAATTCGGACATTTAATTGAAGCAAACATCTAGGTTAGGTTAGGTTAGAGGACGTGTACTTGTCAACTGTGACAAGTACAGTACCCGGAGGTCGAATTGGCCCATTGTACAACGTCCTAGCTTCTCAACACCACTCATGTTGTGTGCGTTAATTTTATACATGAGTAGCGGGACCTTCAGTTTAAAGTCGACTCCGAACGACAGATTTTTGAGAAGCTTTACATGGCAATTTTTAGTCTCAGAGTTTTTGCCAGAAATCTGTTGAAGTCGCCGAAGAAATATTTTTTCATATTTCGTTTTGATGTCTGACTTGGGATTTGAACTCGGGTCTTTCGTCTAATAAGCCAACACACTACCTACTAGACCACGGTGAGTGAGCAGAACTGAACAACATGGCAGTTCTATAAGAAATCTATTCTGATGTTGTAGAGTCTGTTAAAAGTTTGATAAGTTTACGCTTGTGTAGCCCATGCTATAGCCTGAATGTTGCACCGCCTGTGTATGATTTTTTGTGATGCCTGAAAATTGGCCAATTTTAGCGTATAGAAGAGGCAATGTATGCTCCCCTGGCTTTCTAGGATCTCAAATAAGTTTGCTGATCAGTCGAATACTTATCTGTACTTAGGTTAGGTTAGGTCAGAGTGGTAGCTGTGATATCACAAAGCTCACCTGAGCATGCATAGCGGCCCGTTGTGACGGCACGAGTGAACGCAGTCCCTGCTCTGACCAAGTTCCATCAAAATCAGGGAAGAGGAAGAAGTTGGTCAGTCAAGGCCTGCACTAACTGTACTTAGTAAGAAGAATTTTATTAACGTGACCCACGTGTAGTCTGAAAGGTAGTCTTTTGAAGGCAAAAAATTAGTCAAGCGAACGGCCACAGGCACTGTTGTTTACTTAGAGGCTCTAATGCGCAGGAAAGGTTGCAAGGGCCCTCTATAAAAGGTCCCCAATAGTCTTCAAATGTATTGTTTTCTTGTGTAATTAATAACGAATTACAAACAAATTGCAGAGTCTTCTTTAATTTTGCAGAATTTATAAATTTTTTTTGTGTAACACGTTTGTGTCTTAAGTCTTTTGTTTAAGAAAATGAAGAATTTTATTTCTTTCTCCTTTTTCACCTCGGCTTTCTTAGAAATATTATCGTGTTTTTTTAAAATAAATTTTCAAATAGTTTTTTTTAGATTGCAATCAAGTAGAAAATGACCTCCAGTCTAGATTAATCAACACCAGCTTGAGTTATTTTTGTAAGGCTTGGAACAAAGCAAAAAAAGTGAAGCGAAGCTAAGAAACAGAAAAAATCTTAAGATGAACTCTCAAACCAAAAAGGCAAAAGAAAAGAAAATAAAAAAGAGAAGAAAAGAAGAAAAGAAAACTGCAATACAACCATAACAGCAACAACAAAGTAGCACATACGCTTATTTGACACGCAAATTAAAATAGAAAAATAAAGGAAAAGAAGAAAAAGGAAAAAGAAAAACAGCACATAGAAGCCAAGATGTACGAACGATGCCAAACAGCATCTTTAGAAAAGAAGACTTTATGGTGATGCTTTCTTTCTACTTGTCTTGTCTGTATATTTTAAACAACAGGCATGCACATTTCTTTAGATTTATATGAAAGAAAAACAAAGATTTTTTAAAACTAGAGAAAGAAGTTTTCAAGCCAGTATAGTCAATTGAACTTGTTTTATAAAGCCAGTGCTGAAGAAAATTTTCTTTCAACCAGGAGTTCTTAGTTTTAACTGTTTTTCAAATGCAATTTCAACACAATGTAAAGCTGGTTTCAAAAGCTCTTTTCTATGGCCAAATGGTGGACAAAGAGTTTAGTTTAGCGGTTTTCAAAAAAAAAATATATGGTTTAACTAGCTGGAAAATATACTCCCAGCATACACTACCATATTGTCTCAACAGGGGAAAAAAAGAAAAAAAAGTGTTGCTAAGAACCTAATTTTCTTTATATGGCTTATGTTACCTAAACAGTGTGTGTGTGTGTGTATTGTTTTAAACATATTTTAAAGTAATAAAATTAATTGTTTTATTTTATTATGCATTTTGAGTGCAACAAAAAAAAAAAACTTCTCTTGCCTTCAGTACATACACACAGTGCTCCCTGTTTGTTTGTAATTTTTATTTTTTCTCGATAAATCTTGTGGTATAATTATTTGCATAATGTTAAGTATTTACATGGCTTGTTAACAAATACAAATACATATATGCTTATGTTTTAAGCTGATGATTTTAACAACAACAAAAAAAATTTCCTTTTTTTTTTAAACTTTACCATGTTGTTTGGTTTAAATAAGGCATTTAAATACACACAAAAAGGGATAAAATCAATGGCAGTAAATGTAAAATAAATCACAGTTAATTAAAGGTATTAAATCGTGTTATTAATATTAAAAACAAAATTTTGTTGCTTAAGTCTTTTGTTCCATCATTAGGTTACATACCATAGGCCATGCTTTAAAAAGAAAAAACTTAAAAAATCTTCATAAATTGTGCATTTAGAAGTTCTGATATAAAAAGATCATAAACACTGAAATTTTTATAACAAATGTTCGTTTCTTAAGTCTTTTGTTCCATCATGAGGTCACATATCATAGGCAATGCCTTAAAAAAACTTTTAAAAAATCGTCGTAAAGTCTGCATTTAGAAGTTCCGCTATAAAAAGATCATAAACACTGAAATTTTTAAAATAAAGGTTCGTTTCTTAAGTCTTTTGTTTTGTCTTGATTTTTAAAAAACTGAAAGAAAATAATATTGAAGCCTTTAGTAGGCCATTCAAGCCATCTGAAGAGTTATTGTCAGAGATATTGAAAGCCAAATAAACTACAAACGAATGCTCAATGTTAGGTTAGGCCGTTAAGTGGTAGCTTTGGTTAGCTCACTTGGCCGTTGAGACGCCACAGATAAGTGCAGTCCCTGTACTGACTGTATTCCACCCAAGTAGGGCAGAAGTTTGTCAGCGCAATGACTGCACATTGAAAGCACAAGCCATCTGAAAAGATATTGAAAACCACATAAACTAAAAACGAACGCTCAATGTTAGGTTAGGCAAAGCTATCACTTTAATAGCTCACTTGGCCATTGTGACGCCACAGGTCAGAGCAGTCCCTGTACGGACTAAATGCCACCAAACTAGGGAAGAGGTTGCTTAGTGCAAAAAATGCACATTACAAGCACGACTGCCATACCCTGTAAAACCAACCTGTAAGTTTAATAAACAAAACTATATTCTCGTGATCGCTGTAGTCTGGCCTCAGGCCAGACATCAGACGGAAGTATGAAAAAAAAAATATTTCTTCGACAACTTACTCTCAGCAGATTTCTGGCAAAAGCTCTGAGAGTAAATAAACCTGCCGTGAAAAGTTTCTAAAAAATCTGTCGTTCTTAGTCTACTTTAAACTGTAGGTTCCGCCACTCTTTATACATGACATTAACAACACAACATGAGTGGTGTGAGAAGCTAGGCCGTAATCCTGACTGAAGGGTTGTGAAGGCCAATTATGTATGTTCCACATGTGCGTTTTACCATAGTGGCATGTCACACGTTAGCTAGAATGAATACTCGCTGGTTGAGATGCAAGAAATATTTCACTTCATCCGATATCCTCGATATTTTTAGCACTCGAAATTGGCATAAAATTCTCATATATGAGCCGATGTCTTGAAATCTATTATGAGGCTTTAGTGACAGTAGGGTAATGTATCCATCTCTATTGATTCAATGGATCATAGATTTCTAATGTAAGCAAAATCTGCTTGAACATTTTGAAAACGTCTGTTTACACTGACTAAGCTTTGCACGCCCTTTTACGCATGTGTCTTAAGTCTTTTGTTTAAATAAATCGCCAGAAGGGAATAGAAGTATGTACTCCTTAACATTTCTGCCATTTTTATTTCCGTTGAACTTATAAATCTCATCTCTAAAATTTACATTCATTTGTTTGTCTTTGTTTGTTGTTGTTACACAAACATTTTTATATCTTCTGCTACAAGATGTTTTCACTCCTAAAAAACCTAACATCGTTTTGCTCATGTTTTTGGTTTTACGACTCGAACTGTGTGTGTTTTTCTTTTATTGGAAATATTTGCGTATGTGCGTACGAGTATGTGCATAGAGATTCATGTTTTTTAAGACATTTTTTTTTCTTGCCAACTGGTCAACTGACATCCAGACATTTAGTTAAACTCGCTGTAATGAATTTATTAATGAAATGCTATGTAAACTGAATGGGGACGTTGTTTTTATTATCTTTTGCCAGAGGTTAAGAATTAAATGAGAAGAGGGATAAAAGTGAGAAGAAAACGAAATTAAATTTGCTTTTTAAAGATTATTTTACGTAAACGTTTACCGCGGCTAAGTCGTAGGTGGATCCACAATGAGCTTAAATTTTGGCATAAGGCTGAAATTGTGACTTATTTGTCCCTATTCACGAAAGACTTTATACATACCCCCAAAAAAAGGGATCTTGTGGCATCAAATCTCATGATCTTAGCGATCAATTATCTACATCCCAATGTGGAGCTATATACATGCTAACCAAACTAGTCGCCTAATAGATTCATGATACGTCAAGCTGTGTGACACATGACGTCATCTTGTTGAAACCACATGTCACCAAGACTAGTTCTTCCATTTTTTGCAAAAAAAAAGGTGTTAACCATGGAATGATATTCTAATCCATTAACTTACACAAAGCAGTACAATATTCAGAGTACATTGGTATCCAGCTATTCACAGCAAATTCGCCAAATTCATCGATCGGCGTGTTCATTGAACCCATGGCCTTTGCCACTGTCGATAACTTTTTGTTAGAAATACTTTTCTGAAAATTCTGGCTAACCTTACTAATCATTTTGGCATTGTGACACGCCACGAATCTCTTTTTTTAATTTGAAAAACTTTACACTGAAATTGACTCACAATTATCAGACCTGCAGCTGAAGGTGTGTTCATTGAACTCATGGCCTTTGCCATTGGAGATAATTTTTCGTTAGAAATAATTTTTTGGAAGTCTTGGCAAACCATACTAATCATTTTGGTGTTTGTCACACGCCACGAATCTCTTTTTTATACCGAAAAACTTAACACTCACAATTATCAGACCTGGAGCTGAACCTTTGTTTGAATAAGTTCCCTGAATTTTAATGTACAACAATTGGGTTGTGTGCAGTTTAAATGTGCCGAATTTGGTAAGGGAGACAAAGATCGTTCAGGAAGGCCTTACTCCATTTGTAATCATGTGCTAACATCCTCAAGAACAACCTGATTTCAGCAGATCTCATGGAAACACAGGAATATTATTCAAATAACGATCTTCCATTACCGAAATGTAAATTGAGTTCCATAAAAAAGGCTCATAAATCCATTGTAATAGTTGGAAACAATTTTAAAAGCTGGGCTTACAAGGTGAATCAATGACAAAGCGGACTATACTACGAACCAAGGTAATGCCCTGTAATACTATGTTCAGATATGCACTTTTATTGAGTAAATATTCGGTTTATTGAGTACAATATTTTAAGTGTTCAGACATAATAATATAAGCAGTTCAGCTACTTATTCAATATTCATTTGACAGCTGAAAAAACAAAACAGCGGGTTGTTTCAACAACATTGTTTTTGACATATGAGTTGTCAAATATCAACAGAATCGTGTTCGAATAGTTGTAATTAATATGCTCACTGAACATACTTATGACAGTGCTGTATTTTAAGTTTTACTCAATATTATAAAAATTTGCGTATTTATTGCGTAATAATTAATTGAAACTCAATATATGAAATATTGAGTTCAATAATGGCGTTTATTGGGATGTACGCAATAAAGGTGCATATACCTGAACACCGTAGTCTAGTAGTCTGTAGTCGCCGTAATCTAGTAGGTAGTGTGTTCTCTTATTAGATGTAAAGCCCTGGTTCGAGCCCCAGGCCAGACATCAAAACGAAAATATGAAAATATTTCTTCGGCGACTTCCTCTCAGCAGATTTCTGGCAAAAACTATGGGAGTAAAAATTGCCATGAAAAGCTTCTCAAGAAATCTGTCGTTCGGAGTCGACTTTAAACTGTAGGTCCCGCTACTCATGTATAAAATTAACGCACACAACATGAGTGGTGTTGAGAAGCTAGGCCGTAATCCTGACTGAAGGGTTGTAATGGCCAATTATGTATGAATGTAATGGCGTTTATTGCGATGTACGCAATAAAGGTGCATATCTGAACACCGTATAATAAGACAATAAGGGTCTCATCTATATTGAGCAAATGATATTCCATTATATGGTTGATTGATCTCGATTGATATTCATATTGGTCGAGAACATTCGAAATATGCCACTAATTTTGAACCTGTAATATCATGTTAAGGCCACAAGTTGAACGATCAGTTATGACCCATTTGAATCCTGTTTGTTGCAAGCATTACAAAATGCTCTTAAGAAACATACGAAAACAAAATTAAGTTTTTCTCAATAAATTTCTTATTGAATTTATTTATTGGCTATTGACAGTCATTATTTTAATACGTTGGCAAGTTGGCATGGAAATTTTTATTTTATAATCCCGTTATTTATCGATCAAAAATAAAATTTCTATTTGACAAACGAATGAAAGCAAAAAAGAAAAGAAATCAAAAAAAAATTATATATGTATGCACGTCTGCAGCATAAATGTTTCAATTTGAATTTGAATTTGTGTCTGTCAATTTAATGCATCACACAACACAATTGATATGAGAAGACAAGTTAAAGCTGAAGCTGAAGCAAAACCTGACTTGTAATTCAAATCTAGGCATTGGCAACAACCCTAATAGTATTTATAAATTATCACAGCATCAGAAAAACGGCAATAAACATGTGTCATGTAGATTTGTTTTCATTTCTTGCTGTTTTTTTGGTTGTTTGTTTTTTGTTGCTTCAAAACACATCTAATCAGGCTACTGTAGAAAGAGCTACCTTAAGACAAAATATGTATGTACAGAAACGAAAGAAAAATTCTTTAAAACCTTTAAGCCATAAAACAAAAAACAAGATTCTACTAAGGCAGCATCACGCCAGCCAGTCAGCCAGCCAGCCAGTCAGCATCAGCATCAGTGGTGAAACTCATTTAAAGAGCATCATTTAAATAAAAAGTGACAGAAAAGCAACAGAAACATATAAAAACAAAATGATGAATTCAAAAACATACAAAGTTTTCTCTCTTTCCGTCTGTTTGAGTAACTTGCATATGCCAAGGTTTTGTAGAAGCCAAAAAGCCAACGGAAATTTATTGCTATGTTAACAATCAGTTTCCACAGGTTTGTGCTTCTTTTAAAATCCAAAAGGAGAGGGGGGCAGAGTGTGAATATTCAGAGTTTTGTCGTTCTGTTGCCTATCCCGGCTTAATGTTAAGTTAGGCTTGACTTAATGTTAAGCTAGACTTTTTAGAAAAATTCTTGAAATTCAAATATTTCAATGTCAATATTTATTCCGGCAACAGCTCAGGTCTTCTCATACATGTACTCTCACTCCCGTAAATGATTTGTAAGTCGTCAGTACACAATTGGAATGTGTGTGTGTACTTAACAACAATGTTAAACTATCATGCTGGGGCCTTAAAAATATTCACACAAGTTTTTTTATTTCACAAGTTTCTCTTCTATTGATTTTAGAGAACCTTTTCACATACAAATATTGAAAAGGAGCAGACAGATGGCAGTATGGCTTTGATGAGTTAAAATGCATAATTTATGCTTAAAAGGTACATAAGTGTAGAAATCAAAAGATTTAAGTAACAAACTTGTTTCTTAGTAAACTTAATATGCGGAAACAAACAACCTTAAGAGCAGGCAACTAATATTTCATGTTTCGTTGGTATGTCTTAGCATACACATCAATGCTCTAGTCAATGGAGGTAAAGGTTAACATGATCCATAATAATGCATCATGGCTGCTAATTCATAACCCAAGTTTAATAGACTTCACACTCTGAATGACAATACCCACTAAGAACGTTGATTAAGACCTCTTCTCTGTATTTGGAGATCGAAAGCCTTCTAAAATCGCATTTCTCTATGGCTGCCGGCAGCCAGCTAAGAGACCAATACCAGCTACCATACAGTAACCCTATCATGATCTTTATTGTCGATCTTCCTATGTTGTCAGGATGAAGAAGAGGAGGAAACGGTTTAACATCTTTATTGTAATTGCCCTGCTTAAAGAGAGCTTACACTCAGGCTTTTTGGTGCACTGTCTCAGTTCTAGACTAGTCGCCGTATTCTAGTAGGTAGTATGTTCGCTTATTAGGCGTTCGGAGTCGACGTTAAACTGTAGGCCCCGCCACTCACGTATAAAATTAAGGCACACAACATGAGTGGTCTGAGAAGCTACATAGGCCGTAATCCTGACTGAAGGGTTGTAATGGCCAATTATGTATGTATGTATATGTCTCAGTTCTAACAAGTCTGGAGCATTTCATCTGGAATATGTTTTTCGTCTGATTGCATGTTTCTCATATCCAGCTCGTCTAATTAAGACATCTAACGATGTTCTACGGATCAATATGTGTACAGAATTCTCTAGGGGTGGCGCAAAGGAGGATAACTATGAGGAAAGTGCTCATCTATCTCCTTGCAATCGCTCAACATTTAGTCGAAACTGTCACTAATCCGAATATGTCTGTTCTATTGTGTCTAAGAAGAGACGTAATATGCGTCTCCTGAAATCGCTCAGCATTCAGTCGAAACCGTCACGAATATGTCCGTTCTATTGTGTCTAAAAAGCGACGTAGTGCGTCTACTTTAAACTCTTCCAAGAGGAATCATTTGTTTTCCATCTGGAATTTGTCATTCTAAATTAAAAGCTAAGATTACCCATTTTAAAAGACTCTAAGGGAGTCGTTGCTAAGGCTCTCTAAAGTCCCTTTAAAATAGATTACGTATGGGCGATAGAATTTACGATATCCAGACGTCTAAACAACGTAGTTGTTCTAGAGTAGATACATAAGATGTACAATTAACGATTGCATTTGACTACTGGTAGTCGTGTATGAACTAAGGTCAAGGAGAACAGCCTTGCTGTCCACGCCCAAGGCCGACGTGTCCAAGGGCTTTACAAGCAGATGGCAACGGGCTGGTCTCCCTAAAAAGTAACACACCACACAAGGCATACGTGTCCAAGGGCTTTACAAGCAGATGGCAATGGGCCTGGTCTCCCCCAAAAATGAACACGTAGAGCATGATAAAGCTATTGAGACAAGACTTCCAAATTGTAGTTGTTCTAAAGAGGATACATAAGATGTACAATTAATGATTGCACTTGCTTGCTGGTAGTCGTATATGAACAAAAGTCAAGGAGAACCGCATAAGGCACATGTGTCCAAGGGCTTTACAAGAAGATGGCAATGGGCTGGTCTCTCTCAAAAATTAACTCGTAGAGCATGATAAAGCTAAAGAGAGCGCTAGTAGGGTGATGTAAATCACTGGTGATAGAGAAAACATCAGTTCCTATACCACAATATCCAACCATCTGTATGAAACTTATTGTCAATTCCATGTAGCAACACACAACAATTTAATTCTGAAGTACTGGAGTTCAGTACTCGTAGAGAAGATGTAATTTATAAGGGAATACCATAAGAATCTGAATGCTTCTGGGGAGCAGATGTGTCCAAGGGCTTTACAATCCGATGGCAATGGGCCTGGTCTCCCCCAAAAATTAACACGTATACCATGATAAAGCTATAGAGAGAGAGCTAGTGTGGCGAGTAAATTACTCCTGATAGAGAAAACAACAGTTGCTATACCACAATACCCATTCATCTGTATGAAATTTATTGTCAATTCAACACACAACAATTCGATTCTGAAGTACGGGAGTTCAATAGTCATAGTGAACATGTAATTTATAAGGCAATACCATACGAATCTGAATGCTTCTGAGGATTTAAATTCCAGTCTAACCAGAAAAAATATTCCCATTTGAAGCAGCCGCAGTAGCCCTAGTCTAGTAGATAGTGTGTTGGCTTATTAAGCCTGAGGCCACGGTTCAAACCCCACATCAGACATCAGAACCAAAAAAACTTCCTCTCAGCAGATTTCTGGCAAAAACCCTGACAGTAAATAAATCTGCCATGAAAAAGTTTCTCATAAATCTGTCATTCGGAGTCGATGTTAAACTGTAGGTCTTGTCACTCAAGTATAAAAAAATTAAGGCACACAACATGAGTGGTGTGAGAAGCTAGGCCGTAATCCTGACTAAAGGGTGTAATAGCCAATTATGTATTTATGTATGTATTTGTTCTGGGAATTTAAGTTTCACAAAAATCAGCTACAATCCACTCTAACCAGAATAAATATTAATATTCGGAGCAGCTGTAGTCGCCGTAGGTCGGGATTCAAACCTCAGGTCAGACTTCTCCAACAAAATGAAATACGAAAAAATATTCCTTTAAACAGTAGGTCCCGCCAATCATGTATAAAATTAGTACACATAACATAACTGGTATGAAAAACTAGGTCGTGATCCGTACTGAATGGTTGTAATGAGCGATTATATATATATAGTCGCCGTAGTCTAGTAGATAGTGTGTTGGCTTATTAGACCTGAGGAAACGGTTCAAATCCTACGTCAGACATCACAACCAAAAAAACTCCCTCTCAGTAGATTTCTGGCAAAAGCCCTGACAGTAAATTAAATTTCCATGAAAAGTTTTTCAAAAATCTGTCATTCAAAGTCATCCTTGAACTGTGGGTACCGCCACCGCTTATGGCTAAAAATTAACACACATACAGCGTGGGTGGTGTTAGAATTTAGCTTGTAATCCTGGCTAAAGGATTGTAAAGATCAATTCAAGTAAGCAAGTAGGTAGTGTTCACTTATTAGACGTAATGCCCGGGTTCGAGACCCAGGCCAGACATCAAAACGAAATATGAAAAAAATATTTCTTCGGCGACTTCCTCTCAGCAGACTTCTGGCAAAAACTCTGAGAGTAAATAAACCTGCCATGAAAAAGTTTCTCAAAATCTGTCGTTCGGAGTCGACTTTAAACTGTAGGTCCCGCCACTCAAGTATATAAAAAATTAAGGCACACAACATGAGTGGTGTGAGAAGCTAGGCCGTAATCCTGACTGAAGGGTTGTAATGGCCAATTATGTATGTATGTATGTATGTGTGCTGGGAATTTAAGTTTCAAAAGTATCGGCTATAATCCACTCTAACCAGAATAAATATTTCTATTTGGAACAGCTGTAGTCGCCGTAGACCAGGGTTCTAACCTCTGGCCAGACATTTCCAACAAAGTGAAATACAAAAAAATATTTCTTCGGCGACTTCCTCTCAGCAGATTTCTAGCAAAAACTCTGAGAGTAAATAAAATTGCCGTGAAAAAGTTTCTCAAAAATCTGTAGACACCGCCACTCATGGCTAAAAATTAACACAAGAATTTAGGTTGTAATCCTGACTATACGATTGTAAAGATCAATTCAAGTAAGCAAATAGGTAGTGGAAGCAACTGCAGCATTGTATTATGGGCCTTGAAGTCGCCGTGGTCTAGTAGGTAGTGCGTCGGCTTATTAGACGAAAGGCCCGAGTTCGAATCCCAGGTCAGACATCAAAACGAAAATATGAAAATATTTCTTCGGCGACTTCCTCTCAGCAGATTTCTGGCAAAAACTTTGAGAGTAAAAATTGCCATGAAAAGCTTCTCAAAAAATCTGTCGTTCGGAGTGGACTTTAAACTGCAGGTCCCGCCACTCAAGTATAAAATTAAGGCACACAACACGAGTGGTGTGAGAAGCTAGGCCGTAATCCTGACTGAAAGGTTGTAATGGCCAATTAGGTATGTATGTACAGCATGGATGTTGCAGGAATTTAGGTTGTAATCCTAGCTAAACGATTGTAACGATCAATTCAAGTAAGCAAATAGGTACATACATACATACTCATGTTGTGTGCCTTAATTTAATACTTGAGTGGCGGAACCTACAGTTTAAAGTCGATTCCGAACGACAGATTTTTGAGAAACTTTTTCCATGGCAGGTTTATTGACTCTCAGAGTTTTTGCCAGAAGTTTTTCTGAGAGGAAGTCGCCGAAGAAATGATTTTTTTTTCATACTTCATTTTGATGTCTGGCTCGAACCCGCGCTTTTCGTCTAATAAGCGACCAAACTACCCACTAGACTACGGCGACTACAAATAGGTAGTGGAAGCAAATGCAGCATTGTATTATGGCCTTAGAGAAACAGTTGCTCATTGCTTTAGTGACACCGTTGCTGGATGGAATCAATGTGAACTTATTGTCCTTATTGACGACATGTACATCCAGACTACTAGTCCCCTAACCCTTATAGCCTCCTAAATGTTAGCCAATGCTTTGAGCCTGTTGAGTTGTCTGTCTGTCTGTTCTGCATACTTAAGAGCATATCATATTAAAAAGAAAATATTTAAATTAGAAAAGAATTATTTCTTTAAATCTGGCCTTTTATTAGCGCATAACTGTATAAATATTGTACAAAAGACTTAAGCTGCAAGTGTTGTTTAATGGCTATTGTTATATTGAAAAAAAAAGCCATGAAGTTAATGAAAGAAGTTTCATTTGATCTTTTATAAGAATTATGGATTTTATGATTTCTTTTTTTTCTGTGGTGTTAATTAAATTTATTCATGCCTTGTTTCCATTATAAATGAGAAAGTTTTTTTTTCTGTTTGTTAATACGCATGTAATGCTTGTGGCTTAAGGCTTTTCTTTTTCTTTCTTTTGTGCATTAATTCTTTGCTGCATAATTATAATAAAAATGACTAGAAAAATTCTTTAAATGTTAAAGCCCTTAGGCATTTTTTGCGGTTGCATATGAAAACAATGAAAGAAAAAGAAAAAAAAAATTTTTTTTTTTTGCATTTCAAATCAAGGAAAATTTCAAACTTCCGCCTTGACTAAGCACAGAGAGAGAGAAAAAGATTTTTTTTTTTTTTTTTTTTTTTTTTTTTAAGAAAATATAATGAATTATGCCTTGAAAGCAAAGCAAGAAAAAATAACGTAAAAGTTTATTTGCTTTTAATAATTAAATTTGTTCCTTGGCTTGATTGTTGCTTGATGGCAAAAGAAAATTAATAATTATGGAAGCAAAAGAAGAAAAAAAATAAACCTTAGATGGCTATCGCTTATGTTTTCAGCCTTGGCTTGGCTGAGGCCACTAAGTGATGATGGCATTATTTCAACACCTGCTGGGTTATTGTCATATAATAATGCTCTTGTACAAATGCCTTCTATTACCTTTTTTTTGATGAAGAAAAATATGAAGAAAGAGGTAAGGAAAGCAAGAATTCTATTTAACATATGAATATGGCGAGAGTTTATTAACTTGTCTTACAACTACAAATGTTAATAAAAGGCGCCCTTTAATAGTTGTTTGCCTTTTTTAAATAGCAAGCAACCAAGCAACCACCAGCAATGGCAAGAAATTACTGTTGTTTTGAGGCATACATACATACAGGCAAAGCATGTTCGTTATGACTTGTAAAGACTTATGTACCGTTGTGGCCCTTTTCATTACAGATCACTGTTTTTCATTTTGGCTTCCTTATTACGCTCTTTTACTTACCTTTTCTGTTAAGCTGTGTGTACTGTGTGCTGCTGCTGCTGTATGCTGCTGCTTTTTATTTGTATTTGTATCAGAAGATCAACAACCGTCAAGATCAAGCTTTGCCCAAGAGGTGTAAATATAATCAAGGCTGTAATGATACAAAAAAAAAACGTATTATTATTACGTACGTATACGAGTATTATATGCAGGAAAATTAATATGTAAATACCATTTCTAGTCATGCTTTGATTTTTATTCTTTTTAATGTTCTTTTCTTATTAGAAAGAGACAAAGACAAAGACAAAGACAAAGACAAAGAAAACTATTGCAAGAAAATTAGAAAATTATTTTTAATAACATTATTATTAGGCTTAAAGGAAAAATCGAAAATAACCACATCACGTAATTATTAAAATAACCTTTAATGGCTTAGGGTAGCCAGAAAAACAGTTTTAAAGACATGGACCTTTACCATCGAACATAGATTACAAGATATGGAAATAATTTCATATAATTTCCATGTATAATTGATTTAAAATAAATGCTACAAGCAAATAAATAATTTCTAATAATAAATTATTATTTCATTTCGTTTATACCACACTTCGGAATCCATAACTTATAAAATTTTCCCCTTAAAAGTCATGTAGCTTAAGAGCTTAAGTTCTTTAAAAATATTTCCTGCTTCATGCCCATCAATTATGTTCGGTGCTGTTGGTTGTTTAAACTTTAAAGTAACAAATTTCAAACACATTTTAACTCATAATAGGTGGAACATTGCTCGTTCTTTAGTGGCTATCATGGTTTCATGCTTTTCTCCAAAAAATCTGGTCAATGTTTGGAAAAGATCGCCCTCAACCTAATTTTTTCATTGGCTTTCTAGTTGTTCTCTCTTGTGTGTCATGCCTTTCCATTTCCTTCATTTAAATCCTGGCAAATGTTTTACGTATATAAAGTAGCCAAATTTGCTATGTTTTATAAATACTGTCGCTCGCTAAATACTCTCGTTAAACTATGGAAAGACCACCGTCAACCTAATCTTTTCATTGGTTTTCTGTTTGTCTTCCCAACCTAGTGTCTAACTTCGCCTAGAAATTAAAATTCTTGGTAAATGCAGTCCACATAAGGTTAGGTCTAAGCAGTGGTAGCTCTGATATCAAAGAGCTCACTTGAGCACGCGTAGCGTCTCGCAGTCTTTGGACTGACCAAGTTCCACCAAAAGCAGGGAAGTGAAAGAAGTTGGTCAGTGCATGGGCTGCACATCAAAGGCACGACTACCCTACACTAGAAAACCAGCCAGAAAGTTTGATGAACGAAATTATATCCTTGATATCAATAGATGATAGCTACATCAACCTCCATGGAGAGCCAAACAATCTATGTCTGCATCTCGCAAAAGATGGGGCACTGACAAAGAAAGTGGATAACAGTCGCCTCTTCCTCAGCGGATCTGCATCAACGGCAGAATTCGTTAAATGGGAGCTGCATCCTTTCCGCCTGTCTACCTATAACACAGTGACCTGTAAGCATGGCCACTGCGATTGAGATGATGCCACTACCAAGTCCAAGTAACGGGTTATTATCCATAAGGGGCCGGGTGAGTCTAGCGGTAGAGAAGGACTCCTCATTGGCCCAGGATAGGTTGGCGTCTAGAAAGAATATTCGCGCAATGGCCAGCTTGACCTCGGCGAGTAGCATACCCAAGTCTACTAAAGAGGAATCCGGAAGGAGTGCCCCAGCTCTGGCGAGCTCATCGGCCCTGCAATTCCCCGGAATATTGCTATGTCCGTGGACCCAGACCAGTGAGACACTAAAGTGCCAAGAAAGAAAGGTCGAGACAGTGACGACATTCCCTGACGATATCCTGGCGTTATTCACAACACCTGACAGAGATCTTATAACGGCCTGACTATCGGAGAAGACCAAGACGCGGATAAAAGGAGCACCGTTGACGGGGATTCACTGAGCGGCCCGCCTGAAACACGCTACAGTAATCCGGCAATCGAAAAGAGATGCTTAGGTCCAGTTTCCCAGAATAGACTCCGCACCCGACCCCATTGTCGAATTTAGAGCCGTCCGTGTATATATCCAGGAGTTCCGGGGGACGGAGTTGAGGTACCAGTCATCCCTACTCGGAATCAGAAATTGGAAACCCCCTGTCAAGACAGTAGTCTGCAGAGAGTCCACATTGGATGAACAAAAAACAATTTTTCTGTGTTCCACGGCTTTGGTTGGCTTTGGTTAAGTTGCCTTAGTCTAGCACCTAGTGTGCTGGATTCTTAGACGTGAGGCCTTGGCTCAAAGCCCAGGTCAGATGTCTGCAATAAAACGGAATATGAAAAAATATTTCTTTGGCAACTACCACTCAGTAGATTTCTGGCAAAAACTCTTGAGAGTTAAATAAAATTGCCATGGAGAAATTAGGTCCCGCCATTTAAGTATAAAAGTTAACACAAACTGCATAAGTGGTGTGCCAGGCTAGGTTGTAATGATCAATTACCAATTAGGTAAGAAAGAAAAGCCTATTAATAGCTCTCTAAAAAGCAGATAACTTAGCTTGAATGACTTTTGCAAATGTTTCCAAATTTAAAAAATATTTTTTTTGATAATTTCTTTGATGAAAGGCTTGGACTTGGTCAGGTTTAAAATATATGTAGGGGAAACAAATACAATACGTTTACGTTTCTGGAAATAGTAGTCAAAGTAGAGGTATGCCTATTGGAGCTATTGTTCCTTATTTACTACTTACTTTCTTAATTTGCCATTAAAACCGTTTAGCTAGGACTACAACCTAGGACTACAACCTACACACTAAGACTACAAGCTACATCACTTATGTTGCCTGTGTTTAATTTATTCATGAGTGGCAACTTCGAACGACTGACTTTTGAGAAATTTTTCATGGCAATTTTATTTCATTTATAGAAGAAGACACTGAGAGATTTTCATATTTCTGTGCTGGGGTATGAACCGAGGGCCCTTATGTACTAAGTGCACATAGTACCTTGTAGACTACTGTGACTACAAAGCTGGTCTGCAGTCCAGTAATATTAAGACATGAGACCTAAACTTCTTCTTAATCTGAGAGCTTGTGTTGTATGCCTGCAAAAAATTATTTTCTTTTGTTTGAAGTAGCTTTCTTAAGTCTTTTGTTTATGAATTTCAATTTTTAAATCTCTACAACGTATTGCAATTTGTTTTTAACAAAACAAAAAAATTTTTTTTTACTTGTTTCTGTTATTAAATTAAAATCCATTATAATTATGATTGAAAAAAAAAGTTTGTGTCTTAAGTCTTTTGTTTATTTCAAGTCTTTCAGTTTAGTATTGTTCTTTTTGCAAGTTGTCAGTTATTCTTGTTTCGAATACAGGAAGTATTGTAACATAAATCATGTTTTAAAGGCTTTTCTACTCCTATATTTTTTTTATTCCGTTGAGCTGTTGAGCTGTTTGTGTCTTAGCGTCTATCAATTGAACATTAAAACTAATTACTTGGAATAATATGAGTTGGGGATGGATGGGTATAGCATATGCTATAATAAATATTTTAGGCTTAATTTGTGTTACTTAAGGTATTAAACGTTCTAAAGCCACTAGCAGCAGACATCAATTTTAATGAAATTAAACCACCAAAGTGATCATCAGCAGCCACTGACTGAGGATAGATGATACATATAGAAATCGGGTATCATTTCTTTTCTTTTCTATTTTTTTTTGGTTGTTGTTGTTTTTGTTTTTGTGTGTGTTAGTTTTTAATGCAACATTTCATTACTTTTTTGTTTTTTTTTCTGTTTCCATTACTTAAGCTATATGTATATTGGTTGTGAAACGTAATTGAGTTGAAGTGTTTGCTTTTGGTGTAATAGAGTAGTTGTTACCCCAAAAGCCAAGCTATAATGCTCTGCATGTACAATTTGGTTAAATCAAGATCTTGTATTGCTAAGATGTACAAGAGATGCTGTTGAAACTGCTTGCTAGCTGGCTGGCTTGCATGCTGATGGCATGGTAGAGCGCTGACGTTGTTGCATTAAATACCATTATTATTGAATAACGAGTATAAGTCAAGTAAATTATATGCCGTTATTTAAAGCTATTTTTGTTTCCTCTTTCTCTTCTTTTTCTTCTTCGTGTTTTCTACATCATTCGTTTTTCAACTGTGGTGTATAATAGCTGGCAATAAGCCAGCATCAGCATCAGCATCAGCATCAGCATCAGGCCAAACAGGCAATACAAAAAAACGAGAAAAAAAACTACGAAAAATTCTTCAACATTAAATAACAACACAAACGTAATGGGAGCAATATCACTAGAAAACTAGCCTTACTGGCTGTAACAACAATACAAAAAACTATCAGCTATCATTAGTGAACAGTAAGAATTTCTTAAAGACAGGCCTTGCCTCGGCCATCAGAGGCTTATGATTTCTATAACGTCAACATGAATGGGCTCATCTTAATAAAAAAAATGATGCTGATGCTGATGATGCTTCTCAAGCGTTTTCTATGGCATTAAAATTTTAAGTGGCAACATTTGTATGCTTAGACCACGCAAATTAAAAAAACAATCTCATCCCGTTTCAATACTTCATATGCTATTCCCCGTATATATACACCACAGATTAAATCGTATTTTTCTTTTGCAACAAATAATTATTAAAAGAGGATTTAGCATCACGATGATTATGTTGTTCTACTGGATTTTCATTACGGCTCCAAAAAAAACAAAAAAAAACTGAAATTGAAAGAAAGAACTTTCTTTGCGTAGCTATTTTCCAAGGCAACAGGTGCAAATATCTGTTAATAATTATTAGCTTTAAACCTAAGCAGACAGGTGGAAAATCTGTCTTAAAATATCAAATGTTCAAAGAGAAAAAAAAAGCAAAGAAAAACTGGAGAAAAAAATTCAATAAAACTTTTATGAACAAACTTCCATGGAAATTAAAATTAAATTAAATGAAATAAAAATGATTTCCATACCAGCTTATGGCAATAAATAAAACACCAAAAAAATGAGAGGAAATTAAATCTCTTTACAGACCCCCCCAAAAAAGAGACTTAAAAAAATATCATAAAAATGCAAAAAATTACGGATTTACAGATAAGATAAGCTTTCTAATAATACATGGAAAACCAAGCAAAACAAGAGAGGGTGAGAGAGATGGATAATCAATTTCTATATAGTGAAGCATTTTAGTCGCCATAGTCTAGTAGGTAGTGTGTTCGCTAATTAGACGTAAAGCCCGGGTTCGAGCCCTAGGCTAGACATCAAAACGAAATATGAAAAAAAAAATATTTCTTCGGCGACATCCTCTCAACAGATTTCTGGCAAAAACTCTGAGAGTAAATAAATCTGCCATGAAAAAGTTTCTCAAAAAAATCTGTCGTTCGGAGTCGACGTTAAACTGTAGGTCCCGATACTCAAGTATAAAAAATTAAGGCACACAACATGTGTGGTGTGAAAAGCTAGGCCGTAATCCTGACTCAAGGGTTGTAATGGCCAATTAAGTATGTATGTATGTTTACCGAAAAGCGCCTTGAATTTGCAACCAGACACTGTGCATCATGACAACTCTCGGCTTTAAAATATTTGAAAATTATTAGAATGGGAAGTTATAGCTCACGGACCATATTTGTTTCGATCAATGCAGAATACTCTGTTTGGATTATTTTAATTCACTGCAGGATATCAATTACTGACTTCAAAAGACGGACGGGGTTTTATTGAGGCGGGTTTTGCCAAAAAACAAAAGGAAAAAATTGTAGTTTCCGAGTTTATTGCTTTGAATATAAAAAAAAATCTTCTTAAAAGCTACAGAAATTTCAATAAAAACAGGTTTTATTGAAGCGTGAAAAAAATGTTTTTTTTAAGTGAAAAAAGTTTGTGTCTTAAGTCTTTTGTTTTAATTATACAATCAATAAATGAAAGGAAAATACTTGTAATAATTGAAGCAATATAGCCAGAAAAACCTATTTTAAAGGTTTTTCTAATAAGATGGAGTCTTTTTAAAAAAAGGAAAAGTAAAAGAGATAATTTTTTATGAAGGCTTTAAAAGTCAAGAACCTGGCTTATTACCATAAAAACCTTCCATCAGCAACCAATAACCCTTTATGTATTACCATAAAATTTACAATGTTTCTTATGAAACAACAATGTATTATGGAAATTGGAAAACAAAAAACAAAAAGAAACATTGCATTTGTTAAACGCACTTTAAATTGGTTGCCGCTTGAGTTCAAAACAATATTGCAGCTTAAAGGCTTAGGCCACACTTTTGCTTGTTTTTTAAGTTTCTTTATAAATTAAGTAATGCAGCTGCTATAAACAAAAGACCGCTGCTTAACAACACTGGCAAAAATTTTATTAAACAAAGAAAGCAAAAGTTTTTCCAAATAATTTTGAAATCAAATTCAAATTTCCTTTTAAAGAATTTTTTTTTAACAGTGTATGCCGGCTTCAGTTTGGTTTTGTAGAAAAATGTTAGAAAATGTTTTTTTTTTTTTAGAAAAGTGTGGCTTAAAACGCTGTCTTACGATAACACCCGTTTACCAGCAGTAAGACAAGCCAAACAACATTAACATTAAACATGGCTTACAAACTGAACATTATTATGGCTCGGGAATATGGCAAAAACACAGCTTGCTTGGCAAACATATTTGAAAACATGAAAATTGTAATAACAGGCCACTCACTAACAGCGGCTTTAGATTAAAAACTTACAACAAGAGAATAAAACCAAAAAGAAGAAGAACAGCAATAACAAAAGTAAAACTTGTAATTTTCTAGTATTTCGTTGTTGTTTCCATAAGCCAAACATAAATTTTCTTGTTTTTTTTTTCTTTTTTTTTTTTTTGTAGTGGCCAGAGAGCCCGAGAACGAACGAACAGGCAATAGCATTTGTAAAAACCACTTTAGAAAATGCATTCAAACGTAACGGTGGCAGTAGTTGCTTGTAGTTATGTTTGCTGTTGCTGGTGTTTGGTTATAACAATTAGAACATTTGTAACTCTAAAGTAAAGTGAAAGCTAAGCTTAGCAACAAAGAAAAGTTATTTCCAAGCCATGCCCTGCTATCAATATACATAGGCTTAGTTTGTAATGAACTACGTACGTTTACTTCGTCTTAAACTTCTAAAAAATATTTCTTTGGAATTATTTTTCATTTGTTTTGTAATGCTTTCGCATTGTTTTTTGTGTTTTTTTTTATTGTACCAGCATAGTTTTCATTATTTTTTCTTTACCACACGATGCTTTCAAATGAGATTAAAGTGTATAAAATTGTATTACCATTGCCCTGAAGTTCAATCAACTTTTTTGTTTTTTTTTTCTGAAAGGCCAAAAGGAAATTCCAAAGAATTCTTCTTTTTTAAAAGAAAAATTTTCCGAAAAAAAAAAATTGATTTTCAAACCTTAAGGCCTAGAAAATTATTATTTAAGGAAATGGATTTGTTTCTTCAATTTCAACATACAGAAAATTCTAAAGTCTCTGGTCTCTCAGATCAGCGATGACACTGAAGGCAATAATCAGTTTAATATTGCCTACGAAGGCTAGATTTTTGAGAGAGTTTTCCTATCAATTTTTATTTACTTTAAGAGTTTTTGCCTGAAGTCTGTTGAAAGAAATATTTTTTTTTCGTATTTCGTTTTTTATTTGAGATGTCTAAGCTGGGGTTTGAACCACGGGAACTGGTTTAATAAGCCCAAAAACCTACCTACTAGACTACGGTCATGTTATTGGTAGTACGTTGGATGACACCATTTGCTTATGGATTGTTATGCGTCAATTATGTTTTTAGAAAAAGCAACTCTTGACTCTTAAAAATCGGTCAACTTTGTCTGGTTTGGTTAAACACATCGTAACGTTTTTTCTGAAGGGAAAATCAAATCAAACTGCAACAAAAAAAAAACGGCATTTATCATCAACAACGACAAACATCATCCATATACAGATATAACTGACCATTACAACCCTACAGTCAGGATTACGGCCTAGCTTCTCACAACACTCATGTAGTGTGCCTTAATTACTACAGTTTAACGTCGACTCCGAACGACAGATTTTGAAAAACTTTTTCATGGCAGGTTGTTTATTTATTCTCTGAGTTTTTGCCAGAAATCAGCTGAGAGGAAGTCACCGAAGAAATATTTTTTCTTCATATTTTGTTTTGATGTCTGGCCTGGGGCTTGAACCTGGGCTTTACGTCTAATCAGCGAACACACTACCTACTAGGCTATGGCGACTACTGCTACGATCAAACTACACAAGAAAAAAAAAAAAAACACGGGATTTACGAAAAGTTTTTCTTTGTTGAGACACTTTTTTGGAGAAGAAAACTGCACGTTCTAGTCATCAACAAAGACAAACAGCATCCGGAACAGCCAAAAAAATTTGAATTCGTGTCCGCAGAACAGTCATCAGGCGTAATTCAAGCAGTCATTCAAAAGCAAGTAAATCGATTGCTAATTGAAGTCAGAGACGAGAGACATTGAAAGACTCTGAAAATGCTGGTTTGATTGCTTTAAAAAGACATCATTTCTTCCATCAAATTATCACTTGTGACGAAAATTTTAATCATTATTATAAGCCACCAAGCTTAGAAAATCATACGTAATATTATGTTCAGACATATACTTTTATTGAGCCAATATTCGGTTATTTGAGTACAATATTTTAAGTGTTCAGATATAATATAAGCAATATTCATTTGACAGCTGGTTGTTTCAACAACATTGTTTTATTTTTGTTTGTCGTTGTTGACATTTGTTGACGTTTGTCAAATATCAACAGAAAGTATTCAGAAAATTGTAATATGCTCACTGAACATACTTATGACAGTGTTGTATTTTAAGTTTTACTCAATATTATAACAATTTGCGTATTTATTGCGTAATAATTAATTGAAATTTTATATGAAATATTGAGCTCAATAATGGCGTTTATTGTGATTTACGCAATAAGAGTGCATGTGTGAACCAGGTATAAAGTGCGGACAATAAGTAAAATCTACAATCAAACAGACTATCCATTGCGCTAAGCTAAGGCTCTGTATTGGGTGGGAAGAAGAAAACGTCGAAAGATATTCTGTTTTTTTTTGTATTTTGTCAGGAATTTCAACCAATACACTAAACTGCTAGACTTGCAAGCCTTTCGAATAAATTTAGGACAAGATTTCATTGCATTATGCTGCAGCAAAAGGTCAGATGGTAGCCAGTTGAGTATAACAAATAAGAGTTAGTCAAAGTGTAAAGCATTGGTGATCAGGACAGCTGATTTCATGAGTACCTTGCGTTTGCACATCGTTTGCGAAACTTTAACGCAGAGAAAAAGAGGAATACAGTTTGATCCTGTTTTTAGGTTTCAGATTTCATGAGTACCTTGTGTTTGCACATCGTTTGTGAAACTTTAAGGCACAGAAATAGGAATACAGTTTGTTTCGGTTTTTAGATTTTGGTTGGTTTTGGCCCTTAAACTAAAAAATAAAAATTGTTTGAAAAATTTTGAAATTTTTCTTTAAACAAAAGACTTAAGACATAAGCGTTTTCTGCAACATATTATGAAATTAAACATTTTTTCTTTTTCTTGGAGGAGGCGTATCTCTGCTAATAATTTGATAAATTTTTTTTTGAATAATCTTTCTTTCGTCCATCATGTTAACAAGTAAACTATAAAACTTTTTTAAATCATGAGTCAGCATTAAGCATCGAAAAGAAAAAAAAAAACAAAAAACAAAAATTCGAAAGTGAAAATATAAAGAGGAACACAGAGATAGATAAACTGAAATAATTTAAACAAACAAAACGAAACCAAAACAAAATCAAGAAATTGTGTTATTCAACGGTTGTTTGTAACACTTCTTAACAAAAAAAAAAAAAACAACAAAAAAAATAATTTTTTAAGATTCTTAAGCGTGAATTTTAATGTTGATTCGTAAACAAATAAAAAAAATTTTTTGTTTCTTTTTTTCTTTTTTTTTTTGGTTTATTAATAACCAAACTAACGGCTTAAACTTGTTAACAAATAAAATTTGTAGGTCTTTCAAGAACTTTTTTCTTTTCTGGTTTTTGATAAATCACTTGACTTGACAACTTTCTTCTTCTCACATGGTGGTGTTGATGACAATAAGAAATTCTGAAGAATTTTTTTTTGAATCTTTTCTTTCAACAAATATGGTTAATAACTGTAAATATTTAATGAAATAAAGTTATTGTTATGGTAAAAAAAATTTTAAAATTTTAAAGAGAACAATAGCATTAGACTTTCCCTTTAGAATCCGGCAACTAATTCCTTCATAATGCCTTTGTGGAATGAAATGAAAGCATTTTGTTTTTACAAGAATCTCGTATATCAGCTAATTATGATGTCTTATCATTGATATACATACTATATACCACAAGAGAACCATGAGATGTTTTTCATTAAAAAAAAAACAAAAGACTTAAGCAAGATACTTGAAATTGTCGTATATTTTCTCTTAGAAATTTTCAATAAACAAAAGAAAAAAAATTCTTAATTCACACACTCCCCTAACACAGTTTCCATAGGTAATTGTAAAACATTTCATTACAGCCGTAATTTTTCTTCATTTTTTATTTTTGAGAATTTCTTTAAGCAACACAATGTATGCCAGCAGCCATTGTTTTGTTAAGAGATTACAAATTTAATTTAAAAAGAAAAAGTTTAATTTTTTTGTTGCTGTTGTTATTGTTTTTTGAAAAAGTAATGACTCTATATAATCATATACATAAATATAGAGATCATAGTAATCATAAACAGTAAAGTAAAGTTTTATGTTGCTGGTGCTGGTAGTATTAGTTAAATGAAATGGAAATTCATTTAAAAAAAAATAAATGAGAACACTTTCACGTTTTAATGGTTTTGAAAAAAAGAAAAACACAGAAACTCTGCAGGTACCATCAGAAATTTTATAAATAAAATTTGGGGCAAATAAAATAAAAAATGAAATTTATTTTCCCATGGCCAAAAGCAAAAGGCTTTAAAAATAAACTTTTATAACCAAATAAAATTGATTGGCATTTGGACATTAAGATATAAAAATCGAATGATGTATGTAAGAGTATCTTTGCCTCCTTGAACCCCATTAAAAAAGTAAGGGGCTTAGTGTGGAATAATATTGAAATGTTTTGCTATGTACACACATATCTGGTAGGCCGATAGATGCACAGAGTATTCAACCAGAAAGCTGTTAGGTTCGCAAGTATGCTGGTAAGAATATGCAGGCAGTCAGCTGTTGTGTGCACCAGTGAGCTCTGTGCCACTCCAGCTAAGGCATTATTTGTTATACTTAATTAGCCGACCTTTGACCTCCTATTTAGGCACAGCGCATAAGGCTCAATACAGCTAAAAGCTAACCCAACCTGGACTATAGGCTTCCTGCTATCCTGTGAAATCATAGTACATTACGAATCAATTCCTTACAACTTTCTAAATAAAACATTCGATTTTCGAATTTCAATCAGAAATTCCAGGCGTAAAGATCGAAGGGTTTCAATGATACCCTTAAGGTTTATTGAAATGACTTCAAAAAGCTGGACACGTTGGAGCCCGTGATATATTTACTCATTAAGGTTTCTGATATTAAAACTGAAAGTTGCCATAGTCTGGTATATAGTGTGTAGGCTTATTAGACACGAGTCCACCAGGTCAGACACGTTCAACAAAACAAAAACTCGGAGAGTAAATAAAAATTGCCATGAAAAGTTTCTCAAAAAACTCTC
Organism: Sarcophaga rosellei; assembly: GCA_930367235.1. Lineage (NCBI taxonomy): Eukaryota > Metazoa > Arthropoda > Insecta > Diptera > Sarcophagidae > Sarcophaga > Sarcophaga rosellei. The sequence continues at coordinate 7,259,891 of OV884018.1, read as the reverse complement.
GTTCGAAGTCGACTTTAAACTGTAGGTGCCTAAGTTCATGTTTAAAATTAACACGCACAATATAAATGGTATGAGAAGCCAAGTCGTGATCTTCACTGAAGTGTTGTAATGGCCAATTATGTAAGTATAGACTAGCTGATCAGTGCAGTGTTTGCCAGGCGAAGACCAAAGCGATGCAATGAAATTTGGGCGGCGGAGTTTTATTTGAAAGTTTCCTGATAATTTTCTGATGCATAGAAGAAGACTGGGATTAAGCTCCGAACGGTTCGGTGTTCATTCTCAGCCATGAATGCCATGGATTTCTTAGAGAACTTCCAGATCATTCAAACGTAACTCTAATATGGGTTCCTGAACTGGAATATCGAATGAACCAGAGCCGATGGAGTAGTCACAATTTCGGACATGTTCCAAGGCATACCTATTTCGATTACCATAGTTAAACTAGGTATTATAAGCTTGTTTTACAAGCAAACTAAATTTGATTGGCAGTAGAAAAAGGATTGATTCACATGTGTGCCATAATGGCACTCTTGCGGGCATTACTCTCTAGGTAGGCTTTCACTTCTGTCTGTAAATCGTATATCCAAATGAGCTACAATGGCACACACTCAAGCATTATGCTATTGGTAGACCATAGGACAATAGGATTGGATTCCCTGAAATGACTTTTGCATGGGCTGTAAACCTAAGGAAGAGGAAGATACTGTTTTTCACCCTGTGTGTCAATTTCACGCTCCTGCATGTCTTTTATCTGTCACTTTTAAATATTCTTAGCTGAACTCTTCTATTTAAAGATGGCTGCAGTAACAAGATTTACTGTGGACTCAACTTGTTTCCTTGTTTGATCCTCGTGTTGAATATCAATTGTGGTATCATAATAATTATAAATACCGGCCTAAGAAGGACCTTGTTTTTAATGGAAGGTCCGCAACCCAACTTAACCTAACCTAAGGCCTGCCATTGGATCATGAATCAAATCATTTAAGCAAATTAAAAAAAAAAAAATTGTTCGAGAAGTTGCTAAGCCCTTCCTTAATTCATTTTACGATCAACATCATTGGTCTAGTGAGCAAGCAATTCCTACTAATTTTACTCTTCTCGATTGGAAAACCATAAACCAGATAGCGAAACGCTGCTTTTGCAATTGAATTTTTTAAATTAAATTTATTTAGACATACCAAAAGCCTTTTAGAATTTTCTTTTAATGTATACGAACCTCCTAAAAAGAAAAGAATAAAAAAAGAAAAATTAAAAATTAATTTTTTTAAAAATTAAAATTAAAAATAAAAAAATTTAAATTATTTTCAAGAATTTATACGCTAAACATCACTTAAAAAAATAAATATAAAAATATGTAATTAAAATCATACATTTAAAAATAAAAATTTTAAAATAAAACAAAAGAATTTTTTAAAAATTAAAAAAAAAAATAAAGGAAATAAATTTTAAGTTAAAAAAAAAATTGGAAAATAAAAAAAAAAATAAAAAAAATTTAAAATAATAGTTAAAATATATTTAGAAATAAAGAAAAAATTAAAAAATAAATATAAAAATAATTAAAATAATATATTTAAAATTAAAATTTTTAAAATAAAACAAAAAAGGAGTTTTTATAAATTAAAGAAAATAAATTTAAAATTAACAAAAAAATAAAAAAAAATGTAAATAATACATTCAAAATTTTAAAACAAATAAAAAATAAAATTGAAAATGAATTAAAACAATTTTTTTTAATATTTTTAAAGAATTTCTACTTTAAATGCTCCTTAAATATTATTAAAAAAAACCTATTTTAAAGTTTTTTATTTAAAATTAAAAGTTTTAAAATAAAAAATAAAAAAATTTTAATATTTTTAGAGAAGAAAAATAAGAAAAATTTTAAAATAAATCAAAAAAATTTTTTTTTTAATTTAAAAATAAAAAAAAAAAAATTAATTAAATTCTTTTTCAAAGAATTTGTACTTTAAATACCCATTAAATTTTACCTAAAATAAAAAATAATTAAAATTTCTTGGAATTCTTTGTAAGAATTTAAGAAAAAAATTTTTTTAAAAACTTTTCTTAAAACTTTTTCTGGTGTAAACACCCCTTACAGAAACCATAACAATTTGTCTTAAATTTCTTTATTGCTTTTTCTTTTTTTTATTTCAACAGATTTTTCTACATATTTTTTCTAATCTTAATTTCATATCATTTACTCTTCCTTTCCTTTCTTTTTGGTTTTTGGTTTTTTTATCAAGATTTTTTTTTAAATTTATTTAAAAAGTGAAATTTGTTGTTTAATACAAAAACAACAACAAATAGAAGAAGAAAACAAAATTAACAATAATTTTTGTTTTGTTAGACGAAAAACGTTTGTGTTATATGCTGTGATATCTAACAGAGCGAGCGGCTTGACATGAAACACAAGCCATAAGCGCTTTAAGATTTATTTTTTCTTGTTTTTTTTTGTGTACAAACAACTTAGAAATTAAAATGGAAAGAAGAGAGGAAGAGAGAGAAGAGAAAATAATATATAAAAATTAATTATTTAAAGTTAAAAAAGAAATGGACACCGGATGATAGTATCTACGAACGAAAGTGGGTAGAGATCTTAATTTCAAGCTTTATTTAATTGGAAGAATACATTTCTTACAAACAAAAAAATAAATTTCTTTCTATTCATAAGAAATATGATTGTAACGCCCTTGGATTATGAATAGAGGAGAAGAGTCTTGCTTTTGGAAATTATTTTAATAAAACTAAAGAATTAAGACACATACTTTCAAAGCAATTTTAACAAAAATTCAAAAGGAAAAGTTGAAGAAAAGTTTCAAGACTTACGTTAAGAATTATGAAAAAACAAAAGACTTAAGACACATACTTTTTTATTCTATTCACACAAGCCTTTACTTTGTTGCTTAAATCTAGTTTTTTCTTAATTTCCTTTTCAAATTGTTCTGATTTCCTTGACTTTCTCAAAAAAACAAAAACTTTTCCTAGTTTGCATTTCCTTAAATCTAAATGGCATGACATTTTCATTTAAATATTCACTAATAAATCACTTCAGGAAACAATACTCATATAGTTTTTAATGCATCTCTGTTGTGCTTTGCATCGTTTCGTGCCAATCACATCTCATAGCCATTTCCTTTGGCATTAGAATACTGAATAGAAAGCAAGCAAAGGAAAACGGGTTTTGTATGGACAAGCATTTCAGTTTTTTAGTAAAAAAATAGAAGAAGAATAGAAGAGATTTTGTTTGTAAAAATTTAATAAATAAACGTGAAGAACTTTTAGCAGCTGCAATCAATATTTTAGTTGAGGATTTAAGCTTATTGGGATACCCTAACCGGGAAATTTAACATTTCCAAGAGGAAACCAACTCGAAACCACAATAAGTCTCACTATTGCAGCACACACTTTATATTCGAGAGTTCGTTCAAGAATGTTGGTCTTTTCATGACAAGAGCAGTGCTCTGACATTTGACGTAAAAAACAGTCTCCTATACCTCCTTCGAGCCACAGCTCTTGCAGAATCAATTTGCCTCAATACCCAGTCTTTCGCCATGCCTAAGTAAAAGCCCAGAGACCCCTGAGAATCCTTACTGTGCGACGGAGGGTTATATGATTTAAGGATAGAAAAATATCAATCTTCTTCTTATCCATACTTAGCCAGAAGAGTCTTAAAATACTGCATGTACCCTTGTGCTGCCAACGCCATTGATTATAGGGTATATCGATTAATATCTAAATTAACAGATGCAATCGGAATCCCTATGTCCTGTAAAGTGTCGTTGATTTCGAGATCACTACCGTATTTTGGTTAACACATCAACAATGTCAAGCAAATCAACGATGACCCTGTAGGCCGGAACCTAGGCAATGATCCAAAAAAACCTCAAGGGACTCATTAGAAGCCTGCAGATTTTTACACCAGAAGTCTCGAGTTGGAATTCGAAAAGCGAATGTTTTATTCAGAAAGGCGTAAGAGACCATATTAGCCACCCGCATGTGTTTATATCTTCCTAGAGTAGCAGCTTCACATAATAGACCAGGCTGTCTCAATATTTAGGCGCGTTGAGCTTTACTGTCACCTACACAGCTCTCTATTTTAATAGGAGATCAGAAGAGACGCAATTGAGTATAATAAATAATGCCTTGCTGGAGTGAATCACAGCGAAGTTATGATTAGGAGAGCTAATTGCCAGCATACTTTGTCTATCAGTCGTCGGCAGACATGCGCACCATAAAGAAACGTGGTTTCCAACACGAACTCATAGAGCCAGTATGTGATGATGGTTGCCTTAAGACCGTAGAACTTGCCTATGGTCTTTCTGATGGTATAAAGCACTATTTTTGCCTTCTAAACCCTCTCAATAATGTTGTTCTTCCATGAGAACTAGGAATCCAAAATAATCGACCGAAATTTTGTCATTAAATGTACCACGGGGTAGTATATGGAACTCTGCTTTATTTTTCAGGCATATTATTGGCTAAGGTCCATATGCTTTCTCATAAGGAGACGCTTTTTGGACGCTAAAAATCAGGACAAGGTTTGGAAGTATTCTGTGAAATACTTGCTCGTACCTCCCTAACAAAATCGTCAAGCTTGTAACATGATGAACTACTGTCCACGAGACTGAGCAGTATTATTTGACATTCAGGCCGACATTCTTTATGGGCTCTTAACGGGAGGTCTGGGAAAGAATAAACATTAAAAGGAAAAACTTGTAACCCAACAAAAGACTTAAGCAACAAACTTTTATTGGTTTTTTACAATTCAAAAACGATTTCTCAAAAACATATAAAAAAAAATGTTCAAAAAAAGTAAATAAAAATGGTAGACATACCTATAAATTACTGTGAAGACCATAAATGTGATAAAAAAAAATTCAAATTCTTAAGCATAAGCCTTCAGAGACAGACTTTGTCGAAAAGGTCATCTTTTTTTTTATGAATTCTTAAAATAAAATTTTTTTAAAACATAACTGTTTAATTTTTATTAGAAAATGTTAATTGCAAAAATTCAATTGCAGGCTGTGGAATTTTGTAAAAAAAATTTTTTTTTTATTTTTACCATTTTGGATGACCTTTTTTGCTCATGCAGAGTGCATTCTGCTTGCTTACAGGCTAGGGTGTTAGTCAAAAATTATTTGTACAACAGTGGGCTTAAGTTTTACGTTACTGACCAGGCCTTGACCCATCTGGCTACCAATTACTTCGATCGATACAGAAAGATGTCACGGGAATAGGCTTCACTGTAGAGCATTGTATCAAATATTGCTGAGATTCAGTCTTGGTCACAAAACACGAGCAGATTTTTTTTGGAAGGGAATCCATAAATTGCCAAAAAGATAAGAGAAACTGCAGAGCAGAGTATCAAATACTGTTGAGGTTCATTCTTGGTCTTAAAAGACGAGCAATTTTTTATGGGAGCGAATCCATAAATTTCCAAAGGATGGGAGAAGCTAGTAACTTCAGAAGGGTGGGCATCTATAAATTTCCCAAAAGATGGGAAAAGCTTGTTGCTTTCGATGAAGAATATTTTGTATGGCAAAAACTGTCTTAATAAAGTATTTATTTCCATTAAGAAGGACTGGTTTTAAACAAATGAATGAATGAATGAAATTCAATGAGTTTTTTTAAGTCATAGCAAACCAGATATCAACCATAAAACTGATTTAATTTTACTCGGCTGTCTATTAAAATGAGTGTTTAATTGGAATTTCAAAAATGATTTCATCTTGATTTCAAACTGATTTCATGCTGTTTTAAGGCAGAATTTTTTATTCTTTTTTTTTTTTGTAATCAAGTGTATGACAGCCTGTTTACTTTTCAAGTTTAAAAATAAATTTGTTTTCTCTCTTATGTAAACATGAAGACAGTTTAAATGGCTGCCTTAATAAACTAGAGCTTCTCACAGTTTTTACAATAGCCAGTGGGGCTTAGTTTAAGATTCTTTAGAAATCTAAACAAACATACACGCACACACACATGTAGACATGAAATTAACGTTATTTCTTACAGTTGTTTAACCTTAAGGAACATTTCAAAGATTTTTTTTTTAATTTTGGAAAAAAAAACAAGAATTTTAAGCAAATTTAAGCAGATTTTCTTTCCTCTTGGCCAAGTTAAATAAAAAAAAAATACTTTGAAAATGCCTTTAAAACTGTTTTTTCATTTTGTTTACTAGTGCCCACAGTAGTCATTTGGCATTTTATTTCAAACAATGTTTAACGAATTTTTACAACTTTTGTGAGACAACGCTTAACAGTTTATTGCTGTTGGTGCTGCTGATGGTAATGGTGCTGTTATGTATGTTTCTTTTTAAGTGTTTTTCCTCTATTTTTTGGAAGCAAAAATATGTTGAAAACACTCGCTTATTTAGTGTTTTAAATAACGGTTAAGTGTGTTAATGATTCTAAGCTGTCGTCCAAAGGGCATAACTGCCAGCATTTGTTAGGAAATCCATAAACGATGTAAGAGAACATGAAACTTTTCAACTTGGGATATAGTTTAGAGGCAATGGAAGGAAGAGTTTAAAAATATTTTTTTTTTAAATCAATTTTACGTATTTCAAGAGAAAATTATGGACAGATAAAGTAAAAGCAAGAATTGACACTATGGTATATGTAGTGTGCGTACGTAGCAATTTGGAAAGCAATTACTCGCTATGAACTTCTAAAACCTGGTTAAACAATTGATTTTCATCTTTACGATTAGCAATTAATGAAATTTAAGCATGTTCGACTTCAAATCCCACTAAGTACTTAAACAACATTTCCTTGAATGGTCATGTGGTAATACAACACGCCCTATGGGGCCGAAGTGTGTGCATCCAACTCTCTCTTACCTATCTACCTTCCTAACTAGCCATTACAGCACTTTAGTCAGGATTACAACCTAGCTTCTTACACCACCCATGTAGTGTATATTAATCCTATCCATGATTGGCAGGACTTACGACAGATTTGAGAAACTTTTCATGGCAAATTTATGTACGGACAGAAGATTTCTGACAAAAACTCTGCAAATAAAATAAAATTGCCTTGAAAAAGTGCTCGAAAATTTGTCATTCAGAATCGATTTTGAAGTTGTAGGTCTTAGCACTCATGAATAAAGTTAACACACACAACATAAGTGATGTGAAAAGCTAGACCGTTATTTGAAGACTGAAGGCAATGATGGTTTGTAATGATTAGTTTGTATGTACATATGTTTTTGCCAGAACCCCGCTGAGAGGAAGTTGCTGAAGGAAATATTTCATCAAGCTTCGTTTTGTTTGAGATGTTTGAGCTAGGGTTTGCGTGTTAAATATGATTGACTGATAATTGACCTTCTGCTATCGCTGACCTAAGTCTCTAGCTTGTAAAATGTATGAATTTTTGGACTGCAAATTTTCTAAATACATTTTCCAGAAAAGTAAAAATTTTTTTTAAAAAAATTTTCAACAAAAGATTTTTTCCAGAAACAAAATTTTCTAAAAATTTTGAAACACGGGCTGCGTGTTAAATATGCCATCACACTATGTACTAGGCCACCTAGACTTACATTAACTTTTTTCTGAATGTGGTTGCTTCAGAAAAACTCACACAAATTTGGTTAAAAAAGTTTACTATTTTCCTTTTTGAACTGATGATTGACCTATTGGTAGCCCTGACCTAAGTCTCTGGCTTGTGAATTGTATACAGTTTTAGACAGCAAACTTTTAAAATAAATTTTCTGGAAAAGAAAAAATCTTCAAAAAAAATTTTTTTTCCCGAAAAAAATTAAAAATTTCTGAAATTATGTCATTACACGATGTACTAGTCTACGACCATTTGCATTGATATTTTTCTAAATATTATTGCTTCAGTACTGAAGCACAAATTTGGTTAAAAAAATTCCTTTTGGTAGCCTTAGACTAAATCTCTGGTTCGTAAATTGTACACAGTTTTAGACCAAAAAAAAATTTTTTCAAACATAATTACCAAAAAAAGAAAATTTTTATCAAAAAATTTAAGGAAAAAGAATTTCAAAAAATTTTCGGAAGAAAAATTTCAAAAGATTTTCGAAAAACATTTCAAAAAAAAATTTCAGAAGAAAGATTCGCAAAAAATTTGTGAAAAAATTTTCCAAAAAAATTCCAAAAAATTTGTCCCCAAATTTCTTTCTTCAAAATTTTGGTTCAAATTTTTTAAATAACATAAAAAAATTAAAAGATTGTATATATGGCAATGAGAATATTCCAAAACAGGCCTCATTTATAATATAACCACCCCATTCAATAAATTATTTTCTTACGCTTGTTGCTTAAGTCTTTTGTTTAATAACAAGTAACAGAGCGTATTGATTGCATGGCATTTCCCTAAAGCAAATTAATTGCAATAAAATGACATGCAAATATTGTAGCTTTTCCTACTTAACAAACAATACTCATAATCATTTCCTTTGACATTAAATTTTGCTGCTGTTAGAAAGCCTGGAAATGTAATTTCCTTTTTGTAAACTTAACTGCTCTACATACCTGCATATATATGTATTATAATGAAAGTAGCTGTTCTAAGTATTTTGTTTAATGCTTTAGAATTGCTGTATAGAAATAAAACAATTTCATTAACTAAGATTCTTTTAATAGGTTTTTCTTTTTCTTTTTCTCTTTGACTGTGTGTAATAAATATTAAATACCCATGATGCCAATGCTCAAAACAATGCTTGTTAAAAACATCGAATGAAAATATTTCTTTAATTTTGTTTTGTTCTTATTTGTAACATAAAATAATTACCAACTCTTTACAACCAATTACTAAGTTAAAGTTTTTATATTTAAAATCTAAACTTGATGTTGAGAAAGAGAAAAAAGAAGGTTCCCAATTTCAATAAAAAAAACAACATAAGAAAGCTTTTCTTTCTTATTTTTTTTTGCTTTGTTTCGAAAAACATAAAATTTATCTTCAAAACCAGTGCATAGTGCTCGTAGTATTGTAGTCTGTGTAATGCTTGTGCTGTGTGGCTTGGCCATATGAAATGCTTTTAAAAGAAACAAAAAAAAAAAAAAAATAAAAAAAAAACAAAACATCGTCTTGTTTAAATGAAATTAAGGTCAAGCCTAAAATGAAATGATGGCTATGCATTTTAAATAAAAAAAATATTTTCAACGTTCAATTTGAACTTTGTAAAGCAGTGTAAAAGAAATCGTATGAAATGCATGTTGAAATACAGTGCAAACGTTCGAAACATTAAAAGAAAATATAAAATAAAATCAATGAAAAGAAATTAATTAAAAAACAAAACGAAAGCCATTAACTTCTGAAAGATTTCCAAAAACACAAGAAAAAATAAAAAAAAAATACAAAAACCAATACCAAAAAAATTAATCAAAAAAAAAAAAAATGTTAATTTTAAAAAATCAAAAAAAGTTTGTAGCTTAAGTCTTTTGATTTTATTGAATGAATTAATTTTTTTCTTAACAAAATTTAGAATTTTATTATGAAATAAATAAAACAGATCGATTATTAGCCTTTTGTTTGTGCCTGTACATTACTTTGGCAGAGTTCAGAATATTGAAATTGAAGCAGTGGGACAGTGAGCGCCAAAAGTGAGTAAACACCACTGAAATATATCATTTTCTTAGGATAGCAAGAAAAGTAAATGAGAATAGTAGAATAAATTTCCAGAAATAAAAACGTTTATTAATTACTCATAAAATGTTAAAACAAAAACAACAATTCATGATAAAGGAACTTTTTTTATACCTAAGAACATAATAGAAATTTTAAAATTATAGTGGGTGTTGACTCATTTATGGCGCTCACTGTATATGTGCGCTGAAGGTACAATTATAAGTTGCAAGTATTCTAAACACATAACGTATATGTTCACGCTTTTGCTCGGAAATTTTATTAACCAAAAAACCCGATTTTTTTTTTGAAAAGAGAAGGAGCCCCCAGGAAATGCTCAAAATATGACGTTTGAAGAAGATTACAGCATTTTCTGCATTATTTTCTTATTCAAAATCCCAGGCATAATTTGATTTTTAAGGCTTTCGAAACAGTTTTATCATACGCTTTTATTTAAAGTTTGTTTCCTCAGTCTTTTGATTTTTATATGATTTTTTATAGGACTTAAGCTACTGTAGCAGCTCTGGTTCCACCTTAATCCAAGGTTAGGATTCTAACGAAATAATTTTCGGAAAAAAATTATTTTTTTAACTTTTTAATTCTTAATTCAATTCATATGTATTTTGTAGGATCAAAGGACATTATATCTGGCCATTTTCATACTTTAATATAAAGCTCACATTCGACATACAACACCGAGAATGTTGCTACCTATGTAATAAATATAAATAAAGGACTTGGCTCTGCTGTTTAATATTAGTATTGAAGATATCATGACAACATACATATGTATGTATGTACATCTGTTATTGCACAAATATCTAAACAAAATTACAGCTGAATTAACTTATGAATGAGAATGAATTAAACTGATGACCTAAAGTTAGCTTATTGACTAGCAATTCAATGAGAGTTTCATTAAAGCAAATGCAAACAGTTTTTATGCTGCAACAAAGATGTTCCATTGTTTTGTTTTCTGGAATGCCCAGGCTCTAAAGAGAATCTTATGAATTGTATTAATCAGATCAATTTGGATCTTACACAATAGAGCTGAAACAACCAACAACAACAACAAATATGAGAAGTTAGTTGCCACATATGGACATGATTTGTTAAAAACCATTTATGAATGAAATCACACATGCTGAGTTATGTTCAAAAATTAAGCAAATTCCAATCAAAACTAAGATATGAAGTCTTAGTTTTCACTTTGAAAAAATTTCATGATTCACAAAAAATTTCCAAAGAAATGAAATAATTTTGTTTTGTTTTTGTAATGGTATGACAAAACAGCCAAAAGAAACGAATTTTATTAATTGAGAATACATGACTTTCTTTTTTTTTTTTTTGGTCGGTATACGACAGAGCAGATGTTGATTTATAAAAAAATAAAAAAAAGAAATATCTTCTTTCCTTATAGATATATTGGTTATCTTATGCTGCTTTTAAATATATTATCCATGGAAGCCTGATTAAATTTTTCATGGCTGCTTTTGAAAACTGAAGGCTTTTTGCAACAGTACGAATAACATAGACTTGAGTACTGCTTGTCTTAAATTCTGTAGTTTTTGTTATCCTTTGCTCTGCTGGCGAAAACATAGTGTATCAATATTCCTGACAATTTTTGTTTCTAAACATGGGCTTTTGAATTACTTCTCTATCATTTGCTCATGCTTGGCTCATCTAAGAAGAAGAATTCTTGGATACTCAGTCAAAGATGATTTGAGTAGAATTGACATCTTCAGAAAACTATCGGAATGACTGAAAGATGCCAACCAAGAGTTGTAATTATTTAAAGAAATAGATGATATAGGCTTTACAATGGGACTTCATTGGAACCAAATAATCTATGCCTATTGAAACTATTGAAACGTCATTAAAGACGTTTTTTCCATTTTTAGAAAATAATTAAAAATTTTTAATTTTTGTTTCTCTGCTTCTGCAATACAAGCGTTTTTAAACGCTTTAGTTACTCAAATTTATTTTCATTTAATTTCTAAATTAAAATGCAGTAAGAGATACAGGCTCCAAAAGCCTTGATCATTAAAATATTTTTGAATTAGTTTTCATAGAAATTTTGAGTTCCCTAAAAGCATTTGATTTGTAATAATAAAGCATAAGTATTTCTCTTAAGTCGTTTGATTTTAAATTATTGGGTTTTTTCTACGAATTATTTTTGATAATAAAAAAAATTTTTTTAAAAATTTCAAAATTTTTTGAGAATCTTTTTCTAGGTTTTTAGAATTTCTTAGGCGAGTAAGAAGGACTAAATACACATGGCACATTGAAGTGTAATGCTAGAAGATATGGAGACCACTAATCATTCGCTTGCTTTCATATTTTTCTAGGTTGTTAGAATTTCTTAGACGAGTAAGAAGGACCAAATACACATGATACATTGATATGGATATGGAAACCACTAACCATTCGCTTGCTTTCAATATTTTTCTAGGTTTTTAGAATTTCTCAGACGAGTAAGAAGGACCAAATACACATGACACATTGAAGTGTAATCCTAGTGGATATGCAAACCACTAACCATTCGCTAGCTTTCATATTTTTCTAGGTTGTTAGAATTTCTTAGACGAGTAAGAAGGACCAAATACACATGACACATTGATATGAATATGGAAACCACTAATCATTCGCTTGCTTTCATATTTTTCCAGGTTTTTAGAACTTCTTAGACGAGTAAGAAATATCAAATACACATGATACATTGATATGGATATGGAAACCACTAACCATTCGCTTGCTTTCAATATTTTTCTAGGTTTTTAGAATTTCTCAGACGAGTAAGAAGGACCAAATACACATGACACATTGAAGTGTAATCCTAGTGGATATGCAAACCACTAACCATTCGCTAGCTTTCATATTTTTCTAGGTTGTTAGAATTTCTTAGACGAGTAAGAAGGACCAAATACACATGACACATTGATATGAATATGGAAACCACTAATCATTCGCTTGCTTTCATATTTTTCCAGGTTTTTAGAACTTCTTAGACGAGTAAGAAATATCAAATACACATGATACATTGATATGGATATGGAAACCACTAACCATTCGCTTGCTTTCAATATTTTTCTAGGTTTTTAGAATTTCTCAGACGAGTAAGAAGGACCAAATACACATGACACATTGAAGTGTAATCCTAGTGGATATGCAAACCACTAACCATTCGCTAGCTTTCATATTTTTCTAGGTTGTTAGAATTTCTTAGACGAGTAAGAAGGACCAAATACACATGACACATTGAAGTGTAATCCTAGTGGATACGGAAACCACTAACCATTCGCTTGCTTTCAATATTTTTCTAGGTTGTTAGAATTTCTTAGACGAGTAAGAAGGACCAAATACACGTTGAAGTTTAATTCTAGTAGATTCGATTGCTTTCATATTTCTTATCAAATATTTCTCCCTTTATAGTCATGAAGTGTTTTATTCTAAGACTTCAACACTAATTTTTTATTCCATGTGTATATATGTAAGTATATACTGCGTATGGTGTTATAAGCATTATGTGCTTGGCTTCAGGTATATACAATTTTCCTTTTTTGAAATTTTTGAATTTGAATTTTAATGTTCTTTAAGGTCCATGCATGCACTGGGTTGAAGTGGCTAGTGACTCTACTAATGCATAATTTTATGATGAAATTAAGCAAAACAATTTTTAAGGATTTTTCTTTTATCATACTCAGGCTAAAGGCTTTTATTTGTTATAAGTTTTCAATTTTTGGATTTTTTTAAATAATTTTTTTAAATATTTTTAATAAAAAAATATTATTTTTAATAAAAAAATATTATACAGTTTTTGTTTTATTTCTGATGTTTTGCCTTTGGTTTTTGTTATCAATATTTGATCTTTTTTATAATAGTTTGTTTTTAACAATTTTTTTCAAAATGCTTTTCAGGTCTATCTCAGATTTTTTCAAAATATTTCTGAAGTTAATGCCTTTGGTTTTTGTTATCAATATTTGCTCTTTTTTATTACAGTTTTTTAAACAATTTTTTTCAAATTGTTTTACAGGTTTTTCTCAGATTTAAAAAAAAAAAAATTATTTAAATTTTTCAAGTTTGTTGCTTAAGTCTTTTGTTTAGAATATATGTTTCTAGAAAAACATATCTTTTTTTATAAAACATTCTTAAGATTTGTTTAGCACTTAGTTCTTTTTTAAATTGTTATTTCATAAAGTTTGTTGCTTAAGTCTTTTGTTTTTATATTTGCAAATTTATTTTCAATTTACAAGTTTTATTTGCAATTTTTCTTTTCAATACATGGAGTTGTCTTTTCTTTTTCTTTATTAAAAAACATTTCAAGGCACTTTATTTACAAGTATTTTTTTATTAATTTTATTTTTTTTATTTGCGTGTGTGTGTGTTTTGTTGAAACATACCTTTTTTTTGTTGTTGAAATTTGATTTTTTTTTAATTTTCTTTGATTTTTGTTCTTTAAAAGCACTTTTCTTTCTTCGTTAAGAAATTGATTTTTGTTGTAATTTTTTTAGAAATTCCTCAGGAAATTTTTGTGTGTTTTTTAATTAAAAAAAATATTTTTTTTTATTGTAATTGAAACAATGTAATCCACAGGAAGAATTTAAATCGAAAAGCTGGTTTCTTTTTATATTTTTTTTTGCTGATGTATTGCAACCCCTTTTCTGTTTTTTTTTTAATTTTTCTTAAAAAAAATAAATTTTTTTTAGGTTTAAGAGTGGCTTTTGACTTTCTTTTTTTGCTGTTTAGAGTTTAAAACACAACCGTTGTTAACACCACAATTGCATCATGAGCAATGACTTTGAACCTGTAAAATTTGTGTCTTTTATGCCTTTACACAAGGTCTCCAAAACGTTAAAGAAGTGCTAGAAAAATAATTGGCATTCGTTTTTTTTCTTTCTTTCATTCTTTCTTTCTTTCTCTTCAATATCTTTCATCTTTCTTTTGCCTTTTTTCTTAACATGATTCTGCTTGAAAACCTATTCTCCACCACTATCACCGCTCACAAGCATAAACGTTAAGGCGGCAGAGAAAGCAGCTAAAAACCATCTCTAATAGCCATTATGTTGTACTAACAGCAGCAACAAATAATAAAAGAAAGAGGTTAACAGTGTTGCTATTAACAGCACTAGAGAGTTATGCTCTCGCTCTCTCTCTCTGTCCCTGAAAAAAACCATCAGCGCATATACAAGATCAAGGTTTTTCTTGAAGTTTTTTTTTTTGTTTGTTCTTGTTGTGTGTGTAGAGTTTCGCTCTTCTTTTATGGTTCGTTAGTATTCTTTTTTTCTTTTGGTTTGCTATGTCTAAGCTGTGTGTGTGTGTGTTGTTGCTTTAGCCCTGAACTTGATCGTGGTTTAAATTGTAAACGTCAAGAAAATAAATCAGTCTTGCAGTTGCACTGCTAACGAAAACTTGATGTTTCCCATTGGCAGGCCAAGGCTTATTTTGAAGCTTTTTTGGGGAATGTTAGAAATTTAATTACAAGCGTTAATTGTTTAAGGCGTATACCGTAATATACCCCCTCCTGTTACCGTTAATTGTTATTCTTTCAATTTACAAAAATTTACAAATTCTTTATCGAAAACAAAAGACTTAAGCAACATACTTGTTACTCCCATTCTCTTAAATACAAAAGATTTCCAAAATTTCTTTAAAAAAATGTTACTTTTACTAAAGAAAATTTAAAATAAATTGAATTTCATTATTACGAGGGGTGGTATTTTATCGAAGACCAATCTATTTTTTCTAAGTAGATCTCCCTCTCTCCTCTTTTGTTTACAGCGTAAATGGTAGAATATTTGTCTCAATAGGTGAAATGCTTGCGTGATATGCTATGTTCATGTGTAAGGGAATACTGCATTCACTAGATTTTTATACCCTGTGTATCGGCTTCTACCCGGCCTTAACTTCTCCAGGGACGCATTGACATTCTTTATGAATTTAATGCCTGAATCTCAGTAACCACTTGATATTTTCGATGTAAAATTGAATCGTCTTAATAAAGTAACTTAATTACCCATTATAATGCTTTAGCCAGGTTTACAACCTAGCTTCTCCCACCACCCATATTCATGGATGGCGGTTACAACAGTTTAAAATCGACTCCGAATTGAGGAACTTTTCGTGGCAATTTTTTTTATTATCAGAGTTTTTTGTGAAAATACTGCTGAGAGGAAGTCACCTAAGAAATATTTGCTCGTATTTCGTTTTGTAGGAGATGTCTGACCTGGGGTTTGAACCCTGGCCTCACGTCTAATAAGCCTACTAGACTACTTCGACTATCTTTTAGTTACTTAAGCCAATGCTTAAGCATTACTTCAATGAAAACCTGTCACACACTGGAAGCAGTGCTGTACTTACAATTCACTGCATATGGTAGTAAAGGCCAGAGCCTTGAAGACTAAGAGCAAAATAATATAAAATTCATGAGAGAACTTCGAGATCTAATGAATCGACAGGCTAAAAGTGTCCTCTTAACTAGCCTCTGGACAGCAGCAATAGATTCTATGATTTTAGAAAATGCTTTGCAATGAGACTTAATTATAAAACTGATTGAAGTAATCTATAAACTCTTTCAGAAAAGGGATTATTTTGTGGTCTACGGATGTGTTAGAAACTGATCTTGCTACTGGAGCTAGAGTTTTTCATTTATAAGAATGCATTATTACGAACCCATAAGGAAACTCTCATATATCTTCCAAGCAGAACTCTATGACATCGAAACAGACTTGCTAAGGAGGTCCAAGGGAAGTACAGAGCATAGTACAGTGTACCTAGCAATACTATCTGACAGTCAGTTCCCCATTCAAGTACTAAGATCTTGAGGTTAAATTAAAGAGATTGTGGCACTCTGTGAAGAAGCTAGACAGAGGAAATAGGGTAGCTCCCTCTCTGTTAGGTCTTAAATCATGTGGGAACTCATGAAGTTGAACAGGCAGACAAGTTTGTGTGCAGCGGAATCTTTTATGCCGTTGATGGTTCCAGAAACTTTATATGGAGAGAGAAGAGATCTTTGGAAAAGCAAGCTCATCGGGAGGTATTATTGAACCTCTTCTCAAACCAAATGACTTTAAGGCAATCAAAACTTTTGTTGAGGAAGTACAATAAAAGAAGTAACTCATCAGACTATATAGTAATAACCTGAGATTAGTAGCCGACCTTTTATCAGGGCACTGTGGCCTCAGAATTATGATCACCCCGAACCCAAAATGTGGATTCTGTATTGGTAACAATAAATCATTAGAACAAATGCTTGGAAACTGTGAGACATTAATATGTCTTAGAAGGAAACAGCGGATTGTTCTTGTTGATAGCGAACACCATTTTGAAGGTTGTCAGGGGAAAGGTTTGAAGGAAACATTATGGCATTTCCAAATGAAAATAATGATAAAAAAAGTGTTGCTAAGTTCCAGAAAATGGCGGTGTATAGAACATATAATACCAAGTTTAGCTGATAATACTTCTTGACGAGTTTTTCTATGGAAGCTGCAAGACTGTGTTCGCCATAGGCTACTGGGGGATGTGCAGTTCAATACCTCTGCTCAGACTTCTGTCCGTAGTGTTCTGGCAAAAGCTCTGAGAGTAAATAAAATTGCCATAAAAAGTTTCTCAAATCTACCGTTCAAAGTCGAGATTAAAACTGTAGGTGGCGCCTCTTATGTTTAAAGTTATAATAAACTCAATCTGGGTAGCTAGAAGAAGCTACATTGTAATCCTAACTCAAGGGCTGTAATGGCCAATTAAGTGAGTAAGAATGAGTCTATTACGGTGATTGAAATGAAAGCTTAAAGTAGCAACTACTTAGGGAATGAAGGGATTGGGTTTAATACCTTGCATTGGAGTCAGATTTAAGGGTATCAGAGTGATGTTAGAAGCTAGGTTGTAATCTTTACTGAAGGATTATAATGACCAATTAAGTGAGTAAATTAATTGATCAAGAATGAGTATGATTTGTTGCTATGTTTCCTAGGTGGTTAAAATGTCGGCTTAAAGTAGCAATTACTCAGGGAATGATGGGAATGGACTTAATATCTTGCATTAGGGTCGGGTTTAGGGTAACAACTGCATAGCAAAAGTGTATCCATGATTGGAGGGATAGTTTAACGTCGATTCGGAACAACAGACTTTTCATGGCACTATTTATGCCAGAAGACTTATGAAAGGAAAAGATACATACTAATTGGCCATTACAACCCTTCAGTCAGGATTACGGCCTAGCTTCTCAACACCACTCATGTTGTGTGCGTTAATTTTATACATGAGTGGCGGGACCTACGTCGACTCCGAACGACAGATTTTTTTGAGAAACTTTTTCATGGCAATTATTACTCTCAGAGTTTTTGCCAGAAATCTGCTGAGAGGAAGTCGCCGAAGAAATATGTTTTTTCATATTTCATTTTGATGTCTGGACTGGGGTGAGAACTCGGGCCTCTCGTCTAATAAGCCAACTCACTACCTACTAGACCACGGAGACTTCGAGAGGAAAAGATATGTTTCTTAATAGTTTGATCGCCATAGTCTAACCTAACTTGACCACTTTTTTTTCTTTAAATAGGCCTCGGCTGTAAAAATTTTAATATTTATGTTCGCCTAAATACAGTAAATTCTTGGCGAGGCAACCTCAAGGGGCTTAGATACGATGTGTAACAGATTTTTCTGCTTCATTATTAGCATTCATTGCCGTTTACCTTAATAGCTTTGGCAATTATGGGTTGAGCTACTGAAAATCCAAAAATATTTCTTTTTTTTCTTTCTTTAAAAAAAACATTAAAAATAAGTTATGGCCCACAAAACTAATAATAAAATAATGCGGAGCGTTACAATTTTATTGGCAAAAGTAAAAGCTGCCTCGATCAAATATTATTTTTGAGAAATAAACCACAAATAATTGACGAACGACAAATAGATCACCTGAGAACAATAAGCAGAAAATGAGTATCGATTTGTTCTTTCTTTTTTTTCAGTTTTTTGCTAAAAAAAATTTAGAACATTTAGCGTGTGTGTGTGTGTGTTGTAAGAAAGTCTTATTGGCCATATTGCTATGTGTATAAGCCATGGCATATTATTTAGGCGTTGAAATACTTTAACCAACCGCAACAAGCAAAAAAACTGATTGAAAACAAAAACAAAAAAATATGTACCATTAGCTAAATTATAGCTGGTCATAGATAGTTACAACAACAACAACAACAACAACAACAACAACAACATGCTCTTTTGCAAAGCATAGCAAATTACAATGGAAAAAAACAAAAAAAAAACGTAGAAAGAATGAAAGAAAAATTACACATTGACTGTGTGGGGAAATATGTTTGTGTGTTTGAAGTCCAAGAGTTTAATTATTAGAATTTTTGCCGACACATTAAGAATATGAGACTGCTGACGAAGACTATGTGTCTGTCTCAATAGATGATCACCGTTTTTTTTTTGTCTTTTGCAAAATTTCTCTAAGAAATATGCTGCTGCTGTTGATAATGATGATGACCACAGAGTGGAAAAAGTGGGTGCCTAGCTTGCTGGAATACATAAAGAAGATCAGCAACAACAATAACAACAAAATTATTAAAATTTGAAAAGACATTAGCATGACCAGTAGGAATTTTTCTTTCTGTAGCTCAAATTGCCACGTAGTTTTTTCGGAAACAAAAATTCCAAACTTTCTGTTGCTTTGATAATTAGACTTGGCAGCATAGGGTTTGCCAAAAGCCTTTTCCACAAACTTTACCTAAAGACAACCTCTCTTGGCTATCGTCGGCATAGGGTTGTTTGATTTTAGATCACCTCAAATGAAGCGCTCGCAAAATCTACGTGCTTGCTGCTAGACGATGACTGTCATGGGGATTACAGTCATGGGCCGTATTTTTGCAAATTTTATGCGATTAACGCTCAAGGAATGAGCATTACTCATGCAGAGCTTTTAATAGAAATGAGGAAAATTGGTTATTAAAGGACGGAAAGGGACTGCATGGCACCTTGATGCTGTGATCATACGATCTACTGTACAGCTCTCATACTTTATAGAGTAACCATATAGTTTTTCTTCCAAGCCTATTGCCCTGATAAATTTCAGAATGCCGTTCGGTGTTAGCCACGCCCATTCCCTGCCCAGTATTTGGTATAAACATCGGCTATTATCCATTTGATTAAATGGATATTCTAGTACATTCCTCCCTTTCAATTTTCACACCCAGAACGTCTAAGGCTTCTGAAATTTCAAATTTTTTTTCACCACACAGATATGGTTGAAGTATTTTTAATCACAACATTGGCGCCACATTAGTAGAAGCCCTCTAGTGTCAAGCAAATATACACTCCCCGAAATATTTATAAGACCAAACGTATTTCTCGAAAAACTTAAAATCTTTTAGACCAATTCGTACCATTTTTGGGTTAAATATAACTAACTATAATATAAATCTTTTTAAGTAAAAAAAATGTTTTTTTCTTTGTTTAATAAAAGGATAGCACAAAATGAATTTCATTTTCAAACGAAAAAATTATAAGACCAAAATTAAATAATATTCACCTAAAGCTAAAATAACAATGATAAAAAACAACTACTGAGTAATTTTTGTATTTATTAGTAATTAGTGTGTCCACCGTGATTAATAATGACTTCCTGAAGTCGACGGGGCATAGAATTTATTAAATTTTCAATGCAATTTTGACCAATCCTACTCCATTCTCGTATGATGACACTTTTTAAGCATTTTACATCCTTATACTGAGTGTTATTATTGAAAACTTGGTCCGATAGTATTGCCCATAAATTTTTTATCGGATTTAGATCTGGACTACATGCCGGCCAATTCAAAACTGGTATATTTCTGGAGGACAGAAATGATTTTGTTGCTTTTGATTTATGGATTCCGGCGGTATCCTGCTGAAATATCCAATTGTTGCCAAACGAATCATCCCCAAAATTAATTAAAACGTCATCTAATAATTCAATATACTTCTCGCTATTCATTTTAGTTCATATAAAATAAATAGGAGTCCTTCCCATAGTCGAAATCCTACCCCAAACCATTACGGTGCCTTCACCGAAATTTCGCGACATTCGTTTACTTTTTTTTTTACGTGAATCCATCCAATATTTTTGGGAACCATCAGGACCATCTAAATCAACTTCTTTTCATCAGAAAAAATAACTGATAACGTTGAATAACTTCAACGAATGTCGCGAAATTTCGGTGAAGGCACCGTAATGGTTTGGGGTAGGATTTCGACTATGGGAAGGACTCCTATTTATTTTATATCAACTAAAATGAATAGCGAGAAGTATATTGAATTATTAGATGACGTTTTAATTAATTTTGGGGATGATTCGTTTGGCAACAATTGGATATTTCAGCAGGATACCGCCGGAATCCATAAATCAAAAGCAACAAAATCATTTCTGTCCTCCAGAAACATACCAGTTTTGAATTGGCCGGCATGTAGTCCAGATCTAAATCCGATAAAAAATTTATGGGCAATACTATCGGACCAAGTTTTCAATAATAACACTCAGTATAAGGATGTAAAATGCTTAAAAAGTGTCATCATAAGAGAATGGAGTAGGATTGGTCAAAATTGCATTGAAAATTTAATAAATCCTATGCCCCGTCGGCCTCAGGAAGTCATTATTAATCACGGTGGACACACTAATTACTAATAAATACAAAAATTACTCAGTAGTTGTTTTGTATCATTGTTATTTTAGCTTTAGGTGAATATTATTTAATTTTGGTCTTATAATTTTTTCGTTTGAAAATGAAATTCATTTTGTGCTATCCTTTTATTAAACAAAGAAAAAAACATTTTTTTTACTTAAAAAGATTTATATTATAGTTAGTTATATTTAACCCAAAAATGGTACGAATTGGTCTAAAAGATTTTAAGTTTTTCGAGAAATACGTTTGGTCTTATAAATATTTCGGGGAGTGTACCAACACAACATGAGATTAACTACTAGACAAATCAACGATAGCGAGTCTTGCTTCAGGATCAGTTCGGATATAGTAGAGGAGCACCCAGAAAATGTTAAGTTCCATAAGAAATCCTTCCACTGAGTTAACATATCTTTATTATACAGCGTTGTTGGCGTTTGGTCGATAGATTGCTGGCTTATTAAATGAGAGCTTGTGGTTCAAACTGCTGTTTAGACATAACGAACAAGAACGATATATGAGATCTCAAGTCAACGTTAAATTGTAGGTCTCGCAACACATGGATAAAATTAACTGTTGAAACATACATAGGTGGCGTAAGAAGGTAGGTTATAATCCAGACTAATGGATTTTAATAAACAATTAATTAAGTAACTGAGTAAGCTTTAACTATCAAAGTTCGGATGGATCTTCTGGAGGACCGTTTTTCCGTAAGACTCAATTCTCATGGTAGTTTGAATCACATCACTGGCAAGTATGTACACCACATGTCTTTCGAGCAAATAGGGAGATATTCAATGGTTATACTCATATTGGTTCCTGGACACGGTGACAAAGCAAATAACGCGATATGCAATGGTTATTATCATATAGGTTCCCAGACACGGTGACATTGAAAGTAATAGTGAAGCTGACAAAAAAAAAAAATTCAATTGATTGCACGCGTGTGATTGACATTCCTCTGCAGAGAGTCAAATATATGATCTTACACAAGCTGTACTTATATTGAAAGAAATGAGTGGATATTAAACCCACTTGCAGAGCAATAACACAGATCTTGTTTAATATTGATATAAGCAGAATAAAATTTTAGTAAAACCTGACCAGATTCCATCTTAGGGAACTCATAGCAGTTGTAACGGGACACTAACCTCTGACGGCATACGCTTAGAAACTGAGAATATCTTACAATGCCTTCTGTAGAAGCTGTTTCGGAGTGCAAGATGAGGAGATCGCAATATATCTTCTCCTATATTTTCCGTTATACGGAGAGTTTGTTGACAGAATGTGTCTCGTTAAAGATGAGTTGGACAGAATCCACACCTCAATAAAATGGTGCGACAGGCTGAGAGATCCCAGGCATGAGTTGTAAATACATGGTGGAATAGGTGGGTACAGGACGGCGTTATTATTATGGGATCCAAAAGGTGATTTTCTAGACTGCTGCTAACAAGAGAGGGATTTCAAGGTGGCTTATCATGATCAGTTTAAGAGTGAAGAGAGTCATACCAATCAGAAGCAATGCACATCCTCCACGGTTACACGTAATAGTCACCATTTATGCTCTTAGCAATCGGTTGAAAAAAAAGGAGTTTGACTCAGGCACAGCGAGCAAAAAAGTGTTCTGTTGATTTCATACTTCTGCTTGCAACATATGGTTCGAAGGTGGTTTATTATCACAACATGGGTTCATGGAGACTTGAAGCATTGTGTGCAACGAAGTAGTTAACCTATCTGCCTTGGATTTATCTCAAGCAGCATGCACATGCGATTTGGAATTGTAGAAAGCATGGTAGTTTGTCCAACACTCAAAATCCTTTTTCTTAGTTCCATTTTCATGCGATTTGGAGTTGCAGAAAGCATGTTAAATTGTCCAACACATAATATCCCTTTACTTTGTTCCATTTTCAGTTAAAGATTACTATGAGTATCTCCGTAGAAATGCGAAGCTTACTACTGATCACAAAAGCAAACGATTGTTAAACTTTGCCAAGAGATGGTCACAAGCTAATGCTTCATACAGAAGTATGGTCAGGATAGCACATGAAAGCCATGGCTTTGCATAGAGAGCCCTTAGTCATTTTTAATTAAATCATAAAAGCAAATGATCGTTAAACTTTGCCAAGAGATGGCACCAAGCTAATGCTTCATACAGAAGTATGGGCAGGATCCCATATGAATGCCATGGCTTTGCATAGAGAGCCCTTAGACATTTTTAATGAAATTTTTAGAGCCTTTCTTTATAAATCTAAAATTTTTAGACAATTCTTTTACAATCGCTTTCCTATTGACCCCTGTCTTTCCTTGTCTAACAACTTCAAAAGCAATTTCCATAGTTTGTTGCAAAAATTTCAACATTGAAAAGAAGATAAAGAATGTGTTGCCTATAACAGCCCATGATGCATTATAACTATCATTATAATCACCATCATCATCATCATCATCAACATATGGCTCACTGCTGCTAATAAATGTATGGAACATCTGTCGAAGATTTGATGATTTGACACGGTTAATGTCACTGTCACTGTCTTGCATTTTCCACAGATTTTTTTCATTTCATTTCGTTTTTTCTTTTTTTTTCTATTTCTCAAATCGTGTTGAGCTTCTTAGATTTCATTGTCTTTTTGCATCTATGTATGTATGTATGTATGTATGTATGTATATATGTACGTTTCTAAGCCAATGATATTAAAACTTTATATTGCCTGGTTTACAACGGTTTTATTACTCGAATTAAAAAAAAAAAAAACTTTTCAAAAGAAACAGAAGAAGAAAAAGAAATAATGAACATTATTGTTGTTGTTGTTGCTGTGCAGTTGGTATCTTCTAATTATTTGTAGAGATTCTTTGAAACAAAAAAAAAAAAAAGATTTTGTTACGCTTTCCCAGCTATCATCACACATTACCTGGGATTTGGAGTTTTTGTTTCTAAACACGTCTCTTTATGGAATGATTTTTATAGGTTTGCTTATAAAGGGTCCGCCATCTAACGTTTTTTTTTCCAAGAATGGTAACACTTAGCTCATGTCTGATTTGACAGATAATTAATTTTATCCTTCCGATGAACGAATATGCTGGGAAATGGGCCTACGATCGACTTACAGAAGATGACGATTTTGGCAAAAAAATCATCTTTTCAGATGAAGCTCATTTTGATCTTGGCGGGTATGTAAACAAGCAAAATTGTCACATTTGGGGCACAGAAAACCCGCACGCATACATTGAAAAGCCGACGCACCCAAAACGAGTCACTGTTTGGTGCACTGTTTTAGTCCATAGGCATAATTGGACCATTTTTCTTCGAAAATGAGCAAGGAGCGGCCGTTACAGTCAATGGCGACCGTTATCGGGCCATGTTCAACGAATTTTTGTTCACAAAAATTCAAGAGGAGGATATTGGCAACATTTGGTTTCAACAGGACAGCGCTACGTGCCACACAGCCGATGCTACACTCGATGTTTTGCGTCCTGTTTTTAAAGATCACATTATCAGCCGCAGCGCTGATGTCGTTTGGCCACCTCGGAGCTGCGATTTGACACCGTTGGACTATTATTCGTGGGGTGCCGGTTAAGATAAGTGTTACGCTGACAAGCCAGAGACAATTGACGCTTTAAAGTCGTGAAGCCATTGGTGAAATGCAGCTGTACACAATCGATCGTGTAGGCTACTGCATGGCCAGCCGAGGCAGCCATTTGAATTAAATTATTTTCCATTATTAACCGGAAGGATTGTACTTTCAAATAAAAAAATAGATTTGAGAAAATATTCAGTAGTTTTTCTTTAAAGCATTTTCAAAAAGAAAAAAGTTATTTAGCGGACCCTTTACAACAATAGAGGCAGAAGCGGTAGAGGAAGAATAGGCCAATAAATAATGGCATAAAAATGAAAACAGCACAGAGGGATTAAAATATTCAAATTTTCATAATTTTTTCGTTTTGTTTTCCTTCTTTGTGATAATGTAGGACACCTTCAATTTTTGTTTTTGATTTTAGATCTCGTTTTCCTTTAATTTCTTTATTATTCCACAGTTTCGTTGAGTTTTTCTTTTTGACATCAACTCTGTTAATTGTTGTCACCGAACTCACGGCTCCGTATGAGGAGCAGAGGTATTTGGTTACAAAATATTCTTTGGATGGTAATTCTTAATGTCTGGAATGTTGTTAACATCTTGAGTAGCTAATTAAGAGGAGATTATATGATTCCAAAACATAAATCCGACAATGTTTATATATTTTGTAGCCACAATAATCAAAATTTTTCCAAAAACAAAGTTAAAATTCCACTGAAAGTCTACCACGCATAAATAAATAATTTGTCTGCATACAACTTCCTTTAGACCACTTGCGTCTGCAATAAAATATAAACAAAAGACTTAAGCAACAAACCTGCAAAATATATGTATTTTTTTTTTTTAATAACAATTACATACAATGGCTTTGTGGTAGACATTCTGTCCGATAGTCAGGAAACGAAATAAATCAATTACGCAAATGACATGTTACAAGCTCATGGGTAAGGAATACAAATTTAAATAATTTCTATCATGAAAAAAGGAAAATTTTCTAGAATGAATGAGCAGTCGCAATTTTATAATAAAAGGCTTCAAATATTTCATAATAAAAAATACAGCATATGGTAGGCTTAAGTTGGTTTCATTGAAAACAATACTCAGCAATACTCAACAGCAGTTAGTCGTGGAAGTCTTTCTTGGAAATCTTTTTCTTTAGGGGTGCTTAGCCTGAATTAAAATAACATGCCAAGTGCAACGATCATACATGTTCCTCTTCCAATTTTTCACTTCAAAATTTGTGAGATTGACTACAACTTGATATTTCCATTGGAGCCGCGGTCGTTCTCTTTGGCGTTTTTCCTGGAGTACATATTCGAAACAAATTTTCTTCATTGATACGCACGACCTATCCAAACCAATTTAAATTTTGGATTTTAATATGCCTAACGACATACATAGATGTCTCTTGCAGTTTATGACTCATCCGATATGTTTATTCACAGCCATACATACATATATAATTGGCCATTACAACCCTTCAGTCAGGATTACGGCCTAGCTTCTCATACCACTTATGTTGTGTGCCTTAGTTTCATACTTGAGTAGCGGGTTTAAAGTCGACTCCGAACGACAGATTTAGAGAAACTTTTTCATGGCAGGCTTTTTATTTACTCTCAGAGTTTTTACAAGAAATCTGCTGAGAGGAAGTCGCCAAAGAAATATTTTTGTTTTCATGTTTTGTTTTGATGTCTGGCCTGGGGCTCGAACCCGGGCTTTATGTCTAATGAGCGAACACACTACCTGCTAGACTTCGGAGGCAAATAATAAAATTGCCTCATCATTTTAAAATCGCCATAAGCGTCCTAACAATAGACTTTTCGCAATGTGGTGGATAAATTCGTGTATACTGGTTAAGTAAACTATCGACTAATACCCATACGTGAAAGGAGCATAAGATGTGTTGAAAACATGGCTTCTGCCTCTGAGAGCATGCAGAATCTCATGCAATCGATTTCGCATTGCTCACAAGAATTCTGCCTTTCATAGACTACAACTTGATACATTTTTGCGCTGTAACTAGGACCTGATCTGTACATTATTCAACTCAACCAGGAATGTAGGGTCTGATCGTAATTATTTTGAAAATTGAATTGTTCAGTTCAAGGAGTGGCCGGCATGCATCACGCAAAAGATGAGTGTAGAAATTAAATAGAAACGTTCTGCTTACCAAGCGGAAGCAATAACATTCATTTTCATGGTAAGAAGTCGTATGCTTTTTGAATTATTTTTTCGGAGAAAGAGATCTATTGAGCCTTACAACAGGGTCTTTGGAACTTTGAAGCTGCATCTCTCAAATTAGAAAGGCTAAGAGCGTCAAATTCATACCAAAAAAGTCACTGGTGAGTGCGAATTTTGGGCTGGTATCGTCATTGTTCCATACATCTCGAAGAATGACGTTGGCCAGTTATATAGGTCGATGATTACTAACTTCTTTTGGGCCTATATTGTGTGATCTGGACACCAACAATATGTGGTAGGACAATGCCAAGTGCCACATGGCAAATGCAGCATTAGATATTCTGCACAAGCAATTCGGGGGCATGATTATCTCATGTAGAGGTGATGTGGACTGGTCACCGACAAGATGTGATTGGACCCAGTCGGACGTTTTCTTGTTTAATATTCTTAAATCGTATGTGATGGCATGTCAAGCTACCAACCACAGCCATTTATGGATGAAATTAACACACACAACATGGGTGCTTTGAGAAGCTAGGTTGTAATCCTAACTAAAGGGGTTATAATGACCTATGAAGCTATGTAAGTAAGTGAGTTTGCATTCATCCCAACTAGAGGGCTATTCAGCATTAAATAAGCTTCTAAAAAACTACTTTTTATGTCCTAACAAAGATGGTATATGTGGCTTCTTTATGGAGTACACGTATGTGCAGTCTAGCATCTGTTTTTTTTTTTTATAAAATTTTTTTATAATTTTTTAATTTTTTTTGACATAGAGGGCCTATTTATTGTATTGTAGGCTTTATGAAAAAATATGTTTTTAAGCAATTATTTTCTTGGCCATTGGCTTTATTTGCTTAAAAACTATTTTTCTATTGACATTGTCTTGAGCAAAGTTTGTTTCCTAAGTCTTTTGTTTTTCTTAGTAAAGGCTAATGGCATTTAGTGGTTATGTTTTTTGCATTATTTATTCTTTTATTTTGTTTTTTTTTGTAGGCAAACACCCGCTCTAACGGTTGTTTATTTTCTAAAACTTTTGCTTTGTTTTTCTTGCGAAAGAAGAAAAACAATTTTTCGTTTGAAAATATTGATTTAAGCTAAGCATACTCGTACTTGTTTAGAATCTTAAGAAATGTTTTCTTTTCTTTTCGTTTGGTTTTTTTTTGTTTTCTTGGCCTAAAAGAATGTATTTTTTTAAAAATTATTTGCTAAACATTAATGTTAACGGGTGGTTAATTTCAAGTGATTTATCATAGAATGTGAACTCTTTGAACATTTCATTTCTGTTTTCAAGAGTTTTTTTCTTGTTGTTGTTGTTGTACTTTATATTTAATAACTAATTACCAACAATTAAATAAACTGTCATAAGTGTCAGCTTTCCTATTAAATGTAATTAATTTTCTCCCTCAATCGTTGGCCAATTTAAAAGAATGTTGAAAAGAAAATAAATTACACGAACAAAAAAACAGAAAAACTTCAAATAATTTGCAACGTGAAAAAAAAACAAAACATCACAGAATATTTTTAGAAATTAAAAAAAGAAAGAGAAAAAAAAACGAAGAGAAAAAACTCTGTGGATTTAATTAACGCTTATATGCACATTTGCCATATAAAACTGACGTATGGCTTAATATTATTTGGCACTGTTACACAGAAGAAAAAAAAGCAAAAACTAAGCGAGACATACTTACGTCGGTCTTTTATGTTCACAAAATTATTTATGAGACTGTAATAATCAAAAGAAAAAATGAAAAAAAAAAATAAAAACGTCTTATTTTTCTAGCTAAAAATAGAGAAATCACCTTCAACATCAACGATTTGGTAAAGAAATAGGCAAGACAGTGGTGTAGCTTGCTTCTTGTATACATATGTTCCTCTTACTCCTCTAGGGTGCATAGGGCCGCTTCTTAGGTGAGGCTAAACTAGTCATAGACGTTCAGTCCTGGTCTATGGAAATTACATACTTCGTCATTACAACCCTTAAGCCAGGATTACAACCTAGCTTCTCACACAACCTATTTCATTTGTGTTAATTTTATCCAAAAGTGGAGTGAGGAGTGACAGCTTTAATTTCGACTCCCAAATTCGACAATTCATGATGAAAAGCATCCTGTAGTCCCTCCCTTTAGGAGAGAGATGCGATTTTTTCATAGGAGTCCTAAAGGGGTGTATCCCCTTTAGACACCAGATCAATAGAGGGAATAAGATCACTGCACTACCAAGTGGTACACCACTCTTTCATCTTAAACCAAAACCTATAGAACTGGTCCCAGAGCGGCTCAATGGGCTTAACACCACAACACAGCCACACTTATAATGAGAGGTTATGGTGTCCATATGGATTGATTTGGCTTGGAAATCCTACATAGATGTGTACTTAATTGGTCATTACAAGCCTTTATTAAGGACTGCAACCTAGTTTCTTACGCTAACCATGTTGTGTGTTTTAATTTTATTCATGAGTGGCGTGACATACAGTTTAAATCTCTTCTCTGAACGACAAATTGTTGAAAAACTTTTCTTGGCAGTTTTATTTTACTTTCAGAGCTTTTGCCAGAAGACTGGTGAGAGGAAGCCGCCCAAGGATATTTTTTCATATTTGCCTGTTTGATCGAGATATACGAGCTGGCGTTTGAAACATTTGCTCGCCTTTAATGCAGCAATTGAAGATCCTCTGCGCAAAAGACCAAATGGCCTGCCTAGAGAAGCAATAATCCCCTAAGGCGTCTAGGAAGAAGGTCGAAAAACATAGGCTCAGAAATAGGAAAACCTCTCCTAAATAATCAACAGACGTCTGCTACACAAACGGGGAGGCAAAACTATCACAGCGCTCTATGGAACTGAAATTAGGAAGGATACGGCATTGGAGCTGTTCTGCTAAGAGCCTGAGTGTAAGAGCTATGGGCATATTTTAAAGACGATTAGAAAAGCTGCATTGCCAAGGGAATACCCTGAATTTGAAATCCTTATAGCTAATGTCAGTGGATGAGGCAAAATATTTAAGGCATCCACTTTGGATTTAGATCGACTGTAAGGATGCATAAATTGATTTAGGATGGTCACCAGAAGACTTTCTAGGTGGAAGGTTAGTAAGCTGACGGGGTATTCAGGATGACCACCTAAAAACTTTCTGAGTGGATGGTAGGCAGTTGTATCCAAGGCACACACACTTTCTGAGCGAACGGTGGGAAGCTGACGGATCATTCAGGTCATCAAGTCATCATCAAGAGCTCATGTAATCAGCTTCCTGGAGAAGAAAGCTAAAGATGACCACTTGAAGGCTTTCTGAGTGGATAACAGGAAGCTGATGGTGAGTTCAGGGTATCATGTATCCAAGCCACACATACTTTCTGAGTAGAAGATTGGTAAGCTGACGGTGTGTTCAGCGTACATACCATGTATCCAGAGAATATGTAGTCAGCTTTTTCTTTCCGGAGGAGAAAGCTAAAGATGACCTCCGAACCGCTTTCCAAGTGAAAAAGAGGAAGCTGATGGGGTATTCAGGATATCATGTATCCAAGGCAAACACACTTTCTGAGTGAAAGGTGGGATGCTGACGGAGCATTCAGCTTCCTGGAGAAGAAAGCTAAAGATGACCACCTAAAAACTTTCTGAGTGGATGGTATGAATGGTGAATGGTGGTGAAAGTTGGGAAGCTGACGGGGTATTCAGTGTACCATGTATCCAGAGCACATGTAGTCAGCTTTTTCCTCCCTAAAGGGAAATCTAAAGATAACCGCCGAAACACTTTCTAAGTAGAAAAGAGGAAACTGATGGGGTATTCAGAATATCATGTATCCAAAGCAAACACACTTTCTGTGTGAAAGGTGGGATGCTGACGGACCATTCAGATCATCAAGTATCCAGAGCCCTTGTAGTCAGTTTCCTGGAGAAGAAACCTAAAGATGACAACTTGAAGACTTTCTGAGTAAAAAAAACAGGGAGCTGATAGGGTGTTCAGGATGTCATGTATCTAAGGTAAATAGACTTTCTGAGTAGAACATTGGAAACTGACAGGGAGAAGAATGCCAAAGATGAACTCCTGCTGGCTTTCTGAGTGGAAGGTAGGAAGCTGTCAGAGCATTCACGACCCCCCCCCCCCCCGAGGGGAGTTTGGGGCAAATGGCAAAACATATTCTACTACCACATACCCTGTGGCGATATCTGAAGACCAAGACATTCGTAAATTCGATATGCGGGATTGATGGAGGCCAATTAGTAATTATCATTGAGAATACTCAAGTCTAAGCCGAGTACGGTTGGCAGGAATTGATATATATTCCAGTAGGAATTGATATATGAAAACTTAAGTGACTTCAGGACAGAATTACAGTGGATGAATTTACTGCACCATGACTGTAATTTTTTGGGACCCTTTGGGCAACTGTTGGAATTAATGTTTACATTAGTAAACTAATGATATTCAGCATTGACGAAGGCCAATTGGTAATTACCATCAGAAATAGTTAAGTCTAGATATTAACCGAGTAGAACCTGATAAGAATTGATATATGAAAACTTATGTAAGTGACTACAGGACGGGCATCCACTGTAATTTACTGCACCATGACTGTAATTTTCTGGGATCCTTAGGGCAACTGTTGGAGGGAATGTTTACATTAGTAAACTAATGACATTCAGGATTGGTAATTACCATCAGATATCAACTGAGTAGAAATCGGGGAAGGAATTTTGATGTATGACAACGTAAGTGGCTATAGTTTGGGCATGTACTAAGCAACACATTGCAATTTACTGGAATCCTTACGGCAACTGTCACAGAAGATGTTTACAAAATCCTATCTTCCTATTGCACCACTGTGCCTTCTAAACCGATTAATATGTTGACGTATTATCTTGTTACATGGTGACTAACTAACAGGCACCACCAATATGTTTTTGCTAATTTAAATATTTAATGAAAGACAACGAAGGAGAAAAAGAAAAAACGGAGAATTTTAAAATAGAAAAATTCAATAAAAAAGGCTACATAAACATGAGTTACCAAGTTACCAAGAGAAAAATTATAAAAACTGTGGGGGTTCGTTCGTTCGGTGTGATGAAAAAATTCTTAAAAAATTTTGATTTTTCCTGACTCCCCTATCTTTTATTAATTTTAATTGTTATTATTACAGTGCATTAAATAATTGTGTTAACTTAACCATCATTAATCTTCTAAACGACCTCGAACACTATAGAAGAAGAAATTAATTTTTCATTTGGTTTCGTTTTGATTAATTTCTGCCCCCCAAAAATTTTTGTGAAATATTTATACACCCAGTATCTAATAATTGAACTAAAGCCATGGATTGAATTCTAAACCGTATAAACATGCAAACCAAACATCCATCAATAAATATTTGATAGAAAAAAAAAAATTTTATCCATCAAATCGTATTCTTTTGAAAGCTATATGGCCAGTGATCGTCTCCTCTGGTGAAAAGTGAAATGTGAATGAAAAGTTTAAAGCCGAAGCTAAAGCTGACTTTCATAAAATATTTTCGATAATGACTTTATGTTTGGTTATTAAAAAATTAAGCGCTTCTCGGCATTAAAATGTATTTATTTTAGACATTAAGCTGGCGATAACCATAGCAATAGCAATAGCAATAGCAAAAGCAATAGCAATAGCCATCAACAATCGATAACTTTAATGATGATGTCGATGTGATGGGTATTAAATTTTTAATTTTTTTTCTTTATTCTTCATTAAATTCTTCGTAGGAAGTTGTAGAGAGTTGTTGTTGAGGAAAGAAAAAAAAACATATAAATTAATAGAATTATTATGGCTTGTGCTTCTTTTTTTTGGCGTGTGATGTGAAAGTTTAAAATGAGGAAAAAAAAAAGAAATAAAATTTACATTTTATTAGCCGGGATTTTTTTTTTTTTTGATACCCTACTTTACATAGGTTGGACTGCCCCTAACCAAGGGGCAAGTCATGTCCAAATACATGGCTTCGAATTGGTACTCATGTGTAGCAGTTTGCTACATCTGGGGGCGTTGGTAGACGCATTGTATTTCACCCTGTGCGAAGAGCACCATAGAATTAGGTCCACGCGGACAGGTATCCATGTAAAACCCATCGTCGTTTACATAGGTTGGATTGGATTTATGCCGATATGTGGCATATTTGTGTCCAGCAAAGGTCTTTGTTTCGTTATTAATCCTCTAATGATCTTCACCAGATAGTTTCTTAAAGTGCTAAGTAGGTTTCGCCCTTCATTTATAAAATTAAAACACACGACATGGGCTCTCTCCGTCTCCATCTCTACCCCTTCAGCTTCCCAACCTTCTATTCGAAAATCTTCAGGTGAACATCTTGAATCACTTTGCACATGCTTACAGTTAATTAAAATATAACTCGAATGGAAGTGGTTGCCCTCAAGCTATTGCCTCGTCCTGTGCAATTAGCTACGACGAGCATGTCCAGTGCGGTTCAAGGTATTCCCTTGACTATGCAGCCTTTCTAATGGTCTTTGCAATATTTCCACTGCTCTTACTCGCAATTCTTTCTGCCCAATTCATAGGTTCTAAGGAGAACAGCTTCAATGCTTAATTCTTTTAATATCAGTTCTATAGAGGCTATTGATAGTTTTGCTTTTCCGTTTGTATAGCAGACAACATCTGCTGACGAATTAGAACATGTTTTTATGGTCAGGTGAATCAGTCTGACTGTGCTAATAAAGGATATGATATTTACCATCGAATTCGATTTCACCATCCGCTCTAAGTAGAATTTTCAAATCACTTAACGTATATCGCAGCCTTCACTCCTTATCACATAGATGTGGCGTTCTGTTAAACCAATTGAACCTAAACTACCGCTGCTGCAGCAGTTCTAAAGGTTTAGATTGAAGGGATTAACAGTGGCATGCTTTCATTCGGAGACCTATTGGTCCATTGTGTCAAAGACCCTGCATAAAAGAAAAAGGGCACAAACTGTATTTGAAAACAAAGCAAAAAAATGCCCAAGAGGGACGAGATGAAAATAAAAAAATGAAAAAAATAGAAGAGAAAGTAAAATAGAAAAAAGGATAGTGAGAGATCCCCCGACCATTATGCCTCAGAAGTCGCCGTAGTATAGTAGGTAGTGTGTTGTATTATTAGACTTGACGTCACGGTTCAAACTCCAGGTCGGCCAGCAAAGCGAAAATATGAAAAAAATGTTTCATTCGCAGCCTTCCTCTCATCAGTGAGTCTTCTGGCAAAAATTCTGAGTATAAAATAAAATTGCCATGTAAAATTGCTTAAAATTCTATTTCTCGAAGTCGACGTTAAACTGTGGTTACCACCACTCATGTATAAAGTTAACACACACAACATAAGTAGAAGAAAGGATTGTAATGACCAATTAAGTACACATGTTATCGCTCTGTATAGGATTTTCGTACCATTACAATGCTTATAGAGACCTTAACCTCTCATTACATATGTAATGAGTCTCCCATGCCGCTGTTGGACCAGTCCTATACATTTTAGTTTAAGCTGGAAGAGTGGTGTGCCACTGTGATAGTAGTGGCGCCATTCCCTCTATTGGCCTTGTGTCTAAAGGGGATATACCCCATTAGGACTCCTATAAAAAATCTCATCTTTCTCCTACACGGACTACAGAGTAATATACTGCGTGCTGTTCATTATGTATTGTTGAATTCGGGACGATACTATTCACAAGAGATTTTAAAATCTAAAATCCACTCCGAAAAACTCACTGTTTGGTGTGAAGTGGTCCATATTTCTTTGAGAACGACTTTAATCCAGCCTTTTAAGTCGATTACTACCAACTTCTTTTGTTCTGAATTGGATGATCCGAACATGTGGTTTTAACAGGATGGTGCCACATTGGATATTCTACATGAGCGAATTGAGGGCATGGTCAGCGTACAATTTAATCCTGTTAGACTTTTTCTTGTGGGCTGTTCTTTAGTCGCTGATGTATGCGAATAAGTTACAAACTAAAGATGTTCCTACAGACAACATAACCCATGCCATCTGACAAATTCAGCTTGATTTATGCACCAGAGTTGTGGAAAATTGAATATTACGGATGCGCTCCAAAAACTCAATCCAATTTGACAAGATGTTGCTTCAATAAGGTGGCAAATGTCAAAGTTTAGAATCTCATTAGGATGGTTGTGGTGGAAAACGCACGGAAAAATCTACAGAGATTTTGCAGAAGAAACTGAATAATTGACAGCAAATTTGACAAGATATAGCTGCAACAAGGTAGCAGCTGTTGAAGTTTGGAGGCCTGTTAAACAAATTGCATTAAGAAATTCAAATCTTAACCCCATCAACCGTTAGCTTCAGAAAGTGGTGCCATCTCAGAACATGGAAAAAGATCTATGTTCATCTTGAAAACTTGCCTTTTTTAAGACTTTTTGCATTCGTTTGTTTGCCAAACAACTGCAGAAATCAGAACCACAATTAAATGAAACAAATTTCGTTAAGAAATTCAAATCTTAACCCCCCTAACCTAACGACCTTTAGCTTTAGGAAGTGATGTCGTTTCAGAATATGAAAAAAGAGAGATATGTGCCTTGAATGCTAGGATTATGTAGGATGTTTTGCATTTCTCTGTGTAGAAAACAAATCTGTAAATAATTAACACATATTGATTTCTAGGAAATCTTTATTTCCAGCGATATTTGTTTAAGTAAAACAAAAGACTTAAGCAACAAACTTGCCATATTGAATATTTGATGTTTGATTAGCAAATATTTTTTGTTGTTTTTTTTTTCTTTAAACGAAACTTTACATCATTGAAAGAACGAAAGTACCTTTAAAACAGAATTGTACCGTTAAAATGTTAAATATTTGCACTTGCCTGCCTAAAGAAACAAATTTTTTAATTTTTTTTTTCAATTCTTTTTAAATTATTTTCGCAAATAATATCGTTTTTATCTACAAATTTTTGGTTGTTTTTTTCTATATAAACAATAAACCAAACCATGTAGTGCTAACACATAAAATCAACGAAGCGTCTTGGGTCATTGTCATTTAATGTTTGTAATTCTAAACGTTAAACGACGCTCAAGAGAGAGAGAGAGAGAGAGAGAGAGAGAGAAATATTTTCTCGTTTCTTATTTCTATTTTTTTTGTTTTCATTTGTTTTCTAACAATAAAACCAAAGTGACAAACCAGAAGTATTTGTAATGAAATGAAAAGAAAAATGAAATGAAATGAAATGAAATAATGAATGTTAGATTGCTTGTTATCTTGTTTGTTTTTCTTTTTCATTGTTTCGTTTCATATTTTTTTTCGGTTTTCTAAGAATAAAAACGAAAAAACGAAAAAAATGTTGTTTAACAGCTTTCATCATAACCTACTGGCTACTGTTGCCGCTGCCGAAGCTGCCTTTGCTGCTGCTGTTAATTAACAGGTGTAACAGGCCAAGAACACTATTGCTTACTTACAGTCATACTTAAATAACGGCATATCAATTAAAATTCTTTCAGTTGAATGTGTTGAAAATCAAATTAAAAAACTTGTTATTATAATTGCCAGTAAATGGCAGCCCTTTTTTATGAGATTAAATTAAGAAATTTTGAATAAAAAAAGAAAAAACAAAAGACTTAAGACACAAACCTTACAATTTTTTTTTAATACATTTTTTAAGATTCAATTGCAAACGAAAATTCTTTCAAATGTGTAAACTTAAAGATGAAGAAAGTACTTTCTAATGCCTTTGCTAATCATATTTATGATCTCATATCATTGCTTCAGTATAAATAAATACGTAGGTAGTGTAGAAAGGAAAGCACCAAGGCAAGTTGTAAGGTCTCAAAGCCTATAGCTTTCTTAAACTTCAGCTAGTACACTCCTCTGAACTGAGTTATGTGTAGTATTAGTATCAACCGTAGCTTGTGATGGCTGGTCATTGACATTAAGGGTCGCCAACCTATATGACATCTGCAACCCATTTTTTCTGAAATAGGCTACATGTCATATAGTATAGTAGTAGTAGTAGTACTATAGTGGTAGTAGTAGTATAGTAGTAATACTATAGTAGTAGTAGTATAGTAGTAGTACTATAGTAGTAGTAATATAGTAGTAGTACTATAGTAGTAGTAGTATAGTAGTAGTACTATAGTAGTAGTAGTATAGTAGTAGTAGTATGGTAGTAGTAGTATAGTAGTAGTAGTAGTATAATAGTAGTAGTATAGTAGTAATAGTATAGTAGTAGTATAGTAGTAGTAGTATAGTAGTAGTAGTATAGTAGTAGTAGTATAGTAGTAGTAGTATAGTAGTAGTAGTATAGTAGTAGTAGTATTGTAGTAGTAGTATAGTAGTAGTATAGTAGTAGTAGTATAGTAGTAGTATAGTAGTAGTAGTATAGTAGTATAGTAGTAGTATTGTAGTAGTAGTATAGTAGTAGTAGTATAGTAGTAGTTTTTTTTGTTTTTGGCGTGTGAGGTAGGGTTCAAAATGTTTTCGCACTTACAGTGACCGTCGTCAGCTGCGTCGAGTGGTGCTTCCACTAAAACAATCCCTCCTCCTCTTCTGGGGATACTCCCTTCCCAGAACGACGTCCTGTAAAGGACCGTTATCCCACGTCTGGGTACGCCATATTTGAAGCCAGCCTCAAGCTATTGGCTCGCCTTCTCGTGTATCATTTCGTCGCACTGTGTCAAGGTTGACCTGCTTTGCAATGACTTACTTAGGATGCCTTCACTGTATGCCCGGTATTCATCACTTTCCACCATGCCGATACGATGCAGTTGTGTCCATGTATGAGTAAGTACTCTCATTAGTGTACTCAAGTCGCCCTTGGTTAATTTTCAAACATTCATGGTTTCAGCCTCATCGAGATGGCCTTAGAGTATTCTTGTAATCCATTCAATCATGTCACTGCTCCATTCGCTTTCTCAGCTTGTCCTTCAATGTACCGAAAGGCAATGGATTATCCAAGTTAAGGTCATGCAATACACTGTCTGCAGTACAAGCATTATTCACTTTATCATTACCGATCACAGATTTTCAAGAAGCTTTTCAGCTTCTTCTCAGAGTTTTTGCCAGAAGATGTCTGATGCCAAGAGTTAAACCACGGGCTCTCGGTCCTAATAAACTTCAAAACATCTCTTGAAGCTTATACAGCACCTTCTCTGTGTTGGTATAAAAAGCTTGTATAGAGAATATCTTAATAGTTTGACATTCTTTTTGAGACCAACACTCAGCGGTCACTTGCTGCCGTATATTGTGTTCGAATTAGAACAATAAGTTATAGGAAGACGGAAGAAGGTGGGAGTAGTGTTTATGGACATAAGAGTGGAATCTTTGTCTATTATAAGTGACAGAGAAAACCCCTGCAGGAAAGGAGTTCAACATGCGTACAGTCTGGCTAAAGAACAAGTTCTGGTTAATCGACTATAAACGGATGTGCTCAGTGATAAAGACGGTTGTTGCGTAAGGGTATACGATTATTGGGAATAAGTGGCTTTATCTACATACATAATTGGTCATTACAACCCTTCAGTCAGGATTATGGACCTAGCTTCTCACAGCACCCATGTTGTGTGTGTTAATTTTTATGCATGAGTGGTCTGACATACAGTTGTCGACTTCGAACGACAGATTGTTTTGAGAAACTTTTCATGGCAATTTTATTTACTTTCAGAATTTTTGCCAGAAATCTGCTGAGAGGAAGCCGCCGAAGAAATATTTTTCATATTTCCCATTTGATGGTGTTTGAACCGTGGCCTCACGTATAATAAGTCAACACCTACCTACTAGACTACGGCGACTGCATCTCACTAGAGAAATATACGTTGCAGTAGTAACGACAGAACAGTGAAGCACAAGCTGCCACGAAACACAAGCTGCAATGTATCCGTAGAGTTGGATACCCTGCCGCCATTAATGAGTGCCTGCATTGTTTCCTGTAAGCGGTAGAGAAGCCTCAAAATAGACTGCGAGTTGCATACATGAGAATTGTACAAACAACTGTAATTATTCTCTGTCGGTTAGAAGTGATATTAACACTAAGAAAGTGAAGATTTTCACCCAGTGTCTTACCGTTTTCTTACTGACCAGTTAAAAGTGATGTAAATAGTAAGGAGAAGTAAAGGTTCTCTTCCACTGTCTTTAGTAATCGAGACACTAGAATGAATGCTTCTTTTGACACTTGAACGATGTGCAGATTCCAGCGAACATCACGCTGAATTTTCATTTGCCAGAACAGAGCTTTTGACTCCCTTATATTTACATCAAAATCACTACAGATTGAGTAACATTATAGCTGCGCTTTCTTTCCAAATGCTCTGCTCAAAATTTATATGTTGTAGGGTATGTAGTGTAACAAAGAATAATACGCTGAGATATGTGAAAGTAAAAATAAACCGTTAAAATAAATTATTAACCGAATCTAAGCCATATACGAGCATATATGTAAACCAAAAAGGGAACAAAAAAAGAGAAAAAATGTGTTAAAAAAATTTGCATAAGAAAACCAAACAAAAACACCAAATTCTACTGACCGTTTTTCAAAAGCGCTCTACTATCGCTTAGAACAGCCATTAAGCCGGATAGCCAATAGGTGTGTGTGTGTGTGCTTTGTGTTTAGTCATGAGTTTAAAACACCTTAAAAATCATTCATTTGTTGGATTTTAATTTTGCAGATCTAATAAGAATAGACGGTCTCTACTAATTATTTCGTTTTGCTTTCTTTCTTTATATGTATGTACATATGTATGTATGTTGCTTGCTTGTCTTTATTAAACAAATTAGTTTGTTAAACAACGAAAAAAATAACTCAAAATTCTATTGGATTTTCAATATAAAAAAAAACTTTTCAAAAGTATTTTACTGGGTCATGTTTCCTTTTTTAAAACAAATAATCTCTGTTTTGTTTGGATGATTGGTTGCTTTGTTGGTTGGTTGGTTGCTTGATTAAAAACAAATAGTGACCTCATGATTACCATCACTACCAATATTCATATAATCATTCATTATCGTGTTTATTTAAATAATTTAACATCATCAGCATCACCATCAGCATCATCATCATCATCATGACCATAATTATTGTGCTTAAATGTGCCTTTAACCCATTTTAGTAGCTTTTTTTTGTTATTGTTTTCGTTCCTCTTAAATCAATAAACAAATAAAAATTAAAAGTGTTTTCTAAACGCCAAAAGAGTATCGCTTTGAAATAAAATTTTTTCAATTTATGATGTGGCATGCCTGCCAATCCCTTTCTAAAGCCAAGCATTTTAAAATGTAGAAATATTTTTTTTTTGCCATTTTTATGGCAACGACAGCATTCTTTCTGATTTATGACTGCCATATATCATAATTAAACCATAAAAATCATACGTTAATTAGTAAATTTTGAATTTAATTTTTCAACGTAAAGCCATCATTCGTTCAAAGGCTTCTGTGTCGAAAGTATTGCAATGTGAACGAACGATAAATAAAAAAAAAAAGGAAAACCAATAAAAAATTTCTTTTTGTGAATGGTATCAACAGACATTCTGTTATGGCTTGCCAGACTGCAGGTTTAGAGAATTGTATGTGTACACTCGAGGAATAAAAAATATGTATGCAAACCTATCAGAAGGATAGCAACCCTTTTGGCCCTTGAAACAGCAGGCTTTAATACAGGCAAATATCTTTCTCATCGACGAATATCAAAAAAATCAAATTGCAAGTCATTGTACGAAAAAATGCAGGTCATCGACCTAAAAAATAGAAGTCAAAATATGCAAGCTATCGGCCATAATAAAAAGCAAATCATCGTCCAAGCAAATGCAAGTAATCAACCAAAAGCTGAAAGTCATCGTCAAAAAAAATGCAAGTCATCAACTTAGCTTTGTTAAAATTTTTGGTTTTTGTCTTTACTAGTTAAATTCAAATTTATCTTCACACACATCCACTTAGCTTCTTACACCTTACATATTGTTTTAAAGCTAAATTGCAAGTCATCGGCCTAAAAAATACAAGTCATCATTCAAAAATGCAAGTCATGCACCAAAAATATGCAAGTCATCGGCCAGAAGAAAAACAAGTCATCGTCCAAGCAAATGCAAGTAATCAACCAAAAGCTGCAAGTCATCGTTCAAAAGAAATGCAAGTTATCGACTTAGCTTTGTTAAAATTTTTGGTTTTTGTCTTTGCTAGTTAAATTCAAACTTATCTTCACACACATCCACCTAGCTTCTCACACCTTAAATATAGTTTTAAAGCTAAATTGCAAGTCATTGTCCGAAAAGGAGCAAGTCATCGACCTGAAAAATACAAGTCTTTGTTCAGAATTGCAAATCATGCACCAAAAATATGCAAGTCATCTGCAAAAATAAAAAGCAAGACATATTCCAAACAAATACAAGTCATCAACCAAAAGCTGCAAGTAATCGTTCAAAAAAAAAAAATTCAAGTTATCGACTTAGCTTTATTAAAAATTTTGGTTTTTGTCTTCACTAGTTAAATTTAAATCTATCTTCACACACATCCACTTAGTTTCTCACACCTTAAATATTATTTTAAAACTAAATTGCAAGAAATCGTCAGAAAAAATGCAAGTCATCGACCTAAAAAATACAAGTCATCACTCAAAAATGCATGGCATCCATCAAAAATATGCAAGTCATCGGCCAGAAAAAAAACAAGTCATCGTCCAAACAAATGTAAGTAATCAAACAAAAGCTGCAAGTCATCGTTCAAAAAAAAAAAAAATGCAAGTTATCGATTTAGCTTTGTTAAAATTTTTGGTTTTTGTCTTTGCTAATTAAATCCAAATTTATCCACCTAGCTTCTCACACTTTAAATATTGCTTTAAAGTTGAATATGGAAAATAAAATCCAAATTGAATTAAAATTCTAAAATCAAAAGACTTAAGCAAAAAACTTTTTTAAAATCATTTTCAAGGAATTAAAGATTTCTCAACTAAAAGATGGGAAACGTTGTTCTTTCAAAATGAAAACAAAAGACTTAAGGAATGAATTTGCTTCGTATTTACATTTTAAAAGGAGTTGTCTAATTTCTGGTAAAAATCTATAATTATTGTAAATTAAAAATCATTTTTCAAATATTTCTTGAAGCCACGCTGTCATGTCTTTGTATTGTAAATTTTATTCATTTTTAAGTTCAAAAACTTCAGTTCATGAGAAGACACAGGTTAGAGTATTGCATGTCAAAATATTTCATTTCTTTTTTTATTGTCTTTATTAATACGTTTTTTTATTGGTGTTGTTGTCGCTGTTGTTGCTGTTTTTCTTTACAATACAACTGTATTTTCATGATTGCACTTGTTCTTTGGTTTACCACTTTAATCTTAAATTATTACCATTCTTCCGTTGTTCTTTACATTTGCCAACAATTTCGGTAACTATGGTTGGATTTTTTTTCATTTCATTCTATACCCTACATCCTACCCACCTAGGTGATGGTACTGGGCATGACTCAGGGAAATTTCAGGACATTTAAAGGCCAATCTTGTATTGATTCCGGGACATGGGAAGTTGATAGACTAAGCATCTCCTCGAATGATTTCTTCAGCAGTTGTGGGACCTTATAATTAACTGGAATATACATCGTAGTCTAGTAGGTAGTGTGTTGGGTTATTAGGCGAGTGTCTATGGTTCAAAGCCCAGCTTAAACATTCCGAATAAAAGGAAAATTTGGAACAAAAACTCGGAGAGTAAATAAAATTGCTATGAAAAGTTCGTCAAAATCTGTTGTTTTGAGACGACTTTAAACAGTGAGTCCTGCCGCTCATGAAGAAAATTAACACAGACAACATAAATGGTTAGAAAAAATAGGTTGTAATCCTAGCTAAATGATTGTAAGGACACAACGACAACTTGAATGGAAAAACTCGGAGAATAAATAAAACTGCCATGAAAAGTTTCTTAAAAATCTGTTGTTTTGAGACGACTTCAAACTGTGGGTCTTGCCGCTCATGAAGAAAACTAACACTCACAATATAAATGGTGCGAAAAGCTAGGTTCTAATCCTGACTAAGGGATTGTAAGGACCAATGAAGTAAGTAAGTGATGCAACGACAACTTGAATGAAAAAACTTGGAGAGTAAATAAAACTGCCATGAAAACTTGGTAAAATTTCTGTTATTTTGGGTCGACTTTAAGCCGTGGACCCTACCGCATAACATGGTTGGTGTAAGAAGCTAGGTTGAAATCCTGACTAAAGGGTTGTAAGGACCAACTAAGTAAGTAAGTGATACAAAGACAAGTTGAACGGAAAAATGGAATGGAAACTTTCATACTGGCAAGTCACTACAGTGTTTTAAAGGCAACAGTTATAGCTATCCTCATGGAGTTTAAATGGCTTTTTATTCGCGGAATATTCCCAAGGGAATAAAGTGATATACTCGGACAAACAGATTGCCATGAAGACCCTTGCGAATGTCATATTGGCGTTTAAACCTATGCATGAAAGCCGCTTAGTTCTCCGGAAAATGCCAGTCTAATATATTAGACTTAGTGTAGCACTTCCACGAACGTTCGCGAGTACATTGGAATCACCT
The DNA here is from genome assembly GCA_930367235.1 of Sarcophaga rosellei. Lineage (NCBI taxonomy): Eukaryota > Metazoa > Arthropoda > Insecta > Diptera > Sarcophagidae > Sarcophaga > Sarcophaga rosellei. Next base: position 7,216,428 of record OV884018.1, on the reverse strand, counting down.
CCATAAGACCTCTGGCGAGATAGACATATTTTATGAGAAGGATCAGTGCGGGCTGTGGTTATAGGAGGGATTACTTGGGGGAGATTATTTGGCTTCACATAGGATTGTTATTCACTTCAAGTATTTCCATGAAAGCCGCTTAGTTCCACTTAAAATAGTGGATTATTCAGAGTTCTAACGTATTAGACTTAGTGTGGCACAGCCCAGCACTTCCATGAACTTTCGCGAGCACCCTGGAGGCTTCTCCCTGACCTCTCTGGCTGAATTGTCTAAATGTAGGAAAATATTGCGCGCTGTGGTCATAGGTGTGATTACATGGTGAGTATTTGGCTTCCAAGTATCTCTCATAAGCATAGGGCTCCATGTAGTCGCCTTGAATTGTTTTCTTTTCAATTTCTTTTTTTTTATCGTTTTGGGTGTAAAAATGTAATTTTTCTTGGTTTAATTGTGTCGTTTCTTGTTCTAAGGCGGCTTATATTTATTGTGTTCTTTTTTTCTTTTTAATTTAATATTTCATGTTGAATTGTTACTTAATTCAAGCGGAAATAATAATAAAAACAACACAACCAAACGAAATACATACTGGAAAACCTTATGTTTTAAGAATAAAGGTTGAAATGAAATGCCAACCCAACAGCCACCATCACAATCAAAATTGTAATAATAATAGGGTTTATTAACTGACATTGTCTTTGTCTTTGTCTTTGTCTCTGTCTCTTCTTCTTCTATTTGGTTAGTTGTTACTCTATATGTTGCTTTCCCAGTATGTATCAATGTTTGCCTGGAGTGAGTTCAGGCCTTCAGTTTGCTAGTACTGTGGCTGTTTGGTGGATGGTGTCATGTTTTGTTGGCTTGTTATTGTTGTTGTGGTTGGCATGTTGTACTACAGTTAGATCATCATTATTGTGTGGTAATTGCATGCGGTAATCAAGTCAGAACAGAAAAAAAAGAAGAAATTCTTTCTAATTTTTCTCTTCTTTTTTTAATAAATTTGTTTCTGTTTTTGTGTCGTTTATTGTTTGGAATTTTGGTTAAATTTTCTTTAAATTTATTCTTTGCATCGTAATGTAATATGTATTTTAAGTTTGAAAAATTATTTGGAAATTTAAGAATTTAAGAATTTCTGCTTAATGAGAGACAAACAGAGAATACAATTAAAATTAAAAAAATGGGTGTTAAATAACTCCCAACTCTGGCTTAATAAGCATTTTAAGGTTAATGAACTAAAGAAAAATGCAATAATTATACATACACGGAATAAATATTTAAAAAACAAAAACAAAAACAAAAACAAAAACAAAAACAAAAACAAAAACGTTATATAAAGGGTCCGCCAAATAATTTTTTTTTTTTTTTTGAAAATGCTTTAAAAACAAAACTACAGAATATTTTCTCAAATTTCATTTTTTATTTGAAAGTACAATCCTTCCGGTTAATAATGGAAAATAATTTCATTCAAATGGCTGCCTCGGCTGGCCATGCAGTAGCCTACACGATCGGTCCAATTTTTAAGCACATTATCGATTGTGTGCAGCTGTATTTCACCAATGGCTTCACGAATATTGTCCTTTAAAGCGTCAATTGTCTCTGGCTTGTCGGCGTAACACTTATCTTTGACGGCACCCCACAAATAATAGTCCAACAGCGTCAAATCGCAGCTCCGAGGTGGCGAAACGACATCAGCTCTGCGGCTGATAATGCGATCTCCAAAAACAGGACGCAAAACATCGAGTGTAGCTTCGGCTGTGTGGCACGTGTCCTCTTCAATTTTTGTGAACAAAAAATTCGTTCAACATGGCCCGATAACGATCGCCATTGACTGTAACGGCCACTCCTTGCTCATTTTCGAAGAATGAAAAGAATGGCCCAATTAAACCTCTGGACCAAAATCCGCACCAAACAGTGACTCGTTTTGGGTGCGTCGGCTTTTCAATGTATGCGTGCGGGTTTTCTGTGCCCCAAATGCGACAATTTTGCTTGTTTACATACCCGCCAAGATCAAAATGAGCTTCATCTGAAAAGATAATTTTTTTTGCCAAAATCGGCTTCTTCTGTAAGTCGATCGCAGGCCCAGATCCCAGCGTTGTTCAAGCGTATACACAACCATATTCGTTCAGCGGAAGGATAAAACTGGGCTGCACCAGCGTCCAGTAAATACTGCAGAGCCATCTACATGCAAGACAAGAGGATACGGCAGACAATATGTGATACAAATAGATCAGGAAAAGATCGCAGGATTGTGTTCTTTAGATAACTCATGGAAACTTCTTGAATGCAGACAATTCCCCTCTTGGAAATAGTGGCAGGGCTTATATGCTACACAGTATTGTTTCAGCTTTAGCTTTAGCTTTAGATCACGCAACGGTGAGTGAAACGGTCATGGCTATACAGCATGACAGCCATTTTACAACATCTGTTGTGCTGTGCATCTCGACGATGAACATGAAAAACGCATTTCAAAGCTTTAAATGCAACCATATATGGAACCCTGCTTATGATAAGAAGTTTTGTGAATGACAAACGCTTTATATATGATAGAATCTTGCGACCGAAAACGAAAAGCATAATATTAAGAGCGGAATGTGATCCATCCTTGGCAGTGAACTTTTGAAATGATGGACTACTGAAGAGAAATACTGAAGAGACCGTGTATAAAATACATTTCCTTTGTAAATACACATGAATATTGAATAGAATCGAGTTTGTACGACAGAAAAGCTAGGCCGTAATTCTGAAAGAAGGGTTGTAATGGCCAATTATGTTATGTATGTATGTTGTGCGACAGAGAAACTAGGTTGTAATCCTGACAGAAGTGAGTCGCACCTCTTCTTATCTACATACCTGCCATAGAGTCTATCAATACTGAGCGTACCGTTCCTATGTTGCCATGAAGTTGAACTTCACTGTATAACGAACGAAGTATACCCTGTTCAACTGTGTCCCATAACATATTGCAGATTGTAAGTTCCATACCGGTCTCTGTATATTCATTAGGAATGCTATGTCTGATGATGCTTCGATGTCCAGGAATCCTTATGAGACGAAATCAGAAATTTTCCAAGGAAATTCCCAGAATTGTGATATGAATATGGATGTTGAGGTGGCATTCGTTAGAGACCCTAATAGCAGTTTGACATACATACACATACATAACATAATTTGTCATTACATTCCTTCAGTCAGGATTACGGCCTAACTTCTCACACGACTTGTGTTGTGTCTGTTAATTTTTCCATACATGTGTGGTGGGACCTACAATTTAAAGTCGATTTCGAATGACAGATTGTTGTGAGAAACTTTTTCGTGGCAAATTTATTTACTCCCAGAGTTTTTGCCAGAAATTTCTCAGCAGTCTCAGGAAGTCGCTGAAGAAATATTTTTTAAAATTTCATTTTGATGTCTGAATTGGGGTTTGAGCCGTGGCCTCACGTCTAATACACCAACGCACCACCTATCAGACTACGTCGACAGAAACTTCTTGAGTATGGATAGTATGTCGCTTGAAAATGGTGGAGGGGATTGTATGCTGAAAAGTATGGTTTCAGATCGCAATCGGTGCCTTAAGAGAGTTGACTGAAACGCTCATGGCTATCCAGCGCTACAGTCACTTTACTTTGAAAGTTTATGAATTGAATTGGACTGTGGCACTAATTTCAGATTTATTGCATGAAAAATAATAACATTTGATACCATACATACATACATAATTGGCCATTACAACCCTTTAGTCAGGATTACGGCCTAACTTTTCATACCACTCATGTTGTGCGTGTTAATTTTTCCATACATGAGTGGCGGGACCTACAGTTTAAAGTCGATTCCGAACGACAGATTGTTGTGAGAAACTTTTTAATGGCAATTTTTATTTACTCTCAGAGTCTTTGCCAGAAATCTGCCGAGAGGAAGTCGCCGCCGGAGCAATATTTTTTTTTCATATTTTCGTTTTGATGTCTGGTCTGGGGCTCGAACCCGGGCTTTACGTCTAATAAGTGAACACACTACGTACTAGACTACGGCGACTATATTGCCGTGTTACTGAACAAAAAATAAAAAATTTAGTGGAAAACTGTAACCAATCCAAGGGCGGTCGTGTCTCAATCACACTGTGTTTCATGGATAATGACAAAATCCATAATTTATAATGACAATTCCACAGAGAAACATTATGTGTGTTCGTTTTAAATTTAGTTATGCCAAGGCTGCCATTCAGTAGAATGCTTAGGTTGGCCACATAGCATTTCCACTAATGTCCTCGCGTAAATAAAGTTACATGCATGCCACCACATGCCAATGATTGTAGCAGACAATTGAACCAAATGCAGGCAGCTCAGCTAAGACAAAACAAACAAACGAAAGGACACATTCAACTACAGTATCAAAACTATACATAAAGAGTAGTGTTAAGAACTTAACAACACCCGGCAAAAAGAGATTGAGACTGTAGTCTTAGTTTTGCTTTCTTTGAGTCTGGCTTTTTCTGATTACCATGACCGAAGCGAATTATTGTGGATTATTATACATATTTTTCTATGATGAAAACGAAACTGCAAATACTTGCCACCAAACTGGTGTTAACCTCTTACATACATATGTATATGACCTTATGAGCAGGGATGTGAGAAGGCAAGTGCTTTAAAGGGTGATTAAAACTGTATAGAACATACATATTTTGCACGGTAATAAGTTTAAAGAAGACTTTTAATTATTCCTTTCCTTTTTTCAATGTTTGTTTAACGATCAGATTTTTAACTCGTTTTTTTTTGCTTTTTCGACTTCTGCTGAATGTTTGTTTAAAATTTTTTTTCTCAAAAATCTTTTCATTTGCGGTGGGTGCCAACGGTTTTATTTGCATTTCATTTCATTTCCTTTTTTTTTTTTTGCTGCTACCAGTGGCTATTTTACTTGCAGATTTCATTGCAATAATTTTGAAAATCGATTTTAAATCAAAATAACTTTCTTTCATTCTTTCCATTCCCACTGATATTATCTAAGGTCGTACTAAGTGGCCATGTTTATACTCGTACCACAAATAAATATTTTATTTAAACCACACAGCAACACCCAGACCAACACTAACTACACTGTGTTGCTCTACGATGATCATGTTTATTTTATAATGATAATAACATTGATGATGATGGTGATGGTGATTATAATGAATGCATCATGAATTCTAACATTGTTTTCTCTTTAACAAATCAATCATGTGTGACTTTGTACAGCTGAACACTAAAAAACACAAACTTTTAAGCTCCAAACCCCAAACAAAATTGAATTTTATATCTGCGGCCAGTTTTAAATTAAAAGAAAAAAAAAGCTAAATTCCAAAGCATATTAATCGTAAAGCAAAAAAAAGCGGCATATTATGGAAGGTCAAGCCTAATAACCGCTACACTGCTCCCAGTACTCTATAATAGGCCAGTTACTCTTTTGAGTGCAACCATACGATATATTGTGGTCCTGTTATGGCGGTTTATAAAAAAGGAGTAATAGTATGCGTCATGGCGCCATTCTTGGGTCCTATTACCGATTAAAAAAGCATCAAAACTAAGCCCCTCAGCACTTACATAATTCATGTAAGTATACGAGGCAAAGTGCAGCAGGATAAGCTTGCTAGGAAGGCATATTCAATGCCACTGATAAAGGCATAAAGTTTCTAAGGTTTCCTTTCAATGAAAGAGAAGATAAAAGGTGGCAAAAACTCTCCCTAAACGATATAGATTTGAGTGAATTAAAACTTTTGATTTGTTGACAAACTCAATATAAAGAGATCTGAGCCATGCATTAGACTATCCAGAAATGACCTGAGGTTAGGAGCCGGGCTTTTGGCAGGGCAATGTAGGCTCGAAGTACACTGTAATCGTCTCGAACTCAACATGTAAATTCTGCAATAAAGAGAGAATCAAACATCGCAGCACATATTTCAAGCCCGTAAGGCATTGAAGTCGCCGTAGTCTAGTAGTTAGTGTGTTCGCTTATTAGACGTAAAGCCCAGATTCGAGCCCCAGGCCAGACATCAAAACGAAATATTAAAAAAAAATATTTCTTCGGCGGCGACTTCCTCTCAGCAGATTTCTGGAAAAAACTCTGAGAGTAAATAAACCTGCCATGAAAAAGTTTCTCAAAAATCTGTCGTTCGGAGTCGACGTTAAACTGTATATCCCGCCACTTAAGTATAAAATTAAGGCACACAACATGAGTGGTGTGAGAAGCTAGGCCGTAATTCTGACTGAAAGGTTATAATGGACAATTATGTATGTATTAATATCGCCGAGGGAAACATCATATCAAATTTGTGAGAGCAATAATTTTCAAGGACAAGGTCCCCAGAAAGTTTGAGGGGACCACACTCGATCGTATGGTCACAGTATTATACCACATCTTAAAGGCAATAATAATAATAATAATTACCTACTTAGCATCTCATAAGATACCTTATATCTCTAAACTCCAATGAAAACAAAAATTCCAAAACATTTCTGCAAGCAGAAGAGCATTTGCTGACTACAGTTTAGTGTTCGTATTGGTATCCCTCGAAACCATGTAAGACTTCTACTTCTACCAATAATCAGACTGACTCTGCTAAAAGATTACATTTCAAAACAGTGTATGAGTACATCAAACAATACATACAAATAGGCAACTTTCATGAGAAAAATTTGGGCGGATCTGGCGGTACGAGTATATTCTCCAGAAATATTCCTCTACTAAGCAGCCGCTTAATGTCCAAGAGTATAGCCATGACTTCCTTCTGGAACATACTGAGAACATGTAGGAATTGCTGATTTCCAAGACCTCTGTATACACACCTCCTCCCCCCCGGTTTGGGTTTTTAATTTCGAGATGTCGATTCCAAAGAATTCATACTAGGTTTAGGTCTTGCATTCCTCGTATAGCCTCTAGATAATGATCTAGTTAATCGGTCCCAGCGGAATTGGGAATCTTTCGGAGTACAAACTTCATGACAAAACTGTAAGACTTCTCGATGAAGTTAAGAACGTCAATTCTAACGTAATGATCTCAAGGACAGTCAAAGGCTACTATGAGCCACTAGAATTTTCTCATTGTATAGGGACCATGATGGTATTTTAAACAATTGTAGAATGAACTTTCGATAATGTTCTCTACATTGGGAAGCCCTGCAAGGACCTGTAAGGTTAGAATTGACAGCGCAGTAATAGATTCCAAGGACAGTCAACGATTGCCATGAGCCGCTAGAATTTTCTCACCGTATAGGGATCATGATGGTATTTTAAGCAATTGTAGAGTGAACTTTCGATTGTGTTACCTGCATTGGGAAGCCCAGTGAGGACTTGTAAGTTTAGAATTAACAGCGCAGTAATGGATTACAAGGACAGTCAACGGTTGCCATAAGCAGCCAGAATTGTCTCATTGTGTAGGGACCATGATGGTATTTTAAGCAATTGTAAAGTGAACTTCTGATTGTGTTCTTTATATTGGGAAGCCCAGCTAGGCCCTGTAATGGATTCCAAGGACAGTCAACGGTTGCCATGAGCCACTAGAATTTTCTCATCGTAGGGGGACCATGATGGTATTTTAGGAAACTATAGAATGACTTTTCGATTGTGTTCATTGGGAAGCTCAGCTAGGAATTGACTGCATAGTAATGGATTCTATTAACGCAGTTTGGTTACCTCCGAATACCCTCAAGATTGGTAAACAAATCTACCCACGATTCATCATGATTAAATGAAACTACACGGAAAGTCTGCTTAAACTACAAGGGAGCGTGGCTAGTGTAGTTTTCGTCATTACACAATACTGGCTAATGCATACTGTGTACTCAGGCATTACATACATAGTTGATCATTACAGCCCTTTAGCCAGGATTACGACCCAATTTCTCGCATTAGGCATTAGTCTTAGCCATATGGCCAATGATTTCTTCAGAAGCTGAAGAGACGATATAGAGTACATGCTCAGCAAAATATCATAGAAGAAAAAGAGTCATCCGGGCTTCTACTCCGTCGATAAAGAATGGCATGTTCAGCAGTATACCACAGGAGAAGAGGAGTCATCTGGACTTCTACTCCGCTGTTAAAGAATGTACATTGGGGGGGACTAAGAGACATGAAAGTTGGTTACCAAATGGACCGCAAGTGCGATAGGATGGATGTCTATATTCATGCTGCCTGCAAGAACAACAGACGTGTATTGAGTTTGTAGGGTACACATAGTATATTATTTTTCCCAAAGATAAACGAGCAACCAAAATTGCGTTGTATTACTCGTACTAATAATTTAACCATAAACTATAAAAATAAAATACAAACGAAACACTGTAGTTAAATAGACTTGAAGCATAGACAAAACAAAAAAAAAATCTACAATAACAGTTAAAACAACAACAAAAAACACACAAAAAGTAATAGCAGTAATAATAATAATAAAAAAAATAATAAAAAAGAAAAGTCTACCGTTGTTGCTGCTGCTAAAAAAAAGAGTTTAAATACAATACAAGTATGTGTCTTAAGTCTTTTGTTTTTTTCAAGCTTAAGAATCTCAACAAAATAGAAAAAATTAAAACCAGCCACCAAACCATAGTGGAATGAAAGTTTTTCCTGTTTTTTTTTGGTTTTCTTTGCTTACAAAGATTTTTTGACAATTTTCCTCGTGTATTTGTTGTTGTTGTTCTATTGTTTTCATATATTTTGTCGGGCTACTAAAATGCCAACTAACGGCATTAGTTACACCAAATAACTGTTCTCACTTTCTTCTAACGTTTTATGAATTTGTTTTTCTTTCTTTCTTTAAAGATTTATTTTGGGTTTTTTTTTATTTTGGGTTTAACTCGTCCATATCCGCTGTAGCCAGTAGTTCTCATTGATTTTATGGAAATCAAATGCATTTCGTTTGCTTTTTAATTGACAAATTCCATAAGTTTTTGTAAACAAAGTTTATGTCTTAAGTCTTTCGGTTACAGGTCATAATGAAACCCTTCGCTGTGGAAAAAAAGACCTTAAAAAAGAATTTCAAAAAAGCTCTCATAATAAAGGGTCCGCTAAATAATTTTTTTTTTTTTGAAAATGCTTTAAAAAAAACTACAGAATATTTTCTCAAATTTCTTTTTTTATTTGAAAGTACAATCCTTTCGGTTAATAATGGAAAATAATTTCATTCAAATGCCTACACGATCGGTCCAATTTTTAAGCACATTATCGATTGTGTGCAGCTGTATTTCACCAATGGCTTCACGAATATTGTCCTTTAAAGCGTCAATTGTCTTTGGCTTGTCGGCGTAACACTTATCTTTGACGGCACCCCACAAATAATAGTCCAACGGTGTCAAATCGCAGCTCCGAGGTAGACAAACGACATCAGCTCTGCGGCTGATAATGCGATCTTCAAAAAACAGGACGCAAAACATCGAGTGTAGCTTCGGCTGTGTGGCACGTAGTGCCATCCTGTTGAAACCAAATGTTGTCAATATCTTCCTCTTCAATTTTTGTGAACAAAAAATTTGTTCAACATGGCCCGATAACGATCGACATTTATTGTAACGGCCACTCCTTGCTCATTTTCGAAGAAAAACGGCCCCATTATGCCTCTGGACCAAAATACGCACCACACAGTGACTCGTTTTGGGTGCGTCGGCTTTTCAATGCATGCGTGGGGTTTTCTGTGTCCCAAATGCGACAATTTAGCTTTTTTACATACCCGCCAAGACCAAAATGAGCTTCATCTGAAAAGATGATTTTTTTTTTGCCAAAATCGGCATCTTCTGTAAGTCGATTGCAGGCCCATTTCCCAGCGTTGTTCAAGCCTATACACAACCATATTCGTTTAGCGGAAGGAGAAAACTAATTATCTGTCAAATTAGACATGAGCTAAGTGTTACCATTCACGAAATAAGCAATAGTTGAAAAAAAAAACGTTAGATGGCGGACCATTTATTACTGTATGCATGCACTCAGAGATAAGAACAATTTCCGATACTTTATACGAGACCGCAGCATCTACCGAGTGAATTAAATCCTTTCCTTTACTCTCCTGAATATTCAATTTCAATGTCAATATGGAATCAAGTATTAATACCAAGTATGTGGCCTTAAAGCCACATAATCATCAAGATCAGGCGATCTAAACCCGATTATCTTATATCTCCTAGAGAATAAGAACAATTTCGTTTTGTCCCCGACCTTCATACATCTTCTATTCCATCTATTCCAATGCCATGTCTAGCATTTGTTATCATATGTTCATGCATATATGTATGTAAGGGGACGCCACAAAGTATTCCATTTAATTCGGTGACCATTCAACTGCAATTGAGTGTATATAGACTTGAGTGAATATGTGGATCGCTTATCAGCATTTGTTTATATTCACAGATATGAATGGATATGCCATTGTGGCTGTATGTTGCTGTCCAACAAAAGAAAAGGAAAGTAGGCTTACAGGGCGGTAAATTTTATTCTTCAAAGCTAATCAATGTTTGTATGCAAATTAATGTTAATTTTTTTTTTATTTAAAAAAAAATATACGAGTATATATAAGAATTATTAACAATAAACACTTCACACTTTATAGCTATAAGTCTTGTTGTTTTTTTGAATTATTTAAAGTATGTGGCTTAAGTCTTTTGTTTGTTTGCCTGCTTGCCTAAGCAAAAGAAAATTTATTTTTATTTCTTCGATCCAAAGAATAGATGAAAAACGGGTTAGAAAACAAATAAATCCAAATGTTTTTCCATAAAAATAAAAGAAAACCGTTAAGAGCACATACATACACACACATAAACATATTTTTTTAAACGAAATAATGATTTTGAAAACAAATCATAAAAGATTTTATAAGCTTTGACGGCACCTTAGAATCTGAAAAGCCAAAAATCGCTTTCAACGCCATAAAGCGCTAAAGAAAATCCGTGTGTTACAATAAAACCCTGCAATAAAACTGCAGCATTTCATTTAAAATGAAAAATCTTTTATTTGCTTAAACGAACATACATACATATATACTCGTTTTAATCAGAAACCTATTGTGTCTGGAAATAAATTTGAAATTTTCAAAAACAAAAAAAATATTTTTTAAATTGCATTCAATAGCACAAGCATAACACAGCATAACTTAAATAACTTCAGATGGCTGTTACTACACAAAAAGAGAAGAAGAAAAACAGAAAAACAGTAAATAACTGTTCTTTCATAACAATGTCATGGGAAAAGTATAATCAAACTGAAATAAAACGACACGTAAAGGAATTATAAACAGTCAAGCTTAAGTATGCAGATACCCTACCACACAGCATGATAGGCAAGTGGGGGGGCCTAGTTTAATAAGCTACTTTAACACATAATCAGGAACAATCAACCATGTAATCGTGGAGAAGAAAAAGCCTCGAAGAGAATGATACACAAACTGCAAAAAAGTTCAAAAACTATTTGAAAAACAGTGGAAGCAAAATTTCCTGCTCTTCTGATTACCTTTTGTTTTGACGGCGACTTCCTCTCACCACACTTCTGGCAAAAATTCTGAGAGTAAATAAAATTGCCATGAGAAATTTCTTAAAAATCTGTCGTTCGAACTCGACTTTAAACTGTAGATGCCGCCACTCATGGCTAAAAGTTAACACATACAACATATGGGTGGTCCATAAACTTAGGTTGTGATCCTCACTAAAGAGTTGCAATCGGCAATTCAAGTAAAGTAAGTGAATATCTTTCAAGCGAAAGTCTAGGACTAAGAGCTCGATGAGATACCTAGGAATAAGACTGGATCCCAGCTGCAAACTAATGGCGAATATTGGAGGCCCGCTACCGGCGAGAAGGAGACTCCTGATGGAGGTTAGTAATAGCATTATGCTTTATGGAAGTGAAATTTGGGCCGAAGCGCTCAATGTTAGAAAGCAAGCGTACTCACTTATATCGGTACAGAGGACGGCTGTAATTGCGTATCACTTCGGCGCCAGCCGTACTTGTGATTGCAGGTACAATTCCCGTGGCTCTGCAGGCCGCTGAGCGGATGAAGATTTATAGGGGGAAATTTACCTAAAGTTATACGACAGGTTCCTTCAGGCAAAACACCATCTCAAAATGGCAACGCCAATGGGATGAAGAGGACAGAGGAAGGTGGACGGCTAGACTTATCCCGGATATTGAGCTATGGATTGGACGAAAAATCGGAGTGGTGAACTACTAGACTACACAGCTGCTATCGGGGGCATGGGTATTTTAAAAAGTACCTGCATAGAATGGGCAAGAGTGCCTCCCCCTATTGCCTTTACGAAGAGGAGGAAGTAATTGATGATGTAGAGCACACTATTTTCGAATGTGCACGCTGGCAGAGCTATTGCTCTGAACTGACATCAATAGTTGGAACGATCACGGCCGCTAACATTGTCGGAGTTATGATTACTGCGAGTGGAGAGAATTGGACTTCAGTGGCGAAATTCGTGCAGCGTATCCTAAGACTGAAGAAGAGAGATCTCGAGGCTGCAGAACATGTAGGCACGCCGGCATAGATGATACTGGCATACCACGTGTCAAACGGAATCCGACTCAGGGACCTGGACGAAAGGAATAGTGGAGACACTTAGATATCTCCTCAACTTTCGACACGCAATCCGAACGCAGATATGAGCACGCAGGGGCAAAAGGGCCAAAAGGACTCCACTCCGAAGTAATACCACCGTAGTTCCGTAGTGGGCACAACAAGTCCACGAGACGAGGGCGGCAATTTAGTGGATGAGGGCCCCACACATGGAGGATGTGACGACAATTGGACAGCAAGTGCAAAGAAAGGAGCATAGCAATACTATCCGGTAGTATGCCTGCACTCAATTTTTAATGCGATTGATTTGGAAATAGTTTGGATCACAAGTCGTGTAAGCATTTACGACAATGAATGGCAGATATATAAGTTTGTGAGAAGAGCAGCTACCATGCCGTAGATAAGAACAGAAATTTCTTGGATATGAATCGATCCCGTGGTTGCCAGCTCAAAGTCCACACCAAACAGTAACTTTTTCGTCATGCATTGGATGCTCTTGGATCCCTTGATATTTGGTATCGTCGCAATTTTATTAATTTTGTTTGTCTACGTACACATTCATCCAGAAATAGGTCTCATCACTGAAGGTAATTTTCGTTGGAGATTATTGTCAGTTTTTGAACTGCTTCAGAGCCTATGCAGCGAACATAAGTCGTTGTTTATGGTTGCCTACCTTCAGTTCTGGGGTCAGTTGTAATTTTATATGGGTGCAGGCCCAAGTTACGTTACAAAGTTTTTCAAAGTGTCGTCTGAATCAATGAAATTAAATTTGTACGCCACATTGTGAATGGATCTCTTGATAGTAGAATTTTGCCGATAGCAAAATGGGAGAAGCACGCGGTGCAATTTGTTTATTTGCACGTGTTATGGAAAGCAATTTTCATTCGTGGTGATTTGCCAACATAAACTGCATAAATTTCAACTCATTTGACATATGAATCCTCACCTAAATGGACGTTATCAATTGTTGAAATTGGAAGGTCTCTGTACAGATGCTAGACATGGCATTGGAATAGATGGAATAGGAGATGTACGAAGGAAAAACGAAACTGTTCTTATTCTCTAGGAGATATAAGATCGTCGGGTTTAGACCGCATGATCTTGATAATGATGTGGATTTAAGGCCACATACTTGGTATTAATACTCGTCTCCATATTAACATTGAAATTGAATATTCAGGAGAGGAGAGGAAAGGACTTAATGTCTAGCATATGTGCTGAAATTTAATAGGTAGATGCTGCTGTTTCGGCGAGGATTGTCATGTCATTACAACCCTTTAGTCAGTATTACAACCTAGCTTTTCACAGCACTTATGTTGCGTGTGTTAATTTTTATTTATGAATGGCGGGACCTACAGCTTAAAGTCGATTCCGAGTGACAGATTATTTTGAGAGACTTTTCATGGCAATTTTATTTACTCATAGAGTTTTTGCCAGAAGAAATCACTGAACGAAATATTTTTTCCCTTTTGTTTGAGATTTCTATGCCAAGGGTTGAAACATAGTCTCTCCATCTAATAAGTCAACACACTACCTACTGGACTACGGTGCCTTCATTTTGCAATGTAAGCATTGTTAATGCATCTCAGATGTGTTGTTGCTATTTTAGCCTTCGAAGAGAAGCAGTTCCTCTTGTGTGAAGGGATCGATATATGCATGCCACAAAAGAAAAGGATGTCAGCTAATGAAGGTGAATGTAATAATTTTATGTTCCGCTAACGTCCAGCTTGGTAAGCAAATAATCATAATGAATGTCTAATATTTGCTGCCTTAATTAGTTGTAAACCTAATAAAGGGTCCGCCATCTAACGTTTTTTTTTTCAACTAGTGCTTGTTTCGTGAATGGTAACACTTAGCTCATGTCTGATTTGACAGATAATTAGTTTTATCCTTCCGCTGAACGAATATGGTTGTGTATACGCTTGAACAACGCTGGGATCTGGGCCTGCGATCGACTTACAGTAGATGCCGATTTGGGCAAAAAAAAATCATCTTTTCAGATGAAGCTCATTTTGATCTTGGCGGGTATGTAAACAAGCAAAATTGTCGCATTTGGGGCACAGAAAACCCGCATGCATACATTGAGAAGCCGACGCACCCAAAACGAGTCACTGTTTGGTGCGGATTTTGGTCCAGAGGCATAATTGGGCCATTTTTCTTCGAAAATGAGCAAGGAGTGGCCGTTACAGTCAATAGCGATCAGTATCGGGCCAAGTTGAAAGAATTTTTGTTCACAAAAATTGAAGAGGAGGATATTGGCAACATTTGGTTTCAACAGGACGCCGCTACGTGCCACACAGTCGAAGCTACACTCGATGTTTTGCGTCCTGTTTTTGAAGATCGCATTATCAGCCGCTGAGCTGATATCGTTTGGCCCCCTCGGAGCTGCGATTTGACACCGTTGGACTATTATTTGTGGGGTGTCGTCAAAGATAAGTGTTACGCCGCCGACAAGCCAGAGACAATTGACGCTTTAAAGGACAATATTCGTGAAGCCATTGGTGAAATACTGCTGCACACAATCGATAATGTGTTTAAAAATTGGACCCATCGCGTAGGCTACTGCATGGCCAGCCGAGGCTGCCATTTGAATGAAATTATTTTCAATTATTAACCGGAAGGATTGTACTTTCAAATAAAAAAATAAATTTGAGAACATATTCAGTAGTTTTTATTTTAAAGCATTTTCAAAAAAAAAAAAAAAAAGTTATTTAGCGGACCCTTTAGTTAATGATCGATTATAACGGTTATTTTATTGTATCAATTTTGTTTAATTATTTTAAATGGTTTTGAAATTAGTTTTAAAACAAAAGACTTCAGAAACATACTCATGAAACAAAATTTGTTTAAGAGAACATAGTAATCTGGTAGCAGGTTTTATTTTATTTTTTAATGATTTTTGTTTGTTTTTTGTTGTTGCTTTAATTATAAATTTTAATGCTGAAGATATTTTTTTAAAATTTAATGATTGTTTATGTTTTCTTCATTCATTAAAACTAACGTTACATACAAACTAATAAACTGAACATAGCTTTCATAGCTTAGTTGTGTCTGCCGGTTTTTTTTTTGTTTTTTTTTTTGAAAGAGAAAAAAGGTCATAAAAATCTGCTTATTATCTTGGCTTTTATTCTTTTTCAACATCTACAGCATGCTGATGGCTGTGAATAAAATTATGTCTGAAATGTTAAGAAGACTAGGTCAGTAACTAGATATTATCAGAGAGGCAAGCAAAGCAATAGCTATGCTTGTTGTAATGATAATAATGATGGGCACTAGAAATCAAAACAAAATTTATTATGAATAGAATTTAGAATGAAACGAGAACCGAGAAGAGATACAAGAAACTTGATACCGACAACTACAGCAACATCACAACTATTATTTAATTTTGATTGTGAGACTTAAAATTTTTGTTTTTTTTTTTTTACTTTTCATTGTTGATTAACTTAGCGGTTGTTTTATTATGTTGATTTATTTATAATTTTATTGTTTATTGTTTATATATATGTGTGTTTAACACAACAATAATATGTATGTATTAATAAAAATGCCTTGCAGGCTTCCTAGATAGATTTACAGCAGCAGCAGCAAAAACCCATAATGCCCCTAACCAATTGCCTTTAACAACAGCAGCTGCCTCCTAAATCCCAAAACATCATCAGTTCAATTCTAACGTTTAAATGTACAGCTAATGTGTTTCTAATTAACACCGTTGTTGTTATTGTTGTTGTTGTTGTCGTCAGCCATTGTTAATTATTTAAATAGCTTTTTAGAATTTAACAGAGGGGGATATAACAGTTAGTGTTGCTAATCTAATTAATACATAACGCCATAAACATTTTTATCATATGTATGTATCTTTAACCCTTTGACGGACACCAAAATTTTAGGAGGCCTTCCCGTGAGACACTTGCTGTATCTGTATTTATGAAGGTAACAATTTATGACGTGTATACACATTACACGTCAGTGTCCGTCAAAGGGTTAAAATAGAAAAAAAAAACAAAAAAAAAAACAACAATAACAACAACAAGAAAGAAGAAAGAGGAAACAGTTTTAAATTCCTAACAGACAGTCATTCTTAAAATAAGGAATTTGTAGAAGAATAGAAAATCAACGATTTAAGCAATAAATTTCTGTAATTTTAATTATAATCCCATCATCATGTAAAAGCATGTTTAATTTGTTTTTAATAAATCAAAAGTCTTAAGAAACAAACTTGTTTTTTTGTTTAACAAATTTTAATTATTTCTTCCAAAGCTCTTTTATTATTCGTTGAGCATTAATATTCTACAAACAAAAGACTTAAGCAACAAACTTGAAACTTGAAAATATTGAATGTATCTTTGAAAGGTAATGACCCATTTAGTCCATTAATTAGGTCTATTACGATATCACAAATCAATATCCAAGCCCTATGGGAAAGTAAACTGACTCCAGACTAAGTCTTGCTATTGCAGTAATCTTCAAATCCTCAGCTTCTGCGAAAATCATTCAAAGGAATATCAAACCTACCGTTATGCCTTCTAAAGGGTGATTTTTTCGTTATTATCTTTTTGGCAACACTGGTTTAAACAGCTCACGCACGTTTCGTGTTTTGTTTCGCTGTCAAACATCTTCAGTTTGGTCTATAATTTAACCATGAATCGTTTTACAAACGAACAACGCTTGCATTGAATCATTGAATTTTATTATCAAAATGCCTACTCTGTTAAGGAAGTTCATCGCGCGCTTCTTCCATTTTATGGTCAGTTTAATCGACCCACTGAAGCGGCTATTCGGGCTATTTTGGAGTGAAGGTCAACCAGAAGCATTGCCAAAGCTACCAATGCATCCAGAAAAAGTCACAGTTTGGTGCGGTTTATGGGCTGGTGGCATCATTGGACCGTATTTCTTCAAAGATGCTGCGAATCGTAACGTAACTGTGAATGGTGAGCGCTACCGTGAGATGATATCCAACTTTTTTTTGCCCACATTGCAAAAGCTTGACTTGCATGACATGTGGTTTCAACAAGACGGTGTCACATGCCACACAGCACGCGTAACAATGGACTTATTGAGAGGCGAGTTCGGTGAACATTTTATTTCATGTTCGGGATCGGTCAATTGGCCGCCTAGATCGTGCGATTTAACGCCTTTAGACTATATTTTGTGGGGCTATGTTAAAGCTCATGTCTATACAGACAAGCCCGCTTCAATTGACGCATTGGAAGACAACATTGAAGCATTTATTCGTGAGATACCGGCCGAAATGTTGGAAAGAGTATGCCAAAATTGGACTAAGCGGATGGACCATTTGAGGCGCAGTCGCGGTCAACATTTGCATGAAACGGAACAAAATATTTCTATTGGCCATGAAAAGTTTCATAAAAATCTGTCCTCGCCACTCATGGATAAAATTAGCACACACACATACAACATAAGTGGTGTGAAGAGCTAAGCCTTAATCCTAACTGGATTGTTGTAATGACCAATTATGTATGTATGTAGTCTCCAGATTGCTTCATTTACAAGTGTCGCTTCCGAGCACATAGAGTAACAACATTTAAGAAACATCAGCAATCTTTTACAAAGAAAAAAACATTCAAAGAAATTGAAAAACATCATTTATTTTGTATTCTTTTACATCAGATGGACGGCCTAACTTTGTTAAAAAAAATAGTGATGGAAGAAACATAACATCTCTTCTGTATAACTATCATCTCCGCTTAAGGTAGAGAGAGAAGGCAGTCCTTATAGATGTGTGTGAAGATAAATTCAAATTTAGCTAGCAAAGACAAGAACCAAAATTTTTACAGAGCTAATGTTAGAATTAACAGAGCAATGTTCAGTGGTTAACAGAAAATAAGAAAAATAGTCAAGGAAGAAATCACCCAAATATAGGATATCAGGAACTTGCTGCAGATATCTGACTATATACAAATAGTAGCCTACAGTGTCCCTAATAAAACCCAATAAGTGGTATATCCGAAATAATTTTGGAACTTGAGATATTGGGCTTCAAATATACCCTATGTTAACAGTGCCTGGGTAGGATGACGGATGATGGATATTGCGGAAAAATGGGACTTGCTGCACATATCCCACTATATACAAATTGTGGCTTAAGGTGTCCCTAATGGGATATTGGGCTTCAAATATACTCTATGTTAACAGTGCTTGGGTAGGACACTATGTTAACAGTGTCTGAGTAGAAATATTTTGTCCTACTCAGACACTGTTAACATAAATAAATAAATACCACTTTTCTTTAAATTTAAAAAATATTGAGTTTAATTGGGGACACCTTCGGCTACAATTTGTATATAGTGGGATATCCGCAGCAAATCGCTGATATCGTATTTTTGGGTGATTTCTTACTTGACTATTTTTCGTATTTTCTTGACTGACCACTTAACATTGCCCTATTAATTCTAACATTAGCTCTGTTAAACTGTTTGGTTCGTGTCTTTGCTAGTTAAATTTGAATTTATCTTCACACACCTGCCTTATAGGCTAGTGGCTTATTTCATAATAATAATGATACTCAGATTTTTAATCAGAAAATTTAAAACTTCAAGACAAAATGTATTCAAAGGAAAAAAAAACATGAAAAACAGATAAATATTTGGGGCATACCGATTTCAAAATAATAATAATTTTAAATTTTGATCACATAATTACAGAGAATGACAGCTTAAAAGCTTTCACGTAAGGTAAGGAAATTCCATAAGATGCTAAGTTTAAGCATTAAATAGTTTAAAAATTAAAAAAGAAATGTTAAATCTTTAAGAAAGCTGTGTAAATAATGATAACAAATAAAAAAATTTTTTAAATAAATTTCATCGCTTACCACTTGAACTTGCGCCGCAGTTGTCTGTAAGAGAAGAGAAAAGAAAATTACTCTTTTTGTAGGAAATCAAATCAAATGTTTTATTAAAATTAATCGTTTAAAAATTCATATCAAAATTTCTTTTACATTGAAATATTTTGAAATAGATTTTTATAATTTACTAGCTGTACCCAGTGCGCGCTGCTACGTCACCAATAAAAAATAAATTTGAAGGAACACATTACACAAATATCCAATTAATTTTGAATCATTTTTTATATTTTGCTTCTCGTTGTCCAGTTGATTCAGACGAACGGGCCTGAGTAGTAGGCTTTCGATCAGTTTCTAATCTCATTTCTCGTTGTTCAAGTGATTCATGCGAACGGGTCTCAGAGGCATGTACTCGAAGATTTTCTTGTCTCAATGCTCGTTGCTCATCTGATTCTGAGGCTCGTAGTGTTCTTTTCTTCCGTGCTTGAGATGTAGGTCGAATGTAGGAATTTTCAGTGGCTCCACCTGTCGGAAATTGGTCTTACCAACTTAGAAACCTTCGTCGGTACATGCGCAACAACTTTGCTAAAAATTATAACATGATCAAATACACAGTTTACGATTTAATCCATTTTTAGTAATTTTTAGTGGCGCCACCTGTTGGTTATTGATCATACAAACTTAGAAACCTTCATCGGCTCATGCGCAACAACTTTGTTAAAGATCATAACATGATCAAATACACAGTTTACTATTCTATACAAACAAACATTCATTTTTATATACATATATATACGTATGTATGTATATATATGTAGATAACTAAATTGACAACAACAACAAAAAAAGTTCAGTTTTAAAGCAGAACTCAGGTAAAATAAATCTATACCTCTAACTGATCAAATTACAATAACAAAACTGCATGGACAAGATAATTATAGCTAGAAAACAATTACAAGTCAACAGTATGTTCTCGAAGTTGACAGACCAATAATAGAATGTCCAGAGGACAGTTAAAAAGGAAGTTATGAAAGATCGCTTTAGACTACAGACTGTATTAATACCACTTGGAGATGGCAGACCACTTAAACTCTCATATATTTAGTAACACAGATTATAATCGCATTGCAGGGCTTCTTTAGCATGACTGCTTTATAGGCAATAAATACCAGAGGCTCATAACTATCTGCCCGTAACCATCTTTATTTCATTTAGTGGCAGACTTCAATGGCAAATGATAGAACCATAGAGACTGTGGTTAAGATAATGGCAGACAGGTTGAACATTAATTTCTCAATGGGCATCCAGAGCTGATAAATTGATTGACAACTTTTTGATTTTGGGAAGTGCTTTGTAGCGTTGTAAATTGTGTAAGAACAGGGAATGCAGGCTAAATACTCTTTAAAGGGACGTATCATTTCATTTTACGGCAACAGTGGTGTTCGGTCCTAAAGTTCGGGTGCTGAAGCTGGCCGCAGAGCATAAGGGTAACCATCTGTTGAATTTTAAGTACATAAATAATTGACCATTACAACCGTTCAGTCAGGATTACGGCCTAGCTTCTCACACCACTCATGTTGTGTGTCTTAATTTCATACTTGAGTGGCGGGATCTACAGTTTAACGTCGACTTCGAACGACAGATTTTGAGAAACTTTTTCAAGGAAGGTTTATTTACTCTCAGAGTTTTTGCCAGAAATCTGCTGAGAGGAAGTCGCCGAAGAAATATTTTTTTATTTCATATTTCATTTTGATGTCTGGCCTGAGGCTCGAACCCGGGCTTTACGTCTAATAAGCGAACTCACTACCTACTAGACTACGGCGACTTGGATCCTAAGGTCACATGGAAAGTCATAGCAGATGAGCTTATGAATTCGCACATCACTGACAGAACTATTTCAACTTTCTGTTGATTGGAAAGATATGTTTCGGAGAGTATACTTGGCACTTCAGAACAGATGCCATCGGTCTTTGGGTAGCAGAACCCTTGACGATCTGGGCATGGTGGCGAATGTGCCACTAAGGGAATTGGCTGGTTACATTCAGAACTCGGGGTGGTTCAAACCCACCACTAACGGATCATGACAAGGAGACTTATATATGTCATCGCTTTTTGACGACACAATACTTGAAGATCTAAGCATGGTGGCGAATGTCCCACTAAGAGAACTAACCAGTTACATCCGGAGCTCGGGGTGGTTCAAACCCATCATTAACGGATTATAACAAGGGGGCTTAACTCACACAATGTAGAGCAGAGAGCCAAATAGGCCACCGAGTGAAGTTGCCTGTGCACGGCAAGCTATCTGCCAACCTATAAATTTATATAATGCCGTAACCTCAACTTGTTAGAGAATAAAATCTGCCAACCTAGTCCAAACATACTTGGCAATAGGGAGGATGAAATGAGAAAGCTGGTGACTCTGCTCAAGCTAAATGGATTTGTTACAATACGAACTTTTGTTAAAACATTACAATTAGAAAAAGGTTTGAGTCATGTATTAGACATTTTCTCAGAATACAATTCTGTGATGAGAAGAATAAATCATAAGAATACAAATTTGTAACCGATGAAGCATTTATGCTTCCCAGAAACAAAGAATCGACAGGGGTAGGTAGAAAGTGCTAAGAAGGTAAGAAGTGCCTGCTGACACCGAAGAGCAATGCAAACAATGTCAGCTCACTTGGATAACAAGAAACATTTAAGGGATTCCCATATATCGAGCACTTCTAACTGACAATAACGTTAGCGGAGTTGGTTATTATGGGACGATTATGAAATAAATTTTTTTAGTTTTGTTTTTATTTATTTCTCTTGTATTTATTTCATCTTGTTGTCACTGATCTAAAGCTGTTAAAAGAAAATAAATTTTGGAGAAACTGTGGTAAACATTTCACTTGATTTTGCTCTTATTAACGCATATGAGATTTAATGACATTAAATAACAGAAAACTAAAGCACAAAACAAACAAAAAAGAAAGTAATGAAACGTGTTTTTTATTTGTTTATATTTGTTGTTTAAATTAATTTTATTACTAAATAATTAATACTTAATTTAATTTAAGAAGAAAGTAAAACGAGAAATTACTCTACCTAACACAATGACAATTTTGCTGATGATTTAATTGCATTGTCAACTGAACATCAGAGATGTATGTAATAATCGTTTAACAATTTCATTTAAGTTTTATTATTTATTTATTAACAACAACAACAATAACAGCATATGACAATTGTTATTGAAGTAATTGATTTAATAATAATTAAATAATAGACGACGCATAAGTTTCATTGGGTTATTGTTACAGCCAATTAAAAGTGAAATTTGTTTAAAAGTTTTGAAAAACACAATGAAAAGAAAAATCTTTCATATCGATTAAGGAAATTTCATAATGCATTTGTTGTTGTTGTAGCAATAGAAATCGATAAATATTTTATAAATTATTTGGCTTTTTTGTGAAACTTTTTTTCGAATAAATTTAATTAAAAAGAAGGAAATTTTTAGAAACAAATATTTTAACACTTAAAAAAAATTAACTAACAGTTCAAGCTTAAGAGAAATTTTTCCGGAGCAATTTTTTACATACATAATTGGGAACTGGCAATAGTGCAATATGCAGTTTAAATTCCTGTTGGAACCGTTGTCTTGCCAAACTCAAGTAGTACCCTGGTTACTTCGCTGACTGCTGCTGGGCACAGCGATTTTGAAATTAGGTAACCAAGTATATTGGACCAGCCATTGTTTATTGAATTCCATGCTGATTTTTCCTTTATCGTCTGCTCATGTTCTCAGATCTTATTAGCCTGCGATCTACTGGAACACCATGAAATACGTAGCTTCAAATGGTGCGTAGTGTATATAAAGGAAAGTTTTAATACCAGATAAAACTAATTACTAGAAACTGGAAAATATTAATAGGATTCGTTAACCTGTTACCTTGCTTCAAATCAGGGACACACAATATGGGGAATACTCCCCACATGACGTTCGTCCCGGAAATAAGCGAGTTTTTGTTCTTTCTCTCGTTAGGGGAGGCCAGAGCATCTCAGATGTTGAATAGCTATTCTGTAATCTCATTAACAGGGAAGTACAGTCCATGTGGTACCTACATGACCCAGGCGGAGGACTACCCTTCAGTCAGGATTACGACCTACGTTCTCACACCACTTATGTTGTGTATGTTAATTTTTATACATGAGTGGCGGCGCCTACAGTTTAAAGATTCAGATTCCTGAGAAAGTTTTTCATGACAATTTTATTTATTCTCAGACATTTTGACCTGGGGGTTTGAATTGTGGCCTCGTGTCCAATAAGCCAACACACTACCTACTAAACTACGGCGTCTATTGTTATGAAAAGAATCAACAAATGCAAACCATCGACCAAAAGATGGAAGTTTTGTCTAAAAATATGCAGGTCATCGACTAAAAATATGCAACTTCAAAAAAATGCAAGTCATCGATCAAAAAAATGCAAGTCATCAACCAAAAAACCAAAAATAAAAAAGGCAAGACATCGCCAAAAAAATTCAAGTCATCGACAAAAAATGCAAGTCACCGCCCAAAAACCGCAAGTCATTGTCTAAAAATATGCAGGTCATCGACCAAAAATATGCAACTCATCATCCAAAAAATGCAAGTCATCGATCAAAAAAATGCAAGTCATCGAAAAAAAATGCAACTCATCATCCAAAAAATGCAAGTCATTGACAAAAAATGCAAGTCATCATCCAAAAAATGCAAGTCATCGATCAAAAAATGCAAGTCATCAACCAAAAAAATTGCAAGTCATCATCCAAAAGATGCAAGTCATCGACAGAAAAATGCAACTCATCGTCCAAAAAATGCAAGTCATCGACTAAAAAATGCAAGTCATCAACCAAAAAAATGCAAGTCATCTACCAGAAAAATGCATGTCATCGACCCAAAACAATGCAAGTCAGCATCCAAAACAATACAAGTCATCAACAAAATAAATGAAAGTCATCAACCAAAAAATGCAAGTCATCGTCCAAAAATATGCAACTCATCATCCAAAAAATGCCAGTCATCGTCCAAAAAATGCAAGTCATCGACCAAAAAATAAAAATTGCCAGTCATCGACCCAAAAAATGCAAGTCATCAATTAAAAATATGCAAGTCATGCCATCAACCCAAAAAATGCAAGTCATCAATTAAAAACATGCATGTCACGTAAAAAAAAAATTGAAGTCATCTACCAAAGTAATTCAATTTGCAAAAAATGCGACATTTTTTGGTGCTACATATACATATATATATATACATATATATATGCATATTAACTCAATGAGAATTATTAAAATTTTTAAGTTAATTTTCCCACAATTTAATTTTTTATACTACTTTGACTATATCTTTGGTGGCAAATAAAGCTCGACCCTAAGGAAAGCTGTTTTGTTAGGGGGGGCATTTCCCCTACAAATCTATTTTTTAACCGATTTTGACCGATTTATATAGAAAACTTTTTCTTTTTTTTTCTAATTTGAAGAAAACGTTTTTATTTTTGATACTTTGAAGAAAACAATTAGCTTCAGTGGCTATATATGAGGTCCCAAGGAAAGATGTTTTGGAATCCTTGATACCATGACTATCAGTAGCTCAGTAGGCTCATTTCTCTTTCAAGTTTTTGAATTCTATATTATATGCCAATTACTAAATAGTGTTTATTGTCTTACAATTGCACAGGCTCCATGCTGTATTTTGTAATAATAAAAGGATTGCAGATATATATTGTCTATTTCAAAAGAAAATTATAATGTTTTGTAGCATTTTCTTTTGATTTTCTTCTAATCATCAGTTGTTCAAAACGCCTACACTAGGAAATTTATTTTTTTGCAACTTATTTTGTAGTGTCTCTAGCTCATCTAAGATAAATCAGTTCTAAACAATGCCAATAAGTTGCTGCTGTTGTTGTTGCTGATGCCACCAACCTGTTGCGAATCTATAATAACAGTTCATTGCAAAAAAATGTTTTCTTTCTTTTTGTTCAAAGGCAGGCAAAAATAAAGTCATACTTGATGGCTGATAAGCAACAGCATCATCATCATCATCGTCATCATTATGTACAGTACAACAGTAGGTGAAGCAGCAGCAGCAGCAGCAGCAGCAGCCAGAGTAACATCAGAAAAATAGGAAAACATCCCAGTAAACAAAGAAAACAGGTTGATTTTTCTTACGATACAAAAAAAAAAGGAAAAACAAGAGGGAAAAAGAGAAGGAAACATGTTTAGTTTTTATCATACAATTAAACATCATTGTGCCAAGCATGTTAAGCTAAATAAAGAAATTTTCTTCTGCACAAAAAAAGAACCCAAAAGAGTTGAAAAAAAAGATTGAAAATTATCGGCTAAATTAAAGAGCATCTAAGCTTACAGCAGTTGACAAACTTCAATGTCATTTAAAATACAAATAAAAAACAACAACAGCAACAGAAAACAACAAACAAGAATTAGAAGTAGAAAAAGAAGAAGACATTTTAAAGATAAAATTTAAAGTTTAAGGAACCAGTAAACAGTCACTACACACCAGTCACCAGTAACCACTAGTAAGTTGTGTTGTGGAAAAGAGCTTCTTTGGCAATATCTGTCTGGAACATCAAGGCTTTTGAAGTATACTCGTAAGTAGCTGCTGTGTCTTGTCTTTTTTTTTTTTTTTGTTCTCTATTCTATTCTAATAACTTTATACTGCCATTTGAAAGAGAAAAAAAAAGAAACAAATGAGTGGAAAACATACCCGAAATAATTGTTTAATGATTTTGTAATCTTATATGCTTATATGGGGGATGCAGAAGCATTTAACCTTTTAAAACCAAAGGTCTGTGTAAAGCATAATTAATAACACACGTTAATTATTTTGTAATTATACACACACAGCCACAATAAAAACAAGTATCATTTGGTATTAAGTTACTTCTGTTATATTGGTATCGCTTACTTTAATTTGAACATCAAACTGTTCGTCAGCATATGTGAGGTCAATGACATGTCTCGTTCCTCATTGATAATGCAATGAGTGTTGCCAATTGCCCCAAATTAGTATTTCAATGATAACTAGGATATGAAACTGTTTTCTGAGCTGATTGGCTACTACCGTGTGTACTAAGCAGAGGTCTAAGAGTAGCTCATGTTTGTTGGTTGATGAAAATTTTAACGAAAATTTCTTGATTGACACGTACAGACAGGCACTCACGAACCATTACCTCGACATCCATTCCTGTCAATGATTTCCGGGAACTTCTCTTTCGCAAATTGTTCTGTCAGCAACCAAAAAAAAATGCAAGTCATGTATGCAATGAAAGTCATCAACTAAAAAAATGCAAGTCAGAAATCAAAAAAAAAAATGCAATTCATTCACCCAAAACAATGCAAGTCATCGAACCAAAAAATGCAAGTCAGCAATCAAAAAACAAAAAAATTCAATTCATCCACCCAAAACAATGCAAGTCATCATCCAGAAAATGTAAGTCATCGAACAAAAAAAGCAAGTCATCAACCAAATAAATGCAAGTCATTGTCTAAAAAAAAGCAAGTCATTGTCCAAAAAAAGCAAGTCATCGATCAAAAAAATGCAAGTCATCAACCAAAAAAATGCAAGTCATCGACCAAAAACTGCTGTTGATACCCTTCATAACACAGAACGAAAGTGCATCGATTACGTTAGTTAAACTGTATATTCTACGCTCATTTTTGAGGGGAGACATAACTTCGTTGGCTGCGTGAATAAAATATAAAAAAATCTGTCCCCCCTATACTTGTCTCTCAAAAATCCCCTCAAGGTTTGACTACGAATTAAGGATATGCGTTTAGAATTTGTGGAGTCTTTCCAGAGTAGCTCAAGATGCTCTGTTCAAAAACGTGCAACACATTGGCACACTGTAACAAGCAGAAAGGTGCAATTTCAAGTACATGTTCATGATCATATGCACCAATGCTATGCATATTTGGCGCAAGCTGGCTCCGCTGTGATCTAGACTCTAAAACTATTGTCCACCCAAAACGTCTAGGATCTATTCCGATAAACTGGCACTGAATGGGTCCTACAAGATTACCGAACCAGACCGGCCTATATCCGGAGACGAAGATTTTTTCTATTGAACAACCTGCATGCATGGTTGAAATCGAGGACCCACCTCCTCCTCCGAACTTGCTAATATGCATGGCCAGTCAAGCAGCAATCAAAGCGCTGGGAGTGACGAGTCGCAAGGGTCCAGTACACCGTATTCGTTGGCACAACACCCGTCTCTACTGGTTTCCTCTGGGCGTGAGGAGTCGCAAGAGCCCCGTACACCGTATTCGTTGACACAACACCCGCCTCTACTGGTTTGTGGGCCACAGTGGCATAGAGGGAATCGAAAAGGCGGACGAACTGGATCTTTTATGGATTTTTTAGGGATCGGAGATTTTTGAGGAGGAGGCAATAGAGAGAAGATATATGCGTCTCCATAAGAATTCTTTTCCAAATTGGAAAAAGCAGCATGGGATTCAATAAACCGTAAATGGCCCAGCATGCTTGGTTGCTGAATTTCAAAACTGCATTACTGCAGTGGCCATCAGTGAGAGAACCAGGAAACTACTTGAGTTTGACAAGAGAATGATTTGAATTCTAAAAGGTATTCTAGTGGTACGCTGGATTGGTTTCAATAAACTGTAGATGGCCTGTGGAATTCTGAATTTCAAAACTGCAGCGTCCATCAGTGAGAGAACCAGGGAACTAGTTGAGTTCGACAAGAGAATGGTTTGCATTCTAACACGAATTCTAATGGTACACTGCGCTATTGGCAGTTTCGCTGACAAGCTTGATCTGCCCCACCAGTATTAATGCAGAAGCTGCCATGATGTGGAGGAAGGGGAACTCCCTTTATGCACTTTAGTACAGACGCCATCGGTTTTTCAGTAACAGTACGTTGAAAGATCTGGACATGGTGGCGAACGTTCTTTCATTCAGATCATGACAAGGGCGCTTACCTCACACATGGTGACGAACGTTCCTTCATTTAGATCATGACAAGGGCGTTTACCACACATTGGGTGACACGAAGGACCATGTGGGCCTCCAAGAAAATTTGCCTGTGAACGGCAAGCTAACCTAACCTATCGGTTTTTCGGTAACAGAACGTTTAAAGATCTGGACATGGTGTCGAATGTTCATTCACTCAAATTAAGAGAAGGGCGTTTACCACACATTGGGTGACACGAAGGACCATATGGGCCACCAAGAGAATTTGCCTGTGAACGGCAAGCTAACCTAACCTATGAGTGTTTTGTGTGCACGAGTGAAACCAATCGCTAAGCTTGCTAATTGAATCTTATCACTACGACATTAACCCATGGACCCATCGAATTCTTAAGAAGACACACACCTTATTGTTGAGGCAGTGTTTCTGAGGATATGTTGGTACAAAAAAAAACTTGTTTGCCTTGCAATTTAACGCAATGCCGTAAGGCTTAGTAAGTCTAAGAATTATTTAAATTTAAAAAATTAAGAATAAAAGTTTGTTTCCTAAATCTTTTGTTTTATTTAACGAATAACAATAAATCAAGCAAATGGCTAACGGCAGCTTAACCGTGACGAAATGTCTGTGACAAATTGAAGTGAAATATAAAAAAGTTTGTTGCCCAAAATTTCTTTTATTTATTTTAATTTCGAAAAGAAGGCAATTAAAGTGGAAGCTTTGCTGTTAAAGGTTTTTTTCTTTTTGGAAAATAAGAATTCCAGTTTCATTTTCATTACCAAGTGAAAACGTTTAGTCGTTTAGCGGTATTAAGTGGATTTATATGACGAGGTGACTTTTACGAGACTAATAAAAACAAAAGACCACAACAACAATTAATTTAATAAGCCTGGTTTAAAACAAAAACAAAATAAAAAAATAATATAAAGACACAAGTGTAAACTAATGATGACTTTAATAGCTTATTTGGTATATTTAGATACGGTCATCAGTACAGTGAAGAAAGTCATAAAATGTAATACGATTGTAATAATTAAATGACAGTTTCATTGTTTTTGTTGTTGTGTTTTTTTTTTATTCTTTTAATTTAAAGCCTGCATAATTAAAACGAAGAAAATTTTCTTCAGCTTCAGCTGTATAGACGACTGTAATTAAAATTGAAGAGAGAAATTTGTTTACTTTTTGGGTGTTTAAGGCCCAAGAGAAGGGAAAACGCTTTGGTTTCTTTTTAGGTTCAGGTTTTTTTTTCGTTTTCTAGAAAAAAAATTTTTCATTTTAAATTAAAATTAATTATTTAACCTGTTTCACCAAGATTTTCTTTAAAATTCTTTCATTCCCAATTTCATTTCCCATTTCCCTCCCCTCATTTTTTTTTTTTTTTGTAATTCTTTCAAATCACTAAAGCCTTACACACAAAAATCTTTTAATAATTTTTTAACAGAGTGCCAGATAGAGAGGGAAGTCCGCTCTTCCTCTATCTCTCTCTCTCCCCCTTTCTTTTGATGACATATTAATTTTTGTATGTTACTTAGTAGTATTGTGGCATGTGCTTGCTGTTGAACATGACTTCTTATAATGGTATGTTAATCTAACCATAAAAGAGGTCATCTTTTGTTGATTAAAAACAAAAAAAGACGAAAGAAAGAAGAACAAAAAACAGAAGGCTTTTGTTACGAAAAGAAAAGTAAACAATTTTTTAAAATTTTTTTCTATTTTTTTTTTTTTGATACATGACAACCCACTTTATCAAAACATAATCGGGTTTAGAAGAAGTTTACTTTACAATCACAGTCACATTCCATGTCCAATTAAATGAGATCTGAAGATAAATGTTAGTTTTAGTTGGCATCATACAGTAGAGCAGTTTGTATAGAAATTTAGTTCTCAAGAATAAAGCACAGCAAAGACCGTAAATCAGGAACAATAATAGTAAGCAGACATAGCATCGGTTGGGCCATCTAACGGTTTAAATTTGAACCATCGATTACTTCGAATCTGGCAATACTTATGCCATCCTATTCTGTCACAAAATTTAGTGTATATTATATCCACTGAACGTAATAAATTGATTTACGCTTGAGCAACGTTGTGATTTGTTGGAATTTTATTTCCAAAACAAAGACAATTGTACGAAAATATCGTACAAAAGTTAATTGTAGAGAAGGAAAAACGCTAGTTTTTCGATAAAGTTCGTGAAACTGGTTTCATTGTGGATGCGTCAAGACGTAAGCATGTTCCTACAGTGCCTACACTCGAAAATATCGAAGCTGTGGCTGAGAGTGTGCATGAGAACCCATCAACATCAACTCTTCATTGTTCTGAAGAATTTTTTTTTGCGGAAAGATCGCGATAAGAAGCCTTACATAGTTCAATTGGTTCAAGAGTTGAAGTCGCATGAGCATCCTCTTCGTTTTCGCTTCGGTAGATTGGCCAACGAGAAACTGCACAATGATGTCAATTTTGCTTCATTTCAGATGAAGCTCATTTTTATCTTGCAGGGTACGTTAATAAGCAAATTTTCGTATTTGGGGCTCAGAAAGTCCACACGTGATCTTACAGAAGCTAATGCACCCATTACTAGTGACTGTTTGGTGCGGCTTGTATAGCGGACGCATCAGTGGCCCATATTTCTTTGAAAATGAGGACGGCGTAACTATTACGGTAAATGGAAGCACCTATCGCACCATGAAAACCGATTTTTTTGTACTAGCTCTTCATGGTGTTAATGTGAACGATGTTTGGTTTCAACAGGGTGGTGCAACTTGCCACATATCAAAAGTTTGATGAATGTTTAATTGGCGTCCAAGAAGCTACAATTTGTAACCGTGAAGCTACAATTTATAACCGTTGAACTCTTTTCTGAGGGGCGCCGTTAAAGAAAAGTGTTATGCCGACAAACCAGAGACAATTGAGCCTTTGAAGGCCAACATTCGTGATGCCATTGCCAAGACCCCTTACACTGGAAAAAGTGCACGAAAACTGGTCAGATCGAATGAGGTAATGTGAGGCCAGCAGCGGCAACCTTATGAATGAAATAATATTCCATTTCTAATTGGAACAATTGTACTTCATAACAAAGGAAAATACATTTGGCAAAGTTTCAAACCGTTTTTGTTTTTAAAATTTTAAACTTTTAAACGGCCTACCCTGAGCCTGAACTCCTTTTGAAGACCTGATTAATCATCTCAATTGGATTATGAAAGAATGTCCTCCAAGAGACAAACGTAAACGATTTAATGACTTAAAACCGATTTGTCACGTTAGATGGCACCACTTGCTTATGCATTGCTTTAAGCGCAGATCAGACATTCATACATAATTGGTCATTACAACCCTTCAGTCAGGATTACTTCTTATACAGCTTATGTTGTTTGTGTTACTTTTATACATGAGTGGCGGGACCTACAGTTTAGTCTCAGAGTTCTTGCCAGAAATCTTCTGAGAGAAGTTGTCGAAGAAATATTTTTCCATATTTTCGTTTTGATGTCTGAACGGAGGGGATTGAACCGTAGCCTTGCTTCTAATAAGCCAACACACTACCTACTAGACTATGGCGACATCAATGCTTGTATAGTAATATACTAATAGTGCAGCTCATGAGCTGATAAAATCAATCAAGATTCATTGATTGGTTGAAGGGATCTTCTAATCAAGATTGATCAGATTCAGATTGATCAAGATTGATCAAGACCAGTTGTGAGCTGATGAAATCAATCAAGATTGACCAAGATTGATCAGATTCAGATTGATCAAGATCAGTTGTGAGCTGATAAAATCAATCAAGATTGATCGAGATTGATTGATTGGTTTAAGAGATATTCTGATCAAGATTGATCAGATTCAGATTGATCAGATTCAGAATGATCATGATTGATCAAGATCAGTTGTGAGCTGATGAAATCAATTAAGATTGATCGAGATTGATCAGGTTCAGATTGATCAACATTGATCAAGATCAGTTGTGAGCTGATAAAATCAATCAAGATTGATCAAGATTGATTGATTGGCTTAAGGGATATTCTGATCAAGATTGATCAGATTCAGATTAGTCAGATTCAGAATGATCAGGATTGACCAAGATTGATTGATTTTATCAGCTCACAACTGGCGTCAATTGGTCTTTCAAACGAATAAAAGACTTTTGCATCGAATTATTACTATCAACGAAAAACTGGCTGCCCCAAGAAATCATATGTGAACGGATGTAGACAACAAACAAAATCTCCGGCCAAGCAGAATATCGCTTAAGCCAAGGTAATGTTCCGTATTTGGTGTTTCCTTTTGAAAAGACTCTTAACCGAAAAACCCCTCACATATGCAACCACCAGGCACAAGGTTGTAATTCTCCAACATGACAATGCTTGGCCACTTTCTGCAGCGCCAAAAATACCATTAAAAACTATTTGGCAAATAGTGAATGGGAAGTCTTACCACATCCGCGATATTTGGGTTATATCGCCTCTTTCTATAACAATTTATTTCGAATGATGGAGAATGCTTTTATTGAGAGCAGACTATCTGAAATTGGTTCATTTCATTCTGGGCCTTAAAAGACGAGCAATTTCTTTAAGGACGGAATCCATAAATTCCCTAAAAGATGGGAAGAAGGTGTGGCTTCCTATGGACAATATTTTGAGGAAGGAATCCATAAATTGCCTATAAGATGGGAAAAGTTTGTGGCTTCCAATGGACAATATTTTGAGGACGGAATCCATAAATTGCCACAAAGATAGAAAGCAGCAGTTGCTTCCGATGGACTATATTTTTGGGACGGAATCCATTGCCAAAAAGTGTAGCATCCAATGTATAATACTTTGAATGGCATGTGTTAATGACACAGCGATAGGTTCTAGGCTTACAATGGACAATGGTTTCGATGTACTGATCTGTCCATAGCGGACATTGTTTGTTAGAAATCAAAAGCTGGTAATTGGGCTCCTTTGTAAGGACATTTTTTGGTTCAAATCTAGGACTGTGAGGGAGATTTTCTTTGGCTAAAGTGGTTTATTGATGGTGATTGTGCTCTTTTGCCTTGCAGCAGCTTTGCGAAGACCTTTTTTACTCCAAATCTAGAACTCCCTCACAGTAAAATAATTTCTCTGGCCAAAGTGGTGCAGTACTTTTCTCAATATCGTACCTAATATGGACCCAACTAACTTGAAAAGAAATCAAGTTCTCAAATAAATTATGATTATTTTCTATAGTGCTTGTGTCTTAAGTCTTTTGTTTTGTTGTTGTCTATCAAAAGTTAATTTCATAATTATTGTTTATTTTTGCTTCAAAACTAATTTGCTATTTAAACAGAAAAAAAAAGAAAAATATTTCTTCATGGAATTGTCTTTGGGACCGTTAGAGAACTTTTTTTCTTCTTCTACTTCGTCTCTTTCAAAGGCAGTAGAATCATTAACTTTAATAATGTGGAATATATTGTTCATACAGACATATGTATGAAATCATCATCTTCTTCTTTTTAATAAAGATAATTTAATATTTTGCTGTCATTACAAATGCCAGCCTAGTTTAGGGTGTCCCTTTAAAGAAGAAGGAAATTCAAATTAAAAAAATAAAAATAAAAAATCTGTAACAATTTGTAGAAATTCAAGGGCATTGTTTAAACAAAAGTATTTAAAAAGAGAAAAAATTTTTCCCCATTATAAGGGTCACCCTAAACCTATGCCTTTAGGATGTCGCTTTATTTTCATCTTCATTTTCAACTTTTTGTGGCAGTTGTTTGCAGTTGTTTTTGCTATTGCAACACTTGTTGCTGTTGTTATAGGTTTCCTCTTGCCACAAATGTCTTGCAGTTAATGCTAGAAGGGCAAGAGGAAATACAGAGGAAATATAAAGAAAAATTATGTTGACTTGTGGGTGTTTATTCTGCAATTGTTTTCTTTTCTGTTTTTCTTTCTTACATTTGATTTTCTTTTTGTTTTTGTTTTTGTTGTTTTCATTGCTCATGTCATGTTAGTTTTTTTTCAAAAGTTTTATTTGACGCTTTGAAGTGTGACAGTTTCTTGACGGCTTGCCTGTTTGAAAAAGGTTCTTTTGAAAAAAATACTTCTTTGGTTGTTGTTTTTATTGTTGCTGTAGTTGTTGTTGTTTGAAGTTATTAAAGGAAATTAATTTTCTAGTGTTTAAACTTATGTTGGAACAGTTATGGGAAATTATTTTTAATTTATTTGATTCGATTCGATTTGATTTGATTTAATAAGAGACGGACGGTTTGTCCATTAGAAAGACAGAACAGGTGGTTATTGGCGAATGTACGCTTTAGGAAAAGGAACAGAAAAAGGAAAGAGAAATAGATTGTAGTTTGGAATTGGTAATAGAGGATAGAGGCCTTGTAAGACGTTTCTGATTTGAAGGATTTCAGAAGGAAATGCTGAGCTAACAGAGGATAGAAAGCGTAGAATAATTTTTAAAAATATATAAGCCTTGTAAGACCTTTCTGATTTAATGAATTTCAGAAGGAAGTGGTGAAAGCATTGTAAGGTTCATCAGGGCAATATTGTTTGAATAGACATTATAGGGAACCCTTTGTAGTCTGAAGGCAATTTAAGATATCGTATGATCGCAGTACTTTAGTAACCCTAATGGTAGTTCTACGATTCGAAACAGTTAAAATAAGAAAGTCGATCTAAGTCCAAGGCTCTTAGCATTGCAACCATAGTAGCCCTATATACTACCATCAAAAATTGATAGGGCAGACATTTGAAAGATCTGTCGCCGGTAGAAGACCATACGATCTGCAAGTTATCTAGAGTTCAACCATAATAAGGATTTTGCGATCGCTTCGTTTTAGCCTAATAAAAAAGCACACGTCCCAAAGGTCCGTGTTTATAATGCATGTATTAGCTTTAGAATTACCACAGTTATTCAAGTAATTGTTAACGATCTAAGGAACCATAACTGATATAATGCAATCAGGCCATTATTCTATTTCTACAATGACTTCACAAACCAGTCCCCCTCCGTACTTACTTAAGTCATTATTGCAAGCCTTTAGTCAGGATTATAACCTGGTTTCTCACACCACCCGTCCATGGTGGGTGTTTTAAATTTATCCAAGAGTGGCGAGGCCAGCGGTTTAACGTCGATTGCGACCGACAAGTTTCTGCGAAACTTTTCATGGCAATTTTATTTTTCTCTCAAGAGTTTTGCCAAAAAACCGCTGAGGGGAAGTCGCCTAAAAGGAATATTTATTCATTTTTTGGTTGTTATGATCGATACATATAAGCTGGAGTTTTTAATAAATAAACTCACTCCCTACTAGACTTAGGCTACCACAGGAAATTGTGGTTCTAATATCCAAAATACTATACGAAATGGATAGAGAATAAGAAGGGCAATCTGTTCCCAATACATTAGTCCCACAAAAACCCCGACAAACTGGTGACTCAGTACCAAATCTGTTGGGTGTCGACGACAGTGCAAGAGAGGCCCAAAGGACATGATATGGATGCGAAGAGAACGGTGAAGTCATTTCATTTTGTAGATGTAATACCACGCCTCTGAAATAGGAGACGAGAAAAGTGTCAATATCAAACATAAGAAATTCTTGGAGAAGTACCATCGGCCTCGACTATTTGAAATATATCTCAGCTTCAAGGCTAGGATAACTTATTTTCTTCACTGTTTAGGCTATAAATACTTGAAATATTTCTGGGAAAGAGTACATACGTACATACATAATTGACCATTACAACCAGGATTACGGCCTAGCGGAAAGAGTACAATGCCTGCAATAAGCAGCTGTATTGGTAGGGCAAATGTAATACTAACACCTAGAGATTGTGCTGAGAGCAAAAAGAGTTAATGATGCACAGGATAGTCATCTGTATGACACTGGAATACAGGAGACGCTTCTGGGTGAACAGTACTCGCCGACACTTCTGTTGAAGTAGGTGTTGTGGTACAAATATGTGATTGACTGATTGGCTGTAGACCAGATCAACAGTGGTCGCACAGTGCAAAAAACTTCATAAGGGTTTTCACTTCCAAAGTAGAAAGGAGGGCCAAGTCAGAGCAGAAGACTGTTATTGGCTAAGGTTGCGCAGTCGATAGTGATGTATGCAGCGCCTGTGTGGGGATCGGCGTTGGGTATTAGAACCTACGCTAGGGCTGCAAGATCTTTATTTCGTCAAAGCGCCCTTAGGTTGTTAGTGGTTTCCGCACAGTTTCATATGAGGCTATTGGTATTATATCTGGTATAGCTCCGCCTGTTATTATGGCTATGGAACTGAAAAGGATATATGATAGAGTTAGTATTGTTGGTAGAAAATTGACAACTGAGGAAGGAAGGGAGGAAATACAAAAGAGTTTAGACGAATGGCAGATTAGATGGGATACTGCGACGAAAGGGCGATGGACACATAGACTTATCAGGAATGTACAAAGTTGGGTTGATAGGAGACATGGTCATGTTGACTTTTACACACTATATGACAGGGCATGGCTGCTTCAGGGAATATCTCTGTTAAAATAGCCACGACAATGAGGTATCTTGCTCCTTCTGCAATAATGGAAGTGAGAATGCTGAGCATATTTTCTTTTATTGCCATAGATTTAGATTGGAACGCGAGTTGTTGGAGACAATGATAGATGAAGCAGTGACACCAGACAATATAGTTTCGCATATGCTGCGGTCTGTTGAAGTTTGGCAATATGTCAAAATGCAGTCTGCAAATGTGATGCAGGAATTGAGAAGGATGTATAGAATTCGTAGGATTGAAAGGGATGGAAATCAATAGTAGTAGTCAATAGGCTAGAACTCCTTCTGTGATGAAATACTTCATGGTAGTACTATAGGATAAATTGGTTCGAATCGTAGAGGTGGTGTTTTAGTGGGTTAAAGTCCCACACTACTGTTGCAGTGGCAACAGTGTCTTTCGATGATTTTTTTTACCTAAGATAAAAAATAACCCCCCAAGTAGAAAGGCGTGTGGTCTATTGTCATATTCACCTCATGGATAGATGATGAGAGGAAATGAGAGGCACATTCTGAGGCTTATCTTGGAATGGAAACTCCCCTGGAAGTCGAATATGTTGAACGGGATATAAAAGACATCCAGTGATAGTGATAGAATGAAAATGGGTTCTTTGAAGTCCTTGGATGACTCACCTTGAGTCTGAGTCAGATATATCCATTGTGACGCCACAGGTGAACGCAGTTCCTGTACTGACCGAGTTCCCCCGAATCCAAGAGGGAGAAGTCGGTCAGCGCAAGATCTGCAAATTCAAAGCATGACTACCCCACGCTAGAAAACCAGCCAGAAAGTTTGATAAACGAGGCTATATCCTTGACATCAATGGACAAGGGTCTGGGAGCCAAATAACCTATATCTGCATCTCGCAAGAGATGGGCATTGACAAAGAAAATGAGCAACAGTCTCGTCCTCCTCAGCGGATCTGCACCCACGGCAGAAGCCGCATGTCTACCCATAACACAGTGACTTACAGGTACAGGCATGACCACTGTGATTTAGATGATGCCGTGATCAAGTCGAAGTAACTGGTTGGTACGCCTTCTATCCATCCGGGGCCAGGTGAGTCTAGCGGTTGAGCAGGACGCCTCGTTGATCCAGGATAGGTTGGCGTCTCGGAAAAATTTCCGCGCGGTAGCCAGTTTGATTGAGGCAAGTGGCATTCCTAAATTGATCAAATAGGATTCCGGGAGTAGTGCGCCAGCCCTCGCCAGCTCGTCGGCTCTACAGTTTCCCGGTATGTGACAGTGTCCGGGGACCCAGACAAGTGTGACACTAAACGCCCAGAAAGGGATCGTAGCGTATTAAGAAGGCTTTTAAAAATTGTTTGCTTTCAACGAAAATAATAAAAATTCTTCTTCCCCTATGCTAGAGTGTAGAGTGTAGGGTATGCTGTGTGCTTTTCATTATTTTGCTCTCTTTGATATGTAGCATTGTGTTATAAATTATGGTTATTTAAATATGGTTAAATTATGACTTAAGGCCATGTGTAGCATGTTAACTGACGCATAAATCATATTGCATCTAGCAAAACACTGTGACTCAAGGTAAGTCAAGACAAGTCAAGTCTCAACTACTCGAATAACACTACACTGCACTCATCATCATCATCATATGAGTATGAGTATACTAAATGCAGTAAAATGCCTATTTCAGTTAAGATAAGAGCAAAACTAAAAAAACAACAAAAAAAACAACAACAAAAAATCCAACACTTGTTGATGGACAGGCATTTTAAAATTGATTGTCTATGCCGTTTATAACCCTTTTAAAAGCAACAACAACAACAACAACAACGAACAAATTTCAACAGGAAAATCTTACAGTCTGGACTGCACCACTGCACACTGCGGCAAGTGTAAATTGTGCGTTAAAAAAAAAGAATTTGAAACTGTGTGGAGAGAGAAAAAAAATCATAAAAGGAGGCAATTCTTTATGCATATTGTGTTGCTGATTTAATATTTTTTTTTTATAAAAACAACAATAACAACAATAGAATTTCTATTTCTATGTATAGCCAACCCATGATCATTATTTCAGGTTTGATTATCAGTCGAGTCGCTTGCCTTGCCTTATAAGCAAGAAATTTCTGATTTCAGTTGGACCCTTAAGGTTATTAACACATTATTTTGACGCCCTGCCCAAGTGTGTGTCTCAAAACTCAACGGGCGTCTCTGTGCTGTTGCAGCCCGTTTAAGAGCGTTCAAGTAAATTTCGTATTTTAAGATGTTTATTAAAGGATTATAAACGCTTGATGCCTGAGCACATGATTGAAGGCTACATACACACACACACAAATATCCATCACAAATCATATGCAACAAAATCTTTTAAGGGCCAGGAAAATGGAATGAAAATCTAAATGAAAAATAATACAACCTTTTAATGCATTCTGTTCTGTGTATAGAAATGAAACAATTTATGAGAGAGAAGGGTATCATCATCCATGCAAAACAAATCTTGACATCATTTTATGACTTTAGAACGCACACTCCTTTAAAATGCGTTGATGTTGGGTTAGAGGAGAAGTATGTCCTTGTATTCGTCAGCACTATAGGTCGAGAACGCACACTCCTTTAAAATGCTTCAATGTTGGGTTAGAGGAGAAGTATTGTCATATATTCACCGGCACTATAGGTCGATGATTACCAACTTTTTTTTTGGCCTAAAGTCGATGATCTCGACATCAAGGACATGTGGTTTTATGAGGACAATGATGTGTCTTAGACTGCTCATGTTACAATGGATATTCTGCACAAGCATTTTGAGGACATGTTCATCTGATGTGGAGGTGATATGGACTGGCCACTGAAATCCTGTGATTGGATCTTATTAGAGCTTTTCCTGTGATTTTTTCCTAAGTCCCTGCTGTTTGTGAAGAAGTCACAAATGGTAGAGTTCCTCAAAGCCACTGTAACCCATGCAATGTGTCATATTCAGTCTGATTTATGCAGCCAGAGTCACACAAAATTGAAAATTTTGGATGCGGATCAACCAGAGAAGCCGGGGCTGTTATTATATTTCTCACATAATGGATTATATTGGTCTTTTAAACGAATAAAAATTTTAAAAATGTGTAGGATTCCACACACACATTGCCATCAATTGGTCTTTCAGAGGAATAAAAAATTTAAAGTAAAGAAACGCTTAATGAAAGCCTTTATGTAACGGGTGATTTTTTAGCTATTATCTTTTTGGCAACACTGGTTTAAACAGCTCACGCACGTTTCGTGTTTTGTTTCACTGTCAAACATCTTCAGTTTGGTCTATAATTTAACCATGAATCGTCTTACAACCGAACAATGCTTGCACATCATTGAAATTTATTATCAAAATGCGTGCTCCGAAGATCCACTTCTTTATCGAAAAATTGTGTTCAGCGACGAAGTTCATTTTTGGCTCAATGGATACGTAAATAAGCAGAATTGCCGATTTTGGAGTGAAGAGCAGCCAAAAGCATTGCAAAAGCTACCAATGCATCCAGAAAAAGTCACAGTTTGGTGCGGTTTATAGGCTGGTGCCATCATTGGACCGTACTTCTTCAAGGATGCTGCGAATCGTAACGTAACTGTGAATGGTGAGCGCTACCGTGAGATGATATCCAACTTTTTTTTGCCCACATTGCAAAAGCTTGACTTGCATGACATGTGGTTTCAACAAGACAGTGTCACATGCCACACAGCAGGCGTGACAATGGACTTATTGAGAGGCGAGTTCGGTGAACATTTTATTTCAGGTTCGGGACCAGTCAATTGGCCGCCTAGATCGTGCAATATAACGCCTTCAGACTATTTTTTGTGGGGCTATGTTAAAACTCATGTCTATACAGACCAGCCCGCTTCAATTGACGCATTGGAAGACAACATTGAAGCATTTATTCGTGAGATACCGACCGATATGTTGGAAAGAGTATGCCAAAATTGGACTAAGCGGATGGACCATTTGAGGCGCAGTCGCGGTCAACATTTGCATGAAATAATCCTCAAACATTAAATTATATGGACCGTACTATCGATTCAAATAAAGATTTCATGCATTTTTCTGAATTTTATGTGTGTTTTTTTTTTAATTTCCTATAACTCTTAAAAAATCATCCTTTAGTAAGTGACTGTAAAGACGTCTAAAGAAAGATTTTTGTTTATGTTTCTTTTCCTCATCACAGAACCTACATGCAGGGCTATATCTATTATTATCTAGTTATTGCTGAATAGCCTGACGTTCTTGATAAGCAAACCATCATTTGACACAAAATGTTGAGTAAATAATAGAGAAGCAATGGAGACATAATTAGTCAATACAACCCTTCAGTCAGAATGGTGACACACCGCTAACACCTACAGTTCAAAGTTGACTGTGAACGACAGACTTTTGGAAACTTTTCATGACAATTTTTATTTACTCTGAGAGTTTTAGCCATAAATCTGCTAAGAGAAAGTCGCCGAAGAAATATTCTTTCATATTTCGTTTTGTTGGAAATGTCTGACCTAGGGCTTGAATCGTGGCCTCACGTCTAATAAGACTACTAATAGAGACAGCGTTTAATAAATAGCTCCAGAATATGCCGTATTGATCAGGTGGTTGCCGATAAAATTATTTTTATGTAAGAAAACAAGGCTCCTGAATTTCAATAGATTTCCAAAGCTTGTATTTGTTCCAGCCCTCCAGCCGTTATTTCATCAGCGGCAACTGTAAACTTGTATTTCAGTATTGGGCCTGTTGCTTGCCTTATACTCGAAAAGACTTTACAATTAATTTTGTAATGCTGGCTGCCAATATATCTCGCTCAATTGCTTCTTAAAATATGTTAGTGGGGACTCAATAGATACCACTGAAGCAATAAGTGGTTCTCTAGTGAATAATTTCATACATACATACATACATAATTGGTCATTACAACCCTTCTGTCAGGATTACGGCCTAGCTTCTCACACCACTCATGTTGTGTGCCTTAATTTTATATTTGAGTGGCGGGACCTACAGTTTAACGTCGACTCCGAACGACAGATTTTTTGAGAAACTTTTTCATGGCAGGTTTATTTACTCTCAGAGTTTTTGCCAGAAATCTGCTGAGAGGAAGTCACCGAGGAAATATTTTTTTTTCATATTTAGTTTTGATGTATGGCCTGGGGTTCGAAGCCGGGCTTTACGTCTAATAAGCGAACACACTACCTACTAGACTAGTGAATAATTTATTTTCAGAATTTCCCACAACAACAAAGTGGTGTCAAACCGATAGATACCACTGCAGCAACGTGTGGCTCTCTAGCGAAATGGGTTGCTTTCGGAAATTCCAACAACAACAACAACAACAACACTAAATTGGACAAATATATGCTTCGAAACATGTACAAAAGAATCAACTGATATGACCCTAAGAGACCTATTGTCATGGGTAATGACCAACAAGAATTCCTATGGCCTTGGTCAAAGGCACTAAAGATTTCCCTATTGGAGTATGCATTGCGTTCAGCAGTTATTGATGCTGCTAGTGTACCTTCATTAGTACAATGGATACTATAAAACAATCAGAAGGATTGTAATGTCTTTTGAGTTTCAATTTCAGCTGTGACCAAATTTCTGTGGGATATGTATGCTCTGCAGCTTTTGTTTACGGTTTTCGAAAAGGGTTTTAACCTCAATAAAACTTGTGTTGTGTTGTGTGTTTTATGTCTTTTTAATAGTTTAAGGTTTGTTTCTGAAGTCTTTTCAAAGACAAATTTTTTAAAATTTCTTTAAAGTTTGTGTCTTAAGCCTTTTGTTTTTTTTATGTCCTTTGAATAGTTTAAAGTTTGTGTCTTAAGTCTTTTGGTTTTTTATTTGCTTTTTTATGGTTTAAGATTTGTTTCTTAATGAATGTTTAATACAAAAGTTTGTTGCTTAAGTCTTTTGTTTTAAGGTTTGTTTCTTAAGTCTTTTGTTTGTTAAATTGATTATTTGAATTTATTTTTTTTTTTAAGTGTTCTGTAGACAAATAAGATTTTTTCGGGCCACATTTCAAGATGCAAACAGTTACAAATTAATAAAGTTTGTGTCTTAAGTCTTTCGTGTTATTGCCTTTTTTTCTTGTGCTTCAAATGTTTACAAATTTTTTTATCCGATTTTAACTGTGTTTACTAAAGTTTTACTGATGAGTGCCATGAAAAGCAGTTATTTTTCCAACTCTTGAAAGCAGTTACTTTTCTGACAGTGTGTGTGTGTGTGTGTATTATGGCTTTGGTAGCGGTGTTAATAACAATGAAACGCCGCTGGATTGTCATAAACTCAAACGGAGCGTAACAAGCGTTAAGGCATGCGACAATTTAAATTATTACCGCGTTTATCTAATAAAAGAAATAAAAAATATATAAACGCTGCTGCTCATTGTGTTTTCTTTTTTTTAAGATTTCTGAAATGATTTTTCAAATAAAAACTGAAAAAACATTCAAAATAATATGCTTTACAGATATTATACCGACTACTGTATACGCTTTGCGAAAAAACCAAGATTGCTTAGCTTAGAAAACTTAGTACACTTGAGAACAACAAGACAGCAAAAGATTAGAAAAAAAACGTGGGAGTTGTACAGAGAGAGAGAGAGGAAGAGAAAAAATGTTCTTCTATTACATCGTCATTGTTGTTGGTTTTTTTTTGTTTAAAAAACAACACAATTGCCGCACTAAAACTCTATGCTAACAATGGAAACTTTATCAGTGTTTTGGCCTAAGCATACTGTGTTCTGCATATGAAATCAATGTGTTCTTACCTTCATGTTGTTGTTGTTGTTGTTATTGCATTAAAATGTGTGAAAGAAAATCTCTGATCTTTGCTTGTTCAAGTAAACTGTACTTAATTTTATTTCTTCTTCTTATTCTTGTTGTTGTTGTGTTGACTTTAGCAGCACGAATCTGTAAAGAATTGTAAACAAAAAAAAAAAATATCGTAAGAATAATACTTATACTCATGTATAAAAAATAAGGAAAGAAAGAAAGAAAGAAAGTTACAGGCGGTATAGAGCGACTTTTTGCCACCTCAGATCTTTAAATGGTTCTCAGCTTACTTCTTAAAGAATCCACAGAATTTTGCCACAGTGATTAAAGGAATAAAGGGTTACATAGGAAAGTTCCGAACATCCAAACGAAATAAAGGGGAATGAGATAATGGTGTGACAGATCTCATAAATGAGAATGCTGAGAGGTTTTCAACTGGAAGGCAAAGCATTCCGATCTTCAC
Organism: Sarcophaga rosellei; assembly: GCA_930367235.1. Classification (NCBI taxonomy): domain Eukaryota; kingdom Metazoa; phylum Arthropoda; class Insecta; order Diptera; family Sarcophagidae; genus Sarcophaga; species Sarcophaga rosellei. The sequence goes on along the minus strand of OV884018.1, from coordinate 7,172,450 downwards.
AATATATGTATGTGTCGTTATCCTCATGATGTAGGCATGAGGCTCTATTCAAATTGATCACCGAAAAACTACAGAAGTGCAGAAGTGCTTTGTGATATCAGGGATAAATTGGCCTGCTATGGTATAACCATCGAATTTTGGACTGCCATTAAAAACCATCAAGCTTAGAATTAATGATACAATCATAGATTCTGTTAAACCGACGAAGATATTTTGTTTGCCAGCAAAATCGCACTGCAAATCTATTTCAGCACTGATGCAGCCGACTTGAGAGTATGCGAGAGAAAAGTCATACGTAAGCTCTTGGGTCCAGTGCGAGTTGACGATGATTTCCGCATCTGAACCCACAATGAGCTCTATGGGCTCCTCAACGATGACGATGCATGACGTCCATTGCAGTGTGTTAAGATCCAACGGCTGCTCTGGCTCGGCCACGTCCTTCGATTGAAGGAGGCTGCGCCAGCAAGACAAGTATTTCATGCGGCGATTTGCAGAATTCTGCGAAGAGAAGGATCTGTTTTGTGTTGGAAGGACCAAATAGAGGAAGCCCTGTTATCGTTTAGTATGACCAACTGGCGAAGGCGTGCCAAAAGCAGAGGCGCGTGGAAAGATGTGCTTTTTGCGCTGCGTTATGCACTGCAAATCTATCTTAGCACTGATGCAGCAGCCTTGAGAGTATAGGAGAGAAAAGTCCTACGTAAGATGTTCGGTCCAGTGCGAGTTGACGATGATTTCCGCATCTGATCCAACAATAAGCTGTCTGAGTTCCTCAACGATAAGGACATCATGCAGCCTATTAACCTCCGGCTGCTGCGCTGGCTCGCCTACGTTCTTCGAGTGGAGGAGAATCTCCTGCAAGACGGGTATTTGATACGGTGATTTGGGGAATTTGGAGAAGAGAAGGACCTTGTTTGTGTTAGAAGGACCAAATAGAGAAAGCCCGCAAGAAGCAGAGGCGCCTGGAAAGATGTGTTAAGGCAGGCTGAAATTCGGTACGCACTGCAAATCTATCTTAGCACTGATGCAGCAGCCTTGAGAGTATACGAGAGAAAAGTCCTACGTAAGCTCTTTGGTCCAAAGTGAGTTGACAATGATTTCCGCATTCGATCCAACAATGAGCTACTGTAAGAGCTCCTCAACGATATGGACGTTATGCAGCATTTTAACACCCAGCGGCTTCACTGGCTCGGCCATGTCCTTCGAATGAAGGAGTATGCTTCGACAAGACGGGTATTTGATGAGGGGATTTGCGGAGTTGCGAAGAGAAGTTGCGAAGAGAAGGACCTTGTTTGTGTTAGAAGGACCATATCGAGAAAGCCCTGTTATCGATTAGTGTGACCAACTGGCGAATGGGCGCAAAAAGCAGAGGAGCCTGGAAGGATGTCTTAATGCAGGCCGAAATTCGTTAATCGGGTTGTTAATGGCCAATTAAGTAAGTAAGTATGTAGTCTACTTCAGGCTTGATGAGAGACATATGGCTAATGTGTTGAGACTTTAAAGGAGTACGCTTAGCATAGTTAATGAGGGACACATGGCTAATGTGTTGAGACTCTAAAGGAGTACGCTTAGCATAGTTAATGAGGGACACATGCTTAATGTGTTGAGCCTTCAAAGCAACACACTTAACATAGTTGTTGGAGTCATTATTGCAGATGCATTGGACTTGGCCATATCGACACCTCCGTTCAATAACATTCTAAGTCGAAAATGTGTGTTTTGAGGTATGAGCTCTCAAAGTTTTCACGCGCCATACGTCTATATGTGTATTCTAAGTAGATTTTTCCCTTTAACTTCGGAACGGATCGGCGCACCTTAACCAAATTTTGACAGTATTTAACTTAGACAACGTAGAATTTAAAAATGCAAGAACATTAAAAACGTTCTAGGTACACTTAGAACGTTATAGAATGGAGGCTTCGATATAATCAATGGCTCCTACAGAAGTTGTGGAAGAAGAGAAATTTTTCTTCACTTTTTTGGCGGCATGTTTAGCGATATGTTCTAGGAAAACGAAGCTTTTAAGCATTTAAAATCGCTATCGTGTCAAGGATGGATATTGTGCCTCTAAATGGCTTCATGAGAAACTCCGAATCGTTCTAATATTGAGGGAAATAGAACATCATTGTATTATAATAGGCCACATGTATCTGTCCGAGGCATAACTATTCTTTTGGTTTAATGGTAATTTTCCAAAATGATGACGAGAAATTTAATTTGTAGTCCGGAAAGTTATCCTGTATAGGAAGCTGTTTAATCCTTGAGTTGTATTTTGATTTGTGGTATTAACGAACACCTTACCAACTGCACATTGTAGAACCATATGCGTTAAAAAGGACATCAGAACGAGCACTAACCGACGTTATAAAACGTGTGGAAAATTATAAATTAGAGATGTAAGGAAGTGTTTTATACTACCCAAGTCATTTAAAACGTTTTTGTAATAACTAAGAATGGAGAAAGTAGATGGAAAGACCTACTAATACATATATAGGAAATCAAATTGATGTCTTCAGACCTAAAACATCTATTAGAACAATGTAGAGTGTGATGAGTTTTAATATGTATTTAAAAACATGAGTTGCCAACAAAAGTACACAATATTTTAGAATTTTTAATTTTTTTTTTTTTTTCTTTAACTTTTCCTGAGACAGTTGTTACCATAAAACAGAAAAGAAAAACTGAGAGGAAAAAAAATTTTCTTTTTGAATTTTTAAGTCAAAGAAAACTGTGGTTTTTTATTTCATTTTTTTGTTTTTTCTTCAATTTTTTCTTTCGCCAACAAACTGTGAATGGTTAACAATATTAGTTTTCCTAGTGACCTACATTAGATAGAAAAACTATAAAAAATAATAATAAAAAATAAAAAATAAAACAGCAGTTAAAGCATATAAAAGATACAAACAACAGCAGCAGCAACAATGGCTGTAGTGGCAGCAGTGGCACTTTGCCCCAATGCTAGTAAAGTGAAACAGCAGCAGCACCAGCAGCAGCAGCTGCTGATATACACACAATACGGAGTCAAATGTTGTAAAAAGGTTTACAATTGCATTAAATAATCCAACAACAACAATAACAACATTACAAATAATAACAATAACAACAACAGCAAACAGGCATTATTTACACAAGAAACTAAATCAATTGTATACAGTGTACTCTCTCCTAACGGACACCCCTTTTAAGCGGACACCTTCAATAAACGGACACTTTTTTCAGTACCAAAAAAATTGTATGGGATTTTTAAAATATTTCTCTCTTATGCGGACAACCCTCTCATAACAGGACACGGACAGTTTTTTCCACGACATATTGGCATTTTAGTTCCCCATAAACGGACGACTTGCAAAATGGTAACATAATTTTTTTTTTGTTTTTGTTTAAAACTTACAGCGTGGTAACACTTGTATATATTTCTTATTAGCTGAGTTTATTATTCCATAAAACGTGCATTTAAAAAGGGGAATCCCTAAAAGATAAAAAGAAGACAAGTTCACTTCATACAAGAAGGCTTATTTAGCCATAAGAAAACTAAGACTTTTTTTGTCTATATCACAGCGACCTTGAAAGTGTTAAAATGCTGACTGATCTTCAAATGCATCGCCAAAATATTGAAATTAAAGGTAAAACTCGCCAAGCTAAAATTTCGGACTATATTAAATCCAGTTGAATACAAGTCTTTCAAACCTTTTTCTCTTTTATTCAAAAAAATAAAAATTTATAATGAAATTTCGGTTTATTTTCTCTTGTCATTATATGAATGTTTTTTTTTGAAAATAAAAGTGTTTAAAGAAATATATATGTACTTATAGTTTGTTGATTGCTCTTTTTGATTTTCTCTCATCAACGGACACTCCTTATAAGCGGACAAAATTGTCAGTCCCGTAGGTGTCCCCTTATGAGAGAGTACACTGTATATAGTACAGTGAAAACAAAAGACTTAAGACACATGCGTGGTAGGAAAGAAAGAAGAAAACCTGAGAATTTCTTCTAATGGAAACAGAGGACTTAAGACACAAACTTATGTCCAAAAACGAAAAATTTCCTTAGGATTCGAATAGAAAACATGAAAGTCTAGGATTAATAGCAAGTTTTAAGGATTGTTGGTACAAAATCTTTAGTTTTTCCAGTTCAGGGGAGAGTATATTCCCAGGGGACAGTATATTCCCAAGGCCCAGTATTTTCCCAGGGGAATATTAAGGGCTATCCATTTCATGGTTTCAAAAGTATGGGACTGGAATTCGTCATCTGTCAAACTAAGTTGTGAAACCAATTTTTTTCTTTTCAGTTGAAAGTCTGACATTGACGAAAATGGATCGCTTAACTATCACACAACGTATAAAAATTATCAAAACCTACTACAAAAATGGTGATTCGGCCACAGCCACGTATCGGCAATTCTTTGAACAAAATTTTCTTCAGCTATGAAGCACATTTCACACTCGGTGGGTATGTTAATAAACAAAATTGTCGTATTTGGGGTTCTGAGAATCCTCAAGTTATTGAAGAGAGGCCATTACATGCAGAAAAAGTCGCTGTTGGGTGTGTTCTTTGGTCCGAAGGTGTGATTGGACCTTACTTCTTCGAAAACGACGATGGAACGACTGTCACCATCAATTCGGAGCGTTATGGTCATATGATAATCGACTTTTTTTGCCTGCTATTGAAGAATACGATTTGGAGAATATGTGGTTTCAACAAGACGGTGCCACATGCCACACAACTCGAGCGAATATGGCTTTATTGCAAGAGACATTTCCTGCCCGCGTAATTTCTCGTCGTGGCGATATCAACTGGCCACCAAGATCATGCGACTTGACACCATTAGACTTTTTTTTGTGGAGCTACGCGAAAGACCATGTTTATGCAGATATACATTCAACTCTTGAGCACTTAAAAACCAATATTCGTCAAGTTATGGCTGAGATACCGTTCAATATGTGTCAAAAAGTGGTCGAAAATTACCTCAAAAAAATCCATGCTTGCAACACTTCGCGCGTGGAGGTCATTTAAATGATGTAGTGCTTCATACATAATGTCAACGTTCAAACTTTACAATAAAAAAAGAAATATCGTGCAAAAAATATTTTATATGTGCTTTATTTACATTTACTTTTGAAACCAGGGGAATATGTTGGCAATACCTGGTCTTTTGCTTGTTGCTTCTGAATGACTCACTCAAACACTGTTCTACGCTTAGAGATTTCACTGTACTTTTTAGAAATAATAAAAACCACATTAACAAACATCAGCTCAGATGTATTACAATTCCAACTTACATGCATTAAAATCTGTCTGCAATAGTTTGCGATACACTCAGAAAATTTCAAATCCATTCACTACATGCGCTATACATACACTATAACTCGTATGTAATTAGTTCAGCTTTTACAAAAAAATTAATTCCTCTCAGCTCTTAAAAGTGAAGAGTTTTTCTCAAACTCAAGCCTGATAACAACGCCACAATATTTGTACAGAGACACACAGAGAGAGAGAGAGAGAGAGAGAGAGAGTTAGAGAGTGAGAGAGTAAGAGAGGTATATGTGCTGGCAAAGCCTCTATATAATCTTAATGATATGCTTGACATTAATTTTGCATTCATATCAAGTGCGTTCGTTTTAATTTAGCACACAAACAACAACAACAACGCTTTCAATGTGTGTGTGTGTGTGTGGGCAATTGTAATGCAATCTCAGACGCCCTTTTTAGCTACTTTTTTTTTTTCTTGAAAAGAAAATGTAAAGAAAATGGAATTTAAAGTACTTAAGTAGGTAGAGATGTGAAGATAAACTTGGTAGTTTTGAAGAGAAGAGATCTTTTAATGAAAGCAAATTGTTTTAAAGCCCTTAAAAACAAAAGACTTAAGATGCATGCATGTTGTTAGTAAACAACGAAAAATTTAAAATGCAAAACAAGATTTTAAACTTAAAGAAGAAAATATTTGTGGCCACTAGGGTTACTTTAAGCATGGATGACAGCATAGATTCCAGATGATATGACATTGCTGACTGTATGTCTATGGGTTTTCCTACCTTGGAACTAGATCCTGGGGTAAGTCACTAAGTAATCCCTAACATCAACGGACATGTCAATAAGCAAGGCATCTTTAAATCAACTTTTAACCCCAACCACGTGCCCTCACTGGGACTCTGTTAAAAAACCATGAAACTATTTTTGACGACAATTAATATCTGCCCCTAACATGATCCCTCTTGCGGCTGGCGCGATGCTACTACATAAAGAGAAACCATAGCCTGCCTACTTAGATACATGTATACATAATTGCTCATTACAATTCTTCAGTCAGGATTACAACCTAGCTTCTCACACTACCCCCATATTATGTGTGTTAATATTTATATATGAGTGGCGGGGCCTACACTTTAAAGTCGTCAACGAACGACAGATTTTTTAAGAAACTTTTTAATAGCAATTTAACTTATACTCTTAGAGTTTCTTTTGCCAGAAATCTGATGGGAGGAAGTCGCCGTCGAAATAATTTTTTTTTTTTTTGATATTTCGTTCGAGATGTCTGACCAGGAATTTCAACCGTGGCCTCACATCTCATAAGCCAATACGCTACTTAGTAGACTACGGCGAATTCAAAGCTTGTTTACTAGTGTACTAATACAGTAATCCCTTGATTTACGTCGCAGTTGGTTCCAAAAAGAGGCGACGTAAATCGAAACGGCGTAAATAGAATTTCATATAGCTCATACTACAAAGTAGTATGTTTATAACAAGAAACTTAAAACATTTACAGTAATCCCTCGATTTACATCGCAGTTGGTTGCAAAAAAGGCGACGTAAATAGAATGACGACGCAAATTGAAGTTATAGGGAACAAAAAATTTGACGACGTAAATCGAAACAACGTTAATCGAGACGACGTAAATCGAGGGATTACTGTATTGCCAACATATGGTCATTCATTAAGCACTTTCTATATTTAAATTTCAATAACAGAAAGTGTGTGTGAAATATCATCGAAATTTTTTATGCATTTGAAAGACCCGTTGATGTCACGGATGTGTGGAATAGAACATCATTCATGTGACCGCCATGGTTTCTCTGGGTAGAGCACATACGAAATGTTAAATTTTCTATAACTCTGGCGGCTCATACACCAGGCTAGATTTGACAATGGCTTGGGTTATTTTGACTTATTCGCATGAGACTTAAGAAAACCCCTTCAAGAAAAAGTCTAAAATATTGGCCAGATCGAAAGATTACCTCAATGTGAGTTGAGTATGCCTTCAAATCATGTGTGTGAAGATAAATTTAAATTTAACTAGCAAAGACAAGAACCAAAAATTTTAACAGACCTAATGTTAGAGTTAACAGAGCAATGTTAAGTGGTTAACAGAAAATACGAAAAATATTCAAGGAAGAAATCACCCAAATATAGGATATCAGGCACTTGCTGCACATATCCCACTATATACAAATTGTAGCCTAAAGTGTCCCTAATAAAACCCAATAAGTGGTATATCCCAAATAATTTTGGAACTGGAAATATTGGAATTCAAATATAACCTAAGTTAACAGTGCCTGGGTAGGATGACGGATGATGGATATTGTGGAAAAATGGGACTTGCTGCACAGTTCCAAAATTATTTGGGATATACCAAATATTGGGTTTTATTAGGGACACCTTAGGCTATAATTTTTATATAAAGGGACACCAATTTGTATATAGTCAGATATTTGCAGCAAGTCCCTGATATCGTATATTTGGGTGATTTCTTCCTTGACTATTTTTCGTATTTTCTGTTAATCACTTAACATTGCTCTGTTAACTTTAACATTAGCTCTGTTAAAATTTTTGGTTCTTGTCTTTGCTAATTAAACTTGAATTTATCTTCACACACATCTCCAAATCGCTCCTGTAGAATACAATACAAAAGATCTGAATATACTGGGAATGTCATGATAAACACTGCCAGTCTCAATTTCCATAAAATGTGGTGACACCTTATGCGGTGGTGAACTCAGACCTCCCCCATTAGCTTTTAATTGCACTACTCCCCTAAGGAACAGTCCTCTTTGGGAAGCCTTTTGCAATAAAAAGAACCTCAGCCATCCTATCTTCGTACTTGACTGAATGGACGCCAACATCTGGGTGTTCGTCGTATCTCTTAGAAATTTAGCCGTTTAGAGCATATGTTGTACTGAAGTTTTATTTTATAAATATTTATAGGATAACTAGATACATTTAAGGTGTCCAGAGCTTTTAAATTTTACTGTACTTAACATAGTTTTACTTATACAAACAATCAAATGATTGATGAGAGATTTTTTATCACGTTTGCTTGCAAACTTTTTCTTTTTCAAATTTTTTCTTCTTATTTTTAAAACTTATAGCAAGTACTTGTAGGGCAATAAAAAATAAAACAAAAAACCATAGAAAAGGATAATTTTCTCAAGGGGTTAATAACATAATTTCAGGGTCAAATATGAAAATTTTTAAAATCTTAGCCTTGAAGAACTAAAATGAATTTCAAAGCAGACAATTTTGTTCAACCGAAATCTGGCTCCAGGTTTTTGTGTGTGAGTGTGTGTATGTCTGCATATCTTATTTGTTTTGAAGATCAAAAGCGCAGCTTAAAATACACGCTTTATCTGTCAGCACCTTCAGGACAGTGTTGCATTCATAATGGTTTGAATTTTTTTTTTATTTCTTACAAAGTGCAAGTAAATGTAAGTGTAAGTGTAAGTGAAGCCAGATTTAAAGTGTAAAGATTACAATACATTTAAGTGATGCGGCTAGGAAAAGAAACACACTTCATGCATATTTAAAATTTGTTTAACACACATACATACATACACACACACACACTCATATCCACAAAGAAAATGTGTAGAAGAAAAAAGTCAGTAAAGACGTGTAAACAATATTGTCATACAAATTTGTAAGGAAAAGAACCAAAAAAAAAATTCGAAATGAAACTCCAGCTACAAAGTCATGAAAAAGTCTATTTACACTCTTTACTTTGGCCAAGCTTTCAGAAACTCGTGACCACATGCATTTAAATTAAAAACGAAGAAAAAGAAAAATCCACAAAACGTAATGAAACTAATAAATAATCGAAAAACTTTTACAAAATGAACTAAGATTTGCGCTATTTTGTTTGGTAAAAGGTTTTCGAAATTAAATTTTTTCTTCAAATAACCTGAAATATTAAATAATATTTGTTGCAAATATTAAAGAAATAAATGAAATATGTTAAAGGTATACAAAAGTCCATGTTCGAAAAATTCGAACTTAATTTCGAAAATTTCGAAGATTGTTAAAAACTTCCAAATATCATTTATAATAGCAAAAAACAAAATTCTAACAATCAAACAAGATTTAATGTTCAAAAATGGGGAAAAGATTACGAAATCGATTTTCGAAATTAAATTTTTTTCTTCAAATAACCTGAAATATTAAATAATATTTATTGAAAATATTAAAAAACAAATGAAATATGTTAAAGGTACACAAAAATCAAATGTTCGAAAAATTCGAACTTAATTTCGAAAATTTCGAAGATTGTTAAAAACTTCCAAATATCATTCATAATAAAAAAACAAAATTCTAACAATCAAACAAGATTTAATGTTCGAAAATGTGAGAAAAAGTAAGAAATCGATTTCCGAAATTAAATTTTTGGTATAAAAAATGTTTATTCAACCAAGGTCATCACAAATTATATTAATAATCGTTTAAATTCTAGGTTCGAACTTAATTTCGAAAGTTTCCGAGTTTGTTAAAAACTTCGAAAAATTCGAACTTTATTTCGAAAGGTTCCGAGTTTGTTAAAAACTTCTAAAAACTCGCAGTAAGGTGTTGGTTAAGGTTCAAAAAATTGTCTCTCCACGCATATTAGATGCCCTCTAGGAGCAATCATCAGGCATCAGGCATCAGGAAAATTATCATGTGTCGCTTCCATAGGCGAAATAGTAAAAGAGCTATCACGGAGGAACTTTGATAGGCCTTTGCTAGATGAGGTGATTGACTGCAAACGATTTGGTCATATATATATTATATTTGACAATATGTCAGGGCTTAACAGATCAACTGATCGCGATGGTGGCATTGCCGGGAAGGGAGCATTGATCGACATACCGCATGCTTATACAGCCCCTGATAAATGCCGTATCTGACGATGTTAAGTTTCCGACCGCCAAGAAAATATGGCTGATCTGTTTACGGATTGTATTGAGTAATAGAACGGTCGTCCACGTACGTGGATAGTCAGACTGCACTGATGCCACCAATTGACTGGGTTTGTAGAAAAACCCTCATGGGTCAAAAAGAATATAAACAGTGCTGTGAATTATATAGAGAGCAGATGTGTCGCGATAGTCTAGTGGGCCAGACATCTCCAACAAAACGAAATATGAAAACATATTTCTTCAGGGACTTCCTCTCAGCAGTCTTCTGGCAAAAACTATGAGATATTAAAATAAAATTGCCATGAAAAGTTTCTCAAGAAAAAACTGTCGTTTGGAATCGACTGTAAGCTGGTGTGAGAAGCTAGGTTGCAACCCCCTGACTGAAGTGTTGTAATGCCCAATTACGTATGTATGCCATTACAGTCATCGGCGAACACTATAGGTCGGTGATAAAAACTTCTTTTGGCATGAAGGACATGCTTTGCAACGACATGTGGCCACTTAAAGAAGCTTTGACGGACATTTTATAGTACCTCCTACTATACATTGAGGAAGGGGCCTAATTTTTCCTTTTTTGTTTTTGCAGATAACGCGGTAGAGTACAGGAACACGAGACAGTCGAATTGAAGCGTTTATTCTAAAGTTCTGAGGTTGTTAATCAGGATACCCAGTACTCTTTTAATCATTTAGAGGGTTAGCGTTTGTCAGAATTTCTGACGTTTTCTGGAACATTTGCTGACTGGTGAAATGTCTTTGAATATTTCTCTGATCTTTTTCCCCATTTCTAATATCTCTTCCAGCTTTTTTGATCCGTGATTTGATTTTTTCTCCATCTTACTGAAGCTACCCACTATGAAGCTTTTTGTGATCTCTGGAGTCAGCTAACCTAATTTAACCTAACTTAACTTAACTAAGCCTGGCTTATAGGACATGAAGCCTTTAATAGAGTCTAAAAACAAATTAAAAATAAATAAAAAATTCTAGCAAGTTTGTGTCTTAAGTTTTTCAATAAAAGGATTTTTGCCTTGTTTTTCCATCGTGTTGTCAAATGCTGTCAATACCCTACACAATCTTGAAACCACCAATGACCTCTTAACAATTCTAAAATTAGTACCAAAAAAATTGCTGTTTTTTTGTTGTAGTATTTTTTTCTCTCTGTCTGGTACCTAATGTCGCCGATAAATAATAAAACAAAATCCCAAAAAACATAGGCCAGCCACAACAGAATTTATGTATGTATCTTGTACTGGTAGTTTCTTTAAATTTTTTTCTTCATTTTTTTTTTTTTTTGCGGTTTAACAACATTTAACTACCACTACCGGGTAAATTAAGGTTCACAATTTTTGTTTTTGTTTTTGTTCCGAAAAAAAACCGAAAATAAAATCGAAACATGATGATAAACACGCCAATACAAATTGTACACGAATTTAACCAAGTTTTTACAATTTAGTTGTGGGTTCATTAGGTTCGTTTGTACAGTAGCTGGTATTATTGACTGGCTGTTCGACTACTGAGTTGGGCAAAAAAAAACCAAAAACAAAAAACATTACTTTGTTAAAACAAAAACCAAAATAAACAATAACAAGAATAACAACAAATAAAAATAATAAGAAACAGCAGAAAGCCAATAATATTGTTAGGGAGGGTAAAACGGAAGAAAACTGTGGTACTTCCAAGAAATTAAAAAAAAGAAATTGATTTGCGGTTGTTTGAAAAGTACCCTGATTGAACTTTCAAACCAAAGAAACAAATTTTTTAATTATTAAAAAAAAATAAGAATTTTTACTTTCAAAAATACTCTGCAAAAAGTACTTTTTGAAGAAATTTACTTTTACTTTGGCCAAATGTACTTTTTTCCAACTTTTTTTCTTGGAGAAGCGCTTTTTTGTCAAAGAAACGTTCTATTTTCTTACCCTAATTTTTATGTACTTTTTCTTAAAAAAAAGTACCATTTACTAAAACAATACTTCTACTTTTTTCCAAAAAAGGTACTTTTACCCGAATAAAAGTATTTTTTGGCAAATCAATGCCCTATTTTCTAACCTAAATTTTTCAAAAGAAAAAAAAAAGTATGTACATAAAAAAGTACTTTTACTTTTTCCCAAAAAAGGACTTTTACCCGAAAAAAGTACTTTTTTCAAGTCAATGCTCTATTTTCTAATCAAAATTTTTCTTTTGAACTTTTTCTTAAAAAAAAGTACATAAAAAAGTACTTTTATTTTTTCCCAAAAAATTTACTTTTTACCAGAAAAAAGTACATTTTTGACAAACACTTTTTTGAAAAAGTACTTTCTATGTTATCACGCGAGAAATTTTTTACTAAAATACTACCTTTGGTGAGAAGTTTTAAAAAGAAAAGTACTTTCGTGAGGAATCCTTTCTGTGGAAGCCTTCCTGTGGCATCCAGACTATCCGATTTAGGTCAAAAGAAGTTGGTAATCCTATCCCCATAGCTTTCGCTATTGACACTGATAGCCAGGCCAACGTGCTTTTTTATTATGTTACTTTTACCCCGTATTTGGTACTATTTTTGGTGCTTTTAATGTTTAAAAGAATATTTAAGAAATTTTGGTACCTCTATCTTCCTTTGTAAATAGAACAGTTTCTTTAAATTTAATTGAAATGATACTTTGAAAACCTTAGAAGTTTGTGTAAAGGTACTAAAGGTACAACATTTTTCAGATTTTTTGAAGCAGTTTGGTACTTTATTTAGTACCTTCCAAAAAAAAACTAATACGTAAAAATGTTTACGACTTATTGATTCACTTTCGTAATGTCTTACTTTAATCATTTATTTGGTACTTTTTTTGTATTTTTTTTTTGTACTTTTTTGAATATGTAGTTTGTAAAAAGTTTTTGGTACTTTTTTCTTATTTAAAGAAACATTTTTATATTATTTTATGCTATGTGTACAAAGTGCTTTAAAAAAATTCCAAGCTCGTGAACCTAAATAAACAAAGTACAATATTTTGAGTATTGGTACCTTTTTTCTGGTACTTTTTTCGTCACTAATAAAAATACTTTTGAATAGAAAAAGGCTTTCATTTAGTATTAGTTTGGCTACTTTACTTTAATTTTAAAGATATTTTAATAAAGGCCTTAAGTACTTTTCATGGCAATTTAATATTCGTTAGTCATTTGCTGAAAAGAAAAATTTTTTTTCTTTAAAGGTATACTCGTACTTAGAAATTATTTGCCATAAATGGTACTTTATTAGCCACTTAATAATTTTATTATTATTTTTTTTTTTTTTGTACCTTTTTAACCACTAACTTGTAATTTTGTTGTGCAAATTACTCTGTTAAACTACTTCTGGTTTTCCCCCTCCTTTAACACTAAATTGAACTCTTTAGTGGAATAATTCATTTTAAATTTGTGTTCCACAAAAAAATTCCAAGTGTGGGGGAGGGGGCGGTATATAAAAAAAAGTACCCGAAAATTAGTAGTTACATGCCATTGAAAAATACAAAAAAAAAAGAAATAAAAGGATTCAAGGGAAAATTTAACCTCAATTTAAAGTGGCTTTAAGCTGAAAACAACCAGAGTAGAAGAAGAAAAAACTCCAATCGGCAACACAATTTAATTAAAAAATTTTTGTTAAACACGTATGTGTTGTTGCTACATACAGTAGTAGTAACCCAGAAATAAAATCTTGTAGAAAAAAAGTGTTAAAAATGAAAATATTTAAGGCCAACATTAGCTGAAGATAGATGAACTATTCCTCGAAAGGAATTTTCATTTGAAATTCACATGAAAATTAAAACCATAAGTGAAGGCAGAAAAAATTGCTGAAAAAATATGGGTAAATTTATGAGGCTGGTGTAAAAAATCAGAGGCTGGTATGGAAAAAGAGAAAGAAATCCCATAAAAATATTAGAAATCCCATAAAAATGTTCATAAAAAAGCTGTTGAGTAGTGAAAATGTACCCCAAATTAGGGCATTTTCAAGAAAAGTATAAGGCAAGGCCCCTCCCTTGTGAAAGGCTTTATTGGTTACTGGGTAGATAGGTTGTTAAGTCGTTATTAAATTATTAAACGTACAGTAGACCATTTGATACCATATAGACTTCCTACTGCTGTTGGCTCTGAGTTTCCGATACATCAATGAATTCCATTACTTAGTAGATTTCCAGTTACTCTCTTCTTCTGCGACATAACGGTGAAGTGTGCTTGAATTTCGAAACTTCTTCTTCATCTCTGTAAATTCTGCAGACTTCAGGGACCAGATGACTAACACCAATGCGCCTCGCATGAGCATCAACAACACAAAATCCAGCATTATTGCCGTATAGAAATGCTAAAGCTCTGTGACCATACGATCTACTGCACTGTCCTCAATTTGTATATGAAATCATTAAAAAATCTCCCCTAATTCTGTTGCCCTAAAGGACTATAAATCTGGGTGACTTACTGCTTGGTTTCCTTCTGCAATAGGCCTTATAAGTTCCTAATATGTGCTGCAATAATTCATGTGCCTTCATTACTGAAATTCTGTATTGGGCTTGAGGTTTATTCTTTATTCTATATGAGTGGTCTACACTGTCTGACCAAGAGATTCATTACTATTCCCAGACTACTCCTGGAGAGTCTGCGGCATTATTCGTATCTCTTCTCATAGTAATTGAGGACATTTCTATTCTGTACAAGTGCTCTTTGAGTCTCCAGTACCCGATCAAAAGGTTAATTTCTATCCTTAGACCACGTCTGAAGAGCCTGATGCATTATTGGCACCTCTTCTCATCGTAATTACCCAACAAAAGCAACGCCTCTCATATGAACATCTACAATACACTGACTCTGAAAACGATCTTGGTCATAGACGTCGCTGCTTACGCAGACTTTCCGCTGGTAAAGGGATGTTTCGCTCAGATTAGCTGAATTGATTTTTTTTGCTGAATTAGCGTTTTTGAAGCTGAGTTCCATGTATTCGCCATTAGATGGTATTTTTGGTCAGCTGAATTGACATTTTTTAGCTGAATTGGCACTTTTGAATCCAAGTTGCATAAATCAACCACTAGAGGTTATTTTTGTTCAACTCAATGGAGTTTTTGTCAGCTGAATTGATTTTTTTTTTTTGTCTGAATTAGCGTTCTTGAACCTGACTTGCATATATTTGCAATTAGAGGATATTTTTGCTCAGCTGAATTGACTTTTTCTTAGCTGAATTAGCATTTTTGAATCTAAATTGCATTAATGAACCATTAGATATTATATTTCCTCAGCTGAATTGACTTTTTCTTAGCTGAATTGACTTTTTCTTAATTGAATTAGCGTTTTTAGGACTCAATTCTATATATTAGCCAATTAAGATTATGTTTAGTTAGCTGAATTTAGTTTTTCTTAGCTGAATTAACATTTTCAAAGATAAATTGAAAATGTGGATCTATTGGAGAGTATTTCTGTTTAGCTTAATTGAGTTTTTCATAGCTGAATTGACTTTTTCTTAGCTGAATTAACATTTTTTAAACTTAGTTACAAGGATTAGGCTTTAGAGGATATTTTTGCTCAGCTGAATTGAAGTTTTCTCAGCTGAATTGAACTTTTGAAGGGTTCATGATAATTTTTGAAACTGACTTGCTTATAGCAGCCAATAAAGGTTATATTTGCTTAGCTGAATTGACATTTTCCTAGCTGAATTAAAATTTTTAAAGCTGAATTGAATATGTCATCTATTAGATGATATTTCTGTAAAGGTGAATTGACTTTTTCTTAGCTGAATTGACTTTTGCTTAGCTGAATTAACATTTTTATAGCTGAATTAAATATGTCATCTATTGGAGGGTATTTCTGTTTAGTTGAATTGAGTTTTTCATAGTTGAATTGAAGTTTTCTTAGATGAATTAATATTTTATAAACTTAGTTACAAATATTAGGCTTTAGAGATTATTTGTGTTTAGCTGAATTGACCTTTTGATGGGTTAATGATAATTTTTGAAACTGACTTGCTTATAGTAGCTAATAGATATTATTTTTGCTTAGCTGAATTAAATTTTTATTAACTGTACATATTAACGTTTTTAGAGCTGAGTTGCATATATTAGAAATTAGAGGTTATTTATGCTTAGCTGAATTGCCATTTTCTTAGCTGAATTAATAGTTTTATGGCTAAGTCACATATATTAGCCTTTAGAAGATATTTTTGCTTTGCTGAATTCAGTTTTTCATAGCTGAATTTAAATTTTTTCTTTTAAATTCTTATTAAAACATATAATTTATGACTTTAATATTAAAAAATCCCTGCTGAATTAGTATTCGTCTGTGTAAAAAATCTAAATATTCAATTAAATTTCTTTTTAAATTTTCAACAAATAATTTTGTATG
This sequence comes from Sarcophaga rosellei, assembly GCA_930367235.1. Classification (NCBI taxonomy): domain Eukaryota; kingdom Metazoa; phylum Arthropoda; class Insecta; order Diptera; family Sarcophagidae; genus Sarcophaga; species Sarcophaga rosellei. The sequence continues at coordinate 7,155,971 of OV884018.1, read as the reverse complement.
TTAAAATGTTTGAATTAAAATTTGCCGACTTTCTTTTGGTTTTCAAACGGTTTTCTATGATAATAATGATGATGAAGCTTTAAAAATTTCAATTTATTTCTGCATATTTTCTGCATACATATATGGACAGACAGACAGACAGACAGATACAGAGATAGAGATATAGAGAGAGACATACTAGACATTGCTTTGCTTTTGCTGGTAGAATATCAATTTCTTTATGGTTTTAAGTAAATGATATCAAGATGAAATTTAAATTCAAATCCGTTACAAATCACAAGCGGTAGTGGCAAACATTAACAACAATACCTCCCTCGCTAATGCCCTGGGGACATACCATACCATACCATAAGTATGGTATGTATGTATGTTGTATGGGATGGTTAGGTTATGTTGTATGTAGTTCATATGCAATTTCTACTTTAAAAATTCCAGTTAATATGCTTGCTTGCCTGCTTGCTTGCTTGTAAGCCATATGGTTTGTGTTTTGTTTTTTTTTTGTTCTGTATTCTGGCTTAAATAACTTTATTTGCAGTAAAACAATTGCAACTGAACTGAACTGCAACTGATGTGTACTGTAGTCGCTTGCTATGAAGATGATGTGGATGATGTTGGTTGGTTTTTTCTTAAGTTATGAATTCTTTATTGCAACTTATATGGTGTGGCATAGTTATGAGCCGGTTAAAGAATCTTTTGCCTAAGTTTGCCAATGGAAAACAGAGTGTGTGTGCGTTGCATTGTTTTGTATGCCTTAATATGAGACCTAATCTCGTTGTGTCTACTGCAAATGCTGCTGCTGCTGCTGCCGCTTCTACTGCTTCTGCCCATTTTCTTTATTACATTGTTTGTTTTGTATTTGCCGTTATAAAACCATTGAATATTTGACTGATGAACTGATTAAATGTCAGTGAATGATGGGCTAAGCTTACAGGCAATAAAACGTTCTTAAAAAATTAGTTTTTCTAAACTTTTTTTTGTTGCAACACAAGCCATGATTGAAGTCATGATTGAAGCATTAGAATGACAATTTTCTTCTTTTTCAGCAGCTGCCATAAATTATATTTGCCACTTGACTCTGTGACTATGTGCGTTGCAAATATATTTCCATTAGAAGCAGCTGCTTACTTGGCAAGTCAAGCTACAACACAAACACATTAATTTTCAAATCTTAAAATCTTTCAAAGCGAAGCGTTTAAATCGTTGTTAAATTAAAAATCTTAAATTTCTTAAATCTTTGCCTGCAAGCTCGGCAAGACAATTTAAAAGGAAAACAAAACATTTTTCTTCGAATTCTTATTAAACAAATGACACTCGTTTAAACGCTGAGGTTAAATAGTTAAACAAATAAACGCCTCTTCGTTTTTGCAGTTATCTGGGGGTTTTCTTTTCGGGGTCAAAAAAAGTTCTATCCACAGGAAATGTTATATGCACAGAGTGAAAAAAGAAATTATTAACCCTTTAAGAGCAGCAACACATAGTGAGTTTATTATTAACTTATGGAAGGACGATTGAAGGAACTATACCCAGCAATTCTACAACATCTGAGACTGGAATACGTTGAGCTATTTTCTAGTCCAAAACTAAATCACATTCCATTGAAAGGCCGCAAGAATATCCTTCCTATCGTAGTTTAGACCCCACATCCACTCTACTGCTAAGGGTAGACGTAAAGCTCGGTAAGGGTTAGACTTAAAGCCCGGGTTCGTATCCCAGGTCAGACATCAAAACGAAATATGAAGGAAAAAAAAATATTTCTTCGGGGACTTTCCCTTAGCAGATTTCTGGCAAAAACTCTGAGAGTAAATAAACCTGCCATGAAAAAGTTTCCCAAAAATCTGTCGTTCGGTGTAAACTGTAGGTCCCGCCACTTAAATATAAAATTAAGGCACACAACATGAGTGGTGTGTGAAGCTAGGCCGTAATCCTGACTGAAGCGTTGTAATGGCCAATTATGCATGTAGGTGGCCCCTTCATTTATCTTATTGAAGACCATGGTGAGACTTATTAAGAACTTAACATCAAATTTTGAAGACAGCCTCTGAGGAAAGCTTTCATGCAGGCATGTGGTCATAAATCTCACGGTAAATCCCGAAAACATAGATACATACAATATAAAGTAGGACCCTTAACTAAGTAAGCCGTTGAAGCTGTATAATATGACTCTTGAATTTAGTAAAGAAGCGCACTTCCTGAAAACAGAAAGCTTCTATGGGAACATAATGGAAGGTTGGTAGGTAGAAGTGGCTGTAACTCGATGGAGTCTTGAGCGGACACACTTAGGCCGCTCACAGGGCCCATTGTGATACCACGGTTTCTCATTTCGTCTATTCTAGGAACCCCATTCGGAGCTTCCAATGAAACGACTCAGACTGCCAATATCCATACATGACAGTTCATCTATATCCTCCTTGTAGTAGGCACCTAGGTATCTCTTTCTCCTCCGACCAAGTGCCGGAATGGAAACATAATACATTCATTAAATTGACAAAGGTAAGCATTGCTCTCAAATCGAAGATGATTCACTGGATTCAGTGCATTGACTCATCAGATCTGTTCTGCTGATTAGATTTGCTTTGGCTAATCAGATGTTCTCAGCTGATCCGCGGTACTTTGGTTGATCAGATCTGCTTTGATTGAGCAGGTCTGCTTTGACTGAGCAGATCTGCTTTGACTGATCAAATCTGATTTGGCTGATCTTTTTTTTTTTACCCCGAGGAGAGGTAAATGTACCTAACCGCACCATAGAGGAAGTCGTCAAATCCTCCATGTGTGGGGCCCTCACCCACTAATTCGCCCCCCCCCCCCCTCGTCTCGTGGACTCGTTGTGCTCACTCCGGAACCACGGTGGTTTTACTTCGGAGTGGAATCCTTTTCGCTCTTTGGCCCCTACGTGCTCATATCCGCATCCAGATTGCATGTCGAAAGTTGAGGGGACATCTAAGTATCTCCACTATTCCTTTCGTCCAGGTCCCTGTTTCGAATTTCGTTTGACACGTGTGCCAGTATCATCTATGCCGGCGTGCCTACATGTTCTGCAGCCTCTAGATCTCTCTCCTTCAATCTTGGAATGCGCTCCACACGTAATTCGCCACTGAACTTTATCTATCAGATCAGCTTTGACTGAGCAGATCTACTTTGGTTGATCAAATCTATTTTGGCTGATCAAAACTGCTTTGGCTGATCAAATCTGCTTTATCTGATCAGTTCTGGGGCCAGAAAATTAAGCTGTAAGGCACAGAGCTTGGCCTTGAAGACAGTTGTAGGTATCCGCAGATGTTTAAACTATATGGCACAGCAGTATAATATTCCCAACATATGGTTACCGAATTATAGAGTTATTTCGGGTGACTATCGTTTGAATAAACCAGTCTTATATGCCACATGAGTCGCCGTGGTCTAGTAGGTAGTGTGTTGGCTTATTAGACGAAAGGCCCGAGTTCGAATCCCAGGTCAGACATCAAAACGAAAATATGAAAATATTTCTTCGGCGAATTCCGCTCAGCAGATTTCTGGCAAAAACTCTGAGAGTAAATAAACCTGCCATGAAAAGTTTCTCAAAAATCTGTTGTTTGGAGTCGACGTTAAACTGTAGGTCCCTCCACTCAAGTATGAAATTAAGGCACACAACATGAGTGGTGTTGAGTAGCTAGGCCGTAATCCTGACTGAAGGGTTGTAATGGCCAATTATGTATGTATGTATGTATGTATATGCCACAACCACAGGGGTCATCAGGGCCGTCAGCATTCGAAATCTCACAAAGTAGTCTAGGCTGGCTTATTGAATGCGGAACCATGATTATACCCCTAACTCAGTCATCGCGAACAAAGCGAAATGACTTCTTCTCAGAGGTATTCTGACGAAAAATCGGAGAGTAAAATAAAATTTCCACAAAAATCTGTCATTCAAAGCCGCCTATAGGTCCCGTCGCTCGTGGATAAAATTAATACACACAATATGGGTGCTGCAGGAAACTGGGTTGAAATCCTGACTAAAGCGTTGTAATGAAAAGTTAAGTAAGCAAGTAAAGGGGCTTCTAACGTGCAGTTGAGCTCACTGGCGTTTTGGCTACAAACATTAGAATTTACAATCATAAGCTCTTGATTGCTTACCGAACGTGTCTATCCTTTTCGAATTGATAGTCATATGTACTTTGAAATTTAGTTAAGCCAACCTTGTATGGAGTTAGAATTCAGTACCACGAGTGGTTAATTTGTGTCCCCTCTTAACTTTAAAATTGTTCTTCTTTTTTTGTTATTTGGAAAATGTTTCTTAAAACGCATTGACACCTTAAGTCTTGACATGTACATTGTTTTTGTATTTGTTTTTCTTTTTTTTGTTCCTTTTTCCTTTGTCCAATTGATTTGACCATTTTTATCGTTGTTGCCAAAATAAAAAAGAGAGAAAAAAATGTTTTTTTTTTTTTGTTACTTCAAATGAAAACTCGTTTTCCCAATGATTTTCCTGAACAATTTCCCAGTTGAATTGTATGTAATGAGTGTTTTATTTTTCCTCGCTTTTTTTGCTTTTCCAGATTTCCTCAATTGGCTATGATACACACACACATGCATACATAGCCAACGTATTGTATTATATTATATTGTAGACGATTGGGGCTTAGATGGAGGCTGTAAGCATGGCTGTCTAAATGTGGCCGTATTGGCCATTTTATGGGTCAGTATGTTTACAGTTGATAGGTTGCTTGGCTTGGCTAGCTGGCTATCTTGCTGGCTTGTTGGTTAGTCTCTCTATCGTTTGTTATTCGATTTAATACTTCCAATTCAATTATTTTTCTTCTTATTTTGGAATTTTGGTGTCAATGTTAGGCGTTGTTTTTGTTGTTGCTGGTCTGCCTCACAAATACTCATTCGTTATAGAAAATGTTGTGTTGTATTGGCAATTGAAAAACCAAAAACAACAAGAAAATTTAAAGAAAAACGATCATTTGCTTAACGACATTTGGTGGGAAATTCTTAAGAGAAATCGTTTTCATAAGTATGGATTTGTGTGTAGAAATAGTAGAGGAAATGCATTCAAATTAAATTTAAAAAAAAACAATTTTTTTTTGTTCTTCTTTGTTCGATAATTTATTTGTTTTTAAACGTTGTTTTTAATTTAATCCTCGGAGACATTTAACAAAATTATTCAATTAATTTTAAGGCCCAGTTGTAAACACTTTAAATTATGGCTATTTATATGCATATGTAGGTACCTCATGCGTGCATACATGCATGCATGCATGCATAGATCATTTCCTTTGGTTTGTTCTGCTATGCTCTATTACTGCTGGTAAGTCATACCTGCTAAGTACTGGCCATAAATCAAGTTAATCTTTTGCTCTCAAGGAATATGCTTGCAAAAGTATGCTTTTATGCCATCATAAGTTAGTATTTATGCGCGAGACTATATCACTTAATCAATATTTAAAAACAATATTAAAAAAAAAATTAATAATGAAATGAAAGGAGAATCAAACCACACATGCCACACAGACAAATAAGAACGACCAAAAAAAAAAAAAAGAAAATGAAGTGAAAAGGAAACAGTGTTCACACTGGAGGTAATTTTAAAAGAAAGTTAATGAAGTTAGTCAACCAGGGATCTGAAGGTCCGGAGGGCTGCCTACAGCTGCATACAGCTGGCTCCAAAATGCTGAATAGAGGGGACTGTGGCACATATTTACTGATATTTTTTTATAGGCTGCCTGGCCACCACACTGATAAACGAAGAAATTTTGAATGTGAAACCATGTTTCTTTGGCGATTTCTAGGAAGTTTCTCGGAAAATCTCTTGTCTACCCAACAAATTTCTGTTTGACGACCATTCGACCATTGTAGTTCGTTCATGAATGCCAAGGGTTTCATGGCGAAATTTCAAAAGACTGAAAAGTTATTCTAATATGTGTTTCAGAACAAAGAAATATTGTTAGAAATTGCTTTCCCGATGGCCTGAACAGAGTCATTACATACATACATACACATACATAATTGGCCATTACAACGCTTCAGTCAGGATTACGGCCTAGCTTCTCAATACCACTCATGTTGTGTGCGTTAATTTTATACATGAGTGGCGGGACCTACAGTTTAACGTCGTCTCCGAACGACAGATTTTTTGAGAAGCTTTTCATGGCAAATTTTTATTCTCAGAGCCTTTGCCAGAAATCTGCTGAGAGGAAGTCGCCGAAGAAATATTTTCATATTTTCGTATTGATGTCTGACCTGGGATTTGAACTTGGTCCTTTCGTCTAATAAGCACTCCCTACTAGACCACGGCGACTTCCACCAGATTGATAACCGAGGGAATTTTGAATGTGAGGCCTTGTTTCTTGGGCGATTTCTAGGAAATTTCCCTGAAAATCTCTTGTCTATCCGACAAATGTCTTCTTGACGATCATTCGACCATTGTAGTTCGTTCATGAATGCCAAGGGTTTCTTAGGGAAATTTGAAATCATTAAAAAGTAACTCTAATATGTGTTTCAGGACAAAGAAATATCGTCAGAAATTGCTTTCCTGATGGTCTGAACAGAGTCATTACAGTGTTCACAAACTCCAACATGTCACAAGGCATAGGCATGCCGAATACCACCTCAGTTAGGCGAGGTAGTCTTACTTGCTTAACACGTTGACTGCCGACTACGAGATAACTCGTAGTTGGCACCCTAGAAGGGAACGCAATCTACGAGTTATCTCGTACTCACTAAACCTGCCATTTTTGTTTAGCTACCAATAAAATCGTATTATATCAGTGCTAGTATCGATAAGTGGCTTCTGGAAAAAGAAGAAAAAATCAATGTTGGCTTGCGTGGAAAAATTTCTGAAAATTGCCGCGGCAGTCAACGTATTAATTTGTCATAATAACACTTTAGTCAGGATAACAACCTAGTTTTTCATACCACTCATGTTGTGTGGGTTAAATTCGTCCATGAGTGGCGGAACCTGTAATATAAAGTTGACTCCGAACCACAGATTTTTAAGAAACTTTTCATGACAATTTTATTTTACTCTCAGAGTTTTTGCTGAAAGAAATAAAAGTGTTTGAGCTGGGATTTGAACAACGGGATCACGTACAATAAGTGAACTTACTACCAACTAGACTATGACGTCTTCTCAGACTATGTATTTTTTGCTCGTTTAATAGGAAGACTTAACCTTCTTGCTGTTAGGAGGGTACGTAGAGTATAACTAGACTCTGCTTGTATGCTTACGAAGAGAACTGATTTCTTCTCTCTATAGATTGCAAGGCCAATCATTGTGATTCTCACGACCTGCTATCTGACTGACAGGTCTTCCATTGAATGACTTCTACAGGAGCTGCTTTCACCATAAAGAAGCGAAGGTTCTGAGCTCTCTTGTATAAGAGGTTGATGTAAAAGCACTGATGTAGCAGCCTTGAGAGTATTCGAGAGAAAAGTACTGCGTAAGTTCTTCGGTCCAGTACGAGTTGGCGATGATTTCCGTATCCGATCCAACAGTGAGCTGTATGAGCCCATCAACGCCATAGACGTTGTGTAGCGTATTAATATCCAGCGGCTGCGCTGGCTCGGCCATGTCGTTCGATTGAAGGAGGATGCTCTAGCGAGACAGGTATTTGATGCGTGGATCTGCGGAAATCGGCGAAGAGGACGACCTTGTATACGTTGGAAGGACCAAATTGAGAAAGCCCTGTCTTCGATTGGTGTAACCAACTGGCGTAGGATCGCAAGAAGCAGAGGCGCCTGGAAGGATGTGCTGTGGCAGGCCGAAATCCGTAAAACGGGTTGTTATGGCCAAGTAAGTAATAGCTAGACTTACCTTCAGTATCCCCACATTCAGGAGCTTACATAATGGTAGCCGTTCAATGTCTCCCTATTTACTCCAGAGGTATTCAGCATTATTGAATAATTTTGTAAACATATTTTCTAGGGATGTAGTGAACATTTTTCTTTAGAGTGTATGTGTTTACCTCCAATAAATATATTCTGAGGTCGGATTCGGCTGAATTATACTACAGTATAGAACAATCCTAGATTTAACTGTCGGTGCACCAGTGTAACTTTGGGAGGACATTCTCAGAGAGATTATGCTGTAATCCATATGATGTTTTCGTTGTCAAATCGGAATCGAAAATAGTTTCAGATATTGACAAAAATACTCAAAATGTTGGTAAACTTTTGTGATCTTTTCTTCAAGGCCAACCCCATCAAATCGTGACGAGGTAAAATAGGTTTGGTCTGATAACAAAATCGAACAGTTGACTTCTGCGAAAGCTCTGATAACGGCAAAGAAGAGTGGATTACAGAATATCTTCTCTTCAGTTGTCTAGTATTTGCAAAGCTAAGGTTTGAGGAGAAGGTATTATGGGCATACAGAATTTACTGGAAGAATGGATCTCGCCGAGCGTGATTTGGAAAGAATTTTATCTTCTTAAACTATCCGGATGATTAAGAAATGCCAGTAAGGAGTTATAGCAGGAAGGTGGAATAGGGATTATCGCTATTGCTAGACAATTCAGATGAAAGATATTTAACAGATCGATATATCGATCTTGAAATCTTTAGAACTCGACAGTAAATTTAGAGCTTCAATGTAAAATAAAGATTAGTCATGAGAAAAGAAGGCCGATTAATAAAGAAAAAGAAATTTAATACAATACGATGGAAGACGTCCAATATGGTTTGTCTGAATACCCTTAAGCAGCACAAATAATTTTATTTTTTTTTACTTTTGAATGAATAATTAATTTCTTTACCAAATTGAATGGCATTGTAATTAGTAACAGATTACTTTTACTGTTTCAGAAAAAGGTCGTTCGTTTCAAACTAGAAGTAAGAAGTAAAAGTTGAACTTTTTCCAAATTAAGCTTGAACTTGTATTTCCTCTTTTAGAGAATTTTGGTTTTAAAACAGTTTTTGTTTTTTTGTAAATGTAAAACATATAATTAACCAACAACAACAATACAAAAAATATTGAAAGATAAACAAAGAAAACATTTTAAACTTACGAAATCAGGTTTAAGAATCTAAATTGTTAGTTTAAAAAACGCAGCATGATTAATGAATTTCTCCAAAAAAAGTTATCTTTTGTTTCTATTTCTATTCCATTTTAATACAATTATTCCAGTTAATTGTAGGCTTTTACAAAATATTTTTTTCATATTTAAATTAGAATCTCTTTTCATTGTGGATTATTATTAATGCCGATGACTTTTTAAATCTCTTTCTATGTCTCAAATATAGGTCAACTGCATGAGATTGTTTTCATATCTAAAACCATGCAAATAAGAGATTTGTCTTCTCCTGCTTATACAGATTATAGGAATTAATTTACACGAATATAAAATTATATTTTGTTTCTTTAAATTTTAAATTTTAGTTTTTTTTTTTTTTTTTTTTTTTTTTTTTTTTTTTTTTTTTTTTTTATATAAAAGATTTCTTCTGAAATGAGGAGTGCGCCCGAAAAAAATTTGGTAATACGTTTTGCTTTTCAATGATAATAATGATAAAAAATGACAATAATGATAACATTATTACAATATTTAGTAAATATATTCCAATGCATAGAAAAATAAAATTAGTCTCTAACCGACCCTCTTATCATGACCCTTGACCCCTCTTTATCATAATAATCTGTACGGGGCGAATCGTTAGTAATTATGATGATGGTAAGTAATGCTATTTCTACATGATATTTTCACAATCGTTTGCCATACTAGAACTTTTTTATTGCCCTACGATCCTTTTTGCCTTTAAAATTCCAACGTAGGATTATTCCCCAGCAAGCTGTGACAAAAAACCAACTCAATGCTTTAAAAAATTAATTGGTAACAACTGCCAGATGCTTATTGGCCTCTCAGTTAGGTTAGGTTTGATGGCGGCTCCTATTTGAATGACGAAAAAAAAAAAAAAAAAAAAAAGAAATCAACTATCAGGTAGTTAGGCTAGGTTAGTTGACACATACATAATTGGCCATTACAACCCTTCAGTCAGGATTACGGCCTAGCTTCTCAACGCCACTCATGTTGTGTGCGTTAATTTTATACATGAGTGGCGGGACCTACAGTTTAAAGTCGACTCCGAACGACAGATTTTTTTTTTTTTTTGAAAAGCTTTTCATGGCAATTTTTACTCTCAGAGTTTTTGCCAGAAATCTGCTGAGAGGGAGTCGCCGAAGAAATACTTTTTGTATTTTGTTTTTGATGTCTGCCCTGGGATTCGAACTCGGGCCTTTCGTCTAATAAACCAACACACTACCTACTAGACCACGGCGACGGTTGACAGCCCATACTTAAAGGACTAGGTCCTACTTAGAACAGCGTTTAGCCGTAACTTTACAAGAGCATTGAACATTATTCAATGCAAGTTTCCGCATCGCTTCGTAACTGTGGATGAAAATTGCATTCACTACAAGGCAGAAAAATCCATGAAGCATTCCAAACATTGGGTTTCTTAGGATGAATAGGAGCAAAAGAGAAGATCAGCCGATAAAGCTAGAACACTGACCAAAATTATAATAAAACTGTGGATTTTTTCTCGATTTTTGCTGATTTTCAAGCAACTCTGATGACAATAGGAGCAAGCTGATGTAAGCCACGACTCGTTTGTGACTGTCAGGACTTCTTAAAAATCCACGGGTGTTGGAACGGAACAGTGTCTTTTGGGTATCAATTTACAATGGTATGCCTAGGATGCAGATGACTGGTACATAATCTTGCTAGACTGAAATTGCACCTTATGGATAATGTGTTAATCGGCTCCAATCTTTCAAACTGATGTCACTATGAAAACATGGGTTTAAGCAAAGAATATGGACATAAAGAATGCGCATTATGTAGAAGTTAAATTTCTTATGGCGGGTTGTAACATCATGACCCGCTCTCACCAAAATCTTTTTAAAAAATCATTTCTTGATGAGGGGGTTCGAAGACAGAACGAAAATAAACACAAACATGTGTTGCTCATCATGAGAGCGTAAAAATGCATTCAGTTGCTTGTCAGCTTCTAAAGAAGAATGTTCGTGTCGCTTTTTTCAGACTTTTTCAGACAATTTTACACCCAAAGAAATATAACAGTATGATTCACTAATATCAATGAGAAATGATTTCGATTTTTGAAAGAATACTTGCCAAGTTAAATACGGTGTTATAAGGTTTTTAGCGCAGTACAATTTTTCTATATTTTTCGCTCACATATTATGTATTAGGTTAAGTAGACTTGAAAATATTACTAACAATTTTCCTCTGGGTTAACACATGCCTATCATAATTTTTGTCATGTTCTCTATGTACCAACGTCTGAGAATAACTGATTTGAGAACAGTGTTGCCGTTTTTGATTATTTGTAACCAAAATTGGATATTTTTTTAATCAATATGTAGGTGTGTAGATTTTTTTGGTTTTGGTTATTTTTTTTTTTATAAAAAAAGCTATTTTTTGTTTCTTTTCTTATTAATTATAATTTAAATTTGAAAAAAATAAAATAAAAGTCTACGAATTTAATTTTGGTTATATTTTTTCTTATATGGTGATTTTTTTCACAAATGTTGGTTACAAAATTTTTCTTCGTGGCAACACTGTTTCAGAAGAATAAATAAGAAAGTAGTCAAACAACAAAAACGCTCAATGAGAACAACGCATTGTTACGCTCTTGGTTTCTGTACCCTTCCCTTCTATCTTTCCCCCCGCGTCATGAAATATTTTTGAAAAATATTCCAAAATATGTTGAAATGCACATTCTTTATACTTTATTTTCTTTGGTTTAAGTCTGCTTAAACTTCAAAAGGAGTGCGCTTAGTATGGTTGTCGGTATAATTACAAGGCATTGAATTATGGGTATGCATGTGTGGCGCATGAGTCTTGGACATCTTGCTAATGATTTCTACAGAAGTTGCGTATATTCTTCCTCTAAAGGGTACATGCTCGCCGCTATGTTATAGGAGATACCCGCATCTTGGTACCTACAAATACAGATGATCTGTAGGAATTGTTACGCATTGACATTGACGCTTTATTAGAAGCTTCGAGTGGTTTCGGGACTAGGGGATAGCGAAAAACTAAACTGTGATAGCACAATGTAGTTTTCTTGGATGAACAGCCAGCTCTACGTACCTATCTAACAGTTTGCTACTGGTATGGAAGTCTAGAGTGTACGAAGATCCTTATAAGAAATTGTGGTTTTAGGTCACTGTAAAGTACATTGGCGTTTGTAAAGATAAAGAAGGTGCAGTGGAGCAACTCGTGTGCCACTGTCTATCACTAGAGAGTTGCCATTTCATTCATAATGGAAGGTTTATAAAAGGATTGGGATTGGTATTAAGGCTTTTTTTGTAAGTTAATGAACAGAATGTGTTCTATGACCTTAGAGCATATCGTAGTATTGTAATGGAACCTTTATTTATTCCTACATATTATGATCATTTAAATTAAACGAAAAATAGTTTTTTTTTTTTTTTTTTTTTTTTTAAATCTTATTAACATTTACACTAAAATATTAATTTTATTTTATTATTAATTATTAAGTTTTTTTACATGTTTTTTGTTTTTGTTGTTAAATTTTAATATTTAATTAGTTTTTTTTTTTATAGACACAGACACACACAAAAAATTAATTCATTTTTCTTTTAGTTTTTTTTTTGTCAATATTTTAGAACAGCTTAGAGCATGGAAGTTGAAATTAATTTTTAATTTATTTTTTTTTTTATTAAATTTTCTTTTTTTTATTAATTTTGTTTTTAAAGTTAATTTTTCATAATTGTTTTCTAGTTTGCTAGATTTGTTCTATATTTAGTTATTAAAGTTGTCTCTGTTAAGAGGAATTTTTAATTATTTTGTTGCCTTTTCTTTTTAAATTTGTGTGATACTAGAAGTTAGAATTGTTATGATAGGATGGTTACAGTGTGATTTTATTTTATTTTTTAATTTTTTTTTTATTTTTTGGCAGCATTCTTCTCTTTTATTTAAGATTTAATTATATTTTTTATTGTTTTTGTTTTTAAGTTTAAATTATAAAAACTAAAGAAATCTTAAACCTGCTGGAAAATAATTCCGGTTTTATTTTGTAGGAATTATTTTTGTATTTAAACTTAAAGTGTAGAGTATGTCTGAGTAGTAATTTAGTTGATAATTTCTTTTGAATATTTTATAATTGATAATTTGTTATTTTAATTTAATATTTTCATACGAACTCCTTACGATTTTATAGTTTCTATAAACTATCATAGGATTTCACCTTCAGAATATTATTTCTTTCTTAAACTAAAATTTTAATTTAAAAAAAAATTCTCTACTTATTAAAAAATTAATTTTTTAGTTTTATTTTACAATTATGAACTTAAAGAATTCTTTTTTCCATTTTTAAACTTAATTTTTTATTAAAATGGAACAGTATATATTAAAGTATTAATCGAATGCTATGTAAACATATTTCCATCGAATGCTATTCCATGTAAACTCGCTTCCATCGAATGCTATTCTACGTAAACTTGATTCCATTGAATTCTATTATATGTAAACATGTTTCCACTGAATTCTATTCTATGTAAACATGTTTCCACTGAATGCTATTCTATGTAAACATGTTTCCATTGAATGCTATTCTATGTAAACATGTTTCCATTGAATGTTATTCCATGTAAACATGTTTCCATTGAATGATATTCTATGCAAACATGTTTCCATTGAATGCTATTCCATGTAAACATGCTTCCATTGAATGCTATTCTATGTAAACATGTTTCCATTGAATGCTATTCTATGTAAACATGTTTCCATTGAATGCTATTCCATGTAAACATGTTTCCATTGAATGCTATTCCATGTAAACATGATTTTATAGTACAGCATTCGATAGAAATGTTTTTTTGTCAATTACGAATAACCTAGAAATGTGTTTCCTTTTTTAATTTCTTAAAATATAGTGTTCACTTTTAATTAAAATTATTTCTAAAATATGAATCGATTTTAATTACAATTTATAACTTTAAATCATGCAATTATTTTTCCTATTGTTTTATTTACTAAGAAACTTGTCTTTAATTTTTAGAATTCATTTTTATTTTCTTTAACTTTTTGTTTGTTGTCGTCGTATTAGTTAACCAACTTAAATAGAAATTATATCTATAAACCTATTTCAGTTAAAGGAAGTCTTAAATTGATCTTATTAAAAACTTTTAGTAGAATTGGTAAATTATCGTTTCTATTATTTTATAATTTTTATTGAAACCTTATACAAAGGAAACAAATAAATAATAAATAAATAATTATAACAATCATTATTTAATTTGTTTAAAACTAATTTTAGGTTCCAGAACGCAAAATTTCAAGGACTACTTTTGATAAAAAGTGCTTGGTATTAAATGCTATTCTATATAAACCAGTTTATATTGAACGCTATTCTATATAAACCAGTTTATATTGAATGCTATTCGATATAAACTTGTTTATATTGAATGATATTCGATATAAACTTGTTTATATCGAATGCTATTCTATATAAACTTGTTTATATCGAATGCTATTCTATATAAACTTGTTTATATCGAATGCTATTCTATATAAACTTGTTTATATCGAATGCTATTCTATATAAACTTGTTTATATCGAATGCTATTCTATATAAACTTGTTTATGTCGAATGCTATTCTATATAAACTTGTTTATATTGAATGCTATTCTATATAAACTTGTTTATATCGAATGGTATTCTACATTCTGCGAATGCTATTAACACAAAAGTTTTTTGAAATATTTAAGACTTCCTTTTGTTAAGGATTTTATTTTGTTTTTTAAACTTTTTGGTTTTATTGTTTCACTAGATTCTTGTCTACATAACTAGATAAAGTAGTTTTTGGTTTGGATTTTCATTTTTTATTTAATTTTTAGAGGCCTCTTCTCTGTGTTATGCAGCTCGAAATTAAAATGAGGCTTCCACCAAGTAAGTGCCATCCATGGGTTGATTATTTTGATTACTTTGAGCGTTGCTGGTAGCGGGCATATATTTCCCGCAGGCCTTTTGGGAAAGTTAGGAAATTTCTTTAATTTTCTTGTTTATTATCGTAATTTTGAAGAGAACTCACCTGATAACGTTGGGAACAGCAACGACCACAGCAGGACTGCACTAGACCTATGGCACTGTTGGTAGAATGAGCTGGACTGGCCATAGGTGAGGGTGAACGAGGACGTTTGGGCGCTCCATTAAATGGTATTTCCAATTCAACAAATTCACGATCCTGTGAAGTTTTTTTCGTTTTTTTTTTTTTTGGAAAATGTCATACAAAAGATTTTTAAGAAAATTTTTTAAAAAATTTTAAATTATTTTCTACATTTTTGTTTTTATATAACAAAACACAAATACAAAAGCAAAAATTTAGAAGAATTTTTGTACAGTTTGAATTAATTTTTTTTTTTTAATACAGTTTGTAAGCAATTGACAACGAAAACAACATTTAATTACTTTTATTTTTTTGTTTTTTTAATCACAATTCAAATGAGTTTTTGTTTTTGGGTTAAAATTTTTTAATTATTTTACAATAATTTATTAGCGAGCGATTTATGTTATCGAAAGTAAGAGTTTTTTTTCTAATTAAAGAAACAACACATTGACAGAGTTAATAGAGTTGATTTGTTAGAATTTTAAGCAGGCTTGGAAATTTATTTATTTTGTCTTGGAATTTCCAATTAAAAGTATCCGATTTTATTTTTCTTTCCATTTTGCTAAACATTTATTATCAGGAGTTTATGAAATGAAATTCAAACAAAATATATGTACTTTCTTAAACACTCACATATACACACACACACAGAGACACAAAAAGAATATTTAATTATAGTTACAGAGAAACAAACAAAATGAATGTCTCATTCAAATGTTCTTTCTTTTTTTTTTTTGAAAATTTCTTTGATACTGAGATACTGAGAGAGAAAGTTTGAATTTGTCATGAATTCTATGAAACAAACAGAGTTATTTAGAAAATAAAAATAAATTAATAAAAAAAATAAAAGACACAGTATAAATAACCAAAACAAATACATATTAATGAAGAAAAAAAAAGAAAGAAAAATAAAATCAAAATTAAATATAAAATTTTTTTAATAAAGTTTTAGTATTCCCAGCTATGGCACTTGATGTATTAAAGCCTTATTAAAATCTTAATTTATTTACAAAAAAAAAAAAATTCTTGGAAACTGATTAAAAAGCAATGTACAGCTATGTATTCTAAAGGCTGTTCTGTTACAATGTCCTCTAAAGAATTTCTGACATAATTTTCTTTAAAATATTGTCATTTTAATGTCCAGATCAATAAGAAGAAATTGTGGAATTTTTAAATTTAATGGCAACCAAAAATTTATAAAGAAAATGTTTCGATGACAACAAGTTTATATAATATATCAATCGATAACAAATGGTAGATAAGTAGAAGTGACCGTCAACCCGAAGGGTAGACACACTTAGGCCTAGTATAAGCAACTTTTGATACCACAGTTATCATCTTCAAATAGTTCTGAACCTATCCAGAACTTCTAAGGATATATGTATGTATGTAGACTCCTAATATCGATAATTGTTATATTTATTTGAAAATGCTATAAATAAATTCAGTATAGAAAATTTTCCTCTAACAACAATTTTCTATACAAAAATTTTCTAAATAAAATTATTCTATAAGAACTATTTTCTATAGACAATTTTTCGATAACAACAATTTTGTATAGAAAAGTATTCGATAACAACAATTTGGACAAGAAATTATTCGATAACATATATTTTCTATAGAACAACATCATTTTCTACAGAAAATTTTTTCGATAATTTAAATTATCTACAAAATTTTTCCGATAACAGTAATTTTCTGTAAAAAATTTTTCTAAAGCAATAATTTTCTGTACTAAATTTTCCGAGAACATAAATTTATCGATAATTCCTATTTTCTATAGAATATTAATCGATAGCATACATTTTCTATAGAATATTTATAGATAACTCCTATTTTCTATAGAAAATTTATCGATAACACCAATGTAAATAGAAAATTTATCGATAACAAATAGACAATTTTCGATAATAATAAATTTCTTTAGAAAATTTTTTTCTCAAAAAATTTTTTGTTAAAACGAATTTTATCTATTAATTACACAATATCTGAATATAAAAGTTTTCGATAACAAAGCTAGCAAATTTAACGGTTTTGATCTGTTTCTTAATTAAGGTCATGGATGTCTGTCAAAAGGCCTCTGTACAAACAATTTTGCCTTTCCATATTAAAATAAAATAAAATAAAGAAGTGTCTGAGTTATAAAAAAACTTAATAATTTATTTAAATTTATATTTTATTATACAAAATTATAAAATAATATTTTTTTACAATATCTTTTAGAGAATAAAAACTTAAAAACTAAGACAATATAATTATGATAGGTTTACTTAAGTATTTTAATTTAATTTTTTTTTTTTTTTTGTCATAACAGTAATTATAAATAGAAATTAAAATGAATTAATTAAAAAAAATTTTAAATAAAGAAATTAATTCAAATGAAATTAAGAATTAAAAATACACACAAAAATTACAAACAAATTTAAAGAGAATTTTTTGTAAAAAAGAAACAAATTTTTACGCACTTTTGCCAGAGTTTGTTTGCTTTACTAACATTTTTTCATGGTTGTATTATATGTAGTAGATAGACTGGCGTTGTTAAATACCATTGCCACAAGAGGAAGTAAGTGTGGTTGGTGGTGGTGGTGGTGGTGGTTTTGAAGAGTGTGATTTTCTTTCATTCTTTTTCTGAGTATTTTTATTTCGCTTTTTGGTTGTAATTTTTATTTTTAATTTTTTTTTTATAAATTTTTTTAATTTAAATTAGTTTTAAATTAATTGAGTTTTCTTCATTCTTTTTTTTTAGATTTTATAAAAAATAAATATGTTGTTGTCATTGCTTTTTGTAATCATAACAAATGGTTGCTACATCTGTGTGATGGAATTCCAACAGGGAATAACGATATTTTTTTTTCGTTAAAGAAAAAAATTTTGAAAAAAAAGAAAAAAAATTAAAATAATTAAAGAAAATCAATTTAAAACAAATGAATACGACGGCATTTTTATAAAAAAAATTAATCGAAAATTAAGTTTGAAGAAAGTGTTTAAAAAGTTGTAGAAAAATTTCATTTTTGAAAATTAGCAAGTGAAACAAGAAAGTCCAGCAGGAAAAAGTGGATTTTTCAAAAAACTTTACCACTTACAACTTACCGTTGTTTTCTCTAAACATCTCAGCAAATGATGATGCTGTAACTCGAAAATATCCTCATCTCTAATGTTATCGTCCAATTCAATTCCAGACTCTTGGGCTGCCCAACGGGCTTCAGCTGCCTTCTTTTTATTGACAAATGCCGCACCCGATGACGCTTTGGCAATGCGTATGCGGGCCAAGCGGGCTTTCTGTAAAGCAAAATAAATTCATAACGGAAATTTTTATTAATTAAAATCTATTCGAAAATAATTAATTAAATGACCGGATGTTTCGCCAATAAAATCTGCCTTTGTTAAGCAAAGTGTAACTATTATCGATAACATGCATTCGATAACTTAAAATTTAATTTATAGTTATTATACTATAACATATCATATCATAACAATAACAATGTTTAAATAAATTTTGTAAACTATCGTTATTTATCGAATTTAAATGCAATTTATCGCCATAATTGTTTAAAACTTATGAATAATTAAATAAATGTTAAAAACTAAATAAATTCTGAGGAATGATATAATTACTAAAAATTACTATATGCATTCTCTCTATAAAAATTATTTCGATAAGTTTTCGAATACAAGAAATTTTCGATAAATTTTGCAAATATAAGCTTTCTATGATGATTTGAATGTTCTTGAGGCTGACCCAACATCATCAAGTACAAATCTTATGCTATTATCATTGACAATCAGGATGCCCTCCCTATTGACTACTGTTTTGGTCTTCTGTATCTTAAGACTGTTTCTCGATTCCAAAAGAGCTTTTCAAGCAATTTGTTTCTACCCCTGCTTTGTTACTGAAGTTGTATACTCAAGAGAACGGATACTCTTAATAGATCGGGTTCCTATTCTGAAGGCGACATTGTGGTTGGTCCTATTGCCTCTACACACTTATCGAAAGGTTGGTCTAGAAAAAGGAAGTAGAAGTGCCGTGTCCAGAAGGTTTTGGCCTTCTATAGAAAACTGAAATATAGGCTTGCTGCTGGGGTATGATAAATTTACCTTGGGATTGTTTCCTGGATTTCTTACGGGGTATTGCTGGCAAGGATTACGGATAGATTCCAGCTGGACTATTTCGATTACGTGAAATTAAAAATTTTGTAATATTTTCACGGACTCAAAGTACCCTAGGAGGTTAAGTAGTGAACCTATGGTTCAAATCCTAGCTCAGACATCTCGAACAAAACGAAATATGTAGATTTCTTGCAATAGCTCTGAGAGTAAATAAGATATCCATGAAAAGTTTCCCAAAAATCTGTCGTTCGGAGTCGACTTTAAACTGTAGGCGCCATTCATGTATGTATAAAATTAACACACACAACATAAATGGTGTGAAAACTTAGGTTGTAATCCTGACTAAAGTGTCGGAATGACCTTTATGCGAGGAATATGAAATCGTTCTAAGCCGTAATCCTGACTGAAGGGTTGTAATGGCCAATTATGTATGTATGTATGTATGTACATATGTATATGAAATCGTTCAAATATCCGCCACATCTTCTCTGTTCAATTTTCCATGACTGCTTCGCATGAATAAAGATGAATTTGACGGATGGCGTGAGCTAAGTTCTCTTTGTGGACTGCTGCGCATTAAGAAAACCCTACAACAAAAAGTTGCAGTGGAATCACACGATTTCGATAACCAGTTTACGTCACTAACTCAAGAGATGACCATTCCCTCAAATCACAAGTGCAGAATATTTAATGTGGCATGAGCTATACAGTGCAGCGCTGTGCTGTTGAAACCACATGTACCGATTTTTGTCAAATGCTCCGGAACCAATACATCGAACAGACGTCGTCGCCTGTGATTGTCTGCGGTAAAATGGCAAAACAAACTGAATAAGTGGCAACTAATTCGACAGGCGTAACCATAGTCTAGTAAGTAGTGTGTTCGCTTATTAGACGTAAAGCCCGGTTTCGAGCCCTAAGCCAGAGATCAAAACGAAATATGAAAAAAAAAATATTTCTTCGGCGACTAACCTCTCAGCAGATTTCTGGTAAAAACTCTGAGAGTAAACAAACCTGCCATGAAAAAGTTTCTTAAAAATCTCTCGTTCGGAGTCGACGTTAAACTGTAAGGCACACAACGTGAGTGGTGTGAGAAGCTAGGCTGTAATCCTGACCAATTATGTATGTATGTATGAATTCGACAGGCGTACCTTCACTTGTTAAAATTCCCTGAATAGAAGTGAATTTTCTTTCTGTTTCATATTTACCGTTACTTGCAAAATTTTTGAGCCACCTTGTAATCGAATATGCCAACATAAGCATGACATTTTAAGGAATTTATCGAAAATTTCTTGTATTCAAAACAGAATTGGTTTTTTGCGTAACAAAAAATTTATAAAAATTTTACAAAATTTTGTAATTTGAGGAAACTTGGAATAAAGAATATAAATTTCTAAATAAAGAAAATTTTAAAAATTTTTTTTAAATTGCTGCTAAGTTAACAGAAAATTTTATCGATTTTTTCCAATTAATTTTATAAGACCTAAAACCTAAAAACTAAAAAATAATATCAATAAATATTTATCAAAAAAATAGTTAAGCTTATAAACTACAATAACAAATTGAGAACACATGCAATTTTCTAAGGAAAAAAATGCTTTTTAAAAATTTTTAAATATTACAGTGAAGTTCAATACAATATATGGTAATTAGGCTGAAAGAAATGAGAGAAACTTAAAATTACAATTCAAAAACCTAGAGGCTTCAAAGATATTTTCTTAAAATTTCTTTTTAAACATTTTGTGGAACAAAAAAAATTGGAAAAAAAATTTTTTGTTCAAGAAATTTTCAAAGAAATTATCCTTTTACGCCCAAAAATAGCGAAGAGTAAAATTTTCACCAGTTTTGTTGGCAAATATTCGACTCTGATTTATAAAAAAAATCAATTAGCAATAACACCACTCGATAACATATCTCATGAAAAAGATTTCGTTATCGTTCTAAGATTGTAAGGCAATAGAAAACGTTTTCAAAATAGTTAAGCCAGAGTGTAAAAGGGAGGTGTATACACGAAGAAATTACAAAAAAAAAATTCGAATTTATTTTCTCTCTGCTTGACTCTTTCAAAAATCTTCAATTGCTTAACAATCTGTCTGCACAAAGAGTGTCTGTTTTTTTTTTTTTTAGTGGTCTAAGTAGAGTTGTTAAGTGGAAATATTTTTTTTTTTTTTTTTTGAAAAAAGTATCGAAAATAAAAATTTTATTTTCAAAACTTCTTTCCTTTTTTCTTCCACTTTTTGTCATTCAGGCAGAAAAATGTCTTATTGAGGGAGAACAGAAAATAAACATACTGTAGCCTTGTAAATTTAAAGCATTTGAATAAAAATTTCTTAAAATTTTTTCATAGGAAACGCCCACAAATTGTGGGCGTAATGTTTTTTTTATTAAGAAATTTTTATAAAATTTAGAAAAAAAAACTTTTAAAAAATGTGTCATCATATATTAAGTGAGTTAAGTACAGATTTTTATAAAAAAAAAAGCTACAGGATTAAGATTAGTAGAGCATAGCACTCGTTTAAGATTATAGAAATTATTTTACAAGGTTAGTATTTATATACAGGAGATAGTCATAAAGACTACATACTTTAGGGCTTTATATAATCCTTAAATGTATATTGAAATCACTAATACACTATCAAGCACAGATCTTATGAAGAAAAAAAAAATTTGTTAAGAATTCCATCAATTGCCTGAAGATTTAATAGATTTTAAGAAGAAAAATTTTCTAATTTAAAGACAAAGAAAGTTCAAGCTAGGCAGGGTATTGCCATTGTTAACATCGACCGGCATCCTGACGTTTGTCAGAGTAATAGACTTGGAGAAAACATTATAGGGATACTCTATAATGTATGTGGGGGATAGAAGAGATGCTAAGATCGAATAATAATTACAGGCAGTATCGCTGCAACGACTCGTTAAAGTTCAAGTTCATAAGTGTAGATGCTGTAAGATGGAACCCCTTAGTGAATCTAATTTGAATGTCGTTATTTGTAACGGCAAGTATAGCTAAGCTGATAGGTCCCCTAGAAGGCCTTGTAATTTCATTTACTAGTCTTATTGCAATCTCACTTCTGACACCAATCTTAGGGTAGGTTAGGTTGCGAATATACGCGCGCTACGTATAACAAAGATCATTGAAATGATATTGGAAGACTGTTCGGTACACTCTTGTATGAAGCTATATAGTCCGCAATGCATTGTAGCAATACTCCTGGGACATTACTAAACCTCATCCAATCCTTATATGGAGAAAAAAATTATAGTATCCTAAGCTTAGCCGGAGGTTAGGGTCTGAGTAAGCATATGATCTAGGCAGAGCGCAAAGCATTAGTCTGTTGTCGCAATCTGTTATCTAGACCAGGCAACCAAAACGGTACTGAAAATTTATACAGAAAAAACGAAATTAATGGGAGTCAAGCGTAATATATCCGGGACTTCCAAATCATGGAATATACCCTAGAGGACGTGGAGAACTTCTGCTTTTTGGGTAGCATTGTAATCAAACGAGAATGTTTCGCGATGGATATAAGAAATCGCATTGAATCTGTAAAGCAGATATCACTAACAATGAATGTCAAAACCAAGAGATTTAACTCAAGACTTAGGTCAATAGCTCAGTAGGTTAGTAAAACCTGGAAAGCAATATAGGAAATGTATTAATAAAAGCTTGCAAGCAATCCTGAGAATTTTCTGGGGCAACAAATTTTTGAGTGGTATGTTATAGGCGAAAACTAATCTTTTAGAAAATATTGGAACTTCAAAAAAACTGTTAAAATAATAAAAAAAACATGTATCCAGTGTTTCATCCCTAAAATATGCTCAGAAAAATGTATATACACATAAGGCTGTTAGATCTTATAGGTTATATAGTTAGATATAGACAGTAATGCTTTAAAAAAAAAGTAGAATAAATAATTAATAAAGAATTTAATGTAGGCTTTTAAGCAAGCATTCTTTAAATATTATGCTATAAAATAGGCCAGCGTGATTTGTTTTTGTATAAATATTATAAAATGTTTAGCATACATTTAGGCTCTTTAAAGCAATAGAAATTTGGTGCATAATTTTAGGCATTAAAAAAGAAAACTTTCATTAATAAATTTGACACATCTTTTAACCAGCCGTTTGCAATTAAAAAAGAAAACGATTTTGCCAAGCGGTTGTTCTTGTTTTTTTTCATGAAAATGGACATTTTTTTTTTGTTCAGACATTTTTCCCTTTCTAGTTTCTTTTCTTGATTTCATTTCGTGTGTTTGCATATAACCACTTACTCTTTGTGCTTTTCGTTTATCAGCTCGTTGATTTTGATGATAAATTCTACTAAAGTTAGATACAATAACAGGTACGGGTAAGGCGATCACAAGGACACCACTCAACGAACAAACACCACCAACTATTTTGCCAGCTATTGTCTCCGGTACCATATCACCATAACTGGAAGACAATAAATACACAACAAATATTGAGATGTCCATCTTCTTTACTAAATTCTGTATTTTTCTCTCTCGCTCGTTTTCACATTGGCGGATTGTGTATGGATGTGTGTGGGGGAGAGAAAAGAAATGGAAAACGGATATCTATCTGTACATGGTAACGATAATACTTACCCCAGTGTGGTCATAGTTACAATGGTATACCAAAAGGCCGCTGGTATAGAGGTGAAATTCGTACCGTTGACATTTTTCTCGGCATAGAACATGACGGTCGCAAAGATAATGATGGCCATGGCCAGCGAGAATACCAGAAAACCCAATTCGGAAGCACACGATTTGAGCGTATAGCCCAGAATACGTAAACCTTGAGAGTGCCGCGAAAACTTAAAGATACGAAAGACGCGGAAGACACGCAGCGTTACAAATGCGCCGCTCACGTCATCGTTGTCTGTAATGCCCAGGCCTATGTAGTAGGGCAAGATGGCCACCACATCGATGATGCTCATGACGCTGCGCACGAATTTACATCGATCGGGTGCCGCAAATAGACGCAGCAGATATTCGGCGGTGAAGATCATAACGCAGGCGGTGTCCAAGCAGAAGAAAACAATTTTGTAGCGTTCGCCACAGGGCAGTGTACCAGCTCGTCCCGGCCGATGGCCACAAGGCACCGTCTCCACCACATTGGCCATCACGGAGACGGCAATAAAGAAGCCCGTCACATAGTAAAACACCAAAGCAGCCGTCGACGTATGCGGATTCTCAAATGCACGCCACATTTTCTGGCGTATATTTGTTAGCTGCTGTAAATGTTGATCGCCATTTTCCGACAATTTGTCATCCATTAAACGTTCGGCATTCTCACGCTTACGGTCACGATAATCCTCATAACAGCAGTCACCTATAACATCGGGCAATATGCCGAAAAAGGCCAATTCCTCGTCGTAGCTAGTCAGGCATTCATGTTTCGGGTAATGCAGTTTACCCGTGCGATAATAATTTAAAATGTGACGAAAAATATCGGGATCCCGATCAAAGAAATATTCTTTACAGTCCTCATCGTAGAAAAATTCACGTTCATTAGAGCCCAACAGAGTGTCGGGATATTTTTCCAGAGTATTACGCCAGGTCTCAAAACGTCGTCCAGAGACATTAATTAAAAGCTTCTCATCATCGGTTTTGCGTCTATCTTTGGGTATGGGAGCAGGAGGCAAGGGATGGGTTGCTATAGGCACCCAACCAATGGCCGCCGCCCGTGCGAATGGCAGCCAAGCGGCGACCGAGGCCATACTATGTGGTGGAATGTTTCAATACAAACGCTTAACCCAAAAGCCCAAATCTTAACAGGGCTTCGAAAAGGTTTACAAAAAATCCAACAGCTGCACTTCTAAAGCTTAAGTAATTTAATTATAGTTTCCAATTCTCTAAACTCTTGTGCCTTACTAGACCAGTTATCGGGGTTTTCAAACTATTCCTAGTTGTTCAAATTTTCTTCTTCTCCTTCCTTTTGTCTCCTGCTTTTTTTCTAATAGAGGTTATCCACGTCCCTAAGATCCTCTCCTTCTGCTATACATATTGCTTTTAAGTATTGCTGGCATTTTTACTCAGTAAAATAGCTGAAAGCATAGGAAAATAAATTAAATACTATTATCGATAAATTTTTATCATAAAAAATTTCTTTTAAAAATTCGTTGAAATATCCTCAGCGTTTTTTTTTTTGTTTTTTATTTGTTTAAGGATTTTTTTATTTCCGATAAATTTATTGTTATCGAATATTGTTTTTTAATTTTTTCAATTTTTTTTTAATATTTTCACAACACTTGAGCCAATTTTTTTGGTTATCACTATAATGGCTAAAGCACATTATGTTTTTTCTTAATTTTGTTTTTCTAATTGTTATCGAATTTTTTTTTTATAATTTATATTGGACACTGTATTGTATTTTCTATTAATTTCTTGATATTTAATTCTTTGTTAAATTATTTATAGGTTACTTATATAATTGATTTACTTCAAATATATTTTTGTGTTATCGATTTTTCAAAATGTTATCGAACTGGTTTTTTAAATGTTCTCATATAATCGCAGAATTTTTGTTTTATTATTATATTTACACTAATCGAAGATTCTAGGTTTCGATAAAACAGTTATTATCGATTTTTTTATTTATTTTTTTTTAATATTTTTCAACTTCCATCCATTGATTATTGGCTAAGTAAATCCTTTACCTAACCGATGTGGGAGTCGCTTTGGTAATCGGCGGGCATAGCTAAGTCCATAATGCTACCGAATTACTGTAGCGTCTTACAGCGAAAGTGTCGGCAATCAGGCTGCGGCGTGGAAGAGGGTTATATACACAGAAAACACATTGCCAAACGTTCTGATAAACAGACGGCTATCATAGCACTATGTTCCAAGGCAATGAACTCCAGGACGATAAATAGCTGTCTCAATACCGTGGCATAACAATATTCCGGGTAACTGTAAAGCTGATAAACTGGCTAGATATGGCACAATGAACTCTACTACTTTGGGAATCCCTTTAATGACCTCCAGGCTCTTAATTGTCCAGACAGTTATGAATTCCACTAACGACAGATGGGCGGCTTCGGATATGCGCAGAGCGCAGCAGAAAATTGAGCCAAATTAGACAGAGGACGTACGGAAAGTCTGCTTAAACTCCAAAGCATCACGCTCGGTGTAAAAAGTGGTGTATATAGTGGACATTGCCTTATGGGAGATACATCGGTCCTTTGACAACGTTCACGTAACCATATATACTGAAATAGGTCCCATCGCTAAAGATGATTGTTTAATGAGAATTGCGTTCAATTGCCAACTGCTTCAGAGCCCAGTCAGCGAATATAAGACGTTGTCTATGGTCATTTAGCTTTAGTTTCTGGATTATTTCAATTTCGTACAGATGAAGGTCCAAGTCTCAATGCAAAATTTGCCAAGTGTGGTCCTGCGAAAGGTGGATTTGTTGTAAATGACGTCAAGTCGATTACGTCGGATTCTTCTTGCTCTCTCAAGGACAGAAGCGATGTTTTAGGCAAATCTTGCAGGCCCAAGTCTCGACGTAAAATTCGCCAAGTGTGGTCTGTGAAAAGTCGTCTTTTTGTGTGTGAGGTTAAATTGATTAAATCGAATACTTCTCTTAAGGACAGCGGCAGTATTTCCGGCAGATCTTACGTTTCGTCCGATGTACGATTATCGATCACAAATTTATGGAAACAGTTGCAATCGTAAAAGAAGCTAGGAGCGCGGACAGAAAATTTTAATCGATTATTTGTTATCGAAATTTTTTTGTTTTACAAATATTATCGGAAGATTCGATCACAAATTTATAGAAACATTCGTAATCGTAAAAGGAGCTAGGAGCGCGGACAGAAAATTTTAATCGATTATTTGTTATCGAAAGTCATTTGTTTTGCAAATATTATTAAAAGTATCGATCACAAATTTATGGAAACAGTCGTAATCGTAAAAGGAGATAGGAGCACGGGCAGAAAATTTTAATCGATTATTTGTTATCGAAAGTCTTTTGTTTTACAAATATTATCAAAAGTATCGATCACAAATTTATAAAAACAGTCGTAATCGTAAAAGGAACTAGGAGCACGGGCAGAAAATTGTAATCGATTATTTGTTATCGAAAGTCTTTTGTTTTACAAATGTTATCAGAAGTAATTTGTTTAAATTTAAAGAAACTTTCCTTAACATATTGAAAAATAAAATCCCACTATATTTTCTAAGAATTTTTTGTACCCACTCTGTGTAATAAATTTGATTTATTATGATGGCGGCATAAATCTCCATATCATTGCCACCTACACTTTGCAGCCCGAAAATTTATTGCATTTTTCCCAAAGCAATTTACTCTGTTGACAGCCTCAATATTTTAAAATTTTTTTGGTGATTTACACCCTTTATAAGCGTATTTGAAATAATTACAATAAACATAAAATATATGTATTTGAAAGAGAGGGTGCAAGCAAATCGAAAACAAAATGCATAAAATTAAATTACAGGCAAGGGGGAAGAAATAGCACAACCACGAGTTAGTTAATGTAAATTTCTTTGGCGTAAAGGCCGCCCAAATAAATTACTCGTGTCTAAAAGGGAAATGTTTCAGAATTTCTCTTTAAATGTTTGCAATATTTTCTATGCTATTTTTCTCTCCCTTGCTGTTGTGGCTTCTTTAAGATTCATATTTTGAGAAATATAGGTTGTGTTTACATTTGCATACTTCGTCTTAAAATTTTGTTGTTTCTTTCATTTCAAAACAATCAATGCGTTGGAAAATTATCGAAAATCATCCAAAAATAAAACCAAAAAACAAAAAACATATGAAAACTATATAAAGATGTTTACACTGGACGTTTGAAAGAAAACATAAATAAACGCAAGAAAAAAAATTGTAAAACAAAACAAAACGCATTCACTTTACTTCCAAGCACTTATTTTTGGAATAAAAATGCAATTTCAACACACAATCTAATTATGGAGGCATATTTCTAAACGAAAAGCGGGGGAAGGGGCATGATCTGTATTCCATACAAATTTGGAAATGTTTACATTGTAAAACAAGACTAAAAATATCGAATTTGATGCTGTTGCTGACGTTTATAGTCGATGACTCACTGAAACAATTCATCAGACGCAATTCCTTATTCCTTGTAAATGTGCTTCGTAAACTATTTATGGCTTCTTAGCTATTTAGCTCATATAGTTTTCGGGGTATTTTTTTTTTTTTTTTTTTTTTTTTTTTGGGGGGGGGGAAATATTAAGTGTTGACTGCGATATTTTGATTTATTGGAACACATGTTTGCTACTGATTAACACAAGGGGTCATCGAATTTTATTTACCATCGAAACATATGGACTGTGAAAAACGTATATAAGGCCTCTATCGTATGAATAAATATTTTTTTAAGGTCAATCACTTATCGCACTTAACTCAATACAATTGGGAACTTTTTTCTGCAATTGATTTCCATAAAAATTTTAATTTTTCCAAATTCTTTGGACAGCAGATATCACTACTTAGGCCCATAGAAATAATGCCTATAGAAACAGGCTTTGTTTGAATCCAGTATCAAGGAATAGAGTAAAGCCATACACTTATTTAGTGCCATCAAAGCAGCCTGTGGTAAACAGATAACTAGCATGGAGACCATACAATCTACTGTACTCCCCTCAGGCTTTTTATATGGTATCTCTATAATAGCTTCTGCAAGCCTATTGCCCTAACAAACGTCAGACTGCTGCTCAGTGTCAACAATGCCATTTGCCTGCCCAGCATCTGTTATGCTCACAGATGTTCCCTTCAGAGATGCATTAATATTCAACAGGTTTCAAGAATGTATGCCTCGATGGTTCATTCCCATCGTAACGGAATCTACACGTTAGGCTCGAATTTCGGTATAAATGTTCTCTGGGTCTTCAGTGCCCTATAAGAAGACCAATTAATCAATCTCACATTATTTCTTGCGAGTCTGAGGCAAGACTCAGAGCTCCTCTCAAAATGGAAAACTCTTTGCTTTACTATGTCAATCCTTTCTCTGAGCATACCTCCCCCTCGCAAGATTATCTGCTTGCTCATTACTGAGTATTCTCTCGTGACCTGGTACTTAGCGGAGGGTAATCTTACTAGGCAATTTAGCCTCCTCAGACCGACACGTGCAGATTTATAACTTTACCTCATAAGAGTCTAGTGCTCGTAGTTTTACAAACTAGCCGATTCAGCTTCTCTAGAGAGATCCGTACAGATCTTCAATTTAACCTCATAAGAGCAGATTGTTCGCATGGCAGCCTGACTTTCAGATAGTATTGGTATATCTTGTCTCTTTCATCTCCTTTCCAAGGAACACATATTTCGATGGCATAAGCTTCCGCTTGTATTTTTTTTTTATTTTAAAATATTTTATCCTGGGACCAGAAAACTTTTAGTCTTGTCCCAAGATTTCATTTCAACTCATTTGCATGGAAGTCCCTCTTTTAAGAGGGCATGAAGCTTCCAGATTACTTCACATATATTTCGGTTACTAAATCTCGTTGCGAAGCTTCTGCCAAGATTGTAGAGTTTACTGGTTCTATCTGCTGTAGTACAGGTTCTCATTGCTCCTGTTAGATATCTATTGAGTGTTTAGACGACATCTGAGATTATCTAAGAATACCGATAACTTTGGAGGAGCTCGAGAGATATTCAAAAGTTACGCTCACGTGCAACAGACAATTTAAACTAATCCGTATGTAGGATAAGCATTCCTCTGTTGAGTTTCGATCAAAACCTCCCTAACGAAGTCCCTCAAGGAAAGATGGTAAAATAAATCCATTTGTACACCAGACCAATACTATGCTACGGAGGTAGTGATATGCACGGAACAGAAGTCCTATTAAACCTACACAGGGATCATCTTAAGAACCTGACTCCAATGTATACATGCCCAGAGTTTGAAAATACCTCACAACGACTTCTGTTGAAGTGTAATGATGGGAACACCACAGTATCTATACTCGTGAGCTCTTTGATAGCCTAAGATGAAAGAACTTATGTATTTTCCCTAACGTCCCAAGGGCCAGACATTTATCATAATCAGAGATAAGACCACATGAGATGAAACGGAGAGTAATAGGAAACACTTTAAGACCAAATATCGGTCCCGATGAGGTAGTCGCCGCAGTCTAGTAGGTAATGTGTTCGGTTATTAGACGTAAAGCCCGGTTTCGAGCCCCAGGCAAGACATTAAAACGAAATATGAAAAAAAAATAATTCTTCGGCGACTTCCTCTCAGCAGATTTCTGGCAAAAACTCTGAGAGTAAATAAACCTGCCATTAAAAAGTTTCTCAAAATCTGTCGTCGAAGTTAAACTGTAGATCCCGCCACTCAAGTATAAAATTAAGGCACACAACATGAGTGGTGTGAGAAGCTAGGCCGTATTCCTGACTGAGGGGTTATAATGGTCAATTAAGTATGTATATCGGTCCCGATGAATCAAAATCACACTGTACTAGATTTCCGAACTACACTCATACAACACGTGTTGATATATGGCACAGAGGCAAAGGTACTTGACCAGGCATATACAGATATAAAATGAGTTATGAACTGTACGAGCTTCATGCTGTCATTGATGTCGTGTGAGATGCATTAAAATACAACGAGATGTACTTTGGTTAGGGCATACCGTGCTCAAGCATAAAGATGCTGTAGGGAAGAGACCTTTTTTTTGAGTATGTAGCCAAGGGAAAGCGCAGAACGGGAAAACCCAGACCTCGATGCAAATCGAGATGCTTGACATAATATTTCAATTTATTCTAAAGACCATGGGGTTGTAATCTAACGACTGAAGAAGGAATGGAAATTGCTTGAATGTCTCTTTCATGACATAAACTATCGTTTGCCATTCAAAACTACTGCAAACAGGAAAGATAAAGACGCAGGAAACACACCAAACGCACTAGAAATGAAACAAAACACTTACATTTCTGCAGCATTTTTTAACATTCTAACAAAGGAGGAAAGTTTTTCAGGCAATCCAATGTTTATTTGATTTTTCTTAAAACATGTTTTTATTTCAAGGATTTCTAAAAAAAAAAAAAAAAAACATTGAACGAAAAAACAAAAACAACCACAAAACATTTGCAAAACAAAACAAAACATATGCCACACACAACAATGTTTGTTTATGTAAACAATATGGCAACAATGGAAGAAAACAAAAAAAAAACACACACACACACACACAGTGGATGTTTACTTATAAACAAACACATACACACACGGGAACAGAGAGACACACGCACGCAAAACAGGAATAAAAGCAAGAGAGTAACAATTTCTATTACAAAATAGCGGTAAATAACAATGTTTAACGATGAGGCTGTGGCTGCAAATGAAAAAGCTCCTCTTTCGTTGACGATTAGCATGCAAAGTGGGTGGCCCATCCGGTGAGTGTAAATTATTGTAAAAAAGAATGTTTTTTTTTGTTTACCGTACACTGTTTTTTATGCCGTTTTACGATACACTGTGTATGCTACTGGGAGATATGTAGAGAGTAAAAAAGAAAGTGAGTGAGAGAGAGAGAGAGATTTAGAGAGTTAAGGCAGTAGTAGTAGTAGTAGTAAAAGAGCATTAAAACACAATAAATCTAATGGTAGAGATAATAAATATCAAGAGACTGTTTTTTGTTTTTATTTGTATTGCTTTTGTTGTTGTTTGTATATGATTTTGTTTGTTTGTTGTTGTTTTCATGAAAAGTATACTCAAAGAAGACATTAACCAAGCAGCCAGTTTAAACAGGATTGGCAGTAATAACAATAATAATAATAACAACAACAACAACTCTGTATACAATATTAATGTGTAGAAATTCTTTGATAAAAACTACGCGTAGCTCATTATGGAAAAATTAGAATAAAAATTGAATTTTTATTTGAAATTCGAAAAATTTTATGAACTTTATTAGCCGCGTTTGTTTTTTCTTTGTTAATAAATAAAAAAACAAAACGTATTAAGCAACAACATTAACATTAAAAATAAGAAAAAACTTCATAAAACGTTTTAATTGTTCATTTTGCATGTACATATGGTTTCTATCATAAAAAGAAATCAAAAAGATTTTCAATTTTTTTTTTTTTTTTTTTTTTTTTTTGTAAATATTTATTTAAACATTTTCTTTTTTTTAATAAAAAATTTATTATTCGTAGTTTTTTTTTTCTTATTATTTCTGATTTGAATCATAAAATAAAAAACCATATTAATCTGCAACAATGAAATGTTAAGAAGAGAGAGAGAGAGAGAGAGTGAGAAAGAGAGACAGCCTGAGTGTAATCAAATAAATTAATTTTTTTTTGTTTTTGTTGTTGTCATTTTGTTTATCTGTTTATTCTGAGTGATTGTCAAGGGTGGTAGTGGGTGGTTGGCTTCGTTTACTTGTTCCCCCTAACAATACATTTTTTCATATTCATATTCATGTTGTTGTTGTTGTTGTTGCTATTAATGTGCTGCTTATTATTTGTAAACAATGCTGCCATATGATTGGGAAATTCATTATAGCGGTGAATGGCAAATAAGGAATTAAAAATATTTTTTCGGGCCATTTGGTACTTTGAATCGTATTCTGGAAAAATTAACTATGAAAACGGGACATCGCCCTCCTCTAATGGGTTCCAAGCCACTGTGGCATAGGCGAAGGGATTAGGGATATTTGAGGAGGAGACGATAAAGGCGATATACATAGGGGTAGGTACATACCCCTATAGGAATACTTTTTTAAATTGGAAATAACAGCATGGAATTCAACAAACCGTAGTCGCCGTAGACTAGTAGGTTGTTTTATCGCTTATTAGACGTAAAGCCCGCGTTCGAGCCCCAGGCCAGAAGACATCAAAACGAAATATGAAAAAAAAAAAATATTTCTTATGCGACTTAAACTCAGCAGATTTCTGGCAAAAGCTCTGAGAGTAAATAAACAACCTGCTATGAAAAAGTTTCTCCAAATCTGTCGTTCGGAGTCGACGTTAAACTGTAGGTCTCGCCACTCAAGTATAAAATTAAGCCACACAACATGAGTGGTATGAGAAGCTA
Source organism: Sarcophaga rosellei (assembly GCA_930367235.1). Classification (NCBI taxonomy): domain Eukaryota; kingdom Metazoa; phylum Arthropoda; class Insecta; order Diptera; family Sarcophagidae; genus Sarcophaga; species Sarcophaga rosellei. Next base: position 7,122,716 of record OV884018.1, on the reverse strand, counting down.
GGCAGTAATCCTGACTGAAGGGTTGTAATGGCCAATTATGTATGTATGTAATTCAACAAACCTGTTTGCCGAATTTAGCAAATACTGTGTCCAGCAGTGGACAGTAGGAAATCAAAAAACTACTTGAGTTCGACAAGAGAATGGTTCGCAATCTAACAGACATTCTAGCTCGGTCTGCCGCACCAGAATTACTGCTGAAGCTGCCATGATGTGGAGAAAGAGGAATCATTTCAACACTTTTCTGCGAGTGCCCTGCACTTCAGGACAGACGAAATCGGGGTTTTTGGGCGACAAAAAGTATGAATTGGATCTGACCGATTTTATCCGAAGCTCGGTGCTGGTTCAAACGTACTACTAATAGATTATAACAAGAGGACTTACCTCACACTGGGTAACACAATGGGCCATGCGGCCTCCGAGTGCACTTGCTGGTGAACGGCAAGCTACCCGCTAACCTATATTAAGCTAACTATGAAAGCAATATCGTAGTAACTTTCATACTGCGGAAGGTCAATAATAACTCAGGAAAGCACTGCACTGCACTGCTTTTTGCATAAAAAAGTATTTTTCCAATATGCTCTCCTCTGCTTGTTTCCAATATCAGAGTATAGAATACGGATATACGACATAAAGCCGCTTAGCAGCCTTTTACACTCCAAAGCCTTGTGTGATCTTAAAAACATATCCATTTGAAAGCCTTCAGTGCTGCCTGTTTAAATACATTTTTGAAGCTTAGGACATTATCGTCTATAATCAAACGTTACCTAGAAGTAAGGGTTTAAGTCTAGAATTTCCAGCGGACTGTCTACTTAAACAGTTTATTGATTTCAGCCTTGCCTCAATTTTTATGTGCAATATAAACCCAATAAGCATTCTTATTGACGGTAAAGAAACCATTAGATTAGCTGTCATCTAAGAATGTCCAAGAACGATGGCATACAGAGACATTCAAGACAACACCGAGGCTGACACCCTTACTGAGGCTGGTATAGGATGAAAGTCGTATAAATGCATATAAAAGTTTGGCCTTTTCTCTGCAGAGAGTTTGAAAATAAAAAAGAAATATTGAAGCCACTAGTATAGGTACCAGGGGGAATTGAGGCAATCATGGATACATCGCTTTCTTTTTTAAATTGGTTATTACAACCCTTTAGTCAGGATTACAATCTAGCTTCTCACACCAACCATGTTGTATATGTATGTATTAATTTTATTCAGTGGTAGGGCGACCTGGAGTTTAAAATCGACTCCGTGGGACAAATTTAAGAAGCTTTTCTAGACAGAAAACTGTTAAAAGAAAGTCACTGAAACAAATGTTTCTGTCTGAGCTAAGGTTTGAACCATGGGCTCTTTTCTGATTCGCCAACATACTACTTAGTAGGCTACGACAACTTCTATGGACATATGCAGAATAAAATTTACTTTAAAGCCAACCAGAATTCATCTTTGAGATCTTATAGCTGTTATAACAGAACATTAACCTCTGGCTACAATCACAAGAAGGAGAAGGAAGAAATACCTCACAACGGCTTCTGCGGAAATTGTAATATCGGTGAAGAAGAAGAGACCAAAGGACACTTTGTCTTTGATGATTCGACACATAAGCACCTGAGACGAGAGATTCTTAGGTACACAAGCCACATAAGACCTTAGAACATTTAATTCATACCAAAAAAAAACTATTGCGTGGATTTTAGGCTGGCGGCCTGGTCGGTCCACACTTTGACCAGGTCATCACTGTCAAAGGCGAGCACTATTGGTGGATGACTACCAATTTTTTTTGATTTAAATTAAATAATCTGGACACCAACGGTATATGATACCGGAAGGACTGCATCGTTCATGCCACATTGGATATTCAGTACAGGCGATTTGAGGGCATGGTCTTCTCACATGGAGATGATCTGAACTCGACTCCCAGATCGTAAGTTTTGACCTCGTTAGACTTTTTCTTATGGGGTTTTCTTAAGTCTCAGATATATGCGAATAAATTACAAACCAAATGGTTATCTCACGAGGAGGTAATGTAAATTGTCCAACGAGATCGTTAGACTTGGCTTCGTTAAAATTGTTCTTATAAGATTTTCTTAAGTCGCTGCTGTATGCAAATAAGCTACAAACCAAATTCAGCCTGCGTTTTGTGACAGAATCATGGAAAAATTAATATTTCGGATGCATTGTACATCGAGGAGTCTTGGTGAGAATTTGAACGTTGTTTAATTGCTTAGACAATGGCGTTAATAGCTCTTTTAAATGAATAAAAAATTCCTACGATATCTCACACACATTTTGTTTTATTTAATTTTCAAAAGCGTCTAATGAAAGACCCGTTAGTGGCAATAGAACAGTGAAAAGCAAGCCACATTGCGACGGTTTGACAAAGAATGAAGAGAATATGGGTTTTTCTCTTCATTTTAACGAAAACGCAGTTATCGATAACAAAATTTTGGTATCGATAACAATTTTTTTTTTACAAAAGCATGTGTTTTAAGCAGGTTAATGTCTCTTATATATTTTTGTTTGTTATTAAAGGATTTTTGAAGGCTTGTTCCTAATTTTCTTTAATGTGGCCACACTGTTCATTAGCACTCTTTACTTTTAATTTTTTTTTTTTTTTTGTTTGTGTGTCTGTAATATTTGTCTACTCTTGTTACGCGGCTGTGTTATAAGTATTGCTCTTCTTTACATCATGTTATTGCTATTGTTATCCTTTTTTTTTTTTTTTTTTTTTTTTAATACAACGTTGATGAGTGTCTAAGGTCAAATATGTTACAACACTGCAGTGATGAGTGAAAGAGAGAGAGAGAGAGAGACGGAGAGAGTGAGATAAAGTGAGTGTGTAGGTCATAACAAAAGAAGGCTTTAAAACATTTACTGTGTATGCGTGAGAGCCTTTTTTGCCACACTTGCTTTGGCTTTCAAAGTTAATGAATGCCAAACAAACCAACATTAAACGACATTACAGCGGGGATTGTTGCTTTTTTTAACTGAATTTGTTTGTAGTGGTGGTGGTGTCGTTGTTGTTTGTTAATGTTGGTGTTGGTGTCGGTGTTATTGTCTTGTAAACAAATGTAGGTGTATGAGTGTAAGTAAGTAACTTAATATGTATACTTATACAGAGAAAGAGAGCAGTTTTTTTAAGTGTAAGCATGTGTATGTGTTTTGTTTGCAAAATACACACAGGAAAAATAAAATTAAATATCATATATACAATGAAATTATGATATTTGGCGTTATAAATAGGGCGTCATTATTATAACTTAAGGTTGTTGCCTGGGCTCCACCATGCCTCTTTACTACCCTTCTCATGTTTTTTCGTTCTTTCTTTCTTTTGTGTACTAAAATTGGAAAAGTTTTCTTTCTTTAATTTTTTTTGTTGTAATATTTAACCGTGCCGTTGTACGAGTAATACGAGAGCAACGATGAGAGAGGGAAATGTTGTTTTTGATGGTCAAGGTGTAGGGCTAGAAACCTGTTTATCATTGTCGTAGTTGTCGTTGTTTTTTAATTGTTGTTGCTTTTGTTGTTGTTTGGTATTTTAGCATTTAGCTAAATACATACATTGCTGACTACTTATTTTCACTGTTGATATTGTAATTAAATTCAGGCCCAGTAAACGTTTGACCATGTCTGTGTACAAACCCCCTCCACACTCCTTTTGCCACGGCTATCCCTTTGAATAATTATTTTTATTTTTTCTTTCTGTTTTTATTTCATTCACTTATTTCGTGTTGGCATGCAGTTTTTCATTCTTTTTCTCATTTTTTTTTTGTTTCTTGTGATACTTTTAATTGATTTTTTTTTTTCGTTTTTCTTGGGAAATTTGCATTTTTTTTTTATAACGCTTTTGGATTGATTTCAATATTATTTTTTCTTTTTTTATTTTCATTTCAGATTACTTTTTCATTTAGTGTAAACGCTTTCAAACAAATTAAATTTTTCATTTTTTAATTTATTTTTCTTTTTCAGTAGATTTTCTTTTACCGTTTTTTTCTATACATACATAAATTCCTTTATATTCCCGTTGCCGTTCTCGTTCCCGTTATTTGAATTTTTCTTTTTTTTGTTAAAATTTTTTTCTTTTAAACACTTGAGCAGCAGCAGCAGTTTTCTTCTCTCTGTGGCAGCTTATAAAAAAAATTTTCTTTCCATTAATAAAAAAAAAATATTTTTTGTTTCTTCCCTTTTATGCAAAATGTGCCTACTGCTGCTCAATATTTGTAAAAAATTTCCTCCATAAATTTTATCTTCAACATTTGCATTCAATTTAAATTTCTTTTAATCTGTTTTCACTTTGTGCAAAAAAGAAAAACTAAATTTTTTATTCTTCTTTATCAAAATTTTTCTTTTTTTTTTTTTCTTTGCTTTGCACGTCACAATTTGTTCGAGTTTATGGCACACGGACACTGAGTGCTAAGCATTTACTCGTTACTCACTAAAGGCTGCAAATGGACTTGGATAAGCTAAACAGCAACAAAAAATACAAAACATACAAATAGCAGAAAGCTTTTGGGGGAAAACACATTCTTAAAAAAGCTTTGGAGCACAGAAATGCTTTAAAAAGGCACAAAAAATTCAAAATAAATTCAAAATAGTTTCAATAAATCGATGATAATGATAATTAAATTTTTCGATAAAAAACAATTTTCGAAAAAAATATCGATAACTATAGTATTCTGAAGAAAATTTGGCGATAACGATAATTTTCTAGAAGTATATTTTCGATAATTGAAGTTTCTGTAGAAATTTCGATAACTGAAGTTTCTGTAGAAAAATATCGATATCCATATTTTCTATAGAAAAATTTCGATAAATGATGTTTCTACAGAAAATTTTCGATAACTAAAGTTTCCATAGAAATTTTTCTATAAAGTTGCCACAGAAAATTTTTGATAACTAAAGATGCTATAGAAAATTTTCGATAACTAAAAATTCTATAAAAAAAATTGTCGATAATTGAATATTTTTTAAATAAAAACAAGACTTACCAGAAGATGTCGACGTTTTCAAGTCTGAAATATAAAAAGAAAAAAATTATTAATTAACATCACAAATTTTATTAATAAATAATCAGTTTTTTTAATACCATAATTTAATAAGATTACTTGGCTATTTTACATCGAAAATATTCATTTGTCTCACAACAATTTTGTATAGACTTGAAGCAATAATTCAAAATAATGTTCTCATAAATTTCTTGTTTTCGATAACTGAATTTTTTTTCGAAAATTTTCTGTAACTGAAGTTTATATAGAATAATTTTCATAACTGAATTTTCTATAGAAAATTAAAATAGCATAAGTTCCTATAGAAAATCTTTCGATACCAACAAATTTCTATAGAAATTCTTTCGATAACTACAGTTTTCTGTAGAAAATCTTTGGATAACAACAATTTTCTATAGAACATCTTCCGATAACAACAATTTTCTATAGAGAATCTCTCGATAACAACAGTTTTCTATAGAAAATCTACCTAAAAAACAATTTTCTATAGAAAATCTTTCGATAACAACAACTTTCTATAGAAAAGCCTTCGATAACAACAATTTCCTATAGAAAATCTTTCGATAACAACAACTTTCTATAGAAAAGCCTTCGATAACAACAATTTTCTATAGAAAATCTTTCGATAACAAGTGTCTTCTAATGAAAATCTTTCGATAACAACAATTTTCTATAGAAAATCTTTGGATAACAACAGTTTTCTATAGAAAATATTTCGATAACAACAATTTTCTATAGAAAATCTTTCGATAACAACAACTTTCTATAGAAATTACTTGGATAACAACAATTTTCTATAGAAAATCTTTCAATAACAAGAATTTTTCGATTATAATAATTTTCTACAGAAAATATATCGATAACAATAATTTTTCATAGAAAATCTTTCGATAACAACAATTGTCTATAGATAATATTTCGATAACAACAAATTTCTATAGAAACTAATTCGATAACAGTTTTCAATAGAAAACATTTCGATAATAATGTTTAATATTTTCTATATTTCGATAGAAACAATTTTCTATATAAAATATTTTCATAACCATTTTCTGTAGATAATATTTCGATAACTATTTTCTATAAAATCATTTTTCACAGAAAATATATCGAAATTTTCTATTAAAAATATCTCGGTAACACCTTTTTATATTGTCTATATTTTGATAGAAACAATTTTCTATATAATATATTTCTATTTTCTATAACAACAATTTTCAGGAGAAAATTTTTCAATAATAATTTTTTTATAGAATTTATTTTATTGATAAATTTAGATTTTTATGCCTTTTTATACAACTCTGCGCTTATTTTCTTCAACAATTTTTTTTTAAAAATTCAGAATAGATTACAACAAATGCAACATTTTACAAAAATTAAGCGCGTGCTCCGAGAGAGAGAAACGCAAAGAGATAGTGGAAGAGATATAATGCGACTCTCTCTCTCTCTCTCACGGAATTGTATGCAGAAGAAGCTTTTTTTATTTTTGTTGTTGCTGTTGTTATTGTTAATTGCTATTGTTGTCGCTTTTGCTTTCTGCAAAAAAAGTGTAAAAAAGGATAATTTTGCATTTTTTTTAACAAAAACAAAAAATCAGAAAAAAAATTAAAAATGCCGCCTTGAAAACTTCATAGAGAGGACAACTTTTAAAGCTTTTATTTACAATTGCTTGCTAGTCGTTGTAGTTGCTGTTGCTGTTGTTATTGTTTTTATGAAAAATATTTTATTCTAATGAGTGATTTATGCTCGGCAATGAATTTCTCATAAGAGGCGAGTAAGGAGAAGGGAAGAGAATTATAAAAAAGAAGAGAGAGTGTAGGAAAAATTCTTTTCATGTTGTTTTATGTTTTTGATTGTAATTAATTATAAATAATGTTTTATTTGTTGTAGTAGATGTTGTAGTAGATGTTGTTATTGCTGTTCTTGTTGTTGTTGTATTCAGGTTTTAATCGTTTTTATTGTCATGAACCAGTCAAGCGGTTAATGCACTTTTCATTAAGATGCTTCTTCTAATTGATGAATGCCGTCTCTGGCACACACACACACACAAGCACATACGCACTAACACAAATGTATGTATGTTAGTGCTACTGTTGTTGTTGTTTTGTTGTGATTATTTTAGTTGCACAATAAAAACAAAATCACTGATTGTGTGTGTCTAGTTTTGTTTGCTTTTTAGGAAAAAATTTCTATTTTTATCGTTAAATCAACCTGTGAACGGTTTTTTTTGTCTTCTTTTTTTTATTTTCTTTATCATGCGGTTCGGTTCATTCATTCTATGCGACCGATGTTTTTTCTCTGTGTTACCCTACAAAATCAATTTAAGTTTAAAATTTTTGTTTTTTTTTCAGATTTTTTACTATCGATTATAAATTGTATTTAATTTCGTTATTCAGCGGAAGTATTTTATTGACCTGACCTTTTTCTTTTTTTCTTCTCTCGTCGGTTTCTTTCTTCAACATTTTGTTGTTAAGATTACTTGTGTAAATTTGTTTTCACTTTTTTGAATACAAAAATTCTTTAATGTTTCTTCATCGTCATTATGAAATTATCTTTTTTTTGTATTTTTTATTTAACTGAAGACACGTCGCGTGTGAAATACATCGATAATGACTGTTAAAGTGCTTTTGAATTTTGAAAAACTATGCCAGTTAAGCTTCAATTATACGTAATTGTTTCTTTAATAAAATATTAAATCCAATAATTTATAAATTGAGATAATTTTTAAATAATTCATGGCAACATAAAGCCAACTCATATTAGCGTTACATTAAAAAAAAAAAATTACTGTTATGGAAAAATATTTTTAAAAAAAATTTATTGTTATCGGACAATTCTTTATAGAAAATTTTCAGTTATCGAACAATTTTTTATTACAAATTTGCTGTTATCAAACCATTTTTTATAGATTTTAAATTTGTTGTTATCGAACAAATTTTTATAGATTTTTAAAATTCTCTAGAAAATTTGTTGTTATTATTGTAAAAAATATAAAATTATTGTTATCGAAAAGTTGTCTACAGAAAATTATTGTTATCGAAAAATGTTTTATAGAAAATTATTATCGAAAATTTTCTATAAAAAATGTTTGTTATCGAAATGTTGACTATAAAAATTATTGTTATCAAAATGTTGTCTATTGAAAAATGTTTGTTATCGAAATGTTGTCTATAAAAAGTTGATTGTTATCGAAATGTTGTCCATAGAAAATCTTTGTTATCGAAATGTTGTCCATAAAATATTCAGTTATTGAATAGTTGGCTATAGAAAATTTATTGTTATCGAAAAGTTGTCTATAGAAAATTCATTATTATCGAAGAGTTGCCTATAGAAAATTCATTGTTATAGAAATGTTGTCTATAGAAAATGTTTGTTATCAAAATGTTGTCTATTGATAAATGTTTGTTATCGAAAAGTTGTCCATAGAAAATTCATTATTATCGAAAAGTTGTCTATAGAAGAGTCATTGTTATCGAAAAGTTGTCTATAGAAAATTCATTATTATCGAAAAGTTGTCTATAGAAAATTCATTGTTATCGAAATGTTGTCTACAGAAAATATTTGTTGTCGAAATATTGTCTATAAAAAATTCAGTTATCGAACAGTTGTCTATAGAAAATTTATTGTTATGGAAAAGTAGTCTATAGAAAATTTATTATTATCGAAAAGTTATCTATAGAAATTATTGATATCGAAAAATGTTTTATAGAAAATTGTTGGTATCGAAAAGTTTTCTATAGAATATGATTATTATCTACATGTTGTTTGTTATCGAAATGTTGTCAATAGAAAATTCAGCTATCGAAATGTTGTCTATAGAAAATTATCGAAATGTTATCGAAAAATTGTCTATAGAAAAATAATTGTTATCGAAATATGTTTTATAGAAAATTATTGTTATCGAAATGCTGCCTATAGAAAATTTTTGTTATCGAAATTTTGTCTAAAATAACTCAGTTATCGAAATGTTGTCTATAGAAAATTATTGCTATCGAAAAGTTGTATATAGAAAGTTATTGCTATCGAAAAGATGTCTATAGAAAGTTATTGCTATCGAAAAGTTGTCTATAAAAAAATGTTTGTTATGGAAATGTTGTCTATAAAAAATTACTGTTATCGAAATGCTGTCTATAGAAAATTTTTGTTATCGAAATGTTGTCTACAAAAAATTCAGTTATCGAAAAATTGTCTATAGAAAATTCATTGCCATCGAAAAGTAGTCTATAGAAAATTCATTGTTTTCGAAGAGCTGTCTAAATGTAGTCTATAGAAAATGTTTGTTATCGAAAAGTTGCGTATAGAAAATTGATTGTTATCGAAAAGTTCTCTATAGAAAATTCATTATTATCGAACATTTTCTATAGAAAAATTCATTGTTATCGAAAAGTTGTTTATGGAAAATTCATTGTTATCGAAAAATTTATTGTTATCGAAAATTTTCTACAGAAAATGAAATTATCGAAAGAATAAAATATTCAATAATTTCTGTCAAAATATTTTAAAAAATTATCTGTACTTGTAAGTTGCTGTTGAAAGATTCTTCAAATAATTGTTCTATTATTTTTACTTCTTTCTTTAATTTTTCGTTTGCTATTTAATATCAACAGTTATTATGAACAATTAGTTGCCACCCCTTTTGTACAACATGCAGTCAAACAAACTCATTGTACAAGTGAAAGTTTCCTTCAGCCATAAATAACGAAACTTTGTTTTGTCACTTCGTCTGACTGGAAGACATGCAGGAGGTGTTTTGTTTTTTTCTCAGCACGCGGTGCCATCATATTTGTGCCACTTTTCGCTTTCCTTTCAACATACATATGAAATGAGACTTTCAAAATCCCTTTTTTGTGTAGCAACTCATGTTGCCTTCAGAGAAAATTTAGTGAAATCAGTTGAAACAAATTTGAAATTGGCACAAAAATACATAGAAGTTCTCATGTTTATGACAAAAACAAAAACAAAAAAAAAACTGAAAATAGGGAAAGAAAATAGACATGCAGCGACAACTTTCTGTCTGCCTGTGGAACAAACAGTAGTAACAGCAATAAAGGCTGACTGCCCTTTAAATGTTGCTAGTAGTTAAACTTTAAATCTTTAATGTCAACTACCAATGGCTATTGCACGACATTTGAAAACAGACTGAAATAAATTTCACGAAGAAAAAGAAAAAAACAGAAACAGACAGCTTCGTAAAAGAAAGTCAAGTTCTAACAAATTGTGGCATCAGTCCTTGGGCCATTTATGGTGTCTTATATCTCATTTCCCTCTGGGAATGCTAAAACAGATGACGATAATAATGCAGCCTTAGTGCTTGATGCATAATTTTACGATAATGAGAATTTCTCTGCTTCTTCATAACGACCATAAAACCACATCCATCATTATAGTGGAGATTCGCTTTTTGTGGTAACATGAAATACTCAAATATTTGTATCAAAAAAGAAGAAAAAAAATCTGCTCAAACCACAATCGAAGTTCTCTCTATGGCTGCGTATTAAAATGCATTCAAATTTTCATTTTCTATTTGTGATGGCCTGGACTGTATGATTTTTGTTTAGAGGGAAATTAAAATCTCGCAAAACTATGCAAACCGCAAACGTAATGATTCCTCAAAGAAATTATAATTTTTTGCAAATGAGTTACTCTCCATCACACAATAGTAGTTAAGAAAAGAATATTTTAATTTGATAAATTTTTTATAAAAAATTTGCTTCGATAACTGCAATTTCCTGTGGAAAATATTTCGATAACAATATTTTTCTAAAGAAAATGTGTTCGATAACAACAGTTTCCTATTAAAAAAACATGTTCGATAACAACAGTTTCCTATAGAAAATATTTCGATAACAGTTTTCTATAGAAATTTTTCGATAACAACATTATTTTCCTAAAGAAAATGTGTTCGATAACAACAGTTTCCTATTAAAAAACCATGTTCTATAACAACAGTTTCCTATAGAAAATGTTTCGATAACAGTTTTCTATAGAAATTTTTCGATAACAACAATCTACCATAGAAAACGTGTTCGACAACAACACTTTTCTATAAAAAAAACCTGTTCGGTAAAAACACTTTTCTATAGAAAACCTGTTCGATTTAGAAAACAAAAACTTCCTATAGAACGTTTTTCGATAACAACAATTTTCATTCTATAGTTTTTCGATAACAATAATTATATATAGACATTTTTTTGACAATTTTCTAGAATTTTTCGATAATTTTCTAATTTTCTACAGAAAAGTTATCGATAACAATTTTTAGATAGCAAGATTTTCCCATAAAACATATTTCAACAACATTTTTCTGTAGAAATCATGTTCGATGAAAATATTTTCTATAGAAAACAATGAAAGTTTTCGATAACAATAATTTTGTATTGAAAAGTTATCGATAACAATAATTTTATTTTGAAAAGCTATCGATAACAATAATTTTCTACAGAAAAGTTATCGATAACAATAATTTTCTATGCAAAAGTTGTTGATAACAATAATTTTCTATAGAAAAATTATCGATAACAATAATTTTTAATTTTCTAATTTTCTACAGAAAAGTTATCGATAACAATAACAACAATTTCCCATAAAACATATTTCGACAACAACGCTTTTCTATATAAATCGTGTTCTATGAAAATATTTTCTATAGAAAACGTTCGATAACAATGAAAGTTATCGATAACAATAATTTTCTATAGAAAAGCTATCGATAACAATAATTTTCTAAAGAAAAGTTATCGATAACAATGATTTTCTATAGAAAAGTTATCGATAACAATAATTTTCTATGGAAAAGTTATCGATAACAATGATTTTCTAAAGAAAATTCTGCGATAGCATAAATAGTAATGGCTCCACATGTCGCTGCTAACATGTTTTTTTCCTTTCGATTTTAAATTTTCCGCAGAGAAAAGAAGAAAAAAATTAATATCTTTGTGGTTGAGGGCCTGGTAATCACACATTTTCCTCCTCCTGCCAACACTGCATCACTTTTCATGAAGAGCTTCTCTTTTATTGGCAACAGTAGTGCAGATCAGCTCATCATTCTACAAAAATGCTGGCATTAGCGTTACGAAGCGAATCTCTTTTGAAAAATGTTTTTTTTTTTTGTTTATTTGCGAACAAGAAATTGCACTTTATTATTAATGTTGTTGTATCTGTTGTTGTTGTTAATATTGTTGCTGCTGTTGTTGTATGTTGTTGTTATTACTGTCATAATTTCAAGCCATCATATATTTTTTGGATTTTCGTTGTCAAGAAGTCAAAGCTGATTAACTGGCAAACACTCATCAATCCACTTTTGTTGTGCTGCCGCTGCAAGTAGCCGAAGAGTAATTTTTTCTTCTTCTTCTTCTTCTCCGTTTTTTATTTTCTTGCTGCCATCAGCCATTAATTCATTGAATGAGTCGCGGAGTGTGAGTTGAGTTGTGTTGTGTTGCTGCACAAAATGAATCGGAAAGAAATAAGTTTTTTTTGAATCGGATTTCTTCTCAGCACATCAAAATCAAGATGGCATACTTTTATTTTGTCTGACTGTCTGTTTGTCTGACTGTCTATATGCCTTTTCATTTCTTTTTTTTTCCTTACCTCTTATAGAGGAATTTATTTCCAGCGTTGTATATGTTGCATGAGTGTATTAAGGGTAATGTGTGGTTTCATTAACTCATACTTGTGTTGTTGTTGTTGTCGCTGCAGTTGATATCGTTGCAAGTAGCTGGCTGTTGTAGGTGATTGGGTTGGGCGTTCAAGTTGCCCTAATTTGTACGAGTGCAACAAAATATGTACATATTTATGTGGCATGCGGCAACTCATGTAAAATTGTCTGTGCTGTAATGTATGCAAATTTAAGCTTCGTTTAGATTTTAATGCTGGTAATTTTGTTCTCTTAAAGAGATTCCCATGACTAATCACAGATGAACTCTGGCGAAAAAAAATAACAATTTATTGTGGGAACTTTCGATAGAAAGGCATGAACTAAGGTTGCACAGGCCGATAGAGGGAGAGAAAATTAAGTTTCTTTACGTGAATATATTTTTTGTAATTTTATTTTAGGTTTTCTAATACATACATTATTTTCAATTGAACACGGACAAATTTTATATGCATGGAAAATTATTGTTATCGATAAAAGTTTCATTGAAAAACGTTGTTATCAAATACTATTTCTACAGCAAATAGTTATTGTTAGTAAACTTTCTATTGAAAATTATAGTAATCAACAAAATTTTCACAGAAAGTGAATGTTATCGAAAAATTATTAGTCGAAAAATTTTCTATAGAAAATATGCATATGTTATCGAAAAATTTCCTAAAGAGAATTGTCGTCTAAGAATTTTCTGTAGGTTATTCCTATTATGATAGAAATTTCTAAAATTGTTGTTATCGAATCATTTCAATAGAAAATTGTTATCGTAAGCTATAGGAAATTGTTCTCGAAATCTATAGAAAATTGTTCTCGAAATCTATAGAAAATTGTTATCGAAAAATTTTCTGTATCAAATTGGTATCAAAAAAGTTCTATAGAAAATTGTTATCGAAAACCGTAAAAAAAATTGAAAAATTTTTATCGTAAATTATAGAAAATCGGTATCGAAAACTATAGAAAATTGTTATCGAAAATTATAGATAATTGTATGTGTGTGAAAATAGATTTTAAAATCTATCTTCTCAGACGCAAACCAAGTCAGTTGACAGAGCACTGTTATGTTACTAACAGAACTCTGTTAAACATTTAATTTAAGGCTGGGAAAGAAAAACAGGAACAATTAATTAAATTCCTCGGTAAAATAAAATAAAAAAAGCAAAAATTGATAAAATAAGTCCTATAGTTAATCACTGTTTTCATAGTAGATTTTGAAATTTTCCGAGATTTCAGATTTTAAAATCCACTCTAAGTCCTTTTGTGGGAAAACAGGACTGAGTGAGCGGACAAAGTAAGTTGTTTTTAAAGCATTGTACGTCCCTTTAACTAATCCAATCGCCAGAATCTTGAACAGAGCATGTTTTCATAGTAGATTTTGAAATTTTCTGAGATTTCAGATTTTAAAATCCACTCCAAGTCCTTTTGTGGGAAAACAGGACTGAGTGGGCGGACAAAGTAAGTTGTTTTTAAAGCATTGTACGTCCCTTTAACTAATCCTCGCTATCTTCACACACATGATAATTGTTACCAAAAACTACAGAAAATTGGTATTGGAAACTATAGAAAATTGATACCGAAAAATTTTTCTGTAGAAAATTGATATCGAAAAACTGTTCTATAGAAAATTGTTATCGAAAAATTTTCTATAAAGAATTGTTATCGAAAAATTTTCTATAAAGAATTATTATCGAAAACTAAAGGAAATTGTTCTCGAAATCGATAGAAAATTGTTATCGAAATGTATAGAAAATTGTTATCGAAAAAATTTCCTTAGCAAATTAGTATCAAAAAAGTTCTATAGAAAATTGTTATCGAAAACCGTAAAAAAATTTTATCGCAAAAAATGTTATCCTAAATGTTATCCTAAGTTATCGAAAATTATAGATAAGTGTTACCGAAAACTACAGAAAATTGTTATTTAAAAATATAGAAAATTGTTATCGAAAAATGTTCTATGGAAAACTATTGCTACTGAGACATTTTTAATACAAAATTACTGTTATTGGAAAATTTTCTATAGAGAATTGTTATCGAAAAATTGTTATCGAAAAATTGTATAAAGAAAAATATTGTTATTGAAAAATGTTCTATAGAAAATTATTGTCATCGATAAATTTTCTACACAAAAAGATTGTTATCGCTAACTATTCTATAGAAAATTGTTGTTATTGATAACTTTTCTACAGACAAAGATTGTTATCGACAACTTTTCTATAGAAAATGATTGCTACCGATAACTTTTCTACACAAAAAGATTGTTATCGCTAACTTTTCCACAGAAAATTGTTGTTATTGATAACTTGTCTACAGACAAATTATTGTTATCGATAACGTTTCTACGCACAAAGATTGTTATCGACAGCTTTTCTATAGAAAATAATTGTTATCGATAACTTTTCTATAGAAAATAATTGTTATCGATAACTTTTCTATAGAAAATAATTGTTATCGATAACTTTTCTATAGAAAGTGATTGTTACCGATAACTTTTCTATAAAAAAAATTTGAAAGAACATAATCAATAGAAAAAATTGTTCGCTAAGGTATAAGGAGAAAATATCTAAATTTCTCTCAGCACCATAACGTGTGTGTGTGACAACATTAATTCCATCGAGTACAACAATATATTTAACAAAATTCCATTGGAAAAAATGTTTTCTTATAACAAATTTCCTGCAATTTATTTTGTTGAGTTCATGTATTTTTAACTAAATACCCAGAGGCATTTAAAACGAATTACATTTTCGTTCAAAAACTCATTAAAGCCATGTTTTTGTTGAAATAAAAGCCACAGAAGAAGAAGAAAAGACTTCAAAAATGTGACAACAAATTATGAGTCTAAAAGAGAAGAGAGGCAAAAACGACCCACTGTGTGTGTAAGTGTGTGTATGTGTAGAAGATTAAGTGTAAAGCGGCTTATAATTATAATTTCTACAATTACTGAACGTTTCTCAAATAAATATGAAAATAATTTCCAAAAGCAGTGTGTCAGCGTGTCTCTGCCAGTCTGCCTAGTTGAGCTTACTCACTTACTGCTGCGTGGTTTTAAATCTGCAATAGATCAGTTCACCTTTTATTTCTGTGTTGTTTTTTTGGGTCTTCTCTGCTTGTGATTTTCTTAAGCAAAATTTAGGTAATGCGGTTAAATGTGACTTGGCATAATTTTGATTTATTTTTCTCGCTCTTCTAATATGATTTCTATTTTGTGTTCTAATTGCAATAAATTCATCTTCTTCTTCTTCTTCTACACTGTATATCTGTAGTGTTTGTATTGTCTTGAACCCATCATAATGTGGCAAATGAAATGTTTGTCATTGTTTATGCTTCTTTGGCATACATAATGAATGAATGAATGAATGTGTCTGAATGATACCCCATAACCCAGCATTTGTTGCCAAAGACGCGTCATAAATGAAACTTAAGTTGCTTAGACAAAAGAACGTTGAAAATATTCTGTGAGAGATGATGTGCATGGAAATTGTTTATGAAAGGAAACTTTTCTAGATTTGCTGTAAAAAAAAATTATAAAAGTTTTCCAAAGAAAAATTTTCTGTCGTTCCAATCAGCAGCAAGGGGTCTTATCAAAGGTCTTCACTGCCCCTCAACTCCTGCCACTGTGTGAGAGTAATACCCTTCATCGTTTTTTTCCATGATTTCGTTTGTTTGCCTTTTAAGGGTATGGCCCCTCCAATGCCATTTTTGACTATTTATTTCCATAGATAGGATTTATTAGTCGTGTTTCAACCTTTGGCCCTCCTAGAACGTCCGATGTAGTATTA
Source organism: Sarcophaga rosellei (assembly GCA_930367235.1). NCBI lineage: Eukaryota > Metazoa > Arthropoda > Insecta > Diptera > Sarcophagidae > Sarcophaga > Sarcophaga rosellei. Next base: position 7,106,289 of record OV884018.1, on the reverse strand, counting down.
TTTTAGCACTAGATTGCAGGCCAGACCTAAGTAAACCTTATAAATCTCCATCCGCTCTGCCGCCAGCAAATCCACAGGGATTGTACCTGCTATCACAAGTACGTCTGGAGCGGACACTGTACGATATCCCGACGTGGTACTCAATGCAGCCGTTCTCTGTACCGATACAAGTGAGTACGCTCGCTTTCTAACATTGAGCGCTTCGGCCCAAATTTCGCTCCTATAGAGCATAATGCTGTTTCCAACCTCCATCAGGAGTCTCCGTTTCGCCGGTAGCGGGCCTCCAATATTCGCCATTAATCTGCTGTGCTGTCAAACGATCTTTTGGGCTTTGTTAGCCGAGTACTGAATCTGATACGAAAATGTTAGTCTGGGATCCAGCCTTATTCCCAGGTATTTTACCGAGCTCTTGGTCCTAATTACCTCGTCTCCAATACTCATGTCCACCTGCAAGGGGATATGACGACCAGTGATCAGTAGTAATTCCGTTTTATCCATGGCCAGGTCTAGGCCGGGTCTAGACCAGGTCTAGGTGGGAATCCAACCATGTTTTCGTTCTTAGCATGAAACGTCTCAGTTTTCATGCCGTATCTCTCTTCCGTATTCCTGGCCTGGTAATAACAGCTGCAATATCATCTGCGTATCCATTAGGTTAGAGTTGAATTAGATGTTAGTAAGATGACAGACCTCCTAGAAGGAAGAGATCCCACTTAGGCCAACATTAAGGATCGTTGTTATACCACAATCAATGTTCAACCTAGGGATCAAACATTACCTAGAGAAAACCACTCCGATTTCAGCAGCGTTTTATATTAGAAAGCTCTTTCAAGAATGTTAGAAAGTCAGAGGTTAAAAACCCTGGTTTTTATTTTCATGATACTGTCACGTGAAGTAAAAGACGGACTCTTCCTCGGCGTCAGACCCACATCTCCTGTAAAATTCATTTGTCAGAATGCCAAGTTTTTCGGAAAACTATAAGAACAGTGGCTCATTAGAAGTGCTGTTGTGCGATGGATGACCATGGGTTTTAAGGACAGAAATGAATCGGTCCTCTTCTTATCCATATCTGACCGGCAGAGTCTAACAATATTGCACGCACCCTCCTGCTGCCAACGTGCAGGATTCCTATTATATCTTCAGAATTAGTTCTCCGATTTCTTTCATGGCGGTATGGAAGTGTGGCTCATATGCGCACTTAGTCTGTAGTGAACGGTTATTCCCTGAGAGTTTACGGCTTTATTGTTGCTATCCCGTGGCCGTAAGTTCACCGTTTACACTTCTTAAGAACCTTCGCGATATTGCTTGACCATGCCCTTAAATGTCTGTATGTATTGCTGCGATTTGCGCTTTTTTACTGGTCTCATCCATCCATTTCCTTTTGAACTGCAAAGCGCTAACTTTTACTTTCTGCTCTTCTTCGAACATGTCTGCAAATGTTAGAGTTCAACACTACAAGTTCAAGCTCCAAAGAGGTTAGATTTCAGGCTTTTTCGTAGTTTGATTGCTCGCTAGGTTTCAGTGAATATGTACCCATTTCACCCAAGTTCCTTACGGCTGATATTTTAGGTGGCGAACACGGACAGCCAAATATTCCTGGTAAGATCCAAGAGCATTACTCAAGAATTCGAAATATGCGGCTGCAGAATGAATGAATGTTTATAGGACTGTTGAGGTTCTGAACTTAATTGGTCACTACAATATTTTAGTCAGGCTTACAACTTAGCTTCTCACACCACCTATGTATGTTATGCGTACTAATTTTATCCACGAGTTTCGAGCGCTGTAGCTTAACGTTGACTCCAAGCGACAGATATAAGAAACTTTTCTTGGCAATTGTGTCATACATTCATAGCTTTTGCAAGAAGACTGCTGAGTGGAAGTCACGGAGAGAAATATTTTTCTATTGAACCTGGGCTTTGAACCACGGGATCGTATCTTAATAAGCCAGCACACTAACTACTATACTCCAGTACTCTTAGGATAGCCTGAGACGTACTGAAGTCACTTCTGAAATATCAAAATGATGAGAAGTATTTCTTAAATCCTTTCTGAATGCAGTACACATATTACCTGAATGCCCCTAATGTTTTATGCTTCTAGTTAACAAGTCTCTTGTTTATAATGGGGGGGCTAGAATTTAATCCGCTTAAATATCACTTCTAAAGAGACGGAAGTCTATGAAATTTTTGAATTGTGTTTTAATATTTGGATACGAAAGCTTATACAAGTGCTTGCTGTTGGTTATTTTTTCTTCTTCTTTCATTGTCTGTTAAACCACTTGTGAATGATTTGTGAATCTTTTGTTTGTAATACCAGCCACCTTATGATGGTAACAAATTGCCATTCCATATCATATTATTTGCTTGCATTGTTGTTGTTGTTGTGTTAGTTAGTAGACCAAATGAAAGTTACCTTGACGATTGACCCATTTAATCAGAAGGCCAAAACATTTATGAAAATGGTAGTTAAACTAACATGTGACCTACACACAATTAAGCAAATATACACTTATATATATACTGTATTATAAATGTGTATGTATGCGTATGTACTTGCAACACATGTGGCAAATTTACAAATACATTTATAGGGGTCTTATGAGTTTTAATAGGAAAAAAAAATTATTTTCTGGTATTTAAAATTGATTTTATAATGCCATGGTGGTGGCATGATGGTATGTATGGTGGTATGATACTACGGTGTTAAAAATGCCATGAACATGTAAGTGGCACGAGTTAAATTTTCTTTACAATATTTACTTGCAGTGTGGAAATTGAAGTCAATCGATTGGTCAACTTATTCGTAGTAGCAGACCTTTTGCATTTCTCATTATTTCTGTGATTAACCTTAAGAACTCAAACTCATCTTCTTGAGCTTTCGTAACACACCCAGTATTTTCACAATTTTGGGAAAAATATTTTCGAGAAATTCTATAAAAACTGAAATTGATTTTTTATGTTCATTAGCCAGCAACAAACAGTTGCATGCCCCAAATTATCATTTCACAAAAATTTATTCTTGAACAAAATGCTTGCAGCAGCAGCAAACAACCTGTAATCAGGAAAATTCATTTTCTTTGCCAAACTTGTCAAAAACGGCAGTTATTGAGTGGTTGATGCATACAACACCACCACACTCATACGACTGACTGTGTGCTAAGCCAGTATTCTGTACAAGAAATTAAAAAATCTAACCCGTGGCTTAGCCATCACTTTAATTCACAAAAAAAAAAAAAAAAAAAAAAAAAAAAAAAAAAAAAAAAAAAAAAAAATCGTCTCTTTCTGCATTCGAAACTGAACCAGAGATAAGTTTTTCAAAGCTTTTTTTTTAATTTCAGTTGTTGACAGACAGTTTTTAGAAAACATAACTGGAAAAATTCTTTCCAGCCTGAAAAGATTAATTTTTTTCACTGTTTTTACTGTCGACTTCCACTTAATGAAACTGTCATCATAAGCTTTGGCAATCTCAGTAGAAATTTTAATGAATTTGCAGAAAAATTCTCTGTAGGTTTTGGCCACACAAGTGGGTCAGTGCAGCAAAAGCAAGGCAATCTTAAATAAAAAAAAAAATCGAAATAAATCAATCGAGATTTGTAATCAATGAACCTGTCATTACGCTCATTATCATATTGACAATGTGCAGGAAAAAAAATACTTAAATCACCAGCATTTTATAACATATTTTTCGCAACTGGGGAGCTTACATATTTAATTTACTGACACTATGTTCAGACATCCAATTTTATTGAACCAATATTCGATTATTTGAGTACAATATTTTAAGTGTTCAGATATAATCTAAGCAATATTCATTTGACAGCTGGTTTGTTTTTTTTTTTTTTTGTGTCTCGTTGTTGACATTTGAATTGTCAATTATCAACAGAAAGTGTTCGGAAAACTGTAATATGCTAACTGAACGTACTTATGACAGTGCTGTATTTTAAGTTTTAATCAATATTATAACAATTTGCGTATTTATTGCTCAATAGTTAATTGAAATCTTATAAGAAATATTGAGCTCAATAATGGCGTTTATTGCGAATTAGGCAATAAGAGAGCAACGCTTTAGTTGGGATTACAAACTAGCTTCTCACACCACCCGTGCTGTATATGTGGTGGGACCTTCAGCCTAACGTTGCGTTAGAACTTAAAAAATTTGATAAACTTTTCATAGCAATTTTATTTTACTCTTTAGAGTTTTTGCAAGAAGACTGAAAATGGAAGTCGCCGAAATAAATATTTCTACTAGACTGCAGCGACTTCTTATTAAAGCTACATCAGCCAAATTCGTTGTCATTTATTCATAATGGACAGGTAGATATTCGCTGTAAATTCTTGGAACTGTTGACAACTCGAAGGTAGTGTTGAGCTATGTGTAGAGCGAATGAACTGGCTAGGCGTCAAACAATCATTGAATTCCTCTTAAAAAATTAGCAATGCAATCGTTGATTCTATCAGCAATAGATGAGCGGCTTCGGACACGGCCAGAACGGCGTAAAAAATTTGGCCAAAACTGGATGTAGGATGCATGACAAGTCTGCCTAGAGCAGTACGCGTAGTATCAGAGTTATTAGTATCGGGGTTATTATTGTTCCTGGACACCTTGGTCATGAGTTTTAAAGATGAGAAAGAGGTACACACCTATAAGGTACACACCCGTCACTGTATCGTAGAAGAGAAGGCATTTTGCTAATGACGGAACTGTCACTCATTGACATGCCACAGTCGCTTCACCATAAGCTCAGAGTAGTTGGGGAACTTGGGGAAAATGGAAATGGGCACTATGTGGCCATCTCTACCTACTTCTCTACCCATGTGACTATGTAGACAGAACAAGATTACACCCTGCTGGGTAGTGGGCACTATGTGGCCATCTCTACTACCAATTAGACTATGTAGACAGAACAAGAGTACCCTCTGCTGAGTAATGGGCACTAAGTGGCTATCTCTACTACCCTCTCTATTGTAGACAGAACAAGATTACCCTCTGCTGGGTCCCAATGTCATGTGAGAATTCTCGACAATGAGCAAGCAGACATAGTGGTTACAAGGAGAGAAGATTCCGCCATGTTGATGAGGTCAGAACTCTTCTGTGAATGTTTTTAAACAGAAAATAAGGATAAAGCGAGGCAGATACTCTTATCAAAGCAAATGGATTTTAGACAAACAAAACTTATGTCGGGTCATGCCTGAGGTTAATGATCGATCTCTTGATTCTATAGACTCAATGGTACACTTATTTAGAATGGAGGTTGTTTCGAACCTCACATGTAGATTCTATGCTGATGAGAATGATACATCGGAACACATTTTTGAAAACCTGTTAGACATTAATGTAATCTAGAAAGAAAATTCTGAGCGCAAATCAAACAGCATCCTGATCAGAACATATTCTTCGAATCTGTAAGGCTTTAATGCATCCCAGAATAAAATGTTCATACCAAGTTTTGGTGGCATCGATCAGAATTCTATACTTTGTAAGGGCAAAAGACTTGGAGAAGACACTGTTGGGATACCGTATGCAAATTGAGGGCAGTACAATAGATCGTATATTCGTATAGGTAATGAATGCGTTCGCTTAGCACTGTACGCAAGTGATGCTGGGGCTTCTAGTACTGCGATGGCAGCCCTAGATCAATGTTTTTGCATATACTTTTTTAATAATGGATTATTAAGCTAGAAGTCGTTGTTAACTAATGTTAACTTTAAGGTCATAATAAGGTTTTTTTTTGCATAAGACTGAAAGAGTATACCGTTATACTTTTTTTTTACAAGAATGTCAACCAGATATTCAATGAAATATTGAGTTTCCCATTCCTTAAAAAGAAATAAATTTATCGAAAATTTTGTACCAAAAAAAAAAAAAAGAAACAAAAAAAAATTGTTCACCATGAACACCGTGAATATTTCTTTTCCTACATATTTCCCACTGCTTTTCCCATGGGAAATATTCTCAAGCATAAAAAATTCTTAATTCGGAAGTGACCGTGAATATAAGAAAAAGACAAAAACAAAACAGAGAAAGAAGAAAAAAAAAAGAAAAGAAAATTAAATATCCGATTAACAACAGGGGACAGTATTAATCGATTTTAATAAAAAAAAAAAAAAAAAAAAAAAAACAGCAAGCAACGATCAAATGGATTCTAATGAGTGGAGTTAAAATGATAACTTTTAACAGGGAAGGAGCAAGATTTATTTCCATAAATTTCTTATGCTTCTTTTTTTGTAATTAAATGAACAGATTTAAAGGTTATGTATGGTTGGTCTCCTATGCAGCAACAGCAAACTAACTGTTTAAGTGTGCGTGTGTTATCGAATTTTTATGGCACAAACACGATGTCTTGTTAGCAAGTGGTTGGGCTTCATCAATCATTTCCTGGTAACACTACTATGTGTGTGGTCTGTCTAAAGCAAATTGGCATTGGCATTGGCAACTGCATTGGCATAAGCAACCAAGCAACAGTTTTGGCGATATTTTACGCAGACGCAAACGACGGCCGGCTTCTTTAGTATAGAACATCACCCCCTTTTTGTACTCTTGGGTCTCTATTATCCATCTAGCAGACGTTGTTTGTTTGTTTGTTTTTAAGTGATGTTTTGGTTTCAGTTTTCCCTCGAGGAGGCAATTGTTGCCGCATAATATGCTGTTGTTATCTGAGTACTTTAAACAACGTGTTGTAATAAATTTTCTTTTTTAACACGGAAATTTTATTTAAGCCTTGTTCACCTCTGCTTAACTTGCAACAAAGCAGCCAAACAGCCAGCCATCTAGCCAACCAGACAGCCAGCCATTCTTCATTGTTGTCAATAACTTCAGCAACCAGGCAAAGGCGCACACATTTTGTCAACCGCTTTGCCGGCTGGTAAGCGAAAGGAGAGAAAATTCATTGGAATTCACACGTTATTAATAACAACAACGCAAACAAACAACAACAAACAATACACTAAGGGCCTGATTTTGAGAGGGGACCACAACGCCAATGCCAATGACAATGGCAAACGGCAAACGGCGAGGGATCTTAGAGAACATTCGATAACCGTTTTGTGGAAATGTGTTCTACAAATGTCATAAACTTGTTAAACAAGCATTCATGATGCCTGACACATGAAATGATGAAGTGATCCAGTGGTTGTGTTTTTGTTGTGTGTGTGAACATTTTGAAAATCAAACATGATTTCAAGAGGGTTTTCTATTTTATGGCACAACGTTTGTCTCTAACATTTATGAGATGTTCGCAAAATTGTTGTTCTTTTTTCATCCTCCTCTTCTTCTTCTTCTCTTTACATTGTAAGTTATTAAGAATGTAAAGTTGTTAAGAGATATTACAGTGTATGTTAGCAATTAATTGGACAAACAATATAAGAACAGTAATCGGATGACGTTGAAATTTATAGAAAAATTTTGTTTTACAGAACCATCACTGAGCCCTGAATGTCTTAATCAAAGGATTCTCTTCGAACTCGGCTGTGAGACTGAGGGAGTCTGCTTAACTGACTTATTTTTATTTACATTTTTCGTGGCAGCATCTTTCGAAAAATGAGCAAATTTTGGAAGGAATAAAGAGATTACGCCAAACCTAAATGCGGCTTCTGAAGAACTCTTTCACAGACGAAGCTACCATTCACAGACGAAGCTATCATTCACAGACTAAGCTACCATCCGCATGACACTTCTTTTATAATTGCTGGTGGTTGGAAAAGGGGCCCTGACACAGGATCCAGTTTTTATTCTGATGAACTTAGCTTCTCCGACTCACACAAATTGGCTGCCATGTTGCATTAATAGGTCCGTTAGATGTATTCGATAGTTAAATACATAAATATATGGACAGTTTTGTCTTGCTCAATACCTTTTTAGTGACAACAAAGTGTCCTCTCTCAACTGCATTTTGTCACTGGCCTGGTTTGACCACCAATATGATGAACGGAATGAAAATTTTATGTCCGCGGCCACGTTATAATTTCACAGGAAGCAATAAAGTAAGTATATGAGTACGATGATGGTGTATGAGTATGATGATGATGTAGGAGTATGATGATCTTGTATGAAGGTAATGATGATGCAAGAGTTTGATGTATGATACATAAGTATGATGTGTAATCTGATGTTGAAGGAGATGTATAAGCATGGTGGTGATGTATGAGTATGATGATGGTGTATCAGTATGATGATGGTGTATGAGTATGATGCATGAGTATGTTAATGATTGAGTAGGTGTATGATGATGATGTATGAATATGATGCATGAGTATGATAATGGCATAGGAGCATGATGATAGTGTAAAATTCGTATGGCAATACATGAGTATAATGATTATGTAGGAGTATGATGGTGATGTATGAGTATGAAGGTGGTGTATGAGTATGATAATGGTATAGGAGCGTGATCATGGTGTAAAATTCTTATGGCAGTACATGAGTATGATGATTATGTAGGAGTTTGATGGTGACGTATGAGTATGATGATGGTGTAAGAGTATGATGCATTAGTCTGATAATGTTTGAGTAACCTGGTATTGTAGGTGTATGATGATGATGTATGAATATGATGCATCCTATGATAATGACATAGGAGCATGATGATGGTGTAAAATTCTTATGGCGATACATGAGTATAATGATTATGTAGGAGTATGATGGTGATGTATGAGTATGAAGGTGGTGTATGAGTATGACACATGAGTATGATAATGGTATAGGAGCGTGATGATGGTGTAAAATTCTTATGGCAGTACATGAGTATGATGATTATAGAGGAGTATGATTGTGACGTATGAGTATGATGATGGTGTAAGAGTATGATGCATGAGTATGATAATGGCATAGGAGCATGATGATGGTGTAAAATTCTTATGGCAATACATGAGCATGATGATGATGTGTGAATATGATGGTGTATGAGTATGATGATGGTGTATGAATATGATGCATGAGTATGATAATGGCAAAGGAGCATGATGATGGTGTAAAATTCTTATGGTAATACATGAGTATGATAATGATATAAAATGACAGTAAAAAGGTATCATCATATGGTGTATAAGTATGATGCTGAAGTAAGGGTATGGTGATGACGTATTATTATGATGAATTTCTGAGTAGAACAATTGATTCCAGAACTCCAATTAGGGATTTTAATTTTAGTGATTTATACCGATGGCTCAAAGATGTATGACAGGATGGACTGTGGCATATTTATTAAGGGCTCTACGATTAGACTTTGTAATAGGCTGCCTGAGCACAATGCTTGTATCACAATGCGCTTAAATGTTTGCCTAAGGAAGGTGTGCGGCCTAATCTAATCTAACTTTGTTCCTAAAAAAATTCGCTCTAGGTAAAGTTTACTTGCTCCCCTAGTTTATCCAAATAGTTGCCCATGCCGGTGTTTACCTTATCGGTAAATTGACCCACAATAACTATCGACATGACGATTGCATAAAAGAAATGAAGAGTCAAACTTTAATATTTATTAAGATTTTACAGGAATTCTTCACTTTTTTTATATAAGCGCCAGTCAACATTTAACTTTTAAACAGCAAAGCACCAGTTGATGGCATGAAGGTGCTGATGCAGCAACAATATCAACTGGTAGCCATCGAAGACAACGAGATAAACGAGTCGCATAGAAAGAATGTTTTTTTTTGCTGAGTAAAAACATGGCGCTTCAAAAAGAAACAAATTCCATATGAATTGCAAGAGACAGAAGATTAAAGTGGAGGTCAATGCATTAGACCCAAAGCGCCAAAGTTAAGGTTGTCATCGTCTTCAAATGGCAGCCAGTACTCATGGCTTTTGGTTTGACTAGAGCGAACAAGCAAAGAATTTCATATGCAATGTTGGCAAAAAAACAAAAATTATGGGAATTAATACTGGCCACAGCCACTATATGATTATGAAAGATGATGCTGTCGTAAGCTAAGGCTTTGGCAATGGATTTGGCTTTGACTAAGGCTTAGACTTTGGCTTTGGCTACATCTTTGACTTTGAATGTGAATGTCTGTGTATGGATGTTAAAGAAATTATTGGCATTTAACAAGATTTCGTAGATGTTTGGAAAATTGTACAGAAAATTCAAATTGTTGGTTTTGTTGCATGTAATGATCACTGGCGAATTTGCAACGAAAAAACGAAATTCCCATTAAAATAATGTTTAACATTGAAAACAACAACAAAAACAAAAAAATAAAGTGTGTTCCATTTCAAAAACAACAACAACAAAAAGAAAAAAGAAAAATGATGAGTATGTTGCTGCTCTTGCAACATAGTTTCAGTGCAACAATTTCCATATGGAAAGAATAATAGAAACAACAACAAAAAAAATAAAGCACTGTGTGACAGACTTTCGTTTGACAGTTTTGGCAACATGTGATCAATTGTCAATTGTTTTAAGACAATAACAACAACAAAAGGAAAAGCAAAAACAAAAACTTTCATGCTGATTTAGTCATTGTCAAAAGATGTTAATCTATCGTCGTCGATATGTTTGTTGCAAGAACTTACTGTTATTGTTGTGTTGCCCATTCTTTTGTTGTAATTCTGTCTTTGTCTCCATTCATTCCTTCCTTCATTTGCGAATAAGCCAAAGCAAACGGTTTATAACTATTCAATGGTTTTTGAATTTCAACAACAACAACAACAACAAAAAAAGAAAAATTGCTTAAAATTTTCTTGCGTTTATGGAAAATTTTTAATGTTTCTCTTGTATTGTTGTTGTTAATTTTTTTTTTTTTTTTGCTTTTTCGTTAGTTTGTTGCTATTTTGACAATCGTATTCGTTGTCATTGTGGTCATCATTGTCATCATCATCATCATAGACATTAAGAAGAAGAAAACAATTTTTAGTCAAAACATATTGTACCGTTAGCTCATAATGATGATCATCTCTGATGACAGAAGAACTCTTTTGAAAAAAAAAAAAAAAAAATCACAACCAAATTGACAATTATTTTCCATGGGGCCTATTTTTTTCGTGCATACTCTTAACAGAACAATTGTATTGAAATTTATTTGTGATCACAAGCGAAATTATCGATATTTTATAAAAAACAGAAAAAAGTTCTTAAAAAATATCGAAAATGAGAAGAGCAGGTCCAATAAGTTACAACATATTCGATAATGAATGTAGGAAATTGGGAGACATTAGAGTCCGGAATTACGGAGGCTGTGGTTCTCTTTATCTCTCCTTTCGTTGAGCATACATTTCGAAACAGCCATCCCCACTCCATAGACAGGTACTTGCACCATTAACGGCGTGGAAGCTTCCGACAATTTCCGCATGTCCAGGAGTCCAGCAGAGAGCAACTTCATTCTGTCTATATAGCCGATTCAGCTTTTTCAGGCCGTCCCATACTATCGTGATTACTCGAATGGCGGCCTAACTGTCAGATAGTATTGTTATGTCCTATCTTTTGTATCCCCCATTCAAGTTGATTTGAGCATATCTTTCAGTGGCTTAATAGATACCCTCGGGTCTCCCCAAGAGTGCTGAGTATTTGATCCGTTCTTGACTTATCTGTATAAAAAAAAATAGTCCCTTTTTTAAGCTTCCAGATTACTCCATTCTTTTTTGCTACCAAGTCCCATGGCAAAACACTTCCCAAAGTCATAAAATCTACTGGTTCTGTCCAAGAGACAGTTAAGCAGGGAATTGCCAACCAATCCATGCCTTAGGTCCTGAAATTTCCTGACAAATTTAATTGTAAACTTGTCTTCAAACAACCCAACTATAGGCTCCATAGCTATGGTCATCACTATCATGTGCAGCCGATCTAAATATAACAGAGCCGTTAGCTACGCTGTAGGACAGGTTGCATTGACACTATTAGGCTTCACACAAGAAAATCGAACCGGGTCAAATCGCATCCATTTATTGATGTTTGTATCACATGGGTACCGGGACATAGAGATATTTCCGGCAACTGTAGAGCAGATGATTTGTCCAGAAGGGGCACGACCATCGAACTCTCTGATGAATTCTCTACATTGGGTACCTGCAGGCTTATAACTGACAATGCATTCGTGGACCTTGCCAACAGTAGATGGGCAGCTTCGGATCTAGCCAAGGCTGGATAGGAGGCGCACGGCGACTCTGCTTAAACTCCAAAGAAGCTGGCTCAGCGCTGTTATCGGGGTTATTACGGAACATTGTATTATAGGAACGCATGCGAGGCGTATTGGTCTTGGACACCTCGCGAATGATTTCTGCAGAAGCTGTGGAGATGAGGAAGTGCACATGCCCGGCACTTGGTCAGAGGAGAAAGAAACACCTGGGTGCCTACTACATGGAGGACCTAGATGAACTGTCATGCATGGATATTAGCAGTCTGAGTAGCTTCATCGAGAGCTACGAGTGGATCCTGGAATAGGGGAGAATGTGAAACTGTGGTATCACAATGGGCCATGTGCGCGGCCTTAGTGTGTCCGCTCATGACTCCATCTAGGGGACAGCCACTTCTACCTACCTACCTAGGGTCAGTTGCCAAATGCTCCAAAGCCCATACAGCGGACACATGTCGTTATCTATGGTCGTTCAATGTTGCTTTCATAAAACAGACTGAATAAATAACAACTAATTTGACAGATGGAGCCTTAACAAGATGGCCGTTATCAACTGTCAGAATTCTAAAAGTCAATGTTGAAGCACTTTATTCAAGTTTTTGTGGAAACCAGAAAAATTTTGTTTCGAAATTTGTTAACAAAAAAGATGTGTATTTAAAAAACTGTTTTAATTAAAAATAATTATCGGAAATTCTTCAAAGAATATTTTTTTATATTTTTATATCATTTTCGCCGACTTATGTTATGTAATACGTTTTGGTTATTAAAGTAAAATTGAATTTTTTATGAAATCTTATTAAATCCACTGCCATACTTAGATTTTAAATACGTTGCCACATATTACAGAACCGTTAGATTTTATGTTGCACACTAGGTTGCATGTCATTTGTAGTTTAAATACATACCACATTCTTTAAGCTGCAGCCACTTTATTGGATAACAAATCATAGAAGAAAAGAACACGAAGAACAAAACAGAAATGTTCTATCATTTCTACTTATTTAAAGCATAATTTCCTACGTTCTTCCTCTTCCCAAAAAAACCATATAATAATTGCTGCAACAACAACTGTTGCATGCATGCAATTATAGGCATCAGTATTTTTGTGAAAAAAAATTTTTTTTTTCTTCTCTCTTTTATGTTTAAGAAGCGTTAGAAATAAGAAGCAGCTGCTGCATTAAAGAAAAGAAAAAAATTTGTCTCTTAAATGTTATGTTGCAAGACAACATGATGATCAAGATCGCATAATTAAACACGCCATTTAGGCATCTTGAAGGTCGTTTCCCAAAACACCTACAAATTAATGTTGCAACAACAACCGTTACAAATGAGCAACATGAGCAATTTTTTAATTTTTTTTCTTTATTTCGCTTTTGTAACGTTTTGTGTTGTTGCTACGCATGCGTTAAATTATTTTAATGTGTGCAACAGTATTTATTTTATTTTCATTATGTTGTTGCAACAAACAGTAAAACACAATGACTTTTAAGCAATATGTTGTACAATATGTATGTATGCTTATGTATGTAATTTGTAAGTGTGTTAAGTTTATTGTAACAATAGTTGCATGCCATGAATTTATTTGTTAATCGCTGTACGTTTAGGCAATAAAGTCTTCATAAGTGGCACTTTCAAAAATGCTTAATTAATCAGATTTTTCTAGTATTTATAGAATCTATACAATGGCGCCCTCTATTGTTAAATTGTGCAAGCTTTATTTAACTATTATTCCAGCCATGCTGCAAGAATCAATGATTTTTAAATTTACCTCTATTTGTAGCAGGCTAAAATAGTCTTGACTATTTTACTAACAATGGTGAAAAGTTTTATCAGATACAAAAGCTTAAGAAAAGCTTTTTATTTCTGTATTTAAATCATAGAAGGCGCTTAAATATATTTATTGGGACACTCAAGAAAATAATAAATAAATTGAAAATCAAATTCGATTTTTTAAGTTCAAGGAATAGAAAGAAATCGAAAGCGCAACTGGAAAAAATTTCTTTCCTGTAAGGGAAAATATAGGAAAGTTTGATTACATAAAAAGAACTATCGATAAATATCATAAATTATCGATAAATATCATAAATTATCGATAAATATCATAAATTAGCAATAAATTAAAAAATTATCAATAAATTTCATAAATTATCTACAAATTCCATAACTTATCGATAATTTATGAAATTTATAGCAAATTTATGTAATTTATATTATATATATGTATAACTATCGATAAATTTTATAAATTATCGATATTTTTATCGATAAGTTATCTAATTTTTAGATATCGATAAATTATATAATTTTTAGATATCGATAAGCTATCAGATTTTTAGATATCGATAAGTTATCTAATTTTTAGATCAATTTTATAAATTATCGATATTTTTCATAAATTATCGATAAATTTCATAAGTTATCGATACATTTCGCACACTATCGATAAGTTATCTAATTTTTAGATACTGATAAGTTATCTAATTTTTAAATATCTATAAGTTATAAAATTTTTAGATATCGATAAGTTATCTAATTTTTATATAATTTATCGATAACTTATGAAATTTATCGCTAATTTATGTTATTTATATTATAATATATAGCTATCGATAAATGTCATAAATTATCGATAAATTTCATAAATTATCGATAAATTTCATACATTTTCCTAAGCATAAATTTTATAAAAATTTTCTTTGTAAATCAACCAATACTTTCAAAAACAGTTATCGATGACTTTCTTACAAACAAAAAATATCCTTTTTTCTGCCGAATACCATGAAGGGTCTCTTTAATATAATTTTATGCACACAATAAGTAGATATCTGTTGAGACCACCTAAGATACCCTAAAGTGTACGATAGACAGGTCACTAGCACATAAACAGTCTACCCTGCCAGCCTTCCAGGAAATAAGGAAGACGGGCCTTCAATAATGTGGAATTCGTTGCCACAATTCGATGAACACTACATACTAAATTGGGCATTACAATCCTTAAGTTAGGATTACAACGTAGCTCTTCACACCACCCATGTTGTGTGTGTGTGTTAATTTTACCCAAAAGTGACGAGATCTACAGTTTAACGCTGATTGCGTATGACAGATTTATTGAGAATCGGGACACGACAATTTTATTTTGATCTCAGAGTTTTTTGCCAGAAGAATGCTGAGGGGAAGTCGCCAAAAGACATATTTTTTCATATCCTTTTTATTTGAGTTGCTTTAGCTGGGGGTTTCCCTAACCCAGAAATGAGACACACTTCTGGAGACTCATTTTGTATACAAAAGTAGAATAAAAAAGGCTCATTGTACATATATACATAATTGGCCATTAAAATCCTTCAGTCAGTATTACGGCCTAGCTTCTGAGACCACTTATGTTGTGTGCCTTAATTTTATACTTGAGTGGCGGGACCTACAGTTTAACGTCGACTCCGAACGACGGATTTTGAGAAACTTTATTCATGGCAATTTTATTTACTCTCAGAGTTTTTTGCCAGAAATCTTCTGAGAGGAAGTCGCCGAAGAAATATTTTTTTTTTCATATTTCGTTTTGATGTCTGGCCTGGGGCTCGAACCCGGGCTTTACATCTAATAAGCGAACACACTACCTACTAGACTACGGCGACTACTAAAGGCTCATTGTGCTTATATTAGAAATAATAATTCATACAGTTGTAGTCAGACCTTGAATTCTGACCAACAAATGCCTAGTAGGGGGAAAATCTCTTGGCAGCACAAGTAACCTCAACTTGATAAGTGCGATAAAAAGCTCTGCCTGCATTATAATTACGTCGTCGCTGGAAATAATTTTACGCCTCTCCCAATAGCTTCTTACTGTGAAGGCTCAGCAAGGAAATACCCGTCCATTAGGACCTAGTTCACATGAAGCTCTCTAAGGATAGAATTATTGGATCTGTTTGGACACCATGGAATACTCGGTCACTGAAACACAAGTACTTTGACATCTATGGACCATCTTATGTAAAAAAAAAAGAGTCCTTCGTAGAAACAAATTTATGAAATGAGAATAAAATTTTTCCATCGCTTAACTTTTAATTAAAATTCTGACTCTTCTCATATAACAAATAATTTATTGTGATTATTTAATATGCACCCACTCCCAAACAACACTCGCTCTATGGTGGTGTAAAGCACACTCACTTATGAGTGAGTGTGAGTATGCATGTGTAGGTTTCATAAAAAAAACTTACATTTTTAGTTTGGAGAAAATTAAAAATGAAACTCTTTTTTTTTTTCCTTCTCTCATTTTCGTTTTATTCGAAAAACACAATCAATGCATGCATGTACTTATGGAGAGTACACGTGTTCTTATAATAACAAAAATTCAATGCATACTTACAGGCATGTTACGTGAGATAGAGAGAGAGAGAGCAAAATAACATGAAATCATGTTCATTTTCATAACATATTTTCAGGGAGGGAGAAAAACTAATGAGACAGAGTTGGAAAGGAATGGAAACTTTAAGGTATACAATCGCAATAAATACTTACTTACTACTGAATACTACTTGCAATAAATACTTATTGTGCCTAATAAAAGAGAATGAGAGTGGAAAAGAACATGAAGATCTCATTGCTTTAGAGGAGTTTTTTTTTTTTTTTCTTTTTTTTTTTCTTTAAAATAATTCTCTAGAATATGCTGGACAACAATTTGCACAAAAGCATTGGATTAACATAATACTTGAACAGCAACAACAACAACAACAAACAAACATCATCAATGAATACCATGCATAAGCTATGCATACCCCCCGCTCTCATTCTCCTGAACGTTGTAAGTAAACTTATTAGCCATTGCAAGTGTAGAGTAGCATGTGGCAGCATTGTTATCATTATTGAAGTGAGTTGGGTCACGTATGTATGTGTAATACATGTGTGCTGTACTGTTGATCTCAAGAAATTATTTGTGTATTAAAATAATAATAAAGAGGTTACACACACTTTATTCTGCCACCGCTCCCTCTCTCGTCTTTTGTTTCACAAGGACTCTATAAAAATTTGTACATTATGTTCGGATAGCATGTAAACAAATATGTATGTGAGAGTAAAATGTATGCACAGTTAGTGATGCAGACAGTGTGAGAAGCATAAATTCATACACTTTAAGGAGTTCTAGGTAGGTTGAAGTGGTAGCTTTGATACCAAAGCCTACAAATTCCACCGAACTCATAGCAGAAATTGCTGCACACTTAAGGAGTTCTAAGTAGGTAGATAGGTAGGTTGTAGTGATAGCTTTGAGACCAAAGCCTACAAATTCCATCGAACTTATAGAAGAAATTGTTCAGCCTAAGGGCTGCACACTTAAGAAGCTCGAAGGCATGATGAATATTTAAACGATTTTGTGCGTTGTTTTCAAACTGTATGAATAATTCCTTAGCGCACTGTATTATTTCATATGTTACTTTACTTTGTAAACAAAATTCCATCGCAATGCCATGTCCAGCATTTTGCAAACATTTCTTGCTTATTATCGTAATTATTACAAGAATTTCTGCTTTTAACTCGAAAATATTTTGAATTAAAATCGAAATTAATTTTAAATTTATTTAATTTAAATAGATTTGCATTAAAAATTATGAGTTTTCAATATGCACTCCTATATTCCCAACTTAATTTTCAAATTCTACTTTCGTCTTCAAAAAAAAAAAAAAAAAAAAAAAAAAAAAAAAAAAAAAAAAAAAAAAAAAAAATTCTTTTTTTATTCACAAAATTTTAATTGTGTTTCTTCCCAAATCCAGAAGGGATTTTGAATATTGTTTATGCCAGGGAAACTCATTTGTTCAGAATACAAGTGGCAACGAAGAATAAAATCTCGTAAAATAAACAATAAAAGAAAGCAAACGATACAGATGATGATGATGCCGATGATGCTGATGATGGATGGCTCAATTTCTAAGGAACGAATTCAATCTAATTCTAAACCAAATGAGCAAAAGCCAAGCAACCCAGTGAAATTTGTAGCAAAGTATGTATGTGCGAAAGGATAAACCTTCAAACTTCTCGTCGACACACTTATTCCATTGGAACAGGACTAGGCAACGCATCTCCCATCTTTACTATGTTCACACATGCACTCTTATTGCGTTAATCGCAGTAAACGCCATTATTGAGGTCAATATTTCATATAAAAATTTCAATTAATTATTGCGCAATAAATACGCAAATTGTTATAATATTGATTAAAACTTAAAATACAGCACTGTCATTAGTACGTTTAGTAAGCATATTACAGTTTTCCGAACACTTTCTTTTGACATTTGACAACTCAAATGTCAACAAAAAAAAAAAAAAAAACAATGTTGTTGAAACCAGCTGCTTTGTTTACCAGCTGTCAAATTAATATTGCTTAGATTATATCTGAACACTTAAAATATTGTACTCAATTAATCGAATATTGGCTCAATAAAAGTGCATGTCTGAACATAGTATTAGGATTACACAGCGATTGTGTCGATAGAGGCAATTATATGCACTAGGGTTCGGACAGAATACCTATAACCAGTACTTCTACAGGGTTCCTCACCACTCTTCGACTGAATTACATGCTAGACGATTGGAGTGTTCTTCATATGGAAGGTGATAGGCAAACCCTTTAGTATTTCCTGTTAAAGATCATGGTAAGACTTATTAGTATTAACCTACGCCAGTCTTTGGGTGGTAATCGCTTGTCTAAGGAGCAACACGCATAGATGCCTTGGGGAACACAGAGGGGACCTGCAAGAATGCTTAATTGGTTGCATGGTAAGACTTATTGGTATTAACCTACGCCAGTCTTTGGATGGTAACCTCTTGCCCAAGGACGAATACGCATAGTTGCCTTGCGGCACATACAGGGGCCCTGCAAGAATGCTTAATTGGTTGCATGGTAAGACGTATTGGTATTAACCTACGCCAGTCTTTGGATGGTAATCTCTTATCTAAGGAGCAACACACATAGATGCCTTGGGGGTCATACAGAGGACCTGCAAAAATGCTTAATTGGTTGCAATAGCAAGCAAACTGGAAAATTTGGATCTACAGACCTCTATGTTTAAAGCGAGACCAAAATTACTTCACCAAAGAACAATTTATTCAACGCTAGGAAGCTCGCTCAGCACTGAGGAGCATAGAAAGAGGAACCATCACATTATAGGGTGATTTCCCCCTCGACCTATAGGATCCTATAATGAACGAGCAGGCAGTGATTAAATCAACTGTGATGTAGACAACTGTCCGATGATAAAGTTCTTCAAATTTTTGGCAGAGACTCAATGCATTTTGCTTTGTGAAGCCACATGACTTAATGACTGCTGCAGCATCTATAGAGACAATGAGGAGGCGAAAACCGTTCTTCACTTCTTGGGTACACAAGCCTATCTTTATGTAGGAGAGAGAAAAGAAAACGGCTTAGTTTCTAACCCCACTGATCTGTCAAGAAAGGATATTTCGAACTGAAATGAATGACTCTGGATTTGAAACTGTGGCATGAAGTCTCCAGTAGAGGGTAGTGTGTTGGCAAGCTTGTGGTTCAAACCACGGCTCAAACATCTTTAACAAAACGAAATCCAAACAAAAATATTTCTTTCGGCGTCTTTCTGGCAACAATCTTCGAGCAAATATTGTGAGAATAAAATAAAATTGCTATGAAAAGTTTCTTAAATCTGTTGTTCGAAGTCGACGTTTAACTGTAAGTCCTACAACATGATTGGTGTGAGAATCTAGAGGCTGTAATCCTGACTAAAGTGTTGCAATGATCAATTCAGTAAGTAAGTTGTAAGCCTTAGAAAGCTTAGAATTGACTGTATGGCAGATGAGATAGTGCTGCAAATCTGTCCAAAGTTCACTAACGAGCGCTTAGAAAATCTGCTCAAACTCCAAAGGAATACGCTTAGCATAGTTATCGTGGTCATTACTGGGCATTGTTATCTGGGTATTCATATGAGACGCATAACTCTTGGCCATGCGTCTTATGACTGCTGCAGGGTCAGTAGAGATGAGGAAAGAAAGAAACTTGGACAATACCCTGAGCAATGAAGTGGAAGAAGGCAATATCTGGACTTCTACTACACAAATAGTCTGACTGATGTGTCAAGAATGTATTTTGGGAGTCTAAATATGACTGCTGCAGATCTGTAGAGTTGAGGAAAGAAAGAAATGCGGACAATACCCTGAGTAATGAAGTTGAATAAGGAGGTATCTGGACATCTACTATACAAATAGTCTCCATGATATGTCTAGAATGTATTTTGGGAGTCTAAATAGCTTTATGAGGAACTCCACATGGCTGCAGTGTTAGGGGAATTGAAAGGCTACGGTATCACTATGGGCTCACGAGCGTGTCTATACTCTTGGGTGGTAGTTACTCTTAGAAAATAAATGGTTTCTAACGCCAATTTGCGGCCTAGAACCTTCCTGCTTTGAATTTCGGGAAATTGAAAGGTAACACTATGGGCTCACGAGCATGGCTATACTCTTGGGTGGTAGTTACTCTTAGAAAAGAAATGTTTTTTGACGACAATTTGCGGCCTAGGACCTTCCTGCTATCGATTTATGCATAAAATCACCTTCCATACTAAAGTTGTTTGTATATTGACTCGTATTTTACTTTTCGCTGGATTATGTTTACTGCATTGCTGAGCAAATATTTTTTTTTTTATTGCCAATCTACAGTGAGTCACACTTTAATTCTACTGGAGTGTGGCTTTAACCAAAGCGCATTACAAAAATTAGATTTTTCTCTTTGCTTTGACTTCAGGGATTTGGATTTAAGATCCAAACAGAAGTACAGCAAAGTTAATTAAGAGAATGTCTTACTTAAAGGTTTTCAAGAATTTTTGAACGTTTAAAAACTCATTCAGTTGAACCGACGAAAAATGAAAACACAATTTTTTTGGTGAGGCAATAAAAAATATTTTTTGGTTTTTTTGTTTTTGCAATTGGCATGTGGCTTATACAGAAGAGCAATTATATTTACAAACAATTATTGCATGGGTTTGCAGAAAAATCAAGTTTTTTGTTGTTTTTTTTTTTATTTCAGAAGATAATTTCTTAAAAGCGCTGTTGTTTTTGTGTTTTCTGTTTCAATTGAAACTAAATGAACAACTTTATGGCACTTTATACAACAGGCAAACATTAGGAAACAATGTGAGAAAATTAATTACTTTTGAACCAAAAAAAAAATTTTGTGCCTGCATATGAAGTTCAAAAACCACTTGAAAAAGCAGGAGAATACACATATTTTTTTAAAGGATAGCAACTGGACAACAAAAACCCATTTTAAATGATTAAATGGCAGAGGAAACACTGTAAAAAATATTTAAAAATGTTGCCTAATAGTCTGCTAATATAACCCAATTACATACATAATTATCGATTAAACTTTCATACTAAAAAAGAGTTGCCATGGTAATTAAAAATTGTGGGGAAAAAATATTTTTTTTCTTTCAGTGTAGGTCACTTAGAAAGGTTAAAAATTTAGCAGCAACACATAAGTATGTACATATGTATTCTCCTTTCACCTCCGCCTTTACACATCATCTAACAGGAAACTTAATTGGTTGAGTGAACCATAAAAATGTTAAGAATAATCAGAGAGAGAGAGAGAGAGAGAGATAGAGAGAGAGAGAGAGAGACAGAAGGAGAGAGTGCTTCTAAATGTTCAAATGGCCCATATCAGTAGCAGTCGTAATAGTTGGTTTATGCAGTTGTAGGTAATGCTTGATAATTAGATTCCCACATAAAGATATTGTTAACACACACACGCACACACACACTTGCTCAGATAACCATTTTAATGATGGCATAATCGCTGGAATAAGATAAAAACATTAACAACAACAACAACCACAACCACAATAAGAAAAAATTATAACCAAAACTGGGTTACATTTTTGCCAAACAACCACATAAACTTGGCAACAGAACATCTCTCACACACATTTATATACTCTCGATATGTTATAAATATAATAATTTGCAGTAGTATTGGTATTATTACGCCACAAATGTAATATTGGTAGTGGTGGTAGTGTTGGTTGTGGTAGTGTTGGTGGTCTTGGTAGTAGGCAGTTTTTGTATCTCACAATGGCAATCATTTATTGTGTTGCAAATAATTACCGTAAGTAACTCTGACTGAGACTCACTATCCAAACGTTTATGAAGCCACAAGACATATGTATGAGACTCTAAAATAAATAAATTTCCTACTGCAATAAAAACGTTAAAACGATAACAGGAAAAATAAGAAAAATAAACAAAACTTGGTTGTTATTTTTTTTTCGATAACAAATCATAAATATTTTACTAGTTATCGAAATTTATGGTAGAATTACTTTTGTTATCGAAAAAATAAGTCAAAAAAGAGAGAAAATACACAAAACTTGGTTAATTTTTTTCGATAACAGAAAGTAAATATTTTACTAGTTATCGAAATTTATCGTAGAATTATTTTTGTTATTGAAAAAATTAATTGAAAAGTAGAAATAAAATAAATCATTCTCAACTGTATTTTTAAGAAATTTTAATAGTTATCGATAATTTTTTTTGTTATCGAAAAATATTTAATTTTATTAAATGTCCATTTGTTATTGAAGAAATAAATTTCAAAAGTAGACTGTATTTTGAAGTAATTATGGTAGTTATCGATATTTTTTTTTTTGGTATCGAAAAATATTTAAGTTTATAAAATGTCCTTTTGTTATCGAAAATATGTATTTTAAAAGTAGACTGTATTTTTAAGAAATATTAGTAGTTGTCGATATTTTATGTTTTGTTTTTGTTATCGAAAAATATTTAATTTTATAAAATGTCCTTTTGTTATCGAAAAAATAAATTACAAAAGTAGGCTGTGTTTTTAAGAAATTTTAGTAGTTATCGATTATTTTTTTTTTTTTTGTTATCGAAAAATATTAAATTTTATAAAAAATCCTTTTGTTATCGAAAAAATACATTTTAAAAGTAGGCTGTATTCTTAAGAAATTTTAATAGTTATCGATATTTTTTTTTATTATAGAAAAATATTTAATTTTATAAAATGTCCATTTGTTATCGAAAAATTAAATTTCAAAAGTATGCTGTATTTTTAAGAAATTTTAATAATTATCGAAAAAAAATTTTTTTATGTATTACCGAAAAATATTTAATTTTATTAAATGTCCTTTTGTTATCGAAAAAATAAATTACAAAAGTAGGCTGTGTTTTTAAGAAATTTTAGTAGTTATCGACAGTATTTCTTTTTTTTGTTGTTATCGAAAAATTTATATTTATATTATTTATATTTTTATTTATATTATTTATTATTAAAATTTATATTTATTTATTAATTTTATAAAATGTCCTTTTGTTATCGAAAAATTAAAATTAAATTAATCAAAACTAAAAATAAAATAAGTGGTTCTGAGCAGTATTTTAAAGAAATTTTAATAGTTATCGATATTTTTTGTTATCGAAAAATACTTAATTTTATATAACGATAAATAACCGATAAATGATGATGCAAATACGCTCGAGTGATTCCATCAGAAACCATTTCTAATGTAATGTGCTGCCGTAATCGGAATATTCGATAGGGTCGACTACTACGGTCTTCCCAAATTTTGAAGTTGAAGCCATATGTGTCAAATTAGTTGCCACTTATTAAGTCTGTTTTCTCAAATACCCGTGGACGGCTATACATTGACCGTAGTCCAGGACGAGTGTTCACTCAGTGGGCTGTGGAGCAATTGAAAACTATTCATAATCTTCATTGAAGAATAATCTTCTGAGATTTGTTCTATTTCCGGATGAATGAGTACGTGAACAAACAAAATTATTGAAATATTTGACGTAACCGATCCACATGAAATGCTAGAGTGTCCCATGCATTCCGAAAACTAACAGTTTGGTGTAGATTTTAGGCTGATAGCGTTATCGGTTCATATTTTTTCGAGACAGACGTTGGTCCGATCATCACTGTTAGTGGCAAACACTGTAGATCGACTTCGTTTTGGCCTGAATGAGATGATCTGTGTCACACAGCTTATGCCAAAATGGACATTCAGCACGAGGGATTTAAGGGCATGGTCATCTCACATGGAGGTAGTTGAAACTGCCCATCAAGATTGTTCGATGTAATTCTGTTAGACCTTTCCCTGTAGCTTTATTTTTAGACGCAAGTGTATGCGAATAAGGCACAAAGAGAGCACGAAGCCAA
Source organism: Sarcophaga rosellei (assembly GCA_930367235.1). Classification (NCBI taxonomy): domain Eukaryota; kingdom Metazoa; phylum Arthropoda; class Insecta; order Diptera; family Sarcophagidae; genus Sarcophaga; species Sarcophaga rosellei. The sequence continues at coordinate 7,082,040 of OV884018.1, read as the reverse complement.
CATAACCTATACCATCGGCCAAATTTAGCTTAATTTATGCGCCTGAGTCATTGAAAATTGAACATTTCAAATGTGTTTTACATAGACAAGCTAGGACAGACATTTACACGATGTTATATTCGTCACATAATGCCATCAATAGGTCTTTCAAAGGAATAAACATTTTCAATGACATTCCACACACAGTTTCCTTTATTTAAATTTAAAAATTAGGAAGCGCTTGATGAAGGAACGGATATATTAGGCATCAGTGTCTGGGAGAGTATCCAGAGTGGGCTCCCCGCAGTATCAGAGAGGTAAGTTCTTGACAAGTGAGTTCTGGAGAGTACAAACAAGATGTCAAAGATCCACCAGATTCCTAAACGAGTGTTAGTTATCGATAAAAAGAATTTTTTTTTTTTTTACAATCCCAACGGTTTGGCTAGTTTCACTTGCATGTTTATCATGCTCTTCAGAATCAGATTATTTTGTTGATTTTCGACCACTTGTTTATGGACAACAACAGCGTTTTTTTCTTTCGCAACAATGGGTGTGCAGTTCTCAATATTTAAACGTTTTACAGACAAGTTTCAAAGTGGACCTTTGTCTTTGAAAATTTGTTGTTGTTATTGTTGTCTTTTGTATTGTATTAACAGCAATAAACGTTTAAATTATAATTTTGCACAAAGATTTCTTGAAGCACATTTGAGACAATAAATTTGAAAATCAAATTGCAAAGCTTTGATACAAATTCAGTTTAAATTTGATTTGTTTTTAATTCTTATATGTATGTATACTAGTATGGATGTGTTTGTGTATGTTTTTCTAATTTTTTTGGGTACTCAATTATAATACGTAACTTGTTAACCTTCTTTGGGGGTTCTGTTGGTTGTAATCGAAAAAAAAAGATCATTCAACCAACTTCTCGATTTTTTTCGATTTTTTTTCGATTTTTTTTTTAAATCGAATGTTACATGAACGGCATTGAACCTAAAACTTTGGTGCAAGAGACATGGTGGTAGTAGTGGTAGCAATGACTGGTGGTGTTAGTTTTTGACTTGGAAACTTAATTTTTGTTATCGTTTCTAGTTTCTTCTCACTCATGTTGTTGTTGTTAAGTTGTTTAAACAAGGTCTTGTTTTTTAATTTTTTTATTTTTTGTTTCTTTTCTTTTTTGGTTTTCTGTTCAGAATTTAATTAAATTTTTAAATAAATTTCCCTTGATATTCTAGAAATCGTTAAAGAAGTTTTAAAACAAAGTCTTAAGCACACATTTTGTCTGCGAGTTAAAGTTGAATAAACAACAACAACAACACTTAAATTGTAATTGAATTTTCTTAATAATTTTATTTTGTTTTCAATTTTTTTTGTTTTTTTAATTTGTAGCAATTTAGCTGAAGTGTGTGCTACATTTTTAGTGCAACAAAAATAAAAAGCATTTCTTCATCATCACATACTTCAATGATTTCTTGCATGCAACCTAAATATTGTACAAGAAGTCTTTTCTTTCCACCTCTCGATAACATTTTATTTATTTGCAAAAAAAAAACAATATTTTCCTTTGTAGGAAAATCAACTTTAAAAGAAAACACAATTGCGATAGAGCTTTCCATGGAAAATTTGTAAATTTTTAGGGAAAATATTCTAAAATAGAAAATATATAGATGGAGTATAGCCTTAGCTGCCCGCAAAGTGAGGCCATATTTCTTGGAAACTCATAGGATTTCTATGGGTTCGAGTATTGCAGTATTCACACTCGCATCCAGATTTTAGTGTGCTTAAAGCCTTTTTCGGGAGGAAACGATTCTATTTCTAAACTCAGTCTATATAAGGCAATGGAAAATTTGCGGGCATGCGAAAAATAATGAGTTTATCTTTTCACATTCACAGTGTAAAGTTGTAGGAACACTTCTGAAAGAGAGACAATCATTCATTTTCTGTGTGAACATGCAGATATAGTGTCTTTCATCAATGATTTGGCACAGTAAACAAGGCTGGTTTCCTATCATTTCTCCACTTTATGAAGAGTTTCGGTGGCTGTTATCCCTTTTTCTGCCAGTTAAGCTGGGCAATCCTTCACCTATGGTATTACTATGATTGCTAATGTGTTGCTATGCAGTTCATTGTGTTATCGATTACTCAATTCATTTAAAACAACCTGAACTACAGGTTACAATTGCAAACAATTTCCAAAAATAAGAAAAAATTTCGATAAAAATTTTGATTTCGCAAAGAAAAAATAACTTTGAAAATTTTTGTTTTCAAAAATTCGATAAATTTTTCGATAAAAAATTTTCGATAAAAAATTATCGATACAAATTTTTTCGATAAAAAATTATCGAAAACAAAAATTCTTTGCGATGACCAAAAATTTCCGATAACTATAACACTTTGATAACAAACTTTAGTTAAGAATAGTTTTTGATAAAATAAATTTTCCAAAATAAAAATTATCGTAAATAAAAAAATTTCGATAACATAAGTTTTTTGATAGCAAATATTTTTGAAAACAAAAGCTTATCAATAACACACATTTTTTGTAAAAAAAAATGTTCTGTAATATAAAATATTTGATAAAAATATTTGCCAAAACAAAAGGCTTTCGATATCAAAAATTTTTTGATAACTGGCAAAATATATTCTATAACAAAGAAAAATTTTTTTGATATTAGAAAATTTTCGATAATAGTAAATTATCGACAACAAAAAATTTTCGGTAATACAAATTTTCGGCAATATAAATTATCGCTAACAAAATATATGCGATAACAGAAACTTTCGATAATAAAAGTTCTCGATAACGAAAATTTTGGATCTCAAAATTTTTCAATAAAATAAAGTCATCAAAAGATTGTGCAAACATTGTTCGATAACAAAAACTTTCGATAACTTAAAAATGTTCTATAAAAAAGTGTATGATATGGAAAGATGATCGATAAAAGAAAATGATCGATAACAAAAAATTTTCGAAAACAATAATTTTCAGTCACAAAAATTATCGATAACAAGAATTGTTCGATAACAGAAACTTTCGATAACAAAAGTTATCGATAACAAAAATTTTGGTCTGAAAGTTTTTAGATAACATAAACATTCGATAACAAAAGTTATCGATAACAAAACTGTTTCGAGAGAATTTCACAAATTTGTAACAAAAATTGTTCGATAACAAAAATTTTACACTCTAAACATTTTCGATTGTATAAATTTTCAATAGTAATAATTTCCCCGTGGTCTAGTAGGTAGTGTGTTGGCTTATTAGACGAAAGGCCCGAGTTCGAATCCCAGGCCAGACATCAAAAACAAAATACAAAAAGTATTTCTTCGGCGACTTCCTCTCAGCAGATTTCTGGCAAAAACTCTGAGAGTAAAAATTGCCATGAAAAGCTTCTCAAAAAATCTGTCGTTCGGAGTCGACTTTAAACTGTAGGTCCCGCCACTCATGTATAAAATTAACGCACACAACATGTTGAGAAGCTAGGCTGTAATCCTGACTGAAGGGTTGTAATGGCCAATTATGTATGTATGTAATAATTTCATTAATTAGAGTTTTAGATTACCAAAAAGTTTTCAATAAGAAATAAATTGTAAATTCCATAAAAACTTTCAAAGCAAAACCCTTGTATACAATATATTTTATACGTATGTTATTAGAATATTCTAGTATTGGTCTAGTGTTAATAACGATATTTTTAAGAGAAACAAAAACAATTTCAAATGTAATGAAATTGTTGTTTTTTTTATTATTTTTCTTTAAATCTGAATTGCAGTCATAACTACAGCGTCAACTACAGTTTTTAACGCAATTTTATATGACGAGTGTGTAGATTTTCTTAATATTGTTTCGTTTTATTATTTTTTCTGTTTTTATGGTTTTTTTTTCGTTTATTTTTTGTGCAACATGTTGAATGAATGGACTTTTAGCCAGTTTATTTATGTGCTTTTTTTATTTTTTTTTTTTAGTTTAAATGCAGTTGTTGCAGTTTGTTTTGTTGTTGTTGGGTTTTATTACTTTTGAAGTTTTAAAGCCATTGTACATTTGAACGTTGATTTGGGATATGATTTGATTCGATTTTCAGTTCCTTTATGCGATTTTGTTTGTGTTTCTGTTTTTTTTTTTTGTGGTAAATTTCATGCTTAACAGGCCTATTGCGAATATTTCAGTCAATGCGCATGATCAGTTGCGGTTATTATTTACAAGTGAACGGATGTTTTGTGGAAATCTGGTTAACAAGTGAAGTTTAAAAAAGAAAAATATTTCAAAATTGTAAAAAAAAAAAAAAAATTAAAAATAAATCAATTTTAAAACGAAGTAATTATTTTATAAAAATAATAATTTTGATAAAAATAATTTTTTAAAAGAGAAAAAATATTTAAAAAGAAAAATATAATAAAGTGTGGCTAAAAAATAATCGCATTTTATTTAATTTTAACGGTTTAACGTTACATAAGCAAAAGTGGCTTTTTTTATTTTTGAAATTTTGCAAACAAGTGTTATGTAAGATCTCTATAACAAGTGTTGCTTCCAAATTCAAACATGTTTTTAAACCAAAAAAAATAAATTCCAAGTAAAAAAGAAAAATTTTTTAAGAAAAAAGAAAATTTTTTGTGGAAAATAAATTGACAAAAAATAAAAAAAAAATTATAAAAACAACATCAATAAAAAAAAAACTTAAATTGTCAGCTGTCTGAAGCATTTGAAATTTTTTAAATAACATTTTTAATAAAAAAGTTATGATGAATTTTATTAAAATACCCAAGAATTAATATTAATCATACGTCCTGTTATACAAATTTAAGAAATACCTTAATTTCCTTAGTTTAGCAAGGATATTTAAGATTTCTTTTGTGGTTATCAATTATTTAAGACTCTATATTTAATTAGATGATTTAAAAATTAAATTTCAAAAACTTTAAATTACAGAAATTACAAAAATGAAAAAAAAAATTTTAAAAAAAATTATAAAAAAAATTATAAAAAAATTTCTTTGAAAATTTAAAAAACTTAAAAAAATAAATATTAAAATTTAAAAATATATAAAACCACATTTTTCTTCATTTAATTGTTCATTTTTGCTTATAAAAATTTAAAGTTTCTTTGACTTTTTTAAAGTCATAACAACTTAAATGCAAAAAAAACTAGGTTGTGACTACTTTTGTAAAATGTTGCCAAATCAATTAAATTTCTCTTGCTTTTCAACAATTTAAAAATATACTTTTTTTACACCACAAGAAACTCTGAAATCTTAGCTTTCAAATCCATTTTAAATTATTTCAATGTCTTTTCAAACAAAAAAGTTCTCATTAATTTTCTGTCATCACCTCCAAATTGTGATACTCATACGCTCTGTCCTACAAATTTATAATTTATTAAATGATCGAAATGGTTCGGATACAAAAGGAACACCTCTTTCTCATGTTTAAAACGAGCTTTATTAAACCAGATATAATCACTTTTAATCCTGTCATTTTAGGGATAAAGTCATTATTTCACTGCAGATCCTAAGGGTTTTCTGAGCGAAAAACTTTTTCAAAGTTTTGAAGATCTCTACGAAATTAAAAGGGAGCTCTGCAGAAAACGAAACAAATACTAAAATGAAGGTGCAGGAACTAAAGTATATCGTGAATGATGCCTAAAGTCTTTCCACACATGTTCTCTCTGAACTTGTTGAGTCATCAAAGTCTATGTCTTGATGAAATACCAACAGTTTTTGTTATTAATTCCTCCCACCCGTTTAAAGGCTCAAAATCGATAGTTTCACTAGGTTTTATAATCTTGGGTTGTCCCACCAGACACGAATGTCATCAATTCCGGCTTTGCCGCTATTTGCGACAATTGCAATATTGCTGATCTTTTTGACACATATCTGCTTTTAAAAATATCAGACAAATTCGCTATGTATATGTATAGATTGATCTTCCCAACAATTGGGTTCCCATTACTTACGCAAGCGTTAGGCAGTGACGCCGAAAATGACAGTCGACATCTTACTCCTCTTCCTCGTTGCAATTTCTGAAGATTCCGTGAAGGACCACATAATAACTATCTAGTCGGGAGCCGATTGGTCCTCCACGATTTAAAGTGCAGCCAGTTCAACCATGCGGCTGAACAGGTCGTCTTAAAAACCCAGGAAGCGTTACGTTATGAGCAGCATTTTTTGTCTAATTTCCAGCTTAATCGTGGCCGAGGGAACTCGTATTACATATGGAGCCTTCCTACCGTTCCGAAAGAGTGCGTCTTATGTCCAGAGAATAGAATAAGGCAACCGGTGTGATATTTATGTACAACCTTGGGCGTAAGGGAAGTCGCTTTGCATATGAAGTCTTCCTACCGTTCCTAAGGAATACGTCCTATGTCCAGGGAATAGAATAAGGCAACCGGTGTGATATTCATGTTCAACCTTGGGCGTATGGGAACTCTCAGCACATATGGAGTCTCCGTTCCGTTCTGAAAGAGTGTGTCCTATGTCCAGTGAATAGAATAAGGCCACCGATGTGATATTTATGTACAACCTTGGGCGTCAATGTAGAGTTCGAAAGGAACTTTTTGACAGCCAGCCTGTCCGAGTCTGACGCTTAATTACCATGAAGATGGCCATAACTTCTGGAAGGCACTCTACTATTCTATATTCCATTTAAATTCGGGTAAGGACTTGGCTTCTGTAATGTAAGTAAACTCTATTTGGGATGATGAATAGTATTCAGATAGTTGAAGGATCACGTAACCAAAATATAGCGCAGTTTTGCCTTCAGGAGATCATCTTCAGAACACTGGTTATACAGAGTCGGCTTTAAACTGTAGCTTCCGCTACTCGTAAAAGAAATTAGCACACAAACTCTGAGAGTAAATAAACCTGCCATGAAAAAGTTTCTCAAAAATCTGTCGTTCGGAGTTGACGTTAAAGTGTAGGTCCCGCCACTCAAGTATAAAATTAAAACACACAACATGAGTGATGTTGAGAAGCTAGGCCGTAATCCTGACTGAAGGGTTGTAATGGCGAATTATGTATGTATGTGTAATGACCAACTAAAGTATGTATGTAAGTAAAGGACTCGTCTTCCTAATTTTCAAAATTTCAAGGAAATCCCCTTTTTTTCTTTGACCACAACTTACGCAATTATTTTGAAATTATCAACGACTTACATACGATATTAACCAGTGTGTTGCATAATATTTTGTATTGACAACCATGGCGACCTATCTTCAAACCACCTAAAGACACATAAAAACTTGAAATCATGGAGAGAGAAACAAAAACCAATAAAAACATGAAAAGCTGCGTCTTTAATAAAATGTTAAAACGCGTTTATCACCGGATATGACAAAAAAAGAAAACTTTAAAGGAAAAACAAAAGAAAGAAACGATTTTCTGTTATCATAAATTAAATAAACCACAACACAAAAATCTCTGGTATGGAGGATACTTGTTACAATGAAAGAGAGACAATAATAATAAAAACAACCACCATTGGATATGAATTTAGCTACACTATGAAATAAGCATTTAAAGTTATCGATAAAGATTTAGCAAAAAAATTTTAAAAATACGGAGACTTCGTCGTCAGAAAATAATTAAAATCATTGGGAGGATGTATGACGTCATACATACTTTAGTTGTCATTTATTCAGTCTGTTTTGCCGAATCATCATTGAAGGCAACTAATAAATTTCTGCTCTTAATTGGGCAGGTCGTTCGGTCCACCGTGAGGATTATTCGCAATGGGGTGGATAAATTCGAACCCACTGGTTCGCTATACAATCGACCAGTACGTCGATGAAATGTAAAATCTACCGGAAACATTGCCACTGTCTGTGAGCGTGTTTAGGGTGACCTATACCCGTACAAAATTCAACTGAGCCAGGAACTGTATTCGAAATTCGCCCTTTCCAAGCGATAGTCAAAAATACTTCCTTCGATCGATGCTATAACTAATACTACTGAGGCCGGAGAGCCTTAAAATTTATATTCAGCAAACATTGTTGTATTCTTAAATTTTAAAATACAACCTTGTAAACAGTATTTACATCAAAATTTTTATATTCAGCTATTATATTCAGGAAGTGTTATTCAGCAAGTCTGCGTTATTTAAAATTAGTATTTTTAACTGGAAAGCCTAAAAATTATATTCAGCAAACATTGTTGTATTCTTAAATTTTAAAATACAACCTTGTAAACAGTATTTACATCTACATTTTTGTATTCAGCTATTGGAAATGTTATTCAGCAAGGTCTGCTTTATTTAAAGTCAGCATATTAAACTTTTAAATGCGACATAATTGGTATTTCGCCATTAGAAACTACCTAGATTTGTATTACTTTTGATTCATCATAAAATTTAAATCATTTCAACTTTAAACTAAAGAGTTTCGTTATTCAGCTACTGGAAATTATATTCAGCAAAGATTTATTTGTTTTCAAAATATAAAATACAGCCTTTTAGACAGCATTCCAAATAAAAATTGCATATTCAGCTAAAGGAAATGTTATTCAGCAAGCCTGGTTTGTTTAAAAACGATATTTTTATTCTTTTTCTTCAAAAAGTGAATGGTAATTCGCTAATGAAAATCATTGTTATTTAAATCATCTTTGATTCTTTAAATATTTTTTGTAATTTGAACTATATATTAAAGACTTTCGTTATTCAGCTGCTGGCAACTGTATTCAGCAAACATTTTTTTGCTTTCAAATTATCAAAAAAGGTCTTCTAAATTATATATAGCTCTAACTTTTTATATTCAGCTATTGGAAATGTTATTCAGCAAGCAATTTTTGTGCACTTCAAACCCATTTAAATTAAAAAAGTGTTTTAAATTGATTTTTTCTTCGAAAATCCATATTCAGGTACCGAAATTTATATTCAGCAATATAAATTCCTTCTTGGTTTCATAGCTAACAGTGTGGTGTGCTTTAGGGAGGGTTTTAGCAAATCTTTGTAGTCCTTCTCTAATTCGTTTTAGACCCGCTTAAATACGCTTTTATTTCCTTTCCCCATTTATGAATATTTTTTATTTTTTTTTATTGTTATTGTAGTTGTTTTTCGATTGAAAATTGTGCAACATTTATAGTGGCCTGGCCAGTTGATTGGTTGGTTGCCTGGTGTCTGGTTGGTCTGTCCATCTAAAAGGCATTTATTGTTTTGTCGTTGCTGCGTTGCATATTGGACTCACATAACATGTTTTAAGTGTTGCAAACAGCTATTGCTATTGTTGTTGTTGTTGTGGCCGTTATTATTGTATTTCGATTTTTCTATTGCCACATACTTTATATTGCAAGCATTTATACATTCATTTCATCCATTCAGCCAGTCATTCATTCCTTCATTCATTCATGCATTCATTGTTTCATTCTTGCATTTATTCATTCGTTCATGCCAAAATTCACAGCTTAAAACTGTGTATAGAGAGTGAATGTGTTTCTGTTTCAATTTTTTTTTCTACAGTTTTCATATGCAATCGATTGTTAATAAATCGAGCAAAAGCCTTTGAATGTTTTGTTGAAAATGTTGCAAGTGGATACCAGCGCAACATGAAATAAAAAATAAAAACAACACCAACAAAAAAAAAACAGGAAAATAAATGAAACGAAACTGCAGCAAACATTTTTTTTAATTTGATTTGATTAAAAACGATTTATTTTTTAGCGTCTCCATGCCACCGTCTAAATGGAGTGTTTATGTTTCGAATTTTTGTTTCGAAAAATTCTTGAAATTTTATGTTCCCAAAAACTACGACGATGGGTCAGTCGTATTGGGGTACAAACTAAAAAAATATTTGTTTAGTTTTTAATTTCAAAGATTAAGGCAGAGTAAGCTTTTATTTCATCACAGTGCTGAGACCTTGCGATTGTGTGACTTATGACGTCATTTATACAATTGTCATTTATATGACAGTTTTCTGCAATATTTTGGTTGTATTTCGGCAATAGCTTATCGAATATTGGTTTTCAAATGAAGGATTATTCCCCTAGTCACATCAAAGCACTTAGTCCTCAAAAGTATGCAACGTTTTCCTGCAGCTTACACAAATTTCTTTAAATTCTTGCCTATTTCTTGACAAGTAGTTCGATCGACCATTAGACCTTCGCATAGACCGCCTAAGCGCTGCAACATTTTGCTGACAGAGGTCACGGTCAAGCTTGGAAAGTGATAGGAAATATCTAGATTTACCCAACTCACTCGCTAAGAACCAAGAAAAAGGCGACTGTTGGCAATTCGGTGTCAACAAGAACAGTCCCCTGCCCATCGGGGATATGATATGCACCTTGGTGATTCCCTTTAAGATGCATTAACTACTGCACAGATTCTGAGTTTGTGTTCAGATGACTCATTCTCATCATCACAGGATCCACGTATTGGGTGCAGTGCGATCTGCATTGTGAACAAGAGTTAAATGGGTCCATAGTGCCTACTCAGGCTACTCTGACTTGAGTCAGACTTGAGAAGACCCTCCGCGCCCCTACGAGCTTATATTTCAAACATATTCTGCCACTTCTTAGATAAGTTTAGAAACTATCAGCCTCGCCAGCTAACCTGTCTTCATTTCCGTGAATTTCCGCAGGACCTGAGATGCAGCAGATGATGGCTCTATTTCCACTGCTTGGCTGATTCCCAGGCAGTCTAATACTATTGTTGTGTTTGCCTAAACGATGGCATAATTTTTGGGTAACACTATCATACTTTTTCTGGAAGCCTTGTCCTGGCCTTGTCAGTTTACTATCCAGTAATATTGCCAGATATGCCTACACTTCCGATAATATTACCACGCCCAGAAGTCCAATATTTTTCCGTTGAAGATGTGGAAAATGTTATTCAACAACATGTTTTTCTGGTTAAAAATTAAAATCAATATTTTAATCATCACCCTAAAAATATGCTTCATTTTTATAATTTAAAATCAATTTTAATTATTACAAAAATTATATTGAAAATAACGGTATGTAAGCTATTATTAGCTGTTTGAGGTCATAAAAGCCAATTATTAAGAGTTTATTATTTATATTTAATGACATGACATTACAAAATTTTACAAATACAACACCGGAAAAACCTTTAAAATTCTTCTGTACATGAATAGTCCCTAAAAATATGCATTAAAATTTAATAGTAAATAATGTGGGGTTCACCAAAAAAGAAAAAAATGAATGCATAATTTAAGCGGTTTAAATGCGGTATTTAGGGGAATGTGTTACACACAAAAGTAATAGAAAAAAATGGGAAAATTTTTTGGAAAAAAAACTGAAAATATTACAAAAATATTGTGGAAAAGAATTTTGAATGAAAAGGGGGATAGAATTTAATGCATATAATTTAAAAATGTTAAAAATAACTGGGTATTTAACTTAATTGTGTGGGATTTTTGTTAATAAAGAATTTAAAAAATTCGCTTGATCAGGTATTTTTCCATGCCTAAAAGTATGCTTCATTTTTAAAGCTCAAAAACCTTGTTCAAAGTAGTATTCTAGTGAGAGCGTTCTGCATTGATCGAAACAAATGATAGTCAGACATGACCTACGTATATAAGGCGGTTAAGGCAATGAATCGCAACCCCTAATTTAAAAATAGTTCTTATCCGAGATGTGGTGTCAGCAACTATAGAACAATATCACATTAATAAACATAACTTAAATGTGTGAGAATTTTGTTAAATTAAAAGCGCTTAAAAGAATCACCATACCTAAAAGTATGCTTCATTTTTAAAGCTCAAAAACGCTTGTTCAAAAGTAGTATTCCAGTAAAAGCGTTCTGCATTGATCGAAACATAACATAACTTAAATGTGTGGGATTTTTGTTAAATTAAGAGCGCTTAAAAGAATCACTTGATTAGATATTTTTTACATGCCTAAAAGTATGCTTCATTTTTAAAGCTCAAAAACGCTTGTTCGAAAGTAGTGTTCCAGTAAAAGGGTTCTGCATTGATCGAAGCAAATGGTACTCCGATATGACCTACTGATGTAAGCTGGTTAAGGCAATGATTCGCAATCCTTATTTAAAAAAAAGTTCTTATCCGAGATGTGGTGCCAGTGGCCATAGAAAAATATCACATTTGTAAACAATTCTCCAGCTGGGGATACACAAGTTACAAATCACTCCTGTAAACTAATTTAGTTTCAGAGACAACCAGAAATTACCAGCTGGGAGAATTGGGTAGAGTATTCGCTTTTCCATTGTAATCGAAAATGGTGGATGAAAATTCTGTGACTGTCTATACCAACTGACAGTTCAGGATATCTACTGACTTACCAGATATTCAGAAAATCACTAAGGCCATTGATTTTCTTCAGAGCGGCAAAGCCCAAGAGCTGGACAATATTCACCATGAGCTCTTAAAGACTGTAGCGAAAGTAAGCATCAAATTCTTTGTCAACATCATGCATGAGTTCTGATATTCGGGCCAGCTATATGATGAACAGAAAAAACGAGACCTGATCGATACATACATACATACATAATTGGCCATTACAACCCTTCAGTCAGGATTACGGCCTAGCTTCTCAACACCACTCATGTTGCGTGCGTTAATTTTATACATGAGTGGCGGGATCTACAGTTTAAAGTCGACTCCGAACGACAGATTTTTTGAGAAGCTTTTCATGACAATTTTTACTCTCAGAGTTTTTGCCAGAAATCTGCTGAGAGGAAGTCGCGAAGAAATATTTTCATATTTTCGTTTTGATGTCTGACCTGGGATTCGAACTCGGGCCTTTCGTCTAATAAGCCAACACACTACCTACTAGACCACGGCGACTTCGATCGATACATAAGAGAGTAAAAATGACTGTCAACCCAAGAGGAAGGAATAGGCACACTTAGACAATATTCTTAGGCTATATCCTTATCACCTAAAAAAAGTTATTGCTCAGATTGTTGAGAAACGTTCCTCTGAATTTAAATAGATTCTATACAATGGAGACGCAGCATTTCGTTTACACAAGTCTTGTGCGATTTATAGTCATTCACCGCTTTTGCTTTTATAGAGTCAGAAAAAACCCATTCTTACTCAGCTGCTGGGACCGCATGTGTTCACAGATGAAATTCCTTAGAAAATTATCGGCTTAATTAAAAGCTTAGTGTTAGGCAAGGTTGTAGATCTGTGTGTTTCAATAATTATCCATGTCAAAACAATTAGTTTGAAAACTTAGCACTTAGACTGGAGAAGCTTAATTACACTGACGACCTAGGTCCACACATATTGCGACATGCAGAAGCCAGTAGAGGCCTATGTTATCTCGACAGTGTGTTTACGACGTTTAGCAAATTTAATGCTGAAGTGTATAAAGAACTGAATGTAAGCCGCCTATCTTTTGATCGAGAGTATAACATGGCGATCACCACGTATCTCTCACTTACTTCGTCAATATTATATTCTAGCCTCTCACACCACCCATGTTGTGCGTGTTAATTTTATCCATGAGTGACAATACCTACAGAGAAAAGACGATACCGAATGACAAAAGGTTGAGAATCTTTTCAATACAATTGTTAATATAATGCTGGTAATTATTTTAAAAATTTCAAACTACAAGTTCAAAATGATTATTTTCCCACAATTATTGAAGTGGAAAATTTTAAACAAAAACAAAAAAATTGCCTCCCATACCATTGACATTCAGCGCATTAAAGAATTTCCTTTATAGCTTACAGCCATCAGCCTTACAATACCTGGGTGGTAGAAAGAAAGTCAAGAAATTTAAAATAAAACAGAGACAAAGAAAGAAATTGAAAAATAACATGAAACATGAAATTAATGCAACAAAAACAACAACAAAAAAAAACTGTAAAATTAATGTCAAAACTTGCCTGCAAACAAAATAAAAAAAAAGAAATGCAAAAGAAGAAAGAAAGATTAGTAGCGATAATATTGAAAAATGTTTTTGAAAAGAAAGTAAACGAAAGTGTAATCGTTTTTTCTTCTTTCTTAATGTTGAAAATGTATTACAACAGACATATTTTATAAGATTTTGTTGTTGTTGTTGTTGGTTTTTTTTCTCTTAAATTACTCAAGCAGACCCGTTTTGCGTTTGTTTTGACAGACAGATAGGCTGCTGGCATGCCACTGTCTAATGTTTTAGGAAATAGTGCAATACAACTCAGTTATGCTGTACATACATATATGCATGCAGCACTTATAATATTACGAGTGCAAATTACAAAATTGTTGACAATAAACAGGTTATTTTGGGTCAGGTTTTTCTCGGTATCTTTTTTTATGCAAAAGTTTTTAAAAGATGTTGTGCCATTATAACAGAGACAGAGAAGAAATTAAGGAAAAGGAAAACAAATAACAACAACAACAAAAAAACATGAAACTGGTGGCCACAAAGCCTACTGAAAATTTACAAATCAAAAACAAAACACGATATTTTTTTTTGTTACATTTAAAGCCCGTTTACCATAGGACCAACTCAGTTCGCATAGCATTTACTTCACTGTGTAATTGCCTGATGATAAAGACCTGTTTTAACGTGAAGTGAGAAAGAAACAAAGAAAACAAACAAAAATTGGGGAAAAAATACTTGTGAATATTTTAGCCAAAAAAAAACAAAAACAAACAAAAATATAAACAAGGAAATAAAATAAATATTAAACGAAATAAAATATAAAAGAAATAAATTAAATCTACAAATGAAAATATATACGTTTGTAATACAAATTAACACACTCACACATCTTTAAAGGAAAATTAAAAATTGAAGTTACCAAAAAAAAAATATTTATTTTAATAAAAAATTATCAAAAACATAATTTTTAAAGCAAAGGAATTAAAAAATTTAAATATTTTAACAGATATCAGCGAAGTTCAAAACCTCAGTGTTTAGCAAATATATACATAGCATAATCGGGGTTATTAAAAGGAAAAAACATTGATTTGAAATGAATTTAATTTTTGAAAAAAATAAAATCTTTATTATAATTATTCGACAACAAAATAACAACATTTATTTTCTTTAACACTAATAACAACAATTTCCTATAATAAAACTTTTCGATAGCATTAATTTTCATAGCACAATTTTCCGATAACAAAATTTTCAACAGAACAATTTTTCGATAACAAACTTTTCTATAGAATAATTTTTCGATAATAAAAGTTTTCTATGGAACAACTTTTCGATAACAAAATTTTGTATTAAACAATTTTTCGATAACAAAAGTTTGTATAAAACAATTTTTCGATAACAATTTTCTATAGAATAATTTTTTTCTATATAAAACTTTTCGATAACTATTTTCTACAGAAAACTTTTGATAACAAAATTTTCTATAGGATAAATTTTTGATAACAAAATTATCCATAGAACAATTTTTCGATAACAAAATTTTCAATAGAACCTTTTTTCGATATCAAACTTTTGTATAGAACAATTTTTAAATAACAAAATTTTCTATGGGGCAATTTTTCGATAACAATATTTTCTATAGAAAATGTTCGATAACAAAATTGTCTATAGGACAATTTTTCGATAACAAAATTTTATATAAAACAATTGTTTGATAACAAAATTTTTTAAAAAGGATAAAAAAATTGTCTATAGAACAATTTTTCGATAACAAAATTTTATATAGAATAATTTTTTGATAACAAAATTTTGTATATAACAATTTTCCGATAACTATTTTCTATGGAATAATTTTTTTCTGTAGAAATTTTTTCGATAACAATTTTCTATAAACAAACTTTTCGATAAAAATTTTCTATAAAAAAACTTCAATAACAATTTTCTATAGAAAACTTTTAGATAACAATTTTCTGTAGAAAACTTTTCGATAACAAAATTTTCTATAGTTTAAGTTTTTGATAACAAAATTATATAGAGAACAATTTTTCGCTACAAAAAATTGTATATAGAACAATTTTTCCATAACAAAATTTTCTATCGAACAATTTTTCGATAACAATAATTTTCTATAGATAATTTTCGATAACAAAATTTCCGATAACAAAATTTCCGATAACAAAATTTTCGATAACAAAATTGTCTTTAAAACAATTTTTCGATTACAAAATTTTATATAGAACAATTTTTCGATAACACAATTTTGTATAAAACAATTTTCCGATAACTATTTTCAATAGAATAATTTTTTTCTATAGGAATTATTTTGATAACAATTGCCTATAAAAAACTTTTCGATAACAATTTTGTATTAAAAAAACTTTTCGATAACAATTTTCTGTAGAAAACTTTTCGATAACAAAATTATCTATAGAACGATTTTTCGATAACAAAATTTTCTATAGAACAAATTTCGATAACAAATTTGTTGATAACAATTTTTCGATAACAATTTTCCGTAGAAATTCGAATTACTTCGCTCGCTGTTTGAATTACTTATTTCAATTATCATGTTCACACGGTAGTTTTCCTTCTTCTTGTTATTACTAAATTATTATTAATATTTTTCATACAGCTTCTTCAAAAGCTGCAAATACTTTTCAAAAGGTTTTCTACACACATAGTGGCTTCCTCCGCTAATTTCGCGAATAACTTTCTTATAAATAATACTTTTTTAAAATATTATTTTTGGATTCCATTATTGTTTATTGTTTACAATATTTTTTGTTTATATTTTTTGTGCTTTGACAGCTGGTGATGGCAAAAATACGATAAAATTTAGAGATTACATTGGTTTTTAAGTAATTCACAGGGTAATAGAAATTGAATTACACACAATTTGGGTAATTCGCTCACAAAATTTTGTATGACGAATTATGTAATTTAGCACATAATTGGATGTTGAATTACGAATGAGAGAGCGAATTACGAAAAATTGCTGCCGTGCGAACATAGCATAAGGGACTTCGCTGATGAATTGGATGCGTTAGGTTTTATAAATTTGTAAACTATGACTAACAATTCTTTTTTACTCCGTTTTTGCGAACTAGAAATACTCGTACACGTTAACCTCTTTATTCACAATATAAAAAGAAAGAGTACAATGACTCAAACATTTTAATTTTTAAAATTAATAATAATAATAATTTCGATTACTTAAATTTTTAATAAGGCTTTTCCGATCATCATTAATGCCAATTGCTTATTAAAACATTTTTTTAATGTTTTAATACAGAAAATTATATTGTAGAGAAAATTATCTGATTACTGTTCGTTTTTTTGTTGAATAGTTCCTCGTTATCGGCACCGAAAAATGAAGAAAAATTGGTGTTGTTAATAAAAAAAATAAATTAAATAATTAAAATGTAAATAAAATAAATTGCAAAAGCCAATTCATCAAAAATAAATAACTAAACAATAAACTTTATTAAATAATTAAAAAAAAGATACAATTAAAGTGGAGACACAAACCAGTAATGGAATTTATTGATCATTAAATATGTTTTTTAATTAAAATTTTTTGTTTGAGTAAAAATATTTAAAATTATAAAAGAAATAAAGAAATATTAAAGGCTATACAAAAACAAATAATGAAATTTAAAAGTCAGTGAAGACACAAACCAAAAATAGAAGCAAAAAATATTTTTGACATGAAAATGTTATAAAATATTTAAAAAAAAAATTATGCATAATTAATTTAAATAATTTAAAAATTATACATAAAGAATACATACTTAACTTTGAAGCAAATCATTAATAAATTATGAAAATTATTTTATTAAAGCTCTAGAAAATATTAACAATTAGTGTGGACAATTACCCTTTTAAAAATGTGTGCTATTTCCCTAATAAACTATGAAAGTGAAACTCAAGTTTTAAAAAAATAATAAAAGATTTAAGTTTCCAAGAGAAATAAATAAAAAATAAATAAAAAATAATCCAAAAATAAAAAGAATTATCAACAGCAAACAAAACAAAAATGTGTTTGAAATCTCTACCCCAACAATTGCCTTATCTTAGTTTGGCTTTCAACCTTTTGCTGTATCTTACCCCCTTAACAGACGGCCATGCTATAAACTCTACCACTCTAACGCCAGATCCTCTGCTGGCAAATGCCAATATAACCATATTACACGAGGTACATGAGGAGAGTTTTTCAACTAAAAAAGATAAACCCTTAAACCCCGATATTTTACCATTAAAACCGGCTAAAAAGAAATCCTATACCCCATTGGAGAAATCCACTTTATTGTATGAGAAAACAAAGCCGATCAAAGAAGTGGATTTACATCCGGTTATATTCGATTATAATTTGGGTGATCTGGAGGATTTAGAGCATGAAGCCTTTAAGAAAAAGGATTTAAGCAATGAAGAGAAATTATTGTTGAGGGATTCATCAAATATAGCAGATGTTTCCACCATTACCTATACGGATAATTTGAAATCCCCCGATATGGATGCCTTGCAAGATGATTTAAATGTGCAAGTGGATTTTATAGCCAGTACACCGACAACAACAACGACTAAAACTACTACCACGGAGGTTACATCCTCTACCACACCTTCTTCATATGTGGTCACAGTAAGTCCACATATTTTTAAGATTCTAAAATCAAAATCGAATAAAAAGGGGCGAGAGCTTCTAAAGCATGAGGATCTACACAAGGGACTAAATAATCACAATAGCCTGGAGCATTATTTAACTCCGCCGGATAATAACAACGAGCATAATGCCACTGCTGAGAGCTTGCAAATGGCCAATGTTTTCCAGATCTTAACAAATCTTTATGATCATTTCTATTGGCAGTCGTCTGATATACGCTCTAAAGTATCTACCGGATGTGGTTTGGAATTGCAGGCCTATTTAACAGCTCTACATGGCAATTATTATTGGGCTCAGGAAGGTAAGTACAAAGAAGAGATCACGGCAAAGTCAGCTATAAGCTATACAGCAACTAGGTATTCTTTTAATACAAAACAGATACTCCTTATTAAACATCTACAATTTTTGATTTTAATCAAGACAAAACACTACTTAGTCCAGCTCACAACCAGTTCATATTACCATCAAACTCTAATCAAATTTCCATCGCTTCAAGACTCTATTAAACAATTTGACTAAATTATTAAACAATTTACATCCCTCCCCCTTTAGCCTTCCTTCGCAATAAAACATTTTTAAACTTGATTTATTATATTAAAATGCCTAAAAATATACTCTTCTTTTTTCCACAAACTTTTCAGCCCTATTTTATCTGTAGCAAGTCATAAAACATGATTATGCATGTTTTCCAATTGATTAATAATTGAATTGATTTGACTTCAGTTTGAAATTTAAATTGGGCAATTTACGAAAATAAAAATTCAAAACTTCCACTGCCAACTCACTCCTTCTCTCACCAGGAAGAAAATTTGGGAAAATATTAAACGGCAATAAATTTTCAATCAATATTTCATTCAAACGCGAATGTGTCAGTTGGATGATTGCATGACTAACTGGTGGCAACAAGCAACGAGAGAAAAAAACAACGTTAAAATGGTTAATAAATTTAAAGAGGATATGTCAGGAAATATTTTTGAGCAGGCAATAGGGAATTAAGAAGTCTACTGCAGTTTTAGTAAAGATTCAATCCTTTTGTAGAAAATAGTACGATAACTGAAAATTTTCTATATAAAATTTCGATAACTGAAAATTTTCTATATAAAATTTCGATAACTGAAAATTTTCTATAGGAAAATTTCGATAACTGAAATTTTTTTATAGAAAATTCGATAACTGTACATTTTCTATAGAAAATTCAATAACTGAAAATTTTCTAAAGAAAATTCGATTTTCTAAAGAAAATTCGATAACTGTACATTTTCTATAGAAAATTCAATAACTGAAAATTTTCTAAAGAAAATTCGATAACTGTAAATTTTCTAAAGAAAATTCGATAACTATAAATTTTTTATAGAAAATTCGATAACTGTAGATTTTCTGTGGAAAATTCGATAACTGAAAATTTTCTATAGAAAATTCGATAACTGAAAATTTTGCATAGAAAATTCGATAACTGTAAGTTTTCTATAGAAAATTCGATAACTGAAAATGTACTATAGAAAATTCGATAACTAAAAATTTTCTATAGAAAATTCGATAATTGTAAATTTCCCATAGAAAATTCGATAATTGTAAATTTCCCATAGAAAATTCGATAATTGAAGATTTTCTATAGAAAATTCGATAACTGTAAATTTCCTATAGAAAATTCGATAACTGAAAATTTACTATAGAAAATTCGACAACTAAAAATTATCTATTCGATAACTGAAAATTTTCTATTTGATAACTGAAAATTTTCTATAGAAAATTCGATAACTGAAAATTTACTATAGAAAATTCGATAACTGAAAATTTACTATAGAAAATTCGATAATTGATAAAGAGAATACATATGTATGTCAGGAAATATTTTATATATCGAGTAGGCAAAAGGGAATTAAGATGTGTACTTTTGTAAATATTCAAACCTCCAATAGGAACCTAATCTTGACAGTTGATAACAGCTATCTTGTTGAAGCCACATCTGTTACATTGGCTGTCATTTATTCACTCTGTTTTTCTAAATCGCCATGGACAACTATAGACAACCATTTGTGTTCACTGTATAGGCTCGGGAGCAGTTGGCAACTGATCCACATTGCCACATTGAATATTCTACACGAGCGATTTGAGGGCATGGTTATCGATACCAAGTACTCATATAGACTGACAAACTAGGCGGCAGTCATGACTATCCTCACGACGATTAAGTAACCGCTCAGTGTAGAGTTGTCCTTAAGAACACAATGATATATTCGGACTGTCTGGCTGTCATAAAGTCCCTTTCGAACATCGCATCGGCGATCGACATATCACTCATGCTGTGTGTGTTACTTTTATGAGTAACATGAGTTGAACTGCAGTTTAACATCTACTCTGAATGACAAATTTGAGAAACTTTTCATGGTAGTTAGATTTACTCGCTGTGTTTTTGACAGAAAGCTGCTGAGAGTTTAATTTGGTTCGAGATGTGTGAGCTGGGATTTGAACCAAGGTCTTAATCAGCCAGTGCACTACATATTATTTAGAGTGATTTCATTCAGAAACATTGTATTCAACTTTCCATTGACAAAATAATTTCCCTTCAAAACATTTTCTCCTATCCAAATTGCCAACAATAGGGGACTCGCCATTTATCTTGACAAATAACAAATAGCAAACAGTAAATTTAACGGTCAATTAACAATTCAGGGTTATAAACGAATTTTAATGCTTCAATACATTCAATCAAAATGCTGCCAAAAGACAAACTGACAGACAGACAGTTAAACTGCTGAACACGATGGCTGGACTGATTGAGTGACTCCCTGTTAATGGCAGGCCAATAATTTTCATGATTTTTTCACAATAATTTTCATTTTAAAATTTATTTTCTTTATTTCTCTCTCTCTCTCTCTCTCCCTCTCTTATTTTTCATTTTAGCCTATGACTCATCTGGCCGCTATAGAGGTCAACTGTTCTTTGGCAATGACAAATGGTTGGGCCAAAAACAAAACTGTTATGAACTCAATCGCCAATTGGATCCAGAGAAGCGTAAACACTTTGAATTTGAATTCTATACAGCAGTGGTGGCCTTTAAATTAAGTTTACCCGAGCTATTGGATATTAAACTACAAGTAGGTGAATGCCTACCCAAATCCTGTACAGCCATGGATGTACAGCACATCATTGAAATGGATCCTCACGCGCAAATGTTAAACTCCTTAAATAATTCCCAATTGGCGGTAGTTAAAATTTTACGGGTACGCACTGTACCGGGCATTTACAGTTACTGGCGTGAACTAAGATTCCAAATATTTGCCAGTTTCATATTAAGTTTGGTTTTATTGGTGGTGGCAGCCACTTGGTTCCAGGCCAAGTTAAGACAGTCTGCCAATAAACAGCCACCCATTGCTGTTATTAGTGGCCATAAGGTAGAGACACCCGTGATACATCATATATCGGGTGAAAATGGTAAGACCTTTGAATTGTATCAGATGTCCAATCTGAATGAAAACAATAATGTCGTGGATGCCGAAACTGAAGTGAATGGGAAAAAGTCGACAAGTTCACAAACCCAATATCGTCAGCGTAATGGCTCACAAAATGGAAGTGGTAATGGCGCTTCAAGTGCTGGTACAACAGAAATGGAATATCGCATAGAAGCAACCAATACTCATACAACTGGTGGCAGTTATGAAGCCAAGCAGGCTTTGGGTAGGAAAACAAATTTTTTTTTAAATCAAATTTTCTTATGAAAAATTTTTCGATAACTTAAATTAAATCTTCTAGTCACTAACTAAATATTTATATCGAAAATTTCGATAACTAACATTTTTTATATCAACTTTCCTAATGCTTAAAATTTTTCGATAACTTAAATTACATCTTCTAGTCGCTAACTAAATATTTATATCGAAAATTTCGATAACTAAAACTTTTTATTGAAACCTTTCTAATATGTACTCCAAATTTTTCGAACTGAACATATAACACCCTGAACTGATAAAACAATCTATTGATAACTTACGAAATTACTTACAAAAATTTTTTCGATAACTACATTTAATGATAAGAAACTTTACGATAACTAAAATTTTTTAAAGAAAAAATTTCTCTAAATAAAGTTTCTTATAGAAAAAATATATAAAAATATTTAAATAATTTAAACTTATAATGTAAAATGTTTCGATAACTAAATTTTTTGATAACTAAAATGTTTATGGTAAATGTTGATTATAGGATTTTAAAGGAAATTGTTCGGTAATTGAAAATTTTCTATAGAAATTTCTTCGATAATTGAAAATTTTCTACAGAAAATTCTTCGATAACTCAAAATTTTTTATAGAAAATTCGATAACTGAAAACTTTATATAGAAAATTCGATAACTGTAAATTTCCTATAGGAAATTCTTCGATAACTGAAAATTTTCTATACAACATTCTTCGATAACTGAAAATTTTCTATAGAAAATTCTTCGATAACAAAATTTTTTTATAACTAAAATTTTTATGGTAAATGTCGATTATAGAATTCTAAAGGAAATTGTTCGGTAACTAAAAATTTTTTTTATAGAAAATTTGATAACTGAAAATTTTTTTACAGAAATTTCGATAACTGGAATTTTTTTATAGAAAATCGATAACTGAAAATTTTGTATAAAAAATTCTTCGATAACTGAAAATTTTCTACAAAACAATTCTTTGATAACTGAAAATTTTCGATAGAAAATTCGATAACTGAAAATTTTCGATAGAAAATTCGATAACTGAAAATTTTCTATAGAAAATTCTTCGATAACTGAAAATTTTCACAAAATTAAAAAAAAAATTACAAATAAATTCTTTGATAACTGAAAATTTTCGATAGAAAATTTTTATAGAAAATTCGATAATCGAAAATTTTTCAATAGAAAAAAACAAACATGAAAATTATAAAAAAAAAATTTTTTTTAAACAAATGAATTGTTTTTATTTTCAACAGGCTTCCATGAGCAGCTTCTACTGTGTTTTGCTTTTCAAACAAATGCTAGTTCTATACTAAATATAGACCACCAGAAAGAGGTATGCAAGAGAAGTATAGTAAACTTAAGACTTATTAAACTAATGCGGTTTCTATTTCCTATATATCAACATTATTCTACTTACAATACATTTATCCTTTAGAAATAAAAGTTTTCCTTTCATTTTCTTTTCCTTGTTAAAGTCACAAACATCCTGTGTACATGGCTTACGCGTCATATCCGTTTTATGGACAATTATGGTGCACACATACCTACAACTGTTTAATATTGGAGAAAATCGAGTAAATATCAACAACAACAACAACAGCAACAAAAGCAAAAAAGAAAATCAATAGAAAAAAATGTTTGCTTAGCTACTCATAGTTATGAGATGATGACCTCGTTGTCATGCTTTAAAAATAACTTTTCTGTTCTATTTTTAAAACCAATTTCTACATTTTTTTTTCTATTTTTCTTTACTGTTTTTGGCAGTTCATACGCATTATGGTGGAACGTTCTCCTGGTTATCAGATTGTTGGCAATGCCACTTTTTCTGTGGATACATTTTTCTTTATCAGTGGCTTCTTGGTCACGTTGTTGTATTTGAAGAGCATCAAAAAGGATGTGGAAGATACCATCAAATGTACGAAAAAACGTTTCTTGGATGCTTTCATACTGGTTTTGTATCGTTACATACGCTTAACGCCAGCCTATTTATTTGTCATATTCTTCAATGATTTTGCCTTAAGGTAACTACATACTACTATATGGCAACAACAAATTGTACTTTAAATATGTGAAAAAAAAATGTTTGAAATTATTTTTCCTTTCTTTAGACACACTTTCGATAACTCTGTATTCCAGCCTGCGATATCGCAGAATACATGCAGCAAATATTGGTGGCGCAACATATTGTATGTGAATAATTTTTATCCTCTAAATGAAATCTGCATGATATGGAGTTGGTACATGGCCAATGACATGCAATTTTATATTATGGCCACAGTACTGCTGGTATTATCTACCAGGTAAGAAGCAGACAAAAACATAAAATAAAATTAATAGCACAGGTTTCTTTCAATATTAGAAAGAAATGAAATGAAAATTTTCTATATAAAGTCTGTTATTGAAAATTTTCTATATGTGAAATTTGTTATCGATAATTTTCTTTATATAAAATTTGTTATCGATAATTTTCTTTATATAAAATTTGTTATCGAAAATTTTCTATATATAAAATTTGTTATCGAAAATTTCCTATATATAAAATTTGTTATCGCAAATTTCCTATATAAAATATGTTATCGATAATTTTCTATATATAAAATTTGTTATCGATAATTTTATATATAAAATTTCTATATATAAAATTTGTTATCGAAAATTTTCTATATATAAAATTTGTTATCAACAATTTTCTATATATAAAATTTGTTATCAAAAATTTTCTATATATAAAATTTGTTATCGATAAATCTCTTTATATAAAATTTGTATCGATAATTTTATTTGTATAAAATTTGTTATCGAAAATTTTCTATATATAAAATTTCTTATTGAAAATTTCCTATACATAAAATTTGTTATCGAAAATTTTCTATATGTCAAATTTGTCATCGATAATTTTCTTTATATAAAATTTGTTATCGAAAATTTTCTATATATAAAATTTGTTATCGAAAATTTTCTATATATGAAATTTGTTATCGAAAATTTTCTATATATGAAATTTGTTATCGAAAATTTTCTATATATGAAATTTGTTATCGATAAGTTTCTTTATATAAAATTTGTTATTGAAAATTTCCTATATATAAAATTTGTTATCGAAAATTTTCTATATATAAAATTTGTTATCGAAAATTTTCTTTATATAAAATTTGTTATCGAAAACGTCCTGTATATAAAATTTGTTATCGAAAATTTTCTGTATACAGAATTTGTTATCGAAAATTTTCTATGTATATTAAATTTGTTTTTATTTTATTATTTTCCTCTGAAATTCAATTTAAAAACTTTCTGTTTCAGATACTTTAAAACAATGGTGTTAACCCTTTGCTCATTTCTGGTCTCTTCATGGGGCATAGCAGGTGTCATATCTTTACGTTACCATTACACGCATAAAGTAGCCAGACCTTTTGAATCATTTGACTTCCTATACGATAAGCCTTGGCAGAGAGTGGGCCCTTATATAATGGGTAAATAAATAACGGTATTTCGGTGGTTGTAAAGTGTAAATTTTTCTGATTTTTATTACAGGCATGCTAGCTGGTTACGTTATTTTCAAAGTGCGTACACCACCCAAAATCTCACAACGTGTAAATAATCTTTTATGGCTACTAAGTTTTGGCCTATTAATGCTCATAATATTTGGTGTATGGCAAGGAGAATTAAATGAAGTGACTACAGCGTTTTATGTAAGCATAGGTCATACGGGTAAGTTTGGAAAGGCAGTTAGTTGGAAGAGAATGAGTTTTTAATTTTCTTTTTTCTTGTTTTTAGCCTTTGGTTTGGGTTTGATTTGGATGGTTTTATCATGCTGTTGGAATCTATCACCTACCATGAATCGCATTCTATCGTATCGTTGTTTGTGGCCCTTATCACGGCTCACCTATTGTACTTATTTAATACATCCAGTCATTATGCTGATCATTGCCTATCGAATGGACGGCACAGTTCACTTAAGCAATTCCCTCATACTGGTCATGTTTTTGGGCAATGCTGTGGTGTCGTTTATTGTGGCCTTTTTCATATCGGTGGTATTTGAGGCACCGGTTATACGGTTGCTGAAGATCATATTCCGTAAATAGTTTCAAATTCTATGCATTGCCTGTGTATGTGTGCATATGTAAATATCCATTGAAATTCTAGTGACTGTTTTATTATTATTTTTTTATTTTAATTTTAATTTTTTTAAATATGAATTGTTTAGTTGTAATACAGGTAAGAGGTTTTAAATTATGTTGGCCCCTCTGGAGGGTTAAAAATAATGAATTTTTGTTAAAAATTCCATTTTATAAGCGAAGAAAAATTATTGTAAATACTGTGTCTGTTCAATAGTTTTAAGTACAGTAATGTATTATATCGAGTTTTAGTGAAATAATAAAAATAGATTTTTATATTTAAGTCTAAAAGTATGCTTTATTTTAATAATATTGTTACAAAAGAACAATGGAAAGGTAAGTAGGCTAAAGTTTTTTAAAGACATTGCACTGTAATTAAAAAATATCATTAAAATCAGCAACTATCCGAAAAATTGTCATTGCCTACTTTTAGGAGTAATTTTTAAAATATATTACAGCATATTGGCATGTCACATAGGGAAAATTAAAGCAAATTTTTTAAACAAAATGGATAGATTGATGAAAGGAAATGTTGAAGATGTTATTATCGAAAATTTTATTTTATTTATTTATAGCAAATTTTCTATATAGAAAATGTTGTTATCGAAGATTTTCTATATAAAAAATATAGTTATCGAAGACTTTTTGCATGGAAAATATTGTTATCGAAAATTTTGTATATGGAATGTATTGTAATCGAAGACCTTCTGCGTGGAAAATATTGTTATCGAAGGTTTTCTATATAGAAAATATTGTTATCGAAAATTTTTTATATAGAAGATGCTGTTATCGAAATGTTGTTATCGAAGATTGTCTATACAGAAAATATTGTTAACGAAGACTTTCTGCATTGAAAATATTGTTATCGGAGATTTTCTGCATAAAAAATTTGTTATCGAATATTTTCTATATAGAAAATATTGTTATCGAAGACTTTCTGGATGGAAAATATTGTTATCGAACATTTTCTATATGGAAAATGTTGTTATTGAAGATTTTCTACATAGAAGATGCTGTTATCGAAAATTTGCTATATAGAAAAAGTTGTTTTACCCTTTAATTCACATTATACTGTTACAGCACCTAAAAGTATGTTCATTTTATGATTATATTTCCCTTAAAGCTTATCATATTTGTTTCTTTTTCCAGTTCCCGTGTACTGTTTCCCTCTTTGTTAAATTTAATACCACAAAATGGATTTATATTTGAAGATGGAAGCTACATTGGGTGGTAAAAAATAATGGATTTTTTGAAGGGGGTAGGCTCAGTAAATAAACACAATAAACACCTGAAATTCCTTAAGAAATATTTTTCGTGCTGATACTTTTGTTATCATTTTAATGTGCTGCCGTTTGCTATGTTTGAATACAGGCACGCACAGAAATATTTAAATTTTATTTTCATTTCACATTTTTTGTTGTATATTTTAAGGCAATTTTCTTGATAGAACACGTGTTTCAAGTGTTTTCTTCTTCTTACATTGTTGCGATGTCATAAAAAAGGTATATTTTTAGGGAAAATTATAATTTTTTTTTTATTTGGTTTCTATATTTGTTAACAGCTTTTTAGGCATGTAAATGCAAAGAATGGAATATTTCTGCTAAGGTAACAGCTGTTTTTGTACTTACACAATAATAGGGAAATTATTACACAAAAATATTGACTGTTGGGTTGGGAAATTATTTGTAATACTGATAGGGTGCTAAATTAAAAATTCTAATACTTGTCAAGAGCCTAAAATTATACAATATTTTTTAGATACACACTATTTACTTCTTTTAATGTTATCCTTTGTATGATAAACTCCTATAAAGAACATGTTATAATCGAAAATATATTTAGAGGGTATTTTTTAAAGGCTTCGTATTTTTAAATTTAGGACGAAATTTCTTCATTTTTCAATCTTATTGAAGAAAAGAAGAACTTTTGTTGACACAATTCACATTTTAATTCCGACTGCTTATGTGTTGCTTCATTTGTAGAATTTATTTCAGAAATAAATGATGTGTCTTACAATTTAATATCTTTGTGTGTGGTTTTAAAAGGACACCAGCATTGAAATACTTTTTCAAAAAGAAAGAAAATGAAAAGATGACAGAAAATTAAACTAAATCAAAGTAAAGAAAGGAAATTGAATCACGCTTAAACGTATGCAAATAATATTTTTAATGAAATAGATTAAAAACGTAAAACATTTCTTTATAAAATTATGTAAGATAAAGTCAAAGAAAGAAAAATATGCTGGAAATTATACAGCTGAGGTAATATTTCTAGATTTTCTTTTAGGAATTCAATATTTTTTGCTTGAAATACTTTCCACCTTGGGAGTAATGAACTCTATTCTCTCTGCCTGCACATTAAATAATTATTTAAACAAAACATTTGTTAATTACCAGGATATCATCTAAACTATCATAAAAATGCCTTCCCTTTCAAAATCCTTAAACAAAAGAATTTTAATTAATTTAAAACCAACTTCACACTCATCAGTATCTGCTGGTACATGAGCATATATTGCATGTAATTATAATTGTATTAATAAAACACTCATAATAATCTCTATTCAAATACAAATACACCTTAATGTATGCTCTACAATATATTGTATACACTGGAATATTTCCTTTCTTCCTTTCTCGTGGTTTGTTTAAAGAAATTATGAACGTTTTAAGTGTTGTGGCTTAATTGCTTAGAAAATTCTCTTATACCTCTTTGCATAGGCAACAGTATTATATTTGTACTCTCCATGGGAGTGTTATAAAAACAAACCTGTAAGTATGCTAAGATTTCTTGTCGGGATTTTATATTTAAAAGAATTGTATATGGAAGATTAGCGTCATAATTAATAATAATTAAGAATGTAAACGAAGTATGTGTCTGGGAAAATGAAAAGGCATATCAAAAGGAAATTATAAAATTTAAAATGCATGCGGCAGGATAATAAAGAAGGTACGCTATTAAGAAAATTTTACACGTAGAGCAGTTTAGAAAGAAATTCTTTAAACTATAATTCTTTTAGAGCAGATTTTTCTGTAGATAAAGGAAGCGACAGACTTTTAGAAGAGTATTTGAATGAATCTCCTAGATTTGAAAAGATAATCGAACGCTGCGAGGTAAGTATTCGGTTATCTGGGCCACAGAGAAGCAGGTGAGACTAGAAAAGAAGTCAATTAGGGAGTCAAGGTTGATACAATTCACTGCAGTGCATAAAAGAATCATGGATCAAGAGAGAGCCCTAGGATAGGACTCGAGAGTTCTCTTTGATTTCAGAAAACAATCGGACGCTGCAAGGTAAACAGTCGTTTACATGGGCTACAGAAAAGCTGGGAGGACTCGAGAACTAGTCAATCGCGGAGGCAGATGCCTAAAGACAGGGAATCACTTCGTACGAAAAAGCAAAGAAACTCTCACCCCTCTAATGTCGCCTACAGGGAAATATTATAATTATGGCAATGCAGTCTTCGTAGCAACTACAAGTATGTCTGCATTGATTTGTAAATTTCATTTAAGAATTCTAAAAATTGGTTTTAAGGTGTAAAAACTTTAAAAATCTTTTTGTTTTGCACAAAAAAAAACTACTTTTAAAAGTCAAATCATTTGATATGTTCTTTAAAAGTCAAATCATTTCATTTGTTCTCATCCTAAGAAATCCCTCTTTAAAATGGTGTTGTCAGTAATTAAACAAAGTTTAATCGGCATTTTCATTTGCCACTTATAAATTAGCACTTGCCGACATATACACCATCCTCCCTGCCTCCCAACAGCAGCATTATGTATCACTTTAAATGCCCTGAGGAAGAACCATAAGATTTTGTATGTGATTGCTTTAGCATTTTGTTTTTCAATTCATTTTGGTTTTTCAATTTCCGCAATTCCTCTGTTCTGTTTTCTTTTAATACGAAGGATTAGAAAACAGTTGCTGTTGTTGATTTGGCTGTTGTTGGTCAGCAGTGTAGGTGGCAGTAGATTTGTTTTTCAACAACAACAACAACACCACCACCAGCACCAACAATAATAGAAAGTTTTGAAAAGAATGGAAAATAAATGATGGTGCCACTCTGTTGGAAATAATTGGTATTTGTACTGAGCATTTGCCATGGCATGAATCATTGTCTGGCTAAACTTGTAAGGACTCTAGAGGATTAAGTTTAGAGATATTTTTCTTAATGACCCCCCCCCCCCCCCCCCCCTGACCACTCTCGCTTCATGTTTCTTTATCGATTATTGTTCATTTGTTTTCATTATTTCATGGCTTACGTGTTTCTAAATATAATTCAAAATATGTGATTAAAATTAAAAGCATACTTTAGGGGGGCGAAAAAGTTAAACCAGAAATTAGAAACACTTGATAGAATTATAAAATTAAAGACAAGGAATCTGTTTTCTTTTTTTTTATTGTTTAAAAAATATTTTAAAAATTTAAAGCATACTTTTGGGGGTTCAAATTAAATATTTTATTTAATAACCGTAAAGACAATGTTTACAACAACTTTTCCTAAATTATTGTTTGTAATCTTTTGTAAACATCTCATCCTTTTGTCATTTCTTATTAATTCACTTTCAATTACTTTTTCTTTGGCCACCAAAAAATATTGCCTAAATTTAGGCTTCAATATACATTTAAAAAAAAAAGGTTTTCTGTCTTACAAAATTAAATTTTTTTAACATTTAAGCGCATATTTTCACATTTTCTTATTTCCCTGCCATGATGAAAAAAAAAAAATACAAAAAACTGAAGAAAAACTTCTGAAGCGGAAAAGACAAATACCAATAAACATGAATCACTTTTACTTTCACTCTAAAAGACACCGAAAACCTTTTAAAACTTTTTCATTTCCCCCATCTTATATTTTTCTCACATACTTTTAGGATTTGCTTCTTGTTTTTCATCAATATTTGAGTATAAAAAAACATTGTTAAACGTCGTTTTTACGGCCCGTATTTCATTATGGCAATAACAGCAAAAATAAATTCCTATGGAAAAAAAAGTTCGAAGATTTGAAGATAATTTTACAAACATAAAGACTCCATGTTTTTTTCCGTACCTTCATGCCGTCATTTACGCTAAAATTAAATTGTTTTGTCATCACCAAATAACATGGAAGAATGGGGGGGGGGGGGGGAGGGGTAGGCTTTGATATTTTCAAAATCTAGTTAAACTTGAAAAGAAACATTCATAAAGATTTACAAGAAATATAAAAAAAAAATTTAGAAAAAGGAAACATGAATGATTAAGGAAATCAAGCATACTTTTAGGGATAAAATAAATAAATAAAAATTCATACAGGAAGTTTAGGCTGTAAATTTCATTGTCAGAGATAATTTTCGAAAAAAATTTTATGATAAACAGAACTGAAATTAGGTTATGGATCAGCATTATGACGTCCTTTACCGAATTTGTAGCCACCCTTATTACATAGGCGTACAGTTATATGAAACTCACCAGAAACCTCAAGACGGCTGTTATATTGCCACAATTATACCGACGCAGGCAAGGGACAAAATATTGCATAATTTGTTTATTGAAAAACCTTTCTTAGAGTTCCTTAAAATCAAACTGTTGCTGCATAAATAGCAGGACCAATGTGCCCAGAGGCCCTAGACTGGATAGCTCAAATGAATAAATAAAGGATTTATTTAAATTAGGCAAAAAGAATATAAAATAAACAATTTCAGTTGTTAAACTTGAAAAGAAACGTTCATAAAGATTTACAAGAAATAACAAAAAAAATTAGAAAAAGGAAACATCACAAAATCAAGCATACTTTTAGGGATAAAATTCATATAGGAAGTTTAGGCTGTAAATTTCTTTGTCAGAGATAATTTTCGATAAAATTTCATAATAAACAGAACTGAAATTAGGTTATGGATCAGCATTATGATGTCCTTTACCGAAATATAATAATACAAAATTAGAAGGCAACATTAGTTCAAAGGAAATTCTTCATGAATTAAATTTTTTAATCCACAGAAAATGCTGCTTTAAAAAAGATTCAGAAAGTTCTTTGTAAAATATTTACAAACAAACTGTTACACGTGTAAATTGTTCTTAATAGTGTACCTTCTTTATTATCCTGCTGCATGCATTTTAAATTTTATAATTTCCTTATGATATGGCTTTTCATTTTCCCAGACACATACTACGTTTATAGCCGTAATTAGCAGCAAAAGAAATTAAAAATTATGACACTATGCTCTCATGTACATACATATATAGTATACTTCTACGAAATATAAAACCTCGACAAGAAATCTTAGCATACTTTCAGGTTTTCTTATAACACTTTCATAGAGAGTACTGTTGCCTATTTAATGAAATCTGAGAAAATTTTCTAAGCAATTAAGCCACAACACCTAAAACGTTTACAAGTTCTTTAAATAAACCACAAGAAAGGAAGAAAGGAAATATCCCAGTGTGTACAATATATTGTAGAGCATACATTAAGGTGTATTTGTAATTGAATAGAGATTATTATGAGTGTTTTATTAATACAATTATAATTACATGCAATATATGCTCATATACCAGCCGGTAATGATGTGTTTGGAGTATGTTTTAAATTAATTAAAATTCTTTTGTTTAAGGTTTTTGAAAGAGAAGTAATTTTTATGACAGTTTAGATGATATTCTGGTAATTAATGCATGGTTTGTTTAAATAATTATTTAATATGCAGGCAGAGAATAGAGTTCATTACTCTCAAGGTGGAAAGTATTTCAAGCAAGAAATATTGAATTCTTAGAACAAAATCTAGGAATATTACCTCAGCTGTTTAATTTCCTGCATATTTTTCATTCTTTTGGCTTTATGTCCCACAATTTTATAAAGAAATGTTTTACGTTTTTAATCCATTTCATTAAAAATATTATTTGCATACGTTTGAGCATGATTAAATTTATTTTCTTTGCTTTTTTTTATTTTAATTTTTTTCTTCTTTTCATTTTCTTCCTTTTTAAAAAAGCATTTTAATGCTGATGTCCTTTTAAAACCACACACAAAGATATAAAATTGTATGAGATGACATTTATTTCTGAAATAAATTCTATAAATGAAGCACCACATAAACAGTTGGAATTAAAATGTGAATAAAATTTTCGTGCCAACAAATGTTCTTCTTTTCTTCAATAGGAATTGAAAAAAATGAAGAAATGCTTCTCCCGCATCTGTACTTATAAATAATACAGACTGAATATCTCAAAAGAAAGTATAAAGACGCTTACAATGTGTCTTAAAACGTAAAAAAGTTCTTGTTTGGTTACATTTAATTAGAAGTCGGAATTCTTTTAAAAAATTTCCTTTATTGAAGGAAAAATGCTTTAAATATGCCTTAATATGCACTTATTATTGCCTTACTTGTGGATTAATGACGATCCATTTTAGGTTAGAGGACGTGTACTTGTCAATTAAGACAAGTACAGTACCCGGAGGTCGAATTGACCCATTGTACAAAACGATCCATTTTACATTTACAACTATTTACAACGATATTACAAGCAAAATTTTCATGCCACTCATGTTGTGAGCATTATTTTTACCCATGAGTGGCTAGGCTATACTTTCACTTTAACATCGTACTTCGAAACAGATTTTTGAAAAATTTTCCATGACAATTTTATTTTACTTTCAGATACTTTGCCAGAGGACTCCTAAAGGGAAGTCATCGAGGAGACAGGGTTTCTATAACAGAACCCAATTAGTGGATTATTGAATTCCGAAAGTTTCAAGTTGCCACCACCGCCCACCCTCCAAACTTAATTTCGTTTAGTTATGCTAAAATTGTAATCAACTAAATGAGAATTATTCTTTTGCTTTGTTTTTTGTACGAACGAAAATACGTACAGCTACGATTGTAGCTGACAAACCTCTCACACATACATGGTGCATGTAAAGATAAATTCAACAAGAACAACAATGTTAATATTAACAGAGTAATGTTATGTAAAGAAAAATAAACTCTGCTGTATTTACAGTGACTGAATTCTTAAGCTAAGCTTAACTAAATTGATGCTTAATTCAAATTCTGTTTTGCATACATACATTCATACATATATTCCTGTCGGGATAGATCGGTTTGAAGTTTTTAAAAGTGGTTTCATTATCTCAGCTTACTTTTGCCAATGTATGTAGGTTTTCTGAGACAATTTGTTTGCTCTCCTTGAGGGAACGTCGTCTATCTCATGTAGGGTTTCAATTAATTTTACGTGCTACCAGCTTTGGCAAGTAAGACGGCCTTGTTGATTTGGCAATCCAAATTAATGTCTCCCTATCTCCTACAGGCACAACCGACATTTTTGGACAATCTTAGGTGTGCTGTACACGCTCTTTAGGGCTATGATGGTTGCTTTACTGTCGGTAAATATGCTTAAGCCACCATACTAAGGGGTGATTTTTTAAAAGCTATAGGAAAATTTAAAAAAACACATAAAATTCAGAAAAATGCATGAAATCCTTATTTGAATCGATAGTACGGTGCATATAATTTAATGTTTGAAGATTATTTCATGCAAATGTTGACCGCGACTGCGCCTCAAATGGTCCATCCACTTAGTCCAATTTTGGCATACTCTTTCCAACATTTCGGCCGGTATCTCACGAATAAATGCTTCAATGTTGTCTTCCAATGCGTCAATTGAAGCGGGCTTGTCTGTATAGATATGAGCTTTAACATAGGCGGCCAATTGACCGGTCCCGAACGTGAAATAAAATATTCACCGAACTTGCCTCTCAATAAGTCCATTGTTACGCGTGCTGTATGGCATGTGGCACCGTCTTGTTGCAGCCACATGTGATGCAAGTCAAGCTCTTTCATTTTGGGCAAAAAAAGTTCGATATCATCTCACGGTAGCGCTCACCATTCACAGTTACGTTACGATTCGCAGCAGCTTTGAAGAAATACGGTCCAATGATGCCACCAGCCCATAAACCGCACCAAACTGTGACTTTTTCTGGATGCATTGGTAGCTTTTGCAATGCTTCTGGTTGATCTTCACTCGAAAATCGACAATTCTGCTTATTTACGTATCCCGAATAGCCACTTCAGTGGGTCGATTAAACTGACCATAAAATGGAAGAAGCGCGCGATGAACTTTCTTAACAAAGCACGCATTTTGATAATAAAATTCAATGATTTGCAAGCGTTGTTCGTTTGTAAGATGATTCATGGTTAAATTATAGACCAAACTTAAAGATGTTTGACAGTGAAACAAAACACGAAACGTGCGTGAGCTGTTTAAACCAGTGTTGCCAAAAAGATAATAGCTAAAAAAATTACCCTTTACATATATACTCCAATACTTAATTTTTTACTATTCGAACGAAATCTTTAAATCTTCTTCTAAATATTGTTTCCTTTTGAATTTTATTTGAAAATCTCTGTTGGAAACGTAATTAAGTTTTGTAATCTAATTAATCTATTTAAGCTTTACACTCGTTTGTTGTCTTATTGAGTTTTTTGTTAAGTAAGAGATTTGAATAGATTTGAAACTGTATTCAATTCACTTGGCATTTGGCACTTGGCTCTTGGCTATTGGCAATGGGCTATTTGGCTGAAAAGCAAAAGTTTCCTCCCCCCCTTGGACTTCTCCCCTGTCATTTATTTGATTTATAGGGAAAAAGTGTTACATTTCAAGATAATTTGATGCTGTTTGGGGGAAATGAAAACTTTTCTTGGAGACTGAAATAAAAACAAACTTTCTTAGCCCCCCTCCCTCCGATTTCTAAAGAAAGTCAGCAAAAAAAAACAAAAAACTTTAAATGAAATTATTAAAAAGTTTTATTTTGTTATGTTGTATTTTGTGTGACCAATGGTTTTAATTAATTAAAGGGAATTTATAGTAGAGGTACACATAACTTCCCTACACCTTTCCTTTCACCATCGAGATAAATTGCTGCTGCTGCTGCTGCTGAAACTTTTCCGTACGCCATCATCATGTTTCAATGCCAACCAATTTATGGCATGAAAATATTTTTGTTTTTAAAATATTGAAAAAAATATTTCCAAAATAGTTTCAGAAATTTTCTCAACACATCTCTGGCTGGCATCATGTTAATATGCTTCGCCTTACATTGTGTTGTAAAGAAGAGTCAAATATTTATTACACTGGTGCGTACCCATAACGAGCAAAAAATTGTTTTTTAGTTGTGGGTACAATTTTTTACGTAAAAAATGTGTATTGTTTTTTACGGTAATAAAAGCGTTACAGAACAAGGGCGTAACAGTTTTGGAGTAAAGAAATCATAGTCTTCACAAGGTACTTATTTCAAAAAGTACTTTTTTCAACAACTTTAATTTTTTAAATAATAAAGCTATTAAGAAACAATGGCTTCGCAGTTATTGAGTAAGAAAAATAATATTCCTCACAAGGTACTTTTTCAAAAAAATGTACTTTTTTCAAAAAGTTAAATTTTTTAAATAATAAAACTATTACGAAACAAGGGCTTTGCAGTTATTGAGTAAAAATAATAATATTCCTCACAAGGTACTTTTTCGAGAAAAAAGGTACTTTTTTCAAAAACCTTAATTTTTTAAATAATAAAACTATGTATTACGAAACAAGAGCTTCGCAGTTATTGAGTAAAAAAATAATATTCCTCACAAGGTACTTTTTCAAAAAAAAGGTACTTTTTCAAAAAGCTTCATTTTTTAAATAATAAAGCTATTGCGAAACAAGGGCTTCGCAGTTAGTGAGTAAAAAAAAATAATATTCCTCACAAGGTACTTTTTCAAAAAAAAGTTACTTTTTTCAAAAAGTTTAATTTTTTAAATAAAAAAACTATTATGAAACAAGGGCTTCGCAGTTAGTGAGTAAAAAATAATATTCCTCAAAAGGTACTTTTTGAAAAAAAAAGGTACTTTTTTTCAAAAAGTTTAATTTTTTAAATAATAAAACTATTACGAAACAAGGGCTTAGCAGTTATTGAGTAAAAAATTAATATTCTTCACAAGGTACTTTTTTCAATGTACTTTTTTCAAAAAGTACTTGAGCCTTAAAAACCTTGTATATAGCTCCAGACCAAGTATGGAACAGCTGTAAAGCAAAAAGAGGACTTTTTTCATCAAGTACCTTTCGTGTAGTACTTTTGTAAGTTGTATTTCTCATAAAAGTACTTTTTCTGGAATACTTTTCATAAACAACTGTTTCTCAAAGAGGACTTTTGTTAGTAAAATAGTAGAATTAGATTGTACTGCACAGGAGACAACAAGAGCTTTGTTAAACCAAAACTTGAGAATACATAACGCTGCGTTGTGACACCACTTTAGCCGTGCCCCAGAGCCTAAATGATAACTCCTGATTAAGAACGCTTGATAATGGATTTTAAAGCAAGACTCCCTTAAAATCAAACTAAAAAGCAACCTGAAAGCTGAATGAATTTAGCAGACGTTAGGGTATCAAGAAAGGCGAGCCAAAGTATCGAGCCAGAGGTATAAATTGGCAATTGAAGCGGGCAATACTCTCTTTCTTCTCAACCAAGGTAACCTCTATAAAGGTAATTTTCAAGCTAATCCATTACACAATGACTCTGGGTGACAAGTGGAATGCTGGCTAACTGTTTGCAGCAAACTTAACGTATTCGAAAGAGAGCGTTGCTGCAATTAGAGCTGCAATAGCATTGGCATCTGCCCCAATGGATGTTTAAAGAGGACAGTAAATTCCTGAACTGTAACAAACATAACGTAAAAGCATAACGCTATAGACGACCATATGAAGTAAAATATATGGTTCTGTGAGGATCTTATCGTCGGGCAACGGGGGTGGTTATGGTGGATAGAAGCCCTACTATAAATGAGGCAGGCTATTGCTTTAAAAATTGGTTGATTGATACGCCTTCCTTTCAGTTAGGCCAAGTGAGTCTAGAAATAATTTCTCAGCTGCCAATACCTTACCCTAATAGATAGTCTATCATAGACAAGAGGTATACTCATATTCATGTAAAGATTGCTATGCGGTAGGAGCAAGCCTGCTTTGACAAGTGCATCAACTGCACAAATACCCGGAATACCGCTGTGACCAGGAATCCGTATTAGATTGGAACAAAACTGCCACGAGGTCTAAACAAGGGTAGTGTGCCTTACGTCGACCAGTTTTGACTTGAAGATTACACTTGTAAGTGAAATTCTATTTAATCCATACACTCTTCTAAATTTCAATGCAACGTCTCTGTTAATTTATGCCATGAATATAAGTTTTCCTCTCCTGTTCTACGAGGTATTAACGAGGCCGGGAGGGTACAGCAATTGTGACGCTGATGATGAAAAGCGTATAATGGCAGTATGGCTCGTATATTATTTACTGCGAAAGTATGTATGTATTCATGAATGTAGAAAATACTGACTGACATCAAAAACACTGATGAGTAGATGTGTGTGTGAGTGAAATGAATGAATATGAATAAAGAATATATTCATGAATACAAATACAAACGAGTATGACTGATAATGGATCCAACATCAGCATTCATATTAAAAAAAAGGGATGAAGTGCGTATAAAATTATCAACATCATTACTGTATGCAAAAGCTTCACTCCCTACCTACCCTTTTATCATCATACATTTTTTCAGCATTGTGTACTTGTAGTCAAGTTAACAAATTTTTTTTTTCTGTACATGATACAACAATTTTGTTGTAAATAAAAGACCTTCAGCACTTTAGTACAGGTACAGTGGAAATACGAGAAAAAGATTTTTCATTAAAAAAATTTGTTCGCAAAAAACTGTAAAGTACTTAAAAAAGTACCAAATGTGGTCTTAAAAAGGTCTTATTTTTATATTTTAAAATTATGCTTTGAAAGCCCTTCGTGTCACATTTTACTGTTTATAACC
The DNA here is from genome assembly GCA_930367235.1 of Sarcophaga rosellei. Taxonomy (NCBI): domain Eukaryota; kingdom Metazoa; phylum Arthropoda; class Insecta; order Diptera; family Sarcophagidae; genus Sarcophaga; species Sarcophaga rosellei. The sequence goes on along the minus strand of OV884018.1, from coordinate 7,042,995 downwards.
CCTGGTTTTATTTAATAACGTGTTTCGTGGGGTGGCTTAACATTTACGTGTGGCAAATACTGTAAACCTTTAAATAAATGTCGTGGATGAAAATAGTACTTTTTCAACACATTTTAGTACTTGTTTTAATGCACGTATATGCCTATCTGTGTATGCAGAAAAATTCTAAGAATATTTGCATGTATGTATACATGTCTACTACATATTCACTTAAATTTTGAAATAAAAAATCTCAGCGATAATCATGTCACTTTAGAAAAATACACACTAAAAATATCTTCATAACTATGTTAGCAAATAGTAAAACACAGGGAATTTAAGGCAGGTGGTAAGGCAGAGAAGTTCTAAAAAAAATTTTAAAAAAAATTTTTTTAAAAATTGTTTTAGGAAATTTTTGTTATCGAAAAAATTTTTGTTATCGAAACAATTTTGTGTAGAAAATGTTTTGTTATCGATACAAAACATTCGAATAACAAGACATTCGATAACAACATTTTTTTATAGAAAATTTTTTCGATAACAAAACAATTTTCTATAAAAAAAAACAATTTCCTATAAAAAAAAAAATGTTTTGTTATCGAAACAATTTTCTATAAAAATGTTTTGTTATCAAAAAAATTCTCTATAAAAAATGTTTTGTTATCGAAACAATTTTCTATAAAAAATGTTTTGTTATCGAAATAATTTTCAATAAAAAATGTTTTGTTATCGAAACAGTTTTCTATACAAAATGTTTTATTATCGAAATAATTTTCTATAAAAAAAGTTTTGTTATCGAAAATTTTTTCTATAGAACATGTTTTGTTATTGAAACATTGGGAAATATTTTGTTATCGAAACAACTTTCTATAGAAAATGTCTTGTTATTGAAACAAATTTCTATACGAAATGTTTTGTTATCGAAATAATTTTCTATAAAAATATTTTGTTATCGAAACAATTTCTAATCAAAATGTTTTGTTATCGAAAAAATTTTCTGTAAAAAAAATGCTAATGTTTTTGTTATCGAAATACTTTTATATAGAAAATGTTTTTGTTACCGAAACAGAATAGAAAATATTCCGTTATCGAAAAAATTTTCAATAAAAAATGTTTTGTTATCGAAACAATTTTCTACACAAAATTCTTTGTTATCGAAATAATTTTCTATCAAAAAAGTTTTGTTATCGAAAAAAATATTCAAAAAAAAATGATTATGTTATCGAAAAAATGTTCCAAAAAAAAAAAATTATTGTGTTATCGAAACAATTTTCTATAAAAAATCTTTAGTTATCGAAATAATTTTCTATAAAAAAAGTTTTGTTATCGAAAAAATTTTCATTCAAAAATGTTTTGTTATCGAAACAATTTTCTATACAAAATGTTTTGTTATCGAAACAATTTTCTATACAAAATGTTTTGTTATCGATATTATTTTCTAAAAAAAAAAGTTTTGTTATCGAAAATTGTTTCTATAGAATATGTTTTGTTATTGAAACATTGGGAAATATTTTGTTATCGAAACAAATTTCTATAGAAAATGTTTTGTGCAGTTATCGCAATAAGGTTTTAGTGTACCCTCGTATGGTTAGTCATACAACTTCGAAATAGTTACTAAACAAGTGTATGTGACTAGGTTGTATGAATGTATATGTGAGAACTCATGTAACTCGTTAAGCATGCTGTATGATTATAATTCATGCCACATCTATTTAACAGTTATTTTTATGCATTTTTTTTATGTAGACATATATGTACATATATGTGTATGAAAACATATATGAGTGCGAGTGTGTATGTGGGAGTAATAGTAATAAGGTATGTAATACACATACTCTCAGTTAGTGGCATGAATTATAAATTTTTTTTTTTCAGTGGCCTTAACCAAAGTTTTACTTCCAGGCAAAAGCAATAAATGACAGTAACAAGTGTGTGAGTAACAATAACAACTTATTGTTGAAATTATTCATTACTGTACAACAACTACTGTACATGTTGTTCTTGCATTGTTGTTGTAATTGTTTGTGGCATGTAAAATAAAGAAACATGTATGAATAATAGCATATCAACACAATACTGGCTTGTCATCTACACATTGTTCCTCTTTCCTTCTTTCTTGGTTTCTAAATAATTTTCAGGCTTTTGTGATAGTGTCGTTTTATATGTATGTAAGTGAGAAAAGAAAGGAATGCGTATGTAAATAAGAGAGTGTTATTAGTTGAAGACAATGTTTTAACAAAGCCAAAAGAATATATACAGTGGCAGTGGCATAGTGAATCTTTGTTTCCTTTTGTGGTTTTCCATGAGTCTTCGCTTATGCTTCACTATTTTTGACTTATTGCTGTAGTTTTTTTGTGTATGCTTGTCTGAATTTCAATGGCTAATTTGTTTATTGTTGTTGTAGCCAAAGATTTGTTCAAATTTTTAGGATGAAAGTCATGTTTATAAGTCCTATACATAGGATTGTGCCAGGCTATTCAAAATAATTTTCATTTGTCATATTCTAGAGGCTGTAAATAGCGTTGACAAATCGTGAGCTGCATTAAAAAAGGGACCGAGATTATATGCCATAAATACTATAAAATCGATTATGCTAACATTCTAACGGCAGTATTCATATTCATCATCATTTGTTGACAAAAACAATTTGAATAAAAAAACTCATCACATACAAGTATTCGTCAACGAGGATATCTCAAGGTCATGTATCTTAAAGAAATGATTTTTTTTCTTCTGACATACAAAAACTTAAGCAATAATAAACAATATTCAGTATCTTTTAGAGAAAAATTATTTTTATTTAGTTCAAAGTCTTTAAAAAATAAAAGTAAAAATATTGCCTAATTTTAGGCTTATTATTACTGAAAATTCAGTACAGTTAACTTGTTATCCTATTAAAACCATTAATTCAAATTCACACAAAATGTAAAAAAACTGAAGCCTACTTTTAGGCTTCTTTGCGAAAAAAAAAAAAAAAAAAAAAAAAAAAAAAAATATATATAAAAAAAAAAATTATTTTGCTTGTTATGTCAAAGCATTTTTTTTATTTTTCTTTTGAATAAATCCATCTGCATTTTAATTTTCTCCCTCATTTACGCTTCCTGACATTATTGCCTTAAACAAAACTGTTTGCTTCCTAAAAATAGGCAATAAATTGTAAAAGAAGAGTTATTTTTGTTATTTCTAAATAAATGATGGTCTTTAAAATATTCATTTACATTTATAATGTTCCTCCGCTATTATCTACAACCTCTGAAAATAAAAAAGGGTTCTATTGTATATACAAAATGGCGGTAATTGAAGAGGGTCTTTTGTTGACAAATACCATGATCATTTCTATAGAAAATTTTATTTAAAAGTAATGAAAACATTCAAATTTTAGAAAAACAAATAAGAAAGAGGAGGTTTTTAGAATACCCTAAAAGTATGCTGTAAAAAATGTCTACGCTTTAAATTTTTTAGGCTTTAATTAAAGCATTAAAATCGATATCTTAAAATAATTGCTTTCACTGTTTAGATATTAATTAAAATGTTAATTGTATTTCTTCATTTGTTTACAATATTTACCCCTTTAAATAGGCTTTGAATTTTATTTGAATCCTATGTGAACTTAAACCTTGTTTATTTACCATAAAAATTCAATTTAATTTTGTTTTAAAAGCCTGTAAAAAATATATTGCCATTAAACATTTTTTGTTTTAAAAGCCTGTAAAAAATATATTGCCATTAAACATTAAGTAACTTTAAATATTAAATCTTAATGCCTAGTTTAAGGCACTTTCTTTTAATAGAAAATTAAATTGTTTATTCTATTAAAACGCTAAACAAATTTGTTACTGTTTTACAAAAAATAGAAAACAATCACAAAGAAATTTCCCATCATTAATAAATTCTGTAGAACAAAAAATTCTAAAACATACTTTAGGGAGCCTTACATAAAAAACAATTTGAAAAATACTTTCCATTTCTTTCACAAAACACTTGACATTTTACTGCATACCATCATCTAGAGGACAAGAAACCATTCAATTATTTATACACAATATTTTAAAATGTTTATTTTATTTTATTTTTGCTTAGCATAGCTTTAGGCTCTTACTGGGTAATATAGCATGTTAGGGTCGGTTTTCTTGCAATTTCTTGTTGTTGTTTTTTTTTGGTAATTTAATAGGGTGTTTATAGGTTAAATGTTCGGTTGCCTAATATTTAATTGTAAAATTTACACTTACAAACTGCCTATAATAGGAGAGTTTGACTTTTTTGGTTAAAGGCAAAGCAATTATATGAATAAATATTTGGAAAGCCAGTAAAGGAATACAATAAGGAAGTTGATGTTCATGAAATTTAAACATATAAAGGCATAAAGTTATGCAAGAATTTAAATTCTATTAAATTATTTCAATTAATTTCACTGCATAGCTTTTTAATAGATTTTTTTGTTTGGCATCCTAAAACTATGCTTCATTTAAGAAAAATTATTATTAATAAACGACTTTAGAAACACTTAAAACCGAGATTAATCATGAAAGAAAATCACACAGTTTAGAAGGTGAATTTTTATACTTTGGCCAAAGAATAGGCTCTTTGTGATGCTTCAAATCAATATCCAACAAGGTGATCCAAACTACAGGAAACCATTTCGACTAACACAATAAATTTTTATTGTGGAGAGTTTGGTTGAATATCTATCTGATCTTGCGTAACAAGAGCCATGTTCTAACGCATTAAGTGGCAGATAATCTCTTCTTTCAGAGATCTATAAGTAACGTAATAGTATGATCGATTGCCATATGATTTAAGGCATTAAGTGAAACAGTGTTCTTTTTGTAAATAATTTGCTGTCAACGAAGTTGATCCGATCAAAAAATTGACTGGAGAATACTCTACTTATAGCCTGCAATAAAATGTCCCCCAAAATCTCTAGATCTTGGAGCCCGAAATTTTCTTGAGAAATCTCCGAAGAACGACGATCTTACGTCTAAAATGAAATACTTGATTCCTGGATGAGGTAGTATCACAGAAAATAGAGCCAATTATGGAGAATACCACTGAACAGTAAACTTACGTTGAAGTCTCATAAAGAAAGCATCTGAAGGAAAGCCAATCCTGCCATAATGATATGCAGAAGGCTTGCAGAAGAATCTCATGGCAGCAAAACAAGAATTATACTTTGAATATATACCGTGATGGTTAGGCGCATTGTGATCTATAAGGACAGCAGCAGCAGAATGACTTTGAAAGTGGAAAGATGAATTTGGGTAAGACTGCCATGTGTTGGTAAAGGCGGAGGATTGAAAACCTCTAATATAGCAACACTGAAGGCTCTGTGGTATTTAAACTAGTTGCACGAAGACTATGCTTCGGATAATGACAGACATGTCTGATACGAAATTCATTAAGAGGCATCGTGATCTTATAAATCGAATAAGTGACAGCTCCCTTCTTAGCTGTTAACAGAACAATTAACCTTCATGATTTTGAAAAATGTTTGGATGGCATTGGACGCTACATATTGTTTTAAGAGAGACGGCTTATTTTTCAGTAATAAATAGAAGTCTGGGACATCAGAATTAATAAGTATTTTAACATGGCACTCTAGACTCCAATAATACAGCAGAATAAATCATCTCAACATATACTTGAAACCTGTGCGGCTTTAATTGATCTCAGAAACTGAAACACTTAAGTGCGTATTAAGTATAAGGGTATCACTTTCACGGAACAATAGACTAAAGTTTGTAGAGGCAAGGATTTGGAAGAGATATCTAATAAATATTGGCTACGATTTAATAAATTTTGATTTTTTAAACAAATTATTCAAAATTTTTTCTCAAATTTCTTTTAATTTTTTTATCCTTTTTTATAAATCCCTTGAACCTATAAAAATATTTTATTTTATAATAAAAATTTGTCTTTCTTTTATTAGAAAGACATAAATTCCCTAAAGAAACACAAAATATTTGTATTGTTTTTATTAACAATAGAATGCAATTTAAATAAATAATTCAAGCACAACCATATATATTCTCTTCAAACATTTGCTTTTTTTTATTTTTTTTAAACAAAGAAAACTAAATAAATGTAGTAAATTCAATTAAAAACACACAAAATGGTTTTTTTTATCCAATAAAACAAATAAAGAAAACATAAATAAATTCTTTGTATTTATTTTCTCTTTTTAGCCTTAAAGTATGCTTTAATAAAAATACAGAAATTTTCTCTATCTTTGCCTTAAAGCATGCTTTAATTAAAAATAAAAATTTCATTTTTAAATAAATTGATGAAAATAAATATTTCCTTTAAATTCAGCACAATGTAATACGAACACAAATGTTTATTTACCACCTAAAAGTAGGCTACAATAAAAATTGTGTGTAGTATAGGTCAGGGTAGATTAAATTGGCAGCCGAATTCAGAAAGTATAGATTACTTGGGTCTTATAAACTCAAGTTATTGTACTGATAGTACTTATTTACTTACTTAATTGGCCAATACATTCCTTTAGTCAGGTTTACAACCTTCTTTTACTCTTTGAGTTGCCAGAAGGCTGCTGAGAGAAGGCAGTCGGCGAAGAAATATTTTTTTTTCTAAATTTCGTTTTATTCGAGACTTTTGATTTGAGATTTGTGTAGTGGGCTCGGTTCTAATAAACCAATACATATACTATTGACTAGACTATGACAACTTCCAAAGTGCCGGACAGTAACGGTAGACAAATCACTGAAGGCAATGTTGTTTCCCAAGGAGAACTGGGACACTGTGGTGTAGTTCACACAAAGCATGGTGAATAGCAGAGATCTGCAAGTCTATGTGAGAAATGGTGCCAAATGGAAAAACTCCACACCATGATTTAATATCGTAGTGTGGTCCCTAAAGTATGCTGTAATTTATTTTCCTAAAATTTATTACAAATGTTTGCCTTCTCTTAACACAAATATCATTTCAATTTAAAATTCTTAGTTTTAAAGTTACTATTTAAATTTTATTCTTGTTTAAATACCAGTTAATGTACTTTAAGTTTTTTTTTGTTACCTAAAAGTATGCAACAATTTCAAAAGAAAATTCAAACAATAAAATATGAAACTATTTTACTTTTAAGTACGAAATTATTTTGTTACTTTGCAAACATACATATGTATATATGAGCACTGAAACAGTTATTTAATATGGTATAAAATTATTCTCATTTCCCTCACAAAAGCATGCTTTATTTTCTTTTTAAAACCTCCTTAACAGTTACGGTTTCTTTTTTATTTTTGTTTTTTATTTTGCTTTTTTATTTCTTATTACTTTAAGGTTGTTAAAATATATGGCAATTAACTTTTTTATTTACTCCTTAAAGTATGTAATAGTTTTTAATATTTCATAACTTTAACTTCATGTTCGAAACTTTGTGATGACGTTCATAAATTGTATTGTTTTTAAAATGTAATGATTATTTCATTTACTTCCGTTTTAATTATGTGTGTCATGCTCCCAAAAGCAAACACTTCTTAAGAAGAAATATTTTTGTTTTTAGTAAAGAGTCTATTTATAAATAAGAGGGAAATCTAGTTCTTATTTAATAAATGAAATATTTTCAACAGCTTAGGAGCAGTAAGGAAAATTATGAAATTTATTTTTTAATACCCTAAAATTAGGCCACAAATGTTTGCCTAATTTTATAATTTTTGCTACAATATGTTTTCTTCAATTTATTAGAGCATATATAAAAATGAAAATAAATTCTAATTTTCATTTGCTCAATTTCACATTTTAGCTGCCCAAAACTGTGTAATAACATTTAACAAAATTATTCTGCTAAACCCTAAGTGTAGGCAAAGATTTTCAAATATTTTTCATTTTAAAATATCAAAATTTATTTATCGTTTACTTAATAACATATAATTTCGTAAATTTCGTCTAAAAGTAGGCAACAAAATTTTATTATAAATTAAAGCCTAAAATTAGGCAAATATTGTTTAATAAATTTTTTAAAATAAAATAAGAATGCATATATAAAAGTTTAAAGAAACTCTAGTTCAAACTTACCAAATGCTGTATTTTTAGTAGCCTGAAAGTAGACAATACAAAATTGAATTAATTTTTAAACAATCTAAAAGTAAGCAAAAATATGAATACATTTTCCAAAACATTTATTTTAAGAGAGTAAATTAAGAAATTTAAAAGATCTGATTCACATTCAGTAAATGTAATAATTCTCACAGCCTAAAAATAGGCAGATAATTTGTTACAAAATGTTCTCAAAAGTTTAGATTTCTTAGGATTAAAGAATTAAACAGTCTTAAAATAAAATAATTCAGCCAAAGTTATAAAATATTATTAGAGTGCCTTAAAGCATGCTTTTCATTTAATTAAAAAATTTTAATTTCCTGCATTTAAATAAAATATTTTTTTTAATTTTCTTATAATTTTTTATACATTTGTGCTACCAATTCTTTCGTTTAAATCTGCATTCTTGACTTTCACCAGTTTATTGTTCCAGAAAAAAATGTTGAAAAAAAGAAAACTGGAAAAAACTATTTAATATTCGTGTGCCATATCAAAAGAATTATAAAAAAACAACTACACCCTCCTCCATATTCAATTTCTACTCGATAAACTTTCGACAACATTTACATAGAAAAGCAAGAAAAAGAAGAATAAAATATACACGAAAAATAAAATCAAGGAATTTCGACTACAACTGTTGGCATAAATGCTACCATGTGTACAAAAGTATATGAATCCGCATGAAACTTTAAATTGCAATCGAATGAATGTGATCTTGGAAAAAAAATGCCACTGAGAAGTAGAGAAATACTTTCAACACTTTATAATATTTAAACGGCAGAATATATAAAATACAGTGGACTGTCTAAAAGTAGGCAATAATTTTTGGAGAATAATTTTTTTTTGGAAATCAATCCTGAATTTTTCCTTTGAGTTAGTTTAGTTTGTGATTTTTCCAGATTCCAAAGCAACGCACTGCATGAGCAGGGGGCCATGCCCTAAATGTTAGTTTTACATTAAAAAAATTGCCTACTTTTAGCCAGTAATAACAAATAATAATTAAAACCTCTAAAACGACAAACTTGATTAAACAAACCTTATGATGGCATGCCAAAAAAATTCTTTGAAAAAATGTTGCCTATTTTAAGGGACCTAAAAAATTCCTCGTTCTCTAGTTTTTACTTTATCGATAACAGCGTTTAAAAAGTGTGTGTGCAATAAGTTGAAATCAGCTCAAACCTTGTCCCTTTTACATTCATTTCCACTCTCTGTTTCTCGCTCACTCTCTCTCTCTCTCTCTTTACTTTTCTTGTTCTACAAGCTGGTTAACAAAGTTACTCATAAAACTTTAACAAATCTTCTGCTACAATGATTTCAAATACCAACCCATACATGCATTTTTTCTCCGTTAATAATCCGTCTATAAACGAACAGTGAAACCTGGTTTAACCAATCCTTAGACAATTTCTCGAAAAATTCTCTCTTCAAGTGTTGGATCACTGTGTTTCTTTTTTTTTTTGTTGTTTTTTGGTTGTTGTTTTGGAAAGTACTAGAATAAGTGTTCGTCTGCCAGCTTTTCTTTATCACGTTGAAATTAATGCTGAAAGTTTGGTGACTTTTTGAAAGCCAGAAAAACTAAGACCGAGACGAAGAAAAATTATGAATTGTTTGCACACTTGGTGAGGGAAATAAAAACATTTTTGGGAGAGGAAAAAATTAGGCATTAAACAGCGACAGGTTTTGGCTGTAAAAGAAAGAAAACTAGATATTGGGAATTTTATATCAAAGCATTGAGAGTTGCACATATGGTTGGTGCGATGGAAGAACGAATTTCAATCCACTGACTAATTGACCACGAACGAATATGCTTTATGCAGAACAAAAATTTGCTTTTAACCAAACCAGAATCACCCTTAGGAACCACATAAGATATACTACGCAAAACACGATGACGATGTCCAAAGAATATCTTTTCTGTCATTGCCAGTTTCATAGAAATCTGAGATGAAATACTGGTTGGCACCCAGAATTTATTTACAAAACACGTCTGGCGAAAGGTGATTGGAATAAAATCCACACTTTCATTAAACTATTAGGATGGTAACGAAATGCCATCGTTATTCCATCAGAATCCCATAGGACCCTAGTAAGTAATGATTTTTCAGACGACCACCAGTTTAATCCAACCAAACATTACTTCGAACATACCCACTATAGGGCAAAACCACTATCTACCAGCTGGTTAAGAAAGTAACGTTAGAGCTTAGCAAACATGCATGCATGACGTTGAAATGCGAATCATTTACGTACTAATAAATACGTGTGTGTGTGTACAAACAAATGCGATTATTTTATATAGCATAAGCTAAGGGGCAAGAAGAGTAGGTTGCGCAAATATCTACAGAATAACCAGGCCAGGTCCCTGCTAGTTGTTAGGGTAAGTAAATGATGGCAAAGCCAAGTGCTGTAAATCCTTCAAAACGGTTTCCTTTTGCTATGTTTTCTCTTTAGAGTTGTCGTTGTTAATATTACTTTTTGTTGTATTATATGTATGTGTGCGTACAAGTTGACTGCCGTCAATGTGTCAAAAATTTGTTTAAAACTCTCTCAAGGATATTTCAAGCAGCAGGTTATTTATCGTCAACTTGATGTTGACGTTAAACGTAACTGTAGTTTTATTTATTGTTGTTGTTGTTATTGTTGTTTCTGGCTAATGGTGACAGTTCAGAATACAGCTATATTCTGCTGAAAGTGAGACAATGCTTGTATGTACCCCCTTTCAAAAGGAAACAGCAATTCATTGATTGTTTTCTTATATTATAACCAGGATATTGCATTCTTTTGAGTATAGAAAACTTTGAGAGGGAGATTGAGAGAGTGAGAGAGAGAGAGATTGGCGGAGTATAGTTATTTATCAAAAATGTTCATTAACTTTTAAAAAGCTAAAGTTAACGCATATTTTTCTTATTCCCTTAGTATTCCCCCTTATTTTAATATTTCATATATAAAGCATAATTTTAGGGTTGCAGAAAATTGAGAATTTTTGATTACTTATTAAAAAAAAAAAACAAGAAAAAGAAATTCTTTAGTAAAATTTAAAATAAATTCTTTATTATTTAAATTAAAAATATTTTTAAAAAATTTTCCCTCAGCCTCGCCCTTCCTTTATCCTGAATTTTTATTTATCCTTTAAACTATTCTGCTCTAATGATTGCCATTCATTGATTTTCCTTCCATCCTTACATAAATGATCATTTTACTATCAACACCTGAATGTATGCTTTAAAAATAAACAAAACATTTTCATTGTCTATACTGAAACCCCTTAAAGTATGTTGAAAACTACAATTTATCGATTTTTGTATTTATTTAAGTTAAGTTCAGAAATTCTATTTATGGCCACAAATGAATTCAATTGTTAAAGAAATAAACAAAAAAGAATTTAAAAAAAATAGAAACAAACAATTTCCATTTAACTGCACAGGAAAACAGGGCAACCTTTACAAACGTGATAATTTCATTAACAAAATATTCACAAATACATCATTTCTTTAAACAAAATTTTAAAAACTGAATATTAAGTCTCCTGAAAGTATGCTAAAAAAAATATATATTTAATCCTCAAAAGTATGCTATATTTTTTTGCAAAAGTTTACACCTTCAGTATTCGTTTCTTATTCCTCTTACTGTCTGATGACAGATTTTCTTTCAACAAAAATTCTCTTTACAAATGTCATAATCAAAGCCAAACAGATCTCTTCTCTTCTAAAAAAAATCAAAAATAGAAAAAACTTCCCACAAAACTTTTGTGTACAATACAATTCCAAATTGAATCAAACCAACTATTTGTGCGCAAGTTTGTAAACCTTACCTTGCATTACATTTACTCACTCAATCAATTCCATACCTCAGTAAGGCATCATCACATAGTCTTTGCCAGTATCAACACATAACTGTGATGACAAGTACCCCCCTTTTAACTTTGGTATGCTTTAAATACACCATTATTCCTGTAGTATTTGCTTAAAACAGATGCTTGATTAAAAGTTCTTCTCATTTCATAATTGCTTTAAAAACATTTTTCGTTGCCCACTTTAAGGGGGTGGACAATTTGTACCAAAGCATAGTTACTGCTGGCATACAGTTGAAAGGCTTCAGTTTGAAATCTTGTTAATGGTCTACGGTATGGTGATTAAAGTGCAAATTCTGCGTGCAGTGGAATCTGTCCAATGGTTCTGTACGGCTTTCTGTTGCAATTAGTGAAGCTGCATAAATTATGCGCCATGCCTTATGGCACACGTGTGTGTGAGTAATGTAAAGCTTTTGTGATTAGCGAGAAACCACAAAAACTGATTTCCACAAAAACTTGTAGGATTTTACGCTGAATTGTGCAGTTAAAAGTATGCTATGATGACCTAGATATGAGATTTAAGCAGCGATTAAAGCAAAAACTAAGGCACATTCAAAATATGCTACAAAATTTAGAAATAGCCCCTTAAAGTATACCACGAAAATTCTTATGATTTATTTTCATAAAATCTTCTAACCCAAATCCAGACGTAAAGGAAGATTTCGGTTCTAAAAACATTCCTACTATCCACCTTGAAGTTAATTACCAACCAATTAATCTGTACTAGTCAGAAGAAAAAATCTATTACTCACAAACGCAGTCAAATAATTTTTTAAACTGCTAGTTAGTATTTTTCATTAAAAATTTATGTTAAAATCAAAACAAATTTAAATTTATTTAAATCTACATAGCCCAAAAGTACGCCACAATTTACCTTACACCGGAAAGTATGCTATGAATTCATTAAAAGTATTATACATAATGAAAAACAAACTATCTCTTTAATTAATGTGAACGAAAACTTATTCCTGTTTAAAAAAAAAATCAGTTATGAATTTTTACCTTGAAATAGGCAATAATTTTGTTAATTAAAAACTTTTTTGTAAAAAATATTTAAATAATTTCAATTAAAACTTTAAATTGAAACCAAATAAATGTATGAGTAAGGAATATATGTATGTTTTTAACAAATTATTCCCACCTGAAAATATGCAACACGTTATATTAAGCTTAATAAAATGCAACTACAACTAGGTCTGTATTTATAATGAGGAACAATGTAAAACTAAATTTAATGAAATAAACTAAACTAAACCGTTCTTCCAAGCTATAACTTGGGTGGTGTGAGAAGCTAGGTTGTAACTGCACTGCTTGTCATTCGATCATTAAAACTTTAGGCATGACTTGAAAATGAATATTGGCACTGGAACCTCTGGACTAGAGGCTTCTCGAAGAAGTCTGTGTATTCCGATCTCCAATATAGCGAAACTAGTTTGGAAACTGAGTCTGGGATATGATAGTTAGCTACGAAGACAGTTAAGATACTTTAAAGGCAAGGCTTGGGCATTACGTCAATTCAAGAATGGTTACAGTCTATAGTTTTGAGTTCTGTGGCACAGGGCTAATGGGTCTGCGAAGGAAGCCAAAGACAATAAGTAGTGCACCGGTCAGACGTTTAGAATAAAAAGTATTTCTTTTGGAGACTTCCTTTTAGCAATCTTCTGGCAAAAACTCTGAAAGTAAAGTGTAACTAAGTCAATGGTAGTGTATGCTTTACTAGAATGGATAGACGTTCTCAAAAATATTGCCATATAATATGCGATAATGATCAAGTTCCTTCAATTCCTAAGCACCCAAAAGTATGCAACATTTTCTGTACACATTCGTAAATCTCTTTCCCTTGTAAATAAATTTTAATGTAATTTCTTATCGTTTTCTTTTATAGTTTCTTTTCAATATCTATTGCCAAGTTATTACAAGTGAAGTCAGTACTTTAGTTTAAGCCAACAGCCTGAGCATATGCAATAATTTTCTATTTGCAAGTAATATTTGTTTAAAAACTGCAGTAATTTTTCTTTCATAGTTTTAATATACAGTTGTGGTTAACAAACTAGCAGTAAGGTTTCATTGATGCCTTGGTACATATATTCCTTAAGACCTTAAAGTATGCTATAATTTCTCTTATTTGTAGATAAAAACAAGAATAAACTGAAGACGGATAATAAATTTATTTTAAATCTTTGCTTGTTACGTTATTGCCACCGGCATAGAGTATTGATTGTTGCAACAGATGTTTTAAAGTGATTTGTATGAATGTAAAAGAGAAAATTTAGAAAAAAAAATAATTAGAAAATTGTGGTATAGTTTAAGGCGTTAGCCATACATAAAACGAAGTTTACAAACGGAAAATGCTTAGAATTTATTCAGTTATGCTTTGAAAGCAAAACATTAAGGAATTTATCTCAATTACTATAAATACTATTGTGCTTAAAATCTCCGGCCTAGAGTGTCTGTCTCCTATTAAATATTTTTCACCTGAAGTGTATTCCATTTAGCGAAAGATTTTCCATTGGACAACCATTGTGGCAAGATCCAAGCGTTATAGTGAAATAAAAATTGAAATACCCACCCGCTAAAAAAATATCGTATAATTATTAAAGTTTATATAAAACATTGCCAAAAAATTCTAATTTATAATACTTTTGGGATTTCATTTAACCGCTCTAATGCCATGTCATGCTTATACCCAGTAGTTTAACAGAAATTTATCTTTCTAGCACCCCATCCACTTTTTTAACAAAGAATAGACAGACACTTCCGTTTTATCGGTAAACACTAGTTTTTGTCAACTTTATTTTACGAGAAAAGTTTTAGTTTTTGTTTCTGTAGTTTATTTTCAGTACGTGTTTGCGCCACGTTTCTATTTTTTCATTTGTACAAATAAATTGTCTTTCCCACGCAGAACATTTTCATCAGTTGGATGTGTATACCTTCGGCTAATCATGCTTTTTTCCTGGTTTATTGAAGTTTACTTTTTAAAAGTTTTTCTTTTGAAATGTCTATCAAAACTAATGAGTAAATGTTGAGGTTTAATAGTGAGAAATGTATAGATTTTATTGGATTTTAAAGCATAACTTTAGGCGAGAAAACATTTTTCTATAAAATCGACTAGCTCCATAAAGTATGTTGGAAATCTAAACTCAATGCTTTTATGCATTGAATCTCTTAATTTTTAAATTATTAATGCAATTGATCATGTAGTATAAAAACCACAACTAAAAATATTTTAAAAAAATTAATTGCTCCTCAAGTTATACTACAAAATAAATAAATAATAAAACACACCAAAAACACTTTTTATAAAATTAATTGGCGGCTTAAACTGTTCAACACTGTTAGTATTTTTTAAAATTTTAAGACTTCTGTTTTGTTTCTTTGTACTCTAAGAAAAATCTACTCGCATAAAGTGTTTTGAAAAAGTTTACTGACTCCCTAAAGTATTCCACGAAATTAAACTGCATACCTTTACTTACTTAATTGGTCATTACAACCCCTTAGTCAGGATTATAACCTCGTTTCTCACATAGCTCATGATCTGTAGTCTCATTTAATTCGTGAGTGGCGGTAGCTATTGTTTGGCGACCACACTGACTTAGATATTTTGAGAAATTTTTATGGCAATTTTACTTTGGTCTTAAAGTTTTTGCTAAAGGGAAGCCGGCGAAAGAAATTTGTTTCTTTTCTTTCTTTCGCTTGTTTTTATATTATATTGGAGATATCTAAAACAGGTATTAAACGGGTTCTAGTCTAATAAGACAAATAGAAAATTGTCCTCTTACGCTTTCATTTGTTTTTCTATGTTAAAAACAAAAATACCTTTTTAAGAATTTTTTACATCTGAAAGTATGCAACAAAATTATAATTTTAAGCCCTGTTGTTCGAAAAAAATGATTTGAACAAGAATTAAAATATTCAAAAGATTGCATGCCTCCATAAAGTATACTTTAAAATGTAACGCCTTTGAATAATATGTTTTAACTTTGTAACATGACTCAAGAATACTTACACACATGCACAGAGCTCAAAGTTAATTGAAAATTAAATTAAAAATTTCCAATTGAAATATTTTAAGGCATACTTTTAGGTATAAAGAAATTGTGTTTTCAATTTTTTAAGTAAAATATTTACACTTTGAGGTAAATAAAAGAAACTTTAAGTTGGCATTGTCATTTTAAAAAGCTGAAAAGGTAATAAAAAGCCTTAAAGTAGGCTTATGATGTGATCTATTTGGATAAATAACAAACGGCCTTAAGTCTCAATTATTTTAATAATTTAATTAAGGTGTTTGGAAGAAGTTTTTACATAAAACTCTTTAATATGCAAGAATTTAAAAAGTTGAAATTGGAGTTAAATAAGCCTAAAAGTATGCTTACTAAACATACACATTTATATCTAAAACATGCCCTTGCTTATCCTTTGGAAATATATAAAGAATTATTAACCATTTAAAAGCATACCTTTTGTAAACTAATACAAAAACATGATCTTTATTTTAACCACTTAAACTGTGCTTCATTTTTTTTGCAATATTAAAGTTACCGAATTAACCTAAAAATCTACCCTGTAACCTAATTATAAATTAATTCTTAATACTTATATTTACATATACATTGAATTAAAAACTGCTACCTACTTTTAGGTCTCATATATATTTTGTTATAAAGATTATAACAAATCTCTAATCATTTCAATTTATGTTTGTTTTGTATGGAATTATTAATCCTGTTGAAAATAAATTTCACTCTCGCATGTGTCATGTCATGTCATATGTCACATGTCATTTCGTAAATTAATTTCATTTATTACGTGTTTGTTATGATTTAGTATACTATATACATATGTGCTATAAAATTGTTTTTTGGGGACTGGGTTTATTTATTTTTCTAAATTTTTGTCACTGAAAATAAATCCCAGTGAAATTTTTAATTCATAAAAATATGAAACTCTTATACGAGAACAAAAGTGTCAGTTTTTTTTTTCATATAATGCATTTAGTTCGTAAAAAAGTCCTTCAAAAATAAAAAACTATAATTAGTATAAGAGTTTAGTAGTGTATAAGAGTTCCTTTAAGTAAAGAAAAATTTTATCAATATGGAAAAGTGATGAAGAAAAACCAAACTCATATTGGAAACCTGGAAATTATTATTAGTATAAGAGTGTCTTCGAGCATAAGACTAATAAATTTGCATTTTTTCCATTAATACTTGAAAATAATGAATAACAACAACAATTGTATGAAAGGCTAGAAATTACTGTAAGAGTATAAGACTTTCTAAGTGTATAAGACATGCAAAACATATCAAATTATTGTATAAATAAAGCAACTTAAGCAAATGCTGAAGCAAATACTTAAGCAAACTTAAGAAAATACTTAAGCAAATGCTTAAGCAAATGCTTAAGCAAATACTTAAGCAAACTTAAGAAAATACTTAAGCAAATGCTTAAGCAAATGCTTAAGCAAATACTTAAGCAAACTTAAGAAAATGCTTAAGCAAACTTTAGCAAATGCTTAATGCAAATGTGGAATAAAGGAATTGTGGAATAAAGGAATTGTGGAATAAAGGAATTGTGGAATAAAGGAATTGTGGAATAAAGGAATTGTGGAATAAAGTAATTGTGGAATAAAGGAATTGTGGAATTGTGGAATAAAGGAATTGGGGAATTGTGGAATAAAGGAATTGTGGAATTGTGGAATAAAGGAATTGTGGAATAAAGGAATTGAGGAATAAAGGAATACAGGAATTGTGGAATAAAGGAATTGTGGAATAAAGGAATTGTGGAATAAAGGAATTGTGGAATAAAGGAATTGTGGAATAAAGGAATTGGGGAATTGTGGAATAAAGGAATTGTGGAATAAAGGAATTGTGGAATAAAGGAATTGTGGAATAAATGAATTGTGGAATAAAGGAATTGTGGAATAAAGGAATTGTGGAATTATGGAAGTGTGTAATAAAGGAATTGTGAAAAACAATTTACTTTGTCCGCCCACTCATTCCTGTTTTCCCACAGAAGGACCTTCAGTGGATTTTAAAATCTGAAATCTCAGAAAATTTCAAAATCTACTATGAAAACACGCTCTGTTAAAGATTCTGGCGATTGGATTAGTTAAAGGGACGTACAATGCTTTAAAAACAATTTACTTTGTCCGCCCACTCAGTCCTGTTTTCCCACAAAAGGACTTAGAGTGGATTTTAAAATCTAAAATCTCAGAAAATTTCAAAATCTACTATGAAAACACGCTCTGTTAAAGATTCTGGCAATTGGATTAGTTAAAGGGACGTACAATGCTTTAAAAACAATTTACTTTGTCCGCCCACTCAGTCCTGTTTTCCCACAATATTGATTTATTTATCGGAGTACAATAGCTTACGGAAATGTGTGATTATCTGTTAATTGTAGTTCTTATTACGCAATATTTTGTAACAGTGATTAACTGAGAGTAAATCAAATTGCCACGATAAGTTTATTCAAAATCCGTTGTTTGGTGTGGGCTTTAAGAGTTCCGCTTTTAATGGTGAGAAGCTGGGTTACAGTCCTGATTAAAGTATTGTCATGATCTATTAAGAACCAAGTGACTGTATTTGTGTTATTATCAAACTATGCTGGAAATTACATTATTTTCACCATAAAAAACCAACAGTTCCAACAGTTTTAAGAAAAAACTGTTACTGGGTTACGGCAAAGCAATCAACGTTTTAAACCCCATTATTAAGCACCATGCATTGTTATTTAAAATTAAAAAAAATTTATGGTTTCTATGTTGGTGAGGATATGTTCTATGAATTTTTGATTTTTATTCTTTTCAATATGGCTTAAAAATGAAGAACTAAATTAAATATTACAATACGTGTATGAAATTATAAAATATAAACTGGAAATTTCGATTAAACCCGCATAATATGTTTGGAAATTTTTTTTTGTTGTTTTAAATTCTAAGCCTTTAATCAAGCAACAAGTTTAATAAAAAAAAAACCAAAAAAAAATTAAATTGATTTAAAGTATACTTTTAGGAAAACCCTTATTGTATGAACAAATCTCTTTAATCGCCTTTACAACAATTCTCCCCTTTCATTACTCTTATACTAATTCAATGCTCTCCCCCAAATTTGTTTGGTAATTGATTTAAAGAACATATACATTGGCTTTAAGAAATGTTATGGTCTTATGCTCTTTCCTTTCACATCCAAGGGGCTTAAAAAGAATATCCTTATCATCATTGTTGATGCTGATGATAACGTTTTCAAGGCTCAAGAAAAATCACAGATTTTCTTGTTATTACCCAACCGAAGATGACACTTTGTTCTGCACATACATACATACAGTAGCCGGCGTAAGACTGTCACAAAGATAAAATCGTATACACATAATGATTTTTTTTTCTTGTATCCTTAATTACTGTTAAATAAAGTAACAAGTAATTAAACAATCTTAAGAGGACACGTTAAGCCTAATGTGTATGTCTCTTAAGGCATACGAGCATAATAATGATAGGATGTATGTATGTACGTATGGATGAATACAACTTCTTAAATTTTTCTAATTTATCCTTTAAAAACTTATCTACGAACAGGTCTTATATTACTTTGTTTCACTTTTTTAAAACTAATTAAGATCGTTTAATTACTCACATAATTTATTAAACTTAAGATTTATACTCCACTTACTTACTTACTTAATTGGCCAATACAAGCCTTTAGTCTGGCTTACAATCTAGCTTCTCACACTAACCATGTTGTGTACGTAAATTTCATTTATAAGCACCAGGAGGACCTACACTTTAATGTCGACTCCGAACGGCAGATTTTTGAAAATAATTTCAAGACAACTTCAGAGTTTTCTAAAGGGTCCGCCATCTAACGTTTTTTTTTTTATTCAACTAGTGCTTATTTCGTGAATGGTAACACTTAGCTCATGTCTGATTTGACAGATAATTAGTTTTATCCTTCCGCTGAACGAATATTGATCATCCAATGCGTTTTCGCTTCGCTAAGTGGGCCTGCGATCGACTTACAGAAGATGCCGATTTTGGCAAAAAAAATCCTCTTTTTAGATGAAGCTCATTTTGATCTGGGCGGGTATGTAAACCAGCAAAATTGTCGCATTTGGGGCACAGAAAACCCGCATGCATTCATTGAAAAGCCGACGCACCCAAAACGAGTTACTGTTTGGTTCGGATTTTGGTCCAGAGGCATAATTGGGTCATTTTTCTTCGAAAATGAGCAAGGAGTGGCCGTTACAGTCAATGGCGATCGTTATCGGGCCAAGTTGAACGAATTTTTGTTTACAAAAATTCAAGAGGAGGATATTGGCAACATTTAGTTTCAACAGGACGGCGCTACGTGCCACACAGCCGAAGCTACACTCCAGAAGCATAATTGTGCCATTTTTCTTCGAAAATAAGCAAGGAGTGGCCGTTACAGTCATTGGCGATCGTTATCGGGCCATGTTGAACGAATTTTTGTTCACAAAAATTGAAGAGGAGGATATTGGCAACATTTGGTTTCAACAGGACGGCGCTATGTGCCACACAGCCGAAGCTACAGTCGTTGTTTTGCGCCCTGTTTTTGAAGATCGTATTATCAGCCGCAGAGCTGATGTCGTTTGGCCAGCTCGGAGCTGCGATTTTACACCGTTGAGCTATTATTTGTGAGGTGCCGTCAAAGATAAGTGTTACGCCGACAAGCTAAAGACAATTGACGCTTTAAAGGACAATATTCGTGAAGCCATTGGTGAAATACAGCTGCACACAATCGATAATGTGCTTAAAAATTGGACCGATCGTGTAGGCTACTGCATGGCCAGTCGAGGCAGCCATTTGAATGAAATTATTTTCCATTATTAACCGGAAGAATTATACCTTCAAATAAAAAAAAGAAATTTTAGAAAATATTCAGTATTTTTTTTTTACAGCATTTTCAAAAAAAAAAAAAAGTTATTTGGCGGACCCTTTAGAAGACTGTTGGGAGGGAGTACTTAACCCAAAGAAATATTTTTTTTCTCATATTTTCTTTAGTTTGAAATATCAAAGCTGAGGTTTGAACTCACGAGCTCTCGCCTAGTAAGGATTAACACTATCTACTTGACTACGACTAGTGCGTTTCTATGGCTTCCTTTATACTGGATGGTTGAACATAGTTGGGGACAAGAGAGCATGTTCAATATCATTAGGATCTGCTGCACTAATATGAATAAGAAGAGGGTTGACTACCGTCTTTCTCCGTCTCGAATGGCCTTTATTCGAAATGTTGAGGTTCTCACAAAGCCACTATATTGGAAGGCATGTTGAAAGATTTGGTTGGTATTCCCCCTGAATACCAGATGTATTCTGAACGAGCTCTTGCTCTAGAAGAAAAATTACCGTCAATTCGCAGCGTTATGGTAGTATGATTACAGCCTTTTTTTTGGTCTGCAATTTAAGATTACAAATCTGCCGGTATATGTACATATGTTTCCAACAACCCAAATTCTTCTTGTGAGTGTGTCCACAAAGTATAAAATGACCCTCAACGGTAAAGAAACATTTTGTTTGTAACATCAGTAATAAGAACCTGTTGCCAGTTACTATATTTACGGCGTTATGCTTCTTTAAGTGGGCTTTATGTGTGCAAATCCAAATAAGAAATATGCCATAATGTTGGCCCAATTCCTAAGAACGCTGTGAAATTGAAAAATTCAGATTATCTGCACACTTTCTCTAACAGAAACGATATTTTCGGTCTGACACACATTTCTAAAACTTACAGCCTCTTGAAATTCCATTACAATCGTGGCAACTTCTTGCACAGTGGGTCAATTTGAGGACCATAATCACGTCTTAATGCTTTCAAAAAGAGGCCACATTATGTGCCTACTTCTAGGGCGTAGTTGTAACTAATTTTTCTGCATTTTCTTGTTTATTAAAGCATTCTCTTATACTTTCAATAACTTTTATCGTATACCGTATAAGAGTTTTATGCAAATCTTTGATTATGTCCACATTCTATTTAAGAAATCCCACAGATTTCATTTCATTTCGTCCAGGCTATCATTAAAACTCAAAACAAATCAAAAAATAAAGCAAATATTCGTAAATACATCGACTTAAAGCTGTCATACTTGCTTTAAATAAAACTAAAACTTAAGAAGCTTAAAAGTTTTTCTTTTTTTTTAAACATCTTTTATAAGCCAGAGAGAAAGAAAATTTAAATCAAAAGACCAAAAGAAAACTGAAAATAAAAATATTTGATTTAATTAAAAACTGATTAAACAAATATTCTGTTCTTTTATCAGATGTAATAATAAAAAAAAAGATTTATTTTAATTATAAAATGTTCTTAATAAAAGTGTATTATACCATGGGGGAAGCTGAGAGATTTTTATCTTGTGATGAAAGAAATTAAAATGAAAATGAAAATTTATAAAGCATATGATTAGACAGAGACATTATTTTTTAGTTTGAAAGGAATTCATTTAGAAGTGAATTAATTTTATTTCTTCTTTTTCTGCAAAAGGAATTTTAAATAAATAATATGAAGTAGTATAAGAGTTTTAAGTTTTATAACACCTTACGTTTAAATAAGGCGCACAGAACAGAAGAGAGTTTCTTAGACAGCATTAAACATTCTGGAAATCTAGTAGCAATATAGAATTTTTTTCTATGCAGAAATACAATTTGCGGAGAATTTAATCAAACTTGATCAAATGCAACTCTAGTTTTGTATTCTCCAATTCATTTTCAGATATTGAGGCAAAGCATACTTTATGGGTTGTAAATTTTTGTCACATATTTCTTTAGTTTTTTTTACAAAATCCTCTTTAAATTTACTAACCCTCTTTATATTAACATACTCTGAAGGATTCACAATAAAAAAAATATTATAATCCCTTTTTAAATATTAAACCATAATATACTTTAAGGGATTTAAAAATATATCACATATTATTATTATTTTTTTCTAAAACACCTTAATATCTGTTCTTATACTAATTTAGTTTCCCTCATTACATTTAAAAAATCCAGAGAAAACCATTGTAAAATTATTCTTATTTTAATCCCTTGATAAATATTAAATCAGAGCATACTTTCAGGTTTTTTGTTTACCTATTTTTTATTATTAGAACTACCAAAAATTGTTACTTACTAACCCTTATTATATTTATGTATATAAGCTAGAAAAGAAATCACTGTTAAAAATTTTATTTTTCATCCCTAGAGTAGGCTTTTCTTTTTTTTTTGCCATTTAATCTTGTTTTTAAAAAAGTGGATAAAACCATCAGAGAGAATGTTGTTTGCATTTAAAAAGTGTTAACATATAAATTTCCCAGAAATACTAATCATAAATGCTTATCACATGTAAATGTAAAAACAACCAGAAACTTGTTGCATAACTTAGGGGGTGACTTTATAAACAAACACGTTTTATCCACATAAATATTTTATAGAGGATAGGAATAAAAAAAGAAAATAAAACTGTCATAGAGGCACTTTATCTTTTTGCCATTAAATTACACAAGATATGAAAACATAAAAAAATATTAAACCAGTAAAAACACCTCAAAGTAGGCAACATATTTATATGAAATATTTGAATTTCATTGAAAAGGGAATGAAATGTTGTAAATGTTCATTTAAATTAAGTATCCTATTAATATGGCGACACAAATTTTCCCGGTAATGCTCAGCAGAACCGACTACTGAAAAATACTTGACAGGGGCTATGGGTTAAGGCTTTCTTATAGAATGCCTGCTGTGTACCACAGACAGTGGTCATTAAAATCTACACATTGCTGGTTATATGGTGAAATTCTCCCTGAAACTGCTACTAATTTACTTTGGCAACCAGGCAGTAACCATTCCCTCATGGGGGAATAGTTAATGGGAATGACCTCTTCCATTAATGTCGATGATTTCTCAAGGAAATTTTGGTTCATTACCCAGACTACCGTCCTCGACCATGAATGCCGGTGATTTCTTATGCAAATTTTGGATCATTCTAAGGTAACTTCCAACACATAAGGGTAGCGTCATAAAAGCAGATGCTGATAAAGAGTGCGGGGCTGATACAATGCTTCGAATTTTGGACATATCGTAGGACATAAGTGTTTTAATTGCCTCAGTAAGCTTGGGTATAGTCTGGACATTGTAGAAGGAAGCTAAATTCATTGATAGAGTGCCCGCGTACTCTGTTCGACTGACGAGGGTTGATTAGCTTTTTTCTTTGAATAGCATGGCTTTCTATTGCTCCTTTGTTGACACTGCCTTATTGAACACCCATATTGAAAGGCATGTCGATAGATTCAATATTCTTTCGCCGTACTTTTCTTTGTAGGAGCTATGGTTATAAGAGGAGAGAGCAATCGTTGTCTCCTCAAGTCAGTGTACAGCACTTGAAATAAAAATGTCACACTTTTCATGATATAAAAACCAATTAAAACAATCCTTACATCAAAAAATTATTTCCATTATAGCTTAGAAATGGAAAATAATAAATTGCTAAAGCAAATCTAAATAGCCTGAAAGCAAGCAACACATATTTTTCACCTATGAATAAATACAAACAATTTTAATTTAGTTTAAATTTGAAATGAATTTTTTAATATTTATGGTACGAAGCGTAAAAATTTGTTTGGATGCCTAAAATTAGGCAATATTTTATATTTTTTTTTAACAAATTCAAATAACCACAAAAGTAGGCTATAAATTATAAGTCATTTTAGTTAAATTTAAAAAAAATACCAAAAGAAAATATGCTATGATAATAAATATGATTTTTCCTAAAAGTAGGCAAATAAATTTTAATAAAAATTTGTCACCTGATGTAATAAATAATGAAAAATAAATCATGCTCGTATTTAAGCATCCTTTTAATTAAGTTAGACACTCAAATGAACTGTTAAATGAAAAAAGTAATTATATACATATGTGTGTTGCCTAAAAGTATGTAATCATTTTTAAAATGTTTGGTTGTAATACGGTTGGCTTTTGCATGTAAGAAAATATTAAGAATGGCTTCATTTTTGTTCTATTAACGACTAGTCAGTAATAGATTTAAATAAAGATATGTATTTCAATTCTTGTCAATGCAGGGTAAAGTTTGCTGTTCTTTTGGAAGTTAAAAACAAATTTATATTTAATAGAAAATACTTTCAGATACAGATTATCAGCAAAAATGTTGAATTAAATTGAAATCATTTTAATTAAATTTTGCAAAAAAAAAAATGCTCACCTAATAAAACAAACAAAAAATATGAAATAAATAAAAATAATTTTAATTGAGTTAGAATTAGAAAGGAACGGATACCAAAAAAAAGCCCAAAATACTGCCTAAAGCAGCAACACTTTTGTACATTTTGTGGCATAATACAGAAGCAAATAAGTGCAATAAATTAAAACAATTTTAATTAAATTTATAATTGAAATGAATAGTTCGCAAGAACAAAAGAAACTTTAAAAAAAAATTTTATTAGAAATTCCTAAAAGTATGCAATATTATTCAGGAGGTTTTCTGTAAAATACAAAATTAAACAAATTTAAGATTTTTCAGTTAAAAGTTCTGTATTGGAGCCTCAAGGCATGCATTTTTAACGTCTAGGTGTCATCAGATTTACTTTTGTGTAACCGTCGTGGCACTTGTCAAAACATTTCTCGAATTCTTTGCATATTTCAATCTTTATACACTAAAAAAAACCTGCTCGTAATGGAAATAGTGGATAAGTCGTCTTTTACACGATCACGTAGCCATCAATCCTAATAATTTTGACATCAACAACCAAATTCTTTTCCAATGAGTAACCTCGTTATTATGAGAATGTGCAAAAAAATTTTATTTTAAATTATTTCACAGTCAAGGACATTTTGGCCAACTTTGACACCAAAAATGGCGTTAAAAAGTGAAAGGATTGCTTTTATTATGAGACAAAGCGTACATGTATTAAGGAGCACATAATTGTGGCTTACCAAATAAAGTTTAAATTTTTAAAGCCCAAAATTATGCTTTAGTTTTTTACTTTTCTAGTTAAAATAGTAACTTTTAAAACACTGCTCTATTGCTACAAATATGGTGTATTCAAAGTAATAACCCTATATCAATTTTATCTACATTTTCGCTCATTATTATCAGAAATTTTTTTTTTTTTTTGGGCAAGGGGAAGACTGTGGTTTTTGGCTTTTAATGCTAATGACTGTTATAAAGACGCTCATTAATTTGCATACATGATTTTGCTTCGATATAACACATAAACATTTATGTTCACTGTATAAATAGCTACAATTTAGTTAAAGGCAGACTGTAAAGTAAATACATAGAAAATGAACAGAAGTGTTCAATATTTGTGGCATATTTTAAGGAAAAAAAATTGTTTAATATTAAGCAAATCCAAGCCTGTACAAAAGAGTTCATGAGGAGCTTACAGACACGAAGTTAGGGAGCAAAATAAGATCAGTAAGTAAGATCAGAGCTGATCTTTGCTTGAATTTATAATACATATCAGCTCCTAGCAGAGGTGTGGTGGTGATGGCACAGTTTTTAGAGGATATAAATTCATCATATCACATGGAAGTACCGTTCTTTTCGTTCGATAAAAACAATTTTCTTTAGAAAATGTTTCGATAGCAATCATTTTCTTTAGAAAATGTTTCGATAACAATAATTTTCTATAGAAAATGTTTCGATAACAATAATTTTCTATAGAAAATGTTTCGATAACAATAATTTTCTTTACAAAATGTTTCGATAACAATAATTTTCTCTAGAAAATGTTTCGATAACAAAAATTTTCCATAGAAAATATTCCGATAAGAAAAATTTCTGATAGAAAATTTTTCCATAACAACAATTTTCTTATAAAAATAAATTATAAATTTTTTACAGAAAATATTCCGATAACAATAATTTTCTATAGACAAATTTTCGATAACAATAATTTTCTCTAGAAAATGTTTCGATAACAAAAATTTTCCATAGAAAATATTCCGATAAGATAAATTTCCGATAGAAAATTTTTCGATAACAACAAATTTCTTATAAAAATAAATTATAAATTTTTTACAGAAAATGTTTCGATAACAATAATTTGCTATATAAAATATTTGGATAACAACAAATTTTCTATAAAAAATGTTTCGATAACAAAAGTTTTCTATAGAAAATTTTTCGATAACAACAATTTCCGATAGAAAATTTTTCGATAACAATATTAATGTGCTATAATGCTTTTATAACAATAATGTTCTATAGAAGCCCTATTTTCCTTTTCTAAACCAGCCTAAAAGTATACACATTTTTTAATTTTAATCTTAGTTCATGGAAAACCATTCTTTAAAATAAGAAACTTATTTAACTGCTTTGGTTTTTGAATTGTTTTATTAGTTTTTGCTTTGTCTTCAGTTTCTTACTTTTTATGGCATACTTTTAGGGTTGAGAAGAGAAATAAAAGCTGGTTTTTGTTTTCAGTTTTTTTTTCTTCTTGGTATTGTTATTTGGCATTTTTTCCTTTAAGATTAAATGTATAATATGTAGACTTATATTAAAGCATTTTAACCCCAAAATACCCTAGAGTATTTTGTCTTTAAATGAGTGTGGGATATTAAATTCTTACATTTCTCTTGTTTTTACTGCCTGCCAGTGTTTTATATTCAATGCAAACAGAAAAAAGCCAACAACAACAACACCGTAAACAACAACATTTAGAAGGGAAAACTAATTTATTTTGAAATTTTCATACTTGACTAAATAAATTGAGTATAAAAATATCCTGCAAACTTTACAGATTGGCATTGGAATTGGGCCTGAAGGATTTTTTGAAAAGGAAAACTCGCTTGCCTTGAAATAAAGCCAGACAAAAACAAATATTGGTTTTCTTAGACGGCTAAGGGAGTCTGTATTGGTTGGTATTTAAGGATTTTATAAAAATAAACCCAGAGAAGGACATTTTATTTGTAAAAAACAAAAGACCAACAAAACAAAACAAAAGAAAGTAGAACTCTTGTACGAAATCCTTTAATATTTATTTTTCTGTAAGAATTATGAAACACAGAGCGAGTGAAAAAATCTATGGCCCCTTGATAACATCATTCAAATGATATCATTTTTTAAAGTGTTTTTAATGTCAAAAGAAAACAATTCCGTTTTGAATTTTTATTACCCTCTCTCTTTCTCTCTCTCCAAAACTTACATTTTAAACACAATGTATTGCTTGAAATCTATGTCATTTGACCCTTGTTGACAGTTCCCAGATAATGGCAAATGGTTTTTTTTTTAATTTACAGGAAAACCAAAAAACCAACACCAACCACCACCACACTTCACTCTAAAAGGAAAGATAACAACCGACCAAATAAATGTTAAATGTGGTCAAAAGAAAACCAAACAAACAAAAAAAAAGATTAAAATTTAATACCAAAATTTTTATCTCTTCGTTATTTACAAATCATTTGCTCACGAAACCTTTTTCACAGCAAAAAATAAAAAGAAAGAAAAAAACAAGATAATAAAAATTAAAATCTACTTTTAGGTGTTTATTTAAAACAAAAAGAGAAAGCAATACTAAGTTATCAAAAAAGAAATTGGCATGCACAACAAGCCGTAATAAAATTAACACACAGAAAATTAAGCATACTTTTAGGTGTTCATCCAAAGATTAAAAACACAATAACAACAAAAATTAACACAAAGTAATTAAGCCGATAGTAATTAAGCCGATAGTGTATAAAATTCTGTACCGAGATCAAACCATATAAAACCTATCGATGAAGACTGACCCCGCTCAGTAGACCACCCCATCAAAGAAAGTTTTTACACTGAAATTAGAACAGAATGTAATAATTTTCGATAACAATAATTTTCTATAGAAAATTTTTTCGATAAAAATAATATTTTATAGAAAACTTTCCGATAACAATAATTTTCTATAGAAAATTTTCTCGATAACAATAATATTCTATAGAAACCTTTCCGATAACAATAATTTTCTTTAGAAAAATTCTCGATAACAATAATTTTCTATAAAAAACTTCTCGATAATAATAATATTCTATAGAAAACTTTCCGATAACATTGATTTCCTATAAAAGACTTCGCGATAACAACAATTTTCTATAAAAAACTTCTCGATAACAATAATATTCTATAGAAAAGTTTCCGATAACATTAATTTTCTATGAAAGACTTCGCGATAACAATAATTTTCTATGAAAAGCTTTTCGATAACAAATTTTTTTATTTATTTATTTATTTATTTATTTATTTATTTATTCAAGTCAATGGACAAATTCCTTACTGACTAATAACAAAAATTGGTACGAATAAAATTAAATACAATTACAAACAGTTTCTACAAAAATAACGTAACTATTACAATAAAAATTAGGAAAAGTTAAGAATTAAGAAAAACAATTATATTCCGTTTTATAACGCAAGAATTTAAAGAAAAATCAACAAAGTCTGACAAATAATTAAATTGACGGCAAATTCTAGTTAATGGATCAGCAACAGCATAATTAGTTCTGCAGAATTGAATATAAATAAGATTATAACAGCGGAAGTTACGACGAGGAACATTGAATTTAACAGATCTTAACAGAAATTCACAGCAAATATTACCATTGATCAGGTTAGTCATAAAAGATATATTTAACATCGTTCGACGACTCTTAAGGGTAGGCAGTTTTATTAAAGCCAGTCTGCTAGTATATGAAGGCATGTCCGAATAATTCCATCCAAGGCCACGCAAGCAGAAGAGTAGAAATTGTTTCTGAACAGATTCAATGTGTTCGCTGTAAACATTATAGTGAGGATCCCAAACGATAGAACCATACTCCAAAATAGGTCTGACAAGCGATATGTATAGCTGTTTAGTAATATATGGATCAGTAAATTCCTTTGCCCAACGTTTTATGAAGCCAAGAGTGCTTCTTGCCTTATTTACAGTCAAAGTGATATGATCATTAAAGTTTAATTTTGTGTCTAATAGGATCCCAAGATCAATAAAAGAGTCCACTATTTCCAGTTGATGACCTCCAAGCAAGTAATTAACCGCGACAAAATTACTTCTTGAGAACCGCATACATTTGCATTTTTTAATATTCAGCTCCATCATGTTGTACTCGCACCACAAATAGAAATTATTGAGATCACTTTGAAGATAAATATGCTCAATGAAATTATTAAAGGAGAGAAAAAGTTTTACATCGTCAGCATACATTAAGATATTGGCAAAATTAATTATGTTGGGAAGATCGTTTATAAACAGCGAAAAAAGAAGTGGACCAAGATGGCTGCCTTGAGGAACACCAGATAGCACATAAATATATTTAGATAAGCTATTGTTCACACATACAGTCTGCTTTCTACCAGTCAAATACGACTCTAGCCATCTTAAGCTCCTATGGTTTACACCCATTAAATCCAATTTAGTTAACAGTAGTTTGTGATTCACTTTATCGAACGCTTTGCTAAAATCCGTAAAAATTACATCAGTTTGCTTCTGTTGAGAAAAGGCCACATTTACCATGGATGTTAACTGAAGCACATTAGTCGTTGTTGAGCAGCCCTTTCGGAAACCATGTTGATGAGGTGATAGTAACGATGAAGTATGATGGATCAAAAAATCGGCAACCAGTTTCTCGAACATTTTTGGAATAGCACTCAGTTTTGCAATGCCCCTATAATTTGTAACATCAGACTTATTGCCAGATTTAAAAAGCGGTATAATATACGAGTCCTTCCAAAACATAGGAAAATATCCATAATTAATCGAGGTATTAAACAATATGACTAATGGTGTGATGAATGATTCTGCACATCGATTTAAAATACAACTTGGAACCCCATCAGGACCAGGACGAAAAGACATCTTTAACCTTTTCAGGTTTACTAAAATATCGCAGTCACTAAAAGTTGGAATAGATATTACTGGAGCCGATGTCAGCGGGAAAGGGTAATTATTTGTATCCATGTAAGCGGAGTTAGAATAAGTACTGGCGAAGAAATCAGCAAACATATCACATATGACATCAACACTTCCGGATTCTTTATCAGCAAATTTCATAAAGGATGGATAACCAGTTGATTTTCTCTTGGAATTTACAAACGTAAAGAAAGATCTAGGATTCTTAATAAAATTATTTTTCATTTTGTCCATATATGTTTTATATAATAAGTGATTTAGAATATTATATTCAGACCGGCAAATAGAATATCTTCCATAATCAATAATCGAGCCAGACCTTTTGTATTTCTTGTAATACTTGTTCTTTTGATTTTTCAGTCGTGACAGTTGTTTCGAATTCCATGGTGGACCAACCAGAGTATATGAAGGTTTTAAGGGAACACAATTTTCAATTATTGAATGCACTTTCTTATAAAATTTAGAAATCATCAAGTCAATATCAGAATCATTGTTAACAGGAATAGATAAGGTTTCATTCCAACAAGTATTTCTCATCATGTCATTAAATAAATGGTAATTGGTTCGATTAAAACAGTAAACTTTACTTATATTCGAAGGCTTAGCTTTGAAATTCGTTGGAAGGGAAAAATTAGTTTTTAAGGTCGGATGATATCGATCCTCAGGCAAAGTTACAGGTTCAGAACGTAAAACACTACAGTGATTAACATCATTAACAAATATAAGATCCAGTATTTTTCCAAAGTCATTACAAAGTGAGTTTATTTGATACAGTGATAGTCCAAAAATATCGTTTAGGAATACGTCATGGCAAGTCTTAGTTTTAATCGGAATTAAATAAGGCACATCAGGTACATGTTTCCATATAATTGAGGGTAGATTAAAATCACCCATAACAAAAACAGAATCGTCTTTTTTGGCACATTGGACAACAGATGTTATTGCGTCAACATGATCAGAGTAAACAGCATAGCCAGAATCAGGGGGAACATAAGAACACGAGAAGTAGACTTTAGACGTTTTTAATTTTACAACAACAGCAACAAATTCAATATTGGAAGTGTCAGTAACAAACTGTTCTGATGGATATAATGAAGAGACAGCAATTAATACACCACCTCCTCTGCGTGTATTACGATTGTATCTATAAATTTGATATTTGTTACAAAGAATTTCTGCATTAAAAACACCGTCATTAAGCCAAGTTTCCGTAAAGACAATTACATCATACATAAAATCATGACTATTAACGAAGAGTTTGGACAATTTAGTATTCAATCCACGAACATTTTGATATACTATTGATAAACTATCACACTGAATATTAAGTTTTTTGTAATCTGCGGTGTAGGTAGACGTACAATATTATTCCTTTGTCTTTCCGAAGAAACATATTCCCGGACATATGTTTTTGCAGGCCAAAAATTAAAATCTTGTATTTTTTCAAAGTATTCGTCCGGAACTGTAATTTTAAAAGACGCTATTGTTCTCGGTTGCGAGTATGCAAATTTATGAATCGATAAATTAATCCCGTCACCTATTTTAGATCTTATATAAAATTCAATGTCCTTTATGGCAGTGTCAGAAGCTAAACGTGAGATAAAAATGCTTCTAGCAGGTGGTATGACTCTTAACGGCTTAGGTGTGGTTATCAAGGTGTTATTAATATCAGTGACTTTTGCAGCAGCTTTCGAGTAACTTGAAGTAGGTTGTGAGTTAGTAGGATTTTCAGTAACGGACGAAATATCAGCAGCGCGAGGCAAAGGTGAAATTAAATTTGTGGACGGTGATGTACAATTATTATTCAAAGAATATGACGGTTGCAATTCACAAGATGGAGTCATTACAACATTCTCATTCGGATCAGCAGCAGGTGGTAGTAATGGAGAAACATTTTGAGCAGATCTCAGACCATCCCTTTTACGTTTAGGTGATGCAGAATGTTGGTTACTAACAAATTTATCCAAATTAGGATATTTAGCAAATAACTCACCAAACTCTGTAAACTTCTTTTGCAATTCCATGAGATCATTACTAATTGTGTTAAATTTAACCTTAGAGTCCTTAAATAGTTTGTAGAATTCGATATTGACTTTTCTACAATCAGGACAAGTCCATTGAAGGAACTTCTGTGGATCAGCTAACGCATCAGCATCACGAGCCTTAAGACCACTACAAGTTATATGATAGAGGCTCATACATAGCCAGCATGAGACCATCCTAAGATTCCCAGTAGTGGAACAATTTGCTTTTGAACACTCCATTATATTAATTTAAAAGTATAAACCGCAATATACGACCTTTAGCAAATTCACAAACCAAGGCAGTTGCAATAAATAGTAGTGATTACAAAAAGTAACAATGTTTAACATATAAATTGACTGTCAATACTTTAGATAAATTTGGCAGCACTTAATAAACCGGTAATTAGTGTAAAACAGCTGGTTGTTTTTAATTTGTTTACTTTTGTTTTTGTTTTATTTTGTTTAGGATAATGTTGCTATGTAGGTGTTAGGATTAAAGATACTGTGTAAGTTTGTTGTTGTTCAATTTCAGTTACTTAATTTTGTTTTAATTCTGAGGATGAGTCATCAAGAATAAGATTGTCCGTTTATATTTGTTTTTGTAAATTATAAATAAATATTGCATGAAGAGTTAGACTCTGTTGCTATGCGTTATTTCACTTTGATAAATTTCAAATCGGTATTTTTATGTTATTTTGACTATTTTTATGTCACGATTTATTGCCCAAAATGCAACTATAGAAAATATTTTCAAAAACACAGATACTACACAAAAATCTTGCAGGAGCACAAACATAAACACGTCCGATCACTTCAACAATCAGATATAAAAACTTTCTACAGAAAATTTTTCGAAAACAACAATTATCTGAGGAAGTCTTTTAGATACTTACACAGCAGAATGCCTTAGTTTGAACCCAAAAAAAAAAGAAAATACTTTTGACGTTAATTTCTCTTCGCTCCAATGTAAAAACTGCTACCGAGTTCTGTTCAAACTTCCCAAAAAAATTCTAGTAAACATTGAAAAGCAATTTAACGACTGAATGGTTATTAAAACGCGGAGGAGTTTAATTTACTTTTTAATGTTGAATATTTTTAGGCAAACATTTTATATTCAAATTTTTAATGTAATAAAATTAAAAATTGCCTACTTTATGGCTTTAAATAATCTTATATTCGGATGAAAATATGTTCCTTTTATGTATTAAAATAATACAGGTAAGGCTATTATTACGATTTAAAATTAGTTTATGTGCGTGACTTTATTTAAAAAAAGAAATTGTCTACTTCTAGGCTTGACTATACACTTAACAGTTTACGATAATTAAAATGTAAATGAACCAAGTCTCACATTCAAATAGTGTTTAGAATCTAAAATTACTTTTTACTCTTCAAAAATTACAGAAAATTGTAAAATGCTGGATAATAATCAATGTGTAATCCTTACTTTTAAGTATTGTAATATAAAATTAGTTTATGTTGCTTAAGTGCGTGACACTTTTATGTAAATATGTTGCCTGTTTTTAGGCTAAAAATTGTATTATTAATATATTATAGGTAAAAATAGGATTAAGAAAATAATTTCATTATATGATGCCTACTTTAAGGCTCTAAAATTATAAATTTTATCATGTTGTAAATGGCACTTCTATTTATAAATATTCATGCGGTTTCAGAGCTTGACTTTGTGTTAGAAAAAAGGGTTGCTTAGTTTTATATTTCGGCTTTTGTAAATTATTTAAAATCTATTAATAAAATTTCAATTAAAATGTAAAACTATTTTCAGTTATTATCAGCCTTCAAAATAAATTGTATTTATTTATATTTGCAGTTTAATAGAGGAACTATTGCCTATTTTAAGGCATAACTAGAAAACTTTTTGATAATAATAATTTTCTATAGAAAAAATTTTGATGACAATAAATTCCTACAGAAAATATTTCGATAACAATAATTTTCCATAGAAAACATTTCGATAACAATAATTTTCTAAAAAAGGTTATCAATAACAATAATTTTTCATAGAAAACTTTTCGATAACAATAATTTTCCATCCAAAACTTATCTATGACAATAACTTTTTTATCGATAACTTTTCGATAACAATAATTTTCTATAGAAAACTAGTCGATAATAATAATTTTCTATAGAAAACTAATCGATAACAATAATTTTCTATAGAAAACTAATCGATAAGAATAAATTTCTATAGAAAACCTTTCGATAGCAATAATTTTTTATCGATAACTTTTCGATAAAAATAATTTTCTATAGAAAACTAGTCGATAATAATAATTGTCTATAGAAAACTAATCGATAACAATAATTTTCTATAGAAAACTTTTCGATAACAATAAGTTTTTATAGAAAACTAATCGATAACAATAATTTTCTATAGAAAACTTTTCGATAACAATAATTTTCTATGGAAAACTTTTCGATAACAATAATTTTTTATAATTAATGGTCTATTAAATAAAGTGACAAAAGAATTTAAGTTTTGAGATTAATATTTCTATGAAAAGCAAAAGTTTTTACAAACTTATTTTAAGAACAATTTCAAGAAACTTTCGCTATTTTAAATCAAATAATCTATTTATAGAAACAAAAATTAAAACAAAAAAGACTGTTTCAACAAACTTTTCCTTTGTAAAAATAATTTTTTGTGCGAGTCATAATTTCATGTCTCTGGAGACCTCAATTCCACGTGCTGAATTCAACACCCCACCCTAAAATTATTATCTTTTTTTCTGTGAATTCTACTAGAGACTTGTGTGTCATTTCATTAAAAACTCAACAACCATGAAGAGCAGAAAAAATGCGTGTATAAATGCCAGTTGGACTGTTAGACAGTCAGTGAGCAAATGGGTAAATGAATGAATGTCACAATGAGTTGAAATATGTTTTTTTTTTTTTGAGCACAAAGCCATTTAAAAAGTTTAAAAGTTTAAATTTCAGTTTGAATTTCTTGTTTAAATTTGATGCGACTTTTTTTCTTCTTTAATAAAGCGTATGATTAATATTAATTCCAAGCAAGCAGTGGCATATAAGTTATATTACGACGATATTACGACTTATCGACGTACAAGCTTGTTCATGAATATCGCCTATTTCTCCAGGAAATTCCAGACTTAAGGCCTACAGCTTCTCTCTGTGTCTGTTCTTACAGGACGCTGTCTAATAGGCCGCATATTTGACGCTGTCAAATATGCCACTCAGAGGCGTTCTCATAAAACTTTACTTTAATTTTTCATTTCTAAACCTCTTTTTAACTCGGTTTTAAAAAAACGAATTCTTGCACGCCAAAATCAAGTTGGCAAATTAAACAAAAATTTCCCTTCTTCAGTGCATCCATTTCAACCAAATAAAATTGTTAAAAGAGAATTTCTTAAGCGCCTAAAATGCCACAATAACTAAACCTGTATGTCGTAAAAAGAAGAGAAAATCTTCCAACGAATTTTAAGAGCACTGGAAATCGTACTCTTTTTCTCTAGTGAGTACAAAACAAAAAACAAATCGAATTAAGAGTAATTCGCCCAATAAATTCTCTTAAATTGTAAAGCATACCGGTAGATGATGGGTATTTTTATTTACAAACCCCCTTAAGTATGCTTTAGTTTTTAATTATTTTCCTTTAAAATTTATTTCAAAAGGAACTATAAAA
The DNA here is from genome assembly GCA_930367235.1 of Sarcophaga rosellei. Classification (NCBI taxonomy): domain Eukaryota; kingdom Metazoa; phylum Arthropoda; class Insecta; order Diptera; family Sarcophagidae; genus Sarcophaga; species Sarcophaga rosellei. The sequence continues at coordinate 7,006,541 of OV884018.1, read as the reverse complement.
TAATCAATATTATAAACAATTAATTCAGTTTTCAAAACCAGGTTAAAAAGTATTTCAGACCATAGCTGTTGTTGAAATATTAATTTTTGTTTTTTTTTTCTAAACATTGATTGCATGCTTAAAAGTTGTTTAAACAACTGCTCGTTGTAAAAAAGAAAATTAAAACCATTAGTGTATGCAACAAATTATGTGGAACAAAACCCTTTATCTTTGGCAGTGCCAAGCCAAGCAATGGCACCTAAATGTAGGCTATAAAAATTTTATTATTTGCATTTTTTTTATTTTGTGTTTTTAACAAAGTTTATTTGAAAAGGAAAAACAAATACAAGTAAAGTAAACTATGGAAATAATCAGTAACATCAGAAAAAATGTAGCCTAGTTTTAGGCATGGAAATAAATAAAATACGAAATAAAGGAAAAGATAACTTTTGAACTGTAGAAGACACTAAAGAAACTAAAGGTTGTTTTAAGTTCGTCCAACCGCCCAAGCTCCACGCTCATGCCACTAGAATTTAATCCACCAAGACTGGGTGTAAATTTAAATGCTCAGCCAGCCAATGTTTGGATAAAAGTAACACACACAACATGGGTGTTGTGGGAAACATGGTTGTAAACCTGAATTAAGTTAGTTAAGGAGTAAGTTATGTGGTCTCTGATCTCACAGAACTTTGTCTAATACGAAGGCATACATATCGTCTTGGTTATTCCTAGCTTTATTTCCACAAAAGTTATGAATCGCTAGAGGAGAACGAACCCGCCTATGTCATCGAAGAAATCGAAATGTGTCACTAACTAGTACTCACGCCTACGCGCTTTGTCACCTCTTATTGTAGCGGAATGTGGCAACATAATGGGCGTAATATGTAGACCTAAGTAGAAACCCGTCTTGTTTTATGTGTGGTAATATTACCTAACCTATATGTTGAGCAATTTTCAATTACAGAATCCCCGGAGATTCATGACACTGCAAAAGCTAAGAGGGCGCGACATAGGAAGGATAAAAAATATCAGCAGTAAACCGTGAAAAATAGAAATGAAGAAGCCATATGCTTCTAAGAAAGATAATTGAAAAAATTGTAATGAATAAAAAACTGCAGCATATTTCTAGGCACGATAATCCATTAAAAGCAACAAAAGGAAAAATTAACATTTTAAAAAAACTTATAAATATTTGGGGTATTATTTATTTACAATACAAAACATATAAACAAAGTATATAAAAACAACTATGCAGTCTATTTTAAGGAGCATAATAACAATTAATTAGTATTTTCAAATGCATATACAACTTTCAATGAATTATTTATGACATAATGAAATAAAATATTTAAAACAATAGCGAAGAAAACAAAAAGAGTTTATTAAATCAACTTTTTGAATAATAAAGCATATTTTTAGGAGCCATCAAAATAAAAATATTTATGAATATTTAATTATAAAATTGCATTGAATTTTAAAATGCGTGGATATTTCAAAAAAAGTATACAAATGATGATAAATCCATCAAAAATCTTATAATGCCTACATTTAGGTGCAGCCATTAAAATTCTAAAATAAAATATTTCAATTAATTATTCATGATAAAGAGAAATGAAATGTTAAATTCAATCAATGGCCAAAACAAAAACAATTATTGGAAGCGAACAAAAATTTATTATACAAAATAGTTGAAAAATATAGCATATTTTCAGGCTTAATAAAAATGAAATATATTATCGTGCTGTCAATTATAAAACTGAATTAAAAGTGTTGTAGTATTTAAACAACAACAGCAAAATCTAGTATTCAAAAACAAATAAATGCAATCAATTATTAAAGGAAGTTTATTTAAATTGTTATTTAATAAAAAGCAGAAAATTTTTAAATGAAAACAAATAAAATCAATTAAATAAAATGCGGGAAAAATAAAGAATTTTTACAGGGTTTATGAATATAAAAGATTTAATGCAAACGTAGAATTGAATTTTTGAATATTTAAATAATACAAATAAAAAATATTGTTGCATATTCTAAGGAGAAGTATTTTAAATAGAAAATATTGTAAGCAATTATTTACAAATAAAAACTTAACAAACTGCAGACAACAATATGCTGAAAGCAATAAAATATTTGAAAAATTAAGCACAGCGTTAGGAGTGGAAATTTCGAACGGTGGTTTCTTTTGTGAAGACCACTAAAGGAGGCAAGTACAACTAAATTATACAAAACAATATTTTCTTTTCATAATAAACATTTAACTTAAAAATATCATTGTTATGTAAAGAAAACTGTTTTAATAAATGTTTTCATCAAAAATGCCTAAAAGTATGCAAATGTCTTTATTTAATAACTACACTTACAATGCAATTGCTTTTAAAAAACTCTTAATAATTTTATAAATGTTAATTCAAGCAAATCCCTTGGGTTTTTCTTAAATTATACTATGCCTTACGGTTTGTTTTTGTGGCTGCCAAGCCCTAAGGTATGCAATGTAATAATGGTAATTTATTTTCAATTTACATTTTATCTAAACAAAGTCTAATACTAATAACAAATTGAATAGTGTAATTTAAGTACTTGTCTTCCTTTCTTTCTCTCTACAATACATTCCCCAGACTTGTGCTATGAAACAGACACGTCCACTTGCAACTATCTGGTGGTGGAGCTGTGCTGGAATTTCTGCATATCATTGTTAAGCTAACTGAGATCTTGACACTTAAGATTGTGGTGCCAACAATGAAATATGAAGGAGTAGACAACGAAACAAAAAAAAAACAAAAAAAAACGAGAAAAAACATTCTTTGTATGCAAATAAGGCTGCTTGGTATTTAAAGAAATGAAATGAAAAATATTTTTTATAATAAAGTATACTTTTAGGAGACAATTAATGTCTAAATAAATGACAGAGCAAAAATTGTTTCTCTTTCTCTTGTTGTAAATATTTAAAATGATTAGAAAACATAAAACAAAATAGAATTTTTAAATTCATAAATATTAAAGCCTAGCTTAAGGCCTATAAACACACTTCTCCCCCACCCCACTTCTGAAATAAGTAAGCAAATATGAAGAAAGATTTGTAAACACATTTCAGAAAATAAAACATAACGATTATAAATTGTAACCTACTTTTAGGCTTTCTAAAAACGCCCTTTCAACCCTTTTCTTAGTTTTCATTATGATGCTTTGCAAACCTAAACAAAGAAAGAAACATGTTCCTATGTCTTAAGCCTCTGTTATTAAATAGGTTTTACAAGCTATTCTGTAGTTTTATATTTCCCCTTTAGCATTTTTAGCCCTCCCTACAGTATGTGACATTTCATTTCAGTTTTTTCGCTTTTATGCGCTGGAATGTAATTAAAGTCTGTGTTTGTTATCAAAATAGCGGAAAAAATACAACACAAAAATGGAAAGAAACTGAACTAAAACAAAGCAAATGGTTGGAGGTAAAAAAACAGAAATTGTTTTTTGCATATTTTATAGCATACCATATGGGCATAAAAGCGTGTATATGTTTGTATGTATTGTAAGAAAATATGGTGCTGGCATGACCTTTTTTCCAAGCTTTTACTTTTCTATATTTATAGAAGGTGAGGGTTGTCGTGTTAAGCCATGTCGAGATATAAAATTTTATAAAATTTAAATAAACATTTTTGCATATTTTTAGGGTTATTTTTTATTATAATAATAATACAACATTCAAACAAATATCTGAGACATGTATACAAGCACAAGTGTTGATAAGCAAAATTTTATGGAAATTCTTTCCCACAATAATTTCTTTATGCCTTTAAGAAGGTTTGTTTCTTACATACACCCGGAAATATGCTTCAATTTTTTTTTATTAATAATATAAAGCCTTTCAATTGATTAAAAACCGGCATCATATGCCACCAAAAGATAGTATCGCGATGATTCTAAGAAGTAAATTAAAGGCCTGAAATCCAGTGACAAAATATAGACGATCTGGGCAACAACGAAATATTGGAGAACGAAGCCAGAGATGGCTAAAACTAAGAAATTGACAAACCTTTGAAATACGATGTGTAGAACTATGCTTGTTAGCAAGGCAAACATTAAGGGAACAGATCAGATCTCCAGAAAAAATAGTGTTCGAACTCAGAACATGATCTGTGGTGCTCTTAACAATCAAGTGAATCGGATAGCCTACCACCTTTATTTTGAATTTTCTGCCTCTTAATTGCTCATATCAATAAAACTCTTCCAAATATTAGAAAACAATGTTCAACAGTCTCTTCATTTTTCTAGTTCTCTATTTCACTTTTAAATCATTATGCCTTAAAGCATATCACAAATATCCTTGTGTAACTTAATTCTTTTCGTCACACTTCAATCAATATCTATCTGCCGTTATTGCCTGCCTCCTCTCTTTACAATTGATAAATCAATTTAATCTAATCACCAGCTTCTCTTTTGTGGTGTGAATACAAAAGCAAATAAAACAAGGAAATTGCTTATCGACGTATGAAATATCAAAAAGACTATGAGATGGAAATTTGGCAAAAAAAAAAAAACAATAAAAAAAGTAAAGTATACCTTTAGGTAATAAGGGCTATGTGTTCATTTATGTATAGGTAAATGAAAGAAGTATACAAAATATATTAGAAATTTGGGTAATAAAAATGGGTCTTTAACAATATTTAATGAATTAAATAGCGAAGTAAATAAAGTATACTTTTAGGTAATAAAAATTGGTTTTCGGTTTTAGCCAAATAAATTATGTGGCATCTCTCAATTCGAAAAGTTTGCTATTTTAAAGCCTCTTGAGGACGTAGCTGACTTCAAATGGAGAATCTTATATGATTTCCATTGACAAACAGGTTAGGTACGTAAGGTAGGTAGGGCAATCAGTTCGCTTTGAAACCAATAGGGCCTGGTATAAATCATAACCGGTTTGCGATTATGAAGGCTACATCAGAAGCATTGGACCTGATCTGCTTCTTCGGGGTTAATTGCCATCGTGTTATATCCGGAAACGAAATGGTCGCTTAAACCAGATTGACTTCACATTCTGTGAGCTACTTGGCGGTTTCTGCTAATCCTTCCATCTGGCATCTCTGTGGACTTATCGGATAATATGTCAAGGAGAAGAAACTAAAGCGATGGGTGAGTAGAATGGAATATTATGTTTCCAGAAGACATTGGCCTTCTACAGACAATGGTAGAACAGACTTTTTGTTGGGTTTGGATAAATTCAACGTGAGACTGGTTACTGAGTTTAGGTCCCTGATGGGAATCTGGAATATATTTCCTAGCTGAAGTATTGCGGAGTATGTTACGATGAGGAGGAGAAACTATAGAACATCCCCTAGGACTCTCCTGAGGTCTTCTAATGGGATCGGGTGTACGCTTATCTTCGCATAACTTAGCCGTTCTCTCTTTGGGTTCAAAATGGCAACAAATTAATCCCAAAAATCTGTGGGTCATGCCAATAGTGCTGTGATAATTGATTTCTTTTTTAAATGTATCGAAACGATTTTATTATTTTTAAGCAATTTCATGACATTTTGATTTTCACTGCCCCTTGTTATATGCAGCAATATTGACATGAATTTGCAACAAAAAAATTCATATAAATTGTTTGGCTACAAAAATAAAACGGAAAACTATTTCGTTGAAATAAACCGTTTACACAACACATGCTACGTTTACATTGAAACCCCATGAATTTTTTTCTTTAAAAAAAATATTAAAATACAGCGAAATTTTTTATATCAAGCACTACAACATTTGCTGGGTTATTTGTAAAAACCCATAAACTAAACAATTGCATTCAATTCAATATAAACTTAAAACAGTTTATACAGTTTTTTTTTTTTGCTTTAAAACAAATAAATTGATTTGAAAAATAAAAGTATTGTTGTGTGTGTGCGGTTTTCCAAGACAAATACTTGGAAAACAACAACAATTTTTAAAAACAGAAATAAATAAACTTTTTAAACTTTGTATTATTTGCTCTTAATAGAAATTTAGAAACAAAAGCAAGAAAAAAACTAAAGTATACTATTAGGATATTAAACACAAACTAAGTAAAATTGAAAAACTTTAAGTATTATCTTGAAAATAGAATTGAAGCAGTATACACATGTGAAAACAAAATAAAATTTAATTTAATTATTTCAATATATGTAAAAAACAATAGCATATCTTAAGGTTATTAGAAATCAACAAAATTGAAAAGAAATTTAATCACAAAACAATTATTTCTAAATTAATTGAAATGTGTCATGTTAGGAAAAAATAATTAAAATTACATCGTCTAGTTTAAGGCAAATTTTTTGCTCAAAAACTTTATGACTTTGCCAAATAAAAAAATTATAAGAAACGCTAGCATACCTTAGGGATGTAAAGTATGAAATCTCAGAGCTTTTTTTCCTGATTCTTTCCAGTTATTTAAGTAAGTATTTATCAGAGTTTGCCTACGAGGTTGGGTTGAAAAGGTTTGAAAAGGATTTCAACTACCTGGGCTTTGATATAGTACTGACGGCAAGAGGTAAATTTGAACAGACGACTTTGAAAGCAATTCAGACGAAGTTGAATAAGATATATAGACTGACATACGTTGGTGTACCCAAGACAAACAGAACCTGCTTAATAGATTTAAGCCCATTACACATGGTAGTGACCAGAACTAAGGGAACTATTGTTAGGATATTGGAAGACAAGTCTAACACAAGATTCATAAGAAGGCAACATTGTCTGACAAATCGAATGGGTGACTGCTTCCGCCATGTAGGTTGCCTGGGTTCAATAGACAGAACCAGTAAAATCTATAATTTCAGGAAATGCTTTATAACGCGACTGAATATAAGAGTGTATGAAGCAATTTGGATCACATTAGTCGGCCGGAATTAATGCATGTGTTCCCAGTACATAGTTCAGTTTCGGCCAGGATATAACCCTATACTTCAGTAGAAGGTCATAAGGAGCATAGTAAAGAATACTTTAATTAGAGTAGAACGGAGGCTATTGGTGACCAGGACAGCTGACTGCCTACGAACACTGTTTAGCAGTCTGCAGTAACAATGCTATTAGCAGATCTAAACCCCCAAACCTTACTTAAAACCTTATTACTTACAATGCTAAAATATTTGCTGTGCGCTGACTGTATGTGCCTACTGTTTATCTAGCTACAGTAAGTCCAACAAGCATAAGAACTGTCAAGCAAGTTTGGCTTCACCATAACCCAATGGAAAGGGTTACCAGTAATCAAATTTTGCTCCCCAAACTCTCAGTGTGAAAGGGATTAAATGAATTTTAAAAATAATGAAGCCTACTTTAGGGGAAAATCAATTCAACTTCTTATTGAACATAACCCAACATTCTTCCCACAATTGTATATGAATCGATATTTTTTATGTATGGGCTCAGCTGTCATGGGACAAATTTTAGCTTTAAACAGATAATCCCTTCAATAGAATAAATAGAAACAATTTAAAAATACCACCCCGAACTCAGTTGCATTTATACATATTGTTTAAGAATTCCATAAACAAAAATCCGTAATTGTCATCACCAGCTAAAAAGAGTTAATACAGTAGGTAGGGAGGGGATGTTTATAAAAAACCCACAAAATCTGAATACATGAATACGAATGCAAAAGAATAAATAATTCCACCAATTGAATGTTACAAAACAATTTCGTTGATAAAAGTCAATTCGATAAATTGGAAAAAAAACAAAGAATTATTGACGAAAAAAAGTTAATAAATATTTATAACTGCCATATGTACGTGGGTACTTACATGGGCTTAAAAATTCTCCTTTTTTTTCAGATAAAAGTACACGAAAAAAAGTGAAAATAAAACCCAAAAATGTAAATGAAATATTGTATTTAATTCATGCCACCGAAAAAAACAGAAAAAGAAAACATACAGCCTGTAAATAGGCAATAAAAATAAATAAATTGATATGATGTCTAAAGGTAGGCTTCAATAAACTTGAATGGCTTTTTAATTGAATGACTTTTAAAGGAGAATATTGCAAAAAAAAATGAGACACACACCAATAAATATTTATTTTTTTAAATTAAATTAAAGCCATTAAAAGTAATACAGTTGAGATTTTTTTGTTTGTTTTATTTTTAATGCCTCTGGAAGATGTTACTGGTCCCAAGTACCGCCCGCCCGTAAGGAATCCTTATCCAGCTCTGGAAGCTATCCAGCCTATGATTTAACTACACCTTCTTAAATTATATCGAATTTTACCCAATTTATGGATTACATACTTGCCAGCAAATTCATCTACTTTTAGGTGTCTAATTACTTATCATAGGCAGTGTCTACTTTAAGGTGTAGCAAATATAAATAATTTTACTTGTTACAGCATACACATATTTAATCTAAAATAATTTATTGCTTAAATCTTTAACAGAAAATTTATTAACAAACTGAAAACAAAAGAAATATGTTGAAGCATCCTTAAAATATGCAAAATAATTAGGAATCTTTATATTAAATCCTTAATATAGACTCAGCAAAATTTGTAAATGTACAGAGAAAATTGCAAAAAAATTCTACTACAATATAAAACAAATACAACAAAAGCAAATACAGAGAAAACAATAGGCCTTAATATCCTTATTAACCATACTCTCTCACTCATTGACTTATTTAATTGGAGTGCTGGTCAGATGTACTATTTATTTATACTTTACTTTATAATGCTTCATTACCCCCCCAGACAAAAACACATGCAAGACACACAGTAAAATAGAAAGCAAAGGAAACATCAAGAGAGAAAGAATTAAAGCCTACAAGTAGACTTTTATAAATCACTGTTTATTCTAAGAGGCAAATTTATAAAACGTCTAGTACGACTGTTTATCCATTGTATTAAGATATCTTAAACTAATGGCTGGACATTAATTTCCACAAAGTTATGTTTTGCGCACAGAAAGAGTTTACATAGCCATACCATCCATACACATACATGCGTTTGGCTGTGCAAAATTGTAAATGTATTATTCGCCACATACTTTTAGGCGTCTCGAATAAAACAGACTGTGCTACAATAGAAAAACTGCTTATGCATGACTTTTTTGTGCTACGCTTACTTTGTGGTTAAATTTTAATAGCTTGTTATTTATGTCGCCATAGAGCTATTTTTCCTTAGCTGGGTTTTCTGTTTTACACTCAAGTCAAGTCATAAATTAATTTGATTCTGAAATATGGCTTTAAGTAATAGAAGGTTAAATGTTTGTTGGCTTTTAGAATTCATTTGACACATTTGTTGCATTTGAAAATGAAATTATTGCAATTAGAATAAAAGAAAAAATTGATGTGATGCGTAGCTAAAGTCTTTAGTTCTTTTCAATTACAGACGCTGGTAGGAGTTCTTAAGCTTCATATTCGGAACTCAACCTGTCTTTCTTGTCTAGTCCTCTACACGAATACACTAAGGCCAGAACGATTATGATAGCATTTCATGCACTCCTTCATAAATCTCGACTGGTCACGCTTCTTATTAGGTCTGAGTACTCCGGCCATGGACACATAGCTTATGCTGACTATATTGCCATCGCAGAGTCGAATATATGTCCACTGACACTGTTCAACAAACTTAGCGTTCTATGCAGTTGGAGTAATGTAGTTGGGCTTAACGACAACCTTTACAAAACTGATTCAATGCTTTTTACAGAGAGGGACAAAGTACCTCAATTTATGCCATTTATTTATACGCCTTTTAATTAGATACAAGGGTAGGGCCTATTTGTTCCAATAAACTCCTTACCCAACAGCCTTGAAGTAGGCTTATGTTTAAGCTGCATTTATTTTTCAATTGTCTTAAACTGATTCAAAACCGTCGTTTGAAATCTTTCTACTTCCAAGCGCCTGTAGGTATGCCTCACTATATATTCGTTTGCCTAAAAGCATGCTATGCAAGGCACTTTATCTGAACAACTACTCCTTTTTATTTATTTGTGTCGAATTCGTTTACTGTTTACATGCCTAAAAATATGTTACAATATTTCTGACAATTTTTGTGTCCCTTTTGCCTTTGTTAGATTTATTTGCAGGAGGAAATAAGATTTTGCCCGAATTCATGGTGTACGTGCCTAGAAATATGCCTTATTTGAATTAAATATGCCCTTGCATAAATGCAGCACCTAAAAATAGGCTTTAGCTTTTCTAGTTATTCAAATTTTAGTTTTTTTATTACATTCTTAAGTATGTATATTGTCATGACTATTTTCTATGTATATTTCTCTCATCACTACTCTACTATTTTGTTTATGCCTTAAAATATGCCAAAAAAATATTTCTGTTTTTGTGTATCTTAAGCCAAAAAGCAATTAACAATGCCTTCTATGTTAGTAACTGCATACAACAGACATCTCTAAGAGATAAACCTAAAAGTATGCTGTTTTGCTATCTGTTCTCTAAAAGCCTAAATGTATGCATTAGTTATTAAAAATTTGCTGTAATATTTATGTCGCTTCTTCCTTTAAAAGTCTAAAAATAATTCTTAGCCTTAAATTACTAAAAACGAAATGTGTTACCTTGACTTTAAAACATTTTTGTATTTTCCCTCATGGCGTTTAACGTGACCTTTGACTTTGTCTTCTTGTATTGTCTCTACAGAACAATGTCAAGTTAATTTATGTTTATTTTAAGATTTTCTTCTTAGAAATCTTTTTCATCACTTTTTTGTATGTTTTTTTTTAGACAAAACCCTTAAAATATGCTTTACTTTTAGGTCTTGCAATTGTGTAATGTGTAACAGACAATATGGTTGTTTTTCAAAAGAAAAAATCCTTAAAATAGACTTTAAAATTGATATTTTGTAAGTGTCGAATAAATTAGGTGACATCATTCCATATGAAAAGGCACATGAGGTACTCACTTAGGAAAATATATTTTGCACATTATGCTACCAACTTCCATTCATTAGGAGGAAGCTTCTAGTCCAAGCCACACAAGCTCGTATGTGCATAACCTTTATGAATTACGTACAATAAATAGGCCCTCAAACACAAAATTAAAAATGCTTATACGTTATTAAATCTTAAATCAATTTCCTTGAGCAATTAAAGCCTTTTATTAAATAACTGTTTAATTTGTTGTAAATATTTTAAGAGCAATTTATTGCCATTGAAACCTAAAAATATGCTTTAATTTGTTGAAATTAATTCTTGTCACTTACAACTTTTTGTATAAATTAAAACGTTTTATAGCTAAATTATGCAGTCTGGCATTTTTTTTTCTTCTTCTTTTTTTCTTTTTTAATAGCCAAGACATATTTCTATTTTATGGCCCATAGAAATATGCTTTAATTTTTATTCATTCGTTCTGTATTGTTCAGCAAGTAAACATTTTTTTATTCTAGTTAAAAAAGTTCAGAGACATGAGAAATGTGTTGACAATAATAAATTGAAGTTTGAGTTCAATTTAAAATATTTGCTTAACAATTGTCAAGTAACTTTTCATTATTATTTATTGTGGAAAATTTTTTTGCTTCCTAAAAATATGTTATAAATAAATTTTCTGTTTGGATTTAACTTTTATTCGTCTTAAGTGGAATAAAGGGACCAAAATTGAAATAGGGACTAGAACCAAAGGTGTTCCGATAAAGGAAAATATCCACGACTGTCTTAAGCAAGACCTCAGCAGAAAGTGAAAAGAACGACTTGAGTTCTGATGAAGATATTTATATTTTTACGGGTAGTGATGTTAATAAATCCCTCACCGTGCTTATAGCATGAAACTGACTTTAAAGAATGGGTGAGTTCTGAACTTTCCTGAAGGAATTCAAAAAGCCGTACTGGGAAGGAGTCTTCCAGATGGTTGTAACGGAAACATTACAAAATACAGATGAAACTTGCTTGCATGATTTTAAATTTCCTACGGCCTAGCAAGAATTCGATCCAATTCGCTTCGTGTATGGATATTTGTAACTAGATCTACAGTTTTTCACACCAAAAGTATGCCTTAAACTCTATATTTATTTTTTTTTTGATTTGTTCTTTCTAAGATTTCTTTCTAAGATTTTGTATAAAAATCTTATTCCATTATGGGCCCCTTAAAGTATACTTTAATTTTATTCTTCCCCAAAAAAAAATATGCTTTAAATTTAGTTTAGAATAAACTCCTATTTTAAATCAACCTTATTTTCAGTTTGAAATTTTAAACTGTTTTTCACCTTAAAATATGCTTTAAATTTTTTATATTTACTCTACTAGTGCTTAATTTAGACTTTTCTGTTCAACTAGTCTTTAATGGCATGTGTTTTCTAAAGCTTACCCAAAAGTATGCTGTAATTATTATTTATTTTCTTTCATGTTCTTTAATTCTGGAGTATGAACACGTTCTGTTTATTTCTTTATATGCTTTGGGTTTGTATTTTTTGCAACTTTTCATGTGTTGCTGTTTTATTAACAAACAAAAAATAAAATAAAAAGAAAACCAACGTTTTGTAGTTTATGCTTTAATTTTTCACCTTAAAATATGCTTTACATTTTTTACTAAAAAAAATTCCATATTTACTCTACTAGTGCTTAATTTAGACGTTTCTGTTCAACTAGTCTTTAACGGCATGTGTTTTCTAAAGCTTACCCCAAAGTATGCTGTAATTATTATTTATTTTCTTTCATGTTCTTTAATACTGGAGTATGAACACGTTCTGTTTATTTCGTTATATGCTTTGGGTGTGTATTTTTTTGCAACTTTTCATGTGTTGCTGTTTTATTAACAAACAAAAAATAAAATAAAAAGAAAACCAACGTTTTGTAGTTTGAGGAAAACATTTTTTTAATCCTTTAAAGTATGCTTTAAATTTTCAAAATATAATTTTGCTTTAAAAGATTTAATAAAGCAAAGAGTATGTTTTAAATTGTATATCAGTGACGACTAAACAGAAGAGAATAAGAATATGTGTGTGTTTTAGTCCGCACAATTGTGCTATGAAATGGACATCATTATTTTATATACTGTTAGAGTTTTAACACCATAAAATATGCTTTAAATTTTTTCTTTAATTTCCAATGAAAACATTGAACGGAAAAAATTTTCTCAATTAACGATTACATTTCTAGCTACAGTACATACAACATATGTTTGCTGGTTTTAGTTTTTTAAACGGTTCCCAACCACCCTCTTTACATCCTAAGCTAACGTATTTTATGTAGTTTCTAATTAAAACCTCATAAGTATTAAAGCTGCACGCTATATACCCTGATTTATGGCCACAATTTTAAGGTGGTTTTAATTTAACATTTTCCCTTAAGCGGTGTGTGTGTGTGTGTGCAATGAATTTCCACAGCCCCAAAATATGCAACAAAATTCCGGGTTTATTTGTGTCAAGCACAGCACTAAACTGTTTTTACCATATTTCGGAGAATTTCAAAGCTGAAGCAGGAGAGGAAAAGACAGCATGATTTACAACGAAATTAAAATTTATTTCAAATGAAAAAATTCCTGTTTGTTGCGAATGTTTTTTTGTGTAGTTTCTAGGAAATTTAATTTACAAAATTATTATTAATTATTTGTTGTTGTTGTTGTTGTTTTTTTAATCCTTAAATAATTAAAAATGCTCATTTAATCGCTGTTAATATATCAATTAAAAATTCATTGCAAATAGACAGCGACATTGTGCTCTTGGCAAATTAATGCGCCATTAAAAAATAATTTCAAATCATCATCAGCTAAAGACCATAATTCTCGATGTACTTACAGCGAGATTATTTCATAATTAATGAAACAATTAAAACAGAATCATCGCAAATATCATATAACGAACAAGTGGCTGTAATTCATGCCCCCACCCCCTCCATACTATACCATGAATAGCATTTCAATTTAATCGAGCGCGGGATGTCCAAAAAGGGATATTTTGCATAAGAAATGAATACCAAACAGAGTTAAAAATAACAAAAGTTCAAGGGCCACTTTGAATAGAGAATTTGAAGTGAATTGTGTGAATTAGAAAAGATTCTGGGGGGGAAAGGTTTCAAAAGCAAAGTTAAATAAGACACTTAAAAAGTCTTGATTTCATTGAAGTTTCTACTTCATTATAAAGCCTTGGCCTCTGCTAGGTTAGGTTAGATTACCAAAGCTCAGTTGAGCACGCTTATGTCAACACAAGTTTGGCCTCTGCTATTATGTACGAAACACAAAGTCATTTAACGCGTTGACTCCCGACTACGAGATAAGTCTTAGACTGCGTTCCCTTCTAGGGTGCCAACTACGTGTAGCTACGAATAAAATCGTATTATATCAGTGCTGGTATCGATAAATGGTTTCTGAGAAACGAACAAAAAGTCAATGCGGGCATGCGTGGCCAGTTTTCTGAAAATTTCCGCGGCACTCAACGTGTTAAATGCTCGCCTCTGGGTTGGATGCAACAGTCAATTCTTTTGAAGTGGCTATCTACCAAATTTTTGTAAGTTTAGAGGGATACCCGCACGATAAGCTAAGGAAAAATGGCTTTCAAAAGCTTCAATGTAAGGATATTATCCGCATAGACGTGGCCCTTGGCGTACTTACTTTCGCTTACGTAAGCCATTACAACCCTTTAGTCAGCTTCTCTGTGTTTCTTTTATACAAGAGCGGCAGGACCTACAGCTTAACAACAAATTCGATAAACTTTTCAAGGCAAACTTTAGCCAGAATTACAAACTAGCTCCTCACACAACCTAACTCAACCTGATTCTAAACGTTATAGGAAGACATTACATACATACATACATAATTGGCCATTACAACCCTTTAGTCAGGATTACGACCTAGCTTCTCAACACCACTCATGTTGTGTGCCTTAATTTTATACTTGAGTGGCGGGACCCAGATTTTTTAGAAACTTTTTCATTGCAGAGTTTCTCAGAGTTTTTGCCAGAAATCTGCTGAGAGGAAGTCGCTGAAGAAATATTTTTTTTTATATTTCGTTTTGATGTCTAGCCTGGGGCTCGAACCCGGGCTTTACGTCTAATAAGCGAACACACTACCTACTAGACTACGGCAACTACTACACCGTACTGGTTCTGTTCATTTTATTCAATTGTGACTCTGAACGTAAGATTCATTTCATGGAAATTTTGTATATGTCTGATGGACCGCGTGCAAACCAATACCACTAACGGCTGATAGACAGAGTACAAAGGCAGTCAGCTGTTCTGATCCACCCCAACCAAGGTATTATTTGCTATACTCAATTGGCTTCCCTCTGAGCTCCTACGAAGGCCGAGGGCAGAGTTGGTGGCAGTTGGAGTAAGACTCAATGCAAATCCTGGCCCAATGTAGACTATGGACATGCCGCTATTAATGAAGACATAGACACATTAAGGTCGATTATATTATGTTTAGGGTCCTACCGAGGGTCGATTATATAAGTCTTTAAAAATTTGAGTCGCCATAGTCTAGTAGGTAATGTGTTCGCTTATTAGACGAAAAGCACGGGGTCGAGCCCCAGGCCAGACATCAAAGCGAAATATGAAAAACAAAATATTTCTTCGGCGACTTCCTCTCAGATTTCTGAGTTGGTGGCCTTCGGACTCAATGTCAATCCTGGCCCAATGTAGACTATGGACGTGCCCACATAGGGTCGATTATATATATTAGGTTTAGGTTACCGACCTAAGTTAAGGTTACTTAACCTACCTAGGGTCGCTTATATAATTCTTTAAAATTTTCTGAACAGAACATTTGATTTTAGAAATCCAAGCAGGGACTTCTGGTCAAATGATCCCAAGATTCCCAATGGCAACCTTGAAGTTTACACTGATGGCTCAAAAATGATATGAGGCAAGGTGGTGTGTGCTACATTTATTGAAACTCGGGCAGCCTATAAGACTGAACACTGCACTATTTATTAAGTCGCAGGATTTTTCCAGAATATAAAGCACTGTGGCTCTGTCTCTGCCTGGAAAATCATTGCTTTATAAGTGTTTTTTTTAACTTAACTTTTGAAACCTAGTAATGGCTAACCCTTTACATACATTTAATATGAAAAAACCCCCGTTTAAATACTCCATAGAATATTAAAATTGATTTCTACTCACAAACAATTCAATATTTTTCAAAAAAAAAAAAAAAAAAAAAAGAGAAGAATAAATTTTATCGCCGCCTGTTGGTTGGTGTCTTTTGACATGACAACATAACTCCATACAAATATGGGTCACTTGGTTTATTCTTTCATCGCCTTTAAAAACTGTGTTTATTTTTCAATTTATAGCAGAGCTTGTCTAATATTGTGTTGGGTTTTTCAACAGCATATCTAAACAGAACTCGTGGCATTATTTAGCAGAAGAAAAAAAAAATAAAGAGGAAAACAGCGTATGAAAAATCCAAAACCATAATGTGGACATTGATGTCATTGACATATCCTGGTTGCTTTTATGTATGAACTATACATTAAGACAACATGTGTGTGTGTGGGTTTTTGGAAATGCTATTTGCTATTGTTCAACTAACAAACAGTGGGTACCCTATAAGAGGTTTTGAATTTTTGCATAGGTACCGTGGTCGTACAGAAAAATTAGAAAAAAATTAAAAATTTATTTCCAGACTTCAGAAGATTTTTAAGTAAATATTTCCAATATATTTTCTATCATGTTTCCACTGTATCATATGGTTTGCTATTGTTCAACTAACAAACAGTGGGTACCCTATAAAAGGTATTCAATGTAAAAAAAAAAGATTAAAGAAATATTTCCACTCCTCAGAAGATTTTAAAGTGAATATTTGCAATATTTTGTCTATCATGTTTCCACTGTATCATATGTATGTATGCATGTATGTATAATTATTGCTGTATACAACTTGTGTCCATTAGTATATGAAATGATTTAAAAATGGAATGTCATTGTATTGCTTCAATGTGATGTGTTTTCAACCATAAATGAAACATATTATTATGACACATACAATCAATTACAGTGGAACCTCGAAATAGTGTATATCATTAAAAATTCAAATTTAAAAAATATAGTTTTAAATGCTTTAGAAATAACATAAATTTTGAAAAGAAATTGTTTTTAAGTTTCAAATATTTTTTTTTTAGTTTTTTTATAAGCCCCACTGTATTTCTTTTTTTTGCCATTGTTTGCTCCTCCATATCGTGTACAAATTACTGCAACTATTGTGGATTTAATGGCTACACTAAAACTCTATTCTTACACGCCACTCTCTGTTATTTATTTTTCAAATGGACATGACCATAAATAAACAGCAAAGAATAGAAATTTAATCATGAACGAATTTAAGGACCACCATTAGACCATTCCCGGGTGACACCGGAGGGGAAGGTTCTGTCCCTACGGTAGCGGTTCCTTGGGGGCATTTTGTCTCAATGGTGAGACAATTTGAAATTCTGACAATGTTGTAGTCCTCGTCGCGGAGAAATTTTTACCCGCAATAAGTGAGGTCATGCAGGGGTCAAGTTATTTCAACTGTTGGAATTACGGATTAGAAGAGGAGTTATGATATCCAGATGTATTGCAGAGGTCCTATACACACAATTTGCGAAAACATACACAAGAAATGTGATAATAAGAGTCCACACAACTAGGGTCCACTGGGTGGACCCCTTTCACCGCTAATGTAGTGCCTGGTTGTGGATAAACTCGCGACAAAAAAGTCTGAGGCAAGCATCAACTGAGGCGTTTCAACTGTTGGAATTACGGATTAGAAAAGAAGTTATGATATCCAAATGGACTGCAGAGGTCTTATACTCACGATCTGTGGAACCATACACAGGAAATGTGATAATAAGAGTCCACAAAACTAGGATCCTCTGGGTAGACCCTTTTCACCGCTACTCTAGTGCCTGGTTGTGGATAAACTAGCGACAAAACAGTCTGGATCGGGCATCAACTGCCAGGGATAAGTATAGATAGATAGATAGTCTTGATGGCTAAAGGATTGATGGATTGCACAAGTCCTATACACACGACGTGCGGAAATATACACAGGAAATGAGATAATAAGAGTTTGCCCAACTAGAGAATGACCACAGAATGGACCCTTATCACCGCTAATGTGATGCCGGATTGTGGATAAATTCGCGACAAAACTATCTGAGGCGGCAGGGCTAAAGCATTGATGGATTGCAGAAGTCTTATACACACGACGTGCGGAAACATACGCAGGAAATGAGATAATAAAAGTTTACGCATCTAGCAATTGACCACAGAATGGACCCTTATCACCGCTAATATGTGACAAAACTATCTGAGGCGGATATGCAGATAATAGTGGTCCTGATGGCTAAAGGAAAAGGAGGACTTGATGTAATTCCTTGCTGTATTATAGTCAGCCTGAGGACAAACCTCAAATGGAAAAATATTCAGCTACTGGGTGATACAATATCAGAGAAGGTTAGGTTAGGTTAGGTTAGAGGACGTGTACTTGTCAACTGTCAACAAGTACAGTACCCGGAGGTCGAATTGACCCATTGTACAACGTCCTAGCTTCTTACACCACTCGTGTTGCGTGCGTTAATTTTATACATGAGTAACGGGACCTACAGTTTAAAGTCGACTCCGAACGACAGATTTTTTGAGAAACTTTTCATGGCAATTTTTACTCGCAGAGTTTTTGTCAGAAATCTGCTGAGGGGAAGTCGCCGAAGAAATATTTTTTTTTTTCATATTTTTCGTTTTGATGTCTGACCTGGGATTTGAACTCGGGCGTTTCGTCTAATAAGCCAACACACTACCTACTAGACTACGGCGACTATCATATCAGAAAAAATAGAGGCAAAATATCTGGAAACATCACTTGATAGTAAAGTAACATGAAGAGCTAATATTGAGAGCATCTCAGAAAAGACTAGACTTGCCATAATTATCCAGAAATCGTGAGGCTGCAGCCCATAAATTATGTAGTTGATGTAAACCACGATGTTCAGACCCAATGAAGCAGTTGCTTAGGTAGACAGAACGAATGAGAACGTGCCCTACAGTGACGTTAGAAGCTCTATTGGATTGAACTCCCCAACACATGGTAATGAAGACCAAAACTTTTGAGTCTATGGTTAGATAGGTCAATGGCAGGCAAGTCTAACATGGAATTCATTAAAAGATTTTGGGACTTAAGGAATCGATTGGCTGTCTTAACTGTCTCTTGGACCGAAGCAGTTAACTTCAGGATTTTGCAAAAGTGCTTAGCAGCGAGACTTAGTAAGAAAAATTATTGGAAGAACATGAAGCTACATATTCTCTTAAATGAGGTATACGGATGGAAACAAGAGATTTGGTTCCAAAAATGAATTTCTTGGAGTCTCAAGTTTATACCATCAAAAGATGTGTTCAATTCTACGTGGGTAGAAGATACGAAGGACCGGACATAGCAATATTATCTACCAGTTAAGCTGTCATTCAAGCACTCGGCTCGGCTCTTATAAGTTTAAATAGTAGATAGTATGGGACCGTCTGGATTAACTAAATCAGTTAAGTAGACAGAATAAGGTTATCCTCTGATGGGGCCCCGATCACATGGGAATTCTCGGCAATCAGCAAGCAGACGAGCTTGCGGGGAAGGGAATTTACACACCCGAAACCCTTCTGTGGAGTAAGAGCGAATATTTGGAAAGCTATGCTCAACGAAATGGAGTATGAGGTGAGGAAAATACTCTTCCTAGACCAATTGTGGTTTAAGGCAATAAAAACTTTTGTTCAGAAACAATAAGTGGAGATGTGGGTCTTGCATTAGACTATCGAGGAATGACCAGAAGTTGATTACCGTCCTTTTGACAGGACACTGTAGATTCTGAGGACACTTATTCAGAATGGGGGCTGTCTTGAGCCCAATATGTAGATTCTGTAACGATGAGAATGAATCATGGCGGCACATTCTTAGAACCTATAGAACCTATAATGCATCCCAGAAGGAAATAGTTGTGTGCCTAGCAGGTTCTAGGCGCTGTATTTAACTTTACAAAGCCGGATTTCTTTTCTATTTTAAAACTGTTGTTAAATATGATTCGGATTCAGATTTTATTTAAACTGGATGATGTCTTGACACCTCTTGCTATCGTGCAGAACAGTATTCTGTTCTTCTGTGCTTTAATGGCAAACAATCAAAATACCTTTGAACTCGGGTAAAGCATAGAAAATATGCAGAAATCTATAAAATTTGAATGTCCATTAAACAGACAAAAAAAGCATTCAAACTACAAAGGCTTTAAAAAAAAATTCCATAAATTTCTGTTTATAAAAGTTCAAGCAATGGTAGAGTTCACTTATAAAAAAATTTCAAAGGTGTATGAGGTTTTTAACGACTTGCATAAATTACAGTGAGTAACAAAATTAAGGCACCTTAACGTTCTTATACAAATTTCCAAAGGAATCTAAAAAAATTATGAATAATTTTCGTTTAACTACAAACAAAATGAGACATTTTCTATAAAAGAACAGTTGTATGCTAAGGTTCGGTAACTTTTGTAACCCAGTGTTATGAGGCAACCTCAAAATATTCACCCCAAAAACCAATGAACTCAAAACAATAGAGAGAATAGATTGTAATTTATATACCCCAAGTAAAACGTATAATTTAGTGTATGCCACGAAGAACGTTTTTGTACCAACCATTTAAAAAGCTTAACATGTTTTATGTTTTTTTTCTTATATCAACGACAGAAAGGTTCTGTAAATAAAAGCCAAAAGGAGAACAAAAATCTTGGCATCAATACAGTTTATTAATGAGAGAAAAATAAGGTAAAGAAATTTGCATTTGAATGTTTATACGAAAAGTGCTTGAAATTAAAACCTTTTCTTCTTCATATAAAAGAGGAAGAAGGCTTTTTTTATAAGGATATACGAATTTATTTTAAAAGGATAATTTCTTTAACAGAGATTTATTGCTTAAAATTGAGTTTTCAATTTGGTTTCGTACTGGATTTGGATTTAAATTTATTGGCCTAGAAATTTACCTTTTTCGAATGCAAATAATGGCAACAAAAATTAATCAAAAGTCTAAGAACGAACGTTCAGTGAAAAGCTTACTTAAAGACTTTTAAAGAAAAAATTGTTTAAGACAAGAACAAAAGGTCAGTTTGTTTAGCTTTCCTTTTACCTTTTAAATCTTTTATTTTTTAAATAACTCGCCAGTTATATTATTTAACTTAAAAGCCTTTTTTATCCATGACTTTATTTAAGTTTTTCCTCTTTTTTCACTGGAAACAAAAACGAAAATTGAAAGGAAATGTCCTTTCATTTCGAAAATGAAAAATATTTTGTGAAAAACAAAAGGAAGAAGAGAAAATAATTCTCTTGATTTAATTAAATTATTTGTAAACGTTTGAAAAAGGGTTTCAATACAAAAAAAAAACTTCAATCAATCCAAGTTTACATTTTTGTCTCTCAAACCTCATCTAAGACTATATTGCTTACTGACGTACACACCGATGGGAAATCAACTTCATGGTTGAAGAAAACTTTTTCGGAAAAAACATCACATGCTTGCTTTAGCACCCTATGAACACATCAACGGCGTTGTTAAAGATCAGTCGGCTTTAATTGTTACATGAACTAAATTTTGTATGGGTGGAGGCGCAAAGCATACTGGAAAATACCCCATATTAAGCCATAAAGTAGGCCCAATTGCTGACAAAGTCGTAAAGTCGACAAATTCGAATTGTCCGCAACACAAACAGAAGCAGGATTTACTTCATTATTCATGCACTGGGCCAAACTCTTCAAATTTCTTTATAACATTGAAAACTCCTTGCTTAGTAGGCCAATTAAGTCGACCATAACCACCACATTATGATCGAAAAGTGAACACGTGTGAAGCAGTACTTTTGTGATAATTTTTAACTACACTTAGGCGTTCTCCGGTTTCTAAACGATCCTCAAACGATTGTAAATAGCAAAACTATCGCTAAATAAATAACACCTCAGACATACAACTGACAGTATTGCAGGGACCTGTGGTTTTAAAACCAATAAACGGATAACCAAACGTAGTCTAGTAGGTAGTGTGTTCGCTTATTGGACGTAAAGCCCGAGTTCGAGCCCCAGGCCAGACATCAAAACGAAATATGGAAAAAAATATTTCTTCGACGACTTCCATCTCAGCAGATTTCTGGTAACAACTCTGAGAGTGAATAAACCTGCCATGAACAAGTTCCTCAAAAATCTGTCGTTCGGAATCGACATTGAACTGTAGGTCCCGCCACTCAAGTAAAAAAATTAAGGCGCACAACATGAATGGTGTGAGAAGCTCAGCCGTAATCCTGACTGAAGGGTTTTAATGGGCAATTATGTATGTAATCATAATCACTTGCATGATCAAGTTCCGATGAAGCCCCTAGCTGACGATGCATAGCATCTCTGATTCAGTTTTTCTAGATTTATGGTAGATAGTCTATCTCAGTTTTTCAGTGAAATAAAATAGAACGAGTGTAGTAAGCATATGGCCAAAGGTCATGTTGAAACTCTAATGGTTGGAGAGACAAATGTATGTGAAATAAAATAGCATTTAAACTAACTAGCTCTTCGGAAAGTAGCATCTAGAAAATGGTTGACAGAAATAGGAGGTGAGTTTAGTAAGTACACGCAAGTGACAGGGGAACCGCACTTGCTTATCTTGGTAAACAATATATAAATAATACTTTTTTTAAACAAGATTAAGTAAATCATTTGCTTTGATTTGATTTACTTTTCAAACAAGAAAATAATTCTTATAAAAAAGCAATTTGAATATTATAGAGTAATAATAAAATTTTAAAACTCACCACTAAGTACATTTGCTATCTTTTAACCTGAAAACATGATAAAAAAAATATTCATTAAAATAAAACAACAACTTTTAACCACTAAAATTACTCACCACGTTGCACTTGTTTCCGGCGTAACTGCTGTTAACCTTGAACAAGCAAAGACTCTTTCACTTTATTTTTTCAAAAACACACATCAAAAAAAATTACTGAAATAAAACAACAACTTCATTGAAGATATGTAGGAAAACACACAACGCATTAATACTTACCACTACACACACACTTATATGCTTTGAAGACCCACATTGATATAATATGATAAAAGGCTACCACGTATGCATACGAACACAACAAAACATTATTTTCTAAAATAAAACAATAATTTTATTAAAACGAAATCTCCATACTAATACTCATTTTAAATACTCACCAGAAATAATTACGAATTAACAAAAAAAAAAACGCGACACTTTTTGCTGAAAATAAAACAACAATCTTATTAAAGAAATGAAAAGAACTACATGCAGGTTAATACTTACCACTATGCATCCGGTTGAATAAAAACCCGCATTAAAACTATTTACTGAAAATAAAAATAAAAAAACATTATTAAATAGAAGAAGACATTCTTAGGTACGATAATACTCACCACTATATATTCGATTACTTTAAAAACCCGCACTAATATAGACATGATTAAACAGACCGCTTCATCAAAAACAAAAAAAAACACGACACTTTTTGCTGAAAATAAAACAACAACTTTATTAAAGGCATGAACACAACTACACATATGTACATATGTACATTAATACTCACCTATAAGCTTTCAATTGCTGAAGAAATTCTCCTTAAAACAAAATGGCCATTTTTACGATAAAAAAAACACGCACACGGAAAAACTCGACATAATTCATTAAACCGTAGTAAATACCGACAAATATTAATTAAAACTAATTTTAAAATACCGCACAATACATTTATTTATTTCCAACACACGGACAATATGCTTTAATGCTTCAATTTAATTTAGAAACACAGAGATTACCTAAAATATACGCACAACTACATTAGACAAACGAACGCAACCGATCCCGAATTCTTATTAATTTGTATACTCAAAAGAAAAAACGACACTTTTTGCTGAAAATAAAACAACAACTTTATTAAAGACCTGAAGACAACTATACATACATTAATACTTACCACTTGACTTTCAATTGCTGAAGAAAACCACGTTAAAACAAAATGGCCATTATGACAATAAGAAAAAACACGCACACGCAAAAACTCGAAATAATATATTAAACCGTATTAAAGAGCCGCAAAAATTAATTAAAACTTATTTTAAAACACTGCACAATACATTTAATTACTTTAAACACACAAACAATATGCTTTCTTACTTTAATTTAATTTAGCAACTTACAAAGATTACCTAAAACATACGCACAACTTTACTAGACAAGCTAACGCAACCGATCCCGAATTCTTACTAATTTTTATATTCACCCCTACGCATTTACATAGTCTAAAATATTTTATATTCACCCTTACTCTCTTAATTGCTTTAGAACACCAAGCAACAACTAATAATCTTAGCAAATACACATGCGCGCATACATAAATGCACTACATACGCATATACGTATGTCAACGCATATTGATTATTACACCCCTCCCCCCCACAAGCTCTTTTCAATGCATAAGAATGATGCTTTGATTCTATTTTCTTAAAGTATAACAGTACCACTACATACGTATATACAAACCTTACAAAAGAGATTACACCTCTAACCATCAATTCTCGCTCTCACAAAATTTCTTTAAAATCAAACACAACACAAAAGAAATACTTCCGTGTTTCTTCCGAAAACCAATAACAACAATCAATTGCATAAACCGTTTATAAAAAAGAAAACAAAAACAACACCCTGACCAATTTTGATACCAAAATTACTCTCTGAGTAAAAATAATATTTGTTCACCTCTTACTCTCAATGCAAGCATAAGGTTAAGCAAATCAATGTAATAGTAACAACAAATCATAAGAACATGATCTAACAGGGTACAACTGCATTGATAATAAACACACGAACATGAATAAACAGATCAAAGAACACACCACACTGCAGACTCGCATACTCCCCCCCCCCTTATTCTTTAATTTTCTATAAAATCTATACAGTGTAAAAGTGTTAATTTTATGTGCAAAAGTGTTTCTTTTGATAAATAATAAATGATTGTTAATAAATTATGAAAATTTTCTAAATAATTGTAATTGATTACCACAGTATAATGGTAAATAAAAACAATTTTAATTACAATAATTCATAAAACTCTAAAACTAAGCATAAGCATTAAGATTTCCATTTTATTTGCGATTAGTGTCAGTGGTGTAACCAAAGAAAAAACAAGGAGAAAACAACAACAATAACACTTCTTCAACAACTGCAAGCATCTCGCACAGAATGTAGGTAAGCTTTCTAGTGGAAATTATTAGCATAAGAAATGAAGATTTCTTTGCACACAAGCAAACATTTAAAAAAACGTCTGTAGTTTTCGTCTTTATTGTGTTAGAGTGTTTTTCTCTATATGATGAGTATTTAATATTGTTGTTGTTTGTTTACCAATGTAAACAATGAAATTGGAAAATTTGCTGTTACATTATTCTTCTTCTTTTAAAGTTGCAGTTTTATTCTTGCTTACTCTCGTAGTCTTTTAATGTTAATGAAAAGAAGTTTTTTTCAATAGAAAGTTTTGTTGCCAATCGTAATAAATTTGTTATTAAATTATTAGCCACATTGTTAGCTATTGTTGACAATTTCCCATTTTTCTGGCGATACATGAATTCTGCGTCAAATGATTATGATTTTTCAAGGCCAAGAACTCAGCATATTTCCGTGAGAGGTACTAGGAGAAACGTAGTCAGTGTGTGGTGTATTCTTTGATGTGTTATTTTCAATGCAAATTTAACAATGTTAATTCATATTCTTATTAGTTGTTGTTGCAATTACATTGATTTGCTTAACCTTATGAGAGTAAGCGGTGAATAAATATTATATTTACTCAGAGAACAATAATGGCAACAAAATTGGTCAGGGTGTTGTTTTTGTTTTCTTTGTTATAAAGGGTTTATGCAACTGAATGTTGTTGTTGGTTGTCGGGAGAAAAAGCGGAAGTATTTTTTTATGTTACGTGATGTGAAGTTGTTGTAAAGACTATTTATGAGAGCGAGAATATTGAAAGGTGAGTATTAGAGGTGGTATTAATTGATGGGCAGAGGTGTACATAATCTCTTCTATAAAGTGCATACACATACATATAAAGAGTTGTTGTTTTATTTGTATGAAACAGAAGCAAAGTGATGCATGGGAAATAGCTTTTTGGGTGGTATTAGTTGATTGTGTTGACATATGTGTGTAGGGCGTTTGTATGAATGTTTGTTAAGTTATTACCTGTTGCATGGGTTTTCTGATGCAATAAAATGCGTAGGGGTGAATATAAAAATTAGTAGGAATTCGGGATCGGTTGCGTTCGCTTGTCTAGTAAAGTTGTGCGTACGTTTTAAGTAATCTTTGTAAGTTTCTAAATGAAATTAAAGCAAAAAAGCATATTGCTTGTGTGTTTAAAGTAATTAAATGTATTGTGCAGTGTTTTAAAATTAGTTTTAATTAATATTTGCCGGTATTTACTACGGTTTAATGAATTATTCCGAGTTTTTCCGTGTGCGTGTCTTTTTTTTATCGTAAAATGGTCATTTTATTTTAAAGTGGTTTTCTTCAGCAATTGAAAGTCTAGTGGTGAGTATTAATGTATGTATACTTTTCTTCATGTCTTTAATAAAGTTGTTGTTTTATTTTCAGCAAAGTGTCGCTTTTTTCTTTGGAGTATAAAATTTAACAAGAATTCGGGATCGGTTGTGTTCGCTTGTCTAATGTAGTTGTGCGTATATTTTAGGTAGCCTTTGTAAGTTTCTAATTTGAATTAAAGCAAAAAAGCATATTGTTTGTGTGTTTAAAATAAATAATTGTATTGTGCGGTATTTTAAAATTAGTTTTAATTAATATTTGCCGGTATTTACTACGGTTTAATGAATTAATACGGGTTTTTCCGTGTGCGTGATTTTTTTTATCGTAAAAATGGCCAATTTGTTTTAACGCGAATTTCTTCAGCAATTGAAAGCCTAGTGGTGAGTATTAATGTATGTGTGGTTGTCTTCATCTCTATAACAAAGTTGTTGTTTTAATTTCAGCAAAAAGTATCGTTTATTGTTTTTTTTTAAATATGGCCTGTTTAATCATGTTTATTAGTGCGCGTTTTTAAAGCAATCGAATATATAGTGGTGAGTATTATTGTACATTATGAATGGCTTATTCTATAATAAAGTTGTTTTTTTATTTTCAGTAAATAGTGTTGTTTTTTTTTTTTTCGTAAAAATGTTGTTGCTTTAGTGTGAGTTTTTAATTCAACCGGATGTATAATGGTAAGTACTAATCTGTGTGTAGTTGCTTTCATACATATCTCTAATAAAGTTTTATTTTGTTTTCAGTTTTGTTTAATGAAAAGGCCTGTTAATTCGTATTTCATTGTGGTGAGTATTTAAAATGAGTACTAGTATGGAGATTTCTTTTTAATAAAATTATTGTTTTATTTTAGAAAATAATGTTTTGTTGTGTTCGTATAAGGGGTAGTATTTAATCAAAGTCTTCAGAGCAAACAAGTGTATGTGTAGTGGTGAGTATTAATGTATTATGTGTGTTTGCCTACGTCTCTTTAATAAAGTGTTTTTTTTGCATTTCAGTAATTTTTTTTAATGTGTGTGTGTATTGTATAGAAAAAAAGTAAAATAGGTTTTGTTTAATCGACGTTAACAGCAGTTACGCCGGAAACAAGTGCATCAAGGTGAGTAATTTTAGTGGGTAATAGTTGTTGTTTTATTTTAATGAATATTTTTAATATGTTTTCAGATAAAACAACAGTGAAAGTGTAGTGGTGAGTATTAAAATTTTTAAACCCTAATGTTTACATTGTAAAGGTTACTACTATATTGTACCGATTATTTTCATATATGTGAAAAAAAACATAGCAAATGATTTGCTTAATCTTGTGTTTTTAAACAAACAAAAAAAATTTAATTTTTATATTGGTTACCAACATAAACACGTACGATTCCCCATCACTTGCGTGTACTTACTAAACTCACCTCCTATTTCCGTTAGTCACCGTTTCCCTTGCGGCACTGTTGTTAAGTATTATGTTTCGAAGTGCTAGTTAGCTTTAATATTATAATACCTTACATGCATTTTGTCTGTAGAATCATCGGGGCATTACCTCTGTGATATTCTGACTGCATTCGTTCTATGTATTTCCTTTCTGAATTTTACATTTCACTGAGAAACTAGAAAGAACAATCGGAATCTAGAAATATGAATCAGAGGTGCTATGCACATACATCTACACAGTTTGTTGAGACTTCATCATGTCCAAATACGTGGACATTTTACAAAAACATCCGCCGCCAGTTAAGTACTGGGTTATCAGGTTATCCCTTAAGTGGTTTCAAAAACACTGGTTCTGTAACGCTTTCAGCTGTTAACTTTTGTTTGAAGTGTTATTTATTTAGTGAATTTTTTGCATCACAGAATTGCTTTATACGTGGTCACTTTCCGAACATTACAGAGTGAGTGGTGTGAGAAGCTAGGCCGTAATCCTGACTGAAGGCTTGTAATGGCCAATTATGTATATATTTATAGTCAGCATATTCAATCTACTAAGCAAGAAATTCTCAAGATTATAAAGAATATATTGAATAATATTGAATGTTACACCCCTCCCCCCCAACAAGCTATTCCTATTTCCTTAAAGTATAACAGCACCACTACATACGTATATACAAGCCTTACAAAAGTGATTACACCTCTAGCCATCAATAAATCTTACCTTTAATACTCACCCTCTAATATTCTCGCTCTCACAAAATTTCTTTAAAATCAAACACAACATAAAAGAAATACTTCCGTGTGTCTTCCGAAAACCAATAACAACAATCAATTGCATAAACCATTTATAACAAAGAAAACAAAAACAACACCCTGACCAATTTTGTTACCATAATTGATCTCTGAGTAAAAATAATATTTGTTCACCTCTTACTCTCAATGCAAGCATAAAGTTAAGCAAATCAATATAATTGTAACAACAAATAATAAGAACATGATCTAACAGGGTACAACTGCATTGATAATAAACACACGAACATGACTAAACAGATCAAAGAACACACTACACTGCAGACGCGCATACTCCCCCTTATTCTTTAATTGTCTATAAAAGCCTGTAGAAAAGTGTTAATTTTGTGTGAACAAGTTTGTTCTTTTGATAAATAATAAATGATTGTTAATAAAATATGGAAATTTTCTAAACAATTCTAATTAATTACCACAGTATAATGGTAAATAAAAACAATTTTAATTACAATAATTCATAAAACTCTAAAATTAAGCAGATGGATTTTCGGTTTTATTTGCGGCTAGTGTCAGTGATGTAACCATACAAAGAAAAAAACAACAACAATAATATTCCTTCAACAACTACAAGCATCGCGCACAGAATGTAGGTAAGCTTTCTCGGGGAAATTGTTAGCATAAGAAAAGAAGACTTTATTGCACACAAGTAAACATTTAAAAAAACGTCTGTAGTTTTCGTCTTTATTCTGTTAAAGTGTTTTTCTCTATATGATGAGTATTTAATATTGTTGTTGTTTGTTTACCAATGTAAACAATGAAATTGGAAAATTTGCTGTTACATTATTCTTCTTCTTTTAAAGTTGCAGTTTTATTCTTTCTTACTCTCGTAGTCTTTTAATGTTAATGAAAAGAAGTTTTTTTCAATAGAAAGTTTTGTTGCCAATCGTAATAAATTTGTTATTAACGTAGTCAGTGTGTGGTGTATTCTTTGATGTGTTATTTTCAATGCAAATTTAACAATGTTAATTCATGTTCTTATTAGTTGTTGTTGCAATTACATTGATTTGCTTAACCTTATGAGAGTAAGCGCTGAATTAATATTATATTTACTCAGAGAACAATAATGGCATCAAAATTGGTCAGGGTGTTGTTTTTGTTTTCTTTGTTATAAAGGGTTTATGCAACTGAATGTTGTTGTTGGTTGTCGGGAGAAAAAACGGAAGTATTTTTTTATGTCACGTGATGTGAAGTTGTTGTAAAGACTATTTATGAGAGCGAGAATATTGAAAGGTGAGTATTAGAGGTGGTATTAATTGATGGGCAGAGGTGTACATAATCTCTTCTATAAAGTGCATACACATACATATAAAGAGTTGTTGTTTTATTTGTATGAAACAGAAGCAAAGTGATGCATGGGAAATAGCTTTTTGGGTGGTATTAGTTGATTGTGTTGACATATGTGTGTAGTACGTTTGTATGAATGTTTGTTAAGGTTATTACCTGTTGCATTGGTTTTCTGATGCAATCAAACGCGTAGGGGTGAATATAAAAATTAGTAAGAATTCGGGATCGGTTGCGTTCGCTTGTCTAGTATTGTTGTGCGTATGTTTTAAGTAATCTTTGTGAGTTCATAAATGAAATTAAAGCAAAAAAGCATATTATTTGTGTGTTTAAAGTAATTAAATGTATTGTGCAGTGTTTTAAAATTAGTTTTAATTAATTTTTGCGGTTATTTTCTACGGTTTAATGAATTATTCCGGGTTTTTCCGTGTGCGTGTTTTTTTTATCGTAAAAATGGCCAATTTGTTTTAACGCGAATTTCTTCAGCAATTGAAAGCCTAGTGGTGAGTATTAATGTATGTGTGGTTGTCTTCATCTCTATAGCAAAGTTGTTGTTTTATTTTCAGCAAAAAGTATCGTTTAATGGTTTTTTTTTAAATATGGCCTGTTTAATCATGTTTATTAATGCGCGTTGTTAAAGCAATCGAATATATAGTGGTGAGTATTATTGTACTTATGAATGTCTTCTACTATTTAATAAAGTTGTTTTTTGTTTTATTTTCAGTAAATAGTGCGTTTTTTTTTGTTCGTAAAAATGTTGTTGCTTAATACGATGCTTTTGTGTGAGTTTTTAATTCAACCGGATGTATAGTGGTAAGTATTAATCTGTGTGTAGTTGCTTTCATACATATCTCTAATAAAGTTTTATTTTGCTTTCAGTTTTGTTTAATGAAAAGGCCTGTTAATTCGTAATTATTTTTGGTGAGTACTTAAAATGAGTATTAGTATGGAGAGTTCTTTTTAATGAAATGATATTGTTTTATTTTAGAAATTAATGTTTCGTTGTGTTCTTATAAGTGGTAGTATCTAATCATATTATATCAATGCGGTGCTTCAAAGCAAACATGTGTATGTGTAGTGGTGAGTATTAATGTATTATGTGTGTTTGCCTACATCTCTTTAATAAAGTTTTTTTTTTCATTTCAGTTATTTTTTTATAGTGTGTGTGTATGTGTAAACAAAAAAAAAGTAAAAGAGTGTTTGCTGGATCAACGTTAACAGTAGTTACGCCGGAAACAAGTGCAACGAGGTGAGTAATTAGTGACTAAAATTTGTTGTTTTATTTTAATGAATATTTTTAACATGTTTTCAGATAAAACAACAGTAAAAGTGTAGTGGTGAGTACATATTAAAATTGTTTTAATCCCTAATGTTTACATTGTAATGTTACAATGTAATGTTACATTGTATTGTACCGATTATTTTCATATATGTGAAAAAAACATATCAAATGATTTGCTTAATCTTGTGTTTTTAAACAAATAAAAAAAATATTATTTTTATATTGGTTACCAACATAAACACATACGATTCCCTATCACTTGCGTGTACCCACCAAACTCATCTCCTATTTCCTTTAGTCACCTTTTCCCTTGCGGCACTATTGTTAAGTATTATTTTTCGAAGAACTAGTTAGCTTTAATATTATAATAACTCACATGCATTTTGTCTGTCCAATCATCGGGGTTCCAGCATTACCTCTGTGATATTCTTACTGCATTCGTTCTATTTTCTTTCTGAATTTTACATTTCACTGAGAAGCTAGTAAGAACAATCGGAATCTAGAAATATGAATTAGGGATGCTACGCACATTCATCTACACAGTTTGGCCATATAGAGGCTTCATCATGTCCAAATACGTGCAAATTTTTTCAAAAACATCCGTCACCAGTTAAGAACTGGGTTATCGGGTTATTCGCTAAGTGGTTTCAAAACCACTGGTTTGGTAACACTTTCAGCTGTTAACATTTGTCTGATATGTTATTTATTTAGTGAAAGTTTTGCATCACAGAATTGCTTTATACGTGGTGACTTTCCGAACATTACGGCGTTGTTATAGTCGGTATATTCAATCTACTAAGCAAGAAATTCTCAAGATTATAAAGAAATTTGAAGAGTCGAGCACCGATCACGATTACAACGTGAAAATATTGTTTCTGTTAGTGTTGTGGATAATTCGAATTTGTCGATTGTACGACTTTCTTAGCAATTGGGCCTATTTTACGGCTTATTATAGAGAACTTTGCATTTTTCTTTGCCCCTCCATTCATATAAAATGCAATTCATACAACAATTAAAGCAGGTTGACCATTAACAACATTGTTCATATATTGATAGGGTGCTAGGGCAACAGGTTTCCAATGCTGTTTTCAACACAAATAAATTTCTTCAACGATAAATTTCTTTATGATTGCTAATATGTATTCATATAGAGGCATCATGGCGTATGCTTAATAATAATTTTTAAAGCTACTAAAATCCCACCACCAGTGGTTAAAAGAGCTCACATCTAAAAATTATATCAAAGACTATTTGCTGATTACAAATAAAGCAAGAATTTTTTAACTACAAAAAGCAATACAACTACACTACCACAAAAATCTCCCCTACTTTCATGACATTCATTTACTCCATTACATTGCAATGCTGTCAACGTTTGTGCTAAGAAAACAAAGTTGTCAACTTGTTAAAAACATTTCCATCCTATCCTACTACCCTCTACAGAAATATGCTCATATTCACATAGAGTTTTCTCTTTATATTCTCATAAGATTGTCATGTTATATCCGGTAACTAGCGGAAAAGGAAATGTGTGTTAAATAACAAAAGAAAAGACGAAATACAATAATAACAATAATGATGTGTGGTAAAATGAAACTTACTTTACTTACTTAATGTAGTCTTTGTAATAATAGAAACAAAAAATTCCAATACAATAGCCTAAGAAACGAATTATTATCGAAGGTGAATGATTTTATTCTTGAAATATTTAAAAACTAATTGGAAATAGGGTTTTTGTATGTAGCAAGGTGTGGTATAGGTCGGTAGCGCTAAAGAAAATGCTAATCACAGGCCCTTAGACGAAGAAGCAAATGTATTTTTGATTCGAAAGATCTTACATACGGATCTTATATCTGATATCTGGTTGCATATAGAATAAAATTAATATGAATACCCCGATAATTAGAAATGAGAGCTGAAGCCTAAAGTATATTTAGAGCGATTTTTCATGTCATTACTGAACGCTGACCGGTCTATCAAATGTAGATATGTATGTATAAACAGTGAGTTGAAATCGTACTTAAACCAGTAAAAAGGAGTAGAGGGAGGCTACACTATTTTGCGATTTTGAAATGCTCAGTTTGAAATATTTCTCCGTTGGTTTACCTTCGTAGTATATTGCAGAAGTGGTTTTAGAAATATGGATGGAAGGGTATCTTCGAAAACCCATATTTTTGTTAAAAGGCACTATTCTGTCACATAATTTTCCATATAAATTTCCCTACCATCCTAGTGAGCTTTGCATGGCTTCCAAGAGCAATCGCTGTCGTTTGTCCTTAAAAATGTCCTTAATTTTAGAAGATTTAGGACATTAGCTAAGTTGATGAATAGCCATTGGCCCCAAATACCGATACAGCTCCCACAGTAGCCGTCAAAAAGGAGGCTCCTGCGATATGTCTTTGCAGGGTGTCATGGGCCTTAAGACGTTGTTTTTTTTTATTAAAATTTCTCTGATCTCAGGAGAAGACGAACAATAGCTAGGATGGCGAATAATCAACGATTCTAACTTTATATTAGGACAACTTCTACTGTAGTCGTCGTACAGAGGGCTCTTCCACGAAGACTTTGATGGTTGTTAATAGTGTTGCGACGTTGTTTTTCCCATAAAAAATTCTCTGACCTCATTCTGATGATTCTCTGGCTCATACAAGTAGCCTTAAGACGGCGCCAACGAGCTTACGGTGTCGATATTTCCCAGAAATACATTCATAATCTCAGAAAAAAAAACTAAAGAAGTCTTTAACTTCACACTCTGACCACTTATTGTATAGATGATATTCCAACGGTAAATATATTTACGTTGGAAACGACCCAAGTATCAATCAGCCATAGATTCCGAACTCATCTTGAGGTGTTCCATAAGAAAGTTATTTTCTGTGGACAACAGAAAGCTGATACAACATCAGACTCATCACAAATAGCAATCTGTGATTCACAAGTTATTTTTCGATCATAGAAGATACAGGTTTTTAATACTGTCGCTTAAGCAAATCTCCTTAAAACATGTCTCTGGCTCAATTATAAAAATTAAGAGTTCAGGCTCCTGTCTATTCACCGCAAATAGAGCTCCAAGTACGAGTAATTTATCCTCTTGGAAGTGACCGTAATCTAGTAGGTAGGCTCAATTATAAAAATTAAGTGTTCAGGCTCCTGTCTATTCACCGCAAATAGAGCTCCAAATACGAGTAAATTATCCTCTTGGAAGTGACCGTAATCCAGTAGATAGTGTGTTGACTTATTAGACAGGAAGCCTCGGTTTAAACGCCAGGCCAGAATCCCCACAAAAACGAAATATGAAAAAACTATTTCTGCGGTGACTTCCTCTCAGCAGATTTCGGGCAAAAACTCTGTGAGTAAATAAAATTGCCATGAAAAGTTTCTCAAATAATCTGTAGTTCGGACTTTAAACTGTAGATCCCTGCACTGATGTATGAAATTAACAATCATAACATAGGTTTTGTGAGAAGCTAGGTCATAATCCTGACTGAAGAGTTTTAATGAACCCCCTTTGAACATGTCTCTGCCTCAGTCACACAAAATACGTGTTAAGCTCCTATCTATTCAGCGCAAATACCTTATGAAATAGAAAATTCAATTACAGTTTTGTGTGACCCTTAATATTAGTCAGTGGTCAACAAGGCCATCTATAGAGACGCTCAGTACCGCAAGGCTACCAGCCTAACCACATAATTACATACATAATTGGCCATTACAACCCTTCAGTCAGGAATACGGCCTAGCTTTTCACGCCACTCATGTTGTGTGCCTTAATTTTATACGCGTGTGGCGGGACCTACAGTTTAACGTCGACTCCGAACTACAGATTTTGAGAAACTTTGTCATGGCAGGTTTATTTACTCTGAGCTTTTGTGTCAGAAATCTGCTGAGAGGAAGTCGCCGAAGAAATATTTTTTTTTTTCATATTTCGTTTTGATGCCTGGCATGGGGCTCGAACCCAGCCTTTACGTCTAAAAAGCGAAAAGACTACCTACTAGACTACGGCGACTACCAAGCTCATGTCTATTCACCACAAATATTAGTCCAAATACGAGCGCGGTTTCTATACAACGCGGTACGCACTCGCCGCGTTATAGGAGGGTTGACTGTAATTGTTTCCCTTATTTAGTAAAATATTTGGTTACTAGGCCATCTTTAGAGTTTCTCAATACTGCAAAACCAAACGACTTAACCC
Source organism: Sarcophaga rosellei (assembly GCA_930367235.1). Taxonomy (NCBI): domain Eukaryota; kingdom Metazoa; phylum Arthropoda; class Insecta; order Diptera; family Sarcophagidae; genus Sarcophaga; species Sarcophaga rosellei. The sequence goes on along the minus strand of OV884018.1, from coordinate 6,971,104 downwards.
CACTTAATTTTCAAACTGTGCTAACTTAATATCCTTCTCCAAGATTAACACCCTCTTTTTATGAAAATCAATATAAAAAATAACGGTTTAGTATGGATTCAAACCCCGAAATTTATCCTTTTTTTTACTCAATTAGCCTTACAAGGATGTAGCTATAATTTTCGAGTATATTCGACGAGTATGTACGTATGTACATATGTATGTACAGTATAGTACAGTTTGTTACGGAATTATAGCAAATCTGTAGAACAAGGGTAAACTGTTATAAAAAAATATTGTATGAAAATCTATAAAGGTCCTTTACGGAGTACATATAACAAATATAGTTGCCAGTTTCCTAAAGAGTTTATCCTTTTATAGTAGAGCTTGGTATGGAGTTATAGCAAATCTATAAAATCTATAAAAAATATATTAAAATGGGATTAAAAATAGTTTGGAATTATAAGACCTAAGTTCTTAAGAATGTGGTTCAGGTCTTTTGATACTATTTTGAAAACATAATTCTTTTTAAACTATTTTTTTTTATATTTTTTTATATTTATTTAAAATCTTTAATTTGTTTTCATTTTCTTGTTTTTATTTAATTATTATAGAATTTTGTTTCATTTTTATTATTAATTGCACAGTAATTACAGCTAAAAATAATAATAAAAAAAGAAAAATTTTAATTTTCTTTTACAGAAAACAAATTTTTTTTTTAAAAACGATTTAGAAAGTTTAAGTTTAATTTGTTTTTCTTGTTTTTAGCTTAAAAATTTAAAATCATATATTAATTATTGGTGTATAGAAAAATATACACTCTTAGAAATTTATTACAAAACTTTCTTAATTTGTGGTTGTTTCTATTTTTTTAATTTCAATTTTTTTTAAATTTAATTTAATTTTATACTTAAAATTAAAATAGGTTTTTTTAGCGAAAAAATAAAAAAAATTACAATTTTATTTATAACTTAAAAACTACACTATCAAGTTTATAAAATATAATTAAAAAAAAAAGAAAGAGAAAATAATTAAAATAAAAACAAAATGACAAAAGATTTTTACTATTTAAAAAAAATTGTTTAAAATTAAAAAAAAGGAAATTAAAACTACATTTAAAATATACCAAAAAAAATTAAATTTTTATATAAAAAAAATTTATATAAAAAAGTTGAAGGTTTTTAAGATTTTAAAATTGAATTTTAATATTAAAATTTTAAAATTTTTAATTTTTAATTTTTTGTTTTGTTTTTTTTTTTATTTATTTTCTTAACTTCATTAATTTGTTTGACATTCTTTTAAAATCTATACAACGAAATAAAAAATAAAAAAAAAACAAACAAACAAATTAAAAGAAAAACTAAATTATAATGAACGTTTCGACTTAAACATTAAATAAAATTGTGTTTAAAAATTATTTAAAAATAATATTAAAAAGAAAAAAAAAAATTATGTATATAAAAAGAGTAATTGAAAAACACTTGAGCCTTGAATTTAGTACTACAACAGTGGTTTAGGAAAGTTTAGCTCGGTTAAGGGTTAAAATCAAGATATTGAAAACAATAAAAGAGACCAAAAGTTATAAAATTTTATTGGAAAAGTTCTATTTTAAAAAATCTCAATTTAAATGAAGTTTTAAAAGTTAACAAAAAGTTCTAAGTGACTTTTTTTTATAGTTTTTTTTTTAATTTGTCACATTAGACAAATATTTATCATCAAAAAAAAATATTTTTTTCTATACATATACAATTCAATTTTGTGTGAATTAAACCTTTTCTTACATCACTTATGTTATTGTCACATTAGACAAATATTTACCAAAAAAAATCTTTTTTTCTATACATTTACTTGCTACAAAAAGAAAATTTTACTTGAGATTTTCTTTTAGCATGCCGTCACACATTAAACAAATATTTGTTTAGAAAGTAGACTGTCAAGATTAGGTCAAGGCAAGCAATTATTTGTCAGACAAAAATTATTTTTTCTAAACGTTTACTTGGCTTACAATGTGGTTTTATTTTGGATTTTCTAATTTAAAAGATTACAAACTAGTTCCTCACACCACCCATGTTGTGTGTATGTGTTAATTTTATCCCTGGGTGGCATAGCCTACAATTTTAAATCAACTCCGAATGACAGATTTTTCTGAGAAACTATTCAGGGCATTCAAAGTGTTTGCCAAAACAGGTGCTGCTGACAGGAAGTTTCAGAAGAAATACTTTTTATCTTCCGTTTTGTTCGAGAAAATCTAATCAGGAGTTTGAACAACTGGCTTGTGTCTAATAAGCCAAATACACTACCCCCCCCCCCTAACAAACCTACTCTGACTTCTAACCGAGAATCACAATCATTAAAAGCATTTATAAATTGGTTGCTACTAAGTTTTCATTGTACGAACACCATAAGCCCAATAAATTTAGAAATAAAGCAACGAACGAATGGCATTGGATTGGACACAGACTTCGTAGACCTTAGAATGTTATAACCCAGATATCGATCTGAAGGCACAAAGGAGCCGAAGAAGGTTTCGCCTAAGTCACAGTAGGCATGGATGCATGGATACGGGAGTAGTTGCAAGCTAAAGTACAAACTTTAGTATTTTTAAGTGCAATGGAACTTAACAAATGGAATAAAATCCCATTAACATACATTATTGGTTGAAATATGGAGGCGCAACTCATTCTTAGAAGACAAGGAAAGTACATGCATAAAAGGAAATAGGTAGAAGAGGTCATTACTAGCAACTGTAAGAGTTAAAGAGAACTGAAGGTATTGAAGTGCAGAAATACATTAAAATAATGTTTAAAAAATCTAAGGGAACTAGGGAGTAGTAATCAATAGAACGCCTTTAAGGCAATGGAGTCACAAATTGCAATAAAGTGTTGACCGTCAAAGACATAAACATAAACAGAACAGAATATACCTGGATCTGCTTTCGTTCTTTTATCTTAAATCTAAACTCGATCTATTGAAAGCCTTTAAAAACATGTGGTTTAAGTAATTTGCCCATAAAACATGCCACTTTTGGGAAAATTTTTAAAATAATTTCTTTAACGAGTTAACAGGAAATATTTGAACACAATACCCCTGTTTCCATAAAACGAACCAGGCATTTGAAAATGTTTATGAAAACTTTGGAGTAACACTGTGCTTCTCAAATAAATTCTCGCTTGTTACTGATTATGGGAAAAAAATCGTTTAAATAAACATGGTCCTCCTATTTCATGCGTTTCAAAAGCAAATTCAAAATATCTAAGTGATTGAGTATTTGCCACGTATGCCCAGTTTATATAAAACGGACGATTTCAGAAAATCGAAAGCTTATTTAAAAAAAAACTTAAAAACACTTGAGTAATTAAATGTTTTTCATATAAAATGTTCGATTGTCTAAAATCGCTAGATCGCTTTCAAAAGTAGAAGAATAAATTGTCGATCATTTGAATTTTATGCCGAATATTGTAAAAATATATCCGAAAATGTAAGAAAAACATTATTTTTCTATTTAAACAAAGAGCGAGTAAACACTGATGTTCTGTTCAATGAATAGAGAAACACTTGCGCACTTAATAGCCTTGAAACGTACAACTAAAATGGCAGCAAAGACAATATGAGCTTTACGGCCAAAGCCAGCGACCAAGGTCAACGTAGTGTTTAAGCTAACATTGCTGAACTTCTTTTCATACCTGATTAGATGTACTCTCACGCACTTGAGGATAGCCAATTGTTTATTTCGAGCAGCAAATACAATTCTTAGGACTTTATCAAGTCTTAGGAACTGCTAAAGATTCCAAATTTCCCATTTTCATAATAAATTCCGTTTATGGCATGCAAGGTTTGAAGACGTGTACTTCTCATTGGAACAAGTAGAATACCCAGAGGTCAAAATGACCCATTGTAATACGTCCTAAAGGAGATAGGAAAATTGAAAAAAAGAAGAGGTGGAAAGGGAGACTAAAGAACATACAAACAAAATAGAATTACAATATAATGTTATTAAGAAACTTTAAAATAATCATACTATTCGTCAGACGACACTTACTATAAAAAGAAAATCTTTCCTTTTTAATTAACTTTCGGTCTCTTTTTGTATACTTTCTTAAAGTAAAACTGATCCCTTTGATTGTTTTCAATATTTTCGGAAAGAAACTTTTTTTTTGTTGTTTTTTCAAAAAATTTTTTTTATAATTTCATTAATTTATAGTATTTCTAGGGCGGGTTAGAGAAGAAGTCACTGTACTGTTGTTGTTCTTATTGTTTTTCTGTTTTTTTCCTTTTTTTTGTTTTTGTATAGATTACTTAAATTTTTTTTTTTGTAATTCTTATTTGTTTTCTATGTGGTTTATTTTTGTTGTTGTTGCTGTTGTTGTTGTTGTTGTTGTTTTAGTGATTTCATTCAAAAATAGAAGGGTAACTGTAAGAAATTTATAAATGGATTTCAAAAACTCTGTGGCGGTACTAGGGTGGCTTTAGTGGTGCCCTTAAGGGCATGTTTCTTTTTGCGATGCGTTGACAGATTGCAGGACTGTTTAAAACTGGCACCACATATTTCGCAGGCGAAACGTCTTACCTTACTATGAACACTACGATGCAGTTCGAGGCGTGATTGATATTTAAATTTGAGACCACAATTCTCATAGTCACAGATATAGAAGCGCTCGCCATCATCCGAGGACATAGCACTGCTGGCACTGGCCGTGGTACTATTGTTGGTTGATTCTTTGTGCTGTTGCACCTCTTGCTTGTAGTGGATTTCCTGTTTGTATTGCAGCTCTGGCGGCAATAGATTTGCCATTGACGATGGCACCTGATTGGAGGCTACGGCCGCAGCAGCAGCGGCTACTGACATATTCAGTGTGTTTATGGCTGGTGCTTGTACTAAGGCGGCGTATGCACTGACTGGTGGGTGTACTTGTGGTATTTGATACATTAAAGGTGTTGTTATTTCAATTTGTTGTGTCTGTTGCTGCTGTTGTTGCTGTTGTTGTAATTGTTCTTGTTGCTGTTGTTGTTGTTGTTGCTGCTGCTGATGCTGTTGTTGTTGTTGCTGTTGTTGTGCCTGCACCGCTGACTGTTGACTTAACGAAGAGGGTTCCAACTTAATGTCTATGGCCACAGCCGCCGTCTGTTGCTGATCATCATGCGCCCTCATCTCCGTATAGTCTTTTGGTTCTTTTTGCAAATCTTCATCTTCTGTCGATACAACATCATCACGCTGTTGGTCATTTTCACTTACTTTACGGTATAGAGGCAATGGGGTCATGGCTGCAGCTTCCGCCGCTTCCATATAAGCCTGTGCCGCTGTACGACCTTGTTCCTGTGAACGTAAAATAATAGAAAAAATAAAATTGGCGCGTTTTATTCAATACATACAACTCATACCAGCCGCTGACTGGCTGGGTGGCCCTCTTAGCCCCCCGCACACAACACAGCCAGCACAGCACGTCAACACACACTCTCTCTCGCTACCATTACATTTGCTAAACAGACAGTAGTAAACAATAAACAAAATACCAACTCACTTGCTTGGGCCCATGCATAAAATTATGTTCGTCTTGTATGTGCTTCCAAAATTTGTCCTGTGTCTGCAATTCCTCTTGGCAGGTATGACAAACAATCCAGAATTGCTGGCCGTCGCCAGATAGACAAAACGCACCCAATTTGGTATAGATTTTATTATTTTTACTTATTATACGTGGAAAACCCATGGTAAACACTATGCCTACACCAATAATAATATGTAACACTTATATTGTTCGCACGTTTGGCATAAAAACACAAAAATTCTTTTAATTTTCAATATTTTTAGAGCGAAAAAAAGCGTTGCTCAATAAAAATATTTTTGTTTACCACTAGATGTTTGACATTTGTTATCAGATGTTTTTTTTGAATGTGACGTATGTCATTCACATTTAACGGCGTTATAAGTACGAAGAGACTTTGATTTCACCACCATAGCATCTATAGACAGAGTTGTATTGTTCTATACAAATATGTTGAATAATAAAGTGACGATGTAGCGTGAATATTTGAAAATCTCAAATAAGCGGTTTTTTTCTTTAAGTAAATTAATGAAAAATTAGTACAATGGGTCAATTCGACCTCCGGGTACTGTACTTATCTTAATTGACAAGTACACGTCCTCTAACCTATTGAAAAGTTATGAATAGTGGTAGTTTTGATTGAAAGTTATCTTTCTTCCATTCTCTTTCTACCTTTTTAAGTTATTTGATTAATATTTTGTTAGTTTCGTCATCGTTCAAGTAGAGGTCAAAGGTCAGGAGATACGGTCTTCGTCCATAGATCCCCTCGTATAGCTACATTATATGAAAGAATACTACGTACCGGTGTACGTGGCTGTTTAAGTTATAAGGATATATCTTTTTAACATACTGGGAATCATCAAGAGCAATTATCAGAAAACCTTCTCGTTGTATATAATTGTAGGATTACTTCTAGTCAGAAGGTTGTTGCACCCTGTTTTTACTGTCGGCAAAGAACTTTTTGAGGTTATTTCAATAAGCACTTGCTAGATTAGGGGACTTTGAACATGTTAAATGCAGTATTTAGCCATAAAGATCGTGTTTCACGTACTGTATGATCGGATTATGTAACTTAAAAAAACTGCCCACAATTGTTTTTGTTAAAAGGAAGTAGTGGCGTTAGCATCTACTTAGTGGTGATGAATCTTTACTTAAAGCCCAGAGATTGAGGCTAACCTTGGGACGAGAATCTACTACGTAGATATCATTAAGCTGTCCTATAAGCTTCCTGATGAATGAATTGGAGTCTACGCTGTCATGAGAGCTGTTTTAACACAGGATTGCGTACAAGGATATGGCGGTTTATCTATGTAGATAGTCAAGCTATACTGCAGCCTCTAACTGGATACTATGTTTACTTAAAAAGGACCTCAGGATTCAAGGGCATGGTAACGTAGGATGTAATGAATCTGCAGATGAATTGGCAGGAAAAAACGCGACGAATTGAACAAGCCTGGCCTGTCTGGGACACTTCTCTTGGATTGTGATCAGAAAAAATTATGTTTAGAATTCTAGAAAAAAAATGGGTCTAAAAAGGGGTACTCGGTCTTTCTGCTGAACACCTATTTTTCATGAACCCAGCTTTCGGATCCAAAGACTTTGCCAGACTGGCTAGAGATAGTTCTGTTTCCTTCTCTGTCTTTCTTCCTCTTTCATTGCTCTCCTCTTTACGTTAAAATTCTCCAAATATTCTTTTTATGCCATTAACTGCAAGTTATTGTAATTTTAGGAATCTGGCATAACCATAACTATTATTTCTAAAATATATAACATTTCTGTATTTGCTTTTATGTTATTCACCACACACGAAGTGTCACCACAAAATGTAAAACAACAAAAATACATGATTTTTGTTTTTTTTTTTGGTTTTTTGAGAGCAATAGGAATAAAAAAATAATATAAAGTAAATCATTTAGTCACAGTAACAAAGACGAAAAAAAAAGAAAAATTTTGCAAATATTATTAAATATAATTTAAAGAAATTGTTAACATCAAATAAAACAGTACAAGTGGAAAATTGCTTTTTTAGATTGAATTAAGCAAAAGGAAATATTAGAACACACAAACACCGTTACAAAAAAATGGCCCAAAGTTTATAAGAAAAGTAAATAATACTGTGTAAAAATATTCTTCTTCTTTTCGTTGAACTCTTATTATCAACAAAAATTATTTTTTTTTTTTGCGGAACAGTAAGAAAAATAATTATCTTTTCTTTTGAGGTAGACCACTTTTTTTATTATGCTTTTTATGTTTAATAATAACAACAACATAAGTTCAGTTTAAACAGTTTAAAAGAAAAAAATTAAGGGCGTTTGCATTTATTTGTGGTAATTGTTTTTTGTTTGTTATTTAGTTTCTAACTAAATTTACCGGATATAAAAATTAATTATTTATGCTGATCACATTTATTATCGTTATTATTAGTAGTTGGTGGCACCTCAATTTGTGTTACTCTGGTGTTTGTGTGTACGAATTGTTCGCGAGTGAGTGAGTACGTGTGCGGGTGACCATTTCATGACGAGCGTGTTGCGCTGGAGACAACCAATAATAAAACCTATAAAATAACAGCAACAAATATAGTAAAAAAAAAAAGTTTATAACATAACAGCAATAACAACGGCAACATTAACCGTAATAAATAATAATGTCAGCCACCATGTCTGATCATCGTAAACGTAATACCTTTACCAGTTATGTAGCTCCGCCAGCTGGTGATGTATCCTCTTTGGCTGGCGATGATGAATGGTGCCTGCCCAGTGATATGCGTGATGTGTTGTTGGCTCAACCTCGTCTTTTGCCTTGCGAATTGATGGTGTGCTCGGCACCAGCTTATCTTTATACAGCTATTTCGCCCATGGATACAAATTTGGAAATGACTAGTGCTAAAAGCACCAAAGAAGCCTTATTCGGTTTGCTAAGTGTAACCAACTTCAAACTGGCATTTGTACCTTTGCAGCGTGGTGCAGCTAATTTGGGCCAAGAAAACCTTTTGTTGACTCGCTATGACGTTACACTGAACAATATTGATCATGTGTATCAGGTGGCAGAGACAGGCAGAGCGGTAAGTGCCTTGCCGGGCAGTGCTGGACGTCGGCGTAAGAAATTGGATGCCCAACAAAAGCTAATGAGTGGTAGAATAGCTGCTTTGCATATAATTTGCAAAAATTTTCGCCTTTTAAAGTTTGGTTTTCAATATTCCAAAGGTGGCTGTGATTGGGGCAAAAAAATAGCCTCTGGCTTGGCACGTTTTGCCTTTCCCACACGGCACGATTTGAGTTTTGCATATTGCTACAAGGAGCCCTATTACAACACCTTATCGAAATCGGCAGTCAGTATGTATGCAACTAAAAATGATTGGGCCCGCGAGTTAATTAGATGTGGTTCCTCGAATTGGCAAGTGATCAGCTCTGATTCCATAGCTGCTGTCAAAGATGCATTGCCGCCTCATTTTGTCATACCCAAGGATTGTAATATGGAAAAATTTCTCAAATGGTGTAGTGCCTATTATGATTCAAGAGCAGCTTTTTGGGTGTATGGCTATGGTAATGCTGCCTTAGTGCGTTTGGCGGAGTTGAAACCCTCAGGCCAGACAACCAATTCGGTGGAAAATACTATGCTCGAAACTGTTAGATGCGCCAATGATCAAAAGAAATTGTATTTGCTTCAGCTTACAGATCGTTTGCCTTCCATACAAGATGTCTTAAAGGCCTATCAAAAGCTGAGAAGGCTTTGTTGTCCCGAATCGGCCCAACACTTTGTCATAGAAGACTCAAAATTTCTGACGCTATTTGAGAAATCAAATTGGTTATTCTATTCGTCGCTGTGTCTGCGTTATGCCTGCGAAGCAGCGGAAAAACTAAAGGAAGGCTGTACTTGTGTTCTCCAGGAATCGAATGGACGCGATTTATGCTGTATAGTATCCTCCTTAACGCAAATTATTTTAGATCCTTTATATCGTACCATAGATGGCTTCCAATCGCTTATACAGAAAGAATGGATAGCTTTGGAGCATCCATTTCAAAAACGTCTGGCCCATGTACGTGTTCCTAGTAATGCCAATGCTGTGCAAGAGGAAAGTCCTGTCTTTCTGCTGTTCTTAGACGGTGTTTGGCAATTGCTGCAACAATATCCCGATGAATTTGAATTTTCTCAAACCTATTTGACTACACTATGGGATTCGTGTTTTATGCCTTTATTTGATACTTTTCAATTTGATACTTATGCTGACAGGCTTAAAGCCTTAAAGGAGAACAACTTAATATTACGACCCGTTTGGGATTGGTCGGAACAGTTTTTGGAGAAAGATAAATTGTTTTTCATTAATCCCTTCTATCAGAAACAAAAACAAGAAATACCCTGTAGACGTTCTATAGCCATACCGGCTGGTGCTATTATGTTGCCAGGTCTGGGCAAACCATTGCTAACCGTCAATCAACAACAGCAGCAGAGATCTACAATGGCTTGCCAGCAGAATTTCATATCCAAATCGTCCATACCCAAAGATAAATATTTACAACCCGATCATCATACGTCTTCGCTGGCCATTTGGGAGCAATGCTATTATCGCTTCATGCCCATTTTAGAAATCAAAAGAGGTGGTTTTCCACAAATTGAATTACAACATAGACTTTTGCTTAGCAACATAACAAAACTACAACGATGTTTGGAACTTCAAGAATACGATGATCTACCCGATATTTATTACGATATGACGGGTGAGCAAAAGCCCATAGCAGAGGAACGTAGATCAACAGATTCTCCACCAGATTTTATTGATGGTGTAGAACGACGTCGTCGTGCGTCTTTACCTTTGGCGGGAGCTGGCGGGGCCTTATCGTTAGAGGGCGCCAACAGCACAGAAGGTGGCATAGCTAATGTTCTACATGAAATATCATCGTTCTTTCCATTTAGTAATAATGCCGGCGAAACGCAACAGTTACATGATATATTATGGAGCAGTCAAGAATACCTATTGGAAGGTTCTATTATGGACCGTTTATCGATTGCCTAGCATAGGGATCACCGTTTAACGGTGTCGGATGAATAGGAAGAAAGCGCTCTGTAAAACAGTTTAATAAAACCGGGAGAAAAGGTAAGTTAAAGATAGAAACTTTAACCGAAGGGGGTACCCTAATAGTCTAGTGGTTAGCATGCTAGACTGTTACGTTGAGGGACACTGGTGTGTAACATAATTTGTAATTGTATTCTTTCTTTATTTCAGATCTTTTCTTATCTGTTTCTTGTTTTAAACTTGATGTAAAAAGAAGGGATAATATAGTTATAAACAAAAACAAATTAACAATTTATGTACACTTCATAAGCCAAAATTATTTAAAAAAACAAAAACTAAAAAAAAGTCTTTAAAACAAAAGCTTCACATGCTAATAACATACTAAATGAATAACTGCTTCTTGTACTTTTAGAACAAAAAAATCTTGCTTTGAAATCTATTTAAAGTCTCCAATGCCTGTGCTAGCAAAAGGTTAAACAATTTTATTTTCCTTTTGTGGAAAAGCAGGCATTCAATATTTATTGAACAAAATCTTGAAACTATAAACTACTACGCCTACGTTTAGTGAAAGAACGTATAAGAAAATAATCAATCAATCCTATACTTGGTGGCATAATCCATAAATGTTGCCATCCATTATCCATCCTCTTAGAATTCCCAATTTTTTTTAAATTTTTTTGGTTTAATTAAAAATATACACAAACAAAAAGTATTAAATTTTTTTTCGAACAGTGTATAAATGTATTGGCAATCCATTTTATTTTAAACAATTTTTTTTTAGTTCTATTATTCTTAAAATTGTAATATTTTCTTAAAAATTATCAACAAAGTTTTTATTGATTATTTTAAACTAAAAAGTGAGAAGTTTAGCAAAGTAATTATTTTTTCTTTTCTATATAAATTGTATAATAAAAAACACAATTTTATTAAAATATAGAATTAAAAAATATATATTTTTTTCTATAGGAAATATTTAAACATTTTACAAGAAGTATAGAATTTAATTTTAAAATGTTTTTTTTTATAGAAATAAAAACTGTTAAAAGAAATCTTATTTAATTTTAATGAATTAATAATTCTTTTTTTTTTGTTATTTTTTATGTATTAATAATAATTGCCTAAATATAATTATTACAAGCAACAAACACACAACACACGTATTTATTACATTATACTTTATTCCTTTATATTTATAATACCCCCTATATATATATTAAAAAAAAAAACAAAAATTGATAATAATATTAATAATAAAAGAAATATATACATTAAATGTATATGTATGTAGTTATTAATTAATTAAAGTGAAATAAATTTTTGAAATTAAATTAAAACAAACAAAACTTATTTTAATTTTAATCAAAAAATTCAGGAACTTAGAGACATGCTTAACCCCTATCTGTTACACAAACTTTGCCTGTAGGGAACCATAAAATAAATCCTGCTGTTGCAGTTTATTCTTATTGTGAAGAGTTCAGTCAAAGATAACACGTGTTTTTTATAGCGAAAGTGTACCCAATTCAACTATACATATCTGCATAAATCATTCGAGGGAATGCCAAGTTAATAGGGTATTGGCCAGTAAGAACTGCAATAATGCAATGGATGGTCATTGATTTAAAGAAATTAGACAATCAGGCCAGCAAACTCCAGCAATATTGCATGTGACATTATGCAGTCAACGACTGCGGAGGCAATCGGACACTTATGACATATATGACAAAGATTGTGAGCTCTATACCAGACCTGATAGGCTCATCTGCAATGCATATTTCCCATGATATCCTAGATAGGAAATTGGTATAAGGCGTAGAGTTCTATTTTGATTATCCTTGTCTTGATTTAATGTTGTAAACATTTGGATCTAAATAACTTATGTTGTAGAATGTATTCCAAAGGTTTGTAGTCTGTCTGAGCTACTTCCAGACATAGAGAATAGATAGTCAAAATGCTATAAGAGATTGGTTAGTGTTATTCTGCATTAAAGCTGGCGTTATTGCAGAACCACTCAGCTATTAAGAGTAATCTGATGCCTTACTTGACAAAATTTCAATAATCTTATACATGGACAAATTGCTTGTTATTCCATTTGTCTTGAATGTGCTGAAAATGATTACGCCGAGTAGATGGTCAATAGAATATGCTTGTATACCATGGATATGTCCCTTTATGATCGGTGAAGATCATTTCCATTGGCTAGCATACAGAGAAAGCCCTTAAACGTTAGGTCTGATCATTATCTATAAGGACTTAGGCGAAAGTATGCCATATAATGAACTCTCGTAGAAGTATAGAAAATTTTGGATAACCTCGTCTGCTATTGTCCTGTGACGTACCAGACTATGGAAATGTTAGCTGGTGGAACTAATTATTTCATTAAGGCCTTATAAGAAAAAACGTTATTTTCGTTGTTTCAAGACAAAAATTTATTTTTAATACTTACACATTATACAACTACGTATACTTCTTATAAAACTGAAGATATTTTTTTATTTTTCTAACCTCAAAATCTCCACTTAATTTAAATATCAGAAACTTTACAAACTTATTTTATTTATTATAATTACTTCTTAGCTCTACGTCTTCTATTTGCCATTTTAAGTTGTTCCTGTTCCTCCCAATCTTCATCAATTTGTTGCAAGATATACAATATGCGAGCCTCCGTCTCGGCAATATCATCCATTTGCAATAGTTCTTTACATTTATCCTGCAATTCTTTATAAACCATGTTATTTACAACTTTAGCCAGCGAGGATGCTATGGCACGTCGGCTTTTTTCCAAAGGAAGTGTACATTTTGTATAGGAACGTTTAGGTTTTTGTTGGGAAGTAGATGGTTGAGGATCATCGAAATCTTCAGAAGAAGACATGGTTAATGGAATATGATTGCTAAGCTTTGAAAGATGACAGTTGAAAGAGAATGAAAAAGAGGAAATGAAACCTCACAACAAATATTTTTATGGGATATTTTTAAAAAAACCGTTAAAGAGAATTCCTCTTAAAAGGATTCTTAAAGGAATTATGTAGTTTGGCAGCCTTTACAATTATTGACTAAACATACAGAAATATAATTAAAATTTCATTTTTTGCCTTAATTAATTGCAAGTTACTTTTATTTGCAAGCTTTTTAAAATAAATAAAAATAAAATAATAATTTTTCATTAATTTCCCTTTATAAATCCATAATTAGCTTACATATGGAAGCATATAAGTATGGAAACCTTTAAATTGTTTTCATTTGATGATTTAGTATCTGGCAGCACTTTAAATTTGTTTACATTTTTCTTAAACATTTGGCAGCACTGTTATTAAGCATAGAACAAGCACGCAGTTTTTTTGTTTTTAATTTTTAGAGTTAAAAAATTCTTAAATACTATTATAAAACAAGTGAATATAACTAAATTAAAAAAAACACAATGGCCTCCGATTCCGTTAAGTCACCTTTGGCAGTTGAAAATGGTCCACAATCTACACCCACATGCATAATTGTTTTGGGTATGGCGGGCTCTGGCAAAACCACATTTGTTCAAAAGCTAACACAGACCTCTTTTGAACATTATAAACCTTATGTTATTAATCTGGATCCAGCTTGTCGGGAGACTCCTTATCATTGCAATATCGACATTAGAGATACTGTCAATTATAAAGAGGTAATGAAACAATATAAATTGGGTCCCAATGGTGGTATTGTAACCTCTTTGAATTTATTTGCCACAAAATTTGAAAAAGTTGTCGAACTTATACGAAGAGCTGGACAACAGGGTCACAAATGGTGTATTATAGATACACCAGGACAAATAGAAGTGTTTACTTGGTCCGCTTCGGGTACCATAATAACAGAGGCTTTGGCCACTATGTTTCCCACGTTAGTTGTGTATGTTATGGATGTGGTAAGGTCTGTGAGTCCCACGACCTTTATGTCTAATATGTTATATGCCTGTTCCATACTGTATAAAGCCAGATTACCTTTTATTGTGGCCATGAACAAGGTAGGTAGGAATTTTATAATACACAAAGCAGGCATTAATAAATATTTTATTTACCTTTTAGATTGACATGCAAGATCATGATTTTGCCATTGAATGGATGACAGATTTTGAAGCCTTCCAGGAGGCTTTAGAAAACGAACAGAACTATATTAGCAATTTAACACGCACCATGTCCTTAACATTGGATGAATTTTATAGGGACTTAAAAGCATGTGGCATATCCTCAAAAACAGGTGTAGGTTTTGATCGTTTATTTGCCCTGATGGCTGAAGGCGCCAATGAGTATGAAAAGTAAGGAAGCCTTTGTTAATCTGTAAATGCAAAATTGCAAAAAATTTATTTTAAAAATTCTAGAGACTATAAGGCTGAATATAATAAATTACGTGAAGAAAAGTTGGCAGAACAGACAAAGAAAACAGAACAGAAATTGGATAAGATTGCTAAAAGTAAAGGTACTGGCAGTGAGGTTATGTTAACCGGTTACGTGGAGGAGGTAAATATAAAATTGTTTTATTTCATCATCATCATTGCTTAAGCGTGATAAAGTGGACTCTATTAAGTTCTCAGGTGGGCTCTAGTTTAGTAAATAGTAAAATGTAGTAACGAGATTGGTAATTAATGATAACTCAGATCACAAATTAGGAACTTGCATAGCTATGGCAGGGCAGATTTGTTAGCTTTTTCATCATGACAGATTCTCATTGGAATCATGATTGATCATTACTTTATGGGTCCAATAGAAATTTACAATGATACAGTCTGCCATACGTTGTTCTGTAAAATCTATTCATAGTACAAGTTGATCTGGCGAGGTTCAATAATGGTCTATTTACTGATGATTAACTCTTGGGAGTTATTATGTATTATTTTCGAAACACAGTACTTTATAGCGTAAGATTCGAATGAATTTTTCTTTCCAATCAAAATACATACTAACTAACCTCTTGTCTTTGATAGGATCTTCACCCTAATTTATCGTAAAAGTGGTATTCTTTTCATTTAAATTGACTTGTAGGAAAGTCTTGGGGTGCAACTCAGTAATTATATGATGAATATAACATGTTGATCAGGTTGTGTGAGTTATAGGGCCATTTTGTGTATTTTAATGACAAAGTTTGAAACAACTCATATGGAGTTGGATAGCATTATCGCGGCAATGAGGATCTGTTCTACTAAGACGATCGATATTCTGTTCGATTTAAGTCTGTTGTATATGGCAATGAGGTGCAGAGCTATGAGAACTATGATTAGGATAATAGGAGACAAGTCGAACACGATATTCGACATGGAACCGCAATTCGGGCACTCGGCTCATATGAGGTTAACTCGAGAATAGTATGTAGACAGTCTCATAAGATAGAAAGAGGAGATATAGTTAGCCTCTGCTGGATTCCAGGTATTGTAGGAACTCGCTGTCATGAAAACGAATGAGTTTGCGGCATTGCAAGAGATGTTCGGATGAGTATAGTTGGCGAAAAGGAAAATGGAGAGACGGCAAAAGGGTTTTATACAATTTTTGTTGCAGATTTAAGTCATGCATCAGCTTATTTAGAAGCAGGATACCCTATATAGTTTGAAGACAGTACAATACAATACGTAGTCGCCGTGGCCTAGTAGGTAGTGTGTTGGCTTATTAGACGAAAGGCCCGAGTTCAAATCCCAGGTTGGACATCAAAATCGAAAATATGAAAATATTTCTTCGGCGACTTCCTCTCAGCAGATTTCTGGTAAAAACTCTGAGAGTAAAAATTGCCATGAAAAGCTTCTCAAAAATCTGTCGTTCGGAGTCGACTTTAAACTGTAAGTCCCGCTATTCATGTATAAAATTAACGCACACAACACGAGTGGTGTGAGAAGCTAGGACGTCGTACAATAGGTCAATTCGATCTCCGGGTACTGTACTTGTCACAGTTGACAAGTACACGTCCCCTAAGCTAACCTAACCCTATTTAGAAGTAGCAGGATATCCTTATACCTAGTTTGAAGAGAGTACAATACAATACTTTACATAGAATATAACTTAAAGAAGGGAATATATTTTCCACTATGATTATGTATATCTCATGAAATATTTCATTACCATTGGCAATTGGTTTCATTCCATTCATATTTTTTAAATAATTATGAAATGGAATTTAAAACGATTTTTTTTGTTTTGTATTGTTTTGCAATCTTAAAATTTCAGGTCTCGGCGGGTCGTGAACTATCGGATGTTTATTTAAAACATCCTGGCAATGAAAGTTCCGAAGACGAAGAGGGCCAAGAGGAGGAAGCACCCACATTCAATGAAGATTTTGTTGAAGAACAAAATTTCCAACAATTTGTTCAGCAGCATCGTGATCATATAGCATCGAAAAAATAAACTAACTAACTGTATAAGTGATATAAACAAATAAAATGTAAAATATAGGAAAGTAAATATGACTATGACGAACAGCAGTAGCAGTTGTTTAAATAAATGTTGGGTTTTTTTTTATTTGATTTGTTTTTCTGTTTTTAGTTTCTTTATTATTTTTCTTGTTTTATTTTGTTCTGTTTTTTTATGACATAATATTTACTTAATAATATTTATTTAGGCGGTTGTTTGTTTTTGTTTTTATTTTTAATTTTAAATTTTCTTTTGAAATTTGCAAGCAAAATTTGCAATTATTTTTTATTTTATTGTGGGTGTTGGTTTTTTTTTATTATTTTTAATAAATATCATAATA
This sequence comes from Sarcophaga rosellei, assembly GCA_930367235.1. Taxonomy (NCBI): domain Eukaryota; kingdom Metazoa; phylum Arthropoda; class Insecta; order Diptera; family Sarcophagidae; genus Sarcophaga; species Sarcophaga rosellei. The sequence goes on along the minus strand of OV884018.1, from coordinate 6,953,878 downwards.
AGTATTTGTTTGTTTTTTATATAGGAATACGAATGACGATCTATTAACGTGTTTTATTTATTTTTTTTTTTTGTTTGTTTACGGCCTGGCTTAAAAGCTAAAATTATAAATATACGATTAAATACACATGTATATAAATACTTATTATGAAAACTTACAATTTATTAGTTTCTTATTTTCATTCAATTTTTTCCTTTATTCTTCTTTTTTACTAAACAATTTTCATTTTTTGTTTGTTTTTTAAAGGATTTCCTCTTTAGGTTTCTTCTGTTTTATTATAAAAAGCAGCTAAATAAAGTTAAATGAGTTTTCCGTTTATATGTATGTATGTATGTTATGTTGTAAGTGTTTTAGATATAAATTTCTTGTAACAATTTCTTATTATTTCTTTTCATATTCTGATTTGTGTATATAGACATTTGATAACAAGCATTTTTATATATAGTTTTTCCTTTTTTTGTTTTTTTCTTTTTTTAAATATGTTTTCTTTATATGTATATAATTTATTCCTTTTGATATATAGTTTGTTTGGTTTTGTTTTCTTTTAAATATTATTTTTTTTAAGTGTTTATCTGAAGTATAAAAATGAATAATAGTATTGGATTTATATACAGTGGTGGCCACGAATTTAAGACACGACATATTATTTGAGATAATTTTTACATTTTATCGAAAAAATTATGGGTCCATGATATTTTTTTGGGATTTTAGTAATGTTATGAAGAAAAATTAATAATATTTTCTTACCTATATTCGGTTAAGAATTTTTATTTACATATTATATGCATAAACACAAGTTTTATCCTGGTCACGAATTTAAGACATAGGCATAATATAACACTATTCTCTAAATTAAGCTCAGCTTCATAAAAAAACCTATTATTTAGTGGGAAATCCTTCATTTTTGATCACAGCAGCACATCTCCTGGGTAAACTTTCAACTAATGCCACACAACGTTGCTTTGGAATTGCATACCAAACCCTTTGGATTTCTTCCCACAAATCGCTTGAATTTTTTGGTTTAACTGTTCGTACATATTCCTCAACATCATTCCACAAGTTCTCAATTGGATTAAGGTCCGGCGATTGAGCTGGCCACTTAAGAACAATAATATCGTTTGACTCTAAGCAACTCTTGACTAGACGTGAAATGTGCTTGGGGTCATTATCATGCATAAATTTCTATATTGGAGGCATGTTGTCTTCAGCGAATGGTATCATTGTGTCTGTTATAATATTTTTGTAAACATGCTGGTCCATTTTAGAATTTATCTTGTAAATGGGACCTACACCATGCCAGGAAAATGCTGCCCACACCGTCACATTTCCACCACCATGTTGTTTTTAGGGTGTACTTTGGATGATGCTCTAGGTTTGGAGGGCGCCAGACGTATTGCTTTCCATCAGAGCCGAAGCGGCAAAATTCCAAAGTATATTTTTCCAAAATATCATGGGTTTCTTGAGATTTCTCAATTATCACAAAATTATCACAAATAAGTCCATCATATGTCGTGTCTTATATTTGTGGCCACCACTGTATATTTATTTATATAGTTTTCAGGCAAATTAGCTTTAATATTAGAACAAGAACTGTGTTTTAAAATAAAAATTAAAAAAAAAAAAAACATCAAGCCATTATCTTATACTATGTTCAGACATGCACTTTTATTGCGTAAATCGCAATAAACGCAATTATTGAGCTCAATATATCATATAAAGTTTCACCTAATTATTAAGCGATAAATACGCAAATTGTTATAATATTGAGTGAGACTTAAAATACAGCACTGTCATAAGTATGTTTAGTGAGCATATTACAACAAAAAAAAAAAACAATGTTGTTGAAACAACCAAACCAGCTGTTTTGTTCATCAGCTGTCAAATGAATATTGAATAACCAGCTAAACTGCGTATATTGTTATGTCTGAACACTTAAAATATTGTATTCAATAAATTGAATATTGACTCAATAAAAGTGCATATCTGAACATAGTATTATCAATAAAATCTAAAATTTCAATAATTTGGAAAGAATTTTTAAAAAATATTCTTACAAAACTGTTCTAAAGAAAAATTGAAGTTTTAACACGTTGACTGCCGCCTACGAGATAACTCGTAGATTGCGTTCCCTTCTAGGGTACTAACTACTAGTTATCTCGTACTCACTAAACCTGCCATTTTTGTATAGCTACGAATAAAATCGGATTATATCAGTGCTAGTATCGATAAATGGCTTCTGGGAAAACAACGGAAAGACAATGTTGGCTAACGTGACCAGTTTTCTGAAAATTGCCGCGGCAGTCAACGTGTTAATATAGAAAACGTATATCTCGCCGATCTCAAAATCTAGACAAAAAAACGAAGAACGGAATATAACATAAACAAATTTTGAAATTAAATACAGTCAACCCTCCTATAACGCGGTACTCTCAGAACGACGTTTCCATATAACGCGGTTTTTACATAACGCGGCGCTGAAATTGCTGTAGCGCTCCTATAACGTGGTACTCGTACAGATCGGTTTCCGTTCAACAATATGCCATAAGTTCCATCCGCACAGCATCTGAATGACTCTAGTAACTAGATATTGTAAGAGGGTTTAATATCAGTTTTATTTTCGATGCAAAAGCACAGCCGAGATTTACAAACAACAAGGAGGATTGACTATACATATATGATTGGTCATTACAACCCTTCAGTCAGAATTTTTTTTTCTTTTACGCCGAGGAGGGGTAAATGTACCTAACCGCACCATAGAGGAAGTCGTCACATAAATTCCCCCTCCCTCGTTTCGTGGACTTGTTGTGCCCACTCAGGAACTACGGTGATATTACTTCGGAGCGGAGTCCTTTTGGCCCTGTGTGTTCATATCTGCTTCCAGATTGCGTGCCGCAAGTTGAAGGACATCTAAGTGTCTCCACTATTCCTTTTGTCCAGGTGCCTGTGTCGGATTCTGTTTGACACGTGTGCCAGTATCATCTATGCCGGCGTGACTACATGTTCTGCAGCCTCAAGATATCTCTTCTTCAGTCTTAGGATACACTCCACGTAATTCGCCACTGAAGTCCAATTCTCTCCACTCGCAATCATACATAACCCGTGATCGTTCCAACTATTAATGTCAGCTCAGAGCGATAGCTCTGCCAGCGTGCACACTCGAAAATAGTGTGCTCTGCATCATCAATTACTTCCTTCTCGTCGTAATGACAATAAGGGGAGGCGCTCTTGCCCATTCTATGCAGGTACTTTCTAAAATAGCCATGTCCCGATAGCATCTGTATAATGTAGTAGTTCACCTCTCCGATTTTTCTTCCAATCCATAGCCCAATATCCGGGATAAGTCTCGCCGTCCACCTTCCTGTCTGTCCTTCCGGTCAATTTTGTATTCTGTTTTGATGTCTGACCTGGGGCTCGAACCCTGGCATTTCGTCTAATAAGCCAACACATTACCTACTAGACTATGTAAATAGGACTACAGAAAAACATTGGCTACTGAGAAAGATACTGATTAGCTTTAAGTAACCATAGAAGAATATATTAGTGCTATAAGTTATTCTCGAACCTAGATTGTGAAACGAATTGTTCAACACTAATCGTGAATTACGTTGTAAAAAGAAAGGTTGGTCTTTGAATGAATTTTAAAAGAAGGGGTAACCATTTCATCTATCCAATCTTCTGAGAAGAGGACATTTATTTAAAACACTGTATGCACTAGGGGTGTCAAAATATCGATGGCACTATCGATAGTTTATATTTTTCGTTACTATCGATGTTTTTTTTTTTTTACAAAATATAAACATTTAACTATTATCGAGCCACTATCGATAGTAAATGTTTCACCACTAATTTTTTGTTTGCATTTCTAAACTAGTGATTCCCACAGTATTATTATAAAATGGAGTGTGAAGTAAAGATATTAACTGACTAACATGTGCTATGTGTATTCATTTATATAACTTAAAACAATTATTTTATTTCCAGACACGTTCAAGTGATTTGAAAGAGATGGAAATACTTGCATTTGTCTATTTTTATTTGTGTATCCCAGCTAGCTACCTCGACTGAGTTAGAAAGAATGTTTAGCAAAGCTGGTCAAATAGTTTCGGATAGGCGTACAAAATTAAAAGGAAAATGTTGTAGATATGCTTCTCTTTACAAACAAAAACAATTAGTTGACTGACTGACCCTTCATCTTAAATACTTCATGTTTAAATTTTGGAATTTTTGAACTAAGAAATAAAGTTCTGTATTGTTTAAATATGTATATAAATGTATTATTTGAGAGACTCCGATAGTGTTACGATAGTATTGCCGATATATCGATATTTTGTATAAGAACTGATAGTTTACATTCGATATATCGATATATTTTTATGAAATATCAAAAATTTTCAATAGTAGCACTATCGATAGTTTGACATCTCTAGTATGCACAGAATTTAATGAATTGTAATCAGAATTTAATAGTCGATTTAATGTCGATAGTTTGCCACCTCTAGTATGCACAGAATTTAATGAATTGTATTCAGAATTTAATAATTTCGTTCAAATGATGAGGCTTCTGAAAAAAAATATATTTAAAATTTCTATTTAATCCCATGGCGTAAATTATATAATAAATCAATCGATTAAACCGATTTTAAGCTTTCTTTTTTAAATATTTTTTTTTCGGTTTTTGTATATATTTGTACGCTTAAGCTTAAACTAAAAAATAGTTACTTTACTAATTTAATTTAAATATATATTTTGTAAAGATTTGTTTTATTTTTCTTGATTTTTTGTTTATAATTTGTGCTATTATTTTTTTTTTAATAATACATATTTGAAGCAATTCATTTTTATTGGACATTTTTGCTTATCTTTTTTTTTATTTTTGTTTTATTTCTTAAAAAAAAAAAAAAGATTCATTCATGGCTTACAAAGCTTTTTCTTTTTTATAAATTGTATACATATTAAAAAAGAAATTATTGTGATTAAAATAATTTATTGTATACATATATAATAAATAGTAATGTATGTATTGTATTGTATATAAGAAAAACTTATCATTGATTAAATAAATGCAATTGTTTAATTAGGAAACATAAATTAAGCAAAATTATTTATACAAATTTGAAAAAAAAAAAAATATAAAAAGAAACAATAAATTAATATTTAGAATAAGTTTTAAAACAAACTCCATTACATACAGTCGAACTCAAACTCTTAAATACCACTTGGAATTATAGAAAATAAACCGCAAAAGATATTAAATTTTGGTTTTGCAGTTTAAATCAATAAAAGAAAGATAGAATGTCCAGAACCATCAAGATAAGCCGTAATATGCAATGCTCCTTCTGGGCATATGTGAAACAAAATTCCATCAAGCCTTCAAGTCTGTTTCATATAAAGCATGCTCTCGGCTTTTCACGTCCACCAAGCAGCTTTCTAGTAAAGACAAATGTTATAGCCCAATTTGGAATTGGTTCGAATTGCCTAATATACACAGTAGTAGTTGATTAATTGAAGTATTTACACCAGAAACTGGTATCGAATTTCATAGAATGGTATGGACGATATCACCTTAACATATTTTTCGGTCTTGAACTCCACTTCATGTTGAATGATGACTGCAGCGTTTTTCAGGCGGAGATTTTCGCAATCTTGAAGGCTATTGAGGCCATAGCTGGTGGCCCAGCTTCGGAATCTTACGTGATCTTCGTTGACAGTCAGGCTGCCTTTAGGGCCATTGAGTCGGTCTGGTGCAAATCACAGCTCGTTCGCGAGTGCAAAGAGTCGTTGAGGACTTTTGCACTAGACCGTATCCGTCTATGCTGGGTTCCGGGTCATAGCGGAATACTAGGCAATGAGACGGTGGATGCCATCGTTAGGTTAGGTTCGCTTTCCGGGGGCGATTTGATAGTTGGTCCTGACCTCCCAGTCTGCTACCTCTACGGCCTTATCAATGGATGCGTCGGGGAGGAAGAGCAGAGACTTTGGGGGAACGGTTCGGGTTGTTTTGTTTCTGGATGTCTATGGCCTGCTGTGGACAGTAAGGGAACAGGTTGGCTGCTGGGCTTGGATAAGGCCAGCTTAAGGTTGTTTGTCGGTTTTATCATGGGGCACTGCGAGATTAGGTCGCTGACGGGGATCTGGAACAGATCCCACAGCCGGACTATTTTAGGGTATGTTGCGATGAGGAGGAGTTGGAGTCTATCGAACACCTCCTAACTGCCCATCCCTTGGTAGGTTGAGGACCCTCCACAGATTCATTCGTGGCTTATGCTGGTTGAGAGGCGCTAGGGCTTCATCAGGGTAGTCGCGCTCTCTCTTCTTTGTTGGGTCTGTGTGACCCCTCCGCTTCCCATTCTCCCTTTCCTATCTCCACTCCTTTCTATACAATTCCCTCTCTTATCCTTCCTCTTTAAGGACGTTGTACAATGGGTCAATTCGACCTCCGGGTACTGTACTTGTCTTAATTGACAAGTACACGTCCTCTAACCTAACCTAACCTAACCTATTGAAATTTCTTTCAGATTGAATATGCACCCAGTTTTTTGTCTCCACCAAAGTTTTTAATTTCAACAACGGAGGAAGATACGACTGAAAACGTACACAATCCGGCGTCCAAGGAAGGTAAACGTAGCCTTTGTATACTTTAAGTGGGAGTGCTTAAACAGGGGAATACCGAGAAACCAATAGAAAGTGCTCAATAAAATATTGAAAACTGGCAACTGTAATGTAACATGGGGATCCCGTTTTTTTGGTAGCAGTTATTGCTTGGGCATCCTTTCCAATGGCTTCCTTGCAGATGCCTGTTATTGTTTACAATAAGCAGTCGGCTCATTTTTAATGTGAAATTGGCTTGATATGTCATCAAGTAGAAATTATTGAGAAGGAAGGAAACTGTTGGTGCTTCCTTTGTTAGGTTCTATAATTCCACTTTCCTAGATTTATGTGGCAGAACGGTTTAAGCATGTTTCTAATAATGGAGTTTGTTTGTTTGTTTTTTAAAATAATTTGTTCTTAAAGTAAGAATTTCTGTTGCCGTTCCGAGGATGTTTTTGAACTATTTTTCAAACTAATACTTTACATTTATGAATTTTACTTTTTAAATAAATTTTTTTTTTTATTATTTCTTCACAACACTAACTACGTTTATAATTTTCTGTTTTCAATTATTTTTTTTTTGTTTCACTACTAACAATCACACACTTTTACAAAAATAGTTAAATTTTCTCTGATTTGTTTTTAGTTTTTTTTTTCTTCATGGATTTAATTTGTAAAAGGAAACTACAATTCATTTGTTTGTTTTTGTTTTAAACCATTAATCCATCCTTTAAGGATGTGTTCTACTCATTCTTTTCATTTCTTTTTACATGTCGTTAAGTGGAAAATACTAACATTTTTTATTTTTACACTGTCCTACACTGGTTGTCCTGCTTCTACTGTCATTGTTAAAAAAAGAAAAAAAATTTTTTTAAAAAAAAAAATTATTGTACAGTAGGACCTTGATTATCGGGGATGGAAAAAGAAAATTTTTTGCATCGACTTAATTTTATTTTGGATCGACTTAAATTTGTCTGCATCATTTAACCGTGATTACCTCTATTATCCGTGTTTATAAGCAAAAATTTTTTTTTCTATTATTTTGCACAAACAAGCGAAAAAGGGGAATTCCCTTTTTTTCTGATAAAAATTATTTTTTTTATATATTTTTGCAACATGTATGCATATAAAATCCTTGAATTATTTAGTTTTTTTTATAAAGGGTCCGCCATTTAACGTTTTTTTTTCAACTAGTGTTTATTTTGTAAATGGTAACACTTAGCTCATGTCTGATTTGACAGATAATTAGTTTTATTCTTCCGCTGAACGAATATGGTATGGTCCAATGCGTTTTCGCTTCGCTAAGTGGGCCTGCGATCGACTTCCAGAAGATGCCGATTTTGGCAAAAAAAAAATCATCTTTTCAGATGAAGCTCATTTTGATCTTGGCGGGTACACAGAAAACCCGCACGCATACATTGAAAAGCCGACGCAACCAAAACGAGTCACTGTTTGGTGCGGATTTTAGTCCAGAGTCATAATTGTGCCATTTTTCTTCGAAAATAAGCAAGGAGTGGCCGTTACAGTCAATGGCGATCGTTATCCGACCATGTTGAACGAATTTTTGTTCACAAAAATTCAAGAGGAGGATATTGGCAAAATTTGGTTTCAACAGGACGGCGCTACGTGCCACACAGCCCAAGCTACACTCGATGTTTTGCGCCATGTTTTTGAAGATCGCATTATCAGCCGCAGAGCTGATGTCGTTTGGCCACCTCGCAGCTGCGATTTGACACCGTTGGACTATTATTTGTGGGGCGCCGTCAAAGATAAGTGTTACGCCGCCGACAAGCCAAAGACAATTAACGCTTTAAAGGACAATATTCGTGAAGCCATTAGTGAAATACAGCTGCACACAATCGATAATGTGCTTAAAAATTGGACCGATCGTGTAGGCTACTGCATGGCCAGCCGAGGCAGCCATTTGAATGAAATTATTTTCCATTATTAACCGGAATGATTGTACTTTCAAATAAAAAAAGAAATTTGAGGAAATATTCAGTAGTTTTTTTTAAAGCATTTTCAAAAAAAAAAAGTTATTTGGCGGACCCTTTACATATACATATGCATATTAATTTATTAATTAATAAAAATATCTATTAAAAAAACTAGCCAAAATTGGTACTTAATTAACAGGGAAAATCAATTATACAGAATGCTTTCGGTCCCGACCATCACGGCAAATCGAGGTCCCACTGTATTTGAATTTAAATAAATTTTATGCATTTGTTAATAATAATTTAATGTTGATTTTTTAAATTTAAAAATTAATTTTTTAATTTTTTTTTATTTTTTTTTTCTATAAATTTCTTAATTATTTAAGTGGGTGTTTGTTTTTACTTCTTCAAGTGATTGTAAGCCTTTAAGGGTGTTGGTTTTTATTTTGTGTTTTTGTTTAAAAAAAAAATTTATTGTTAAATTGAATATAAAAATTATTTAATAAATGTGGCCAATTTGATTTTATATTTGATTTGTAAACATAAAAATTTTCTAGAAAATTTTTTCTTTTACATTTTTTTATAACAATTATTTAAGAAACAGTCTTTTATTTTTTTTTTGTTTTCTTCTGCGGAATTTTGTAAAAAATAATTGTTTTAAAAACATAACAACAAAGTGAAATAATTAAAATTAAAAAAAAATTTTCTACAAATTATTAATTTTTTGGTATAAAATTTTCCTTCAAACTTAGCTCTTAGGTTCACAACGGGCCGCTATGCGTGCTCAGAGCTATCACTTCGACCTAACCTCGCTCTTAGGTATGACATTTTGCATTATACTTTTATACAACGAATGGTGACCATCTCATAATAAGGCTGCACCCTATGCTCCCTAGAGGAGTAAGAGGAATATATATATATGCAGTGAGCACCAGAAGTGAGTCAACACCCACTATAATTTTAAATTTTCCAATTATATTCTTAAGTATAAAAAAAGTTCCTTTATCATGAATTGTTGTTTTTGTTTTAACATTTTATAACCCAGCGAACTTCGTCCCGACAAAATTGATTTTTTATTGCCCAAAACAGGCCACATTATATATTTATTGTAATAGCGCTGACGAAGTTATATATGTACATATGTAGTTATAAACCATCGAATTTGCCTACTTATAGGCATCTCTTAAAGGGGTGGGTTGCCACGCCCATATTTGGTGAGTTTGTCGATATCGACTCTACGAACTTACCCACGAAATTGCATTCGTCTACGATTACTATGTCCCTAAATATTCAATTTTAAAGGTTCGCCACGCCTACTTTTTGCTATATCGAATTTTTTTAAAACCATCTAAACCTGATAAGCTTTCGAACAAAAAAAGAATGGTTAAAATTGGTTCAGTAGTTTAAGAGTTATAGGTATTAATTGAAGGCGGAGGGTTGTCAGGCCTATTTTTGGTGGGATTGTCGATATCGACTCCACGAATTTACCCACCAAATTTTATTTGTCTACGATCAATATGTACCTTAATATTAAATTTTAACAATTTGCCACGCCCTCTTAACATTTTCGGATATGAAAAATAGATGTTGTCCGATTCTCAGACCTACCCGATATGCACACAAAATTTCATGAAAATCGGTCGATCCAATTAGGAGGAGTTTAACCACTAACACCGTAACACGAGAATTTTATATATTAGAATAAATAAACGTTTTTATTTTTGGAAATTTTTTTCGACTATTCTCATTTATTTTTCTCGCTATCCTAAGAAAATTAATTATTTCAGTAGTGTTTACTCACTTTTGGCGCTCACTGTATATCTTATAATAAGTAAGCACTTTGGCTAAAGCGTCTACCTACAAGACGCTGTCCTAACTTAGGACAATTCCTAGAAATGTCTGCTGATTTTAAACTCTAGTATCTTTTGACCCACTAACAATGAGGTTATGTCTTGGATTTACAGTTCTATAATACAAGAAAATGGACTAATGCAGCATGTAACCGATTTCCTAATTCCAGAAATTTGAATTAAAATTGAAAGGGAAACTCCTTCTAGTGGCTTTGGATTAAATGGTATTTTTGTATTGAAAAGTGGAGACATATCCTCCAAGTCAATGATTATGACCTCATCAAGAATAGTTCTTATCAGAAACTTTTCGATAATTGTCAATGCTTTGGAGCACCTTTTCTATCAATTTCATGCTGGACTTCAGATATGGTATACTGGTAGATACAAAATATAAACTGGTGAAACAAAGATGACAATTAATCGGCTAGATCTACGAAAGTTATTTCAATTGGTGTCTGCCTGGCAATTTGCCAGACAGTAATTCATGAAATTATGTAACCTTATGAGAATGAGAGATAGATCTCTCAGTTATGTATGTATAGGTGTACTTTTGGATAGTCAAGAGGCTCTTTCAAGTCCTGTTTTCATGCTTGACATCTTAGGGAACTTCAACACTGCTACTTTGGGCTGTATTGCTTGTCATGGAGGTTATAAGCGTAATGAGATGACAGTAAAAGACTAGTAAAACGAGAGGCAATGTGCCCCTAATTCGTTCTGAGATATTTTTTGGACATACAAAGAGCCTCAGGAAGGAAATCACTTAGGAACAGAGCTACTTCCTAGTAAATTTGCGGCCAGTCAACATCGGGTCAAATGGTTTCTAACCCCAAACAGGAGAACATAGGAGAAGATGCGTTCACTAAGTAGAGTAAACTTAAACCTTAAGGTATTTATAGATGTGTTCACTGCCTATGATAGGATATGATATTAGAGACTTGAAGTTAGTCAGGCAGTTGGGAGAAGCCTGGAAATAGCTTATATGGGTTAGGTTAGGTGATTAGCTAAAGTTTGCTTAAGATTGAGGATTTATTGGTCATATAAGAGCACAGATGAGAAAAAAAAATAGATCGATAGGGTTCAAGCTGGTTTATCCATTAAAGTTATGTCCTCTAAAGAACCTTAAATGCTAGATCGGAACATTCGCAGAGAAAATGTTTTCCCTCATCATATCGAGTTTTTGGGATAGGAAATGAAATTCCATATGCTCTGTGCTCTCCTATGAAAGAATCCGTAAGTAGCAGTCATAGGAAAGCGCATGTCACAGTAGGACTTGACTAATTTCATAGCCCTCAAAGTTCTCTTAGCAAGTTCATCAGTTTTTTATATCGAAAGATGTTTCTGGGTACCAAAACACAGGTTAACGAAATGGTACAGATTACAGATAGGCTTCATCTCTTCCTTATATGAGATAATTACGGTCGAATTCGTACAAGACAACTTTAGAACCGTGATAGCTGCTTTACTATCAGAAAAATGTGTAATTTTTAATACAAAACTGCGATCCGTAACCATTTTGTATGATTAGAGAAAAATATTAGGGGTTTGGTAATCAAATTGACGCTGTAAAGTTGACAGATTGAGAGAAAACTGCAGCTCCCAAACAAGGTAGCAACTAGTAGCCGTCTGTGAAGGCTGTGACACCAGAACCTGTAGAAATATTATCATTTTTTTCTTGCTTTTCAGGATAGAAGGTATTGACGTACCAAGCAATAGTTTTCACACCGGATATCATTTTGCATCAGTGTGAGAACAGACTTTGAAGATGGTAATTCCAGTAACTGAAGATCATTTTTTGAAGACTGTAATACTAGAAACTGAAGATCAGCTTTTAAAGACTGTAGTACCAGAAACTGAAGATCCGTTTTTGAAGACTGAAATACCAGAAACTGAAGATCAGTCTTTGAAGACTGTAATACCGGCAACTGAAGATCAGTGTTTGAAGAATGTAATACCAGAAACTGAAGATCAGTGTTTGAAGAATGTAATACCAGAAACTGAAGTTCAGTCTTTGAAGACTGTAATACCAGAAACTGAAGATCAGTCTTTGAAGATTTTAATACCAGCAACTGAAGATCAGTTGTTGAAGACTGTAATACCAGAAACTGACGATCAGTTGTTGAAGACTGTAATACCAGCAACTGAAGATCAGTTTTTGAAGACTGTAATACCAGAAACTGAAGATTAGTTTTTTAAGGCTAAAATACCAGAAACTGAATATCAGTGCTTGAAGAATGTAATACCAGAAACTGAAGATCAGTCTTTGAAGAATGTAATACCAGAAACTGACGATCAGTCTTTGAAGACTGTAATACCAGAAACTGAAGATCAATCTTTGAAGACTGTAATACCAGAAACTGAATATCAGCCTTTGAGGATTGTTATACCAGAAACTGAAGATCAGTGTTTGAAGACTGTAATACCAGAAACTAAAGATCAGGTTTTTAAGACTGTAATATCAGCAACTGAAGATCAGTTTTTGAAGACTGAAATACCATAAACTGAAGATCAATCTTTGAAGACTGTAATACCACAAACTGAAGATCAGTTTTTGAAGACTGAAATACTAGAAACTGAAGATCAGCCTTTGAAGAATGTAATACCAGAAACTGAAGATCAGTTTTGGAAGAATGTAATACCAGAAACTGAAGATCAGTTGTTGAAGACTGTAATACCAGAAACTGAAGATCAGTGTTTGAAGACTGTAATACCGGAAACTGAAGATCAGTTGTTGAATACTGGAATACCAGAAACTGAGGGTCAGTCTTTGAAGACTGTAAGACAAGAAACTGAAGATCAGTTGTTGAAGGCTATAATACCAGCAACTGAAGATCAGTTGTTGAAGACTGTAATACCAGAAACTAAAGAAATCCTATGCCTTCGTTTTGCTTTGGCTAGGTTCGATCTCAATCTCTCTAGAGACGTTGTAAGACTTTTATGCTGAGAAATTATTTCCCAAAAGAATCTTTTAAAAGAATTTCAATTAATTTTTTTGTTATAATTTATAGAAAATTTTTTTAATATGTTTTTTAGAAAATCATACTTGAAATAAGAAAGTGTTTGAGTATCCTTTAAGCTTAGTTAATTAAATTAATAATACTTATGGAAAAATTATTGAAAAAGTTTTTGTTGTAATACTTGATTTTTGTTTTTTTAAATACGCTTAATTACTAAAAATGTTTTTTTTTTTTTTTTTTTTTTTTTTTTTTTTTTTTTTTGTAATAAATAATGCTGCTTAAGTGTCTCTTTTTCATTTTTTGCTTAATATGAGCTGGTTTTTTTTTTTTTTTTGTTTTGTTTTTATTTAATAAATAAGCGTTTTTTTTTAATTTAATTTAATTTAATGTTTTTATAAATTATTCCTTTCTTTTATTTTATTTTTTTTAATAATAAATTAACTTTTTCACCTCAGGGCTGGTTAAAGTAAAAAAAAAATTATTCTTTCAATTTTTGTTATTTAAACAGCCAATTTTCAATTATTTTTTCTTGTTTTTTTTTTTAAGTTTTAAAATTATTTTTAAAAAATTATTGTTTTATCGTTTTAAATACTTTAAATTAAATATTTTTGGGGGTCTCACCAACTTTCATTTGATATACATACATATGTATGTATTGTGTGTATGTGCTCAAGTTAAGTGGATTTTCATTCATTAATTCCTTACCTTTTTTTTTTGGTTTAAAGTTGTTTAGTTTTGAAAAATTATTGTTTGGATTGGTATGGGTTTGACGAAACTTAATTAATAAAAATGAGAAAAGTTTTTTGGAATTATTCTTATTTACTTATCGTCTGTTTTTTTTCTTTCCTTTTCTTTCTAGAATTTAATCTTCATCTGATAAATTGGTATTAGTTAGTAAGGTGGTGTTGTCTTCAGCGCCAGTTCCTTCGAGATCCTATAAAAGCAGGTAAGAAATTAAAACAATATATTTTTTATATATTAAAACTCTTAAAGAATACGTATTTTATAAGAATTTGGATCGAAAAATTATGCTTTACAGTCAAACAAAAAAGTCTACATACACCATTGTTGTTGTAGCATTGGTTAAGGCATTAGATATTTTTTTTATTTTAAAACTCTTAAAGAATACGTATTTTATAAGAATTTGAATCGATCATTATCATGATTTACAGTCAAACAAAAAAGTCTACATACACCGTTGTTGTTGTAGCATTGGTTAAGGCATTACATATTTGTTTTATATTAAAACTCTTAAAGAATACGTATTTTATAAGAATGTCGATCGAATAAATCATGATTTACAGTCAATGAAAAAAGTCTACATACACCGGTGCTTTTTATCAAATTAAAAAAGATGTTGTAGCGTTGTTTGCACTCAAGAATGTTTAAAGAAAGAGCAAAACGAATATGAAAAAAATATAACAGAAATTATATATCAGGAAAGAAGTGTATGTAGACTTTTTTCGTTGACTGTAGTTAGTGTCTCTGAAAATATGATTTTTTTCTTTGCTATACTTGCAACAGTTCTACACCGTCAAAGTATAGCAAATTTAATATCTATATAGCGTATTCCATAAAATCTCTAATCCTGTTGCCTCAGCAGGAAGCAAGTGTATGTAGACTTTTTTCGTTAACTGTAGTTAGTGTCTCTGAAAATATGATATTTTTGCTATACTTGCAACAGTTCTACACCGTCAAAGTATTGCAAATTTAATATCTATATAGCGTATCCCATAAAATCTCTAATCCTGTTGCCCTGATGGACTGTAGAAGGTTGTTTAAGGTTAGTAAGAATAACTAACTGCCTAGTACTTAATACGGGCATTGAAATGTTTTTTCTTCATCATAGAATTAACATATTGACCCTAAGGCGTAGTAGCCGTAGTCTAGTAGGTAGTGTGTTCGCTTATTAGACGTAAAGCCCGGGTTCGAGCCCCAGGCCAGACATCAAAATGATATTTGAAAAAAAAACTATTTCTTCGGCGTCTTCCTCTCGGCAGATTTCTGGTAAAAAACTCTGAGAGTAAATAAACCTGCCATGAAAAAGTTTCTCAAAAAATCTGTCGTTCGGAGTCGACGTTAAACTGTAGGTCCCGCCACTCCCGTATAAACTTAAGGCACACAACATGGGTGGTGTGTGAAGCTAGGCCGTAATCCTGACTGAAGGGTTGTAATGGCCAATTATGTATGTATGTATTTATAGCTTATCCCATAAAATCTCTCCATCCTGTTGCCCTAATGGACTGTAGAAGATTGTTTAAGGTTAGTATCATTATCTAGTACTTAATACGCTCGCATTCAAATGTTTTCTACTGAAATGCATTAATGCCGCGCATTCCCTTCATCATAGAATTAACATATTGAGCTTAAGGCGATCCCAATACTCAACAAATGTTCTTTGAGTCTACAGTGCCTGGTCAAAAGGCTGATTATCTTAAATCTGGTACCATTTTAATTATCTAACACAAGTTTTGATTGTCTAAATCCAATTTGGTTTCAGTAATGAATCTTAGTCGTTCCACAATTTTCCTTTCGACGAACAGGTACACTGCCCCTTGGTTTATGAACAAATTTATTTATGGAGATTAGACTCTTTACAGAAGTAGTAGAACCTTTATATCATCGCAATGTAAGCACTGCTGAAAACATAGCTTCTCTTAGAGAAAGTATGGCCGATAATGGGAAATTGTGGATTTCATGGGTATCTCAGAAAATTGGGGTCCACAGTAAGCTACAGAGCCATCTGTAAAGATTAATTAACATCTTACTATTGCATCTTATACGGGAATGCCAAAAAAAATCACATACCAAGACCATATAATACGTAAACCCCCAACTAAAAGACGAAGACGCTCGATATGTCCGAATCTTCCAAACTATAAAATTCTATCTAGCATATGAGCTTACTGCTTATACTGGCAAAATCCATTTTCAATATCCTCAATCTCAATATATCAGCGATTTAGGAAAATACCACAAGAAAATGTATAACAGCATGAAACTCGCACGATCTCAGACGCCAGTTCGCATCACCTTCAAGTAAGATGGCTATGTCTTCAAATCTAGCTAGTGCAGGGTATTCAATATTTAAGCAAGAGTTGCCTGACGCGTAGCGCCGTATACAATGCAATTCAGGGCAAAGAATTTGAAAATGAACGACTTATAGTGCTTGAAGACCTGGTGGCAAAAGTCGTTTACAAAGAAATGTGGATGCCAATGAAGCCACCAACCGAAAATGCACACCAAACTGATACTTTTTCGGAATGCGTTGAACGCGTTCCAAAACCATTAATTGCACTGTATTAGGGAACCCTTGGACAACATAGCTTGATGCTTTCTGCATTTCCTGCAAAGTTTGGAGAATATTCTTTTTGTAGTGGGACACATATTCAATCAAACGATTTCTAATATTTTGTTAATGTGGAATGTATGTATTCTGTTAAACATTCCTCTGTTAATATTCACATTAGAGGTCTTATCGAACTTATCTTCAAACACAATTCTATTTAAGTTGTACGATCAACAAAAGTGTGAGAGTGTTTGTCTGCTACAATCATTTGTGTACTTAATTATATATTTAGTAGATCGTTCGTTCGGAAAAATAACAAAACAAATTCTCAGTTAGTTCATTACTATTTAAGCATAAGTAAATTGTATTGTATTCGGAGGGTGGGCGGTGTTGGCACCTTGAAAGTCTCTGGAATTTTAGTTCATAATCGGTGTTAAGCTGTATGGCCCGCTTTCTAATAGATAAAAACTAACACAATAAGAGTGAACTTCCAACATGACCTGGCATTCATCAATGATGGGTGACTCTGTTCAACGTGTCTAACTAATTCAGTTTACCCAGATAATCCCATTCAATTCTGGGTGCAACTTCATATGAGACCCATCCATCGATGGCGTATACTTTCGCCTGAAAGAGATCAGAAGACTTTAATTTAAAAAGACTATGTAGTTTGCTCCATTGTCGTTGGGGATCATTTCAAAATAACCAAAAAAATCCAATGGCTGCTAACAAGCCTGCTGCAGATCATTATGGCGTGCTAGGCTGGCTTTGAAATGCTATCTGAATGGGCCTTTCATATCAGTTTTATGTTCAGATATTTTGACTACATTTTCTGCGACATTACCTAATCAGGGAGTCAAATATTCTCCATTTCGGAAAGTTACCAGCTTGTCATAAATGGTACTATTAAGGTTATCAGGTACTATTCGGGTTTATCTGAATCTCCACTAACATGAACCACAGACATACAATCTCAAGGCCTCTTTGAATGATGTCGTAGTTTTTTCAAATTTGCCGACCTCAGAAAGATTTTTCAGGCTCCACATTAGTTTTAAAAGAGGGTAAGATATTTTAATACCTTACATCCGCAATTTGTCCACAATTTTCTCAAATTATTTCAACTGATTGGCGTGGTATAAAGCATTTAAGATGTACACTAAGACCCCCGCTTAACGCTGTTTCAGTAGTACAAAAGCGGGCACTATATAGCGACCGTGTATACTATGTATCTTTTTCGACGCTCTTTTGTTACTCTGTCCAGAATAAAGATTTCAACTGTATTTTCCGAAGTCGCAATCACAGTACGAACGCATCATTCCTGTGACACAGTTGATTTATTAGTTGCCTCGTTTAACACTGGGCCTTATTGGAACGTATACCCCGCTTTAAGCAATTGGATAACAAACGGTATTCTTTCGCTGTTTAAAATATTCCGAATATACTTCAATTCATCTTGTGCCATGATTTTTAAGATGTCGTAACTAGATATACACTATTAGAACCCGTTAGTCAGGATTCCATTATAACTTCTTATACCATTCATGTGTTGTGTAATTCAAGAGAGAAGGTAATTGCCAGTTTAAGGTCAGTTAGTTGCCTCTCAGAGCTTTTGCCAGATGACTTATGGGAGGGAGATTGAGAAAGAAATATTTTTGTAAAGATATCACAGCTCTAGTTTGAACTTTCGAGTTCTCATCACGTAGGTTAGGTCCAGAAGGTACATGAGGCACTTGCAATCAAAGACCAAAAGCGAGGTAATGGATTATTTTCATGAGATTGGGTCGATCCAAACATAATAGTTCGTAGTCTAAAACGAAAAACTTAAATAAAATGGGCGAGGGGATAGACAGACGTTATCTAACGTAAAAAATGAAAAAAAGAAAGGCTATTAGAGAGGGAAACAGAGTAAACTCACTTGTCAGCTATTAACAGATGTGACACTCTTAATATCATATCAATACGGTCCTTAAAGAAACCCCTCTGCACTCTAACAAAGGCTAACTTAACAAGGCCCTTGAAAAAATCCTTCTGCACTCCAGGGCAGACGAGCAGGATACAATTGGCAGACTCCAATTCCTACATTACTACAAATCTGTTTCAATAGCCAATATGATATTAAAATCATATTAGATTCCCTCCTTGGGGTCAGAATCAATTTCATTCTTGAACACTTCAACCTGGGCCATAAAATCCTAAGAGATTCTACAATCTCCCGAGTTTCACCATGAAAGACCTCACCCTATCTTATAACCCGTACGATCAGCGCGATCGATCCGTCATCCTTGTGCTCTTCATCACTCCTTCCCTTGCCGATTGCAACGCAATACCGCGGTACTCATAGTAGTACCATTCTATTCCTGTTCTTCTCCCATTATTCCAATTATTATTAAGACGGTGTTTAAGTCTTTCATCAACTTGGTCCCTAGACCCTTCATGTTCTCACTGCATAAGCTATATTGACAGAAGATTTATTAGAGAATTGAGAATTCACTGTAAGCAACTGGACACTGCCCGTGAATTTTCGAAGTAGATAAAGCAGAAGTCGCCGTGGTCTAGTAGGTAGTGTGTTGGCTTATTAGACGAAAGGCCCGAGTTCGAATCCCAGGCCAGACATCAAAAACAAAATATGAAAATATTTCTTCGGCGACTTCCTCTCAGCAGATTTCTGGCAAAACTCTGAGAGTAAAAATTGCCATGAAAAGCTTCTCAAAAAATCTGTCGTTCGGAGTCGACTTTAAACTGTAGGTCCCGCCACTCATGTATAAAATTAACGCACACAACATGAGTGGTGTTGAGAAGCTAGGCCGTAATCCTGACTGAAGGGTTGTAATGGCCAATTATGTATGTATGTAGATAAAGCAGAAGTCAAGAGTTTTCGCTTTCCAATTGGAAATCTTCTTCCCAACGGCTGTATTTTGATTCTTAGCTTTGGTTTATCAAGAAGCGTTTAGAATTTGCAAGACAGAAAATCAAATTTTCTTTGGATGTTCAGGAAGTCGAAAGAAACTCAGCCTTAGCTTTAGCTCAACAGGAAGAGATTAGGCTTTAGGAGACAAGAGGCTCATATTTTCTTTGAATGTCCAGTTGTGAGACATTAACTCAGTCTAAGCTTAAATTTGTTAAGAAGAGACTAGGATTTCCTTTGGATATCAAATTAAAGAAAGAAAACTGAGTCTTACTGTGCACGCAAATTGTTTCTTAAAAGCTATTAAACTCTTAAATTTTAAACAATTTGTTTTAATTATGCAATATAAGTCAAGAAGAGATATATATTACAGCCATCTTCGCTCTGAACTACATACATATATGCATACGTAATAGAAAAAGAAAAAACTAGTTTGAAACTGATACAAGCATTGCTTATTTAAATTTTCTAACCTTGAAGACTTTCTAAAAATACATTTGCTTAGCTGGTAACAAGGCTGGCTTAAAACTTACCTATCAATAGTTAGGGAGGAGATTAAATTAAAAACTCAAGACGTAAGTTTTTGTTTTTAGTTTCCTTTTTTTTGTTTTTGTTTTTACTGGTTTTTATATAAAAAAATAGTTTTTATTTTTTCGTTTTTTTATTATTATTATGTACTATTATTTTAAAAATTAAGAAATAAATCCTTTTTTTTTTTAAGTTTATTTTAGAAATTTTGTCATGTTTATATAAACAATTAGTTTTTGTTTCTTTATTACTTAAACCAAGTTACACTTGGAATGTAAATTAAAGAAATATATGACAGAGAGCAAGAAAGTTTGAAATCCTTTTTAACATAATAGGTTAGTTTTTAAACAATTTTTCTGTTTTTTTTTTTTGTAGTAGAAAACTTATAATTAAAGAAGGAAAATTATAGTTTTCTTATGTTTTAGTAAAAAAATATACATATATTTAAACTTTAGTTTTTTGTGATTTTGTTTTTGTGTAAACTTTTTATTTTTGTTTTTATAAAAAAAAAAATAAACGGAAGCCTAGTTTATGATGGTCGGTTGTATGAGAATGTTTAAGAAGTTTTATGTATAAAAAAAAATAATAATAAAACATAGAATAACAAAGTTTTTATAAGAAAAAGAAAACAATATAAAGCATAAAAAATAATAATAAAAATTTAAAAAACAAAAATTAAAAAAGAAATGATGTTTTAAATGCTTTTTAAAAAGTAAAAAAAATGTAAAATTAACAACTCTTTGACATTAAAGACAACTAAGATAAAGGATAACTTTAATAAAATATTCAATTTAAATCAACAATTTAAGGCTTGTTGCAGGCTGTTGAACTTGAATGAGTCTCCTTTCCCTAGTTTATCCTTCTTCCCAAAGAGTTGTTATATTTTTTTTGTGTGTGTTCCTTCTCTTCTTCAAAGTAAAGCGGCTAAACAAGTCTTCTTTAAGGTATTACTCCTCATTTCAAATATGCTTGTGTGTGTTAGTAACCTTGTATAACCTCAAAACTTTTTCATTAGAAATTTGTGTTGTTGTTTTTTTCCGTTTTTTGCCTTAAGTATAGTGAATTGTTTTATTTAACCTTAACCTTATGGTTAATAGGAGCATTGGGCGATTGATCAGCCTCAGGCAAATCAGATTCCCTTTTACGTTTTGTCTTCTCCTTGGGTTGCTTCTTCTTTTGCGATGCTGATGCTTGCAATTTAGCCAATTGTTTAGCTTCACGTTTGGCTCTCAACTGTTCGGTGATGAAGGAAAAGATCAAATAGCCCTGTAGGGCCATCAATGAAACCAAAGCCAAAAAGCCTCTTAATTTACTGGAAGTAGTTGCCACAACACCATAATACAAAGTCAATACGCCAATAACCATGGTGGTGAAACGTACAAAGACAAATACGGCCGAATTAACAATACGTGCACTGGCCAATTTTTCATCCTTATCGAAAACACCAATCATTTGGAAGATATGTGCAACGATTTCACTCAAATAGTGTAAAGTCAACAAGACCAAAGCAATACGTTGGAAGCCAAAGCTATAGGCCAAACAGATAACCGAAAAACCACATATCGAATGGATAATCTTGGGTTGTTGTTCTTCCTTCCTCACCTTCTGGAAATACAATTCAGGCAACATGTGCAAATAGTAGGCCAACTGTATGATAAAATAGAATTTATGCAAGAAAGTCATTGGATGATTGGGGAAATCGTCCCACAACAAGGAAAACTTGCTAAAGTAGCCTTCCTTTAGGATTACATTGGCACCCCACAAGAATGACATCACATAGAAGGTAACCAGTTGGCCGCTTTCGTTGAACAATGACAATTTAAATTTCGATAAATGCAATTTCTTGGAGATTTTATCCAAAACGAATTCCTGAATAATGGCATGCATAATGATACAGGTAATGGTGTAAAAGAAGACGGCACAGTAATCTTTAATGCCAGCCATATAGGTATACGGTTTACCATAAGGCTGTTCACGTGTTGGCTCTTCACCCGAGACATTGTGATGCAAAGATATAAAAGCACTGGCAAATGGTGCCGTGGATTCATCCATTAAGCCCAATACGAAAACCATGGCTACACAGGAAATAATATCGGCATGATTTTGTATAACGAATTCATGACTTAAAATTGGTGGATTCTTGGACGATGTTTTACGTCCCATACCAGGTTTAATGGCCATTTTTCTTTTCTTTTCCGTGTGTCTTACTACACTCTGCACTCCACTCCAAAACCACTTGAACAGCCTCTGTAGTGTACAATCAGTAGCAGCAACAGCAACAACAACTACGGCCCCACAAAATGTTGAAAAGCTTTTCTATTATTTTTCTTCTGCTATATACACTCGATTTTTTTTCTTTTCTTTCTTTTTTTATTTTATTATTAAATTTGTTTATATATTTTATTATATATTTCAATCTGCTACCACATTTGCACCACCTCCTTTAACCGTTCTTGTTCACGTTCACTACTGATTTGTAGTAGGTATTTAAGAAACGATATTTTTCTTTTCTTATTGCTGCTTGCCTTTAACAAAAAATTTGTACTCGGGGGGTTTTAAGATTTTATTTCTTTTTACACGTCAAATTGTATAGTAAAATGCCAGAAAAAAAATGCCACGCAGCACAAACGACGTTTGTCAAATGCAAGTACAAAATTAAGAGTAAAATTTGCCAATAAAATCCAAAAATTGCGTCTCTCTCTTTCTTTCATTTGCTCTCTCTAGCAATTTGACACATAAGCACATACGTACACGCACACACACATACACTTGTCAACGTGAATTCAATTGTTTTTTTTTTTTTTAAGAGCAAGAGATAAACAAAATTGACACAAACACAGCAAGTGAAAGCAAAACAAAACACTTGGTTGTTAAAAAAACGTAGTAGATACACAGCACACGTAGCATACGTTAAATAGACCGTTAAAATAGTGAAAATTTGAAAAAGAAATTAAATTCAATTTAACATTATATTCCTTTTTAAATTAAAAAAAATTGGAGAAATAGAAATTATAGAATTTCTTTTAATATTTTTGATTTAAACCTGTAAAATACTGAATTAAAACCTTTTTCTGTAATTGTACAGTGTTGTAAAACGTAAAAATGTAATACTAATGCGTACAACAAACGGTATTCCTACACCGAAGTCGTCGTAGTCTAGTAGGTAGTGTGTTCGCCTATTAGACGTAAAGCCCGGGTTCGAGCCCCAGACCAGACATCAAAACGAAATATGAAAAAAATATTTCGTTTAGGCGACTTCCCCTCAGCAGATTTCTATCAAAAAAAACTCTTGAGAGTAGTCTCCGTGGCCTAGTAGGTAGTGTGTTCGCCTATTAGACGTAAAGCCCGATTTCGAGCCCCAGGCCAGACATCAAAACGAAATATGAAAAAAAATATTTCTTAGGCGACTTCCCCTCAGCAGAAAAAAACTCTTGAGAGTAAATAAACCTGCCATGAAAATTACTACAAATCTGTTCCAAATAGTGGTCCTTTTTTTCTCACGGCCCAATCCCCCATCAAGAATCATATTAGATTCCCTCCTTGGGGTCAGAATCAATTTCATTCTTGAACACTTCAGCCTGGGCCATAAAAGCCTAGAGATTCTACAATACCCACAGTTTCGCCATGAAGGACCTCTCTCTATCTTATAACCTGATCGATCAGTGCAATCGATCCGTCATCCTCGTGATCTTCGTCACTCCTTCGCTTGCCGATTGCATCGCAATAGTACCATTCTGTTCCTGTTCTTCTCCAATTATTCTTGGACAAGACTACCCTTTAGATTTTACCACACACATAAATTCACTTAACAGTGCTTAAGACGGATTAAGTCTTTCATCAACCAGGTCCCCAAACCCTTCATGTTCTCACGGGATATACTATATTGATAGAAGATTGATTAGAGAATTGAGAATTCACTGTAAGCAACTGGACACTGCCAGTGAATATCGAAGTAGATAAAGCAGAAGTTAGGAGTTATCGCTTTCCAATTAGAAATCTTATTCCCAACGGCTGTATTTTCTAATTTTTGGAACACGGAAGAAAAAGAAACATAATTGAAGTCTTAGCCAAGAAGCGTCTAGAATTTGGAAGACAGAAAGTCAAATTTTCTTCGGGTGTTCAGGAAGTCGAAAGAAACTCAGTCTTAGCTTTAGCTCAACAGGAAGAGATTAGGGTTTAGGAGGCTCAAATTTTCTTTGATTATCCAGTAGTGGAACAAAAACCCCAGTCTAAGCTTTAATTTGTTAAGAAGAGACTAGGATTTGGGAGGCAGCTGCCTATATTTCCCTAGAATGTCCAATTGAAGAAAGAAAACTGAGTCTTAGATTTAGTTCGTTTAGGAGGGACTAGTTTAGGAGACCAAGCATAGCCAGTTATTGAACACAAACTGAGTCTTAGCCTTGGTTTGCAAAGTAGAATCTGGGCGATCTGGGAATCTTCTAACCAGAGTTGCTGGTTGTAAGAATTTGTGCGAGTTGCTTTGCAGTACTCCAAAACTATTACAACTTCCACAATGTTTTACCAAGTGGAGGTAAGCAGAAGAGTTTTATGTTTGCATTCTATAAGGATCCAATAAAAGATCCAAAACTATTCCCTAGATTTTGATTTGGTTCGACATCCAGCGCGTAATGTTTAGAAATTTCCAATCTTATTTGGTAGTTTTTGTTTACCTAACGCAGAGAACTTTGACGAGTTATTTAAAGCATTTCCAGTGCCCGTAACGTTTTACTACGTAGGGACAACCAGTAGAGCTTTTCTGTTCCCAATTGTAAAATCAGAGTTCTCTTCTGGCTTTGGAGATTACCAAACGGAAGTCACCATTTAAGAACTTGAACTCGATTTCGCAATTGTGGTTTCCCTGACACAAAGAAGGCTCACTAATTGAGTAGTAGTAGTAGTTGTAGCAGTAGTAGTAGTAGAAGTAGTAGTAGTAGTAGTAGTATCAGTAGTAGTAGTAGTAGTAGAAGTAGTAGTAGTAGTAGTAGTATCAGTAGTAGTAGTAGTAGTAGTAGTAGTAGTAGTAGTAGCAGCAGTAGTAATAGTATTAGTAGTAATAGTATTAGTAGTATTAGTAGTAGTAGTATTAGTAGTAGTAGTAGTAGTAGCAGCAGTAGTAATAGTAGTAGTAGTATTTGTAGTAGTAGTATTAGTAGTAGTAGTAGTAGTAGTAGTAGCAGCAGTAGTAGTAGTAGTAGTAGCAGTAGTCGTAGTAGTAGTAGTAGCAGTAGTAGTAGTAGTAGTAGCAGTAGTAGTAGTAGTGGTAGTAGTAGTAGTAGCAGTAGTAGTAGTAGTGGTAGTAGTAGTAGTAGTAGTAGTAGTAGTAGTAGTCGTAGTAGTAGTAGTAGCAGTAGTAGCAGTAGTAGTGGTAGTAGTAGTAGTAGTAGTAGTAGTAGTAGTAGATTTTTAACCTTAATGTCTGATTAGATTAAGATCACCAAGAATGCTGGTGAGTCTCTCAGTAGGGTTTCAAACAGAATGCAACTTCTACAACGTTTCACTAGGCACAGAAGGGCCTAAAGCTTGCACTTTCGTTTATGGATTTTTTAAATAACAATAGGCCTGTCGCGACTAAGGATGGGGGACCCCTTCGAAATCGTTTATCGTTTCTCTTTATAAAATTTCAGTCTTTACAAGTACATATTAAAAAATGTTGCTGTACTTACATTACGATTACGTTTCCTTACAGATGTAACAATTGTTCTTTTGTTGCGTGCCACCAAACATACAGTGATTATGAGTATGACGCCAATTAAAGCGAAACCCAATAGGGCAGGCAATAAAACGCTATCCTCAGTTTTGTAGCCCTAAATAAAGTATGAAAAGAAAAAATTCAAAATAAAAATTAAAGGAAAAGGAACAGGGTACAGCATCATAATATAACTTACATTCCATTGAAAATATGTGGAGGGATCAATATAGGGCCAGTGGTTATGTATCCAATTGGAATTTTCATTTTCCTTATTCACAGAGTTTACATCCTGTGTGCCCTGTTTGTTGGTGGAGGGTATGATATCATTAAGATTACTAGTATCGGGAGTAGGTTGTATAGGTGATAGATTTTTAACTAAGACCGGCGGTATGGCAGGCTTTTTGGCGGTCGACTTTAACAGAGGCACCTGCATAATACGTGTAGTAATGGTGGGCTGGGTAGAAGAAGAATTAATTGTATTCGTATTAGGATTTTGATTTAAATTTGACTGCAACGATGCACGGGGCAGATTTGGTTGTGACGATGATGATAAGGGACGTATTGCTGCGGATAAACCGGATATTGCAGTGGCCATTGATGATGGTAATAATATATCACTTAAAGTAGTGGGCGGCATTATAGACTTAACGGTTGTTGTTGTTGTTGTTAAGGATACTTCTACACCATTCGGGGTGGTCTGCTGGGTAGTAATGATTTTAGCGGCTGCTAACTTATCGTCTAGATTTAAATGGGTTATGGTGATTTTTTCATTATCCTGATTTATAGGCGTTAAAGTAGTAGCATTTACTTCCGGTAAGGCGTTGAGTGTGCCCTGTAGAGGTGTTACTGTGGTTAAGGTTTTGTTGACTTTCAAAATAAACTTTTCCACACCATCTTTATTAATGATTTTAACCGGTTTGCCAACATTCAAAGCCAGATTACCTTTATTAAGCAAGAGATTGCTAGTGGCCGATGATGTTAGGTGAGTGGGTACATTTTCCTTAACACTTGCCGCCGCTGAGGCTTTATGGCTAAAGGCATTTTTCGTTTTTAAAAACCATTCCGTAGGATTGGGCAAACATTCAGCCGATACTAGAAAAGGCACCAATACAGCACCTATGATGACAGTGCAAACGAATAGTAAACCCAAATAGGCAAAGAATGAACGCCTTTTAGGCTTTTTTGCCTTTGATTTCTTGTGGCAGCCATTGGATTTTATTTTGCCCTCCAAGCGGAAATCATCATTCTGTGGTAGTATGGTATACTGTAAGCTATTCTCACCGTGCCTTATGGTCTTATACATAATCGCAGTGTTTTTTCTCACTTCCTTTAAAGCCAAATGATGTCAATTTTTCCAATTTTACTAAAGATTCCTTAACATATGCTTATTTATGGTTGGTTTGGTAGAGTAGCATACAACGTATTGGTTGCCCTTAGCAACGTATGTTTTGCAAATAGAGAATCCTTTGAGTTTTTTTTTTTAAGTTTTTAATATTGATTTAATATTTAAATTTTGTAGAAAATGGCACAAGAAAAAATGAAAAAAATCAGCTCCTTAAGGGCACGTAATGTTTAATTAAAATCGGGCTTCTGGGTTGATTGCTTTGAAACGGATCCAATGGCTAGAAGACGATGTCTTTGATGTGCGTGAGTAAATATTGTAGTATATGGAAATGACGTTGATTATTTATTTTGTTCTAAAATACACTTTGTCACACATACACAGACACACAAACACATACGTTTTTATATACACTTGGAAAAAGTGGGGTAGGTTGTAACAAATATCCTTGAAAATTATTTTAAAATATTTTCAAATCCATAAAAGCGAAAATCATAAAACACCGTCTTATTACTTCCTTACTAAAATATTTTTTATTTGTTTTGTTTTTTTATTTTAAAATTTAAATTTAAAAAAGTTTCCAAAAAAAAAATTTTCTTCAAAATACGTTGTTTTCAACAAATTATTCTTATTTCCCAGATTTTCTTTTTTTTATTTCAATTCACTTTCTTTTAACAGCAACAAAAAAACAAAGCCTTATCATTTATTCAATCTTCTAATTTTTTCCCCATTTACTATTTTTATTTATCAAAATAATTCTTTATTTTTTTTCTTATTTTTATTACAAATTCGTGTCTACTCTTTAGGATATTTTTTTTCTCTATGTTTTTATTCCTATTTTTTTGGCTAGCATGTGTGTGCGTGTACCTTTAGTACCTTTGACATTTCTTCGTATGTCAAAAATTTGGTAAACAGTGGTTAAAAATCAATAGAAAGGACCTGTAGTACCTTCAATTTTACTCAAACTCACTTACATATTTATGAAAAAAACTTATTCTCTTAAATCTCTCATACTCATATGTTCATAGTGGTGCCAAACTGTAGATGAGGTGTATTTCTCTAGCCGGTAAATATTTTGCCATATGTAAACATATTACACTTTACATTGGCAACATTGGCTTTCATAAATATTACCGTTGTGTAGCAAGACAATCAAATAAACAGGGTTGTTATACTATTGAAGAGAGGCTAATTGTTTAGAAATAATATCAGCTAAAAAGTTAGGTAGCTGAATTCGAAAGAATATTCATTCGAAATTTACGCTGCAAAAAACATTGGGTTTCGAAAATATTTCTTTCGAATCGAAAAACATAATAAAAACCGCCCAGAGACAAGACCAAGTCTCATGCCTTTCGGCATACACATATCAAGCAAGCTTGTAGTGTGCTCACCATTAGGTCTACCAATTATATTCTCTAATAGTAAATCTGTGTTTTGTACTAAATACCACTACTGCTACTACTACTGCTACTACTACTGCTATTACTGCTACTACTACAACTGCTACTACTACTGCTACTACTACTATTACTACTGCTACTACTACTATTACTACTGCTATTACTACTACTGCTGATACTACTTCTGCTGATACTACTACTGCTACTGCTAATGCTACTACCACTACTACTACTGCTACTGCTACTACTAATGCTACTACCACTACTACTACTACTGCTACTACTACTGCTACTACTACTACTTCTGCTACTACTACTGCTACTACTACTGCTACTGCTACTACTACTACTACTACTACTTCTGCTACTACTACTACTAGTACTACTGCTACTATTACTACTACTACTAATACTACTGCTACTACTACTAATGCTACTACTACTACAACTACTACTTACGTATGTTTAGTAGTGCGTATATTCATAAATGTTGGGATCTCCAACATACAAAAGCTGGGCAATAGCATACAAAATGTTCCATCACTTCGATGTCTTTAGCACATTCTTATCTATCATATCGATCTCGTTCAGGTTTACGAGTACTGCATATCTGCCATAAAAACGCTTATCAGTGCACTAAAGTTGCTTTTATTCAGTCTCAATGTCCTTATCCTTATAATTTTCCTTCAATAGGGATCGCCTTAGAGCGTCCTTGCAATTTTTTCTACTGTGACATTATTCCACAATAGTCGATATGGCTTTTCCGCCCACTTTTTATGTCATGACAGAAACGTTTTAATCATTTCGATTGGCAGGTATCAAAACATAACGCGTAGCAAACCTTGTTAATCGTCTTCTTATATTTCAGGACCGTCCAATAAGCTAATTGTTTTCTTGAAATGAGCAAAATAAAAGTGCTCTGTGTTAATGGGGACGTAAAATGGACTTGTAAGGGAGGTAGGCTGGATAGCCACGGCATCAAGGATATCAAAACAGGTTTCCTTACGGTCGGGCTTTACTTGGAACCAGAGATATACGCTTTCATCGCTTATTTTATATGAGCAAAAAAAAAAATGCTTTATGAATGAACTTAAAAATTTTAATAATTCTCATTGAGTTAATACCCATATATATATATAAAAGAAACAACAAAACATCGTATTTTTTTGCAAGTTGCATTTCTTTGGTAGATGACTTGCATATTTTTTGGCGATGACTTGCATGTTTTTTTTGGTTGATGACTGGAATTTTTTTGGTCAGTGACTTGCATTTTTTAGACGATGACTTGCATTTTTTGGTGAATGGCTTGCATTTTTTTTGGTTGATGACTTGCATTTTTTGAACGATGACTTGCATTTTTTTGGTTGATGACTGGTATTACTTTGGTCAATGACTTGCAATTATGGACGATGGTTTGGATTTTTTTGGTTTATGACTTGCATTTTTTGGACAATGACTTGAATTTTTTTGGTTGATGACTGGCATTTTTTTGGTCAGTGACTTGCATTTCTTGGTAGGTGACTTGCGTTTTTTGTTTGATGACTTGCATTTTTTGGTCAATGACTTGGATTTTTTTGACGATGAGTTGTTTTTTTTTGGTTGATGACTTGCATTTTTTGGACGATGATTTGCATTTTTTGGTTGATGACTGGCATTTTTTTGGTCAGTGACTTGCATTTTTTTGGGCGATGACTTGCATTTTTTGGACAATGACTTGCATTTTTTGGTCAATGACTTGCATTTTTTTGGTTGATGACTGACATTTTTTGGTCAGTGACTTGCATTTTTTTGGACGATGATTTGCATTTTTTGGTAAATGACTTGTATATTTTGGACGATGTCTTGAATTTTTTTGGTTGATGACTGGCATTTTTTTGGTTAGTGATTTGCATTTCTTGGTAGATGACTTGCATTTTTTATTGATGACTTGCATTTTTTTGGTCCATGACTTGCATTTTTTTTTGGACGATGACTTGCATTTTTTTGGTTGATGACTGGCATTTTATTGGTCAGTGACTTGCATTTTTTGGACGATGACTTGCATTTTTTAGGTCAGTGACTTGCATTTTTAGATAAATGTAATGCTTTTATAAGCAATAATAAGCTAAAATAATATGTATAGAATGCTAAATAAGCTAAAAATATGTAGACAATGGCAACACTTTCTCGCTGATGTTTTCATATTCCGTAATAAAGTATGCTTATTACGGCTTATTATGTGTAAACATATTTTAAAATGTAAGTGCGTGTGTATCAATTTCAAGTGTCCCTATGCTATTATATGTTTCAATTTGATGGAATAGGCAAAACAAAAACATTTCTATTATGTTTAGAAACAAACCTATACAAACTTATGTACATATCTATGCAAATACAATAGATTTTTTCAAGATCAAGCACAAGAATTGGTTATAGAAGAGAGAGTGAGAGGGTAAGAATAATGATGGTAAAGTTAACAAATATATGTACATACGTATGTGTTTTCTATAAGAAATATTGCCATGACAGTGCAAAAAACTCTTTTTTAATATTTTGGACAATTTTTTTATTTAAAGAAAATTTTTCTTAAATAATTTAAATTTTAATACAAAATCAAAACGTGTTAAATGTGTGTTAATTTATTCTTAAATATGCCAGCCAGTTCATTATACTTTTTTCTAATACATATTTTACTAATTCATTGAGTAAAAAATTGTTTTAAAACCTGTTTTAATTATATGCCGGCATAGTAATATTGAATTTAATCGAATTGTATAAGAAATATTAAATAATTTTCAACGTAGAAACAATAACCAGTTCCTAATCCTGATGTTGGCAAAATATAACATATGCTCTCTCACACTCTCTCTCTCTCTATCTCTGTGTTTTTACCAAAGTAAACAAACAATCTCTTGAGCTGCCTTCCATTGGGGGGCCAATACAACATGTTTCATATACCATTTCGTATACAAACACAAAGCATTATGGAAATCTTGTTTTTTTTTGTCTCTCTTGATGGTTGGTGTTGTTGTTTTTTAAGTGATTCCATGCAAAAGGTAGGAAAGAAAGAAAACTAATCACACCACAGCCCCTTTTGGCAAGTTGTAGTGGCAAGTTAAAAACTGACAATACATTTTAGTCCTAGTGAAACCACCGGTTGGTTAAGTACTTGCTCTCGTTTTAGTGTTTTTCTAAAAATAAAATAAATTTAATTAAAAAAAAAATGTCTTTAGTTCGTTTACTTGGTGCTGAGGTGAGAAATTGTAAAAATAGTAATAAATAAAAACAGTTATAAATTAAACTATAAAAAAATATTCTGCCTACGGGAAGCCTTAACAAGTGTTTTTATAAATAAAAACAATGGAATGAAATGAAAAGGGTGGGGAGGGGGGTGTGTTAAGGAAGGCCGGCCAGTGTTGCTAAAAAGTTTTGGAATTACGTAACTTTTTTTGGGTTTTATTTTTATTTCTTAATCTTTATTTATTTATAGGGGAAAAATACACACATTTTATACCATTTTCAAAGCTTATCATACAGTTTGTTTTAATTTCTTTTCAAATGCTTTGGCTTTGGCCCCCTATAGTTTAAAATTTTATTATTTTAATAAAATGCAAGAAAAAACCACAAAATAATTATCAGGCCATTTTTAGTATATATTTTGTTATTGTCTTTCCTATAAATCTTTATTAGCTAGTGACGTATTTTTTTCACTTTTTTTATTATAATAAATTATTTATAGTATGCGGATAATTTAAATTTGAAGTAAACTCGTTTATTTTTCGATTTTATTTTTCTTTAATGTTATCAAAAAATGTAAAAAATATTAAAAAAAAAATCACAAGTTTAGTGATCGTGCTTAGGCCACATGGCAACACCCCCATTATCATTTAAATAAACTGCCTTTCACTGGTTTCTCTTTTTTTTCGTTGTTTCTTTAATTATATCTCTTATCAGAGTTATATAATAAATATATTATTATCTCATTTAATGATATGATTTAAAGGTAAATAAAAATATTTTTTGTTTGTTTGTTTGGTTGTTGGTATACAAGATTAGTTTACACTTTTTATTAGGAAAGTTTCCATAGAATATAGAAAAATTAGTGGAAAATTTTCTAAGTAATGTTGTTTATTATACACATAGAAGAGAGAGAGAGCAAGAATCCCGTCTCTCTAGAAGTCAAAGATGTAAGAGTAACGTCAACGGGTCTACAATTAGTGACAGAAGGGTTTCAGAAGAGTGTTGCTTTCGAATGAAGTCGCCGTAGTCGAGTAGGTAGTTAGGTGACGCGAGGCCACGGTGCAAACCTCAGATCAGACATCTTCAACAAAACCCAATATGAAAACGTATTTCTTCGGCGACTTCCTCTCAACAGATTTCCGCCAAAAGCTCTGAGAATAAATAAAATTGCCATGAAAAAGTTTCTCAAAATCTGTCGTTCGGAGTCGACGTTAAACTGTAGGTCCCGCCTGTCATGTATAAAATAAACACACAGAAAATATGTAAGTGGCGTGTGAAACTAGGTTTTAATCCTGGCTGAAGGGTTATAAGGACCAATTTTGTATGTATATTTCGTTTCGAATCACAGTTTGATAACAATTAGTATTAATTTACATAGTAATACCCAGTTGCCTTCTAAAGAATCCTAGAAAAACTTGAAGTTAAGGTATAAACACATAGACGACAGACAACAGAAAGCTGCCAAGTATAGAATACACACGTTTATATGAAAACGATTATATTGAAGGCAGAACAGAAAAAGTCAAGACAACAACCTAAGCAGCTCCTGCCCAAATTAAAATATTTTCTATTTTTGTGAGCAGCTAAAAGCAAATTAGTGATGCCAATACAACATAAAATCATAATAAAAAACAGCTAAAAATACTTGTATTATTGAAGAGAAAGAACAATTTTAAAATTAAGAAATCAAAATCATTTCATGTATTCATAATAAATGAAATAGAATTATTGATTCAATTTTGTATCTGAATTCATTTGATAAATGTTTTTTGTGTGCGGTTTTTTCATAAGTGAGTTTATTTTTGCGTACAAAAAAGCTGATAGTGGCAACACTGAAAATATATTTAAATTCAAATTTGAAAATTATTGAAGTTTCTGCTCTGCTTTCAAAAAATTTAAGCAGTCGGCATATGGCAGAAAAAACAGTTATCAGAATTTTCTGTCGAGCTGCCGAACTGTTGTCTGTCGTCTATGTGTTTATATCATTATACTTACGGTTCTAAGGGGTCGTTTCACTTCGCAAATCAATGATCGTGTTAATTTCTTTTCATACAAAAAAGTTGGACCGATCAATCAAGGTACAATATTAATAGTAGAAGAGACTTTAGTCAATGCTGCTAAATCTAAACGTTCGTTCGTAGTCCTTTGCCTGGCTATGGTGTAGTCCTTTGGGTAACGTTTCATTGTGTTACGTTAAGCATAAGCAACTGCTTCGTGATGCATAGAATGGTAGAAGTTTGTGGATAGTCTTCGTCGCTTTACCAAAGGGAAACTTAGTACTCACACATGTAGAGTATTTAATGATGTCTTCGGTTTATGTGGAAAGAACATGAGCCCGAGGTGTTGTTACATTTTTAATTGATCGTCTTATGATCTATAAAATGACAGCAGTTGAAATAGTCTCCGGCTTTGAATTAAAGCGAAAATTGTGTTTAAATACATGGCTTCGAATAAGTACTCACGTATGATTATATATTCAGATGTAAGGCTTGTAGACGCATTACATGTTCCGAGCACCATTAGATGTGCCATCATGGCGATACTCACGTTAAACTCTAGACATTTCAAGTCTCTATAACTATCTGTTGGTTTCTAGTCATTTATAAGGACTGTAGATAGCATAAGTGATGAATTTATGCGATTATTTGCAGTTTCTTTTTCGAACCTACAAAGATTTGTTCAAAATTTTGAACCAAAAACTTGGGCTTTAAGGTTTAATATTATCCGTTGAAGGTTAACTCTTAATTTTGTCATAAATGTCTGTCGAATATGATTGGTTTTGCCCGGAATACGGGTTCCTTAATTCGTATGTATATGGAACTTTTCGGCGTATCAGAATGAAACTCCGCGTAAACTGCTAGGTAAACTTATGGATTACGCATGTATCCTAATTATGTAGGTTTCCTTTATTTTAAACATTCATTTGCAATTGAAACTCGCTTCTTCTGTTCTAAAAATACAATATTTCTTTAAAGATTATGGGTGTGCGTTTGTATCTTTAAGCATCTGTTGCCATCTTCAAGAATAACTCAATCAAAGAACGCAGATAACCTTGAATTAAAAATTTTCACGGCTTCGTAATCAAATAGAAAATTGCATCAGTTATCTCGATTTAATTTTTTATGAAGAAGGAGCTATTAAATCTTAATTAATATGAAGCCCGTCCTATCTATCTATATCTGCACGTCCAATATAAAAAAAGTAATAAACAAATAAATTTTTTTTTATCAGTATGGAATAGTTTGTTTAGCAAACCCCCTAAACATGACAAGCAAATTTGTGGAATGTTTTCTTGGGGAAATCTAGAAAAAACTCGTGTATTAATTAAAATGTTTTTGTGGGTCAATTATAATGATTTTGTTATTTGTAGGATTCGTAAGAGATAAGATTTATGTATAGTTAAGACCTCTTGTTGGATCTCGTGCTTTAATTGAAAAGATTGGTGGGTCAATTATAAAAATACTGTTACTTAAGAATTGATTACATAGGCTTTTTATAAATGATAAGAGCTCTTGTTCCGTATCTGTAGCATGACTGCGTTTCCTGTCTTAAATCTTTTTCTCTTTTGCTTTTAGTTCTGGAAACTTTATTTGTAAAAGAGCTTCTAGCTCTTTCGTTTTAATATTTTATTTGACAAATTGAACTCAATTAAGGTCGTAATTGCGCAATTAAAGTATATACAATTTTCCAAGAGGCCATTTTGAAGCAACACAATGCTTGTTAGGTGTTGGAATTTTTTCGGAAAATCATTTTATTTGGTGGAGCTGCCAAGCTGCAATTCAGTTTTCTACATAAATGTCAAGGATCTCTCAAAGGTAACTCTTATATTGTGCAGACCTTGCGCTGACCAACTTCCTCCTTTTCTCTGATTTTGGTGGAACTTGGTTAGTACAGGGCCTGCGTTCACCCGTGGCATCACAACGGGCCGCTATGCGTGCTCAAGTGAGCTTTGTGATATCAGAGCTACCACTCCGACCTAACCTAACTCTTATATGTGTTTCAGAACATAGGGATGTCATCGGAAATTGCATTGCTGATGAATTCGCCCAGGCCGGCATAGAGCTTACAATCTCCAACATTTTCTCGAGCATACATAGGTATTACGATTGCTCAGTTGGACTAGGTTTTCTCAGCTCGGTTTTATAGGCTTCTTGGTTGCACTACTCTACTCGATTTGAATAGAAAAGAAGATGTTCGAGTCACTTCTATCTTCTTCTCAAGGACCACTGTCTTATGGGAAGTCATGGACATCGTGGACTTGGTGTTTCATTGAATGACTTTTGCAAGATGTGTCGTCCGAGCTGCGCAAGTAAGGAGGAGGAAGAAACAATTTTTCCTCTTACGCAGCTATGTCCTGCTCTCTTCATGAAAAGGTGAAGGTCCTTAAAGATTGTTGAAATAGCGAGATTTATTCTGGAGCCAGGTTGGTTTCCCTTAGAAAATGTTTGACCTCGGATTGAACTGTTTGAGAGCCAGTGGTACAAACCTTTGCTCTGATATTTCGAAATTGAAAAAAAAATATTTCTTTCGGCGGCTTTCCCTCAGCAGCCTTCTGGCAAAAACTCTGAAAATAAATCAAATTGCCATGAAAAGTTTCTTAAATCTCACCTCCAGAGTCGTGGATAAACTGTAGATCCCGAAACTGGGTATTAATTCAGATTAAAGAGCTGTAGTGATCAATTAAGTATCACAATGGGACCTTGAACTTCAAGCTAGGCCTGCCATCTGACTGAACCTAACTTACATTTATTTTAAGCAAATATTAGTTTCGATTTACAAGAAATTGGTGCCAGTAGACGGCATTAAATATTGAAAATATGTTCCAATGATGATTTTTTGTTGTTTATCAAGTAAATATTTACACAAACTAGGGTCAACGTTTTTTTATCAAATATTTGCTTAATGTGAACGCACATAAAGAAATTTTCCCCTATCAAATGTGTGCTTCTCTACGCACGCAGCAGTTCTCGTATGACTTTCTTGTTTATGTTCAAGAAATCGTACGAGTGTAGTAGTAAATCGTAGAAATTTACGTTTTATGAAACCATTCTAGTCATATGGCCTTGATTTCATATCGAAATTACGACTGTTTTCCTATTCCTATTTATTACAACACAACACAGTTATCAATCGTACATTTGCTTGAGCTCCATTTAGTAAACGAATGAATACTCTGGAATTAATTGAATGTGATGGGGCTTGTCTCTTTTGCGTCTTTTAGTTTTAATGAAAAACAATAACAACAACTACGCGGCAACCTACACGCGCTAATGTTTTGAATATGATCCAACATATGGCTGAGAGGGGAGCTGTGTAAGGGGAGAGTAGATAAATAAATAAAAACAAACAACAATTATGTCAAGCACACACAGTTACGTGCCAGTGGAATATTTTCCGTTTTCTGTTTTTGTTTTTTTCCGAAAGAGTACTGGAATGAAACATGAAAAGAATAAGTAAACACATGAGAGAGAGAGTGTAAATAGTTCTTTTGCTCTTGTAATTTCATGTGCATAAGGAAACATTATGGCAACGGAATTAAATTTCGTATGTTAATGCACACAAAAGAATACATTGTTGTTGTTTTTTAAGTATTACGAGGGTCATGCTTTATAGAATTTTAAATGAATTCCTAAGGTTTAAAATCCAAATTCCATAATGCAGACCTTAATGTTAAGTTTTAAATTAAATAAATTGTTAATTTGTATTGTTTATTTAATTAAATTTTTCTTTGTTTTTCTTTTAATTCCAGGCCCGTTTTATGGCCAAGCGTGGTTATGCCTCCTCGGCTGCCACCACAAAAATGTTCATTGATGGCAAATTTGTTGAATCAAAGACCAGCGAATGGATTGATTTACACGATCCAGCCACCAATGAGGTCGTTAGCCGTGTACCCAAGTGCACTAAAGATGAGATGCAAGCTGCTTTGGAATCCAACAAGAAAGCCTTCAAATCCTGGAGCAATACCTCTATCTTGTCCCGCCAACAGGTTATGTTCAAATTGCAAGCCTTGATCAAATCCAACATGGGTGAATTGGCCAAGAGCATTACCAAGGAACAGGGTAAAACTTTGGCCGATGCCGAAGGTGATGTTTTGCGTGGCTTGCGTAAGTTTAATTGATTTTTCTTTTTTTTTTTGATTGAAAACTTTAATTAATCTTTGAATGTCGCTCTCTGTAGAGGTGGTTGAACACTGCTGCAGTATACCCTCCTTGCAAATGGGCGAGACTGTCGCGAATGTAGCCCGTGACATGGATACTTATTCATTGGTTTTGCCTTTGGGTGTTACCGCCGGCATTGCTCCCTTCAATTTCCCCGCTATGATTCCTTTGTGGATGTTCCCTGTTGCCATCACCTGTGGTAATACCATGCTCATGAAGCCTTCTGAACGTGTCCCTGGCGCCACAATGATGTTGATGGAATTGCTTAATGAAGCCGGCTGTCCTCCTGGTGTTGTGAATGTTATCCATGGCCAACATGATGCTGTCAACTTTATCTGTGATGCTCCCGAAATTAAGGCTGTTTCCTTTGTCGGTTCTGATCAGGCTGGTAAATACATTTATGAACGTGCCGGCAAAAATGGCAAGCGTGTCCAAAGCAATATGGGTGCTAAGAATCATGGTGTTATCATGTCTGATGCCAACAAGGAAAACACATTGAATCAATTGGCTGGTGCCGCTTTCGGTGCTGCTGGCCAACGTTGCATGGCCTTGTCCACTGCTGTGTTTGTTGGTGAAGCCCAACAATGGATTCCCGATTTGGTTGAACGTGCCAAGAAATTGAAGGTCAATGCTGGTCATCTCCCAGGCACTGATGTTGGTCCCGTCATTTCGGCCCAAGCTAAGCAACGCATTCTTGATTTGGTTGAATCTGGTGTTAAACAGGGCGCTAAGCTTATTTTGGATGGTCGCAACCAGAAAGTTGAAGGTTTCGACAAAGGCTACTTTGTTGGACCCACCATCTTGACTGATGTTACCCCCGAAATGGATTGCTACAAGGAAGAAATCTTTGGCCCTGTCTTGGTTATCCTTAAGGCCGATACCTTGGATGAAGCCATCCAATTGATTAATGCCAATCCCTATGGCAATGGTACCGCCATCTTCACCACCAACGGTGCCACAGCTCGTAAATTCGTTAACGAAATTGATGTTGGCCAAGTTGGTGTCAATGTTCCCATCCCTGTGCCCTTGCCCATGTTCTCCTTCACCGGTACACGTGGCTCTTTCCGTGGTGATCATCATTTCTATGGCAAACAAGGTGTTAAATTCTATACTCAAACCAAGACTGTTACCCAATTGTGGCGTGAAACTGATGTTACTCACACCCAAGCCGCTGTAGCTATGCCTACCATGAAGTAAACACTATAAAAAGGAGAAGGTATTATACATACATATATACATATGTACGTATGTACGTACATACATGTTGCATAAGAAGTACAAGATGAAGGGGAGCTGCCTTATTAGTATGTTAAGTAATTTAAGGGGAAAGAAGGGCTGTGTTTTCTTTTTTTATTATTGTGTGGGAAAGTAAAAAGTCTTCCAGTAGTTGAAAAACGTAACATTCATACAATTCATACCCTAATTTTTTTTTAATTGTAAAAAGCTCCTTTACTTTATGGCCTTATTAGAACATTAATTAAGTTCCCCCCCTTTTTAAATTATGTATACAAATTTCATTGCATTTATTAAATTTAATATAATATGGACTAATTTTTTTTTCTGCGTGTATTAGTTTAAGCAAGTATTTTATGTAGAACTCGAGAGATCAAGTTATTAAATAATGTTAATAATAATAATAAAAAAAATATAGAAACGTATAAATAAAAATAATTTATATAAAAAATCGAATCGAATTTAAGTGTTTCATTATTTTATTGCTTAAAAATCGAGTTAAAATAAAGAACAATACTTTTTAGTCGATGGCAACACTATTAATTTTTCAATAAACAACAGTTCCTATTAGATTCCATAGAAATGTAAAGGTTTTCTGTTTATGTTAATCACACATTCCCTACCATAAGAAAATAACAGTTTGATTGGCTTTTACAAGACTTCTGTTCACTCTTGATTCCTTTAATCTGTTGTGTTAACATGTTTCCACAGTGTTATCAAGCAATTGTATGCTGTGTTTATAACAGAAAGCTAAACAAATGAATGTGCTGTTAACTTTACTGTGGTTATAATATTTTAACAGAGTACTGCTTTAACATATGAAAGTGAGGTGGAAAAATGTAAACTGTTATATACAAAGCAGAAATGCACACACAAGTGCTAACAGTTTTTATTGAGTTGTTTAAGGTTACTTTACAACAAAAAAGGATATTTTGTTGTTTGAAGCGAGATTCTGAATTAATTTCGTTTTTTTCTTGTTATTCGGTTTCC
Organism: Sarcophaga rosellei; assembly: GCA_930367235.1. Taxonomy (NCBI): domain Eukaryota; kingdom Metazoa; phylum Arthropoda; class Insecta; order Diptera; family Sarcophagidae; genus Sarcophaga; species Sarcophaga rosellei. The sequence goes on along the minus strand of OV884018.1, from coordinate 6,913,796 downwards.
TACAAACTTCTACTTTCGACTGTTATATATTGTTGTTGTGTAGGTGTTTGAAACTAGTACACTTAGGGATTTGTTGCTTTATGCAATGTAAAATTCATGAACCCTTCTCTTTACATTGTTTGTCGACTCTGTTATTAAAAACAATAAAAACGATATTGAGATGTTTGTATACATGGTGTTTCTTATTTGTTGTTCTTTTAATTTACAAGAACAGTGCTTATATAAATTATCTCGTGAAGTTTTTATGAAACTCTCTTCTCTCGTGACGTAATTATTTTATGCTGGAAGAGCCTGTTGCTTGTGTTGTTATTTGTTTTTAATCATCCTATTGTTATTGGTGTTATTAATGGAATTATTTTCTGTTGAAATTTCTTTACATTTCATGAATTTTTTTTGCCTTAAAACAAAACTAACGGCATTTGTTTCATATTCCTTGTACCTATTAAGGGTAAATAGAGAGCAATTGAATTAAATTTTATAAAGACTTGCTGTGTTTGTTGTTTTTGTCTTATAATTGGTGATATTAATGCATTTGTTTTAGAAAAACCACAAAGCCGGGATTATTTGTGTTTCTGCTATTTGAGAAGTAGCAAGCTTTAATGGTGACGAATTTAAAGTAATAAATCAAAGGTTGTTAAAAATATTAGAATTGTGTAAATAATTTATTGTGGTAAAAGATAAGTAATAAATTTTTTTAATTTGTATTAATGTTAACGGCTTGAGTATTAAAGTATTGAAATAAAATTTGTGGTTTGCATTTAAAATAAAAGTCGTAAAATTTTTTTTTTATAATGGCTGGTGAACGCCAGTAACGGTGCGGTATAACGGTTAATAAAATGTGAAGATCGTACGTACGCAATGTTTTGTTAGTGTAGTGTTCTAAAAGTGAAAATAAAAGCAATGGAAAAAGTTTTCAATGACAAAATGTTTCTTATGTCCAGAGTAATAAAAGTGTTAAGCTCTCCTAGAGGAGATCATACGTGATGTTTTTTTTTTAAGTCCAATGCCTTGGAAGTGAAAATAAGAGCAAAAAAAAAAGTTTTAATGAGAAAGTGTAATAGGAATAAGAATAAAATTGGAGTTCTCCCATAGAGGAGTACGTATTAAAAAAAAAAGAAAAATAAGTGATATGTTTTAAGTTCATGGCCTTTTCAATATAAAATCAAATGTGAAGTAGTGTTTTTCAAAGTACAAACATGCATGCATGTCAATGCATGTTGTTTAGTTGTGTACATATTTACACATGAATGTACGCGTACGAGTACGAGAACGGGATCCATCAACTGAATCAACAACAATTACAACAAAGCAACAAAGAGAGTGATAGCTTGGCAGAAATTCTTAATAGGTGAGTCTTAAAATCATTTATTTACAACAAGAAATTTATAAAAACAAATGAAATACAAATGTAATTAGAAAAAGAGTTGGGTGCCCTGGTAGTCTAGTGGGTAGTGTGCTAGACTATTAGCGTGAGGGTCGTGGGTTCGATTCCCACCAGAGACTCTGGTCTGTGACACTACACCGAGCATATGGTCAAGTTACTCCGCTCGTATAAAATTAGAATATAATTTGTAATTGTATTGTAATTAATAAATAAATAAATAAATAAATTAGAAAAAGAGGCAGAGAGAGAGAGAGACAGAAGACTGTTATGGTTTGCAGTAAACAAACTCGCCTTGTTGTCTTCTATAAGAAAAAATAGTAATTAGAATTCTGTTGTATAAAAAATACCACAGTAATGTTAGCGTGATTTCAATTTTATATTGTTACGTTACGTTTTAAAAACGTTAAAAATATGAGTTCGTAGATTGCAAATAAAATAAAAATAAATTTGTGTTTAATTTTAAATCAATTCTTTATTGTTCGCACAATTCCGTGTGCCACCTTTGGTAAAATTGATTCACACAACAACAATTTACTTAAAGTGTTACTCTTTTTGTACACTCGTTCGTTAGAACTTCAAGCCACGATTCTCTGAACACGCAACGCAACGTGTCTTCACACAAGACTGACTTGTCCTTTTAGTGTTGGTGTTGCTTTACTTTGTTTATCCCCTTTTTTATACACTGATGTTGTTGCTACATTCTTGTTTATTCTTTGATCATGTAAACAAGTCCATTGTGTTGTTTATTATTTTAATGACACCATTTCCATTTTCGTAACAATATGTATGAGCATTTGCTTTTACACATGTCTGTTAAATATTTTAAAAGAAGAGCATTTTTACATGACTTTAATCAAATGTACGTAGGCCATTTTTTTTTAATACAACAAATTATTTTTTTAATTTCTTTTAAGATGTTTGATATGTTTTAAAAATTTTAAATATTTTTTAATATTTACATACAATATTTTTTTTATTTGCTGGTAACTGCAGCTACTACAACAAAAATTTTTTGATCTTCAATCCTCTACCGAACGTTGAACAACCAGCTTTCCAACATTACAATTGGTTGTATGACTTAATCAAGTAAAACTCTAAACAAGTTGTACAACAAAAGGTTACGTGTAGGGGAACCACATTACACTTTCTTTTCGCTGAACAGCTACAAAATAAGATTGTGAGGGGTAGTAATCTAACACTTACCTTTCTAATTTCCACACAATATTCCTTTACAATGTAACAACAGAAATAAATATAAAGATACTATGTTAAGTTTAATGTTGAGCAGTTATGGCAAAAAAAAAAACAACACACACTTATACCCCTAAACATAAGTTTAAAAGAGAAGATTTTTCAACAACAACAACAATCACTAGCAAAAACAACATTGAGAAAAAACAACAAAGCCAATTTAAGTGGAGACACTTGATGCTTTGGGATCTTCTCCAAGGAGTTGCTCGTTGCTTTCTAGAGTGTATTTATCATAAGGAATGCTCTCCTTTTTTCTTCCTCTCTTAATTATATGGGGAATATTTATGGTTTGTATATTCGCTAGAAAAAGTGTTTCATTTGCACTGTTAATGTGTATGTGTGTGTGTTGCCGTTTAAATTTGTGGTTAAGAAGAGTGTTTATCTTTTTTCTCTGTTCATATACATATGCATATTTCAAAACGTCGTAAGAGTTGTTTTCTTTAACAAATTTTAAAGTTGGTAACTGATATGCAGACGTCGGAACCAATGTCCCCCAGGGGAAGAACATCTTCGGCATTTTACACAATAGGACACGAACATCAACAATGTTCGTTAAAAAGAGCGTAAAAATGCATTCAGTTGCTTGTCAGCTTCTAAAGAAGAAGGTTCATGTCGTTTTTTTCAGACTTCAATTATACACCCAAAGAAATAGTACAGTAGGATTCACTAATATCAATGAGAAATGATTCCGATTTCTGGAAGAAGACTTGTCAAGTTAAATGCAGTCACATTTTTATCATGTTCTCTTTGTGCCGACATCTGCTTATAGGCAGAAATGATTTCGATTTTTGGAAATTTTTTGTCTTTAGGGATTTAGCGCAGTACAATTTTTCTATATTTTCCTATCACATATACATATTATTGGGTTAATAAGTGGACTAGAAAATATTACTAACAATTTTCCTCTGGGTTAACACATGCCTCTCACAAATACACTTATATTTTTGTCATCTTCTCTTTGTGCCGACGTCTGATCATAAGGAATGTTCTCCTTTTTCTTCCTCTTAATTATACATACAGGGAATTTTTATGGTTTGTGTACTCGCTAGAAAAGATGTTTCATTTGCACTGTTAATGTGGTTAAGGAGACTGTTTATCTTTGTTCTCTGTTCATATACATACATATGTATATTTCAAAACGTCGTAAGAGAGTTGTGTTGTTTTCTTTAAAAATTTTTAAAGGTGGTAACTGATATGTCTTATAGGTTAATGAGACAGGATATTTCTCTTTCTCCTTAATTCAATTGAATTTGTGTTGGCGTAGAACGGTATTCAGTTGTGCTAATTAGTTGCCAAGTGATTAATGTTTACTTGCTAAAATGAATTTGTCTGTATGATAAAGAGTGCTTTCATACTTTGTCTTTGTTTATATGCATTGGTGTAGGCCATATAGAGCCGCGTTTAGCGAAACATCCACGAAACGTAATGGGAGAATGTACATTCATTTTTAGTGTATGATGAGCAATGTAAATTTGTATCGATATTATATTACGGTTTGGTAATCGCTTCTTTTGTCTATCGTATTATAAAAAGGAACGTTCAGTTACATTTCGTGGATGTGTGTCTAACCGGGGCTTAAGTTATTTTATTTAAGTTACATTTACACGCTGAGTGTTTTCGCGTTTGATCACTTAAGCATGTGGGCATAAGAAGTAGAAGCATTGTGAAACTTTGAAATTTTGAATTATAGAGATGCCATATGTTATAGATATAACATGTAAATTAAAAATTATTGTTGTGTTTTAAAACATGAATTAATTTCAAATAACGATTATAATTATTTTTTAATGCTGTTTAAAAGGAAACACAATTTTCTTAGATGAAAACTCTCAGTACAGTAAAGAAATGGTTTGGAAAATTTTTTTGTTAGCAGGATTTTTAATAATTGTTAACATTTTTCAACCTTTTTTTCTTCTTACCTTTACAAAATAATAAACAATTTTGCAATTTTTTTTCAATGATTTGGCTTTTTTATTATTAATTTTTTTTCTCACTTAACAACTTTATACAATTATATTTTATTAATATTTAATATTTATTTTTTTTCTTTATGTTTGTTTGTTTAGTTATTACATAATTTTATACATGTTTTCTTATAAACATTTAATCAAAAATTTTCTTTTCTTCGTTTTGTGATTTTTTTAAAAAAAACTTGTTTTATTTTTTTAATTAAAAATTAGTAAATATAAATTGGCTTTTAATTAAAATAAAAAAATATATATTTTATATTGTATGTATATTAATGTATTATTTATTACAAAAAAAATAAGAACACATTTAAGCAAATAATGGAATTGTTACAAAACAAAATAATTAATTTTTATTATTATTAAATATTACACAATGAGTATAAAAAGAAAACATTAGCAGGCAGTTTTATATTTGTTTTTTGTTAAAAAATATTTTTAAAATAAATAAAAAAACTAAATAAAAAGTAAACAAAAACTTGTTCTTTGAAAGAGGCTGCCTGTAAATAATTAATTAATTTTTTTTAATTATGCATGCATATTTTTATAAGTTTTTAAGGCATTTAAAAATGCTTTTTTCTTGTTTTTTGAAATTTTAAGTGTGGCCAGATTTTTTTTCAATTTTATTTTTTGTTGTTTTCATTTTTTTTTTTTATATTTAATGCTTATTTTTAAAATATATATGACACATTTGGTATTTACTTTTTTTTTCTTGTTTCTTAAAAAAAAGTAAATTAATTGATTTGTTTTTAATGTTAGTTTTGGCTTAAATTTAAACTCTTTTTTTGTTTGTTTATATAAAAAACTAATTTAAAGGAGTTTTATTTGTTTTTATGATAAAAAAAAAATTGAAATTTTTTTTGTAATTTGTTTTTGCCATTTTTTACTTCGTTCGGGGTTTGATTTAAGAAAATTTCCTTTAAAAAAATTTTATAAATTAAAAACTAAGGAAAGAAAACTATTAAACGACTGGAGGTTCGGTGCCATCGTTATCTTCATCCGCTCTAAGAAAAAGAAAAGAAGAAATGAAATAAAAAAAATTAAAGAATTTTAAAAATAAAATTAAAAAAAAAAAACAAAATAATGGAAAATATAAAAAAAAGAAACTTAAAAGCAAAAATATTTTAACAATTCTTTTTTAATATTAAATGATGATTTTTTTTTTTTTTTTTTTTTTTTTTTTACTATACACCTTTATATCATACATTATGCTATAATATCAATTATTGATTTCATTCACAGCGCTTTATATGTATATTATAATTTTTTTATATATTTTATTTCTAGTTTTCTATTCAATAATTATAAATATTTTTTTTTATAATTTCTATAATAATTAATAGTATACTTTTGCATTTTCAAATTAAATTTTCCTTTTTAAAACTAAAATATTAAAATTAAATTAAAATTAAAAAATAAAATATGAAAATCGAAGTAGTCGGCAACGCATCAGAACAATTTTAATACTCTTTTTTTTTAAATATAAAATAAACAAAACTAATATCAGAATAGGTGGCGAACCTACGAGATAAGTTGCCAATTTTTGAATACTTTCCATCTTCAAAAGACATAATTTGTTTGGTTTTGTTTACATTTTTGATCCATATTTGCAAATGTAAACAGGAGTTCTGTTTTCATAAGTAAAGTTCCCATTTATTTCTCTTAAAAATGATAAGAATCCCATGCATGTAAAGGGCATTATCTCTATTATTCTCTCCGCTTACTTGTTGGTGCTTTAAACACAGAAAATGTTTTGTTTACAATTTTGTTTTTCATGTCTTAATGTTTTCATACTAACAAATTATGTATTCTCTTTATCATCGTGAGAACATCAATTTTTTCTCCCCATTTGTATGTTCGTATACACGGCCGGCGTAATACGTTCTAAGTGTATTTATAACATTTTTAATGTTCTTGCATTTTTAAATTCTACGTTCTCTAACTTAAATACTGTCAAAATTTGGTTAAGATACGCCGATCCGTTCCGAAGTTATGAGGATAAATCTACTTAGCATAAACATATAGTCGTTTGGCGATTGAAAACTTTGAGAGCTCATAACTCAAAACACACTTTTTCGACTTAGAATGTTATAGAACGGAGGCGTCGATATGTGTTCTCAATTTGTTTATAAGCTAAAAGGAAATTCTCTGGAGAGCCTCTCATTATTTTTTCTTTGTTTAGGTACGAACAATCTTGTTTTGTTTAATCCAGCAAAACATTTCTTTTTGATCAACTTATGTTTCCAAGCTCACAGAAAATGTTCTTTGATGATAAGGAAGAAGAGTCACTTTTGCCTTTAACAGGGCAAAATTTTCCAATAACAGAGCACTGTTAACTGTCTAACAGTGACAATAAGTAGATTAGTCTTGTGCTTTGCAATTATCCAGACTATTGAGATAAAATTTAATTCTCACTATTATTTTTTGTAAATGGGCAATCACACACGAGAACAATTATGCTGGCACAAAATGGCTGCTTGTAGGCAAGAGAAGTGAGGAGAGTGGTTTTTTGCTGGCATAATTTTCAACATTTATAAAACAGCAGGTTCAGAAAAATAAGTAAAAAAAAAAACTAATACACACAAAGCAGAGTACATGTATACAATTTTATGCCAGTAAAATAGTCTCGTGTGTGATAGCACAATGAAATTGTTGAAATGTATGGAATGGTTAGTGGTGGCAAATTTTCTCAAATCCCAATATTATTTCAGCTATCAGCCCACTATCACAGTTCGAAAGAGGATCCGCTGGAGTGCCATTTACATATATGTAGTTGGGTAGGTCTTCTATTTCTCTTATGTTCCAAAATGGCCACTGATCTTTTAGAGAAATTTCAAGCAAGAAATTGATATTTTCAGAGCAAATTTCCTCAATACCATGTCACTTTATATGTGACTATATTGTTGATTATATTAAGAGGTCTTGGAACCTTCCTTTGAATATGGTGGTATGGTACATATAGACCTACTGTGTATATCCTAAAATTAGCTTCTAAACAATAGAACTTGTTCAAATGGATGCTGTTAAACAGCTAACAGTGCTCTGTTAATGGCAAATTTTGTTCTGTTAATGCCAAATGTGGCGTTGCTAAAATTTATGGATTGCGTCTTGGATTTTCAAATTAAAATTTATCTTCACACACATTCTTTTGTTTACAATTTTCATTCATTCTCGTCAACTTCGAGTGGCTTGAGTGCTAGACCGTTATGTAGGTATGCATGCGTCTTAAAGAGAACTTTAAATTGTTAAATTTCAAGCAAAATTTGATAGTTTCAAAGCCAATTTTCTCAATACCATGTCACTTTATATGTGACTCTATTGCTGATGATATTAAGGGGACTTGGAACATTCCTTTGAATATAGTATCGTACTCATAGATTTACTCTGTGTATTCTAAAATTAGCTCCTAAGCAAGAGGACTTGTTGAAATGGATACTGTTAAACAGCTAACAGTGCTCTGTTAATGGCAAATTTTGTTCTGTTCTGGCGCTGCTAAAATTTATGGATTGCGTCTTGGATTTTTAAATTGGAATTTATCTTCACACATACATATTCTTTTGTTTACAATTTTTGTTCATTCTCGTCAACTTCGAGTGGCCTGAGAAGCTAGACCGTTATGTAGGTACGCATGCGTCTTAAAGAGAACCTTAAATTTTCTCTTTACGTATATGGTCATATGCTGTGTATTAATGTGGTTTTGTTTAGATTTTTATGCGTTCTTTCAATTACATACTAGTGTTTGTGTTGCAGGAAACAGAAATGTTGCTGACGCCATATTATGGTTCTAAAGAGTTGCCATATCTTATAAATAAATTTAAATTATGATTTTAATTGTTTCATATGTAAAAAAATTAAATTGAAATTTCCATTGAAATGACAAATGAAAAGATTTTTTAATGGAATTAAAATAAGAAATTATAGAGCTGCCATATCAAAAAAAATTTAAAATATTTGAGCTGCCGTATAAAAAAAAATTGAAACTATTTAATTGTTTTAAACAAGAAATTAAATTAAAATTTTCATTCAAGGAAGGAATTATTCTTTTCTTATATTTAAAGTATTCCTAGTTATATAGTAACGAAGCTGTTTAACAATATGTTTGTTTGTATATTTTTATTTACTTACTAGTTATTTAAATAATATATTTTCTGTTATTTTATTAATTTTACTTAAGCTTTGCTAGTACGAGTATGTATATATGTTTCTTATGTTTATAATTTGATCTAATGATATGGTGATGTTGTTGTCATTAATAACTATAGTTAATATAATACAGTATTTTCTTTTTTTATTTCCTAACTTTTTAAATAATATGTAGTTTACATTGTAATTGACTAGAATAAATTCTTTTTTAAATAATATGAGCTAAATTTCTGCTACAACTAGAATTTATTTTTATAATTTTAATTTGATTTTCGTATAGAATTTTAAATATTTTTTTCTCAGTGTTGTTACCACAACTAAACCAATAATTGGATTAGTGAGTAACAAATGTTGGCCACCGCTTTTATAGTTGTTATTTAAAGCAGGCGGTGTGGGTCTAGGATATAATATATGTACCGGTGGTGGTTGATCGAAAGCATCAAACATGCTTGGATCAAAACGAAAATCATTATAATCTAATTCATGATAAACTAAACTCGAAGGATTCCAAGCTCTAAGCAGCATGAAACAAGAAATTTTATTTGCCTTAAGGAAATACATACATATTAAAAATTACTTGGCGAATGAAAACTTACTCTGGACAAGTATCGACATTAAGGCCGCTTACAGCTACTTTGCCTAGTTCTATGATACCACTACTTTCGCCTTCTACTACTCTCACACAGCCGTTAAAGTGATTCTTATAACGGCCACCAGTGAAACTATCTAAGTCGGGAGCGCCACCTGTGTATGAAAAATAGTGGGTTTTAAGGACTTTTTTCAAAGTCGTCTTTTCCATGTAATGCTTACCTATAAAGACATGTCCTGGCAAGGTCATGGTATTCTTGCCTGTGGGCCTAGTCTCATCGGCATACAAGACATGATCCAATTCCAAAATGGCAGTGTTATCGGTACGCTTAATCAAAACAATATGACGACGGCCATCATCTACACGCTTGTCAGGATTACGCAAGACAGCCTCTTCACCATTCAAACGGAAGGCAAACTCTACAATGCCATCGACTATAGCCAAGGCCATAAAGTCTTGACCATTGTAGGCTTCACCCTTCTGTTGACCCCACCATAGCAACAAGCCATTAGGAGCGCTGGTGGAGAAAACCATTGCGGCAAATGAGTATTTCTGTTCAATGTTTTCATCAAACTGCGAATGATTCAATTCCAAATAGCCATTGCCATGGAAATTGGCATCAAACTTTAAGGTTATATCTTGAAATACAAAAAGAATATGAGAAAATCTTTGAAGGGATCCTGTTTTCTTTTTTGAAGTAAACTTACGATCTTCACAGTGTTTGCCGGCAAAACCTACACTACAGCTACAGACAGCCTCCTCTTCCACTACGGCACATGTACCGCCATTTTCACAAGGATCACTGGCACAGGCGTCTAAGGTGGCAAAGTCATTTTCGTTATTGGTTTGTTCCTCATGGTCAAACGTTTCGTTTTGTTCGATTTCATTAATTTCGCCACAATTTTGTATGTTGGCAGCATCATCGATATCGGCTATTATATTAATTTGTCGCTGGCCCTCGTACAACTGAAAATTTAAGAAAGAAAATTACTTGTGAATTGGTCAGATCTCTAGCTTGTTTCACTGATCTTACATTGGACACACAACCATCAAAACCTTGTGTAACATTTACATCACGATTCAAGGTAATTCTCTCATGATCATAACCGCCTATATACAAGGGAGTCTTAATGTACAAGGTACGTGCGGCACCAGCAGCCTTGGCTTTTTGTTCGGGTTCAGTGCCTACTCTCAGAATGCCTTCACCAAAACGTCTGGCTATTTCGATTTCAGTCCATTTGTTCAGAGGCAAAGGATTCAGAGAACGCACAACCACTGGTTTCAAACGGGCACCGGTATTGATAATTAATTCCACATGCTTGTTGCGCAACACCACCGCCACAAAGTCACCACTAGGCAGTTTGGATTCGGCAGCATATAATAGAACGGCATCTTCTAAGCTATTGGGCCGTACTTGGAATTTAATATTCAATTTTGAAGCTCTTGGAGTACTGAAAGGCAAACGTTAATTATTGTTCTGTTTTTAAAGGGGCCATAAAGGGCCGCTGTAACTTACCCATAAGCGGCGAAACTATTCTTCTTGAAACCCAAATTATTCTCATTCAAATGCTCAATGTATTGGCATCTATCGCCTGTTTTGTTCAAGGGGCACAAACATTCCATACCGGTATCGGTGTTCTCACAACGTCCGGTGCCACAAATGCCGGGAGTACATTGAGTTCCCGCCACCGCACAATTGCGTCCAGTCCAGCCCTGTTGGCATATACACGTATAAGCAATTTCTGTTTGGCTCTCTAGGCAAATACCGCCATTATTGCATGGATTGTCTTGGCAAGGTTTACACGCTGTTATGCCCTCCTTTAGTTTGGAATCTTTCATCAATTCTATGATCGAGCCCTGCAATGTCAAACGACTAATGCAGCCAACAAAGCCTACTTGTTGATCAACAGCATTCTGAGGCAATATATCCCATGCGGGTACACCACCCAAATACAAATCATCTACCAAATCCAAGGATGATGAAGGCGACAAGGTAGGGAAGGCAACTGGATGCTGGTCATCCACTTGCATGTAACCATCACGTCTAAAACGATTCACTCTTATCGTATGCCATTCATTTAGTGTTACCGGTTGTTCGGATCTTATAACCATCGATTTGCCATCGAAATCATAACGGAATTCAGGATAACGTTCATTCAACGACAAGGAAATATAATCGCCATTACCCTTCTTTTGGCCATTGAACAAGAGCAAACCATTGGGTTTCTCTGGGCGGAAGGTGATATCGAAGTTAAACTTTATATAGGAATCACGCAGAGTGGGATAAGACAGATAACTGATGGGATCCTGATGGAAATGTGGTATGGCTCCGGTAACTACAAGTATGGTGGGATAATCTATGGATTCACCATCTGGCGTGGTTGCAGTGCATACATAAGTGCCAGCATCATTGGCCTGAACATCAGCTAGATTGAGTTGATCCTGGAAAGAGAAATTGTATTTTTCTTCTTCTGAAAACCCGGGACCTATACTTACATTCAAAATATCTGTGCCCATTTGCATTTGACCGTACTGGCGTGACCATCTATAACTGGGCGAATTGTGGCTGTTCTCAGCATTACAGTACAGCTTAGCACGTGTACCCACATCGGCATGAACAATTCTAGGATGTTTGGTTTCATGAGCACTGGCCTCAATATCCAATTCATAACTGGTGGTATACAAATCACCTTCATCGGTTTTACACTTGCAGACATAACGGCCAGCATCATGAGGCGTAACGTGATTGATAATCAAACGATTGCCGATTTGCTAAAAAAAAAAGGAAAGGAAGGGAAGAGGGGGAGATAAATTTAAGAATCTGAAGAAGAATGTACAAGTTTTAGAAAATTTACCTGCAAGTGAGGAGGCAAAGGCTCACCATCGGCTCTTTCCCATACCACATCGGTATAACTGTTGTCGGAGGAATAACATTCCACTTCGGTTGACTCACCTACACGTAGTTTTGATTGTTGCTGATCGACTCTTAACATGGTATCGCGCATACGAGGAGTGGTGGTCATTATTGGAGGAGGATAATAGGTAGGGGCCAAAGGTCTTACACCCACTGGATTTATATTTTTTGAATTTTTTTTGGACAAATTTGGATTTTTTTTTTTTTTTGAAAATCGAAAAATTTTTGTTTTAAGGGGAGCGAATAATAAATTTTGTACCATTTTTTTTGTAGCACAGTGTTGAGTGTTTACGTTAAGAGTTCAGTAGTAGTAGGTAGTAGTAGTTGTGGTGGTGGTGGTTGTAAAATGATCGAAAATTTTATTTGAGATATGAGCAGCATTACACACACACATAGACATATGAGGGCACATATACGTTCGGGTGATTTGATTCGAAATTTTTCAGATTTTTTTTGAGAATTTTTTTTTTAAGTGCGAGATTTATTTTTTTTTTGGATTGAAGGGTGAAAAAAATATAAAAATAAACATAAATATGTAAGGTTAGCAAAAGATTTTTAACGAATTTTTAAAATTTCAAAAAAAAAACGAGAATTTTTTTTTCAAAAATTAAAAAAAGACAAACAAAACAAATGATTTTTCTAAAAAAATAAGACAAATTCGTTTTAAAACTAATTTTTTTCTATAAGATTATATAACACACACACAAAGAGTACGATTTTGTATAAATTTTGTTTTTCTAAGTTTTTTTAATAACGCTATATGTAATGTAAACCAAATACCATTTTCAAATTGATTACCAGTTTCAAATTTAAACACCAAATCCGTGAGAATTTTTTAATTTTTTTTTATCACAAGTTATTTACAAAATTTTGGTTTTTGGAAACAAATTTTTTTTGTTTAATTATTTACCACACTTTCTATATTATAAATGTAATAAGTTACAAATATTAGTAGTAATTAAATTTAATTAAAAATTAAGCATGCAATTTATACACATACACATAAAGCCAGGGTGTTTTATTGTTGTGGTGGTGATTTTTAATGAATTTTTTTTTTCTATTTTTTAATGTACAAAATAATGTGTTTTGTTTTTTACAAAATGTTTTCATTACTTACTAAATGAAGAACAACAAAAGTAATCTTAAAAAAATTCATATTTTTAAACTAAAAAATAAAATATAAACAACAAAAAAAGAATAATGTTTTCCAAGTATGCTCTACTACTTATTGCCCATATTGTTGTTAAAAATCGTTCATAACTAACGTCTCGGGTATATGTATTGATTATGTCGTTTGTGGCCATATTGTTGTTGTTTCTTTTTTACTTCACTCATACAATTGCAATAATCACCAACAAAGGGCTCTTTTCTCCCGGTTACACTGTTTAGTTATCATTCTTGAGTGAGGGTTACCATAGAGTATTTAAAAAAAACGTTACAGTAGGAAAAATAATGTCGCCTTAGCCTAGTAGGTAGTGTGTTCGCTTATTAGACGTAAAGCCCGGGATCGAGCCCCATGCCAGACATCAAAACGAAATATGAAAAAAAAATATTTCTTAGGCGACTTCCTCTCAGGAGATTTCTGGCAAAAACTCTGAGAGTAAATCAACCTACCATGACAAAGTTTTTAAAAAATCTGTCGTTCGGAGTCGACGTTAAACTGTAAGTCCCGCCACTCAAGTATAAAATTAAGGCACACAATATGAGTGGCGCGAGAAACTAGGCCGTAGTCCTGACTGAAGGGTTGTAATGGCCAATTATGTATGTATGTAAGGAAAAATAATTCTCAACAGATGCGGATTCTTACAATACTATTTGCCAGAGCTGCCATTAAGGAATTCGAATATGTTATTAAAAAAAATAAATATTTTTCGGGACTTGGAGGACGTTACCTACACGGTCGCTGGAGTCAATATCGTGCATACGATCTGCTCCTGTATTTACAGGCAGTTTCAATAAGGCGTATCGACAGTTTCGACTTATGGCGTATTATTTCCAGAAAATGGGGGAATGGATAAGCCAAAGTCATAATGCTTGAATAAAGGCAACTTGAATACACTAATCAGCATCCTTGGGAGACACAACGCTTTACACGTGGATAATAACGAATGCTGAGTATATAGTGAAGACACGAGCTGTGTTTGCCCAGCCCGATATCCCAACATTTTGGGAAATACAGTATATCAGATATAATTAATATCAGAGGAGGAGGAGTGTATTGGATGAAACTAAAGACATTTGTATAGAAAGTTAGGTTAGAGTCCCCTCAAAGGTAAACACATAACAAGCTTACTTGATGCTTGCCTAGGTGTATGCTGATAGGAATGAGACTTTTTAGTGGGTCTCACTTTTTTCACCTTACCTACGCCCAAAGAAAAGGCCCTCGGCAGATGTAATTTATTTCTTCTATCACGGTTAGGGTTACCCCTGAGCAATAATATAAAATCACGGATAGTGTAGAATATTGCAACTTATAGTTAGTTATAGGTAGTTCCTGTTAAGTGTTAGTTTATTCAGCTTGTGATTAAGTTCTATAGCTGATTTATGTTCTTGTTGCCATTACTTTTCCCTTACCCGCTACAGTCCGGACTGTAGTGTGTACGTGTCTCTACGTTATGGGGACAAGCCCTCTGCGGTCGGGTGAGGGTGGGTTAGTGTTTGGCCGGGGACGTTCGGATAGTAAAAGTCATTGCAAATCGTTCAGGTTCATAGGTTCTTTGAAGAAAATTTGTGTGGATCAGGCAATGTATTGCTGTACTGCCTTTAAAAGTTGAAATGGGTAAAGGCAGGAGTAGAGAAGGTAGTGGAAAAGCCGGAATTTAAAAACTAATCCATAGCATTGTATCTTTTACAACATTGGGATACTAAAAGGCATCAACAAGGTTGAATAAAACTTTTGGTTATACTAGGCTCAGTATGGAAATAGCTTGTGATCAGAAGACGATTCCTATAGCGCCAATGAAAAACACATGTCAGTGAAAATCGTTCACCGTACGTCTCACGGGTTGCCGATAGTGAATGGTCTTTAGGTGCGAATATGTGTTTGCATAAATAAGGAGTCTCAGACAGTAGTTGTTCGGGTTTATCTTCTCGATAACTAGACAGGACGAGTACTCTTAGAAATGCAGTGTCTGTCCCTGTAGTTGGAGCAGCTTCAAGACGATCTCTGAACTTTATTCGCTTTAAAAAACTGGAAATTATACAATCCGGCTGAAGGTGCCCGAAGAAAGAGTGACGAAGCAATGCAAATATTATAAGATCCCTTCTTTGGAATGCTACGCCCATTTCCTCTCTAACCTTCTTTGACTGTAGTAAATCATTTAAGAATCAGTTTCCGTTTCCGTTCTTCACTTCTCAAAGCTCTCGTATTGCATAGAAAACTAAGGTTATTTAGAAGAAATGAGATTTGTTGGTGATTATCAGACGTATTCCCCTTAAATTCTTATACATTTTGTTTAAAAAATTAATAATTTATCGCTAAATAAGTGAATTGAATTGGTTGGTTTGGGTTGGGTGGACGATGGTAATCGTTACAGTGTAATCTCTATAAAACAAAACAAAGTGTTCTCTCTCTCTAATACTCCTTCTCTTTTTTTTTTTTTAACGACAGAGTTGTAATGCATTGCGCAGCTTTTTGCAACTAAATTTTAATATTGCTTGATGGTGGGTGGTGGATAAGATATAGTATGATGTGGCAGAAGTGTAAAATAATGCATTCATTCGTAAACTATTTTAAGCGGTGTGTTTTGAATTTATTTCTATTTGTTGTTTGCTTGTTTTTGTTGGTGTTTCTGATATTTTTGATGCACTTTTGCTCTCTTGCTTGGTGCTTTTACATAAATTAATGCCATAAAAGTGTTTGTATTTTTTCTTTTTCGTGGTGATGGTGGACCATTTCTTTAATAAATTATGCTTAACTACCATTAAATTTTTGAAAATATTTTCGTGGCCAAACCTACTTTTTGGGTGTAACACTAAATAAAAAAAATTAAAACAAATAGAAATATAGATATAAAATTAAACAAATAATACTCCAAAAAACAATATTAAATTTGCCACAATCAAATTAAATTAAACATTTAAAAGATTAAGTCTTTTTTTTTTTTTTGAAACCAACCGCTATTTCTTCTGCCATGTACGGCGGCGGGTACGTTGTTTGTACGATTTTGTTTCCAAGGTTTGTGTAACATTTGTTGGTATTTACGTTTAGGACGGCCATTCAAAGCATTCAAAGGATTTAAGGGCTGATGGTAGTGTTTCTTCCAACGTTTATAAGTGACTTGCTCACGCGTGCAATTGAATTCATCCGAATGATCGGTGCAATCGTGTATGCCATCGCACACCATGTGTTGGGCTATGCAGGTATGTGGATGGGAAACACATTTGAAATCACTGGGCTGGCAGGCATAAGAGGTACTACGACTGGCCTGTGCTGTAGCTGTAGCCGATGACGCTGGTTGTTTTGTTTTTAATGTTTTCAAAGGCTTATAGTCTTGAGAGCAAGAGTTATAGCAATAGAAAAAGGTCACAGGGTGTTTTGTTTAAAAAATTTTTAAAGCGTTTTTTTTTGTTTAATAACATGGGGTTTGTTGGGTAGTATGAGAAAATAAAAAAGAAATTAATATTAAAAAATTATGTTTTTTTTTTTTGTTTTTCTTTAAGAAACAAAAAGTGCTTAATTTTCATTTTCTTTCTCAAGATGCTTTTAAACTAAAACTTGTAAAAAATGCTGCTAAAAGGGGGCTAAATGCTTAGATTATAAGGTAAACGAAAACAGGCAAAAAGATAAGCAATTGAAAGATTGAAATAAAAACGTTAAAATTTATAGAAATTCAAAAATTTTCTTTGAAATCTTTTAGTAACTTTTAATAAAAAATTTAATTTTTGTAAATTGCAAAGAAATCAATTAATTTAAATACCTTTTAATTTTATTTAATTATTGCCACAAGTTTTTATTTCAATTTCCTGCTTTTTTATATAAATTTTCCTGCTAAATTGGCTGCTTTTCATAGGCTTAACATTTTTAAAACATTACCAAACAATATCAACAACGTACACAGGCATGTTATTTAGTTTACATATCCGTTTTGTTTTTGTTTAACATACAACATAATAAACAAGGACATGTTATTGCTTTGCTTATATATTACAGCATTGTGTTTGTGGTGTTTGTGTTTTACAGCACTGGTATGTTATTCTCTCTATGCTGTTTAGAATGCAATATTTTCTCAGTTCTCTGTAATGTTACCAAACACTGGTTCTGTTTTGGTTTCACTGTTAATGTGTCAGCACTCATCGCCATACATTCCTTAAACATTAACATTACTTGTATTCGAAATAGTGTTTTTGTTTTCCTGTACTGTTATTCTCTGAGCACTTTATAATACTACCAGTAGTGTTCTCAAAATCAACACGAAAATATCGTGTACTTAACATTCTTTTTGTAATACTTTCTTTTGAATGTAAACCTTACAGAAACATGTTTTAGTCTTTACTGCAAAGTATAATCTTTACTGTACAATTATTCTCTACACACTCTGTGCAAGGACAGAGCTGTTCTCAACACATGACCTACGTTTAGGGTTGCCAGCCTGGCTGGACTTGGCTGGATTGTCCAGCTTTTTTGATGCTTGTCCAGTTTCAAGCTAAAATTTAATTTGTCCAGCTAAATAGAAATTTGTTAGTACACTGCAATAACATGGGCAATAATTTTGATGTTATCTTTGTCAAATCATGTTAGCCAACACTGATTGTATATTTGTTATACAACTAAGCTATGATTTCCTTCTTCTATCATCACTGACAACATGTCTCAACACTTGAACAGCTGATGTCTGTAATAATACATACATACAATGGATATTTTAATAAAAATTATTTACACAAAACCAAAATTAACATTTTCTCAGTATTTTTTTATGTCCAGCTTTTTTTTGTTTTGTCCAGCTTTTTAAAACCCAATGTCCAGCATTTTGCGAATCAGAATCTGGCAACTCTAGTAGGAGAACAGTACTGTTCTCAACACACGACCTGTGTTACTAAACACTCTACATTGTTTTTATTTCTTTGCCTTACTATGCCTGCCTCACTAAAATTTCTTTGTCTTTTTAAACTTCATATCAATTCTGTAATACTCTTGCCCAATTCACACGATATTGTATCGTGTATGTTGTATTGAATACACTTTTTGTTTGTAAACGCTCAATGCTATGCTGTATTTCGTATTCTAAACGTAAAAAAAAAACGATAAGTAGAAGAAGACCAGTATTCATAATTTGATTTTCAAGTAACAAAATGCAAAATATTAC
The DNA here is from genome assembly GCA_930367235.1 of Sarcophaga rosellei. Classification (NCBI taxonomy): domain Eukaryota; kingdom Metazoa; phylum Arthropoda; class Insecta; order Diptera; family Sarcophagidae; genus Sarcophaga; species Sarcophaga rosellei. The sequence goes on along the minus strand of OV884018.1, from coordinate 6,895,240 downwards.
GCAAAAAAGTAAATTAATTAAGTATCTGTGCGAAAAATTATCATTTTGAAATGTTAATTTTTGACTCAAATTACTTACAAAATATTTTGTATTTTTATTCTTGATTACTGGTATTTACATAAACTGATAGCACGAGACCAATACAACTTACTGAAACATATCAATAAAGTGTGTATAAGTGTATTGGATTTTTATATGAAAATTATCAACAACAAGCATACACTGTTGTATATACATTCAACAATACAATGAATACAACGATACAGGGGCTTGTGTGAATTGCCCACCTATATAACAGTTTCACAACCAAAACTTATGTTTTACTGCACTATGCTCTCAATACTACAACTTGTATAACTCAAACCTGTTACTACTTTGTTTACATTAGAAATCCCTTTACACTGCTTAGACTTTCGTATAACTCAAACCTGTTACTACTTTGTTTACATTATCCCTTTATCCCTTTACATTGCTTAGACCTTTGGAATTACGAAATTTATTTTTATTCGGGTTTGTTTTGATCCTTCTCTATAGTCTCTACTGTAAGCAAACCATACTGCAGGTTTAAAACAGACTTAACACTACCACAAGAGGCTGTTTTTAGGTTGTATACGTGTTGTTTACATGTCCTATATTAATGAAATTCTGTTACGGAGGGGTTGTTTACATTACACATATTTGAATATTGATTTTACTCGTTTTTTTTGTTACCCATTAATCTCTACCGTAAGTTAAACCATACTGCAAGTATGCAACAGGCTTAAAACTATAACATGAGTCTGTTATAGAGTTGTTGCTACTAATTGTGTTGTGTTTACACTGTTTATATTAACAAAATACTACTATTGGGACTGCTTTCACTATATTTACATTACAAATCATTTAATATTGATTTTCTAATCGACAGGGACTGTTATTACTTTGTTTACATTTCTACACCAATGTTGTTGTTTTGTTTTGTTTACCACATTTCTTACATTTCTTAGTTTAATTGCGGTTTTTTACTAACACAGGGCTGTTGTCGAATGTTTAACAGGGTGTACTACTGTAAATAAATGTTTTTTTTTTTTTTTTTTTTTTTTTTTTTTTTTTTTTTTTTTTTTTTTTTTTTTTTTTAAAGGGATAAAATGCTCAATTTCAAATTAATACTGTATTTTTGCTAAGGTTTCTGGTTTTCTAAAATGAAAAATTGTGATTTTTTATATAAATAAATGTTAACAAAAACAACACACAAAATTATTAAAACATAAGGCTTGAAAAAGGACAAGAAAACAAACATAAATTAAAATGAAATATTTGAAAAAGACAAAATTATTTTAACGGTTTTTTGTTTGAATTTTGTTTAAAACGGAACTACAACAGAAAATTATCCTGGTGCTCTAAATACGTTTCGGTTTTAATCAATTAACTAATTTCTACGCGTGTAAATGGCTAAAAATATATAATAAAATAATCAAATAAAAAAAGATAATTTAATAATAAATACACTAAAAAATAAACAAAATGTTTCTCACTAAATAAATATGTAAAATATATATATAAAAAAATTTACATATGTAAATAATATGTATGTATGCATATAATAGAAAATGAGAAAAGAAAATTTAAAAATAATATAATTATAATTTAAACACACCTGTACAGATATAGAGAACCATGCAAGGTATATCATTTATGCTGTGACCTCCTTTAATTCGTTTTAAAATGTTTATTTTTTAATTTTTAATGATTTTTTGGTTTTGTTTTATTTTTTTTAAGTTAATATGATGATTTGAAAAAAGAAAAATTATTTTTATAACAAAATTATATATGTATGTATGTTGGAAAATAAATTAATGTCGTTTTGTTTTTGTTTTGTTTTTTTTTTTTTGTTTGTTAAGAATTTTAGCAAATAATTAAAAATTAATTGTTTTTTAAAAAAAGTGTAAGAATATAGAACCATTTATATATATTTTTTTTTTTTTTTTTTTTTTTGGAGGAGAAAAAAATCATATAAAAAAAAGAAGAAAAGCAGAAAAATTATTTTAGTTAAAAAAAATTAAATTATTTTATAAAAAATGCATTAAAAATATATAAAGAAAATTGGTTTTTAATTATTATCAGAACGTTATTATCAGAAAAAAGTAACGAAATGAAGTTGAAATTTGTTTTTAATTGACTGATTTAACTTATTGTCAGTAGCAAAGTATGTATATACAATTATTTTTTTTTATGTACATATTTACAAAGGTGCTGAATGTTAAGTGAATTGTTTAAACAATTTATTAAGTGTTTATGATTGAATTGTTTAAAGTTTTTTTTGTGAAAATGTTAACGTTATTTCAATATTATTTACTTACAAGGAGGATATTTACAAAAAATTTATTGAAATAATAAAAAAAAAAAATAAAAACAAAATTAAAAAAAATAATTTAAAAAATGTATGTAATTGAAAAAAATCAGGAAGGAGCACAAATAATTTTTACCAATTTTTTTGAAAGTTTTAAATTCGCAAAAACTAATAACGAATGACGGAAGAAAATGACTTTTTTCGGTAGCAAAATTAAATAAAAATTTAAGAAAGAAAATTAAATTAAAAAATAATTGAATTTCTCATAATGGATCCGCTATCCCATGGAATTGGAAACCTGGCGCAGCTGTCGGTAGAGACTAGTTGCTATACAGAAGAATCTATAATTGATGAACAGAATATCTACATAGATAATATAACGAGAAATCACTATATTATTCTGTTAACCTAAACGTTATATGGTTTTCTATACGAGAATAAGTGAGAATAAGTGCTTAATTACAATTGAAGCACTGGAGTCAACGAACACAAAGGACTATTTTGAACTGTAAGACAACGATTCGGCATTTCTTCAGATTTAATGGCTTAAAGTTCTGCATTTGAAAAAACTTTCGAGAAAGTATTATAAGAGATGAAATGATGTAAATGAGAGAAACTACGTCATCTTTACGTAGAACGGAAGTATCCTGTTTTATGAGTAGCAATACAAGCGTAAAAATTGCAGAGGAATCAATAACAGAAAGAAAGAAAGAAAATGGAGAAGCTGATAAAAAAAAGCAATGAAAGAAATGACAAGAGAACATCATTAAAGAAAATCCTATTTTTTAAAAGAGCACAGAATGATAAAGAATGGCTAGGAAATGACATGATGCTGGAGCAAAGAAATATTGAAAATGAAATGATGAAAGGAATATGAAATATGAATAAAAGAAAAGTGTAGAAGAAAAGAAACCGGCAAATAGAAGAGAATGTCGTTGAAACAGGCCACCCTCCTATAACGCGGTGAGTTCGTGCCGCGTTATATGGAAACCGCGCTATAAGAAACTCGGATTTCAGGCTAATTCGTAGCGCGTTCTATTGAAACCGTCTACCGCGTTTTATGGAAACCGCGCTATAAGAAACTCAGGATTTGTACAAATCCCATCATTCGTTCCGCGTTATATAGAGACCAAGAAATACAAAAGGCAAGATAAATTATAAATTATTTTTATTGAATTCAAGAGTTCATATAAGGATTGATAAAAAAAGATGAAATAAAAACTAAACTAATAGACTGCAAGGAACTTATGGGATGTTATTGAATGGAAAGCGCGCTGTAAGAGTACCGCGTTATAGGAGGGCTTCGCGTTATATGGAAACCCAGTTTTGAAAGTACAGCGTTATAGGAGGGCTGTCGCAATTTCAGCCCCGCGTTTTATGGAAACCGCGTTCTGAGAGTACCGCGTTATAGGAGGGTTTACTGTATAAGAACAGCATATGATCATTACGATGCCACTTACAAAAATAGTGGGAAAAGAAGGACATAATGAATGAAAAAGTAAGTGATAAAGCATGATGAAAACGTTGTTATTTGAAAAAACAAAATTAAAAAGGTAATGATGACAGAAGGAGGATAATGCAAAAGAAAAAGTAAAACGGCACACTACTGGTTGGTAATGAAACAACGTGGAAGCATAATTGTTACAGCAGAATGAAACAACACCTAAGCATTTAAGCAAATTCATTTTATTTTATGAAATTTTGAAAAATGAAAATTAAAATTAAAAAAATTTTTAAATTAAAATTAAAAAAATTTTTAAATTAAAAATAAAAAAATTTTTAAATAAAAAATTAAAAACAAAAAAAAAAATTAAAAAACAAAAAATGGTAAATAAAAATAATTTCTTAAATTTATGGAAAACAACTCCTTAACCAAAATTTTGTAATAACACAACATGTATGTACATGAAATGCTTCTAGGGGAAGAGGAGGGACATTTTACAAAACAAAAAACAACCGTCACCAGATTTGTTTTTTTTTTTAAATTTGAATAAAATTAAAATAAAAATAAAAATAAAAAAAAAATTAAAAACATGGTTATTTTGGTTTGGTTTATACAAAAATATTGTTAATAAATCAAATGTATTTATTAATAATTTTTTTCTTTCGATTTTTAAATTTACTTAAACAATACAAAAAAAGGACACAAAAAGAAATTATGTTTTAAATGGCAGCCATATTTATATATAATCTTTTTTTCTTAAGGCGGTTTTGTTTACTTTTTTAAAATTAAAAATTGTTAAAAAAAAATTATTACTTAAAAATAAAATTAAAAAAAATGGGGTTTTGTATAGTATTTGGCATGCAGTATTATTAATTAAAAAAAAAGAAAAAATCGGGAGAAAATGAATTAAAACCCGCCACCGTTTGTTTTTGTTTCTCTGGGTACATTTAATTTAAAAAAAAAAACTTGAATTTAATAATTTTCAAATAAAAACTTTTTTTCAATATACAACAAATATGTTAATTTACAATAATATTAATTATATGTAATAATAATAATAATAAAAATGTAGTTGTTGTTGCTGTTGTTTTAGATGGTGTTAAACTATTTACAAGTTTTTTGGTATTTTTTTTTTTGGTTTAATGTTTATAAATATGTATATATTATTTATAGTATATTTTTATACATATATAAAATATTATTATACAAATATGTATGTATGTAAATGTTGTTGTTGTTTTTTATATATATAAAAAAAAAAATTAATAATAAGTAAAATCAGTGGTGGTTTATTTGAAAACGAAAAGACGTAAATAAAATCAACTATTTTCTTTGAAACTTAAAAAAAATTAATTTGTATTGAGCGAATAAGAAGAAGAAAAAACATGCCAATTATATGTATATTTCTTTTGTTTTTTTTTTCTTAAAAATTAAAAATTTCCTTAAAAAGTTTTGTTCATTATTATTTTTCATATTCATTCAAATTTTCTCTTTGGTTTACTTTTTTTTTTTTTTTATTTTTGGTTGTAATAACGTCTATTATTGTATCTATCATTGTATCTATTTCTTGATAGTCTGGCCGATTTATCTTGATACTCACGCTTGACATACAATTCAGCAAACGATGACTTCATGCGTACACCATTGGCTACGGCCTCGCAAATATAACGACCCTCATCCTGTTTGCGTACATTAAAGATGTACAATTCATTATTGCGTACTTGAGAATTGGGTGGTAAACGGCTGCCATCTTCACGTGTCCAAGTGTACTGTAAAAAAAAAAAAAAAAAAAAAAAAAAAAATAGAAAAAAGAGAAAATATATGAAACACATGAAGTTTTCCCATTTAAAATTAAGAAAAATACATCAAAGAGTTGTATTAAGTTTAGAATTTAAATTAAAATATATCTCAGGGAGTGTAAAAAGTTGATGAAGATGATTTAGGTTTTTTTTTATATTCGGTCATGTTGCATAGGTAACATACATGTCCATTTTGTTTTAATTAAAAATACATACATAATTGGCCATTACAACCCTTCCGTCAGGATTACGGCCTAGCTTCTCACACCACTCAAGTTGTGTGCCTTAATTTTATACTTGAGTGGCGGGACCTACAGTTTAACGTCGACTCCAAACGATAGATTTTGAGAAACTTTTTCATGGCAGGTTTATTTACTCTGAGTTTTTGCTAGAAATCCGTTGAGAGGAAGTCGCCGAAGAAATATTTTTTTTCTCATATTTCGTTTTTGATGTCTGGCCTGGGGCTCGAAACCGAATACACTCCCTACTAGACTACGGCGACTACCTACAAGAGCCTAACTTAGGACAATTCCTAGAAAAGCAATGTCTGTTGATTTTAAACTCTAGTATCTTTTGACCCACTAACAATAAGGTTATGTCTTGGATTTATAGTTCTATAATACAAACAAATAGACTCGTACAGCATGTGACCGATTTCCTAATTCCAGAAATTTGAATTAAAATCGAAAAGAAAACTCTAGTATCTTTTGACCCACTAACAATGAGGTTATGTCTTGGATATACAGTTCTATAATACAAGCAAATGGACTAATGCAGCATGTAATCGATTTCCTAATTCCAGAAATTTGAATTAAAATCGAAAAGAAAACTATTTCTAGTGCCTTTGGATTAAATGGAAGAAATATTTTTTTTATATTTCGTTTTGATATCTGGCCTGGGGCTCGAACCCGGGCTTTACGTCTAATAAGCGAACACACTACCTACTAGAGTACGTGTGTTTTAATTAAACACACGATATAAATAAGTATGTACATCTTATAGACTTGTTTGGCCCAACAGTCACTCACAGAACACACAATACATTACGGAAACAGTACATCACTCTAATAGTACAGTTCTTAGTACAGGGATTACATTATAAAGCGTTTAATATTGTTGTAACAATATTCGCTTTGCTTTAACTTCTAATCGCGTTTACACTTTTGCATTCATATTCTTTTAATGGTAGGTTGAGCTCTTTTGAGATTGAGACGAAAAGGCTTAATATGAATGACACTCTCACGTCCAACCTATACTCAATCTCCGAATGGGTTTGTTTGCATAGGGTTGATTTTAACGCATGAAAACCGCAATATTGGTTATTAAAACCTAAGCGAAGCAATAATATTGCCTCATTTGTAGTTGTGGGCGGTGTAACTAATAATGAGTCTGACGCTCGGATGTTTTGGGCATGAAAATTCAGTGTAAAGTTTACTGGAACTAGGATTTAAGTGTCTCGGTTCAAAAATACAGTTCACCCTCCTATAACGCGGTGAGTCTGTACCGCGTTATATGGAAACCGCGCTTTAAGAAACTCGGATTTCACCGTATAAATCAGGCTAACTCGTAGCGCGTTCTATGGAAACCGCGCTATAAGAAACTCAGAATTAGTACAAATCACATTATTCGTACCGCGTTATATGGAGACCAAGAAATACAAAAGGCAAGATAAATTATACAGTATAACATACTTTTTTTAAATTAAAAATCCAACTGCTATTATTTTGCAAGGTACTGTATCTCGCCTGAGGTTTTGCGTCGAAAATAAAACTTATATTAAACCCTCTTACAATATCTAGCTACTATTTATTCATTCATAGGCTGTGCGGAAGGAACTTATGGGATGTTGTTGAACGAAAAACGCGCTGTAAGAGCACCGTGTTATAGAAGGACTCCGCGTTATATGGAAACAGTGTTCTGAGAGTAGAGTGTTATAGGAGGGCTGTCGCAATTTCAGCCCCGCGTTATATGGAAACCGCATTATGAGAGTACCGCGTTATAGGAGGGTTGACTGTACTTCAATGCCTCGGGATTCTCAAACGCTTACAGCAGAAGGCGAAGGTGGTCATATTAATGACGGTAGGGTTTCTAACTCATTGATTTATTATTGCTTCGGTGCAATGTGGCTTGTGTTACGCTGTTCTATCGCTACTACTATGGATTTTGCTCTATCGTGTATTTTTACGTAGCATCAATCTTTCTCGTAGGGCACATCCGTTTCTGGTCGATTGGCCAGTGCAATCGCACACTGCATTACAGACAGTATTTGTTCTTTAGGCGGACTATTCGTATATAGAATTCCCTATATGCAGAGGTCTATCCTGCCACTTATAATATAACAAGATCCACATCGAATGTTCGCTAACACCATTCCCGCTGTCTGTCTTCCTTCCCATAACCTATTTTCTTTCATTTCAACCCAATGCACTGAATGAGTGGGGGCCATTCCCCGAATGTTGGTAAAACCAAAATGTAAACAGTCTGAACAGTGTTTCTTTACACTCTTTCATCATATGTCTTGATTAATTTTTCTTTTGTACTTATTGAGTGTTGGCAGTTAATTTTAAACTTAATTTTAAACTTAATTTTAAACGCAAAATTACCTTTCGATGTACAATTTGAGGAAGGATAAGAAAATCGGCAAAAACAATACCAACAGATCAAACACCAAAAACACCAATAATAAGAAAAAAATGCAAACAGTTGATAATACTGAAAACCGACCATCAACCGGAGCTGCATTGCCCAATACCCCTGTCAATAAACGCCTAACAGACATTAACCAAATGCTTGGGGCTGGCTCTTCTCGGTCTTCATTATTAGAATCACCCTTCAAACTTTTAAATTGTGTGGACAGCAGGTTTGAAAAATTTACGGAGCAAATTCTGCGTACCATTGATCTAAAATTTAAGGAGTTTAAAGAGGAGTTATTTACTGATCTGCGAGAAAAATACAGCATAATTGAAAGTAAATTGTCGAGTATTACTGAAAGAGTAACCGTTCTTGAGAATAAAGCTGTAGAAATTGATAAGATGCGTGAGGATATAAGTGCCCTAAAAATGAAATTAAAGCAACATGAGAATTACCCGGTTTCATCCGAGATTAGGATTAATGAAATCCCGTACGCGCAGGACGAAAACCTACAGGAAATATTCCATAAAATTTGTAACACCATCAATACACCCGTACCGAATATTCAATCTATCTATCGCCTAAGGAATCATAATAACAAACACAGAGAGAACTCTAAAGACGCCGCTATTATTGTGAAACTGTGGTCTGCATATGATAGGAACTTTTTCTTGAAAACCCTGGCAAACTACAGGAAACTACACAATGGTTTTGTCTTCCGCCTTAGGAATATTGGTCTCGCCTCAGAAGAAAAGTTCTATGTCAACGAGAACTTAACTCAGCCCAATTTTAAATTACTGAGCGCGGCAATTCGTCTCAAAAAGCAAAAAATGTTATCTGCTGCGTTTACTATGCGGGGCTGTGTTTACGTGAAAAAGGCTACGAATGATGACCTCATACTTATAGATGATATGGACAGCCTTAATATGTTATTTCCTGGCCATGCTGTTTGAACGCCTAAGTTATTCACTGATGCTTTTAAATCTCACCATCTTCAAAACTAATTTAAATAATATGTACTTCTACTGTACTTTTCAAACACGTATGTATAACTCCTTCTTATTTGAACGCTCAATTAATTTTCTGATAAAGATAATCCTGATGATGTTCAACTTTATCTTTAATTTAGTGTTTAACTTTGATTTAATTTTGAATTCCTTCCTTATTTGTGTATATTACTTCTTCTTTATTATGCGTTTATTAATCATAACTACATCAATTTTCTTGGCTTTTGATTGCATTGCTTTATTATACATATTTCTTCTATATTACACAAGCGTTGCCTTCTTTTCATTAATTATCCCTAATGTCAGCGTTAAATAGTTATGGTTTGGATTCCACAGCTTGTACAAAAACTATGATTAAAATACTCACAGCACAACGTAAAGGACTCAACATATGTCACATTAACGCTCAAAGTCTTTTTCCTAAAATGGATGAATTTCGTTTTCTGTTCGAAGATACCAAGATGGATATTGTATGTGTATCTGAAACTTGGTTCGCGAGAGACCTCCCAGATAGTTTGGTTAATGCTGTTGGATACAGAATAATCCGGAATGATAGAAGAAGTCATGCAGGTGGGGTAGCAATTTTCATCAGGAAAGGTATACGTTACAAGGAAGTTAGAAGATCACAGGATAATGACAAAATTGAGTACTTATTCCTTGAAATTATTGGTGCTGACAGTAAATTGTTGTTGGGGTGCATATACCGCCCAAATTCTCGTGTCCCTTTTGATTCATTTGTGTGTAACTTGGAGTCACTAGCTATGCAATACAGCGACATTATTATTGCAAGTGATTTCAACTGTAATTTACTGTCTAATTCTAGCTCAATCTTGTTTGATCAGCTTAAATCTATTGGGTTATACATTGTCAACACTGTGCAACCTACGCACTTCACCAATAATTGCTGTACTTTACTCGATATTTTTATATTAGGTAACATGTCTAATTTACTACTGTTTGATCAGATAAGCGCACCCACTTTTTCTAAGCATGATCTTATTTACATATCATATGATTTCCATTTTCATAAAGATGAAACTACTTCTTACTATCGAGACTTTCGAAATGTTAATTATCACTTGCTGGAGGAATGCTACAACTCAATAGAATGGAACAATATATATAATATGCCATCTGCTGATGATCAACTCTACTTCCTTAATAGTAACCTTATCAACTTGTATGATATTTCCATACCCTTGAGAACGAGCCGTAGTAACAGCTCTAGGAAAAACTGGTTTAATTCAACTATCAAACATCAAATTAGAACTCGTGATGATATTTATAGACGTTGGAAAAGACTTAGAACTTCGGAGCTATACGAAGAATACCGCAGGGCCCGTAGATTCGTCAACAAGACTATTTATGACGCAAAAAGTTCATATTATGAGAACCGTTTTAGATCAGCTGTAGACTCTAGGAAAAAATGGCGAACAATTCGTGAGATTGGCATTGGAAACAAAGCTACCCCAGTTTGCAGTATTGACCCAAATGAGATTAATGAAACTTTTCTGAATATCCCATCTCCAATGCCTTTAAATGAGGTTCAATCAGCTCTTGTCTCTGAGCTACCGCAACAGCCCCCGGGAATTTCCTCCTTACACCGTTTCGAGTTTTCTCGAGTATATGAAGATGATGTCGTTCTATGCTGTAAATCAGTGACTTCAAATGCAGTTGGCTTTGACCAAATCCATCCTAAATTCATAAGACTTTTACTACCTAGGATATCACGATATATTACGCATTTATTTAACACTGTTATCACTACCAGCCTCTTTCCTAACTGTTGGAAACATGCTAGGGTCATTCCCGTTCCTAAATCATCAAATGAGTATCGTCCCATATCGATACTTCCATTTTTATCTAAAGTATTTGAACGACTGTTACACAACCAAATTAGTACGTATTTAAATGACCACCAGCTGCTCTTTGGCAAACAATCTGGATTTAGAACAGGTCACAGCTGTGTTTCCTCGCTGTTGAGTGTATCTGAGGATATAAGATCCAATATTGATAATGGTGGTATCACACTCTTGGTACTCCTAGACCATTCAAAAGCATTCGACTCTGTAAACCATAATATACTTTATAAAAAGATATATGACAATTTTTATTTTTCTTCGAGTGCATCATCGCTAATAAAAACCTATCTCACTGATAGATACCAGTCTGTCTCTGCTGGCGAAACTGTATCTACTCCCATGCCCGTGTCTAAAGGAGTACCGCAGGGCTCTATTCTTGGTCCACTACTGTTTACTTTGTACATAAATGATTTACCTAATTGTCTCTTGTATAGTAATATCCACATTTACGCAGATGATGTACAAATATATATAAATTGTAAAAAGGACTCAATTGATGACTGCTGTGCAAGACTTAATGAGGACCTTACCAGAATACATTACTGGGCAACGTCAAATGGCTTATATCTGAATCCTATAAAGTCAAAGGGCCTAATCATAGCCCAACGAAATCAGAATGTTGTTGTTGATATTCCGATCATTTTAGGAAATCAAAATATTTCAATAGTAGAATCAGCAAAAAACCTTGGTATAATGTTTAACAAATCCCTTCAATGGAATACCCACATAAATGCTGTCTCCGGAACAATTTTTTCTATGCTTCGAACGCTATATCCCCTTCAACACGTTACACCTCTTAATATTCGAGTGCTTCTTGCCAAAACGTACTTAATGCCCAAGTTGTTATATGGCTGCGAAATTTTTGCTTATTGTGATTCAATAAGTAAAACTAGGTTAACTGTTGCGTATAATGCAATTCTTAGATATGTCTATGGCATAAGAAGATATGATGGTACTTCTCAGTATTCTAAATCATTATATGGTGTTGGATTAATGGATTTACTTAAAATCAAAGCATTAATTTTGCTTCACAAAGTTATCTACACTCAAGAACCATCTTATTTGTTTAATCGAATTCAATTTGCAAGATCGAACAGAGGAAAGCAGATTATTCAGTTAAGATATCAGACTTTAATATCTGAGTGGCAGTTCTTTACGAATACAATACGGCTGTGGAACTCGTTACCAAACCAACTACAAATCAATGGCAACGCTTTGCAATTTAAAAAAATGCTATTTTCAAAATTTTAATTTTAAATTATTACATATATATACGCACATATTTTTATTCTTGTTTGTTTGTTTTTATTCTTGTTTGTATATATTCTGATATTGTTTTGTTTTTTAATTTGTTTTAGTTTTAGTTTATTGTATAATACTTTTCTATTTTTTGTAATGATCATACAATCACATACTGTAGTTTAAAAGATTAATTTCTTGTTGTATGTGATATGAAATAAATAAATAAATAAATAAATAAAAATAAAACAGAGGATATATTACGAAACACTACCCTGACTGTACTGTAATAGTAATTGCTTTGCTTTAGTGTACATATCGACGCCTCCGTTCTATAACATTCTAAGTCGAAAAAGTGTGTTTTGAGTTATGACCTCTCAAAGTTTTCACGCGCCTTACGACTATATGTGTATTCTAAGTAGATTTTTCCCTACAACTTCGGAACGGATCGGCGCATCTTAACCAAATTGTGACAGTATTTAAGTTAGAGAACGTAGAATTTAAAGTACACTTAGAACGTTATAGAATGGAGGCGTCGATATATGGCACATAAAAAGTTTAAAATTCTTTACAGATAACGTCAGTTATCTTCACTTACTATTAAATTTAAAAAAGTTGATGAGAGACTTAAGTTAGCATTGCAATACTTACATAGACATCAGCTCTAAGAGGTATTTTGTGTGGTGCTATATCGCAGGCTATCTGTACAGATTCACCTTCATTCAATTGATAGGTTTTGGCTGGAGGTGCCTCTTCATAAATATGACCACGATTTACAATAACTTCAGCCATTTCGGTGGTATTGCCAAAACGATTCGAGGCAGAACAATAGTAACGACCAGCTGCAGCCGGTGTAATGGCAATGAAACGCAAGTAGTTACCCTCAATGGAGACGGAACTAAAGAATAAATCAAAGATTAAAGACGATTCAAAACAATACTTGAGGTAAAGCAAAGTTTAACTTACGGTGGCAAAGGACGATTATTGTCGGTGTGCCAGGACACAGAAATGGGATGGGCACCATCTACATCACATGAAATATCAATATTTTCGTTGGCATTCACACGTATAGGCATACGAGGATTGAAGGTGATATGTGGTATGGGCAAATACTCCAATTCCGCAAAATGATAGGTTAAGACTTTGCCACGACTATCATAAGCGGTGCAACGATATTTACCGGCATTGTTCTCTTGCATGTGATAGATGAATAAACTGTTGCGTTCAAAATAGGAGTTGGGTGGCAAGGGGCGGCCATCCTCACGAGCCCAAGATGTTTTATAGGCAGAGGCTATAGAAGTGAAATAAAGATTTCAACAAAACTGTATTTGTTTTTGAGGCAAAAACTTACACAAATCACAGTTGAGGGTAACATTGTCACCGGGTTTGCTTTGGTAAATGTTTTCGGGGTAGGGTTGGGGTGGCAAATATGTAGGGCGAGTAATGGATGGTGGATAAGGTGATCTGTCCACATCGCTATCGTCAGGAGCATCACCACGTCTAGGCTTAACATTCAACACTATGTAACGCTCATCAGTGCCACCTTCATTGCTGGCTATACATTTATAGGCCTTGCTGTCTTGCATGCTGATACGATAGAATTCCAAAAAGGCCTGATTGTAATGCTCTTCTTCTGCGTTGAATACTCTAAGAGGGCTGTCGTCTTCCTGTACCCAGCGTACAGTAGGATTGGGGAAACCACTGGCAGTACAAGTAATCTTGACCTCATCACCTTCGGTAACGCCTAATACCTCTTGGCTGGGTTCGAGTACAATCGAAGGGGCCTCATTTACACGTATATTGGTAACAGCAGTAGCATTTCCCACTTCATTCTCGGCCACACACTTGTAATCACCAGCATCCTCTAATAAGGCGTCATTGATTCTACAAAAAAAAAAAAAAAAAAAAAATAAAAACAAAATGAAGGAAATTACTTTGAAGAGCATCATGGGGTGCAACTTACATTATGTAACCGGGTTCATTTTGTTGAATCTGGTGTCGGGGCGACAAAGGCTGGCCATTAACGCGTAACCATTGTACTCTTGGTTGGGGAATGCCGGTAGCCGAACAATACAATATGGCTTGACCGCCAACAGTTATAACCTGTGGTTCTTTCGGATCGATATCAATAATGGGACGTTCACGAGCTGCAATCAATGATATAATCATGGTTGTACAAATTAGTAGTAAAACTAGGATATTGTTCGGAACATTCTTATTACCGACTCCTTTTTTGTAAACTTAAAGGGGGTCGAAAATATTTTTTTCAAAAATATTTCACAAACAAACAAACAAAGAAAATAAATAAAATGATTCATTGGAGCATGTGGAGGCGCATACGCCACAAAAAGAGATCAAAGAAAGATAAAGAAAAAAGACCAAGAAGACGAAAGATATTTAAACGTTAAATTCACATTTCAAATTCAAATTCAAAAGGATTTACTTTAACCACTTAAATGCTGTAAAAAAACGCTTAGAATGGAGTTCTTAGTGAAAAAAAACTTACGTTCAATGTCTATGGAAATGTTGATCTGATCAGTGCCAGCTTCATTTTCGGCAATACATAAGTAAATGCCGCGATTATCGGGACGTGCATTCATAATGCGCAATACATTGCCAGTCTGATGGACATTAACGCCTAACGATTCGTGTAGTTTAGTCCATCTGATGGTGGGATACGGTGAACCCGAAGCATCACAAGTGATTGTAAAGTCACGTCCTTGGATAACACGATTCTCCTCGGGTAAACGTTGTATGGTTGGAGGAATGCTGTTGCGATGAAATCGGAAGCAAATAAAGAGATGATTTTCAAAATTAATTTCTTCTTATAGCTTACCTGCCGGTTGGTGGTCTCACATTACCGCCAGTTATGGGCCTACTATCCTCAATTACAACCTGAGCATCGGACGTGTAGTTACGTTGTCCTCTACGATCGACACCAATACACGTGTAAACACCCGTATCTCTGGGTGAGGCATCACTTATCTCCAGTCTATTCTCATTGATAATCAAATTGTGTTGACGATACAACGGATAGCCATCCTTAGTCCATTCGTATTTCAGTATGACGGGAGTGGTGGGTTGACAAGTCAAACGCACGACTTGGCCACTCTCACCCGAGAACGATGGCGGCTCAATGTATACCAATTCTCGTGGTGGTGGTGTGGGTTGAGGTGCTGCAGGTCTTACATAGATTTGTGTATTCTTCTCCTCATAGCCGACACCATTACTGGCCTGGCATCTGTAATTGCCTTCATCGGATTTACGTGCCATATCGAATTTCAAGCGTGAACCATCTACATGAGCTTCGCTAGACATACGGCCATCGATGCGTGTCCAAGTAACAGTGGGCGTAGGATTACCGCTAACTTCGCAATTTATTTCATTGGGTTCGTATTCTTCAAAGGTAACATAAGGTGGCAAATTGTCAATATGGGCAGGTGTGCGTCTGGAATCTTCTAAGCAAGTGAAAAAAAAGGAAGAAAATTTTGTTTTGTTTTCTTTAATAATTTCCTGTGAAAATGTTAATTTCAAGGGTTTTCGTTAAAGGATTTATAAAATTTCTTTTTACCATATTTAGCCAACATTTCCTTGGCATATCCTTTTTTGTTTTTGTTTTTGTTTTGTAAACAAAACAGAGCAGCATTTAAAATAATTACAAGCTTAGCTTTTAGATTTGTCTTGACTAACTTTAACTTGCGGTTTTCATGCAACTTAACTTACCAGTAATTGTGATGGTAACTCTATCCTCAAATATACGACGTGTTTCATTGTTTCTAGCCCCACATATGTAGACGCCAGAGTCATGGATTTGCAAGTTATAGAGACTCAAAACACCATTGCTTTGCTCTGAGCCAGCAGGCATATCATCGCCGAGTTTATACCAGCTAACAAGAACAGGGCTCTGGAAATTAAAAAATCGGAAAAAAATTTATAAGTTTTCCCAAAATTACGGGTTTTTTTTATTCGCAATACTTACGCCATTCCATGCCATATGACCGGTACAAGACAATTCAATGGATCCACCCACTGGTATGATGGTAATTTCGGGTTTTGCTATCGATACAGTGATTTGTGTACGATACTCGGCTTCGGGTGTAGGACGTACAGTTTGTAATAATGGGTCTTGGTCATTGCCTTCTGTATAATTTTCGATTTTTTTTTTTAATAGAAAAGAACAGATTTATTAGAAAATTGTTTTTAAATTAAAAAAAAAAATATTTTTTTTCTTTTTCTTTTCAATACAACATCTAGGGTTAGTGACAATGTATGTAGATGGTGGTAATAAAAGAGATTTTTTTCATTTTGAAGGGCTCAGGGGGGTAGGGGGCGAAGGATAATGATTTAAAAATAATAAAAAAAAAAAAATTACTACAAAAACAAAAACTACCAAAAGAAAAAAAAAAAAGAAATCATTTTATACACAAAAAAAAAAAAAAAAAAAATAAAACAGGTGTTAGTAAATCTTTTTTTTTTTAAATTTTGTTTAATTAATTTTTTTTTTTTAATAATTTTATAAGAATAATAATTATTTTAAAATTATTTAAAAACTAAAAAATAAGGTTTTTATACGGAAAACATTTTTATGTATTTTTTAAAATTTTTTTTAATAAATTTTTTTTGTTTTAAATTTAAAAATCTGTTTCTTTAATTATTTATTTATTTTTACTCTTTATATAAAAACTAAATTCCAATTATAAATGTTTGTATAACTTAAAAATGCGAAATTTAAACACAGTTGTATTCTGTTTTAAATATGGTTTGTGTCTTTGATAAGTTTGTAAAGTAAATATCACTTACAATGGGCCACTTCAACCTCCGGGTACTGTACTTGTCTTAATTGACACGTCCTCTAATCTAACCTAAATATCACTTATTAATTCTCATTATTTTTTGGGGGAAGAAGCAACCCCTAGATTTAGCACGTTGACTATCGACTACGAGATAGATTGCGTTCCCTTCTAGGGTGGCAACTACGAGTTATCTCGTTCGATTGCGTTCCCTTCTACGGTGGCAACTACGAGTTATCTCATTCGATTGCGTTCCCTTCTAGAGTGGCAACTACGAGTTATCTCCTACTCACTAAAGCTGCCATTTTTGTGTAGCTACGATTAAAATCGTATTATATCAGTGCTAGTACCGATAAATGGCTTCTGAGAAAAGAACAAAAAGTCAATGTGTGTGCGTGCGTGATCAGTTTTTTGAAAATTGCCGCGGCAGTCAACGTGTTAATAACTTTGAGTTTGTAAAGTACATATTACCTATTAATTCTCATTCTTTTTTTGGGGAGAAGCAACAAACCCTAGATATACCGACGTGTATCAAGCCGGTTATAGTGAATGCCTCCCACGTATAGATTGCTACAGTGAAATCAAATACCTTAAGCTGGTCAAACAGCTGGGAGAGACCTTATCGTAATTGGAAATACGCCATCAAAACACATTTTTTTTAAAAGGAAGTCTGAATAATACTATTTTTAACTACAGATTAAAATTTATTGTTTTTATCCAGGAGCCTGGATATTTCGTTTTAGAATCGCCTTAGTCTAGTGGAAAATGTTTTAGTTTCTTTGACGTGGGTTAAGTCCCAGATCAGACACCTCCAATGAAATGAAGTACGAAAAAATATTTCTTCGGCGACTTCCTTTCAGCAGATTTCTGGCAAAAACTCTGAGAGTGAATAAAATTGCCATGAAAAGTTTCTGAAAAAAATCTGTCGTTTTGATTCGACTTAAAACTGTGGGTCAAGCCACACATGTATAAAATTGACACACACAAGTGTTGAGAAAAGCTGGGTAGTAAACCTAACTGAAGGTTTATAATGACCAAATACTTATGTGTGTACATACATATGTACGTAGAATTCTACCAAGGGACTTCTGGTTCGAACACCACGAGATTCGTAGTGGGGTATTGAAGGTCTACGTAATAGCTTCAATATACAACGAATGATCACTGTTGACAGTCCTGATTTGCACCTTATAGACAACAAAGTGTGGATTGTTTTAGAGAACATTGGTTTGCCACAAAACATGCTGTGGCCAATGTTCTCACTGACAAGTTACGTGAGGCTATTAACGATTAGCTCGTCCGACCAAAGACAGACATTTCGTATAAATATTTGATATGTGTATAAGATATATGTTGGGATATATAGTAGCCGCCGTAGTCTAGTAGGTAGTGTGTTGGCTTATAAGACGTAAAACCCGGGTTCGCATCCAAGGTCAGGCATCAAAACGAAATATGAAAAAACAATATTTCTTCGGCGACTTCCTCTCAGCAGATTTCTGGCAAAGACTCTGAGAGTAAATAAACCTGCCATGAAAAAGTTTCTCAAAACTTGTCGTTCGGAGTCGACATTAAACTGTGGGTCCCGCCACTCACGTACACAACATAAGTGGTGTGAGAAGCTAGGTCGAAATCCTAACTGAAGGGTTGTAATGACCAATTATGTATGTATGGGACTTCCGAACTTTAACAATTAATAACAGATATCTTGTTGAAGGTCCGTCTGTCATTTGTTTATCCGCATTTTTAAGTTATACATCAATAATGTAATTTTTTTGTTGGAATTCTAAGCTGATATTTTTTTAGTTTTTAAATAACTTTTTTTTTTTTATTTTTTAAATATTTTTTTTTTTTTTTTTAAATTTTGAATTTTGTACATAAAAGGGAGAGAGAGTTAATATTATAATTTATCGTTGTAGTTATTGTCGATTTATTTTTTGATAACTAATAAACTTATATAAATGCACAGTAGAACATAAAACACAGAGATCTGGTTAAACTAAATATTTTTTTTAAGAATTTTTCGTATATTTGTTGTATGTATGTTTAAATAACCCACATTCTCTAAATGAAATTGTTTTTATTTTTTTTTTTTACAAAAATGTTTTGCTAAGACACAGAGTTGCATTTCACATATGTACTATAGAGTAGTAGAGTACGTACTAGGAATTATTTTACAAAAATTTTGATTTGAGTATAGGAGGAGGAGAGACATAAAAAACAAGAGGATTTTCAATTTTTTTTTTTTTTTTGCACACAGAGAGTCTAATTTGATGAGAAAAACAAAAACAGAAAACAAAACTACTTTTATTTTTTTTCTTTGGAAATTTTTAAAAAATTCAATTGAGTTGAGTAGTATTGAATATTGAGTAGAATTGATTTGAGTTGAATATAATTTTTCACTACCAATTTACAAAAACACAACAAGTTTTGTATGTAGTACAAGTAGTAGTAGTAGTAGTAGTAGTAAGTAGTAGTACAAGTACTAGACTAGTAAAGTAGCATTAGAATATTACAATAAAATAAATAAATATTTGATTTAATAAGTGTTGTTGTAAAACTAAACAAAACCCACATTTTTTTTTTTTACTTTTATTGTTGTTTTCTACTACATACTTTTTTTTTATTTATTAATGGAATAATTACAGAAAAAAAGTAAAAATTTATGAAAATACCACACACTTTTACACTCACCCACACACACACACAAACAATACACACACATTAAGTGTTTTTTTTTTCTTTTTTTTGGTGTGGTGGGAGTGTTTAGGTGTTTTTTTTTCTGTTAAAATTTAAATTTCGAACCTCGTATGTTACAGCCATAACGTAACTTGGTAACATTGCCTACGTACTGACGACCCCGATACAGTAGTAATGTTTCATTGTCGGATATGCTTTGATTGGGTTCAATATTAAATTGAAATCCATTACAACAGAATCCACGGCTTATATCGCATATCATTTCTGGTGGTGTTTCTCTAACAGGGGACACTAAATTTTATCAAAAAAAAATTTTTTTTTCAAACAATTTTTTTGTTTTTTTTTTGGTTTTTGTTAATAATTTTTGTTTTTTGGTTTTGTTTTGTGTTGTTTTTGGTATTGTTTGTTTTATTGGAAAAAGAAAAAATAAATAAAGAAATTTTTGTTAAAAAAAAATGTAAAAATTTGTACAGGAATTTTGTTTACAAATTTACATAAAAAGGATTTTGTCAAAAATTAGAAGAAAAAAAAAAATGTAATAATTTGCACAAATAATTGATAAAATGTTTGCACAGACTGTTTGAAAAAGGTTTGCACAAACCGTTTTGACAAACCTTTTGCACAAACTGTTTTGACAAACCTTTTGCACAAACTGTTTTGTCAAACCTTTTGCACAAACTGTTTTGGCAACCCTTTTGCACAAACTGTTTTGACAAGTCATTTGCACAAACTGTTTTGACAAGTCATTTGCACAAACTGTTTGTCAAATCATTTGCACAAACCGTTTGACAAATCATTTGCACAAAGTGTTGTTAACAAAAACGTAAAATAGTCGGAAATTTGATATAAAGAAAGTATTTTCATAAAGATTTGAGCAAACTGCACCATGTCTGATTAAATTTATTGCATAATAATTTCTATATTGGATTTCAGCGTTCACATATTCTATATCCTATAAAAGGATTAAAATAATATTTGTACAAACTAATTGTCAAACTCTATTAATTTTGATACAAACAGCTTGTATAACTTGTTCTTCTAAATTGTGTTTGAGGCCTGTTTGAAAATTTTCTATAAAATTGTTTTTATTTTCTGTAAAAAAACACTTGGAGAACTTACTAGAGTTTGACGATAGGAAAACTTGTACAAATTTAATCAAAACACTTATTTATATACGCTGTGACAGTGTTTTTTAGAAGACTATGATGTCCATACTCTTCAAATTTTGTATGTATATTTGAATAAACTTTTTCAAATTGCTTTTACAGCAAAAATGAAGCTTTTTAACGACAACTCTTGTATCCAATGGGGGTCACTTGTTATGGTAATATTTAACATGCAATAAAAATTAAATTTGTTGAAACGATTTGAGCAATTATTTTTACAGATACAGCTAGTTTGACAAGCTGATTGTACTATTAAAATAAATTCTGAACCTTAACACTCTATAAATATTTTTTACAGTTGAAAATGGCATGAATGAAGTGGTTTGCGTAAACTTAAAACGTTTGTCAAGCTGTTTGTGCAAACTATTTGTATAACAATGTTCCATTTATCAAATCCCATTTACTTTGTTGGGATAATAAAGAAAGAAAAACAACCATTAAGTCTAACTGGAAACAAATTTTCTATACTAAGCTTTGTCATGAGCAACAAGAGTACGAGGGCTGTTATAAAATATTTTAAACCAATTGCCACAAAAAAAAATATTATTTCAAAAGTTCTTCTGAATGGCAAAACTTGGCAATCGGACTTTACTTAAATCTGTACATATCAGCCGCGAAAAAAGATACGAGGGTTGGAAGGGAAATTTCCAAGTACAGACGGTTATGAAAAAATAAAAAAAAAAAAAAAAGTGGAAAAAAATCTAAATCTTCATGCTCTATCAAGCCAAACAGAACAGTATGATATACAGAACGGAATAGAAGAACAGAATTGAATGATAATGAAACATGCCAATATACTGCTCGTCATCTTCTTCTTACTTATCTTTGTAACATAAGGGGGGCGGGGAAAATGATTTGTTTCGATCTTAAGTGTGTGTCTAGTCATGATTAGAAAAAACTTACCAGGATTTTGGCAACGATCACCGGTATAGCCAGATCTACATTTGCAATGGACATAGCCATGCTCATCTAAATTGCACGAGCTGGTGGAATCATCTTGACAGGGACAGGGCACGCAATTACCACTGCCATCACGATAATGCATGGGCAAACAAGATTCGCATGAAGTGCCCGAATAGCCAGGTGGACAGGAACACAATTCAATTTCGGTGGCAAGTTGAGCATCCGCGAATGGTGTTTCGACAGCACTTTCTAATATAACGTCACTAATAGCCGTATGGGTAGTGGGTATCTTGGGTGTGGCACGTATTAGAATGTGTTCCAAATTGGACAAGACGTTCATAAATTGATCGCGTGTAGCTTTTCCCATGTAGCCACGGTCCATGAATTGCCAGTTTTCGCTTTCATGCAAACGTACTCTGTATTCAGGATTTTCTTGTTCACTGCTAGGGCGGGACCACAATAATTTCTGGGTCTGACCAATGAGTATAACATCATGACCGGGTTCATAGTGACCATAGGACTCGACAATCAGTTTGTAGGATAAGGTGCCACCGTAAGAGTACAATTGGTTACCCAATACAGATCCTTGTAGGCTCCAGTATTTGGGGGTATACGATGTATAACTGTAGGTGAATTCGTTTGTTTCAACATCGAAATTCAAGTTCGAGGTGTCAGCAATTAAGCCCTCTTCATCAGTTAAGTCTGGTGGATTGCCGATGAAGTCAACGGGTATAAATTGACGATACAGATTGGCGGTGCGGCACGTTGTCGATTTCTGAGAGCAGTAGCATTCATTACAGCCATCGGGATTATCAGAGGAGAGACCATAAGTACCGGGTCTGCATTGATCGCAATATGTGCCCTGGACATTGGCCTTACAGTAGCAGTAGCCTCCATCGCAGTTGCGAGTACCTTCTGGGTTGCAGTATTGGCAGGTTTGATTGCCAGGCGGAGGAGGTCCGACGCTGGCTGCTAGACAATCGTAGGGTGTACCATTGGTAGCATCACCGCTATAGCCGGGAGCACAACGTTCACAGAACTCACCGGCAGTATTGTCAGCACAGTTATCACAAACGCCAGTTTCTTCATTACATTGCGTAGAGTGACCATTACATTCGCAAGGTTCACAAAGACCCAAATATAGGCCAGCTTCGGGATTACGTTTATAGCCAGGAGCACAACGTTCACAAGACAAACCCTTATAGCCCTCTGGACAGCGACATTGTTCCACTTCCACAGCGCGTGCCGTGCCCAAATTAGTGGGGGTGGCTATATCCATGGTAACTTGGGTCAAGGAGCCATCCTTAGTGCTGGTGGTGTAGGTGGCCTTAATGTAAATGGCATCGATTTTTGACAAGGCCATCAACAAATGTTGCCTATTAACAGGCTGGCCATCCGAACGATGCCAGGCACTTTCGATTATTGGAATCGAATACGAGCTGCTAGAACTGGGGCTTACGCCACTTCTGCGATAATGGATGATGGTTAAATCTTCGCCTGACTTAATGACCACATCGGGCGATGTACTGCGTGACATTAAACCACCGGGCATGGCAGTATAACTCAAAGTGTAGTTCAGTTTGCCACCATAGGCCGTGATTTTATTGCCCAAAAATTGAGCAGGCAATTGCCAATACAAAGGCTCCGAAGTTCTGGGTTCAGCAAACGATAACGTATGGCCGCTTTGAACGAAAGGAACATCTAAAGGCTTGTCGGTGTTGTAGTGCATTACCAATCCGAAGCCATGAGGAGCACTGGAGCGTCCAAAGGTGGAAGAAATCTGGTCACGATACCAAGAACTGCTACCGCAGGTGGTGGGCAAGCCACTACAGAAACACTCAATACAGCCAGTGTAGGTGAAGGCGTTCAAATGGAAGGAGTCATTTTTGCAGGTATCACAACGTGGTCCGGTAACCAAGTCCTTGCAGGTGCAGGTATTGTCAGGATTTGCAGAATAAGTGCCTTCAGCATTGCAGGTAGATTCCGGTATGGGGAAACAACGGCCGCCGGGCGCCAAAGGATGTCCAGTATAACCGACAGCACAGGATTCACAACGTCTGCCGGCATAACCTTCATTGCAGTTACAGGTGACCTCATTGTCGGGACCCAAAGAACAGCCAGTAGCGAAATTATTTGGTCCAGTTTGAGGGCAAGGGCACTCACGACAGGGTATGCCCCTACGAGGATCGCCATAGGTGCCTACAGCACAAGGTTCGGGTGTGAATGGTACACAACGACCTAACCAAGGACCGCTAGGTTGTCTTACATAACCAGGAGCACAAGATTCACAAGAGTCACCGGTATAGCCTACAGGGCAGGAGCACTGTTCAATTAATGAGGCTTGACCCAAGCCCTGATCATGTTCACCAGCTGAATTCATCAAAATATTTGTCAATTCCACTTGTCTTTCGGTGGCCTCTATGTAACTCAAGCGTATCAAAACATTGTCCACATTAGCCAGCACCATCATGATTTCCTCACGGGTGGCAATACGGCCATCAGGTTTCTTCCATTGTCCGGGTGTAAATTGAATCTCCATGTGATTGATTATATTGGGTTGAGGCTGTACGCGTGAACGATAAGTCAAAGTAAAACCATTGCCGGTAACAATGACATCCGGTGTTGTGGTGGGCCTACCCGTACCCATGTAAGTGACATCGTATTTGATAAAACCGCCATAGGATTTCAATTGATTGCCCATATAGTCGGAGGGTAAAGCCAAATAAGGTGCACTACGGCTACCATACAGAACATCTGTGGCACGGAATTGAACACCGTGTCTCATGTTCATGATACCCGATGTGGGAGCCTCATTAATCACAATATTGCTGAAGGGGCTAAGTTCCACATCGACAACACGGTGAGAGGTAATTGGTGGCTGGATAGCATAGTTAAAGAGTTCAGCTGATTTACAGGATTTGGTAACACCAAAACAGAAGCAATTGATACACTCCTCAGGACGGCGAGCCAACATATTAAAGAAGCCAGCGGGACAAACACCAGGACGACTGGTTGGTGTCACTGTAACCATAGCATCGGTGGCAAATTTACTGCCTTTAGTGTTGATAATTTCACAAGAATAGGCACCGCTATCGCTGACTTGCATATCCGGGCAGTATAGAGTACCAGTGCCGCCGAAACTCTTCGAGACACACTTCTCGGGCACATGACCCCAATTCAAACGCCACACAACAACTGGAGTAGGAGTACCTACACCCACACAAGTTAAATTCAAAGGTGCACTCTCTGGCAAAACGACTGTTGGTTGAGGATCTCTTATCTTATCGGGAGCCACTAAAAATCACAAGAGAAGAGGTAGAGCGAAAGGTTATGTGAGGAAATGTGCGGAGAAGTTCTAGAGAGAAATACTTACTGCAACCGATTTCATCAGAGCCATCGTGACAATCATTAGTGTCATCACACTGGAAGGATTTTGGTATACAATGACCGCTTCTACATTGGAATTCATCATAACGGCAGGGTGCGCCACTGGGCTCTGGATCACAACTTTCCTCATCGGAATGATCACCACAATCATCTTCACCGTCACAACGCCATACACGATCCACACACTTGGTATTACGGCACATAAACTGATTGGGATGACACTTGCGGCCATGCGAACAGCTATGCTCATCGGAACCATCCGAACAGTGGGGTATACCATCACAAATCTGAGACTTGTCAATACATTCACCATTCAAACAGGTAGCCTGGGTATTTGCACAAGCTGAAGAAGGTATGCGCTCCTCATTGTCTAAACGAAGGAAGTTAGTGAGTGAGAGAGAGAGAGAGGGAGAGACAGAGAAGAGGATTATTAAATAGCGAATAAAGAAAGCAGGAAAATCAAAAGTTGTTGGCTTAAGGGACGGAATCAATTACCATTTTTTGTTTCCATACAAAATGTGAGATAGGTTAAGCATTAAAGAAAAGAAATTATTTTGACGGGGAAAAAAATATACAAAATAGAGGAGATTTTCATATTAAATTTTGGGAATTCTTTTTTTTTATTGTTTTCTGTATTGTTAACGTTACCTAAGCCAAAAAATTCCAAATCTATGTGAGGCACAGTGCCATATTTGATTTTATTCGAGGGCATATGATATCTATTTGAGCCCCAAGCTGCTTGCCATTAAGAAAATATTACACACACACACACAGAGAGATAATGTTTCTATTTATGATCATACTTACATTTCTCAACGGTCAATTGTACTGAGACTTGCTGTCCAGCGACATGACGGGGATAGCCAACAGCTTCACAAATATATGTGCCGGAATCCTCCATACGAATATTGGGTATTTCCAAACGACCATCTTTATCACGAGCACCCACGGGCAAAGCACGACCATTAGGTCTGGTCCATCTAACCTTGGCACGTAACATGCCCTCATCACGACAACGGAAAATAACTTCACGGCCTATTTAATACAGGGGGAAAGGGGAGAAATAAATTATTTTACAAAAATTGGTACGAAATTTTTAAAAATAAATTTTAAAACATTCCTTGAGTAGCATACATAATACAGTGTGTTAAATAATTATACGGTTATAGATAAGATATGTACGTAAGGTGTATACACGGTGTATTTACAGAGTGTTTATAACATATTTGAACTTAAAGAAAGAAAATATTGGAAAAAAACATGCCTTAATCAGCAGAATCTCCCTTAAAAGCCTTTACAAGGCTTTAATTTTTTGTGGGGATTATTAAAACATAATTTGGGAATCGTTGGGAATCTTTTTACTAGATTTTTTAAATATTAGGATTTCATTGGTATTTACAATAACAGTTTTCTAACATAGTTTTTGGGAAATTTCTACGAGTAAAAATTTAATTTTTTTTTATGGAATTTTAAACAACGTTTTTGGGAATTTTAAAAATCTTGTTGGGAAGTTTTAAAAATTATTGGAAATCTTGTTTAAATAATCAGGCACATGTTGTTGCTTTTATTTTTATGGATTAAAATTTTATATAAATTTTTGTAGGATTTTACACGCATATTTTTTTTAGGGGATTTTCAAATAAAATTTTGGGAATTTTGGCGAATTTCTTTTATTTGCTTAGAAAATTTGATTTTAATCATTTGAAAGGCATGCAGTCTTTGTTGTTGTGGATATTTTGAGATTTTTAAAAGTTGTTTTGCTTTTTTTTTAATTCTTTTTTATATCCCAAGGAGATTTATTAGGAATTTTGTGGGAATTTCTAAAATTCCCTATACATACGGGGTAAAAAAAAATATATTTGTATTTTGACAACCCTGTTTTATTTTCTTTAAATTATTTCTTGTTTTATTTTGGTTTCTATACGAATAGCGAAAATACTTGTAGGGAAATTTTACAATTGATTTTGGGAATTTGGAAAATTTGTGGGGAAATGATTCATTTGATACCGGGAATTTGATCGGGAACGTATGTAGTATATCTGTAGTAAAACGATGTCTTTCTCTTCTTTTTTTATGTATGTACACTTTACGGCGGAATCTTAGAGAATATTTCTTGAGAGTTTTCAAAATTAAAAGGAGTGTGGCAGGCATTATATTTAATTATTTTGAGACCAGTGCTATACGGTACATTGCTATTAGTTTATATGCATATTGCTTATATAATTGTTTGATTTTTTTTTTACATTTTTTCAGATTGAAAAAAAAAAGAAAAATGGAAATTTACAACATTTTTTTTGGAATTTTTTTAGAATAGGGTTCCTTCCCCCTTTATAAATATAAATATTTGTATATACATTTCCATATAAGCGTGCTGCAGACGTAAATCATCACTTTGTAAACAAACTGCCTCTAAAATATTGTTTTTCAAATGTTCTAGAATACAGGTTGGTGTCTGAACTAAAGGCTTGAATAGCTTGTAACTTGTAACTTCCAATGTATTAAGAGGCAATTTGTTTTTGATTTGATTTCTTTTGCCATTTTGTTTACAGTGTTTGTATATATATTTTGTTGTTGTTGTACAAGGATATGTTTTGAGAACACTTACCCTCCCTGATATATCCTGTTTATTTTTAGTTTTTTTTTTAAATGTTTTTTTATGGTGGATTTTTAATGGGTGTTATGCATTGATTACGTTCGTTTTTTTTTTTTTGGTTATAATTAAAAAAAGTTAGGGAAGCAAATTTACGGTTTATTAAGGAATTTAACAAATTTTAATAAAAAAAATATTTAAAATATTAGATTTTGTTAGAATTCAATAAGTATGTATAATATGCTCCACTGAACAGGTTTAGGTCTAGGAGTTGGTGGTTAAGCTCTTAAGGATTTTTTTTCTATTTAAATTTTCCTTTTTTTTTATCATATTTACTATGATTTTAAATGTCAATTACTGTCTTATCCATTTGATGTAATATTTAGCTTAGACAAGAACCAGGTTTCGGATCTAATTGCCGTTTTAGTGACAGTAAATACGTGCTTATATCTACTAGATATACTCTAATAAGGTATGCGCAAAGTGACAGCCTGCCTTTATAGCCATTATTCTAGAATATTCGACTTCTAGTTGAGACGTTGGATAAGGTGCTCCACTGAACAAGTATAGGTCTAGGAGTTGGTGGTTATGTTCTTAATGATTTTTTTCTATTTAAATTTTCCTTTTTTATAATATTCACTCTGATTTTAAATGTCTATTACATTTGATACAATATTTAGCTTAGACAAGAACCAGGTTTCGGACTAATTGCCGCTTTAGTGACAGTAAATACGTGCTTATATCTACTAGATATACTTTGATAAGGTATGCACAAAGGCAGAGTCTGCCTTTATGGCCATTATTCTAGAATATTCGACTTCTAATTGAGACGTTGGATAAAGTGCAGAGACAGAGGCAAATGTTGAGTACCTATTCTATGTATAATGCAGCTGAAGACTTTTGAATTTTAGCTCATTGCATGTGGTATAGAGGTTCACTACTATGAAACTATTAGGAGACATTATTAGATTAGTGGGAGACAAATCTGGTATGAAATTTATAAGGAATTATAAGGAATCTGGTGACGAACAGCTCGGTTCTAAACTGTCCCCTGGAGAAAACCATTGGAAATGATTGGCAACGAGACTGAATAAATAAAGTGAAAAGAGCAATTCTTTTTGCGCAGCGGCCATTCTATAATATACGGATTGGAAGAGGAGAGATTGTGCAGCAATGTGTTCGGTACTAACACTAGCCAAGCAGAACTCTATATGCCTTCGAATAATGTGTACAGGAAGAACAACGGACGAAACATAGCAATACTATCCGGCAGTCTGGCATTCGGCTTATATGAGGTTTACGCAACGATAATATTGGATTGTTTGGGAAGCTACCTAGGGGATATAGCATCACTCTCGGCTGTAATCCACATCATGTGTAAAGTCATGGTAACTAACCAGCAGATGAGCAGCAAGGAAAGGAACTTCCACGCCCCGCTGATAGACCCATAAACGTGCTGTGTCATGGTAGGAGAAGTAAACTCGGTGAAAGGGAGAGTATGGTGATTATAGTAGTGAAGTTCTACAGTCGTAGATATTTTTCAATTTTTTTTTATTTACTCAGCCTAACAAGTAGTGGAGCATATATTGAATTAAAACGACTGAGCCGTTTAAATTATTTGTTTTTTTTTGTATCAAAACTCTACATTTTCTTTTTTAAATTGCAAATTCTACTTTAAATATTTTTTCTTTTTCTTGTTGTAATTGTAAAACAAATTAAAACGAAATTTAAATTTTTTACTTACTTTCTTTGATGATTTGATTATCGGGATACGTCTTCAAGTTTAATTGGGGTGAGGCCGTTGGAGGTGCACTGCCTAAAAGGGTTAAAATAAAAACAAGAATTTTTTTAGTACATAATTGTTTAAGGAAATATATTTTAAGAATTTTTAGTAAATTATCAATAGATTTAGTACCACCACACGACAAATTGCAGGGATTTGTCCTTGCTCTGCTTGAGGAGGAATAAGAATTGAAAAAACATGAAACAATTAATACCAGGGTAAATGTTATCGGTTGTACACTTTGAAAAAGTAGTTTTAGGAAAACCTTTTAAAAATACTTTGTTTTTTAAACTCAGTTTTTAAAAAAAAAGTACTTTTAAAAAAGTACCTTTTTAAAAAAAGTACCTTTTCAAGAAAATGCATTTTTTAAAAGTACGTTATCTGTTAAGTACCTATTTAAAAAAGTTTAATTTTGAAAAAGTACCTTTTTGAAAAAGTACTTTTCTGTAAAAGGTTAAAAATAAGAATCTTTAAAATTTTTAATTAGTTTTTGTGCTTTATTTTTGGGACAGAAGTGTGTTTTTTAGTTTTTCTTGGGGTTTTTAAATTTTACAAAACATTAGTACTTCATTAGGGACATTAGTACTTCAATTGTTTTAAAAATTTAGTACTTTTATGCTAAAATTTAGTAAAAAAAAAAAGGATTACAAAAATTTATCAGTTTTAGTACTGGTGCCACCTTTCATGGAACTCTGAATCCCATTTAAGTGCATGTAACTCTTTGGTTTTTGTTCTGGATCCTATTTTTTTAGTACCAGTGCTACCCTTTTGTAAACACCTTAAGTGTATATTAAGTTCCTCCGGCGCTATATTTATAGATTGTAACACTTACTATCAATTGCATTATCCATCTCTAGACAATCTAATTCATCGCTTATATCGTAGGGACAATCAAAATTACCATTACAACGTAGATTTTCGGGTATACAGGGCCCGTTTTCACAGCGAAACATATTGGGGCCACATGCTTTCGATATACCCACTGCTGCGGGTGATTTTGTAACAGTAGTCATGGTAGTGGTGATTATAGCTTTACCTTCGAATCCATAAAAGGATTCCTTTACATTGAATCCTTATTATTGAGTTTGGAATTTAGAAATGTGGAAAATTAAAAGCGTTTTGTTTGTGTTAAAAAAAAGTACTTTTTAAGGTACTATTTGTTTAGTTTTTATAGAACGGAATAGGGAAATTGAATAAAACTAAAGTGGAGAGGATTTTAAAGCCTCTCCGGGGTGCCTAAAAATCAGCGGAAAACTTTTTAATATTAGAAAGCTTTTTTCTAAGCTTTTCGAAAGCTTTAAACTATTGTAAGATAATTATATTTTCTTAAGTTTTGTTGTAATTAAAATAAAGCTTTTAAAAGCTTTTATTAGTTTATTTATAACTACTTACTGCAATATTTCTCATCAGAACTATCCAAACAGTCTGTGTAACCATTACATCTGGCCATTAGACTAACACACTGACCACTGTCGCAACGGTATTGGCTAGGCGAGCAACGGTTGCCGGGATATAATCCGGAAATATCACCACAGTCTTCTTCATCAGAACGGTCGGCACATTCATATTGACCATTGCAATGGGCATAACCAGCAACACAATCACCATTGGCGCAACGATATTCATCGGAGGGACAGCCTTAAGTTAAAAGAAATTATTAAAATTGAATTAATAAAGGACTTTAAGAGAAGCTTAAAAATATATATTTATATTTATGAAAGCCTTTGAAAAGCGTTCAGAAGCTTTTGAAATAATCTTCTAAAAACGATGCTTTTATATGCTCTTATTGAAAACGATTAAAAAAATGTTTAAAAAACGGCTTATTAAAAGCTTTAAAAAATTGTTTTTCAATTTCCTTTTTAAATAGCTTTATAGAAATCTGCTTAAAAAGCTACAACCCTTTTTCGACGGTGCACTTTACGACTGACCACATGCATGGTAGGTGGACACACTTAGGCCCTATAGAGGTCATTGTGTACCATTCCATTTATCTCTTAGTTCCGTTACTAATCGGAGCATAACAGTTCAAGTAGATCTTCCATAAAGGAGGCACACAGATGTCTCTTGTTCCTTAGCCATAGTACACCGGGCATGTACACAGTAGGTGAGGAACCGTCCTATCCCCCTTCTCAACTTTGTAATTTGCAAGCAATGTTCTTCGCAATACTGTAATAGGTATGTAATAGGTCCGCAAAAAATGTAATAGGTCCGACAACAATACCGAGCTTGCTTCCTTGGGGTATAAGTAGGGTTGTCGAAGCCGTTCACATGTTGTTGACGAGGTCAACGATCGCATTGCCAATTATAAGCTTG
This sequence comes from Sarcophaga rosellei, assembly GCA_930367235.1. Classification (NCBI taxonomy): domain Eukaryota; kingdom Metazoa; phylum Arthropoda; class Insecta; order Diptera; family Sarcophagidae; genus Sarcophaga; species Sarcophaga rosellei. The sequence continues at coordinate 6,863,300 of OV884018.1, read as the reverse complement.
CAGGTTCTCAAAGCAATGTCCAACGCTGAGAATTGATCAGATAGTCCAATAAATGCCGTGTATATGCGGCATCAGCCTCTGTAGACCAATAAGTAACTGCAGTAATTACACGACGTTAGCCACTGTGATGCCCGAAAGACCAATGTCGGGAATTCATCAGAAAGTTCGATATATCATCGTCATTGTTCGAGAAAGCTCAAGTGAACAAATAAATGACTGCCATGTATATGGGGTATTAGCTTCTGTGGACCAACTATCGACGTCAGCCGTGCACTAAGTGACTGCCTGTGACAACACGTCTATCCGTCGCGAAAGGGTTAAAACTTTGTTTAAAAAAAACCGTTTTTTAAAAATTTTAAATCGGTTTTAATAAGATGCAAAAATTGGATTAAAAAAGCTTTCAAAAAACTTTTTTTTAGAAAACTTTATTGAAAAACTTTTCGAAAAACCATCGAAAAATCTTTCAAAGCTTTAAAAAAAATACTTTAAAAATCGTTTTTAAAAACCTTTTACAATTGTTTTAAAAAACAGATTTTTTCAAAAGCTTTTTGAAACTTTAAAATTTTATTGAGGATATGTTTTTGATTGCGAATATAATATCCCAGATTTTTCAAAAGCTTTTTGAAGCTTTAAAATTTTATTGAGTATGTTTTTGATTGCGAATATACTATCCTTTTTAAAAAGAGCTTTTTAAAGCTTTTTAAAATAATTTTCCGAAAATGTTTAAAAAATTCGTTTATAAAAGCTTTCCAAACAATTTTAACAAATTAATAAAGAAATTTTTTGAAAAGCTTTTTAGTAAAGCTTTCTTTTAAATTCTAGAACTAAAATTTACATTAAAAAAGAGAGTGCTGGTATAACGGCTAAATTACACATAAACATGCCTTAGAGATACATACATATAAGAAATTACAAAAAAAAAAAAAAACGTAAATATAAAATAACTTTTAAAAATCTAAAAAATTATTAAATAAAATAAAAAATTAATTTACTAGAAACATATTTCTAAAAAAAATAATATTCTACAGAGGTAACTAACAATAAAGGATAACTCTGTCTAGATATAGAAATAGATAACGGTATATGTAGATATTAACCAATGCAATTTTGTTCATCTGAAAAATCTTTACAATCATAGAATCCATCACATAGTTGCGTTGCATTGATGCAATATTTACGATCAGAACAGAAATATTCATCGTCCTTACAGGATAAACCTGTCATATTATTATTATTATGGTTTTTAATTAATAGTTTGTGTAGTTTTTTTTTTAAAGCATTGTGTGGGTGGTGAATTAAATTTTAATAGAGAGAAAGAAAAATAGTTTGAAAAAGAAAATGTTGAAAATATAAATATTTTTGCAGCATATACTGTAGTTTTGGGTGATTATTAAAGCTTTTTATTTTACGTGAGGTGCTTTTGAAATTAAAAAAACAGAAATGAATACTAAACTTTGTGATAAATACAGTGATTAAAGGATTGGACAAGAAAAAAAAAAATCGTGAAATCTTTTAAATTTTGTAAAGCTCGAAGAATTTTTTCAAAAGCTTACAAAAATCCGCATAATAAATTAATTTTTTTACTAATGATTACAAAAAGGAAACCCAATATTAATGGAATTATTCAAACAGCTTTTCAAAATCGTTTCTAGCATTTGACAGCTTTTTGTAGCATAAAACCATTCTCACACATTTAAAATTCAAAGTACAAGACAGAAGACTATTAGCAAAGAATATGGATATAAAGAATGCGCATTATGTAGAAGAAAAGTTTCTTATGGCGGGTTGTTTCATTACGACCCGCTCTCACCAAACATTACGACCCGCTCTCACTAAAATCATTTCTGGATGAGAAGGGTGGAAGACAGAAGGAAAATAAACACAAACAAAGAGCGTGACAATGTGTTGCTCTCATCATGAGAGCGTAAAAATGCATTCAGTTGCTTTGCTTGTCAGCTTCTAAAGAAGAATGTTCATGTCGCTTTTTTCAGACTTCAATTTTACACCCAAAGAAATATTACAATATGATTCACTAATATCAATGAGAAATGATTTCGATTTTTGGAAGAATACTTGCCAAGTTAAATACGGTGTTTTTAGGTTTTTAGCGCAGTACAATTTTTCTATATTTTTCGCTCACATATACATATTATTGGGTTAATAAGTAGACTTGAAAATATTACTAACAATTTTCCTCTGGGTTAACACATGCCTCTCATAATTTTTATCAAGTTCTCTTTGTGCCGAGAACAGTGTTGCCGTTTTTGGTTATTTCTAATCAAAATCGGTTATTTTTTTGATCAATGTGTAGATGTGTAGATTTTTTTGGTTTTGGTTATTTTTTTTTCTTATAAAAAAAGCTATTTTTTGTTTCTTTTTTTATTAATTATAATTTAAACTTGAAAAAAAAAAAAATAAGACAAAAGTCTACGAATTTAATTTTGGTTATATTTTTTCTTATTTGGTGATTTTTTTCACAAATGTTGGTTACAAAATTTTTTTTCGTGGCAACACTGTTTCAGAAATATAAATAAAAAATTAGTCAAACAACAAAAATGCACGATGAGAACAACGCATTGTTACGCTCTTGGTTTCTTTACCTTTCCCTTCTATCTTTCCCCCCGCGTCATGAAATATTTTTGAGAAATATTCCAAAATATGCCCAAATGCACATTCTTTATACTTTATTTTCTTTGCTATTAACCATCCGGAAATGCTTACAACATACAGCTGATCCAGGCTTGGTCATTGTGCCAAGTAATTTACTCGACTAGTTGTTAGCTTTTGGCATTTACCGGGGAAAATAAAGCTTGTCTCTCTTTCAAAACTGTTTTTGAAAGTTTTCTAGTAAAAGTTAAAGGGTGAACCCCAATTTTGTCGTATTTGTGTATCGATTATCCAACACTCGGTTACTTTCTTATACATGTTTATCGTTTGTCCATGGACTTGGGTAAATCCTTTTTAGATTGGTGGAAAAATCTTCAGAAATTTCAGTGTCCTTCTGCTATAAAACAGCGACCAAAAAGTCTCTAATATAGGACAGAAGAAAATGAAAGTCCCTCATGGTGAAAAATCTGCATCTATTTTCCATGTAAACGCCAGTCGCTTAACAACCGTGAACATCAGATACAAATTTTTGAAATTGCCCACCAAAGAGGTGAATCAAAAATGACCACTATTTTGAGCGTTATAGGGTATTGTTGACCCATTGTGCAAGGAATTGACAAAATTATTAAGAGACTCACTGCTAAAAATATCGCCTCTGTTAGAGAAAGAGAGTCACCGTAGTCTAGTAGGATATGTGGTGGCTTATTAGACGTAAGGCCATGGTTCAAACCCCTGTTTAGACAGTGCCATGAGCCATATAATGCGATTAATTTTGGCATTATTGCATGAAAAGTTTTCAAAACAAATAATTTTACATTTTGACGATGTTAATTAGTCATCACTTTTTTTGTGGAGCTACATTAAAGATTATGCCTATGCTGGAGATAAAAGCTTTTTGGCTGCAGAGCTTTTACTATACAATATATGTATGTAAGTTTAACTTTTTTTTAGTTTTGTAAGCCTCCAGACAAAGTTTTTATAAAGCTTTCATCATTCTATATACTTATCAAACATTTTTTATTTTAAAATATTAAAGTTTTTGACCTTTTTTGAAAGCTTTAAAAAAGTTCTTGTCAAGTTCTGGACTGATTTCATTGTTAGTTTTGTATTTTATTGAATGCTTTGAAAGCTGGACTGATTTTATTGTTAATTTTGTATTTTATTGAATGCTTTGAAAGCTCTTTTAAAGCTTTGCTATTTGTATTTATTAAAATTTTAATTTACATTTTTTAAAAGCTCTTGTAAAGCTTTAGAATTTCACGATTTTTTTATTTTATTTTACGTTTGTTTTAGGCTTAAGCATAATCAATTTTCAAGTGCTTTTTGTGTAAAGATTCAGACAATATATGTGCTGTATGTAGGTGCTTATTTATCGATAAGTACAAGTAAAATTATTTAAAAATGATTGTGTTAGTAAAGCTTTGTGTTTCTTTTTTTTTGTGTAGTTTTTTTTTAAGGTTAGGATTATTATTATTATTATTATTGGAAATACAGTGTAACTTACATCCAGTTTCATCGGTACCATCTTCACATTGTGAAATGCCATCACAACGTTCATTCTCACTATAACATAGGCCATTGGCGCATGTGTACTGGGGACAAGGATAGGTGGGTGGACGGCGTGTGGGACGAGAACATTGCTCTTCATCGCTACGATCTGCACAGTCATACTCGCCATTACAACGTATCGATATGGGATGACAATCATCGTCACAGAAGAATTGATTGTTACTACAGTCATCCGGTGTTAGAACGGTGGTGACTATAGTTTATTTTTGGTGTTTTTTTTTTGTCATACAGTGTATACACACATTATCGAATGGTTGATTGATGTCGATTGGTGTTCGGTGTTTGGTGTGCAGTAATGTTTTTGGGAGCGTATGTTTAAGCATATGGTTTTGTGGTGGCATGATCAATCAGTTTTATAAACACACACACACGTATTATATATACACACACACAGAGAGAGCACAGAGAGAGATAGACAGAGTTAATGTGTTAGAGTTAAGCGGGGTTTATAGTATGAAAGAGAGAAAGAGAAAGAAAGAAAAAAATTTTTGTTTTTGTTAGCATTAATGATTATTTTTGGTTTTGTAAATGTTTGTGTTTTTTTTTATAAAAATGTAAGGTTTTTTTTAAAAATATTTTAAATTTGGGAAAATGAATTGCATTTTTGGAAAAACATTAAAAATTTTCTTTTTTTTTTTTATAAAATTTTTTAACAAAATTTCAGGTGGTTTTTAAGGGTTATTTTAAACACTTTTAAAAACATAAATTTTTCTTATACATAATAAACAAGAGATACATACTTTATAAACAAGATAATAAATTTTATTACATATGTATAATTTCTAATAACATTTACCCGTTGTTGTACAGTGTTTATTGGATTCATCGCTATGATCATGACAATCATAGTGGCCATTACAAAGTAATTTCTTATCAATACATTCAAAATTATCACATTTCCATTGATCCGCATGACACGTTTCATTATCAAATATTATATTAACCTTATCCTTGTTATCGTGGCCTAATAACAATAACATACATATATTTTGGGGGGTGGAAAAAAATATTTTTTGATTGTGTGGTTTTAATGACAATAAATGATGAAAAATGAAAAAAAAAATTAAAATAAAAATTTTAAATTAAAACAATAAAGTGAACAGAAAAAGTGTATAAAAAAAGTAATGAATAATGGTTTAGTAAAAGAAAATATGGGGGGGGCTTAAGGATTATTTTTCGATTTTAGAGGATGATTCGATTGTAGGATGTTAAAAAAATTGGTTCTAATTTGGTATTTTATTAATATTTTTTCTAAATTTATAAGCTCTACAGTTTTTTTTTATTGTGGCATCTTGTTGAAACATATTTCCTTTTTTTTTTTTTTTTTTTTTTTAAGTTTCAGTTTACATAGGGTAAGTTAGGGTAGATAAGGTGGCATTTAAGCCCGTTGTATATCAAAAATCAACACGGGGATCAAAACATTCCCTAGAGGACATCAGCCCGAGTTCAAAATAATTCGTGCTATAACAACAATCTTTATATTAAGAGAGGACGGTCAATGACAAGATAGTATTCTCATAACAAGAGTAGGGCAAGAGCAGCATACGGACACATACGGAGGAGGAAGACAGTCCTCTCCTTCTCATAACCATAGCTGCTGCAGAAGTCATTTGTCGCTTTCCTTTATTTCCTTTATATAAAATTTTTGTTAAAAGTACTGTTTTGGTACTTTTTTTTAAAACGCAAATTTTCCGTTTAGAATGGATAATTAAGTAAACCTAGTTTAGTCACTGTAGTCTAGTAGGTAGTGTGTTCGCTTATTAGACGTAAAGCCCGGGTTCGAGCCCCAGGTCAGACATCAAAACGAAATATGAAATAAAAAATACTTCTTCGGCGACTACCTCTCAGCCGATTTCTGGCAAAAACTCGGAGACTAAATAAACCTTCCAAGAAAAAGATTCTCAAAATCTGTCGTTCGGATTCGACGTTAAACTGCAGGTCCTGCCACTCAAGTATAAAAATCAAGGCACACAACATGAGTGGTGTGAGAAGCTAGGCCGTAATCCTGACTGAAGGGTTGTAATGGCCAATTATGTATGTATGGCGACTACCTCTCAGCCGATTTCTGGCAAAAACTCGGAGACTAAATAAACCTTCCATGAAAAAGATTCTCAAAATCTGTCGTTCGGATTCGACGTTAAACTGCAGGTCCTGCCACTCAAGTATAAAAATCAAGGCACACAACATGAGTGGTGTGAGAAGCTAGGCCGTAATCCTGACTGAAGGGTTGTAATGGCCAATTATGTATGTATGTAGTTTAGAAATTTCTTAGGATATACATAACAATATAAAAGGTACTTTTTGGGTACTTTTTTAAAACAAACCGATTCTCTTTTTAGAAGAAAGTACTTTTTGGTACTTTTTAGAACAAGCTTATTTCCGTTTGAATGGTTAACTAATTAAATTTAGTTTAAAAATTTTTTTTATTCCAAAATTTTTCGAAAAGTTCATTTTTGGTACTTTTTTTAAGCAAACTGCTTCTTTTTGTTAAAAGTACCTTCCTTTTTGATACCGTATAATATTGTAAAAAATCTCTATATAAATGTACGTTAAAACAGAATTTGTTTGAAATATTTTACAAAAAAGTACTTTTTAATAAGTAGTTTTTGGTACCTTTTTAAAAAGTACTTTTTGGAAATTTTTTGAATTGAAAATTTTTGCTGGTTTGAGATCCTTTTAAAAAGTACAGATTTAAAATTTTTTAAAACATTAGGAGTTTAAGGTAAGGAATGTCAAGATTTTGGGAAATGAATGGAATTTTTGTTTGTTTGTTAATTTAAGGTCTGATTACATAAATTTTGAATTTCGCTTGTCACCCAAAAATTTACTAAATATCAAGGATTTTAGTACACTAACTAAACACGTTTAACAAGAGAAACGTTGGTAAAAGAAAGACACTGGGTTAGAGCAGAGAATGAGAGATAGAATTTTACCATTGCAATCCTGTTCATCGGAACCATCGTAACAATCAACGTTGCCATCACATCTTAAATTCCAATCGACACAAGTGTCATTGCATTTCATAGAAAGAGGGGGACATTCATCTTTTTTATTTTCAATTTTAATTTATACGACAGAAACAAACATAAAAAAACATAAAAATTAAAACAAAAAAAAAATTGTAAAAAATTGGGGAAAAATTGGCAAAAAAAATGGATTTTAAAGCAAAATTAGTAATGCTAAATACGCTCTACAAAAACTCTATACTGTAACTACATAATTTACTAACAATTGTAATACTTTAGTGCAGACACAAACCTTTATTTTTACATATTTACACTAAGTAAGGAATTTTTTTATATTTTGTATGGGAAAACTTACCACAATTGTGCTCATCACTACCATCGGCACAATCATTATGACCGTTACAATGCAAATTATCTAAAATACATTCGCCCGTATTGCAACTACATAAACAGTTACGATAAAGGTATAGAGAGTGAGATAGTAGGTTCGATTTTATGGTGTAGTGTATGATGATGTATAAGTGCATGTTGTATGTATGATTGTTGTTGTTTTTGGATGATCGGTTTACGTTGGTGTTTTTTTTTGTTTGTTTTTTGATGATGAAAATTGTTGATGATGATGGTGAGAGCGAACATGTTGAAAACAAAAAAGGGGATAAATTTATTACTTTTTTTTAAACAACTTTTGTAAGGAAAAAGTAAAAATAATATGAAATTTGCTTTAAATTAGGAAAATTAAAAAAAAAAACTATTAAACATAACAGATTGGGAACAGAAAGTACCTTTTTTGGTACTTTTTGTTATTTTTTTTTTTCAAAGAAATTAAATTTATTTTCAAAAGTAATTTTCTCGAAAACCCTAATTCGTAGTTTAGTATTTTCGGCAAGTACTTTTTGGTACTTAATCGAAGGTACTTTTTTCACACTCTTTATTAAAAGGTACTTTTACGATATTTTTTATTAAAAACAAATATTTCTTTGATTAAAAACATATTTTGATAATGGAAAGCTTTCAGGAAGCATTTTTTGGGTACTTTGGTACCTTTTACAAAAAGTACTTTAATGATATTTAGCAATTAAATTATTTTTTTTCTTGTTTTTGTTGGTGGGAAATTTTTTAGGTACTTTTACTTTTACGATATTTTGTATTAAAAAAAAGTATTTCTTTCATTAGAAACATATTTTGATAATGGGAAGTTTTCAGGAAGCATTTTTGGGTACTTTGGTACCTTTTACAAAAAGTACTTTAATGATATTTAGCAATAAAATTATTTTTTTTCTTGTTTTCTTGTTTTTGTTGGTGTAAAATGTTTTAGGTACTTTTCTTGGTACCTTTTCCAAAAAATACTTTTATGGTATTTTATATTAAAATATAATTTTTTTTAATAATTTCCATAAAGGGAATATGTATAATGAAAAAGGGAATTTTATAGAAAGTACTTTTTTTTTAGGGCAATTTGTCTTAGTTTTTGTAAAAAAATTTTTTTTAGAATTTAAAAAGCAAATTTCATCTTATTTCATTAGGGATTTTGGGCAAAGAAACTTTTATATCCTTACAGATAGGCCCCCTCCCGACAGAATGTGCAATTTTTTTCATCGGTGCCATCATTACAATTCGGTACGCCATTACATTGTTCAGCACGTAATATACAAAAACTCTCATCACATTCAAACTCATTATCATTACAATTATCTGTGACAAAAAAAAGAGAGAGAGAGACAGAGAGTGAAAACTTATTGAAACGAGAGGTGTTTTGGATTTAAAGGGGGTACACAGCCACCGGGAAAAGTGTTGTTTTTTTTGATGTTGATTTTGTCTTCATTACCTGTAAAAGGCGGACAATCGATTTCATCCGTCTCATCATCACAATCGGGATAACCATCACATTTTTTCTCAATGGGTATACAACTTGAATAATCACATTCGAACTCATAAATATCACATTCACTCACTGGCTCCTCAGGTACGAAATCTTCTTTAATTGGATAGATGATCGATCCAACCATAGGGTTGATGATGATGATGATTTTAATGATGATGTTGATTTTGATGTTGAATGGTTGTGTAAATGTGTGTATATATGGGGGTATGTAAGAAAAAATAACAAAAGAAATATTTAAGTATTTTTAAAAATAAATCTTAAATGAAATGATTTTTTAATTTCAAATTAAAAAAAAATTGTTTTTTAGTACGTTTTCTTTTCCATAAAAAAAAAAAAATTAACAAAGGGTGGTAGTAGTTGGTTAAAATTCAAGTGCTTAACGGTAGTTTGTGAGACTCATTTAAGGGCTCATTTGCTTTTGATTTTTTAGGTTAGTTTTCTGTGGTTTTAGCCGTTAAAAAAAGGAAGAATAGTTTTCGTTTTGAATTTTTACCATAATTTGCATCGTCATAATTGAGGGGACAATTGATTTCATCGGAACCGTCTAGACAATCGGTGATGCCATTGCATAATTTATAGCCGGCTATGCAGATGCCATCGGCGCATTGAAATTGAAAACTTAAACACTCAGCCAAATTGCGCGTTTTATTAAAATTTGCATTGAAGTCTGATTCATTGGTTTTTTATTTTTTTTTAATAAAATTTTGAATTTTTTTTATTTTTTTGATAAAGGTGATGCATTTATAAAGAGTTGAAGTAGTAGTAGAGGTAGTTGATGTAGTAGAGTAGTATGAATGAAGCAGAGAATGTTTTTTTTTAAATGAAACATGAAAATAAAGAAATGTTTTGTTTAAAAAAAGCAAAGAAAAAAGAAAAATTTTAGTGGAGTTTTTTTTCTTATAAAACAGGAGAAAAAAATTATATGTAGAATTTAAAAAATTTTTCTATACAAAAACTAAAACATTAAACATTAAATTTCGTGCTTCTAGGAGAGTAAAGAACACATAAAAACATGCTTAAAATGAAAAATTCTCACAAAAAAAAGAACAAAAATGAAATTTTTATTGTTTTAAAAAAAGTACTTTTAGTACTAAAAAGTACCTTTAGTAAAAATGGAAAAATTTTATTGTTCAAAAAAAGTACTTTTAGTAAAAAAAAAAGTACTTTTAGTACTAAAACAGTACTTTTAGTACTAAAACAGTATTTTTAGTATTAAAACAGTACTAAACAGTACTTTTAGCACTAAAACAGTACTTTTAGTACTCAAATAGTACTTTTAGTCCTAAAAATACCTGTAGTACTAAAGGAACTTCTAGTACTAAAAGTATTTTACGTTTTACGTTTAGTGAAAAGTATTTTTAGTACTTAAATAGTTTCAAAAATTATTTCAAAGAAATATTTGTTTTCAATACAGAATATCGTAAAAATACTTTTTATAAAAAGTACCAAAAAAAGGGCCTTCCGCTTAGTGCCAAAAAGTACCTGCTGAAAATACTAAAAAAGTACTTTATAGTATTAGTACTTTATAGTGTAGGGTATTAATTTGAATACTAAAAAGTACTTTTTAGTACTAAAGAGTATATTTAGTACTAAAAAATAAGTACTTTGGGAACTAAAAAATTTCTTTAAAAGATTTTGAAAAAAATTGTGATACCCTTGCCGCCTGCTAAGCAATTTCAAGCGAAAATGCCCCAAGAGGAGGGTACTCTTGAGAAAATTATAGAAATTATTAAGGCACTGTACACGAATGTGAAATATCAGAACCTGATGTCATCGCCAATTTTTATAACGTGCCTTATCTCTATCAAAAGAAATTGGAGATGGCAGCTGTCCATTGGGTAGAATTGGAAGCTAGTTTCTGTACAGGATAAACATCTGTAAGTCTTGAAATTGAAAGTACAATCTCTACCGGATCAAGGCTATCTCTACAAGACGTGTGTATGCACGATAAGTAAGATCGAGGACTACACTTTTGAAAGCCCGAAAGCAGTGGAACAAAGAGGTTAATTATTTTCTAAGAGCATCGAAACTTTTGTTATGGTCTTTGTTATAAGGAAAATTATGCGGAAGATACATATTTAGATAGATTGAGCTCATGATATAGTAAAATTGGCAGCAGAAAGGAAAAGAGTATTTTCGTAATGGAAATTTTTATTGTTTGATGTTTTTAAATGCTTGGGGGGGAACTTTGAGTAAATGAGTTGAAAATGATGAATTTTTTTATGGAAAAACTGAATGAATGAATGAATGTAATTTTTCGTTAAATTATAGAAGTAGTCGAATTTTGAAGGTCATTTTGCTCGAAATGTGATAATTTTGTATATTGGATAAGAAAATAAAATAATTTTTTAAATTTTATTTTTTAAAATTTTAGAAAAATTGGAAACAAGAGGCATATATGAGAAATTTGAAAATATTGAAAAAATATTATAAGTTTTAATTTTTTATATATTTTTCTGTTATAAAGGAACGACGAAAAAAAATTTTTTTTTTGATTATCAGTATTTTTTTTTAAAAAAAAAGGACGGAGAATAAAAACAGTTTTCCTAAAGATCTGGTTAAAATTAACTAATGGTACAGAGATTTTTCATCACTGTATTCAATACTAAAAATCAGATACAGAAACAGAGGTATTTCATTACTGTATAAAGATCTCTGTATTGGCGATCAAGAGATTTGACTACAATGGAAGTAAATTTCTAATATTATGCAAATAATAAATAAAATAAATTTAAAAAATATAATATGTTAAAATATATGTAAATAAATAAATAAATAATAAAAATTAATTTATATGCATAAAATAAAAAATAAAAAAAAAAATAAAAAAAAAAATAATAAAAAGCTAATAAATAACTTTAATATACATATAGAAAAAATAATTAAATAAAAAATAATAAATTTAAAATACATATACTCTTCTAACATACATATATACTCTTCTAAATAATATATAAAAAAATAAAATAAATTAAAAAAATAAAATAAATTAAAAAAATAAATAAAAAAATAATATAAAATATAAATAATGAAATAAAATAAAATATAAATAAAACTCATATGAAAAAAAAAAAAAAATTGAAAAAAAAAAATTTAAAAAAAAATTAAAAAAAAAAAAATTAAATTAAAAAAAATTTTAAATTAAAAAAAAAAAAAAATTAAAATTAATTAAAAATTAAAAAAAGAAAGAGTTTTAATAAATAAAAAATCTTAAAAATATGCAAAATAGAACAAAATAAAAATTTTTTAAACATTTTAATAACTAAAAAAATATGAATTTTTGGTTTAAGTCTTTGCTAACACAAAACTAATAAATAATTTCACAAATATACATACGTACACTGAGGAGAAAAATTCTAATTTTACAAACGACATTTAACTAAATACATACATAATAACAACTAAAAATAAATATTTCTAATATTTTTAACTACTACAAGAATAATAATAATAATAATAAAATTAAACTAGAAACTGCTGAAATTATTTATAATTTTTTTTTTGTAATTAATTCAAGTGTTAAATATAAAAATTGGCATACAGAACATGCTTTGGAAACGAGCTTTTATTAGCTACCTTCATGCAATTTTTTTTTTAATAAAAACATTCAAAATTTTTTACTTTAAAAATCTATAAAAACATGCAGAAATATTCTTTAAATGAAATAAAAAAAAGAAAATGTAAAAAAGAAATATAATTTGTCAAATACTTACTGCAACCAACTTCATCACTGCCATCACGACACTGGGGTTTGCCATCACAAACTTGAGTTTTCGGTATACAGCCACCGCCACGTATACATTTGAACTGAATTTCGTTTCGAGTTTTTTTTTAATAAAATTTTGATTTGTTTTTTTTTTATTTGATTTCAAAAGTGTTGTATAAGAAATTTTGTGTGTTTAAATTTTATAATAAATTTTGTTTAAGTGTAGTTGTTTTGTTTTGTTTTGGTGTGTGTATGTATAAGTGTTTTGGTGGCATTTTTTTTTTTTTTTTGTATTGCAAGTGGACTTACCTTATCAGTGCTGCAATGACACAGACCATAACTTTCATCATCCATGCGTTTACAATCGGCCGTACCATCGCATACGCTTTCCAACGGTATACATTCGCCATTTTCACACATGAATTCCATGCTTAAGCAAGACTTTTTGGCTTTAATGTGTGTTCAAACCAAATAATTTTGAAAGAAGGTTTTTTGGTTTTATTGTGTGATTTTTTGGATTTTCGAACGAAATAAAATATTCAAATTTATGATGTAAATAATGTATGCATAGAGTAAAGATTTGTTTTGTGATAAATGTTGCATAGAAGAAAAATTATTTTTTTCAGTGTATGTACAATGCAATGAAAATGAAAAAAAGAAAGAAAAAAAATTTTTTTTTTTGTCAAGTGATGAAGAAAATGTGTTTCAAAAATAAATTTAAAAAGAAAATTGTAAAATTGACAACAAAGTTAACAAAACAATAAAAACAATTGACTAAAAATTATATACAAAAATTATTTAAAAAAAAATATTATAATAAAACACAACAAGTTACACACAAAATAAAATATTTACAGTGTATATTTCCAATAGCCCCCCCCTCGACATTTAACACAAAAAAAACTTTTTTAATTCAATTTTGGTTTTATAATTTCCTACAGTGTAGGACCTCAAATTGATACAAGGCATAGGGAGAGAGAACCATGTGAAGTTTAGATGAACTTGGGCATTATGCGTCTAAAGGCATGTAATTGAAAGAATACATGGCCTGGTACTTTTTTTCTCTGGTACTTTTATTTGGTTTTTCCTTTAGTACTTTTTTTTAATATTTGTATTTGTTTTCCTTTTGTACATTTTTTATTAGAAGTTTTATCTACGTCTGTTTTACATTATACAGTTGCTGTATTGTTGAAAGTACTTTTCTGACACTTTTATTGGTACTTTTATTTGCTTTTTTCCTTTAGGATTTTTGTTTTATTGGAGGTTTTAAATTGTATCTACGACCTTTTTACATCACACGGTTGCTGTATTGTTCAAAGTACTTTGCTGGTACTTTTATTTGCTTTTTTCTTTTGGTACATATTTTATTGAAAGTTTTAAATTCTATCTAAGCATTTTTTACATCAAACGGTTGCTGTATTGTTCAAAGTACTTTTGTGGTACTTATATTGGTACTTTTATTTGCTTTTTTCCTTTGGTTTTTTTTTTATTAGATGTTTTAAATTGTATCTAAGCATTTTTTACATCAAACAGTTGCTGTATTGTTCAAAGTACTTTTCTGGTACTTTTATTTGCTTCTTCCTTTGGTATATTTTTTTATTGGAAGATTTAAATTGTATCTACGACCTTATTACATCACACGGTTGCTGTATTGTTGAAAGTACTTTTTTTGTACCTTTTTTTCTTTTACTTATTATGGTACTTTTTTGTAAATTTTCCATTCTTATAGCTCTCTGTGCATAAAATAGTATTTTCTTCCATTTGTTTTCTATTGGATTTTTAGGATTGTAGGCCTTTTATACAGAAAAGGGTTGATGTGCGACATGGAAAGTACTTTTTTCTTCTTTTCTGGTACTTTTTTTACTTGCTTATTAAGGCACTCTTTTGTGTGCTATAATTTTATTGGAGTTCTAAAATTCTTAAAATTTTGATAGATCTCTCTGCACAAAATATGATTTTGGCATGGTTTCTAGTACTTTTCTTGGAATTTTTGTTTGTGGTACTATTTTTAGTACCGTTTTTTTTTGTTCGTCACGTTGATATTTTTTTCTTTTATGCTATTTTTGGAGTTCCAAAAATCCTAAAATGCTTACATCCCGCTTTGTTTAGAATAAAGGCCATACAGATATGGATTTAAAGTACTTTTGCGACACTTTTCTTCTATTTTTTTTTTGGCTTATAAAATGTGGGATACTTTCCAGTTATATTGCTTTTATAAAATTTTAGTTATATTTCTTTTTAAAATTTTTGTCAGTTTTTTGGTACTTTTTTCTATTTTTTTCTGTACAATTTTGGTACTTTTTTGGTACTTTTTGAAAAAAATTTAACAAAAATTTTTTTTGTTTTGGATTTTATTGTTTATCAACATGAATAATAAATAAAATGAATAAAAAAAAATAACTGTCAAAAGTGTAAATTTTTTCTTTACACTGTAGCAAAAAATTTTTCTTACACTGTAAAAAATTTTTCATGTTTAATTTTCTTTCTTTAGCCAATTGTTTGTAAATTTCTTAACTTTGTTAGGGAAATTAATTAAAAACAAAACAACAAAATAAATATTAAATACAGTGTATTAATTTTTTAAACTCACTGTACTAATTTTTTTTTTAAAAATTTTGTTAAATGATTAGTAAGTGTATGTATGTACATGTGGCCTTTTGGGTTAATGAGTTTTTTTTTAATAAATTTGTTTATTTTATTAATTTTTAAACATGCAAACAAATTTATTAAAAAAAAATAATCTTCGTGAGATGAGCAACGAGAAAAAGGAGTTTGCGAGGAGCGAGAGGAGAAAAGGCAATGAATGACATGATTTGCTGTGTTGTAAAACCTTGCTTTTCGGATGTGGGTTTTTTGTGTATGATTGTTTTAAAACCTACTGGGGGCTGGGGTTGTTGTAGTTGTGGTGGTCGAGGTGGTAGATGTTGTAGTAGAGGTGGTGGCGGGTGGCCTGGTGTTCCTTGGCGTTATGGCGGTGGTGTTTAGTTTTACAATATTAGCCGGTGCAGGCGATTCGGTAGAGGGTCTTCTCTTCTGTTCTGCAAGATCAGCACGATATTGATCGCAATTCATCTCATCGGTCATGTCATTACAGTGATAGAAACCATCACAACGTAAATGCAAGGGTATACACACATTATTGCCACAACGATATTGTCTTTCAGAGCAGGGATTTTGTAGATTGGCTTTGTTATAGATGCCCGGATGATAATGATAATAATCGTGCATATCCAACTCATGTAAAGAACCAACACCACCACCTGGCCTGTGGCTGGAACCATAGGGACGTGAGTGGTAGTAGCTGGTAGGCGGGGCCGAGGTGGAAGGACGTTTGTGATGTGATGCATAGTCTCTAATGATTTCATCCTCATCGAAGATATTTTGATTAAAATCGTGCAAATCTGTTTTAATTTTTTTTTGGGTTTTTTTTTATTTGCCCGTTTACCATAAACCCGCATGCAAATCCAAATTTTTTTTTTAATTTTTTTTGGGGTTAAAAATTTGTTATAAAATCAGACATGCATGTTACATTAGGCAGCCAATTTTATTGTTTTTTTTTATATAATTTTTTGTTGTTGTTGTTAATGGTGGGGGTGGTAGAGAAGAAGTGGTATCCAATTTATAAAAATTTCGGTTTTCAAAATTTTTTACAGTGTGCAGTTTACAAAAGAAACAGAATTTTTGTTTGTTTGTTTGTTTTTTTCAAGGTTAAGTTTTAACCATAACCACACATTTTCAAAAACGTATAGAAAATATAAAAGAAAGAAAAAATTAATTTTGAATACAGAATTGTTATGAAAAAAAAAAGAAAACAAATTAAAAACTTATTAACAACAGGGTACAGAGACAAAATAGTAGAGAAACTAGCAACAGAGACGAAAAAATTATTGCAAATACAGCAAATACTAAAAGCCTTAAGGGAAGCTTAGAAAAGGTTAAAATTAATCTTGGGGATTAGCCACCACCATACATAGACAAAGAACAGAGAAAAATATAACTTACCACAATCACTTTCATCGGAATAATCATCACAATCATAGATGTTATCGCATACCTCACGATAGGGTATGCATTGACCATTATTACACCGAAATTCAAAATGTTTACAATAGTCAGCACCCTCACTGTCATCACCACCTTTCAGGTGGGCACAGGAGAGGCACAATGAAGGAACAAAAGTGTTATTTGTTAACAATAATAGGGTGGTGGTTAATTTAGATGCATGCAAAGTAAATTTGAAGAAAAACCAAATAAAAAAATACATTAACAAGGAAAAATATTTACAAAGTTTACATTCACAAATTTAGGGAGAAAAAAATTAATAATTCGTTTAAATAAACATAAACCAAATGGAATGGAACAAATGAAAAACATGATTTCATGAATAATAAAAATTTAATAAAAAAAAAAACTTTAAATGTAATGAAAAATTAAACTTTTCTATAATAGAAACGAAATGGAATGAAACAAAATGGTTAAATAATAACGACGACATATTGTTTTAATAACTCTTTTATCAACAAAAACACTGAAAAACTAATTTCTTATAACATGGAACGAAATGGCATGAAAAACTATTATTAAAAACCATTAAATATCTTTATAAAATTTTAATTTATAATAAAGTGAGTGAGGAAAATTCACCTAAAATTGACAAAAATGTTTAAAATAAACAAAGTGGAATGGTATCATATAATTTTATAAGAATTGAGTACAACAAAAAAGCTTTGAATATCAAGAAACAGACTAAAATACTGATTTCTTATAACAGGGAACGAAATGGAATGGAAAATTAATATTAAAAACCATCAAATATCTTTATAAAATTTTACTTTATAATAAAGTAAGTGAGAAAAATTCACCTAAAATTGATCAAAATGCTAAAAATTAATAACCTTTGAAAAGGAACAAAGTGGAATGGTACCATATAATTTTATAAGAATTGAATTGAATTGATCAAATACAACTAAAAAGTTTTGAATATCAAAAAACAGTTTAAAATACTGATTTCTTATATAATGGAACGAAATGGAATTAAGTGAAATTAAACAAAGTGGAATGAAGATATGTTGAGAATATTTTTCTGTTGCAAAAATGAAATTTGTTTGATAAAAGAAAAAGGAAATAATCTCAAAATCAAAATAAAAAAGAGTATTTGATCAAATTACAATAATAGGAATAAAATGGAATGAAACAAAATGTTTAAAACTTATGAATGGCTTTAAATTAAACAGAAAAATGGAATGAATTAATGAATGATTTTCAAGATAGTTTATGTATGATATGTATTAAAAACCAAAAACATGTGTATTTTCTTTATAAAACCTAATTCGTATTCAAACTAAGAAACGAAATGGAATGAAACTAAATTTTCCTACAAAATTTCAGAAATTAAGAAAAATTACTTGAAGTCAGTAGGTTTGTTTTAACGTAGAAACAAGATAAAAACTATGCACCATTTTTACAGGGAACTAAATGGAATGAAACAAAATTTCATTTTAATGAACGCATGTTTTCTTTTTCTTCTGCTATTTCATTTCCGTTTTGAATTCCTAATATACGTATTATTTGCTTTACAAATCTTAATAAACTTGACTGAGAATTTAAATCAACTTCAACGTCAAAAATGGACGCTATTTTTAATACCAAACAAACAGACCGCTTGCAATCTTGAATGCAGTACAACCACGTGGGCTTCATTAGCATATTCGTTTACATTAATAATTAATCGTATTGATTTATTGAATGAAACAAAGAAATGTATTAATTTGCTTAGATATTTGAATTGAACTATAAATTATTTATGACTGTTAAATATCTGAGACTAATTTTAATTTTTATTTTACATTTCAGCTCAAACAAAACAAAGCTTGAAAGCACATTGTTTGAAAGGTAAGAATCTATTGAAAAATATCAAAAAATATTCAATTTTTTTATGAAAGAAACGTAATGGAATTAAAAAAATTAATTGAAATGCTATACTGCCAATAAAATAATTGAAAAAACTAGGTATTTATATAAAGAAACGAAATGGAATGGAACACTATATTTTTACTATTCGAAGTAGCATTCCAATATTGTATTCTAATTGGTTTGTAAAATTTAAAAATTCTTTTGCTATACATTTTACTTTGGAACGTTATTGAATGAAACACTATAATATATTGGTTTCTTAAGATTTAAAAATTCTTTTGCTATACATTTTCCTCTAGAACGTTATTGAATGAAACGCTATAATATTAAAATTTTTTATGGTGTATGGGAATGGAACATGTAATTGTAATTCTTTATTTCTGATTTAATTTTTAAACGTTAAATGCTATTTTTAGCTTTTATTTGATTTTATTTTTTTTTTTTAACAATTTCAACACGTTTCTGAGCAATTGCATGAATTTCAAAATGATTGG
The DNA here is from genome assembly GCA_930367235.1 of Sarcophaga rosellei. Lineage (NCBI taxonomy): Eukaryota > Metazoa > Arthropoda > Insecta > Diptera > Sarcophagidae > Sarcophaga > Sarcophaga rosellei. The sequence goes on along the minus strand of OV884018.1, from coordinate 6,844,163 downwards.
CGTATTTATTTATGAATGAACTGGTATTTCATTATAATTCTTTACAAATCATTTCTAATTTTACTATAAATTCCCTTTTTTTTTTGATCCATGAAGTGTTGGAATTTTATTAATCAAATGCTGTTTTAAACGGGTGCAACTAAAGCTACACCGTTGGCATAATAATGAGTTGAATTTTACATTCATTGCAAATTAACAAAAAAAAAATCAAAATGACGGCACTTGTAATTAAAAAAATAGTTTCATTATGTTATAAAAAATAACAAAAAAAAAAGCAGAAAACTAAGAATGAGAGAAAAATTTTAAAATGAAATAAAATGAAGAGGAAATCAAAGTATTTAAAAAAAAAAATATTTTTCGGGAAAACATTTTTCCTGTTTGCAATAAAATTTTTGTCATATCTGAAGTGTAATTAAAAAATGTTTGTATACTCTTTAAACACCTGAAATTTTGTTAATCAAAAGCCTTTTAAATTACCTAAATACAGTAAGAATTACTCAAGTTATGACTAGTTTCGTAAGCGAACCACTTAATTAATATTACTCATACGCCATAGAGGCTTTAAAATCAATTTTTTGTTTTAAGGATTAAATAATAAGTTTTTCCAAAAATTGTTTCTCTGTAAGCTCACCATCACAATGCCTTTCATCTGATATATCCTCAGGACAATCTATATTACCGTTACATCTGAAAGTTTTTGATAAACAAGTGCCATCATCACATTGCCATTTATCATGTAAGCAGGCTATTTTTTGCAAAAAAAAAATTATTTTTTTTAAATTCAATTTAGAAAGAGAGAGAGAGTAAAGAGCATAATTAAATAAATTTGCAACACAAACATACGACATCCTTCCTCATCCGAACGATCGTGTGGACAATCCGTATGACCATCACAACGATGAACAATAGAAATGCAAGTATAATCACGGCATGTAAATTTGCCTTTTGGGCAAAAAAATTTTACTTTGGGTACAACTAGATACAGGTTTAATAGAAGGATTAATTTTTTACATAAAATTGAGGTTAAAAACGATATGGAATTTTAGAGCAAAAAATGGTAAGAAAAAAAAAACAAGAAAATACACACAAGGTTTGAGAGATTAGTGAAAAATGATTTTTTACAAGATAGTAACACGAGGCTATCTATGATAAATGGTTTAAAAGCCGTTTTTAAAAAGCCATTCATACTTACTGCTATCACAGTGCTCTTCATCATCGCCGTCTAGGCAATCGATTTTACCATCACAGATTTTGGCCTCACTGATACAATTTATACCATCTCTACACTGGTATTCAATATCACTACACTCGGCCGCTTTTTGGGTTTTTTTTTTTTTTTTGATTTTTCAAAAAGGTTGGTTAGTTGGTTAAATTTTGAACCCCAGTTTCATACAAAGGCATGCACATTTAGGCAGCATTGTGTTAGTAGTAGTAGTAGTTGTTGTTGTTGTTTTTAATAAATCCATTTAAGGTTTAAAAATTAGCCAAGGTTAGTTTATGACAGCATTAGGAAATAAATTTAAGATTTTTAACAATTATAATTTATAATAAAAGTTTACATATTTATAATAAAATTTTGTACTAAAGACTTAATATTTACATTGTAAAATACTTTACAAATACATACATAATTTTTTAAATCTAATAAGTTAGTTTTTAAAATATATATCATACACTAAACAAGTTTTGCTTAAAAGCTTAAAAAAAGCCTCAATTATTTACAATTCGTCCTACGTAATAAAACAATAAAAGTTACCATTAAAATCATTTTTTAAATACTTACGGCATCTTTCATCCTCATCATCAGCATCGGGACAATCGGGTACACGATTACAGCGTTTACTGCCATCAATACAGTCACCAGAACGGCATTGGAATTCATTGGGTTTGCATTCTGTTAGAAAGAAAAAAAATTTGTTTTTTAAATTTTGTTTTTGCCTTTGGATTTTATTTAACAAAATTATTTTCTAAACAAATTCTTATATATGCTATGAAAGCCAGAAATATAGGCTTTCAAAATCAATTTAAATTTTTAAAATATTTACAAAATTAACAAAGTTATGAGGACTTTTTCGAAATTACCCAGAAATTAATATTAATCATACGTCTGCGTAAGAAAAAAAAATTATTTCTTAGAAATTTTGTTTAACAAAATTACTAACTAAACAAATTGTTATGTACGCTATGAAAGCGTATGATGTAAGTTTTCAAAAGCAATATAAAATTATAAAATGTTTTAAAAACTATCCAAGTTATGAAGAATTTTCTCCGGGTCCTCTGGAATTATTATTAATCATACGTCTGCAGGGTAAAGTTAACTTCCGGAAACAAGCATTATATAAAGGAGAACTTTCAAAAGTAACAGTTACCGTTATTTCACGCCTATTTTGATTTTAATGCATGAAAAGTTTCCAGAAGAGTAATTCCACAATCAAGATCATGCGATCAAGATCAAGCAGCTAATTCTCTTACGGTGAACGATTTGAAAACCATCATTTAGGCATTTAGAAAAACTGATCGAAATGTTTCATGAAAGATTCAATCTCCAACATGTTCCGATTGCCTCATTTAAACTGGGTAGTCTCCTGTGACTTTACAGGAATGCTCAGCTTAATAAGAGTATGTGCAATATTTTTAAGCTAAAAAGACGACTGATTGTTTCTCTATTTTTCGCATAACTGTGTATGTCATTAGAAGGTATCCCGATAGACTGGGCATCTCCTTGAGTGACTTCTACAGCAGTTGCGAACCCTTCAACACACGATATTTTAGGTTCTTGTCTTCTTCTTTTCTGTCAGTTTTGCTTGAACTGTGCGAAATCAGGATTATTTTACTGTTTAAGCATACATTTTTCCATAAAAACTAATAATTAAGCCCCTTAACATAGGCTTTAAATTTTTAAGCTTATACATACTGAGCTAAAATTTAATACCCCTTAAATTATACTTAAAATTTTTTTAAATAAACATTATTTTTAAGCAAATCAACTTAAAACTATATACGAGTACGTGAACAAATTAATGAGAATAATAAGACTTTCATATTAAGAAATATCCTTCAAGTATGCTACATTTTTTTTTGGTATTTCCTCCTAACGGTGGACAGTTTCTCCTGAAGTTAATTAAACTTAATTTAATCCGTACTTTTATGATACTTTTCAACTCTGTATTAGTATTTCACTAGGCTAGGGTCATCTAACACTTGAAAAGTTTACGCTTAGAATTCTTTATAGATTTTCCATTTATTTATTATGTTTCATGGGCTTAAGGGTTTGAAATTGCATCCTGTTGCTTCTTTATTAATTGTTGGCATTTTGGCACAAGAAATTCTGTTTAGGTCTTTTGATCTTTTCTTTACACTTTTTGTTGTTCTCTGTTGGCCAAAAAGAAATGTTAAGCATTGAAATTCAACAAGTTAAAGAAAGTATTTGTGTTCGTCGAAACAAAACAAACTCCTAATTTGGCAGGAAACTGAAGAATACAAAAAGAAAGAAAAAAATAAATTTTGAATGTAATCCTTATAACAAATAAAGCAACAACCTTGTAAAGGTTTTTCTTTCTTTTTTTCGTTTTTCGTCTCTTGTGCTCTACAACTCTCCCACCCTTTATTGTTAAAAGGATTATAGTGTTGGTTTTAAGGATTTCTTTAACAAACAAATCTTTGCTTTACTCTTCTCCTTTATTTGTACGAAGAAGAAAACAACGAAGATTTGTTGAATGTCGAAAAGGAAAAAATATTGAAAAAATTTACAATAAAACTTTAACATGTTGTTGGCATGTAATGAGATTTTGCTTTTAGGTAAACAGTATATGGAGGAGAAAAAAATCTTCTTAAAATAGAAATTTTTTTTTTCTTTTCCTTACAAGATTTTTTAAAAATTTCTTGTAACGGCAAATTAAATTAGTTGTGTTTATTAAACTCTAAATTGTCTTTTTTCAATAACCATTTAAATTTTGGAAATATCTTTACAACTAGTAGAGTTACAGACATTTTTCTCTAGGCCTTAATTAGTCTTGACAACTTTTTAGCAAGGGTCACAACCAACCTAGCTGCTCACTTGCTGTATGTACTAATTTTATACATGAGTGGCGAAACGTACAGTTTAATGTAGACTCCGGAAGACAGATTTTTGAGACACCTTTCTCAGGAATTTTATTTACTCTCGGAGATTTTGCCAGAAGGCTCCTGATATTTTTTTCAGATTTCGTTTTGTTCGAGATGTCTAAGCTGGGGTTTGAACCACGGTCTCATGTCTAATAACCTAACACAGTACCTACTAGATTACGACTAAGCTTTTATAAGGCAGTGCCTTATTGCTTCGATAAAAAGACGAAATAAATCTCTAAAGTAAGAAACCCTAACAACTTTCTTGATCTGGATTTCGATGCCAACAGATATTGTCTCCTTCTCTGATATATGCCGTGTCCCATGACCGCCCTTGAGAGATATTTAAAGATTCTGCTGTGAAAGGCCACGGAACATTTGGTGTTTCCTCTCCTTCAATTCGTCAATATTTTTCTGCCATTAAAACAGACCAAGTCCAATTTAGTTTTGGCCTGGCATTGTCTTAATTTTGATGTTTCCTCTTGTACAATTCTGGTTTGCTTTCTTCATTCCTGACCTTAAGCAAGTCGACTTGTTGGCTGTAGATTTTAGCATAGTAAAGGTGCACTGAGACCTCTGGACACATGTTTCATAATGTCGCCGCTGGTTGCAATTATTTCAAACGATTTGGTGTAAAACTGTATTTTGTTGAGTCTCAATTCTTCTCAATTGGAGATGGTAGGGTCAACGCAATTGATTCAAAACTCAATTGAGTATGGCAGAAGTCAAGTCAGAGCACATGAGAAATGTTAGAGGCCAGATAATTGCGATAGAAATATTGTATCGTGGTAATAGTAGCTGAGATATTATAGGTAACGTACGTTAGATGTGATCGAGAGCTGGACAAAACCGCGAGGAACGTTTTGTACAATTTCCGCTGACTATTTGCAGTGCAGAGAAGTTATTGTTGGCTGATGGCTTTCGACCTGAATCTCTCTATTTGGAAAACAATTGAAAGAGATGGTACGGTTAAGCGGTTGCGATTAACGAAGTTTCTTTTGCGGTCTGCTTCACACCGATGATTGGTTGGATGGCGTACATAGGCTGCAATAGTTATTTTAGCTTGTGCTGCCTTCCGTGAGAGAGAATTTGAATTTTTTCAAAGATTTTTTTCCTGATTAAAAATTATATTTTATGGAAATTATTTCCTTGCCTTTAAGTCTACATAAACTTGGCTTTCTTTTAAGATTTTTAATTAAAAAATATTTCAATATTTACTGCCAGAAAATGCAGTTTTTCTTTAATTATTCATTAATTAATATCAATCATACGCCTTCATTTGGAAAAAAAAAGTTCCATTTAAAGAAAGTTGCTCTGAAAACTGTCTTGTTTAAGCTGCAAGGAAAATAATGTTGATTTCTTTACATTTTTCATATTTATTCGATTGCTGTGAGCTGTGTGTGCTGGCCATAAAACTTCATTTGCATTCAACGAAAACATGCAAATTTAATGATTTCTTTTTAAAGAAATTGAAGAACTCTAAGGAAAAACTTTATATTTGTTCCTGTTGTCATTTGTAAGGCGGTCACAAAAAAAAGTAAAAAACTTTTACCCACAATAACCCTATAAATGTCTCAATGATATCTGCAATGCGCTTTAAAATCATGGTTTGCTTAGCGATTACTAACCAAAACATTTAAATTCAAGCCATTTTATATGGCAAAGTTTATAAACATTGACTTGATATTTCTTTTGCTGCCTTCTTTTCTCTTTTAATGATTGTCATAAGGTAGGCAAAAGACAATAGTTTTGTTATTTTGTAGAAGAAATGAAAACAAAGTTAAATGAAGTTAACTTCTTAAGAAAAATAATAATTAATATAGTAAATATATAATTGAATCCCCCCCATCAGCCTAAAAGTATGCAAAGATATTTTGTTTTTCGTTCTACCTTTAAACCGCCCTGTAAATAGGCAATAGTTTAAAAGGGAATAAAAAAACTTTTAATTGAAGTTCCACAAAAAAAAACCATTACTACAGACAACATAATGGCAAGTCTATTTGTATGTACATTTATTACCGTTCCTAAAAGTATGCTTTAGTTTTATTGTATCAATATTTACAGTTTGTGATTAAGGAGCAATAACCTTTATTTAAATTATTAAGCAGTATAACTCCAACTTTTTCTAATTCAATATGTTTTGTTTTAAAAGATTATAATTTTGTTTACCTAAAAGTAGGCTTTAAAATTTATTTCCCCCCTAGAAGTAGTCTATAAAATTTATATATATTAGAATATATTAACCAATAAGCTAACAATCGTGTTAACAATATACCCTCATGCTTCACAATAGAGCTGTCTCAGCCTGAATGTAGGCAATGTATTTGTATTTTCCCAAAAGTTCTCAAAAGTAATACGAAAATCTTACGATTTAATTATATTACAATTTACTTTTGAATTTTATAACTCCTACACCTTTATTTCAATTGAATGCCAATTAATATTTTCTTTTTTTTCTCCCCTAAAAATATGCTTTGAAAATGATTTTGTTTTAAACAAAGTTTAAAAAATGTTCTCACAAAAATATATCAATTTGTATTCTCTCACGCCTTAACTGTAGTTATTTGTTTATTCCCTGATTATCATGTTAAGCCTAAACATATGCCGTGAAATTTCTAAATGTCTGTGTATTGTTAACTTTTAAGTATAGACGTGTGAGTAAACAGGATTTCAGCATTTTTAAACAACACCTGCTATGCGTAGATGTTAAACTAATGACGTTAATCTGCCTTTTGCTTTTCTTTCATCCCCCCTCTTTCTTTGTCTCTCTCTCTCTCCCTCTTTCTTTCTACATTTACCATATTTTACGCTCTGCCTAAGGTTACAAGTACGAGTAATTGTTTGGTTGAACCAACCAATTTGACTGCCTAAAGGCAAGAAAATATTTCCTACATTGAATGGCAAAACATTACAGCGAATGGTGGCCGTTAAATGCGTTGCAATTAATTTGCCGGAAAATAGGCAATGATTTGTCGCAACTAGGAAGTGGTGACATTTTGAAATTTCTCACAACTATTAGGAAAACAGAAAAAGCAATAAGAGAGTTTTAGGAAAAAAGGAAAATGAGTATCCAAAAGTATGCAACACAATATTTTCTAAAAATTAAAAACATTGTACTTAAAATATGCAATGCAATTGGTTGTAAATGATTTTTGGAAAGTAAAATAGAGTCATAATAATATAAAGACCAACATAATTCTAAATAATTTTGCATTTTATAAAAAAAATATCCTCTGAAATATGCTTTAATTTTTTCTCTGCTTTTATTGAAACCTTAAATTAAGCTAAAATGTAAAGCAAAATAATTTTATTAAATTCAATAAGTGAGAAGAAGAGATAAGAAATTATGCTTTAAATCCCTGATGAATATTTTCTCTCCCCCCTAAACGCATTATGTTAAGAGAGAGCTAGCTAAGGAGAAAGAAAAGCTTGTTTAAGTAATTTTTGCACTACTTAAGCCATAATTATATTACATTTTAATGCAAAATTGTTAAGAAAATTTGCTATTAAAAGCACAAAAAAAGGAAAAATACTGAGAAAATATCTAGAAAATGAAAAAAGGTGTTAGCAACACTTAAATAATAAGAATTTTTCAGTGTTCAAGGCAAGGAAAAATACTTAATGGCTTGAAAAAAATTCTTTTAAAATATTTTAAATATTTTAAACGGTATTTAAAGATGTTATTTTATACTTTTTGTGCTCTATGATAAAGCGATTTGAATTAAATATCAATCTAAATGTATTTTAAGCGAATCAAGATTGAGAATTTTGATAAGCTATTAGTTCAGACCTTAATTTCTCGACTTTTCTTACATTTAACCTGAAATTATGCTTTAAATTACATTAATGAGTTTTATTTTCAATACAAGTGCCATTTAACTTTAACTCTTTGAGTTATCTCTGTCTCTTAATCTTTATTAGCTAATAAATAAGAGTAATTATTCACACGCAATCAACGATTTTCGTTTAAATATCATTTTTAATAACCGTATGACCACAAAAAAACAAGACAAAAGTGAAAAAAGATGGAAAAGTATTGCCTACTTTTAGGGTGTACATCAAAGGTTAAGCATTTATTTAAATATTATTACACAATAGTTGCTTTTATTTACGTAACTTAGTTAATTTGGTTATTACAACCTTTTAGTCGGGACTACAACCTTGTTTCTCATACCATTAATGTTGTGTGTTTTAATTTTGTATGAATGAATGGCGAGACCTACAGTTTAAACTCGATTCCGAAGTACAGATTTTTCGAGAAACTATTGATTGCGATTTTATTTTACTCTCAGAGTTTTACCAGAAGACTTCATTATTTGTTTTATTTTTTGAAATACAGGCTCTCGTCAGATTAACCCAATATACTACCTATTAGTCTACAGCGTCTGTGTGTGGACTCCACACAAAATTTATTGTCTTTTTTAAAAATAATAAAAATGAAAGAAACTCGACGTGTAAAGATATAGAAAAACGATAAAAAAAAATGTTGCCTACTTTGAGGTTATTTTCTAAAATCAGCTTCTGACTTGCAAAACACACTTTTCATACAGTTTAAGGCTGAACTTTAATACGTAAAAAGTACAATTATTATTTAAAAAATGCTGATTTTCTAAAACTAGGAAAAATTTCTTATTTTTCTTAAGCCTGAAAATATGCAATTTATTTGTATTTTTTTGCTTTGTAGTATTACAACAAAGTTGAACTTTTTTTGAAACATTGGAAGAATAATTTGATTTGATTCTTTCTGATTTTCATAAAAGAAACATGCAATTTCCAGGTATTTTTGTAGACAACAACTGCGGCTATAACACGCAATTAATAACAACAACAATAAAAAAATAATAAAATATAATGACATTAAAGTTTGACATTTTATGGTTATAATAAAAGTATTATCAAATTGACAGGTTATTTAAATTATAAGATAAAGTCAAAAGAAAAAAAAATAAAGCATATAGTTAAGGGTAAAATTTTTGAAGCATACTTTGGGGATTCAAATTAAATAGATAAATTGATTAAATGCAGTATTCATTACGTATTTGATTTTTATTTTAAAATATATTAAAAATCTATTGCCTACTAGCAGGGGTTACTGTGATTATCCCTAGTAAATGAAAACTAAAAAAGTGATATCGTGACTGTAATGAAAAATAAGCGCATCCTTTAACCTCAACTACATGTTATAAAATTGCAAAAACATTTTTAATTACCATTGGCCCACCTTTTATTATATACAAAAAGAACATGTTTATGATTTTTAAAATCAAAAAAATAAAGAAAAAAAGCTACAAAAAGAATCAATAAGTTTTTATGAAAAAAATCTATATTTCCTTTGCTTTTTTTAAATGATTTTAAAACTTCACTGTTCACATCGTAATTAATTGTCAATGTTTTCGTAGAAACTTTGTTTATTTCTTAAGCCTAAAAGTATGCTTTTAAATACTGCTGCGTGCCCACTACTAGTTCCAGTTTCAAGTGTGTCAAAATTTCTCTGGCAAATGTCTTAAAAAATGTCTTTCCTTAACTCTATGCTCTGTCTCTCACACTCTCTCTCTCTCTCTGTCTTTTACAAACACTTGTACGTAATGTTTTCCTATTTATTCTTTTCATTTTTCTCAAAGAGTTTAAGAGTAAACAGACTCTTGAATTTCTTTACAGTAACACAGTCATACATGTACTTTCACACTCAACTACATTTCTACTTAAGTTTACTTTACTTACTTAGAGTAATAACCCTCACTCTCACTCTCTCTCTTTTGGTAAGAGCATTCATTGTAAAGTGTTATACGTAAACTGTTGTTGTTTATGTATTTCGTTTGTTTTGATTTTTCATGCTATAAATATCTCTTAGGTTTGTGCTCTGAAAGTAACGGAAATGTCATCTCTCTTGAAGGACTTTCGAACAGGAGCCCATAATAAAAAGGTCAATGTAAACACAACACACAATAATATTTCCTCTACTATTATTACTCTTACTCTCTCTCTCTATCCAGCTCATGTTCTCTTCTGGGTTTTACTGTTAGTTTGTTTGTATTGTTTATTTACATCACTTTACAAGTGGTGCAGTGTGTTAGAACGAGTTTTCCAACTGCTGCTGTTTTTGTTTTGCGTGAAGTATTTGCGGACAGCAGTTATACTCTCTGTGTATATGGTAGTAATAAATTCAATTTATTCTCTCAATGGTAAAGTAATTTTACAGCAATACACCCACGTTCACACCCACCTACACACAAATTTAAACCATTATGGGTAAAAAAAAAATTTCGCAAGCAAGAGAATTTTTGTTTGTAAAAAAATTAATAAAGAATGGTTGCCTACTTTAGGGGGGATTTTTAAGAAAAATAGTAAAATATGTATTTTTTCTTACCCCATAAAGGGTTAATCCTTTGTTTTCTTATTTGTTGTGATAAAACATTAAGATTTGTGCAACTTTTTACAGCTTTTTTTATAAAATTTTACACATGTACACTTATTGTCACTTAAAGTACAGACTTTTAAAGCGTAAGGGCTCAGTTTAAAACAAGCTGAAGAGCATTCCTTCACTGTCTGGTTCAATAGTTTAAAGTTATTGCCTTGTATTTTATTTTATTATGCACTAGAATACAAATTTCAATGACTCTAGCCTGAAAGTAGGCAATTAACTTATAACTATTCTTTATTAATGTCACTTTTTCGCCAGTAATTTTTTTTAAAGAATTTTTGAAGCCCTCAACTGTAGAAATCCTAAGACTAGGCAATAGTTCTATTTGCAGTTAAAATTACAATGTATTCTGGTCCACTAAGATTCCTATTATTATTAAAAAACGATTTTTTATATAATATATAAGCCTGAAAATATGCTTTGAAATTTTGTATTTTCTGAATTACACGAACGCCTAAAAATATGCAATAATTTTAAGCTAAAAATAACCCTAAATTAAGGTTTACTTAAATTAATCTCGATTTTGTAAAGATTTCTATTAATTTTGTTAAAAAATATCGTTTTTATATCATATTTTAAGTCTTAAAATATGCTTTAAAAAAGCGTGTAATTTATATTTCTGTAATATTTGATTGACTGACTTTTTGCTGGCATAAAAAAACGTGTCAAGTTGTTAGACAACAAATGCCTCATTTAAAAATCACTTCATCTAGTGCACACACACACGTACACACTCTGACACCCAAATAAAGTGCAATAGTAACAAAATGTGAGTTTTCCTCCTCCTTTGCTATTCCTTTTGCCTACAGCCTAAGCATATGCAACAACTTAAGTAGACAAATCACACACCACAACACAGCGGCAATAAGAGCAATATAATCAAGGGGAAAAAAAATAAAATCTCAATAGGAAAACTATATGACAACTTAACATGAATGTCAACATGAGAGATGATATCAAGAGCACAGAGCATACAAACACATAGAGTGAAAGGTGGTTATGGTATATTAGCGCAAGAGGGGCTGTAACAGAGACATTAGGTTGCATTAAAATGAACACGAATAAAAACATATTTTTAGGGATCTCAACAACAGAGAATATTGAATATGTTTTCCATTGTAAAATGTTCTTAATTTCTAGATTTTTAAGCATATTGTTTACCAGTAACCCTCACATATAATTTAAAAATTTTGTTTTGGCTTATTAATGAGCTTAACAATCCTTAGCTAACAATTGTTCATTTGATTTCCCTTTTAAGTACTTTTTTTTCGTCGTTTTTCCCTCTTTCACAGCCTAAATTGCATTTAATTTTCATTGTATTTATTCAGAAAAGAAAGCAAAATACCAGCAAAAAGTTAAACCAGAAAAGTTTTTCTTTTTTCAATAATAAATTTTCATTTTGCATGTTAAATTGTTTATTTAAGGTGTAAATTGGTGTATATTCTTCTCTCTGCGGTTAAATTATTATTTATTCTGTCATTATTGAAACACATTCAAAGGACTTCAACCTTTAGAATGAATAAAAAAAAAATCAATAGAAATAACATTCAATTCTGTAAAGAAAAATATTAAAGTATGTATACATTTAGGCGTCTAAAACAGAAAAATTTTAAATCTAAAAACCTAATATCTAAATTTAGTCTGATGAGAACTTTTACTGCTTTTTAGGCGCATAGATTTGAAGAATGAAATAAAAAATTGGAAAACTATTGCCTAACTTTAGGCATTTTTCAAAATTTGCGTTTCTCTTTTTAGTTTCTCTATCCCCAGAGGATATTAATTAGACATGTATTAGAAATATAAAGGAAATTATTTAGACTGTCAATAAAATCTTAAGGAATTATTTCCTCTTAATGTTTAGGCAGCCAAAAAGTAAATTAATTGCGCTGAAATATAGGCAATACTTTTGATTTTATTTCTCCCATGGTTAAGCAATTAAATTAGACAGGTTTTAGCATATTAAGGGACAAGATATATAGCTATTTTGCGAAAATCCAAACTAAACATTTGCTAAACGATATCACTCTCCTTAAAGTATGCAACATAAGATTTTTCTATAAATTTTTTTTAGGACCAAAGCTTCATTTTTAATAAATGTTTTTAAAAAATGACAGAAAATTTTTAAGTGAAAGAAATTTTTAATAATTAAAAGTATTAAATCTACTACTTTTTTTCAAAGTGAATTAAAACCTAATTTCTTAAGTATTTTTATTTTCTTTTGTAGGATTTAATATTATATAAATGAAATTTTGAGAATTTAAAAAAGGTAGTAGATCTACTACTTTTTTTCAAAGTTAGCAAACACTGACTTTTCAAGTATTTTTATGTTCTTTTACAGGATTTTTTTTTATTATTTTAACGAAATTTTGAGCAATTATAAAAGGGTAGTAGATCTACTACTTTTTTCCAAAGTTAGCCAACTTTGACTTTGCAAGTATTTTTATGTTCTTTTGCAGGATTTTTTTTATTTAAACAAAATTTTGAGAAATTAAAAAAGGGTAGTAGATTTACTACTTTTTTTACAAAGTGAATAAAACACGATTTCTTTTATAATTTGCTGTTAATTTGCAGTATTTTATGTTATTTAATAGACATTGTGAGAAGCCTCAAAAGGTAGTAAATCTACTCCTTTTTTTCAAAATTATTATTTTCTTTTAATATAAGCTTAATGAAGGTAGAATAAATGCTTTTCTATATATAGTTGTTATGAAATTTTAAATCTATTGCCTTTTTATCTTTATATGTAAATGCTTCCATTGATAACTGTTAACAAAACAAAAAATAAGCCTTAAAATAGACCTTAAAAATATGCAAATTATATGTGCGTTTCTGTACAAAGTTTATTTAAGTTTAGCAACGGTAATTGTTAACGGAAATGAAAACTCTTGTACAATACATATGTTGTAATGTTCTAAAAGTGTCTGTCTGTCTGTCTGTGTCTGTCTTTTAACGTCTGCCTGAACTATTTATTAGAATGTATTTGTTGTTGTTTTTATTTGTGGTTTTTAGATTGTGTCAAAAACTCTTTCGTTTGCTGATAATCGTAGAGGTGGTAGAGGTAGGGCATGTAGGGAACAATGTCATCATTACGATTGCATGTTTCTGTTTCTGTATTTTTTTTTGTTTTTCAACTTTTTTCTTTTTTATAGTCATGGTTACATTTACATTAGAGTTGAAAATAGAAAAAGAAATGTCTATAAAAGTTAATTTAATGACGAATTAAATAAATTTATTTATTGGTGATATGCCAACAACAACAACAAAAAAGAATGGAATGAAATGGAATATAAACAGAAGGTTTTAATTTGAAATTATGAAAAAGCGTTGAATATTATTGCCATTTACACAGGAAGGGGGGTGGTAAGGGTTATAATAAATTCAAAATAAAATATTACAAGTGTTTTCTTTTGTTAGGCATTCAAAAAAGAAAGAAAAAAGGAATAAAAATATGATAGATTTCCTATGACATGGCCTTAACATTTTTCTCCTATTATTTTTAATTTTTCTTTTATTTTTATTATGATTTGAAAATCATTGCCAGTGTTTAGTTGGAGTTTATTATTGACTTGTTGATTTTGTTTGTCGATGTGTAAGTTCCATGTTATTTTTTATTTGGCAAATGGCCATAAATTTTATTAGAAAAGTTTCATAGTTTTTGCTTTTTTATTACAAAAAAAAAAAAAACAAAAATCAAAAAGAAAACATTTTAAAACTTAAAAGTTTAAACATTTTCCCTTTAAATTTATTGCATAGAGACTTGTTTTTTAAAAAATTCCAAAGTCTACTTTTAGGCCTCGCACAAATATTTTAATGTCTTTCTCTTTTGCCTTAAAAAAAATAAATAAACAACACACTCTCTTTCCAAAGTTTAAAACCAAACAAATACTTTCTCTTACTTGAACAATTACACTTGCATACATACATATGTACATACATACATACTTGAACAACCACAAAACTAATTCGATTTGACATCGATTAAACTTTGTAAACATTAAAATACACACTGTTTTCCCACTCTCCTGCTCTCTCTCTCTCTCTCTCTCTCTATAAGGCTCATTCTTACTAAACTAAACTCTTAATTCTAAAGGAGCTACAACAAAAATCAACAACAGCAACAACAAAAAAATACCTTTGCTTAGAGGTTGTGTTTGTGTGTTTACCTTTAAAATGTATGACAACAATAAAAAACATCAATCACAACAAAGCACTACAACCGAAAGTAAGAGAGTGTAAGAGTACGAGTACGAGGACAAGAAAAATTGTAAATAAAAAACCGATGACGTTTACATTGTCGACGACAAGTTCTACAGTATTACACGAATTACAAAGAAAAAAAAACCCGAACAAAATAATCAAGCAACAAGCGTGCTCTTACACACTTCCATACATACATACATGCTTACACACTTGTGTTAAATAAATAAACACTCTCCTTACCTATGCTGGATACCAACACACAGAAGCTAAGGAATTTAAAATTTCTTTTTTACGATGAGTTCTTTTTTTTTTTGTTCTAATGTACTCACTCTCCCTACAATACTACTAACGCTTTCCGTTAGGTTTCTTTCTTTCATTTTTTGTTGCTGTTGTACAAACGAATTCCTACAATAAAAATGCCATGTTACTCTATGACTCTATGTGACTAAAGGAAGACGAGCTGAACAGCTACAACAACAGCAACATGACAAAGGGTTTGTGGTTTTCTTGTTTACACAAAGACAACATTCACTTCTATCATCCTGCATATGTATGTATGTACAAGTATGTACGGAAAAGAGAGCAAGAAAGGGAAGACAAAAAACCAAGAGTAGAGTGTTAGAACTTGTTACATTTTACATTCGTTGGAAAAAGTGTATCCCTGTGTGTAGAGCTACATATGTATGTATGTGTTGTGCAAGGCATGTTTATGCATGTTTGTATGATGACAACGACGACATGCAGTGTTGTGTTGGTCAACAAATTATTGTTTATCACTGGTTTTATTATTGTTTTATAGCTAAAGCAGGAATTTAGTTACACACAATCACACACTCACATACATATGTAGAAGAGGACAGTACTGTGTTGAAAGAGCATTTTAAAATGCTGTTAAGTTTCCGTTTTTACTACAGCAGGATAACATTAACCCCTTTAGGAGTCATGTGTGAAACATTTTTAAATAGAAATTTTATGAAAATGGAAAATTCAAAATGGATAAATAAAATAAAAAAAAAATTAATTTTTTAAAATATAATTAATTTTTAAAACAATAAAAAAAAATTATATACATTTTAAGAAAAAAAAAAAAAAACCAAATGCATATTAAATTTTAAATGATTTAAGTTAGAGAATGAAGAGAAAATATTTAAGAAAAAAAAAAATAATAAAAATTTTTTTTTAAAAGAACAAATTTTTTTTAAAAACTTTTATAAAAAAAAACAAAATAAAAATAACGAAATACATATTAAACTAGCTGACCCGGCGAACTTCGTCCCGCCCAAAATTGATTTTTTTTTATTGCCCAAAACAGGTCACATTATATATTTATTGTAATAATTTATTGCAATAGCGCTGACGAAGTTGTAGTACTGTACTCGCTCCAAAACAAAAACTAACAGACATACATGTTATATATATGTTAGTTATAAACCATCGAATTAGCCGAATTATAGGTATCTCTTAAAGGGAAAGGTTGCCACGCCCATTTTTAGTGAGTTTGTCGATATCGACTCTACGAACTTACCCACCAAATTGCATTCGTCTACGATCAATATGTACCTAAATATTCAATTTGAAAAGTCTGCCACGCCTACTTTTTGCTATATCAAATTTTTTTTTAAAACTATCTAAACCTGACAAGCTTTCGAACAAAAATGTTAAAATCGGTCCAGGAGTTTAAGAGTTATAGGTATCACTTGAAGGGGGAGGATTGTCACGCCTATTTTTGGTGGGATTGTCGATATCGACTCTACCAACGTACCCACCAAATTTTATTCGTCAACGATCAACATATTTTAACGATTTGCCGCGCCCTCTTAACATTTAGGGATATGAAAAATAGATGTTTTTCGATTCTCAGACCTACCCGATCTGTAGACAAAATTTCATGAAAATCGGGCGATCCATTTCGGAGGAGTTTAACCACTAACACCGTGACACGAGAATTTTATATATTAGATTAAATTAAAAGATTTAATAAAATTTAAAATGATTTAATTTAGAGAATGAAAAGAAAATATTTCAGAAAAAATTAAGAAAAAAGTAAAAAATATTAATTTAAAAATAACAAAAGTTTTTAAAACAATAAAAAATAGTTTTTAAAGCAATAAAAAATGTTTAGAATATTTTTTTAAGAAAAAAGAAACAAAAATGAAATTAATAAAAGAAATTTAAGAGAATTTATATTGATTTAATTTAGAAAATGAAGAGGAAATATTTAATGAAAAATTAAAAAATAAAATTAAATAAAAAATAAAAATGTTTTTTTTTAATTTTAAAAATTTAAAATTTTTTTTTAATTTTATTTTTTTTTTTAAATTACAAAATTATTTAAAAAATTTTTTTTTAACTTTTTGTAAGAAAAAGGCAAAAAATAAAAACGAAATATCTGTGATTTAATTTAGCGAAAATATTTTTAAGAAATAATAAAAAGTCAATTATTTTTAACACAAATTTGTTAATTACATTTTTAAATTAAAAAAAAATAAATCACATTTTTAAAATAAAAAAAAAATTAAATTTTTTAATTAAAAAAAAAATAAATTACATTTTAAAATAAAAAAAAAAAGAAATTTATCATGATTTTGTCATTTCTAAATACATATGCATGTTTCTCAGCCTTGGCTTAGTTAACAAATTTTTGTTTCCATTGTTTCTCTCTGCCACTTTTATTTTTAATAAGAGAGTTAGTTAAAGAGTTAATTTTCATCATCTATGATTGTTTTTCAAGAGTGTATGTGTGTGTATGTGTGCTCGAGTGTCTCCTAGCTTTAGGATACGGATGTCTTTGTTTAATGAGCCCGAGGTTTAACTTTTTTCGCTTTTCTTTTCATGTTTTTAACTTGTTGTTATTGCTGGTTTTTTGTGTCTATTTTTGTTGTTGATTTTTGTCTACTGTTAAATGTTGACAAGTAACTGTTCAGGGTCTTTTGTCGTTTTTTTTTTGTTAAAACAAAAGCTTAAAAGCAAGGAAAAAAAGTACTCATACTCTTATTAGTTCCTCACAACACACACGCTGGTCGTGGTGGTGGTAACTTTTGGTGTCTGGCACCATGTCGTGTTATGTCTTTTAAATGTCGCTCTGCAATGTTGAAGCAGAAAAGTCACCAAAAAAAAAGTAACGGCAAAAGAAAGCAACAAAAACTTTAGTAAAAACAGCATACACCAAGTGTGTGTGTTTTGATTACAAGTTTTTGTGGAGAAAAGTAAACAAAACATATACGCGCACACACACACACTCACACAATGGCAGCTAAACAAAAATAACAACTTCCGTGGTTTGTATTATAAGCAAGGATTTATAAATTTTAAACACACAATGAAAGCAAAAAAGAGTAAGAGAGCCGGCCGAGCCCTGAGAGCCTTTATAAAATTTTAAATTTTTAATTATTGAGAGATACGAACGCTTACCCTGTTTAGTTGTTTTAAAAAAATTTATTTTTAAATTTAAAAAAGACTTTACATACCTGCAAAGAGAGAGAGAAAAAAGAGAAATTAAAATAAATTCTTATTTAAAAAAATATTTATAAATAAAGAAAAATATTTATTTTTTTATTATTTAAATCCATAAATTTTTATTTATTTTCATATAAAAATCATCAAACAAAACCAATAACAGTTTAATGATTTACGGTTCTTTATGTTTTAATTGAGAGGGAGGAGCAAATAAGAGATTTTTATCTTATAAACAATTAAAATATTACACTCGTAACATAACAAACAACAGAAAAAAAACACAAACAAATTGTTGGTCAGTCATTTCGTAAAGCTACAAACAGGTTTTGGCCACACAGTTACCCCTAAAAAAATTCGTGTGTTTTTTTTGGTGTTATAAAAGAGCCTAAAAAGGAGAGAGAGAGAGAGTAGTAGGGGAGTAAAATGGGGAGACACACGAAGTAAAATATCAACTTGAATGTGTAAGATAACGTCCAAAAAGAGTCATCAATCAAAATTGTATATTTAAATATTACAACAACAACACTATGCATATATATTTATATGCATATTTATTTATGTATGTATGTGTGGTATGACCAATTTGATTCAATAGCCATAAATATCAAATAAAAAAATATTATTAAAAAGCCTTTGTAGTAGTAGTGTGGGTGTCGTATTTTTTCTCGGTCCAAAAGCCATTGAAAAAGGGTAAGTTTACAATTTTTTTTTCGGTTGCTTTTTTCTCGTTTCGTTTAAAGTGTTTGGTGGTGGTCAAATATTATATTGCGTATGTGCCTGTGTTATTGTTGTTTTTGATCAAGAGCGGATAACCATAAAAATTGAAAATAATTTCATATTTTTATCAATAACTTTAGCTATTGTTTTTTTCTTTTTGTAGTTTTGTTTTGTTGTTTATTTATTTATTTATCTATCGTTATGGTCATGTGATTACTATTACACATACATACATATAAACATTTTTCTTCTCGTTTTGTTTTTAAATCATAAATTGTGTGCATATTTGGGGCTTTTATTTTAAAGTAAAGCTTTTAAATGAATATGTTTTGATAGCATAAAGCATATTTTAGGGGGATGTGTACTATAATATAAAATTAATCAAAAACAAATAATCTTGATTTGTTTAAACCATTAAACATATACGTACATACATATGTAAGTGATATAATGGTTTACAAATTTTTTAACAAAAAGTAGGATAGCAAACTCGAAAGACACTTGTTCAGAACACGGCTTGATATATAAGGGCTAATTTTTTAAGAGCTATAGAAAAATTAAAAAACAAAAACAAAAAAAAAAAAATAAAATCCGTATTTGAATCGATAGTACGGTCCATATAATTTAATGTTTGAAGATTATTTCATGCAAATGTTGACCGCGACTGCGCCTCAAATGATCCATCCGCTTAGTCCAATTTTGACATACTCTTTCCAACATGTCGGCCGGTATCTCACGAATAAATGCTTCAATGATGTCTTCCAATGCGTCAATTGAAGCGGGCTTGTCTGTATAGACATGAGCTTTAACATAGCCCCACAAAAAATAGTCTAAAGGCGTTAAATCGCACGATCTAGGCGGCCAATTGACCGATCCCGAACGTGAAGTAAAATGTTCACCGAACTTGCCTCTCAATAAGTCCATTGTTATGCGTGCTGTGTGTCATGTAGCACCGTCTTGTTGAAACCACATGTCATGCAAGTCAAGCTCTTGCATTTTGGGCAAAAAAAGTTGGATAACATCACACGGTAGCGCTCATCATTCACAGTTACGTTACGATTCGCAGCATCTTTGAAGTACGGTCCAATGATGCCACCAGCCCATAAACCGCACCAAACTGTGATTTTTTCTGGATGCATTGGTAGCTTTTGCAATGCTTCTGGCTGATCTTCACTCCAAAATCGACAATTCTGCTTATTTACGTATCCCGAATAGCCGCTTCAGTGGATCGATTAAACTGACCATAAAATGGAAGAAGCGCGCGATGAACTTTCTTAACAGAGCACGCATTTTGATAATAAAATTCAATGATTTGCAAGTGTTTTTCGTTTATAAGACGATTCATGGTTAAATTATAGACCAAACTGAAGATGTTTGACAGTGAAACAAAACACGAAACGTGCGTGAGCTGTTTAAACCAGTGTTGCCAAAAAGATAATAGCTAAAAAATCACCCTTTAGTTTGAAGTTTGCCAGAGTAACTGGATTGTACGAGGATACTCTATGTTGATTTTTAAACGCTTTTTTAAAATAGCATTTTTCTATATTTTGTATTATTGTTTATATCAAATGGCAGATAAATCCATTTAAGTGCAATTTATTAAAAATAGGTGAATTTAAGGCACTTCCGAAAAAAACGCTTTTTCGAAAATAGCAATTGTGTTTCTTTCTTGTGCAGATTTTGAAGTTATTTCTTAATACCAGATGACAGATGGCTTTTCTTAAATAAATTTTGTTAAAAACCTGCAGGTTTGAGGTTGTTCTGAAAAAACGCTTTTTTGAAAATAGCATTTTTTTTTCTTTCTTGTACAGATTTTGGACTTATTTCTTAATACCAGATGACTGATGGCTCTTCTTCACTAAATTTTGTTCAAAATTTGCATATTTAAGCTTGTTCTGAAAAAACGCTTTTTTGAAAATTGCGAATTTTTCCGTTTTTGTGGCAGAAATTTGTAATTTTTTTATTTCAATTGACAAATGTTTCTCTTTATAAATTAAAAATTGGTAGAAATTTGTCGATACTAGCATATTTTTGAAAAAGCGCTTTTTTAAAAATGGCGTTTTTTTAAATCCATGATTAATTTTTTTTAAATTTAAAATTTATTTTGTTGTGAATCTTATGATTAATCATTTGATTGCATAAAAATTAGAATGTTTTTATAGTTCTTCATTAAAATTCTAAAAGTCACTGCAGGTGTTTGAAAATTTGTGAAATTTTATTAAAAATTCTCAAAAACAATGAATTTTTCAAATACTTTAAATAATTATTTGAAATTAATCTTTAGCTTATATTTAATGGTAAAATATTACACAACTTTTTGTTTGAATCATTTCATTTCATTAAAAAAATAAAAAAAAAAAACAAAATTTAAAAAATCGCTTTTTTTCAAAAGCCAACCGAATCCCAACCCTTTTGGCTAAAACATGATTTTTCCTTCAAAAAGGCCATTAAAATTGTTTTTTTTTTCTCTCGATTTTTATGCAAATTTCCTTTATTTTAATCTTTAAAAACATGATCAGTATGATCACACTGTGATGATGATCAGATCAGCATGCATGCATGTATGCATGAGAAGAGCATATGCAATCGTATTTTGATTGGAAAAACGTGAGCATAAGAGTGTCAATAATTGATGTGATTTAAACAGCGTTAAGCTGCTCATTTTTTCATAGTTGTTTGTATGCAATTTAAACGATTTAAACGATGACAAATTCTGAGAATAGTTTTCTTTGATTTGCTATTCAATTTTGTTTTGTAATCTTTAACTCGGGATCATATTTTAATAAATCATGCAGAAAATTGTTGTCATCAATATCATCAGCTATATGCAACAACAACAATAACAACAGAAATACTTGAGTTTAATAATTTTCCAATAAAATTTGCTGGCATTCTTGTTGCTGGGTTGCTTGGCAATGTCTTGTCTTGGCTTTCAAATGCCATGGTTTTGTGTGTGTGCGTGTGTGTGTGTGCTTTTTATCTGAAAAATTTCATCTCACTTGACATGATAAATTGTAACGCATTGTGATTCTTATTGTTTTTGTTTTATTGCAATTGTTGTTGTTGTTGTTGTTGCATTGCAAAAATGCGTTCAAATGTAATGTGAATTGAAAAGTCTTTAAAATGCATTCCATTTGTTTACAAAAAAATGTTTTTTTTTCACTCGCATTGGGTTATTGAATCCATTTGTTGTTTGTGTGTGTGTTAAGAGAAAGGTTGTACCGTAAATAGAGTTTTTTTCAACTCAAAGGTATACGGTTAGGAAAGCACACATAACCAGATAAATATTACCACTCAAATCCCAGTCCATTCAAATAAAAAGTCGCTGTTGTACATCGGAAGGAAAAGACTTCAGGCTTAAGCGACTCGGACTGTTTTATTGGCCAAGCAGAATTGTTTGTACGAACTGCAGCCATGCCCACAATGGGGGCGCATGAGTGCTTAACTGTGATAATTTAAGAGGAGAGACTCTCACTTATTTCTCCTCCAAGTCGTAACTTCTGTAAAAAGTATCATTAATCGACGGATATGCCTCCCTATTAGGCTTTGTGTCGTTGGGACAAAGGCCACGTACTGTGCAAGTGCTAGCCGGTGACTTATTAAATGAAAGACAGTCTTCAGCCACTTCTCACAGTTGAAACTTTTTTTCTAGCAAATGGTTTTTTTAGGTTTAGGTTTAGGTCGGAGTGGTAGCTCTGTTGGAAAACCAGCCAGAAAGTTTGATGAACGAAGCTATATCCTTGATGTCAATAGATGATAGCTCCGTTAAGCTAACAAGGAATGGGGAGCCAAATAACCTATATCTACACCTAGCAAGAGATGGGCACTGGCAAAGAAAGTGAACAACATTCTCCTCTTCCTCAGTGGACCTGCATCCACGGCAGAAGTCGTTGAAAGGGAGCCTCATTCTTTCCGCGTGTCTACCCATGACGCAGTGGCCCGTAAGCACGGCCACTGTAGTCGAGATGACATCACGACCAAAACCATGTAATCGGTTGGTACGCTCTCTATCCATCTTGGGCCAGGTGAGTCTAGCGGTGGAGCAGGACTCCTCATTGACCCAGGATAGGTTGGCGTCCCGAAAGAACCTCCGCGCAATGGTCAACTTGACCGAGGCAAGTGGCATACCCAATTCAACAGAAGAGGATTTCGGAAGGAGCGCACCAGCTCTGGCGAGCTCGTCGGCCCTACAGTTTCCCGGAATTCCACTGTGGCCGGGGACCCACACCAGAGAGATACTGGTGAAGCGCCCCGAGAGAAGGACATGCAGACGGGTATGCTTCCCTATTAGGGAATGTCTCAGGAGGGCAATGCCCAGTGAAAAGAGAGAGAGAGAGAGGAATGAGCTCTTTCGGCTTCTTTAGATTAAAATCTAGGCAGCACAACCTGGAGGACGAATAGGTCCTCTATTCTACAGAGGAAGCCATAGATAAGCAGTGGAATTTATATGTTATTTTCATTCCAATCTAATGTGCGGATTAAATATAGGGTTGTCCAGTTTGGTGCCCATTGCATGTAGTTTGCCCACACCATAGTTTGCAGATATGTTCGCCTATATGCCCAGGGCCTGAAGTAATAAGATATTTGGGGATAAGCACACGAAATAATTGAACGTTGTTACTATAAGTGTATGGAAATGAAGAGATAAGATCGGTGAGAGAGCGAAAGAAACTTAAGCTAGGTGGACGTTTATAGACGATAAATTAATTTGGTTCACTGTACCATATTTATGAGTAACGCCACAGAATATACGTTGTTTCAGAGCAATTGGTGGCAAAATGAACAAAAGTGGCAGTTGAACTTGGAATTGAACCTCTAACGCCAGAAAACATCATGGAGAAGATGATTGAAGAAGAGAAGAACTGGAAATGTGTGGCAATTGTTTGTGGGAAGCTACTGAAAAGAAAACAATTCAACTACAAGAGGGACTGCAAGAGGAAAAGGTTCTGGAGCGAAATAGTAAAAGTAGCACCCATCTCCAAGCAGCTGATACATACATACATACATAATTGGCCATTAAAACCCTTCAGTCTGGATTACGGCCTAGTTTCTCAACACCACTCATGTTGTGTGCGTTAATTTTATACATGAGTGGCGGGACCTACAGTTTAAAGTCGACTCCGAACGACAGATTTTTTGAGAAGCTTTTCACGGCAATTTTTACTCTCAGAGTTTTTGCCAGAAATCTGCTGAGAGGAAGCCGCCGAAGAAATATTTTCATATTTTCGTTTTGATGTCTGACCTGGGATTCGAACTCGGGCCTTTTGTCTAATAAGCCAACACACTACCTGCTAGACCACGGCCAAGCAGCTGATATAGTCAAATTCTCCGAGAGAAAGAGGCTGGTTTTTAGTCGGCATTGCGATCCTTTGTATTCCTTCGTTCACCCTTGTTTTATCATATTCAAGTCAGTATTTGATGTATCGTTTGTCAACTACAATAACAACAACAACAGTACAAAAGAAAAGCAATTCAAATAGGTATTTAAACTCTTTTTCTCCATTTACAACGGCAATTACAATCACAATCATAATCTCTACAATCATATTATTTTCCTTCGCCTTCAAATCATTATAACGCATGCGACGATATTGCATGATGATATCGTTCAACTTGAGACACCCACCACCACAGCACAGCTAGAGAAACAAAATAAGTGAAGTGAATAGACAGAGAGATGTGGTTAATGACATGCCTTGATTTTTTGCTTATGATTTACAAACATTTTCCATTGGGTGTAGTCGATGTTTTTAAACAATTTGAAAAAATAAAGGCGTTAAATTGTAGCCCGTGCTTGACCAGTATTTGTTAATTGGCTTAAACTCTCGATTGTGTTTAACCAAAGACAAGAAGAGAGGGCGGTGGGGGATTGGCAAAAAGTCAAAAAGATATTTTAGCGTAATTTTATGCAAAAAGAAAAAAAACAAAAACAAAATTGTTAACAACTAACAAAGTATGACATAAAATGGTTTACAAATTACAATAATTGAAAGCAACAGTAGCAGCAGCAGGTATAAATGGTAAGCAATGCAAGATAAGGGAAGCTAACCACATGGTTAAACGTTCATTAAAACAAACAAAAAATACTTAAAGAAATTACCAGAATAGTGCTCTCAACAAAGTTCAAATTACAATAACAAAACTACATAGAAACAATAAGATTCTCGAAGTTACCAAGCCAACAACAAATAAGTTATAAGTGGAGCGAAAAGTAACTTTCCTAGCCGGTAATCATCAGTTAGTTTGGATAGAAAAACTTAAAAGAAAGATGCCTTTGTTATTACAGTCAATTTGGAAATACAGTGGACCCCCGCTATTCGTACACAATTCGTTCCAGCAGGCTGTTCGAATAGCGATTTGTACGAATGGCGAATCACTCTTTATTTTTATATCCACAGCAACACTATTCTTTAAAAAAAAAAAATAGCAAAAAGGCAAATGAGTACAAGCAACATGTGTTAAAGTAAACGCAGTATGAGAAGTACGTGGATCTACCGAATTTTCTAAAGTGGCCACCACAGGGAGGAGTTGCCGTTGCAAAGTTGCCCTCTGTGGCACATGGTTGCACGCAGTACGAATAGCGAAACAATGTACGAATGGCGAGTTAAATTTTAATTGAAAAAACTGTACGAATAATGAGTTGTACGAATAGAGAGGCGGACGAATAGTGGGGTTCCACTGTATATATTATTAGGTATACTTCCCCATCTAAAAATTCAAATCTAAAATCGCTTAATAAATTATTATTAAAATCGCTGTTATCTTGTTGCTGTAATTTAATTTACGTGCATAAAAACATATAAAAATTAACAACAAAAAAAGGAAAAATTTAATTGTATTGTAAACTAAAACATGATAGTTTTATTAAACATTCCACTAATGAAGAAATAATTTTAAATGACTGCAGGGGAGGGATACCAGAAGCACAGTTAAAATCGTTTCAAAAACAAGCACTGTTGTAAAGCTGCTTGTAGGAATACGTACACAATTGGCCATTACAACCCTTCAGTAAGGATTACGGTGTATCTTTTAGGCCTTTCCTAGCTTGTAGGAAAGATCTTTGAAAATATTGTAGTCTTTTAAGTACCACAGTGAAATTTTTCTGACCTCTCACTTGGGGAGAGTGTTTCATATTAATCACCTTCATAATCTAAGTATCAGCATAGAAGTGATCTCACAATACACAAAGAGAAACGAAGAAGAACTTTTCACAGCTAAAATCATTAAGGGCATCCTTGGCTTCTCCCGTCTGCAATTATCCTTACAGAGGAATGTTTTCATATCCTTAAGCCTAAGTTTAAGGACTCCAAAGGCAATATCTGCGAAACTTTGGAGTTGCTGTGACGCTGAAGCTAGCAGACTAACTAAAAAATAGTAAAATACCAGAGTGCTGGTAGTGTGGTGTGAAGGCGAAGGAAGACGATCGAAGCAGTGTAGTAGAAACTATTTCCATATTTTACAACCAACTGTTACATAACTTATCCGTAAGAAGGTTGATCCATTCTAAGTACGTTCTCTAACTTAAATACTGTCAAAATTTTTGTTAAGATGCGCTGATCCGTTCCGAAGTTATAAGAAAAAATCTACACATATAGTCGTATGTCGCGTGAAAACTTTGAGAGCTCATAACTCGAAACACACTTTTTCGACGTTGAATATTATAGAACGGAGGCGTCGATATGCAGACCACATTATCACCAGCTGCCGTATCATTATTGTGCAGTCACAAGAGTACAACAACCATATATATAGGCTATAGGGTTGCTAATATTATGTGGGGTGCCCCTTCTATTTACCACTTTCTGGCAGCGGATGCCAGGAGGTAATAAGTTCAGTTTAAAAAAAAAAGTTCAGTGAATTCAATCAAACTCATTCTTAAGATGGTGTAGAGGAGATTACGACAATCGGTCTTGAAAGTGCCCTTAATGCCAATTGAGATAGTTAGAGTGTAAGCCCAAAGGGTTTTCCATCTGTGGCATAAGAGGACATGTGTTGAGAAGCGGACAAGAGAGATGAGTTAATTGAGTTCCAGCTCAGAAGCTCTTTCCGGATTCTTAAATAGAAGAGACAACAATGGAATTAATTGATCTGAAGGTATTTAGTTCAGGATGTAATACTATTTCAACTGAGAGGAAGGACCTAAGTGAATTCAGGGAAGAATAAATTCGTTTCCATGTTGGATGTTGTCATCTGATACTAGGGAATTAAATGGTTAATGTTTGATTTGAGATTTTCTAAATGGAAGTGCGATAGATGTCTGCTTATCGATAGAGCACTTAAACCCATAAAAGCAACACTGCCTAGAAATTGAGTATGTGTGTGAAGATAAATTCAAATTTAACTAGCAAAGACAAGAATCAAAACTTTTAACAGAGCTAATGTTAGAGTTAACAGAGCAATGTTAAATAGTTAACAGAGAATACGAAAAATAGTCAATGAAGAAATCACCCAATTATACGATATCAGGGACTTGCTGCAGATATCTGACTATATACAAATTGTAGCCTAAGGTGTCCCCAATTAAATCCAGTAAGTGGTATATTCCAAATAATTTTGAAACTTGGGATATCGGGCATCAAATATTCACTGTTATCAGTGTCTGGGTAGGATGATGAATGATGGATATTGTGAAAAAAATGGGACTTGCTTCACATATCCCACTATATACAAATTGTAGGCTAAGGTGTCCCTAATAGGTGTCCCTAACACCTTAGGCTACAATTTGTATATAGTCAGATATCTGCAGCAAGTCCTTGATATCGCAAGTTCCTTGACTATTTTTCGTATTTTCTGTTAACCACTTAACATTCCTCTGTTAACTCTAACATTAGCTCTGTTAAAGTTTTTGGTTTTTGTCTTTGCTAGTTAAATTTGAATTTATCTTCACACACATAAAGTGAGTGTCATGTAGTAAATAAAGCGTTGCAGCAGCAGAATAGATCTCTGAATTTAATTTAGCAGCAATTTTATGTTTTTTTTTTTCTTTTTAGCAGCTGAATTAATAGTTTTCTTAGCTGAATGGTTAAAATAGACTTGAACTCATAATATTACAATTGTCTTAAGTTTGTTGTATAGATTTCAGGCAATAAACGCTGACGTTTCGTGAATATTTAAATGAATTTTGATTACCACACTGCATTAAAATGCATTTCAAACAAGTATTTCAAACATTCATTACAGTTGACCATTGTACTGATTGGCTGGTCTGGTATCTGGCGTTATCAATTCAGCAATTAATTCATTTAAAATATGTTCCAAATAAAATCATTATTATTTGTTTGTTTTTTAATTATAAATTACTTTACAAATTACTTGTTAACCGAATATAAATATTTATGAAAACAAACAAAAAAAAAATTGCCTCAAACTTTCACATGAACACAGAGGCACACGCTTACATTTGTGCTCTAGAAACTGTTTAAATGAGTAAAACGAATGAATGATGGAAATATCTCATAAAGTCATACATACCAAATGTCAGACTCTATCAAATCATCGATATTATTCAGCGTTCAATATTTGTCGCAATGACCAGCAATACAATTAAAAAAAAAAAAAAAAAATACTCGTGTTTTTTTTTTGCTCATTTTGCAGGCAATAACTCATTTACAATACGCAACATGTGTATGACAACAACAAAAAAAAAAACACTGACAACATAACAACAGAAACAATTAAAAATTAAAAACAAAACTGATACCGTTTGTCAATATTTATTTAATCAAAGTCTCACAGACAATTTAAAAATTATGATGAAAACAGTGGTTTTGGCCCAAGAAATTGATCTTAAATAAGGAGAAGGTAGTTCTGCTGAAGAGATGCTCAATCCTCATCCATAGCTTTGCTTGTTGTATGAAACGTAATGAAAAACCTTTAGTAGCAGTGGTAGCATGGACCCAGTATTATCATTGGGGATGAGCTGCTTATGTATGCTAATCACAATCAATTAATTCTCAGACCATTTAGAGTCATGGACTTCAATATGGTATGGGCAAGAGTTATAATATGTTCAGATATGCACTTTTATTGTATAAATCACAATAGACGCCATTATTGAGCTCAATATTTCATATAAAGTTCCAATTAATTATTGCGCAATAAATAGGTAAATTGTTATAATATTGAGTAAAACTTAAAATACAGCACTGCCATAAGTACATTTAGAGAGCATATTACAATTTTCCGAACACTTTCTGTTGAGATTTGACAACTCAAACGTCAACAACGACAAAAAAAAACAATGTTGTTGAAACAACCAGTTTGTTTGCTTACCAGTTGTCAAATGAATATTGCTTATATTATGTCTGAACACTTAAA
The DNA here is from genome assembly GCA_930367235.1 of Sarcophaga rosellei. Classification (NCBI taxonomy): domain Eukaryota; kingdom Metazoa; phylum Arthropoda; class Insecta; order Diptera; family Sarcophagidae; genus Sarcophaga; species Sarcophaga rosellei. The sequence continues at coordinate 6,814,948 of OV884018.1, read as the reverse complement.
ATATTGTACTCAACCGAATATTGACTCAATAAAAGTGCATGTCTCAACATAGTATTAATCGTACTAAAGCAGCCTCAATTTCACATAGACACATACATATGTGTGTCAGTTGCAATAGACTCATAAGGTACCTACGGATAGCAAGAAAACTGATTTCATTCTGTCCTTAAATCGCATAGCCATGGTTCTTGCAAAGCACTGCCTTATAGTAAAACATGTTGACAGACCTCGAATCCTCTCATATGACTTCTGCAGGAGCTATGGATCTGAGTTGCAGGAAGAGGACACTGTATTTTACCCCGCTTATCATTTCTAGGAGTACTAAGCCATGACTACTAAGCTCTAAAATAATTATGAATGGAAAATGGAATGGAATTGAAAAGCAAGACATATTTCTGTATTCGACTTAGTCTAGTAGGTAGTGTATTCGCTTATTAGACGTAAAGCTCGGGTTTGAGCCCCAGGCCAGACATCAAAAACGAAATATGAAAAAAAATATTTCTGGAAAAATCTATCGTTCGGAGTCGACGTTAAACTGTAGGTCCCGCCACTCAAGTATAAAATTAAGGCGCACAACATGAGCGGTGTGAGAGGCTAGGCTGTAATCCTGATTGAAGGGTTGTAATGGCCAATTATGTATGTATGCATGTATGTCGGGATAGTTTCCTATAGGGAACGTTTGATCCCTTCTTTGCATATTCATTTTGGTATCAGAATGGATTCAGACTCTGCCACCTAACCTAAGCTTATCTAGTGTCCACCACAGCTCGCAGATTAATAACATTAACGAACAGATTTAGAATTAGCTCTTGTCAGGCTCTTTTCACTATATAGTGCTTATACAGTAAGCCATATCAGAACATGAACGAAATAAGTTTATGATAGTCATGCTCTTTCAAGCCACTGCCGTCCATGCAAAATTATGCGAAAATTAATTCTTCTCGCATTAACTTTACTGAGACAATGGCTAGTAATTATTCGAATCGGTAAATCTAGGTTACAGCACTGAGTTTTGGTTAAAGGGGCCATATCTGCTGCTTTATAGATCCGTAGGTTTTGTGGATAACCTTACCTACGCTGCTGTTGGTAGCTAGGGATCTATCTCAGCTGTAACTGAGATAGCTAACATATCACTCACAAAGTTTTTGTCACTGCCCGTGTGACTTACTCACCGTCACTCACCCAGACAAAGGCTAAATGCGATAATCGACATTTAATAATCTGGTTGAATTGCGACATACAGAATGGTGTTTACATGACAACGAGGTACTGACTAGAAGACGCTGTTCACTTCTCAATAAGATTGCGAGACATTGTTATGTTAAACGGTGTTCAGATATGCACTTTTATTGCGTAAATCGCAATAAACGCCATTATTGAGCTTAATATTTCATATAAAGTTTCAATTAATTATTGCGCAATAAATACGTAAATTGTTATAATATTGAGTAAAACTTAAAATGCAGCACTGTCATAAGTATGTTCAGTGAGCATATTACAATTATTCTGACAACTCAAATGTCAACAACGACAAATAAAAAAAAAAAAAAAAAAAAAAAAAACAATGTTGTATTGAAACAACCAGCTGTTTTTGTTTACCAGCTGACAAATGAATATTGAATAAGTAGCTGAACTGCGTATATTGTTATGTCTGAACACTTAAAATATTATACTCAATAAACCGAATATTGACTCAATGGAAGTACATATATGTTTACATAGTATTACCCTTGTTTGAGCAAATAGTCACATGGATGGATAATGAGTGAAATCTAGGCTTGTTACAGCTGTGTGACGATATAAGGATGTAGCCAAAAATCTATGCTAGTTCACAGCAGTGAATTAGCTAAACTACCTTAGCTAAATATCAAACCGATTAATAATTCTTATTTCTGTTTTTATTTCGACTTTTATTTATTTTACCACTCACTCGCTACACGCTGAACTACCGTCTTTCTTGCTGTTTTATGTTAAAAAAAAAAAAAAAAAAAAAAACTTTTCTTTTCATTTTCATAAAATATTTTCATTATGCATCAATTGCATCAGCATCAGTTGCAGTAGCAACAGCAGTAGCACGCATATGATGCATATTTTTTTGAGATGCCATTAATATACAGGCCAAGATAGTGATGGTTTTGTGGACCATTAGACACGCACACTTACTGTTTCAGACTTTTTCAATACATAGCCTGCAGCCAAAGCTATTAAGCCTCAATGGCATTAATAAAATAATTTGTTGTTGTTATTATTATTGTTATTGTTGTATTGCCTTCTGTATAAAATAAAACAAACGCTGCCCGCCAGTCCAGTTGCCGCTGATTATTTATTTATGTAATGTTTAGCAGCAATTGGCCATTATAAGACGAGCGCGCGCTGGCATTTCTGTTCGTTTTTAAATGCGTAAGCATTGGTTCGTTCTTATTGGAAATTGTTGTAAAAAAAAAAAAAAAAAAAAAAAACTCAAAAGATTTATCAATTTTGAGAAACTATTTCGAATTGTTGAAAAACATGCAGTTAAGTACTCAGTGGGTCAATGCACAACCCATTGCTTTAGCTGCTGTGTAAGGAGAACACAAGAAAAAATATACGATTTTATTAATTAAAATTCTTTAAAATCATTTGAAATAATTTTTTAAAATTTTTTTTGAAATTTACAACGTATCCAGTCACGTTTAAACAATTCTTTTTTAATGATTTCAAACAGCACAATTTTGATTTTGAGTTTGATTTGCTTACAAATTATTGGCGCGAGTTGAAGGTATAGCCGCGCGTGTTGGCACCATAAAGAAAAACAAGTGACATGTTGTACAGAAGAAAAAAAGGTTCGGAATAGAAACTGGTCTTATGAAGCTTGTTGCCATTTGCAGCTTCTCAAGCAAGAATTTCAAAATGTTTACCAGCAGCTGGATTATTTACCCAAAAGCAAGGATTCTAATTTCAAAGGGATTCGGTAGTCGTGTGCACTCTGCTTAAGGGTGGTATTAAGCTCAACACATGTGACTTTAACGATTAAGTAGATTGTAGGTCATAGGTATACAAGGAACCGGAGATAAAAGGCCATACAATGGCAATTCTAATGGACTAGCTTCTTTTTTTTTGATTTGTCAGGGCAACAGGATTGCGAGCAACAAAGGGATGGGTGCCCTATGGATGTAGATCCGTAGCAGTACAATAGATTTTGACCGTCTTAGCACTCTAGCCTATCGACACGACAATAATAATGCACCACAATATAATAGTTTTCTCGCTTTAGTCGTCCTTCATTGTGTATTTTGATTGGATCGCTGCCAGGCAACAGGATTGCAAGAGACCTAGGGATGGAAGCCCTATATAGATCCAGAGCAGTACAACAGATTGGACGGTCTCAGCACTCTAGCCTATCGACGCGACAATAATAATACAACGGAATATAATAGTTTCGTCGCTTTAGTCGTCCTTCATTGTGTATTTTGATTGAATCGCTGCCAAGCAACAGGATTGCAGGAGACTAAGGGATGGATGCCCTATGGATGTAGATCCAGAGCAGTACAACAGATCGGACGGTCTCAGCACTGTAGCCTTTCGACACGACAATAATAATACAACGGAATATAGTAGTTTCCTCGCTTTACCGCTGCCGGTCAAGATTTATACTTGCAGATTCTAGAATTTAGCCAACTAACTTTGAAACTACCTATCATTATCATATGTAGCTTGAACAGGTCATAGTTATACGAGATGTCTTCTCCATGGCTGTTTAGCAGGATATTTAAATAGAGGTTATATAGCGAAGGTGGATCAAGAAAGCTTAATATGTTTATCACAGTGTTTTTAATACTTATAGTGTATATTTAGCTTAGCTGAATTCCTAATAACCTAGCTGAATAGCTAAAAACTTTTGAAAATATGTATTTTAAAATGAGTTTTCAATGTTCTCAGTAATTTTGGTTTTGCTGAATTAGTTTTAACATAGCTGAATAGCTTAAGCTTGCTGTGTGATAAGTTTTCCCAATTATTTGTAATAAATTTAGTAATTTAAATGACATTTTGTTTAGCTGAATATATAAAAAATGTAGCTGAATAGATACAATTTGTTGCTGAAATGTTTTTTAAAATGTTTTCAGTATTTTTTTAGTCGTTTAAGTTTACCTGAATTACTATTAAAGAAGCTGAATTGATCAAATTTGTGGGGAAGATGTTTTATAAAAAAGAATTTTCAAAGTCTATTGAATTTTTTTCTTTGCTGAATTATTTTTATTGCAGCTGAATAGCTTTAAACTAACGTGTATTAAGAGTTTCCCATTAATTTTCAATATTCGAAGAACTTTTGGTGTTGCTGAATTGCTTTTAGCATAGCTGAATAGCTTCAAATTGCAGTGTTATAAGATGTTTTTGGTATTTATAAAACATTTAGTAGTTTTAAAGAGCATTTACATAGCTGAATACCTAAAAATTTAGCTGAATTGGTAAAATATTTTCACAATATGTTCTCTCTATTGTTTTTAACACTTTGAATAAAGTTCCAAGCACTTTTGGTTTTGCTGAATTACTTTTAGCATAGCTGAATAGCTTCAAACTACAGTGTTATAAATAAAATTCGAAGGAAATATGTTTTTTAAATTGAATTTAAAATATTTAAAGTATTTTTAGCTGAGCTGAATTACAGTTAAAGGCAATTAATAGCTTAAAACCGTATGATATTGAATTTATTGTAACAAATTTTAACACTTTTAAGCTGATTTTAGCGTGTGGGTGCATAAAAACCTTCTTTTTTAAAAGGTTAACTGGAAATCACAGTTAATATATGACGTGATGTGATGTGATGTGATGTGATGTGATATGATAATTTAAAAGCGCTCATTAATAACATAAGAAATTTAGCAGCTATTTTACATTATCTTAATCAGAAATATGACACTTGAATTGGAATTTTGTACATTAACGAAGACAAAAAAAAAAGAAAAAAAATGAGAAGAAGGAATAGCTGAAGGCGTAAATTAGGCAAAAAGACAAGATGGTAATGGGATAACTTATATGCGAAAATCACAATGACATGCTAAACATATTTTTTTGTGAATACAAAAAAAAAAAAAAAAATAATGCTACTGACACCTTCTAAGACTACTAGCGATGTGATGGTGATACTTGGGCTAATGCAGTTGGAGAGGCAAAAAAAAAAAACTGGTGCTGATGGGGCACGAAATTGTATTATTTTGCTTGCTTTCTTTGCCTCGCCTGATAAGGTGTCACCAAACAGATATTTGAAAGAAACGTATTGTATGACTGAATTAGATTTGTTTTGTTGTTGTTGCTGTTCCTGTTTATTTAGCTGGTTTGTTGCTTGTAATGTGTTGATTAAATACGTGACTTAATCGCAGCATACATATTTTTATGTTGTTTTGTTGCATGCAACTTTGGCTTTTTGAATCGCATTTTTTTTTTTGCAATTTTTTTTTGTTCTTCAGCAAAAAGGCAAAACTTTTTGAATTCAAGCAACAAATATGCGGAGAATAATATTCCGTAATCAAAGCTTAACAAAATGACATGATAATTCAGCTGAGTAGAAGAAAAAATTTAAATTTTCTTTAAACTGAAGCAGCTGAATTCAAGAAATTTGTTCATTTTTATAATTTTAGGCTGATTTAACGCTTCCTAACATGTTCCACAACTTATTCAGCTACGAGAATATGCTTTAAAGTCCTTCAAACCCATTTCATCTCACATATGTATATGTATGTATGTAAAGGCTTTAAAGTATTATTTCCTTATGTCTTGCATTCACACAATACTTCCACGAAAAAATGCCAAAAGAAAAGCAAGAAAAACTCTCAAATAAGCAACAATAACAACAACAAAAACAACAATCAGATGAAAATAATCTTTAATTCAAGCAGGTAATATTATATAGCCATACATACAGCCATACAGTCATACAAACAAACAAACAAACTTGATTACATTAAGAATTTTTAAGACATCGTCTCTGGCATAGCAAAAGCATGGAAGCTGTCTAAGAATGAAAATTTCAACTGAAAATCAGTTGCAAAATGGAAGAGGTAGGGGTAGGCTAAAGAAAAAGGGTTTCAAAACAAATTCAACAAAGCATTGTGTTTTCATGTTTCAATAACAAAACTACCCGAAAATAAAACAGTCCGAAGTAAAAAGCCCAGAACTACAATGGTTTAAACAAATAGTAATGCTAGCCTTACATATAAGAGAAAAGTAGCCTCGTCCCATGACTGTAAGTTGGAATTATAATTATTATTAAATATTTAATACTCCAAATACATAATAAGAAAGTAAAAGCATAAAAGCAATTATTTTTTTAATTCAGCTCTTGTTTAAGCTATTCAGCTAAGGAAAGTTGTTGTTAAACACAATTCAGCTAAAAGAAAACATTACAAAAATATACAACAAAAGGATAAAATCCAACAAAACATTTTCACAATTCCGCTACATTTTCAACGTTTCAGCTAAAGAAACATGCTTTTAAAGTCAATTCAGCTAAATAAAAATAAAAAAACATTCTCAAAATGTAGAACAAAAGAAAAACTCCGAAGAAAACTCAAAATTTTTACAATTCAGCGACAGTTTCAGCAATTCAGCTAAGGAAACGTGGTCTTTGAAAGAGCCATTTCCCCTTTTGTTAGAAAAATTATTGATTTCATGAGCTGAAAACGGTTTTCACAGCTGAATAAGAGGTTCAATGAGTTAGTTACTTTCTTTCATTATTTTGAACCATTACTAGTAATTACCTCTTAGCTAAATAGTGTTTATGTTTAGGTTACAAGCTGAATATGATTTTTCATAGCTGAATAAACATTTTTATAAGCTGAATTACTTTCGCTATTAATTTTAAACTATCACTACCAATCATTTCTTATCTGAATACGATTTACGTTGAGATTAACTAGCTGAATATGGGTTTCTATAGCTGAATAAAAATTGTTAAAAGCTGAATGAATTTCGCTCATTATTTTGAACCATTACTGGCAGACATTTTCTAGCTGATTAATGTCTTCGTTTAGATTAACAAGCTGAATATGTTTTTTATAGCTGAATTAGAATTTTTATAAGCTGAATTACTTTCGATCATTATTTTCAATCATTGCTAGCAATCATTTCTTAGCTGAATAATGTTTCCGTTGCGATTAGCTAGCTGAATATGATTTTTCATAGCTGAATAAGAATTTTTATAAGCTGAATTACTTTTGCTCATTATTTTGAACTATGACTATCAATCATTTCTTATCTGAATACGATTTTAGTTGAGTTTAACTAGCTGAATGTGAGTTTCTATAGCTGAATAAAAATTGTAATAAGCTGAATGAATTTCGCTCATTATTTTGAACCATTACTGGCAAACATTTTCTAGCTGAATAATGTCTTCGTTGAGGTTACCCGGCTGAATATGATTTTTCATAGCCGAATAAAAATTGTTATAAGCTGAATGACTTTCGATCATTATTTTCAAACATTGCTAACAATCATTTCTTAGCTGAATAATGTTTTCGTTGTGATTAGCTAGCTGAATACGATTTTTCATAGCTGAATAAGGATTTTTAAGAGCTGAATTACATGTTGTACATATTTTCAACTTTTATAGGAAATAATTACTAAGCTGAAGAAAGTTTAGATTTACATTAACCAGCCAAATTTTATTTCCCTTAGCTGAATTACGATTTAATTAAGCTGTCGTAGTAACTGACTTTATTTTTAATATTTCTACGTAATAAACATCTCTGCTGAATAGACTTTTCCCTTTGCTGAATTACATTTTTGCATATTTTCCACTTAACTTAATCAGATAAATTGGTTTTAGGTAGGAGCTTTTTCCATATTTCCTTTAAAACCTTTAACGCTTTAAGCTGTGAACTCTCGTAATTATTGGTTATTAAACTTTCTTTCTTTCGTTTTGTCGCAAAAACGAGTGCATGTATCTAAAGCTAAACATGTTTTGTGATATTCAATACCCTTTTCATGTTGTTTTATCATCTTTATGATCACATTTTTTTGTTTTTGTTTTTTTTTCATTTTTTTCGCCGTAAACTTCAGTTTGCTCTTGGCTAATATGACACCAACTACTGTGAGAAAACCGTATGAAAAAAAAAATATTCAAAAACAAACAAAAAATACAGAGACTGAGACTTGCAAACAACTGAACTGTAGGTGTTAAAAATTTACAAAAAGCCTACAAATAATCACAGCAACAACATCAGCAAAAAAAGAAAAAAAAAAACAAATCCGCAGAGATACAATTAGAGGCATCAGATTTTTGTTTGTAACAATAACAAACAAACAAATAAACAAAAAAAGGCGAATTCTTTTTGTGAAGAATTTTGGACATAATAATCGTTTACATTAGAGTAACCATCGTGACCATTTCCTCTAATTCTGGTATTCATCTTTTCTTCTTGCACATTCACTAAATTTATCACACACTGCAAGTGTGTTTAGTTGGTAGTTTAAAACGTTTAGTTTGAATGGTGTTTTTTTCTTCTTTGCCTTAAAATAAATCATGTTGCCATAGTGACACTCTCTTAGAATGCCGCCACCATAGAGAGCACACTTGACATGTTAATAGACTATGAATGAGTTTGAAGTATGCACGAGTCGTTCATTGTTGTTGTTGGAGCTTCAGCATTTAGCTGGTTTACTTTGACATAAATTGTGTTTCTATTTTGAAGTCTGATTTTTTTTTCAATTTTTTCTTTCACGCAAACGAACTTGATATACAAAATAATTGTTGCAGGTTTTTTTGGAAAACAGAAACAGAAAGAATGAAAAACTTCAAAACGTAATCAGATATTTTGTTTTGGCGGTTAAAAACTTGCAAAAAAAAGTGTAGAAAAAATTCTTTTAAATCCACAAAAAATATTGCACTTCCTTGAAAATTTCAAGGTTTTAAGCTTAAATCTTTAGCTGAATTCAATTTAAATTAGCTGAATAAAGAAAATTTTGTAGGGAATTAAAAACCAACAAACCAAACAATCATTTAAGCCATAATTTAACCCTGCTGAATAACTTTAATAGCTGGCAGAATTGAAAAAATATAAGAATTTAAAAAAAAAATTTAATCATTCTAATGACAAAGTGTTTTGCTGAATACAATTTAAAGCAGCTGAATAATGAAAATTCTACGATGTTTTAAATTTCTATGGTCCATATAATCTCTTAGGACGTATTTAAGCTTTGCTGAATAACTTTAATAGCTGCTGAATTACATAAATATGTATGAAGATTTTTCAAAAAATTCGTCTACAAAACAAATTTCTTATTAATTTTTCTCTCTTTTTTCTTTTCTCTTTCAGCTCTTAAAAATATGCACTAGGTAAGTGGATTATTTTTTTTTTTAAATTTACTTCAAATAAATCTCTGAATACCATACAAATCAGCTAAATTGCAGACTGATTTATTTATATAAAATATTCTTGAATGAAATACATGTTCTCTTACAATTTTTCCTTGCTGAATAGCTCAGAAATCAGCTGAATTGACAACATAATATGTTTTTCAGTGTTTATACTTGACAAAACACATTTTGCTGCTAATTTTATCGTTTCAGCTAAGCGAAAATCTAATTCAGCTAAGAATTTTTGAGCCATTGTTGAAAAACTTATAGTAGACTTTAAGAAAATGTTTTATTTTTAAAGAAATTGCTTTGATTACAAAAGATTTTTTATATTTTAAGAGCGTTACATCATTTTTCTTGAGTTTACTTATGGAAAATGTTATTCAGCAATGGAAAAATCTAATTCAGCAAAGATTTTTTAATGAAAAACGATAGTTTTTCATGTGTATTATGAGTATAGATTATAAAATCGTTATTCAGCTAAGCAAAAATTTAATTCAGCTATGAATTTTGGAAGCTTTGTTGAAAAACTTATGGTAGACTTCAAAGAAATGTTTTATTTTTAATGAAATTCTGTTAGATATTAAAGATTTTTTTAATACTTCAAGATTTGTGCCTTTTTGCCTTTAATTTTCTGTAGAAAAATGTAATTCAGCTAAGGAAATATCTAATTCAGCAAAGAATTTTTTATGTTAATTGAGAGATTTCGATATGTTTTATAAGAAAAGGTTATAATATCGTTATTCAGCTGAGAATAAATCTAATCCAGCTACAACTTTGTAAGAAATTGTTTGAACATTTAAACAAAACTTGAAGAAAATTAATTTTAATAATGATCGGAATTTTTTGTAGACTGTCTTTCATATTTCAAGGCATTTAAATTTATAATATTTTATGTTACTTAAGTTAAATGTAATTCAGCTAAGAAAATTTCTAATTCAGCAAAGATATTCTTATGTAGTTAAGTAGCTACTGATGTGGGCTGTGAGCATGGGTTATAAAATTACTATTCAGCTGACGATAAAACTTATTCAGCTACGGTTTACTTATGCAAAATCTCTACAGAATTATTGATTTTCAAACCCTTGCATTTTTAGTACATAAAACTTTTTTTTTTATAGATTTTTTAAGTAGTTTTTGTCTTAATCATGCATGACACCATTGATGATGGAATGATTTAATAGCTTAGTTTTTTGTTTGTTTTAATTGTTTGCAATTATTTAGATTATCATAACAAAATGCCATCGATTACACTCTACTGCTGTGTGTATAAAGAAAATTTGCAAAGATGAAACTCAATTTGAGGCAATGTTGGCTTATGACTTATGTATGTGCAGATGACTAAACGTGGTAATCGTAGAAGCAGGGTGTGTTCATTGTTATGGATTTAATTAAAATGAAATCATTTTAATTATTTTGCAATTAAAATTGCACAACTTCTATGAGTAATGCAAGTCAGGGGGAAAGTTATAAATATTCAAATAAAAACTTAAAATAAAAATGATTGACAGGGTCTGACAATTGTCTTCTCTAGCAATACAGTTGGAATTGACTAATCGCCTTTAGAGAATGGTTATGCAAATATTTATCAAAATAAACTTACTTACTCAATATTTGTAATTAATTTTACGAGGTAAATAGGAAATGAAACACTCACCTGAAATTAAACAAAAACAAAAATAAAAACAAATTAATACAATACAGATAAATAGAGACAGAGACAGAAGTCTTCTTAATCTAGTTTAAAAATAAATTTTTATCAACAAAAAATATGTATATTTTTGCTCCATCTTTGGAGGCAAAAACGAAACATCAACAATTTCACCTTACATAACTCAAGAACGCAAAATCACAACAACAATATGGAGAAAAAAAATTTGTATTAAAATATAGTGTCATAAAGAAGAAAAAAACGTCATTGTTTACGACAATGACATCCTTGACTTCATTATATTCCGTGTTACATGATACTTTGTTTTAAGAAAACGACATGAGTTAATAAAGAATTAAATGCTCTTAATACAACAAGAAATTAAATAATAACTAAGCTATTAAAGCGCGTTTTAATTTCAGTTGTTTGAAGGAGTAAAATCTTAAAATTGTTTCATGTAAACTAAATTCAGCAAATGGTTTTTAAGAATTGCGAAACAACAATTCAGCTAAGAATTATTCAAAGAAACTTTCAAATTACGTAGAATGAATCTTCATAAACCCATTTCCATTCAAAATTTATCAATTTAGATGGCCAAAATGTTATTCAGCAAACAAAAACTATATTCAGCAAATGATTTTTACCAAAGGTTATATAAAAAGAACTTCATTATGCTTATTCAGCTTTTGAAAATACATATCAGTTAAGAATTATTCAAAGAAACTTTTAAATTACATAAAATGCATCTTCGTTAACCCATTTCCATCCATAATTTATCAATTCAGCTGGCAAAAATGTTATTCAGCAAAAAAATTTTTCCTCAAAATAACTAAAACGCCTGTTAGTGACCTAGTTTCCGTTTTTAAATGCATATTCAGCTTTTAAAAATACAATTCAGCAAAGAATTTCTCATAGAAATATTTCAATTAAATAAAATACTACTTAATTACTCGATTTCCACTCTTAGTTTAACAATTCAGCTAATTAAAATCATATTCAGCTAGGATTTTATCAAAGAAACTTTTAAATTACAGAAAATGCATCTTAGAACGCACATTCAGCTAATAAAAGTCTTATTTAGCAAAACAATTTTTAAAAGAAATCTTTATATTTAATAAAATAAAGCCTATTAATTCTATTTCCGCGCTAAGTTTATGTATTCAGCTTGTGAAGATCCTATTCAGCAAAGATTTTATCAAAGAAATCTCTAAATTCCATGGAATACATCTCAATAAATCAGTTTTTATTTTAATTTGTAGTATTCTATTATGAAAAATGGAATTCAGCAATTAAATTACATCCTTATTGTTCTATATCTACCCTTGGATTTTGTATTCAGCCAATAGAAATTATATTCAGCAAACATTTTATAAAGAAAATCTTTAATGAAATAAAATGAGTGTTCGTAAATCCATTTTCGAATTTGGTTTGTGTATTCAGCTATTAAAAATACTATTCAGCAAAGATTTTTGTCAAAGAAATTCTCAAATGACATGAAATGCGTATTAATAAATTCATTTTCATCCTAATTTTGTGTATTCAGCTATTGGAAATATTATTCAGCTATTGAAAATACTATTCAGCAAAGATTTTTAGCAAAGCAACTCTCAAATTACATGAAATGCATATTAATAAATTCATTTTCATCCTAATTTTGTGTATTCAGCTATTGGAAATATTATTCAGCAAATAAAATATAACTGAGTAAGTCCATTTCCACCCTAAATTAAAATCTTTTGAAGTTTTTACGAGTATTCAGCTGTTTTGAAAGCAATTCAGCTACGATTTTTCACTGATATGTTGAGTTTTAAAGGTATTACTTAGTCTTAGAGGCATTTTTATCACTTAAACCTTTGCAAATGTTATTCAGCAAAGACTTCTCAAGACTTTTAGGTTTTACAACAAACTCTAAAGTGGTTTTCTGTCAAACATTTTAAAATTCAACAGCATTTTCCTTAATTCAGCTAAAGATTCCTAATAAATTTTGCAAATTTTCTTACATTGTTTGCTTGAAAACCGTTGTTCAAGCAATCCTTACAACGTTATTTTGATCAATTTTTTTCCTTGAGTGTTTAGAAGCATGCTCTTCATTATAATTTATAAGAAAATTATGATGAATGGCATGATTATTTTAAAAATTGTTGTAAAAAATATTTCAAATAAAAACAACAAAAATTTTTCTGATTTCTTTTATTTTTTTTTCAAAGTCGTTTCGCTAGTGACTTTTAAGATAGAATTAAATTACAACAACTGTGCATATGGTGCGGCTACAACAAATTAAGAACATTAGCAGTAACCTCTAATAAACTACATCATGTTTACAACTTCTTTCATGAAAACTATGGAAGAAAATGAATAAAGCATGTAGGCTTACAGCTTTGAAAGAAGCTTTTGTCTTAAACAATAGCAGCAGCAATAATACAACAACAAAAACAACAATGTGTGTTCTAAAACTGATTTTGATCTTCAACTCATAAACTTTCTTTGTATGCAATGTTGTTGTTATGAAATGATGACGAAGTCATGCTTGCCTGATCATTATATTTCCTATTGCTGCAATTGACTCTCTCTTTCTCTCTCTGTCTCTGTCTGGCTATGCAATTGCATTTTGCCTTCAATCTTTTCTTAACTCGATATAAGATGCCTGGTGGCAAGTTGTGACTCTCAATCTTTTTTAAATGATCTTTAAGTTTTATGTTTAAAGGCTGTGCGTTATTGTTGTTGTTGCTGTTGTTGTTGTTGCATATACATAGTTAGATGAGCTGTTTTAGTTAATTTGCAATCTAAACAAATTGCTGAGTTTTAAGAAGAAATAAAAAGACAGAAAAAAAGAGGCAACAATGTTCTACAACGTACTCTGTTTTTTGCTTTTTCTGCTGATGTAAGCAGTGATCTTAAATATTTTGTCATCAGATGAATTTATTTTTATTATTCATAAAAACGTAAGAAACACTAAGGCCTAGATAAACGTCTGGTAATTATAAAAACAAGCTTTCCATAGACATTTTTACTATATTTTTGTAAAAACTCAGTTTATTATCCCACATTTATCCTCAAATTGCAAAAATGCAGCCTATTTTCTGGAACGTTTATCCTCAAATTGTAAAAATGCAGATTATTTAATTACATTTATCCTCAAATTGCAAAAATGCATTATATTTTCTTTTACGTTTACCCTCAAACTGTAAAAATGCATTCTATTTTCTTGAACGTTTATCCTCAAATCGTAAGAATGTAGCATATTTTCTATTCTGAGAAGCCAAAATTATACAAAAAAATAATGAAAGAATTTCCGTTTTACTCAGCCGCGTCACTCAAATTACCAGTGTTGTGCTGTGCTACTATTACTCAGATGACACTATTTCTCTAATATTCTCCATATGCAGCAGTGTGTCTTAATATGAAACAATTAAAATTAATGCCCGCCAAAACCATTTTTTTTTCTGCCACAATTGACAATGAAAAAAATGGATTTTTAAATGGCAAAACTAAAAGAAATAAAAGCAAAAATTTATTGAAATTAATCTCATATTTCTGAAACCTGGCGGACGAACCTTCACTTCACTATTGTTGTCAAGTGAAAATAGTTTAAAAAAAAAATAGAAAAAACTACAAAAAAATCGGAAGTACTTGTTTCAATACCTTCAGTTTTAAAGCATAAATAAAAACCGTTAAAACGGTTTTAAACACATTTTAAACAATTGAAATCCTTGTGGGAAATCAGGGTTTTTTATTGTTGTATTCCAACTAAACACAGCAAAGTAATTTTATACCAGAGTATCAAACAAAAGCTTCAAAGCCAAGATTAAGATCATTATCCAAAGGCCTTTTTAAACCTTCCTTAAATGGAAATAAAATTCTAAACCAGGCTATAAAAAATATTGCCTTGCCAAAACATTAAAATTTTTTATTCTATTTGGAAAAAATATTTTAGAAAAATAGTAATAAAAATAGTAGTAAAATCTACTACCTTTTTGATAACTTTATTGGAAATATGGCAAACCTTTAGTAAATTTTATTTTTCCATTCACTTAACAAGTAGCATTAAGACAGTATTGCAATATTTAAATTCGTATTAAAAATTCCATCAGTAGTAATACCAAATATGTAGTAGTAAAATCTACTACCTTTTGAAAAATCAAAATAGCAGGAAATAAGTTTTATAGTAGGCACACTTGTGAATGAGAAGCTACGTTCTTAAAATTTTTCATTAAAAAATAGTAGTGAAATCCACTACATTTTGAAAAATATTAATATAACTATTGGGAACTTTTGAATACTTTTTATTGCCCTACCTAGTAACTTAAAAACTGTGTTAAAATTAATTTTTGCTGTTTAAAAATAATAGTAAAATCTACTACTACTAGTAAAATCTACTACTACTAGTAAAATATACTACTATTTTTAAGAGTCATATAAAGTCTTCTAAAGTCTTGCAGTATTAAAATTCTGAAAGAAAAAACTTAAATTTAAAAATTTTCTACCTGGAAAATAGTAATAAAATCTACTACTATTTAAAAAAAAATTTTGATATTAAAAAATCGTAATAAAATCTACTACTATTTAGAAAAGCCATAGAGAATCTTTTAAAAAGTCTTTTAGAATATGAAAATATGTTAACCAGTAACTTAAATTTGAAAAGTTTCCGCCTAAAGAATAATAGTAAAATCTACTACCTTTTGAAAAAGACAACAAAATTAAAGGAACTTTTTATTAGGCTTTCATATTACATCCATTACGACTAGCAGTGCATTTTAAGGTATATTTTAAAATTAAAAAAATTGTAGTAAAATCTACTACTATTTACAAAAGTCATTCAGACGTTTTTAAAAAGTCTTGTAGAGTTATAATATAAGAATGCCTAGCTTAAATTTGGATTTTTTAATTAAAAAAAGGTAGTAAAATCTACTACTTTTTTTTCTAAAATTGTTGAAATAAATTTTATTTCTTACATTTGTAATCATTTTGATTTTGTTTAAAATTTTTCCACTTAATTTTTATTATTGAAAACAAAAATAAATAAATAAAACAGAGAATTTTTTTTTCACAAAAAAAGAGTATTTTTGTAATAAATTACAAATCAATAGACCGCATTATTGCTTCAATGGTAGCGTTGAAAGAATTTTAACGCATAAACAATTAAACGTTTGCAATGCACAGCTGCCACAGACTGGTAGCATTAAATGGCGCTAAGCAATATAGAAGGTAAAGTGGAAATTTATACACAAAAAAATTATTGGAAAAATTTTAATGCTTAATTGTTTATTTAAGAAAATGTTTATGTAGTTACTACATTAAATGTAAAAATTCTTATACTACATATTTATAAATAAAATTTATAAAAAAAATTTTCAATTATTTCTATTGACCATTTACTTCATTTCTCTACATGCTTTCCAGCTAAAAGCTATCGATTCTTGCAAAATAAAAATAAAATATACTTGCGGGGCCATAAATTTTAATCATGAATGACTTTTTGTCTTACCTCTCTAGTTTATTTGTATAAAAAATAAATTGCTCTCGTTTAAGCAGTCTGTTACTAAGTTGCACAATTAAATTTCAATTAAAAAAATTCTATGATAGCGACGACGACTGCAATTTCAAACTAAAATGTGTTACAAATTTTTTCGATCAATCAAAAATTGTATGGAGATTTACTAGAATGCCCTTGTCTCTGTCCCTTTCCTCACCATTGCCGTCAAAATATCTGCTTTTTATTATAAATTCTGTAGATCATAGGAGATCTTTAGCGATTATATGTATTTTCCCTCTTTGATTTGTGACAGCTTCAATTGCTAGCTTTTTGTCTAGTTCGATTGCTTGAATGTGCCAAGAATTTTTGCAATACAATAAAAATAAATTATTGCATTGAATAATCAATTTACATGCATACTGCCATGATATATGATATCATCCATGAACTTAACATGAAGTTAAATAAATATTTATAATATTGGTGTCAATGGTATAAGTATGATGACATTTGTTTTTCAAATAGAATCTTAAGGAGGTTCGTGATAAAAATCAAAAATAATTTTTTTTTTTTAAATAGTAGTAGATTTTTCAGTACTATTTTTTCGCTTAGAATCAAGTTATAGCTTAACAAATAAAACATTATCTTTAACTAGGTCTTTTCCATAAAAATTTCCTTATTTTTTAAAATAGTAGTAGATTTTAGTACCATTCACAAAATTATTATTTGGCTGAAAAACTATATTTTTCAACACTTTCAAGCTTCACCAACAAAGGATTCGAAATAAGTAAGTTATTTATTTTTTTAATTACTTTATGAAAATAGTAGTAGATTTTATTACTATTTTTTATTTTAAAAACATACTTTGAAATGTATTGTTTGGCGTTTTAAATTTAATATGAAAGCCTAATAAAAGCTTTCAATAATTTTTTTGCTCTTTTCAAAAAGGTAGTACATTTTACTACTATTTCTCAGTTTGAAAATTTTCGAATTTAAGTTACTTTTTAACATACTTTCATGCACAGGACTTTTCAAAAGATTCTGTATGACTTTTGAAAATAGTAGGAGATTTCACTACTAGTTTTTGGTATAAATTTTCAAAGAATTTACGAAATTTTAAGAAATTTTCAGTAGAAGTTCTGTATTTTAAGATCTCTTGTAGGTTTTATATATTTGAAAAAGAGTAGTAGATTCTACTACTTTTTTTCAAGAGTAAGTTTATTGCAATATCACAAAATTTTAAAGATTTATAGATAGAATTATGTGTTTTAAGAATTATTGTAAAATTTTTTCGTTACAAAAAATAGTAGTATATTTTAATACTCTTTTATGTTGATAGGTTTTATAGGTTTAACAGCGGGTTAACAGGTTTTAAGTAGATTTCTATGCGATCATAAACTTTGAAAAGGTAGTAAATTTACTACTATTTTTTTGGAGATGAATTTTTTCACATTTTCCTGAAATTTGTGAAATTTAAGTTAAGCAGAGAAAATTTGAGAGCATATTTTGTAATATTATTCTACAAAAATTTAGTAGTAGATTATACTACTATTTTTTTTTAGACATTTCTTAAGAAATAGCTAATAGAGAATATAATTTCTAAAGTTTTTAAAACTCAATTATCTCTGTAGAAATTTTAAATTTTTTCTGATTTCTGTTTTCTTTTCAATACTCACTGGAGTACTCACTGTGATAAAAATGAAATCACATGCAGCTGTTTCTGGTTTCAAATTTAAATTGAAAAAAATAGGGTCACTTATGAGTGACCCCAAAAAAAAGCTCGACTTGTATTGTTATCAATAAAAAAAATTCTAATAAAAAATAATAATAAAATAAGATACTGAGGGGGTGATGAAATCAGAAAAGTATGACAAACATTTTCAAACCAATTTGTGTGTGTGTGTGTGTTTTTTTTTAATTTCTTTATTTAAATATTTGGGGTAATTGTCATTTTGTTATTAATTACAACAAAGGCCAACTAATTAGCACAATCTAAAAAAAACAACTTCTTGTTTGCATGCAAATCTCATCATGGTACAGATAAGAACTCCCACACACACTCAAACGAAACACTTAAAGCTGAGCCTACAAAACATTGCTTACTTAGAAAGTGTTGGTTTTACAAGCGCGAGTAAACTCTGGGGAGGGAATTCTTTTAAGTCGCTTTTATTGTTTATAAATTTAAAATAATAAATAAAAAAAATTATTATTATGTTTTTGTTTTGCTAAGAGTCTAAACAATTGGAAATTTATATTGGATCCCACAAGCAATGAACTATAAGATAAATATTTACAATAAAACATTGAATTTATTTTTAACGCTAAAAAAAATCAAAACATTTACTAAAACGAAAACTGTCTGGATGGCATTCTCTGTTACAAAGCAAATAAATGCGGTATTTGTATCAGGAATAGGCAGTTAATAATCAATAAACTTTATAATTTTTTTTATATTTTTTATTCTGAAGTTAGTAAAAATTTACTGCTATTGCTTTTACAAAAGAATACGCAGTTATTTCAAAGAAACCTAAATAAATTTGATTAAATTCTCAAAATTTTTTAAAACAAAATTTAACTTTTTTAAAATAGTAGTAAATTTTTACTACTATTTTCTTCAATAGCAAAACCATACAATTTTACAAAGTAAATATTGTTCCTTTGCATACAACAGCAAAATGATACGTTTGAAAAGAAAATATTCAATTTTAAAAAAGGTAGTAAAAATTTACTACCATTTTTATTTTAAAGCAATAGATGAGCAAAAACTAAAAATTGAAGCCCTCAAGAAATAATATAACAAAAAACTTTTAATTACAAATAATATTTCTTAACAGTTCGAACATTTTGAAAATAGTAGTAGAAATTTACTACTATTTTTCTAAGAATAGATAATAAAAATTTAACATACAAGTTTAAAATTAAGGGTTCAACTATTTTAAATTTTAAACCGTTTGCTTTTAAGAATTCTTTTTTTTTTTAGTAGTAAATTTCTGCTACTATTTTCTTTAACAACAAAATAATACAATTTTACAAAGTAAATATTGTTCCTTTACATACAACCAGAAAATAATATATTTGATAAGAAAATATTCAATTTAAAAAAAAAAGGTAGTAAAAATTTACTACCATTTTTATTTTAAAGCAATAGATGATCAAAAACTAAAAATTAAATCCTTCAAGAAATAATATAACAAAAACATCTTTAATTACAAATAATATTTCTTAACAATTCGAACATTTTGAAAATAGTAGTACAAATTTATTACTATTTTTCTAACAATTTTAATTTCAACTATTTTAATTTAATTTTCAACTATTTTAGATTTAAAGCCTTCTGCTTTTAAACATTTTTTTAAATTTTCTTAGCTTTTGTATTATAAAACGTATTGAAAACAGTAGTAGAATACTACTTTTTTTATAATTTTAGTTTTTCTATGTAAAAATTATATATTTTTTATAAATATTATTAAAAACTTTCAACTTACCATAAGAATAGTAACCTCTAGATTCAATTATTGTTATTTGTAGACCAACTGCCATTAGCAGTAATACCAGGGGGTGTAAACACCCCATTGTTGTGGAAGCTTTATTGACGAATTACCAGCTAAAGTTGTGTTTCTCTTTTAAAATTTTCGTTTTTAAATTTCAAAAGAACAAATATTTGAAACTAGAAATCTTAGTTGTTTTAAAGAATTTTTTTTTGTTTTTCAATTTTAAGTACAAAATGCAGCATTTAAAAAATTGTATGGAGAAAATTGTGTGAGAGAATTTTGCCATTTTTTTCGTTATCCTTTTTTGTAAACGCTCTACATGTGGTCTTGTTGTGGTATTTACAAGTCGTTATTATTAACACCATATAACACTGGCATTTAAGGGTTTGTTTTGCTTTCTTTGGTTTGTATAGCAAAAAAAAAATAGAAACGGAAATCCTTAAGCATCATCTCGTTTACAACTATTTTCCTTGTAATATTAAACAAAATGTCCAGCTCTTTTGGGCTATGGTTTATAAGCTATGGACAGTCAAGAACGTTTATAGAAAAAAATTCTTCTTTTTCATTTAAATTCGAATAACCACAACAACCGGAAATGCTTTGTATCATTTCCGTTAAAATTTATGACTTAATGTGACCATTTTTATGGCACTTGTATTGCTAAGATGTGTTGTTCGTTGATGGTTGTGTTGTGGTCATGTAAAGCCAATACAAAATCAAGGACATTGTGTTTATAAATTTAAGAAAAAAAATCGTCTTTTTCTAAATTTTTTTCCTTCTTCTAAACATTTCTTAACAATTTCTTTTTGCATTTTGAGGGCAAATTGATAATTTTATGATTTTTCTTTTATATTTACAAAAAGAAGGCGTTCCAAAGAAGAAGTAGAAAAAAACTCAAACAAAGCATACTTTAGGGGTTTTAAGCATTATTTTATGGCTGTTGCTGTTGCTCATTATCATCAGCATCAGCATGAGAACATCAGCATAAGCATCACCAGCAGCAGACTTGATGACAGTTTTTTTTATTAATGCCTCATCAAGTGTTTTGTTGTTTAATGAAATTTTTATTACAATTTTAAACGCCTCTTATTTCATTCCATTTTATTTTGTGTTTTTCGAAATATTTTTTTTTTAATATTTTTTGCCTCACAATTGTTTATTGTTTAACATACGGTTTATTAAAGACATCATCCATCATTAGAACATTATTGAGGTCAAGTTAAGATTTTAAAAATAATTTTTATTATTGAAATTATTTTCTTAGTTAAATATGAAAAATAAACAAATAATTTTCATACGTTTTTGTAAAAAGTAGTTTTTCTACTACCTTTTTTCAAAAAAGTCTATTTAAACTCCAAAAAGCTTATTAAGCCTTTTCTAATGAATAAAACTATCAAACTACACAAATCTAAAGAATTCCTTTTGAAAAAAAGGTATTAAAAAATCTACTACTTTTTTACAAAACTTTATAATGCCCAAAAACTAACTTATAAATGTCTTCAAAATGCATTTTAGTATAATATAACTCTTATTTGTTACAAAATGTTTCACAAAATTTCGAAAAAAGGTTTTGAAAAATCTACTACTTTTTTACAAAAGTCTAATTTATGTTTCAATGGCATTTAGGTCTAATATAACTCTTATTTTTAATAATATATTTCATAAAATTTTGAAAAAAAGTATTAAAAATCTACTACTTTGTTTACAAAAAGCACTAATATCCTTGAAAGAAAGCCTAATACTATACTACATTCTTATCTTTTTAAAAAAGGTATAAATTATATAAAAAATGCTTTATTTAAACATTTCTCAAGTTTATTTGTTTAGTTTTGAATGTTTAAAATGAATTTTAAAATTAGTAGTAAAAATACTACTTTTTTACAAGCTTAGAAAAACTCATATAAACTGAAATGACGTTTTAAATGTTATTATTCTTATAAAGTTTTAGCTAAAAATGCTTTAATTTGTTAACTAACATCAAATATTAAAATATTAGTAAATCTACTACCTTTTTAAATTTTTTAAAAATATAAAATTTTTAAATGAAAACTGCTTATTTAGACATCTTACGTCTTTATTTACTCAGTTTGGAACATGCAAATCGAAATTTCAAAATAGTAGTAAAAATAATACTTTTTTAAAAAACTTGTAAAAGCATTTTTAATGTAGAGCAAAGTTTTAAATTCAACTATATCTAAAAAAATTTTAGCTAAATTCTTTTAAATTATTGGCTCATATACACGATTTAAATAGTAGTAAATCTACTAACTTTTTAAATTTCTTTATTAATATTGATTTTTGATGAAAATACCATCAATAAACATTGTACAACATTATTTATGTAATTCAAAACATCTTAAATGAATTTTATAAATAGTAGTATTTTTACTACCTTTTCAAAAATTTGCAAAAATCATTATAATTTTTAATGAAATGTAAAATTATATGATTTTTGAAAATTCTTACCGCAAAATTATTTGATTTCTATAAATTTTTCCCAAACAATTTAAATATTTTATTATATTGCAAGAATATTACGTATTGCTGCAATAATTTTTCTAAAGCAATTAAATAAACAACAACAGAGAACATACACTTTCAATTTTTATTGTGTGCTCCCCCCTCCACCTACATACAATAACAAGACACCTTTTTTCAGTTAAATAATCTCACACATTCTTGCCAATTATACAAGAGATAAAATAGACAAGTGATTAGAGAGTGCCATATGCATATGCACAGCACCCCAAACACATGCAAATAAAGAATGGATTTTGTACAAAAGAAGCTCGAAAAAGTGGGCATTTTCCGCAGTGTGATTAATCTTCTACTACATGGTCTGTATTACAGGGCATTTACTGTTATCTCAATGTATTATCGCTCATGATATTATTACACAGTAAGAGTTACACACTATTATTGCTGCTGTGGCTGCAAATGCAGTTACAATTGCAGCTGCTGCAGTTGGCTGTGTTTTGGAGAGCCCCCAAACGTTTCTAGGCACAAGTTCAAGTTCAATTTAAACCCATTCAATAACAGCCAGTCAAACAAAATAGAAACAGAAATCGAAACAGAAAAAAAAAACTACTCCTCGTGTCTAATGAAAATGTATGCAAAAATTTATAGAAAAAAAATCAACAACAACAACAACGAGAAATGTAGCAGGCAAACATGGTTTGAATTGTGTATTTATGAATAAACAATTTAATTTAAATTGCAACCAGCAATGGCTACAATAGCAATAACAACAACAACAACAATGCCTTAAATGTATGCCAAAAACACACACATTACATTAGAGGAGAGCAAATTTTGCTGTAAATGCATTTCATTTTAAAGTTTTTTTTTGTTTTTACTGAGATTTTGGCGTCAATAACTGGAAAAACATAATGTATCTGTAACAATTGATACCGTCCAGCAATGCAACACAGTACAAATAGACACCTACGATTTACAAGCAAAACAAAGCAAAGCAAAAATCAAAAATTAGCTTAAAATATATGCGAAAATTCATAGTAATGGTCATTAAGTTGAGAAAAATGGGTTAAAAGTTTAAAAAATTTTAAAAATTAAAAAATTTTAAAAACGTAGTAGAAATTAAAAATAGTAGTAAATCGACAAAACAGCATAATTCTTAGAAAACTGGGTATGTCCTAGTAAAAGATTGGCAGCAGACAAAAAATTAAAAAAGTAGTAGAAATTTTAAAAAATGTAGTAGATTTTTATCATTCAAAAAAGGTAGAAATATGTTCTAACATTGCTAAATGTACTCTAAAATTACGAAAATACTAAAGAATTCAATAATTTTTAAAAAAGGTAGTAGAAATCGGAAATAAGTAGTAGATTTAGAACAAGTAAAATAATTTAAAAAGGCTAATACACATATGTATACGAACAAATATCAATATTTTTATAATCTACAGCAATATTATGGGCTTTTGATCATTTTTAAAAAAAGTAGTATTTTTACTACTATTTTTAATTAGTTTACTTGCTATAGAAAGCTTAAAATTGAACAAAATATCAATATTCCTATAATCTACAAAAAACTTTTGGGTTTTAAAACATTTTTAAAAAGGTAGTATTTCTACTGTTATTTTTTCCAAACTATTTTCTTGTTTTGCAACCAATACAAATTTAATAAAATATCAATATTCCTATAATCTACAGCAAATTTTTGGGTTTATAATCTCTTTTAAAAAGTAGTATTTTTACTATTATTTTTAAAACATTCTTTTTTAACTTCAAAACCTTGCTAAATTACTTAATTTATTTCTACATGTATAAATACTTTATGTAAAAAACAATTATTTTTAAAAATATCGAAAAAGGTAGTATTTTGTAAAAAAAAAAGAGTAGTAGAAAACTTTTTCATCGGCTTAATTTGTTTTAAATATTATTTTGAAATACTTTTGTTCAAATTACGTTTCTATAACTAGTTTTAAACTATTTTCCCATTTCTACTACTTTTTTAAAATTTCTACTACTTTTTTTTAATATTCAAAATTTTCCGTATTTAAGATAAAAATGCTTAAAATTTCTGCTAAAAAAATTTCTAAACAAACTTTGAGTTAAAATTTGTCTGCTACTTTTTTCCAATTTCTACTACTTTTTTAAAAATGTGAATTTCTTCACATAACAAAGTATTGATTGAAAAATATCTGTTACTAATTTACAATTTCTACTACCTTTTTAAAAACTAACAAAAACTTGTACAAATTTTGAAAATTTAAGAAATAGTGAAAATTTATGATTAAAAAATTAATGCAAGAAATAATAATAATAAAAAAACTTTATACTGACAAAATGAAGTGAATGTCCTTAACAAATTAAAAGAAACATTTAAAACAATGTTTTATAAACACGTATTTTGTTTTATAAAAAATTCTCTGCATTCTAATGACTGTATAAATTCCTATGGAATATGAAAAATAAAAGATTTTAACAGAGAAATAAAAGAGCTGCCATTACCTTTAGAAAACTCCATAATGGAGCCAATGTTTGTAAACATCTTTTCGTCTTTTTTATTTATAAATATTTATTATGCTCAATTTCAATGAGGGAAAATATGGTTAAAAATTCATTAAAAATAAATAAATGAAATAAAATTTAACGAGGCTTGACTTGACTTTTTTTCTCTACATACATACATAGCTAAACAACTGACTGTGTGGTTAAATACTATTATAACACATCATAATTATAACTCTGACAGACAGTGTAACGAGTCAGTTTTTTTTTTGTTTTTAAGAATAAAAAGTGTTGCTTGTTTTTTCTTTTCTAAAGACAAAGAAGATTTATTTTATCAAAAAAAAAAAATGAAGAAAAAAATTTTTTTTAAAGAATTTTTTTTCATTAAAATATACCATAAATGACACAGTTTTCTTTGGTATATGTTCGTTCGTTCGTCTATTTTTTTTTTTGCCTTCTTCTCGTTCTTAAGTATCATTTTAATAATCAAATAAATTTCAACGGAATTTTCGAAAAATAAATTCCTTAACATGCCTCGTTAGCTTAGCTGTGTTGGGTATTATGTTAAGTCTATAATATGTGTTGATGGTAATAATGATCGCTAACATTCTTTTTTTTAATATAATAGAGTCAGCAAAATTTTTGAAAATTATTTTTATTTTCTTAACTCCTATTTCCTCTCACACAAAATTACTTCTAACATGTGGCTGAATGTAAACAAAATATGAAAACAAATTCTTTTTTCATTATTTTTGTACAAAACTGTTACTATTTTCTAAAATTCAAACATTGAAAAAGCTTTTAAAATTGTTTATTTGTTTTGAAATATTATAATAATATTAATTATCTTCAATATTTGATTAAAAAATGTTCGAAAATTTCATTTCATTTTCTAACATAGGACAACAATGTCCTATATGTTATATAGGACTTTAGTATAGGATTTCCATAAAAATTTTAATGTTTTCGTTAGCTTTTAGCCTAAATAACGATTTTCGAACATGGAAATCTGCCTCAAAATATTAAATTTCTTATATTTTTATTATTACTTTGTCCAGTAGTTTCATATTTTAACACTTTTTTGCCATGTTCGAAAATTCGAAGTTAATTTCGAAAATGAGAAAAATATACCAAATTATTATACTGGGTCCTATTATGATAATAAAATAAGAAATTAAGAATTTTCTTTAATATTTACCATGAAATACGAATTTCGAACATGCTAAAATTAGTCTAGAAATTAAAATTTTTATATTTTTGTTATTGTTTTGCACAGAGGTTTCAAATTTCAATAATTTTTTATAATGTTCGAAAATTCGAACTTAATTTCGAACATAAGAAAAATATGCCATTATTTAACTTTGGGTCTTGTTATTGCAATAACATGAAAAATTTTACGTTTCAATTGGTTTTTGATCAGTTTTAAGCATTTTCGAACTGTGAAAAATATATGTATTTATTTTTTGTTGAACATTTCTCATTGAATTTACAATTTCCTTTTGGCCTGTAAATAAAATCATTTAAATTATGGCCTCCCTTTAATCTTCTAAACTCTTTAGAAATATTTGAGGCCAATTAAAAAGTAGATTTAAATGACAGCGTGAAAAAAATCAACTTCCAGCGGCATAACATAAACACTCAAAAGCAATTTCTTTTTATTTAATGAAATTTTGTAAAAATTAAAATTTTTCTTCTTGAGCAGTTTTAAAAACATTGTGTTAGAATTTCCTTAACAAGTGGAGTTTCTTTTTTTTAGAAATGAAATATTTCCAAGTGTCAAACACTAATTCGAGGTGTTAATCCCCTTTCGGTAAGAAAATTTTTCATTTCAAAATCATTTGCTTTCATAGACATGTTAGCGTTTTTTTTTCGTTCTTGTTTGTCTTTATTTCTCTATGACAGCTGTAATTAGTTCAAATCTATAATAGAGAGTGAGAGAAAAACAATTTTGATTTGAATTGTGCGTTTTTATTATTTTTTTCTTTTTTTTATGACAAACTCTCCTTTCAAGAAACCTTAGAAATGGTTCATGATTTTTTTTACCACAAACACAAGAGGTGTTTTACTTTTTAATATATACATACATACATACATACATATATACGTACGTACCTACAGTTACAAATTTATGGGGCATATGGCGCATCATTGTAAATCTTTATCGAAATGAGAGCAGCAGCTAGAAAAACAAAAGGGAGAGGCGGCATCATTGCCTGGAAGATGGCAGATGAAATGGAGGGGCAAAAATAGTGGATAATCCCTAGCAATCAAAAACCTATTGATAGCGGATTGCATACATTAATGAGACGACAAAAACAACAACAACACACTGATTCACCGCTATATTTATGTCTTAAAGCCTATACACACCTAATAAATAACGCATAAATCAGTGAAGTTGCTTGCAGCAATAGAAGCAACAACAACAGCAGCAGCATGCAACACACCAACGCATTCCAATAGTAATAGAAATAAAAATAGATCGTGAAACTATATGTAATTCAAAAACGTATAGAACGTATAGTTTTAACTGCATCGCATAGTAGCTAGCTGTACTTGACAATGATCTAAACAAAAACGAGAACAAAAAAAGCAAATAACAAGCAATTTATTGAACCATTTTGTAATTGCAACATAAAGTGGCAAGAAGCACTTAAGATTGACACAAAACAATTGAGTTAATTACATGTAAATAACAATACATCCCAACCATCCCAAAAAAATTCCTAGAATACGCCTTTAAACGTTTGTTGTAAGATGTGAAAATTGTTTTTAAAAATAAAAACAAAAAATTTAAAATACTTTTAATTATGGAATGCAATTTACAATGTTCGAAAATAGTTTTCAAAGGTAAATATTACGCAAAATCGGAAAAGTTTTACTTCAATCCAATATTGATGACTTGAATAATAAATTGGCATATTTTTCTCATTTTCGAAATTAACTTCGAATATTCGAACACAACCAAAAAGTCGCAAATATCAATATTACGCTTGAGAACAATAATAAAAATATAAAAAATTTTATTGTTGGAGCGAGATTCCAATGTTCGAAAATCGATCTACGAGGTAAATATTGAAGAAAACAACAAAAAATTTATTTTATTGTCATAACAAGAGGCAGAATTACAAATTGGCATATTCTTTTTATTTTCGAAATTAACTTCGAATTTTCGAACATTGCCAAAAGTGGCAAATATCAATATTACGCATCAAAACAATAATAAAATTGTAAAAAATTTTATTGTTGGAGCTAGATTTCAATGTTCGAAAACCGATCTACTAGGTAAATACAGAAGAAAACAACAAAAATTTTATTTTATTGTCATAACAAGAGGCAGAATTACAAATTGGCATATTCTTTTTATTTTCGAAATTAACTTCGAATTTTCGAACACTGCCAAAAAGTGGCAAATATTAATATTACGCTTCAAAACAATAATAAAAATATAAACATTTTTAATGTTGGAGCCAAATTTCAATGTTCAAAAACCGATCTACTAGGTAAATACAGAAGAAAGCAAAAAAAATGTATTTTATTGTCATAACAAGAGGCAGAATTACAAATTAGCATAATCTTTTTATTTTCGAAATTAACTTCGAATTTTCGAACACTGCTAAAAAGTGGCAAATATTAATATTACGCTTCAAAACAGTAATAAATATATAAAAAATGTTAATGTTGGAGCCAGATTTTAATGTTCGAAAACCGATCTACGAGGTAAATACAGAAGAAAATAACAAAAATTTTAATTTATTGTCATAATAAAAACTTAAATTACAAATTAACTTCGACTTTTCGATCATTGCCAAAAAGTGTTTATATAAAATAATTTAAAAAAACTATAAAAAAATAATTTTTTTTTTGCCAAAAAATATTTAGAAACTGGATAATTGTATATAAAAAAAAAAATTAAATTAAAAAATTAAATATATTTTCTATAGAAAATTATAAAAGAAAATTTTAATGTTTTTCATAATTTTTTTTATGTATATTTTGAATGATATTTTAATTTTCAAAGATATCCTGGAGAATTTATCAATTTTTTTTATTAAAAATTAAAAAAAAAATACATAATAAAATCCAGAATATCTGACAAAAGATAAAAAATATGTTAAATACATTTTTATATACTGATTTTGTTTTTTAAACAAAATATGAATAAGTTTAAAAATTGTTTTTGAAATTAAAAATTTCAGATTTTTTTTTAATAAAATTATTAAGAAAACTTTGAAGTTTTTTCTAATTTTTCTTATTATTTTGAAATTTTCTAAATAAAAAAAATTTATTTGCAATTATTTCTATGTATAACTTTCGTTATAATATAAAAAATTACATTATAAAATTTAAAAATTGAAGTTTGTAATTTATATTTAAAGATTATTATTTTATTATAGAATTTTATTAAAAAGTTTATTACATATACATTTAAATAATATTTTTCATCCTTTCTATTATTTTCAAATATTCCAAAAAATATTTTCCGATATTTCTTAACTTTTTTAATTTTGTTTCAAATAATAGAAATTAAAAAAATATAATTATTGAATAATATTTATTTTTCTTAAAGGAAATTTCATGTTTATACAAACGTTTTTATTGTAAATAACAAATTCAATATTTTTATATTTATTTGCGATTTTTTTCCAATTTTTTAAAATTAATTTTTATTCATTATTGAATATAAAAAAAAAATTGTATTTAAGGATTTATATTAACTTGAATTTATTTTAGAATTATTTTCCAAAATATAAACACTTTCTTCTTCACATAAAATATTTTTAAATGCTGCATTTTTATTTAAAATTATTTTCAACGTATCCATTGATTTATTTTCTAAATCCTTTTTAGGCTCACTTTTTATTCGATTTTTTAAAATTTATTTTTTGTAAAATTCTTAAGTTCCGTTATCTGCAAGAATTTAATTTTTTTTTTTAATTTTTCAATTTCAAATTATATTTTTTGTTTTAAATTTAAAAACTTCAGCAACAGCTAGTAAGTAAAAGAAACTGTTTCATCTGTTTTCACCACCCGCGTTTAAAATTGAAAAGCTTTTGCACAGTTTAACGTCTGAAGTTCAACTGAATGGAAAAACGAACGTTAAAAAGTCAAAACGAAAAATTTATAACAAAAAAAAAACCAAACAAACGAAAACAAAACAAGACACACAATAACAGAAAAATACTAAAAATTACACACTGTGCGCTGCCGTCGGGCCTCTTACAATTAAAGCGTGTGCAAGTGTGTGCATGTGTTTGTCTATGAAAACAAGCAGCGTTATTGGTAGTTGTCTAAGCATTTTGATCCAGAAAATCTAATGCATTACACAGTCACAGACACACGCATACACTCACACACATGCACACCCACATAAGATAAAAAAGTGAGAGAGAGAGAGCGAGTGAGTGAGAGAGAGCAACGTTAAAAATACGCGAACGCCAATAGCTAAAAATGAAGGAAAAGTTTCAAATGCAAATGAACACACACTTGCATACACAAATTCATTGTGATGCATTAAGAAGTGTAAGAAAAAGTGTAAGTGTGTGTGTTAGTATGCATTAAAAGTCAAAGAGATGCTTAAAGACCTTGTTGTTGTTTTCAACGTTCTCATAGACAATAAGAGAAAAAACACAAAAAAACAAAACAAAAATTCATTGAAAAATAATACAGTCGAACTTCTCTATAGTGAACTTCTATACAATGAAGCTCTCCCTATTATGAATTGATTTCAAACACACAACTTTTTCCGTTCCAATTTCATTGTTTTTGATCTCC
This sequence comes from Sarcophaga rosellei, assembly GCA_930367235.1. Classification (NCBI taxonomy): domain Eukaryota; kingdom Metazoa; phylum Arthropoda; class Insecta; order Diptera; family Sarcophagidae; genus Sarcophaga; species Sarcophaga rosellei. Next base: position 6,784,256 of record OV884018.1, on the reverse strand, counting down.
TTATAATGAATTTCCATACAATGAAGTTTTCTATACAATGAAGCAATTTTGCAGGTGTAATATTTGACTCACATGCGTTTTTGTCTCCATATAATGAATTTTTCAAACAATTTTCTGTTACGCATACTAACAACTCTGTGTACCGAGAAAGATACCACATATAATGAGGGGATACCCAAAAGAGGAAAATAAGAACAAAAAAAGAAGAAATCCACATCAATAACAATTTTGACATCAGTTGCCGGTGTTCAGTGATCGGAAATGACGCAGCGAAGTAGCATTTCTCTTGAAAAAAAATTATTAATTATTAATAAAGTTGAAGAAGGATTAAAAAAAAAAGATGTGGCTAGGCAGTTTGGAATTCTAGAAGACGAGCAATTGAGCGCTAAACGCAAAAGGCTTCGAACCTGCCTTTTTGAGGATATTGATTTATTTTAAATAAAAATTGGGGGAAAAATATAATTTCTGTATAATGAAGTTTCTATATAATGAAGTGATTTTCTGGTCCCGTCAAGATTCATTATAGGGAAGTTCGACTGTATAAAAAAATAAAAAAAGAAGAAGAATTAAAAACAAAAGCAAAAAAAATGTGAATCTTGAAATCGAAAACCACAAATTGTTTGTTGGCAATGGTGACAATAAATAAACAAGAACAATAACACAACCATGCGAAGACAATAACAATTATAACAGTAACATTTTACCAACACCACCACCACCATCACAAACTATTGCTACAGCAATAACAACAATCATAACAATTGGCGAAGACCACGAACAACCAAAAACCACCAACAGAAGGCAGAGAAAAAAAAACAAAATTCGTAAACACAACACGAATGAACAAAACCACGAACTGTATTTGATTATTAAACATAAATGTTTATAAGCAAATGTTGCAGCAACATTAACAAGTTGTGTTTGGTTTTGAATGTAAACAAAACATGTTTGAAGCACGTGGTCACAACCAATATGAAGGAAATACTGAAAAAAGTAAAGATTTTGTAGAAAATTTACAAAGTTATCGAATATTTGTTTACAAAAACCGATTACAAACTTGTTTATAATAATATTACTATATTACTATACTATGTGTTCAAATTTTAAAAGAAAAACAATTTCATTCGAATAACTTGTAACGATTATTTGCTACAATTTTAAGAAAAACAATCGCAAAATTTTCTCAAAGATAATTTGTGTTCCTTTTCCAGTATATTTTGAAAATTAATTGGACCAAATAGAAGAGTATTGGAATCATTTTTAACAATTATTCGTTTTAATTACAAGAAATTTGTTGCATAAATTTATTTTAGAATTAAATTTGTTTGTTTTTATTGAATTTCAAAGAATTTCGTCAACGAATAAAATATTATTCAAATAATTTTTAACGACTATACGTTTTAAATTTGAAAAATTGGTGAACAGTTTTGCATGTTAAAGCTTATTTAAGTTGGTACCTTTATGTATTGTACACAAAACAGATCGAATAAAAAGTTATTCGAATAATTTTTAACTATTAATTGTTAGAATTAGCGCCAAATTGAATTTCTAAATGCATAAATTTGAAACTGGTTTTGTTTGTAATAAATATTGAAAACAATTTTTATCGAATAAGAAATTATTCGAATAATAAAAAGCGATTAATCGTGAAAATTATTTACAAATCCTGTTGCTAAATTATGAAAACTGACAATTTTATTGTTTATATTTATTTTTAAAGAAAAATCTTAAACGAATAAAAAATAATTCGAATAATTTTTAACGATTAATCCTTAGAATTAGCGGCAAATTGAATTTCTAAATGCATAAATTTGATAATGGTTTTGTTTATAATAAATATTGAAAACAATTTTTATCGAATAAGAAATTATGCGAATAATATAAGACGATTAATCGTTAGAATTTGTTATAAAGGGTGTTGCTAAATTATTAAAACTGAAAAAATGTTTGTGTATATTGATTTTTAAAGAAAAATCTTAAACGAATAAAAAATAATTCGAATAATTTTTAACGATTAATCCTTAGAATTAGCGGCAAATTGAATTTCTAAATGCATAAATTTGATAATGGTTTTGTTTATAATAAATATTGAAAACAATTTTTATCGAATAAAAAATTATTCGAATAATATAAGACGATTAATCGTATGAATTTGTTATAAATGGTGTTGCTAAGTTATAAAAACTGAAATATTGATTGTTTATATTGATTTTTAAAGAAAAATCTTAAACGAATAAAAATTTATTTGAATAACTTTTAGTGATTATTCGCTTAAAATATGAAAAATTCATATTGATTTTGATGTATAATCGAGATAACGGGATTTAGTTTATTTAGAATATTTAAAATCGCCGTGGTCTAGTAGGTAGTGTATTGGCTTATAAGAAGTGAGGTCAGCCATATCAAAACGCAAACATGAAAAAATATATCTTTGGCGACTTCCTGTCAGCAGATTTCTGGCTAAAACTCTGAGAGTAAATAAAATTGCCATGAAAAGTTTCTCAAAAATCTGTCGCTCGGAGTCCACTTTAAACTGTAGGTCCCGCCACTCATGTATACAATTAACACACATTAACATTAGTGGTGTGAGAAGCTAAGTTATAATCCTGACTGACTTTCCTATATTTTATACTCTATTTCAATTTAATAAAATATTTAACGAAAAAATTTTAATCGTGTATTAAATAACGATTACTCGTTAATGAATTGAAAGTTGAAAAAATTGATTCGAATATTTAGTGACGATTATTCGTTTGTGTTTACTTTAAAAATGTGAATTTTAAACGTGTTTTAAATGTTTATGAACAAAAAAATTTATTCGAATATTTAGTGACGATTATTCGTTTGGCTTTACTTTAAAAATGTGTAAAGTAGAGACCGAATATATGTTTTTTAACACTTATTGAATTAAGAAATTTTGTTTTTATTTTTATTATTTTTTTTTTTGCATATTCCTTTATCCTTTTTTACCAATTTCTTGTTAAATTTTATTACAATTTACTACTTCCTATTTTACTTCCCTATTTTGTTTGTTTTTTTTAACCACAATTTTTTAATCAAAAATGTAAATTTCCTTTTTTTAAATCGTTATATTTTTAAACGAAATTGTATTTTTGTAGAAAAAAAAAAACAAAAGAAACTAAAGATCTAATTAATAAACCACATACATATGTATCCACAGTGTATGATGCTGGTGGCATGCACACATACATATAAAGATTTGCATATTGCCATTTCGTTTGAAAAAAAAAACAAAGCAAAACAACAGAAAACAAATCATTTACGCTCTTTTTCGCTCTCTGTACTCGTATGTGGTGGGTATGTATGTGTGTATGTTTGTATGTGAGAAATCGTGGTAATCATAAAAATTACCATGTTCAACAATTCTCTCAACTCGAGTCAGTCATTCATACATTTATGATGTGATGTTATTGTAGTAGTATGTAGTATTTCGTTGCTTTTGCTATTTTTGTTATTGTTATTACCACTTTTGTTACCAGTGTTGTTGGTGTTGTTGTTTGTGTTGATGTTGTTACTGTTTTCATTGCAAGAACCAACCATCAACATCCGTTAGTAATTTGTAAACAAATCCTTAACGAAAAAACAACAACAACAACAACAAAAAAACGACATGAAAACAGCTCCCAAAAGGAGATTCATGAATAACAATAACTAAGTGATGGAAAAGTAGTAAGAATAAGAGTAGTATGAGTGATAGAGATTAAGAGTAATGGGGTTGAGTGAAAGCTGTAAAGTGTACAACTATAACATGGTGTAAGTATGGTGTGTTTTAAGGATGCGAGTATGTGTGGAAAGATTGTAACTCATAACAATAAGTGTTTACAGTTTTGCTGAATTATATATGTATGTCAGGGTTGGAAAACCTTAAAAACAGATTTTGCTTTGTAGTGTGATTACTTGATTTTACATAAAATCTTGCCGGTTCAGCTCTGTGTAAGTTTATGTTGTCAGTTTATTAGTGATGGTCTCGTGTAAAATGAAAAAGTAAATTAAGCGTAATATTTAAAACAAAAAAAAACCCCAAAGTTTTTTTTCTTCCAAAAAAAAATAAAAAAAATTAAGATTTTAAATCAAATACTTTTTAAACAATTCAAATAATTTTTTTTTCAAATAAAAAAATTAAAAAAAAATACAGATTTTTTTATGCAATTTCTTTTTATCCACACATCCTTGCTTTTTTGTTGTTGATAAAAAATAAATCCTCTAAACTCGGTTGTTGATTAAATTTTTGTACAGGAGATTTTTTTGTTTGCACTTTTTGTTGTCACTTTAGCAAGCAAAGAAAATTATAAAAAAAAAAGAAAACTGTTACAGAAGTACCACTTACTTTAGAAAACATGACTCCCTGAATGCACAACACACAATACAGAAAAAGGAAAAAAGGAAAATCTGAAGCAAAGCAGCATATTCATAAGGTTAAAAACACTTTGCAGCAGAACATTTGTTTTTTGTTACATACATACATAAGTGTATGTAAAAAACATTAATAAACCAGCATAAATGCCATGAAGAAATAGGAAAGAAGGAGAACGTTGTTGTTGTTGTGCTATAAAAAAATTACAAGAAAATTTAACAAAATTGTTTTGTTAAACTCGTAAAAATATAAACACTTAATAGGTCTTTTGTGTTAAGGAAAACGCACACACATATACACATTTCCTTTTTTCAAAAACGCATTAAAGGAAAAATTCCAAAAATAATATTTTCTTTAAACTTATGTATGTATGTACATATGTATGTATTTCTTTTTTCTATTAATTTTTATAACAGGAACAAAATTGATTAATTTTGTTTGTTTGTTATTAAAGCCTATAAAAGATTTTAATTGAGTAGAACTTTAAGAAATCTTAACAAGAAATTATAATTTATGATATATGTAAGCAGACATATCTCAACAAATTAATATTTCAACAAAAATTCAACAACAAATAAAAAATTATTCGAATAATTTTGAATGAGTAAAAGTGTAAAAATCCTTAAATTTAATCCCCAAATAGATTCTAAATAAAATTTTTCTAATTTTACAAAAATTAAAAGTGAAATAAAATTTTTATTCGTTTCAGTTTTAGCACGTAAAAAATTCAACAACGAATAAAAAATTATTCGAATAATTTCAAGCGATTAAAAGCGTAAAAACTTTTCAATTTTACGCTTAAATAGATTTTAAAAAACATTTTATGGTGTTAAATTTAATGAAAACAGATATTCCTGTCTTAAACAATATTCAATCGATTAAAATCCGGTTGTTAAAGGAATACGAATCGTTTTTTTATTCGTTTCAGTTTTAGCAAGTAAAGATCTAAAATTTATATTCCTTGTATCCCTATATACAAAAAACCCAAACTAGATTCATATTCCAGTAAAAACACGACAACGAATAAAAAATTATTCGAATAATTTCAAACGATTAAAAGTATAAAAACTTTTTAATTTCATCCTTAAATAGATTTTAAAAACCATTTTATGGCGTTAAATCAAATGAAAATAGATATTTCAGTCTTAAACAATATTCGATTCGATTAAAATCTGGTTGTTAAAGGAATACGAATCGTTTTTTTATTCGTTTCAGTTTTAGCAAGTAAAGATCTAAAATTTATATTCCTTGTATCCCTATATACAAAAAACCCAAACCAGATTCATATTTCAGCAAAAATACAACAACGAATAAAAAATTATTCGAATAATTTCAAACGATTAAAAGTGTAAAATCTTTTCAATTTCATGCTTAAATAGATTTTAAAAAACATTTTATTGCATTAATAGTTATTCCAGTCTTAAACAATATTTATTCGATTAAAATCCGGTTGTTAAAGGAATACAAATCGGTTTTTTTCATATGCTAATTTTTTTAAACTATTTATTATTTTCTCATAAGATATGATTTCATTATCCAAACAATTTCTATTGGATCGAAAGTCATTTGTTGAATTACAAAAAAAAACCGGTTTTTTATTCGAATAATTTTTTGTTTTTTCTTCTTCAGTTTCTTTGTTATTATAAAAGGCATTAATACATAATTAATAACCGTACATTAAGAGACGGATATTAGCAGCGAAAAAAACCGGTTTATTTTTTGAAATTTTTTTATTCGAATAATTGGTTTGTTTCTTTTAAAAATTATTTTATTCTTGAAAGCATACATAATTTTAATAGTCGTTCATTAAGTAGTGTATATAGAGCGAATAAAAACCGGTTTTTATTCGAATAATTTTTGGTTTTTCTTTGTTTTCTTTTTATTTTTAAAATCATTATTTATAGAAATAAATTCTCTGTATTTGTGTTTTATTTGCTAGTTTTCTCCACATTTGTTGCAAAAATTTAAACTTTAAATTAAATTTCTTGTAATCGAATACGTTAGAATTAGAAGTTTCGGTTTTTGTTGTTACATATAAATAAATTTTTAATTAAAACATTTTGCTTTTTCTGCTAAAGAAACCCAGTATATGATGTCTGTTTATATGTGTATGAGCGCGTGTGAAAACTAACAACTCCTACAAATCCTTTCGTTGGCTTTTTTTGTTTTGTTTTTTTTCAGACTTGGTTTGGAGGAAGTATGTGTCAAAACTTTTGGGTAAAACATAATTTTTGTGTGCAGAATTTATTAAATACTAATCTCTTGTTGGGTTAACACTCCCACACATAGCAAATATAAAACAACAACAATAACAGAGAATTTGTAACAGAAGTTGAGCAAGTCAAATGCATAGATTATTATACAATATGACCTTAAGAGCTAAAATACATATATGTATGTATGTAACCCAGTGAAATTATTTATTTGAAAAAGAAAAAAAAATTAAAATACTTTTAAGTTTGGCATGGCTTCTTAATTTTCTAAAATTTTAATTTAAAAATAATTTAAAAATTTTTTTCTTCCTTTTTTCCAAAAACTTTTGCTTGGTTTATATTAAAAATTCTTCTGTAATGTAGTCAGAGCGTTCAAAATAAATTGTGTGTGTGTTTTTTTTCAGGGTCATTACGAATTTAAATTAATTGCAAACTATAGATTTTATTTGAACGCGTTTTTTGTTTCTATTTCCAATGCTGCCTAACACTTAAAATCAAAACGATCTGTTTTTTATTAAAAATTTTTTTTAGAAAATATGCCCAGCCCAACCAACCCGACACTTTCAAGTGTATTTTGCCTTTAAAAGATCAAACTGATTAGAGAACTTAAAAAAAAATGTATCCGCATAAATAAAAATTCTTTTGCAAATCATAGAAAAACATGAAAAACTTAAAATAAACTTAAAAATATACTTACACTGTCTAACAAAAGTAATGAACCCGCATTAGACAGTGTTTTTATAATAAAACAAAAAAATTTTTTTTATAAAAAGCTCACCTTTTTCGGGACAATTAAGCTCATCCGTCTTGTCGTAACATTCATGGTGACCATTGCATAGATATTCGCGTGGCAAGCAACGGTTATCACATTTGAATTCATAATCTTCGCATTTGGTTTCTGCATAATCCAACCAATAATTCAACAACAACAAAAAAAAATTGCAAAAAAACAAAATTATTAATATTCGTACAACAATAATAAATTAACAACACAAACAAATGAATTACAAAACACATGTTTAATAGTGATGTGATATGGGGGGGTATATTACATATGCATTGAGATTTTATTTTTTTTTTGTTGGTTTTAGTAACACGGTGACATTGTTTAAGTAATTGCTAAAATATTTAAAACAAGTTAATGGTTTTTTTTTTCTATACAAATGATTTGTCTATAAAAACAAAATGATTGGTTACTTAAAAAAGTAAACGGTTTCAAAGAAAACCGGTTACCCATTTATATAAAACAGCTAATTTATTATTAGTTTCCTTCATATCTTATAAAAAGTAACGAAAAAAAGTAATCGAATAAAAGTAACCGGTTCTAAAAGTATGGTTTTTTTTAAAACCGATTACTCATATAAAGTAACTAATTTATGGTTATTTTCCTTTAAAACTTAAAAATAACAACAACAAAAATTACTCGAATAAAAATAAATGGTCCTAAAGTATGGCTACTTGAAAAAGTAATCGGTTTTAAAAAATTGGTTACTCATCTAAGTGAACTAATTTGTAGTAACTTAAACAAGTAATCATAATAATTTTAAAAATCGGCTATTTATTGGTATTTTCCTTCAAAACGAATATAAAAACAACAAAAAACCAATTGAATAAAAATAACCGGTTATGGTGAAAAATAATCGGTTCTGAAAAACCGATTACAATAATAAAAAAATCTAATTTAGGGTTATATTTCTTTAAAAACTAACAAACATTACAAAAGTATCGAATAAAAGTACTAAACTAAACTAAATTGCATTTATTTTTCCTCATTAAGGAAGAGACATTAAAAAAGTAGATAATAAAACCGGTTACTAATGTTTATTCGTTAAAGAACCGTGTGTTTAATCGAATAAAATCTGAATTTTAATAAAAAAGGAAAATAAATTTGAAATACATCACTTTATTTTATTCGAATATTTATTCGAGTTTTTTAATAACCGGTTTTATTAATCGACTAAAAAGAAAACAACAATAATATGCAATTTAGTAAAATGTTTTGCTATAAAAATTATATAAATTAGAATTGTTTTTATATTCGATTAAATAAAATTCTTGTTTTTAACCGAATAAAACCCGGTTTGTAACCGAATAAAATACGAAACTTTTGAAAAGCACATTTTGAGTCATTAATATAAAAGTGTAAGTATTTTTTAAACATTAAATATTTTACTCAGTTACAAACCGGTTTTTATTCGATTACAAACAAAAACCGGTTTTTTTTATTGGAATAAAAAATATTTCTAATGGTTTAAATTCTCTAATAAAATCTTTGTTTATGCTGTATGTTGTACAAAAAGTTTCTAAACAATTAAGAAGTATTTTTTCTTTGAATGATTCACACAAACATTGAATGCATGATTCTCTTATTGAATAAGAGCATGGCAGAGACATAATGATCGCTTCTAAAGAGGGACAAATACACACACATTAACAATAAATGAATATGGAATATATGTATGTATATATATTCCACACACGTATACACAAATATAGAGAGACAGTGAGAATAAAGTGTGAGAAAAACACAAACACAGTACCAGGTTCATATTCAATATCCTCAGTACAGTCCATTTCGTCTTCACCATCAGGACACTGTTCAATTTCATCGCACAATTGTTCTTCGCAAATAACTTTACCACTTTGACTGCATGTAAAGGTAGTATCTCCACGACAACCAACTGCATCGGGTAAACTGGAATAAACGGGACTGGTGTCGGTAATAGGAACGTAATCGTCGCCAGAACCTTCAAATACATCGTTGTTGGTGATGTTTGGTACTGCTTCAGTGACTGAGTCTAAACGAAGTTTGGAGGAGGGGGGAAAAGCGAAATTTAATAAAAAAAAATCCACGTAAAAATCGCGAATTCCAAAAAAACAATATGTGAAGCCAAAGCCAGGAGAGAACATTTTAACGCAGGAGAAATTTACTTATGGACGAACACAAAAACAAACACAAAAAAATAATTATAAGGGGAGAGATAAGAACGTTCACAGAGCTTTAAAGGGAGTTAACAATAGGGTTTTACATGTATGAGAGGTAATTTTGATAAATAACATTTAATCACAGAGCAGCTGAGGAGAGAGCGATAGATAATGGAAGGACACACATATAAAGGAGGCAGTTACTTTAAAAATCTTATGAGAAAAGCTTTTTCTTTAAAAACATATTTCCATAAATAATATAATAAAATCGTAAAATTTAACACAACTTAAATCTAATTCAACCAGTTTTAGTATCGTAAAAATATCAGTCATATGTATTGCAGTGGGTTAGTAAATCCAGAAAGCTTTTTATGAAAATAAAAAAAAGCTTTTTCAACAATCGATTTGAAAATTAGTTTCTTTTAAATGAATGTATGAGAAAGTTAGTAAATTCATAAAGCTTTTATCAAAATAAAAGCTTTCTCCCTGAAAATAAACGATGAAAGCTTAAACTTGAAAGCATTTTAAAAGAAAATATTTATTGCTAAGACATATTTTAATGAATAATGGAAGAAAGCTTTTTTTTTTTTTTTTTTTTTGTAATAAAAGGTTTTGAAAGCTTCTATGGTGTTTGTTTTAGAACGCTTTTAAGCTTAAAAAATGATTTTAAACGTTTAATAAAAACTAATGATTATGAAAACATTTTTTTAAAATGAATTATGAAAAAAGTTTTAATTTTTTATGAAAGCTTTTAAAAGCTTTCATGTTTTTTTCTTTTAGAAACTGCTAATGAAATATGATTTCTAGTGTTATAGACAATACAAAGTGCGTTTGTTTACATTTACAAGAGGCTTTAAAAGCTTTATAAGCCTAAAAAGCTTTTTAAGCTTTGAAAGCTTTAAAGGTTTATTAAGTAAACGATGTAGTTAATGAGTTTTTATACAGTTTTTGTTGTACATTTCGCAAGAATTAGTAATGATTTCAGCGCTTTAAATACGAATTTTATGGCATTAGTAAAAAGTTTTTGTATGCTGCTTAAAGCCTTATCAAATACTGTGTGTTGAATGGCAAGGTGATGTTAAATGTGCATGTTTTTAGTAATTGTTTAAGCGTTTATTTTTCTTGTTTTATTTTTGTTTTTTTTTAAGTTTTGCTGTTGGTAATTGAGAGTGTGTGTGTGTGCCTTTAAAGTACCTGTATGACAATCTTCTTCATCACTGGCATCCGCACAATGAGCTATGCTATCGCATACATATTCACAGGGTACCACTTCGCTACTGGAGCATCTAAAGTAGCCATTGGGATTGATTTGACAATCGTACACTTCCCTATTATCATCATAATCGATACTAGAGGGGGGTTGACGTTCAGGTTCACGTTCTGTTTCGGCTCTTTCACGTTCGGCTTCACGTTCTCTTTCGGCTCTTTCCAAATCATATTGGCGTTTACGTTCCGCTTCTTCACGAGCCAATTGCTCTTGATATTGACGTTCACGTTCCGCTTCTTCACGTGCCAATTGTTCTTCATAGAGGCGATTGCGTTCTTGCTCAAGTTCAAGTTGACGTTGTCTTTCACGTTCACGTTCCATTTCTTGTTCCTTTTCATAGGCATAGGGATCATAGCTATTGTTGTGTGTATCATCTTCTCCTTCTTCTCCTCTTCCTGTGCCAACTTCATCAACAGCATGTGGCGGCGGGTCTTTGTAGTCATCATCATCATCTCCTATGTCTTCATCCTCATCGACGATTTCGCGTTCACACATTTCAGGATCTTCATCACTGTCATCCTCACAGTCGGCCTTATGGTCACAGCGGAAGGTACATTCAATCCATTGGCCATTGCGGCAACGGAAATAGCCCTCTTCATTACAATTGCCAAACTCTGATGGATTCTGATGATCACCGGTAGTAACCGCATCATGAGAGCCTACAACACCTTCACCATGATGATGCTGTTCCTCACCATTCTGTGTGACATCCACCGTTTCATGATCGCTCAATTCTAATGTTGTATGGCAACAAGGTATGGTGGTATGGTTTGTTGGTATGGTATGGTATGTGGCATGGGAGGTATTTATTTGGTATTGATTTGTAGCGTGTGATTTTTATTATTACAATAGAGAGTGTAAATATATATATATGTGTGTTGAATAGGTGTGTTTTTACATGTGTTTTAAGAAAATATTTATAATAAAAAAAAAAAATAATGTAAAAATGTCGTTTTCGTTTTCGGTTTTGTTTTTTCTAACCCACTAATTATCGAAACTACTTGAGAGAGATAGCCGATGCCAAGAAGATTTTTTAAAAAAAAAAATTTTTTTTTTTCTTTTTTTCCTTTTTTTTCTTGTTTTTTTCTAAGAAAAGTCAAGTCTTTCTTTCTAGTCTCGTGTAAAGTTAAAAACCCCTTTGCATGGGCATTAGTACTTACCTCTGACACGTCTGAAATAGAAGCTGCTGTCAACATCAGCACCAATATCGCCAAAACGTCTGTATTTTGAAACATGCTGATGCATTTCATCGCCAAAATTGCTCCATTTCTCTGGCAATTCAATTTGTACAATACAATGGATTTTATAAACATCAGAGGTGCGTCTGTAAGACAATAATTTCGTTAAAAAAAAAATTTAAACAAAAACTTTCTCATTCTACTTACTCTACACGCATAAGCACTGGATACAAGACCTCCTCCTCATCGTCGCCATATGTCAGAGCGGCGAAATCATGAAAGGCAGCTATGATTTGTTGCTCCAACTGTTGGAATTCAGTGTGGCCTTTGCCCAAGCTATAGACGTCTTGCCAGGGCTCATTAACGGTAAACAAAGTTTGCCCTTTAATAAAAAGAAATATTTTTATTATCATTTCCTAAGCCCCCCCTCAAAAAAAAAAACTGTGACTGTGTAATACTTACACAAATCCTTTTCACCGAATCCTTCCACATCGCCGGTATCATCGCCCGAACCTTCAACATCGTCATAGGACTGGCGTTTATTCAGGCGATTCTTGGCTTTATTATTACGTGCCACATTGGCAGCCATAGCTTTGCGTTTTTGTTTTTCCGCCTCTTTAGCCTGACGTTTACGTTTTCTTTCGGCCTTAGTGCCCCTCTTTACATGCTTTTTAGCTGCAATGGCTTTTTTCTCTTCGCTACCGAACAGACGTCCCAATTCACGGCGTACACGTTTAACGCTTTGCATTAACCAGCTGCTGCCATTACTAGACGTCTCACTGTCGCCTTCGTCCACCGGCTGTAGTTCATCTTCGATAAAGGCTTTCTCATCCAAATCACGACCACTGCGTAATTTATTTGTGGAAACAGCAGCATCATCGAATTGATCGATATCGAATGTTGTATCATCGAAGGTTAAATCGTTTTGAATTTGCTGTGAGAAATAAAACAAAAACAAAAAATTAAAATTAAAATTAAAGTTTTTTTTATTTAAATATTAAAAAAATTTAAAATTAAAAACAAAAACAACTCAAGTGTTTAGCTAAGTACTGCTGCCACCACTTTTCTATTCCAATTATGTTAACTTTGCAGTATTCTGTTAAATCTTAACATAGGTTGAGCTTTCGGTAAAGAATTACAGTTTAAATATATTTAACAGTGGTTGGTGTTTTGGCTAAACATGGTGAATATAGATTAAGGTCCCCAGACTGTATAACTTACAAAGGAATGCAAACTTATAATAAAAAAAAAATAGAAAAGCATGTCATTTGGCCAATAATTATGAGTACGGTTGAGCCCAACAGAAACTGTAGCGAAACCCTTTCATGGGTGTTGGAGCAACATATGCCAACAAGTTTACAACTGAAAGTTGCACTCGAAACAGTTAAGGATACTGGATTTCCCTTATCACTTCAACAGCATCGTAATATTTGGCCTTTAGACTGATCTGAAACACATTACCATAGCCAGGAAGACAGAGAGGCAGATTAAGCCCTTCGGGTAAGTCTATGTCGTTGACGTGCGACTTTAGCATCTTTCAGGCGAAAGTGTTGGCAATAGGGGTCACATTACCTTGGAGTATGGTCCCGTTAGTCATGTTTCGATCTCAGCACTGAATGTCAATGTGCTGAACTCCACTCCACGATGTATAACTATCGCAGACATTTCGGTCAGGAGAACGATGGAAGCAGAATTAAGTCCATTGATATGGATTGCCCAGGATACATTGGCATTTCAGCCATACTGCAGCCATCAAACTCTCAGATTTATTTTCGACCTTGTGGCTCCCTTTAAGAACCTGCAAGCTTATAATTGCCAATGCGGTCATCGATTCCCTCAACTACAGTTAAGCGGCTTCAGACACTAACAGAACAGCGAAACAGGAAATCTAAACAAAAATGGCTTGGGAGGGCGCAGGATAAGTCTACATAAACTCCAAAATAGCATGCTCAGTGTGATTGTTGGAGTCATTTGAGTATTGGATTGTGGGCACCTATGCCAGCTGTAGAGGCCATTAAGGGGCATTGCATTCCAGTATGGGCACAAGTGCGAGACGTATGTACAGAAGCTACAAAGCTTAGCAAGAAGAAAACACTGATCTTTTGCCTAATGGGTACATGTCCTACACTATGTCGGAGAAGAAAAGGGTGCCAACTCTATAGAAGATTCGGAGGCCAGACATAGGCCGTCTGAGTGGCGTAATCAAAAGTTCCGAGCAGTTCCGGCACAAGGAGATTATGGAAAACTATGGTATCACAATGTGCGCCCCATGTACCCTAAGTGTATCCATTCAACCTTTTTGGGTGGTCAGCCGTTTCCACCTACCTACCCTGAAGCCCTTGGGGGGAAACTTTTTATCAAATTTAGAGTAGTCTGTGTCGTGTGTTTTCTTATTAGTTTTGGAAAAGAAGGCCATCAAACAAGCCGTACGAAAAAGTACTTTTTTAGTACTTTTTTTTTAGTACTTTTTCGAGTTTTCTTGATGATTAGAATATATATTTTTATATAAAGTAACTAAGTCTTTCATATTTCGTGTGGATCTTTGAAAAACTACTTTTTCTACTACTTTAAAAAAGTATAATTTCTGATATAAGAGAACTAGTATACCACAAAATTTTATTTTTAACTGATAACGTTTTAACAATTTTTATTAAATTGTACATAAATGCACACACACTAAATCTTTTCTAAAAAGTGCGTTTTCTACTACCTTTTTAGAAAAGCGTATTTCTATGATAGATTGTGTTTAGTTATTATATATTTTTTCAACAGTGTTTGTTTTTTTAAAAAGTAAATTTATACTACTTTTTTAAAAAAGTACTTTTTTTAAAAAGTTTGATTTTCTGCTTAAGACTTCCAAAATTGTTCATCATTGTGATTAATTTTTACCATTTTTTTTTTCAAAATTGCGTGAAGACATATCTATGTGTTTGCATGCATTTTTAAAATATGTAGTAGTTTTTCTACTACCTTTTTAAATAAGTATAATTTTAAATAGCAAATGATTCATTGCTCACTACATTTGTTAATTGTTTAGAGATTTAATAAATTTAAGTAATTATGCAGCGTTTTTGAACAACTACTACTCCTTTTTTAAAAAAGTTTATTTTTCGGTTGAAAAAGCTTACAATATAAAATTATATTTCAAAATGATTAATTTTTGCACTTTTTATCAAAAATGTGTCCAAATATATCTATTTATATGCATATTTAAAAAAGTACTTTTACTACTACTTTTTTAAAAATGCCTAATCTACAATAGCAAATGATTAATTATTCATTTTTGTTCCAAGATTTATTAAAACTAAGTTATTGTGCAGCTTTTTAGAAAAAGTACTTATCTACTACCTTTTTAATAAAGTTTCGTTTTGTGTTTATAAAATTTACAATATAAAATTTTGTTTCAAAAGGACTAATTTCTATCAAAATTTTAAATATTTTGCCCAATATATCTATTTGTGTTCATTTTTAAAAAAGTACTTTTTCTACTACTATTTAAAAAAGTTAATTTTTCTATGAAAAATAACTAATTATCGTTTCATCATTAATTTTTGTTAAAAAATTTATTAAAATTAAATTAGTTTCAGGTTCTTTCAAAAAGTACTTTTGCTACCACTTTTTTTCAAATATATTTTTTTTAATATTTTTATTTCGCAGCTCTTTGAAGGTCAATTTAGGTGATTATTTTAAGTTTTATAGACATTATGGCTCATTTGGTATTATGCTTTATTACATATTTATTTTTTGGTTAAAGAAGGTGTTAAAATAAGATTTTCGGCTTAATTGTTTGAATTTCTTGTCAAATGTCGTATGTATTTTCTTTTAAGGTGTAAATAAATAAAAATCATTTGTAAATATTTAACAATCATTGTGTGTGAGAAAAATACACTCCTCAGTCGTTCACTTTCACGGGTGGGTGTGATATCTCAAGTATTTTGAAAAGATGATAAGAACGATAGTTTTTCATGACAATTAAAGAAAATAAGAAAGAAAATTTCGTTTTTTTTTGGTCTTTTTGGCATTGAAAGACTAATTGTGTGTATCACACATAGAGAACAGGTGTTTTGGTTTTTTTGTAAAATTTTTCACATATTTTTTCTTTAAATTTTTTGCATTTCAAGAAAAGCAATTTTAAAATCAATATTTTGAGGATTTGTTTTTTTTTTTTTTGTTTTTGTTTCAATTCTCTATTAAACCACTAATTGTGGCATTTTTTTTTCTAAACCAATTATAAACCCTCAGTTACTGCTTTAGTCTGTCCTCTGTGTGTTAAATACTCCGTGAGAACGCATGCCACAAACAATTAAGCTGTCTGTCAGAGTGTTGTTACATGTGGTTAACCCACCTGTGGCTTCACTTAGACTTCCTTGGCAAAAAAGAAAACAAAAAAAAAACAAAACGGAAACATTTTTGCCAAAATTTCATTTCTATGCTACTGGCACACAACTAATTGAAGTTTTTAAACTTTACTCCTCCTCCTCCTCCCTTAACAAAAATAAATGTTGTCTATGATTTCTCAAAAGTCAATAAAATTTTGTTCTCTTCTCTCTCGCTCTCTCTCTCCCCATCCTATTGGAAGCTAAACTTACTTTGTTTGCTCACTTTGCTTTCAAAGATTTTCAAAACCCTGTATTTAAAATCATATTTACCCTCTCCTTTCCTCCTTCCTCTTTCACATTTTTATATGTTTTTGATATCATTAGGTTTCATTGGAATTTTTTTTGTTGTTGTTGTTTTGGTCTAGCCTAGTAAAAGTTTTATTGTGGCATGCAACCTAATGCTTGCAACACAAGATACCTTTTAAATGAAATTAAAACAATAAAAATTATTATTGTTAGTTTGGGGTAATAGCGAGAGATTGCCTTTAAAATTAAAGAAATTAAAGTTTAATAGTCTAATTACTTACAGAATTAAAGGTTGAATTGAAATTCTAAAAAGGTAGTATTTTCTACTACCTTTACTACTACTATTATTGCAATTCTTAGCTTTTTAAATACATTCCAAAAGATATTTGTATAAATTAGTCAAAAACAAAAGTTTTTACAAAAAAAGTGCATACTATTTTTTACTACTTTTTTTTTAAATTAAATTGTTAACCTTGTTAAAAGCATAGCTAAGTTGTAACATATATTTGCATAAATTAGTTAGAAACAATGCAATTTTTAAATAGTAGTATTTTTTACTACTTTTTTTTTTAATGAAATTGTTAACCTTGTTAACAGCATAGATAAGTTGCAACATATATTTGCATAAATTAGTTAGAAACAATGCAATTTTTAAATAGTAGTATTTCTACTACTTTTTCAGAAAAAATACTTCTTAAAAACCAATTAAAATTTCAATATTTTTTTTTATATATTTATATTTCAATATTTTTTTTTATTTTATAAAGTCCATTATAACCTTCAAAACTTTTATAACCAAATTTAAAAAAGTAGTAAAAAAGTACGTTGTTTAAAACTGAGTAAAACCCAAAATTTTGGCAGTTGTAAATTAGTAACTAATTAAAAATATTAAAGAAAATATTGAAATTATAATAATAATTTTCAAAAAGTACTTTTTCTAAAAAAGTATTAAAAATACTACTTTTTTAAAATCTAAATATTTTACATTTTTTTCTAGAAAATACGTTAAACAGAAGTATATTTAAAGAAATTCTACTTTTTTAATATGAAATAAATCATATTTAAAAAAATAGTAGAAATACTACTTTTTTAAAAACAATATTTTTTCGTTACATTATTAAAAAATCAGTACGTTTATAGAGATTCTACTGTTTTATGTTTATTTATGTGATATTTTTTCTTAGAAATTTTAATTGGTACTTTTTTAAAAAAGTACTTAGTAAAAAAAGTAGTATTTTTTAAAACCTAAGTATTTAAAATTTTTTCTAGAAAATACATTGAAATAAGTATATTTAAAGAAATTCTACATTTTTATGATGAAATAAATCACATTTAAAAAAAGGTAGTAGAAATACTACTTTTTTAAAAACAATGTTTTTGTTACATTATTAAGAAATCAGTACGTTTATAGAGATTCTACTGTTTTATGTTTATTTATGTGATATTTTTTCTTAGAAATTTGTTGCTTAGCCAAGAATTTTACAAAAAAAAAACAAAAAAATTGTTTTTGTTTGTTTTTCAATGCACTTATTTTACAAGAAGAAATATTACTCGTTTGTTTTATTAATAATATTATATTATATCATTTGTTTAAAAACTATTTAATTATAAATAACCACATATACACACACACACATTATACAAACGGAAATTATTACAGAATTTAGTCATACGGCAACACAGTATAACTTGCAAAGACGAAGGCAGGCAAGGCAGGCAATTCCTTCGTTTATTTTTATTAATTTTTTTTTTTTTTTGTAAATCTCGTGACTTTGTAAATAAAAGAAATAAAATACAAAACGTCACTAATATTTTAAACAAAAAATATATAGAATCTTATCTTAAAAAATTTGTTTACAATTACAGCTAAATTTATAGGTTGTCAGAAAAAACTAGACGCATATTGTGTCACACACACAGAATTAGTGTTGAGTTCAAGGGGAATTAAGGGAATTTTGAAATTGTTTCTGTTGTTGTTGTCTAAGGTCTATTATCATTGCATTGTACAACATTAAATAATTATTGTTTGTGGCCCCATTAACAAATTACACACCCTTTTTACCCCCCTCCACACCGCTTAAATAACTTGTATTCCAATCAGTTGTTCCCTCTGGGTATTAATGAATTTTGATTAATTTTGTTTCGTTATATTGTTATCGATGCACTAATTTTTTTTTTTTTTTTGTTTTTGTTTTTCTCTTGGGTTTTGTTTTTGTTATCAATTTGAAATGCATGTCATGTTTTTGTTTTTGATTTTGAGGTCTTTGGAAAAGTGCGTAAAACGCTTAAATAAAATGCATTCATGTGTGAGTTTGTTACAGACCAGACCAGACGACCATATGTGTGTCAGCGGCTCTCACTTTTTAAGAGGATTTAATTCACAAACTAAAAACTTCTTTTTTCAAACTTTTTTGAGCCCAGATTAAAACATAAAAGACAGCTTTTGTTTGAAATCAAGAGAGCCTGACTGTTAATCTGTTAATGGTTGGATGATAAAGTCAAACATAAAATTTAAAAACATAAAAAATGGATGAAAAAACCAAAAGCACTAAAAATTAAAAACAAAAATTTTGTCTGCCACTAAAAAGAGTAGTTTTTTGCATTTCTACTACTATTTTAAATTGCGTCCTTTACTTAAATTTCGTCTACTGTATCTGATTGATAAGTATATATTAACAAAATAGTGCATATATTTTAACGTTTGTTACCATTTTTAAAAAAGTACTTTTTTTACTATTATTTTAAAAATTGCCCCTTACAAGAATTTCACCTCTTTTCCAGCCTATTTACTATAAATTTTAATATAAATTTACTATATGTTGGTATTTCGGGAAGTACTTTTCTACTACTATTTTAGAAGGCTGTGTTTTTACAAATGTGTCTTAATTTTTCAGCTTTAAAGGACTCATTAACGTGAAACTGTAACAAATGTACTATTTGTTGGTTTTTCGAAAAAGTACTTTTCTACTACTATTTAAAAAAGTAGTGTTTTTATATATTCTTCTTATATTTTTCAGCTAATATGAATTTATTAATATAGAACAAGCGAAATTTTGCCATTTGTTGCTATTTAAAAAAGTACTTTTCTATTACTATTTTAAGAATTGCCTTAAAACAAGTTTCCTCTACTTTTTCAGCTTGTAAATATCTATTAATTGAAAACTATACAAATTTTAGTATTTACTACTATTTTAAAAAATGTACTTTTTTACTACTATTTTAAAAGTAGGGTTTTTATAAATTGTTTTTAAATTTTTCAGCTTATAAGCACGCGTAGAACTGAAGAAATTCTGCCATTTGCTACTATTTAGAAAAAGTGCTTTTCTACTACTATTTTAAAAAGTGCCTTTTCAACAAGTTTTCCCTACTTTTACAGCTTATAAATATCTACTAACTCAAAACAATACAACATTTTAATATCTATTACTATTTTTTAAAAGTTCTTTTTTACTACTTTTTTAAAAAGTAGTATTCTTATAAATTTTTTTTTTGGGAATTTTATAAAATGTTAATCTGTTTTTGATTAAAAAAGCATATGAATGAAGATTTTGTTCAAATTAACTCATTTGGACCTCTTTGAAAATAATACTTTTTTTACTCCTTTTTATAAAAAGTAGTATTTTTACAACTTATATGTATATTTTTGGTTTGTAAACATTTGAAAGAATATTTAATGATTGGATCAACTAATTGAAACTAATCAATTAATTTAAAAAAGTAGTTTTTTTCACTACTTTTTTCAAAAAATGTAATTTTTCTAGACCTTAATGACTTACAGTTTAGTGTAACGTTTTTTTTAAAGAAATTATTGTTTTTGTTGTATTCATACCTGAAAATAAAAAGAAGAAAAAAAAATTATTATTTTCAAATTTTTCATGCTTGGGATAAATTTTAATAAATTCTGTGTCATAAATATCAATTTGTTGTGAAAAAAATCAAGTTAATTAAGCTTGTGCAAATGTAATCAAACAATAAAATTTAAGACAATTAAATTCGTTACACATTTTTTAAGACAAAAAAAACCATTTTTTAAGCGTTTCAGTAAAAAAGGTAGTAAAAGGCAAAATTTGTAGTTTTCAAAAGAAAAAAATATCTTTTGAATAGAAATAGTGGAGAGGGCCGCCTATTAAATGTTTAAAGAACTTTTTTTTTCTCATAATTTTTTATAAAAATTTGCCTTTTAAGACCTTTTTCTTATAATAATTCTTCACAGAGAATTTCCTTTTTATATCGCTTACAAATTGTTACCACTAATGCAGATAAATGGCCGAGAAAAAAACAAAAAAAAAAATTACAAAGTGTTGATACATTTACCCGCTCTATTATTACCACAACTTAAGACTAAAAATCCCTCTCTAACTTTATCATGTCGCCAAATTATTAACAACGTGACACATTTGACAACAACAAAAATAAGAAAGAGACAATTTTTTTCTTCTTTTCCTTTATTCTATAACTTGTCAACTTAATAGAGAAGATAGATAACAGCCTGACTGACTGCTATGCTGTATAGTATAGTGTGGTGTGGTGTAGTGTCGTCGTAGTTGACGTCTCCCCCGTAGACACAAGTGTTACATGTTGAAAGTTAATGGGAGAACGAACAAGTAAATCTTCTCGGCTAACACAGCACGAATGTCAGGTGTAATAATGGCAAGTAAAAAAAAAAAAGAAAAAGCAAAAGAATAGTAGGAAGGAAGCAAGAATTAAAATGTAATAATAGTAAATTATAAACATTTAAATACCTGACAGAAATAATATAAGGAAACTATAGGGAAGTAAACCCAATCACCAAACTTGTAATCCTATTTAGCAAATTGAAGAGTGAAAAGTTTAATTCCTGTTGTATTTAATATTATAAATTAATTTCCGCTTTCCATAATCTATTAAAACAAGAATTTTGTGTGCTAAATTATTCCCCCTTAAATTTTATTACTTCCTTTTTACTGCTTTTCTTAAATTTTTTTTTTCTTTTTCATTCAATTATTTTACTGTTTTTAACAAACTTTCATAAAAACTAGCTTAAATTTCCAAAATTTTTTCCTATTTTAAAAAAGTACTTTTTCTACTACTATTTTAAAAATAATATTTTGAATATTATTTTCCATTTTTTCCACTTATTAATACTTTCTAATCAAAAACCACAAAAATTTCAATATTTCTTGCTTTTTTAAAAAGGTACTTTTTCTACTACTATTTTAAAAAACAATATTTTAAATATTATTTTCCATTTTTTCCATTTATTAATACTTTCTAATCAAAAACCAACAAAATTTGAATATTTCTTACTCTTTTAAAAAGGTACTTTTTCTACTACTTTAAAAAAAAATAGATTTAAACTGATTTTAAGCCTTTTTTAAGCTTTTATATGTTGAACTTATAAACATTTCAAAGTAAAATTGATTAAATTATACATGTTTCATAAAAAGTACTTTTTCTACTACCTTTTTGAAAAATGTTCATCTTACACATTTTTTTATATTTCTATGTTTTTAAACATTAATTCATTTAACATCAAGGAAATTTGTACATTTATTGCTTTTTAGAAGAAAAAGTACTTTTTCTACTACTTTTTTAAAAAGTAGTATTTAACATATTTTTCCCCCCACTTTAGCTTTATACATACTCATCAAACAAAAGTTGCCACAGTTTTTATATTTGTTGCTATTTTGTAAAAAGTGCATTTTCTACTACTTTTTTTAACTTATTATTTAGACATATTCCTTATATTTTCCAAGATAGGGATAGTTCTTTGTTTAATATAAACAATATTTTAGCATTTATTTAAATTTTAAAAAAAGTACTTTTTCTACTACTTTTTTTTAAAAAACAATGCTTTTACATTCTTTTTTGTGTTAAGCCCTTTTTCTTATGTATTTTAGAAACTTTTCTTAATAAATATAAATTTTGTTGCAGGAAATTATCACACTCTATCAAAGTGTTGATTTTTTCACCATCAGGCAGGCAAGCCATAATAATGATTGTCTCACAATAATATCCTTGCAACTCCTCAATGCTTTTTTGCTCCTTACATTTTATGTTGAAAGACACATTTCAGGAGGTGGAGATGTTGTTATTGTAACCATTATTAACACGACAGAATTTTTTTTTCGTGAGATTCTTTGACTTTTCATACAGAAAATAAGCTCTATTTACAGCCAAAGTTGTGTTCAACGGAAAAAAAATTTGCTCCACAAATTGTTGGTGGCAACAACAAAAAAAAGACGACAAAAATGCTGCAAATAAAGTGTTAAAATGTAATGAAAAAAAAAAATTGTTTTCTTTTCTTAAGCAAAAAAAAAAAATACCCACCACATGTACGTGTTGCTGTCAGTGGCGACGAGAAAAGAACTCTTCTTGTATGCTTGAGTTAAAGACATGAAAAGTTTAAGACCCTTTACCCTTAAACCCACCATCACCATACATCACCCACCCACATGCATACGGTGTTACACACACAGAGCATTCCACACAGCTTTCTAATGCTGCTTTTGCTACTCTTTTCTTTACACATTTTTTTTTGCTCCTTTTCTAGTGTATTTTTGTTTTTTTTTGTTTTTGCCTGGCGTCGTGGTCTGTTTTTTTTCTTGTGCTTTTGTAAGCGATATAATGGTCGTTTGTTTTATGAGAAATTGCTAAAACGTGCTTCGCATGCAAAACTATAGAGTTGTTCGCTATTTCTTCACCGAAATGAAGTGGAAAATATGAAACAAACGCTGTGATTGTCTTTATCATCAACCGAGTAAAAGGAGAGAAAACCAAAAGAAAGGAAAGCTACACACAACAGCCGGCTAAAAATTTGCCCCCTTAAGTTTGTTTCGTTTTTTCATTTTTTTTTTTTAGTGGTTCTTAAGTGTTGAAGATTTCTTTTATAGACTTTGACTTCTTTATTATTGTGTTAAAATGTTTCTTTTATTTGCTTTAAATACATAAACAAGCATATGCCCTTAATGCTCTAATTTTTATGGCATGAAATAAAAAAAATTGTTGCAAAAAAGGAACAAAGAAAGACATTAAAATTAGAAAACTACAAGAAAAATTTCTTAAAAACGAAAAATTAAGTATTCTTTAAAAAATACATACTACTTTTTTCTACTACTTTTTGTTAAAAAAATTCAAAATTTTACATATTTTTTACTTCAATGCAAGTGTATACATATCTTTTTAAAAATTTTAGTACAAAAGAAATTCAAATTTTTACAATTTTAGAAAAAGTGCTTTTTCTACTACCTTTTTTAATAAGTTAAATTTAAAACATTTTTTATTTCAAAACTATAAACAAACATTTTATTTAATTTCCACAAAGAAAATTTCATAAATTTAAATTTTTAAAAAAGTACTTTTTCTACTACCTTTTTATTATAATTAAAATTCAATTCAATTTCTTAATTACAAGCTATTTATATATATTTTTGTAAACCTTATGATAAAAATTTTAAGTATGTGCAATTTTAGAAAAAGTTTTTTTCTACTACTTTTTTTAAAAAAGTTATTTTTAAAATATTTTTTATTTTAAAACTATAGAAAGAAATATTTTACCTAATTTCTTGAAAGAATATTTCATAAATTTAAATTTTTGAAAAGGTACTTTTTCTGCTACCTTTTTAAAAAACGAAAATATCGATCCTACATTACAAGCTAATAATTATATTTACTTTTTATAAATCTTATGACAAAATATTGTGAAATTGTGCTGTTTTAAAAAAATGTACTATTTCTACTACCTTTTTTAAAAAATTATATTTAAGTCAAGCTTTGTTTTAAAACTAAAAAGAACCATGTTACCTAATTTTCTAGATATATCGTGAATAAGGGTTTTTAAAAAATTACCTTTTCTACTACCTTTTTTAAGAAATAATATTTTACCAATTTTTATTTCAAAATATGTACGAACGACTACATTTTTGAAACCTCTATAACAAAATTTTTCAAAATTGTATAATTTTAGAAAAAGTACTTTTCCTACTACTTTTTTTCAAAAGCGAAATTTCGTAAATTTTTTATTTAAAAACATAAATGGAATCCATTTTGCATAACTTTTTCAATTACAATTTGTTAAATTTTAATTTTTTAAAAAGTACTTTTAGTTGTATTTGCATTCGCTTTACAAAAACAGGCCCTTTTTAGCCCTTTTTGGGGGTTTTTTTTTAATATAAAAATACATTTAAAGCTATTATTTTGGGGTTCACTTATAAAATACAAATCTTCTCTTAGATAAAGGCCTATCACCCTCAAAACTAATTAAAAAATAAAAAAATTGGGTTTTCATTAGACTTTATTCCCTGGGCTCTCTAACCAAAAGAAAACTTTGCAACAAATTTTCAAACACGTAGTAGCATTATATATTTATGTTACACACTGTATTAAATTAATAAACAATTTTTGTTAATGTTTGTTTTTGTTATTTTTTTTTTTATAATTTTCACCACAAAGTGTGCCATAAAAAATTTGTAAAAACACTTCTTGAACATAGAAAGCCAGCCTACAAAATTAAAATACCAACAGAATTAATACACCACCACAAGACAACAACAATAACAAAACAATGAGCACACCAAGCAAAACAACTTTATAAGCATAGAGTCATGAATTGATAATAATGATTATGATTATGATCATTATAATTAACATTATAATTAATATGTTAGGCTCTCATTAAAAGCGACTCTCTGTTTATTACTACCCTGACAAAATAATAACAACGATAACAGCATTCTGTTGTAATACGAATACATTATGGTTTTTCAATATTAATTACAGAGTGTAATCAGTTTCTATCTATCTACCACATGGAAGAGATTGAGAGAAAGTGTTTGGAGAATAAACATTTCAATTAGTATTGTTTACATTATTATCATCTCTAGCCGCCGAGTGGAGGTTTAACACATGCATGTTAAAGACTCTCTTGGGTGTAATCGTACTGTTCGTGTTAAAAAATCATTGATAACAGATTAAAATGAGAGCTAAACTCCAGGGAGCAGGGCTAATTTTATAAAATGCTTTGAACACAGAGTAAAAAACAATGTTTTTTTTATGATTCTGTACAGACTAAAGGTTCTTTGTTTACAATATTTTTATCGCCATTCATCATTATTGCTTAACCAATAAATTTTATTGTTATTGTTGTATAATGATGATATTTTTGTTGTAAAAGAGGAGTTTGTCTTATAAAGTTGTTAAATCAAAATCTCTTATTTGTCATCTTTACTGTTGTTGTTATTGCTGATTTATTTGATTTATGTGCAGTTTTTTTGTAAAGGAGTGGTAACTTTAGCTGGTGAAAGAAAGATTAAAGAGAGTCTGTTATAAGAGGACTTATTTGCTACTCAAAAGGTTTAACGAAAGAGATGCATGTCTGTACTCTGTTTTTAAAGAGAAATAAAAGAGAGAATGTTTATGTTTCTTTTGGGATTTAAAAATACTTTTTTGGGAATTTGATAATAAAAAAATGTACACGATCATTTCTTTTACTAAATTTTTTACTTAAGGTAAATAATGTAAACAATTGAAACAGCTTTCTAAGAGAAAAAATGAAGTGAAATAGTGGAAAATACACTGTTTACATAAGGTCATTTCTTTTACTAAATTGTTTACTTAAGGTAAATAATGTAAACAATTGACCCAGCTTTCTAAGAGAAAAAATTAACTGAAATAGTGGAAAATACATTGTTTACATAAGCTAAACTATGTGAAATTACATAATTTACTGCATGCAAGCAATGTAAAATTATAAAAAGCAAAGCAATTCAATTTTAACTCAGTCCAGAATACAGAAATTTGTGGTTTACATAAGGTAAACAATGTGAAATGGTATAATTTACTGCATGTAAACAATGTAAAATTATAAAAATAAAGCAATTTTACTTCAGAAATATAGACATTTTTAATTGTTTACTCCAGGTTAACAATGTAAATAACTAATAATATAGTTTACAAACTATACATACATAATTGGCCATTACAACCCTTCAGTCAGGATTACGGCCTAGCTTCTCAACACCACTCATGTTGTGTGCGTTAATTTTATACATGAGTGGCGGGACCTACAGTTTAAAGTCGATTCCGAACGACAGATTTTTTTGAGAAGCTTTTCATGGCAATTTTTACTCTCAGAGTTTTTGCCAGAAATCTGCTGAGAGGAAGTCGCCGAAGAAATACTTTTTGTATTTTGTTTTTGATGTCTGGCCTGGGATTCGAACTCGGGCCTTTCGTCTAATAAGCCAACACACTACCTACTAGACCACGGCGACTTCAAACAACAAACTATAGGGAAGGTAAATATCAGCATATAATTAATTGAATTTACTTAGTTTAAATTAGGTAAACAATGTAAAAACTTAAATATTTATTTCCTGTTAATAAAACGAAACGATTTTTAGCTAAATAACACACAGAATATGAATTTTTCAATTGTTTACCTAAAGTAAATAATGTAAACAATAGGAATTATGAGCTTAAAAAATAATTTTGTTTGGAAAAAATTACTAGGTTACTTTTATGTTTGCATTAGAAGAATTTACGTGGAGTAATTTACTCCATTTACATTGTTTACTACATGTAAACAATCATATGTAAATAATGTAAACAATAAAAATAATTGTGTTTTCAAGGAAAATTAAATATGTTTTGACATAAAACTACATGTTTTAAAATTGTTTACGTACTGTAAATAATGTAAACAATTGAAATTATTAGCTTAAAAAATAAATTTGTTTGGAAAAAATTACTGTGCTACTTTTACATATGTTTGCATTAGGGAAATTTACGTAGAGTACTTTACTCAATTTACATTGTTTACATATTTACAACTACCAGTAGTAAACGATATTTACCATATGTAAACAATGTAAACAATAAAAATTAACTATGTTTTTAAGGAAAATTAAAAAGGTTTTGACATAAAACTATATGTTTTGAAATTGTTTACGTACTGCAAATAATGTAAACAATTGAAATTATTAGTTTTAAAATGGAGTTTCGTTAAAGAAAAATAATGAATTTGCATTTGAAGTTATAAAAAGTAAAATTTAGCCAAAGTAAATAATGTAAACATTAGAAATTGCCCGCTTAGGTTGAGAAATTTAAATTTTACCTAAACATTTGTAAGAAAATCTTGTATTTTTTTTTTTTTAAATTTTTATTATTTATTGCCCTTAAATTTAATTCTATACAAACACACCCCTTTTCTAGAGAACAAAAAATGTTTTTACATGTTCATTTCAACGACAACCATACCAGTGATTTAAGATTTTAATCAAGACTGGCAGTTTGAATTCTGAGGTTTTTTTGCATGACAAATTTAAGAAAAAAAAATGTTTTTTTTTTTACTTCGTACAGATTTATGATCAAATCATAACAATGACAACCACCACAAGGACAATATTTGCTCTACTAAATATTTAGTTTGTAGAATTTTTCTTGCATTTGTTTTTTGTTTTTTTTTTAATTTCAAGACGTTGCCATCTGCTAAATGTTTTTTTTTATTGTTTTTTTTTTATTTTTTATTTTGATCGTGTAAATTATTTTGCACTTGCTCCGCTGATCTAAATAGTTTTTGATTGAAGAAATCTCTGCTCTGGTCTTTGTCATCATCATGCACATTATACATTATAGAGTGTATAGCAGCATTATCTGTCTTCCTTTATAGTCTCTGTGGTTGCATGTATTCTATTGTAGTTTGTGTAATGCTTTGGAATTGTTGCAATTACGCCTACACTTGATCTATAAAAACCGCAGATAGATGATCTCTGGCAAATGATTTCGTTAAGAATAATAATTTGTTTTTCGAAAAAAAAAATTATTGTTGTTGTTGTCTTGGTTGTAAAATAAATCTATGTTGTCTCCTCCAAGTCTGCATTTAAATTTTTATCAATGAAAAGATTTCCTTAGATCAGCAGAAAAACATAGAAACGGCAACTATGTATACTGTGTCCATATCTTCTTCAAATTCTAACCTTAATTTTTAGGAATAAATTTTTAAAAAATTTTAAAAGAATTTTAATTTTCAAATTAAATTCCTTTTCATCTCCCATAAACAACACATATGTATGTAGAACCACAGAATCCATTTTAATTTCATGACTTTTTCACCATTACGAAGCCACTTAAAAGTTTTGTGGCCTACAACGACAGAAACAAGAGACACAGAAAAAAAAGTAACCAACATTGTGCTCATTGTCCTGCTTGATTGTTCTCATCCCCGTTTTAGAGTCCTGCTATAAATAATACCCATTGTTACTAGCTTTGCTGTGAAAGGCACTTCACAAAGGCATCAACCTAATAAAATCTTCTTTAAATACGCTGCTGTCTTATGCCCGTCCTTTGCTCTCCATCTGAAATTTTAATGCGACACACATTCGTTTTGTTTTACCTGCGGAGGTTTCCATACTGCTACATACATACATATACATACAGTCAGTCACTTATTTTGTAAGGCTTACGAAATGCTATTTAAACAATAATAAGCGACTTAAAAACAAAACAAAACAATACAAGAAGGAAAAGCTAAGGACTTGTTAAGTCTGTAAAATGATAAACAAAATGCTTCAAAGGCTAAGTCTGAAAATCAACAAATATTAAACATTATTTCTACTACTATTTTTTAAAATTTCTACTATTTTCAATATCGTATTTATTTTTCCTCTTAAATTTATTGCATTCCCTTTCTAAGAATCATAAAAATTAGGTATTTTTTATAACTCAAAAAAAGTACTTTATTTACTACTATTATTAAATTATTTAAAATAAAGTTTACTTCCCCTATTTCAAGTATTTTTTTCTAAGGAAACTTAAAAAACATTTTTTTTAACTTTTTGAAAAAGTACTTTTCTACTACTATTTCTAAATTGTCATTAAATTAGTTTATTTTTTAAATTTATAGAATTTTCTCTTTAGGAATAAGGAAACTGAACCATTTTCAAAGATTATAAAAAGGTCTTTTTTTACTACTATTTCTGCTTAGTTTCGCTGGTATTTTTTGTTTCAGAAATAGAAAGGAACATAATTTTTTTTATTTTGTAAAAAGTACTTCTTCTACTACTATTTTTAAAAACTTTCAAATTAGGTTTTGTTCGTCATTTTATGGTATATTTTGAAAAATACTTTTTCTACTACTATTTTCAAACGTTTCAAAATTGAGTTTGTTCGTCATTTTATGGTATATTTCGCTTACATTAAACATTAAAGTAAGGAAAATGTGAGAATTTAGAAAAAGTTGTTTTCTGCTACTATTTTTAAAAACTTCCAAATTAGGTTTTGTTCGTCATTTTATGGTATGTTTTTCTTAATAAACATTAAAGTAAGGGAAATTTGTGAATTTTAAAAAAGTAGTGTTTTACTACTATTTATAAAAACTTGTAAGTACACTTTTAATAATCATTTTATGTTATTTTTTGCTTAAGAAACAGAAAAGTAAATGAAATATACTAGTTTTGAAAAAGTACTTTTCTACTACTATTTTAAAAAATTTCATATTTGGTTGCGGTCATCATTTTATAACCTACTTTGCTTAGTAAATAGGAAATAATTTTTAAAATGATACTTTGCTGCTATTAAATAAATATTTTTTATAAATGCTATTATAAAATAGTAGCAGAAAATGGATTTTGAGAATTAAAGTTCCCTTCTTAATAATTTTATAAAAAGTCATGTGCTTAGGCAAAATTTTCTGCAATGGTTACATTATTTAAATGGAACCCAAAATATTGTTTTTAGCTCATTTGAATCATTAAACATGTTTAGAAATCATAAATTATTGTGTATGAATTCTGTGGATGATTATGAGAGCCACAGAAATTTCTCGTACAATTTGAAATTCTATACAAAATTGAATATTTTTAATGGTGCTTTTGCTTTAAAATGCATTTTTTAAATGTCATATTTGAATGGAATTTGATGATGATTAAACGTTATGCCATAAATAATTGAAGTTTAAACGGATTTATGAAAAAGTGATTGGAAATAAATGAGATGTTGAAAGTATGAGTTTTTTTTTTGAAAAGGTCATCATTTTGATGAAATAATGTAATTGATGTTAAAGAAAAATATTAAAAAATATTCAGTTTAATTAGTTTTAATAATTTTATGTGCCAGCATTTCTCTTTGCCACGCCACATAAATTCTAAACAATTATATTTCTAAAAGCAATTTAATATGCGGCACTTTACAGATTACAGATATGGTCCATAGCCCCACAGCCACATATTATTCACAGCCAGCAACAGCCAGCCAGAGCCAACAATAATATTAAATGGGGGATAAAAAAACGTATCACATTTGAAATATGAAATAAATTTTTGTGATTTTCTTAAATAATTTTCTCTGTTTTTTTTTTGTTTTTTTCTTCGTTTTTTTTTTTTTTTCATAAAAATAATTTACAAATGTCGGTCATAAAAGCAAAACAAATACAAGCAATTATTCTTAAGCAAATAATGATTTCTTGAGATATTTTTTATGAAAACAAACTTTTTCCCCTTATAATTCATATAAAAAATCAAAATCTCTTTAAACATTTTTTGTGGGTGTTGTAGGTTTTTTCATAATTTTCTACACTTCAGTATATGTTTACCATGATTTTTCATAACCTGAAGTTATTTAAGCATTAAAAATTGCTGACGTATTGAACTTTATTTTATAAAACATAAAACGTTTTTGACATATAAATTGATTTTTAGCCTAAAGACTTTGTTTTTTCTCTTTTAAATATAAAATTGATTAAAGTATAAAGAATCTGTTGGTTTAACCAGGTATTTTAAGTTTTATGTTACACAGGGATTTAATGATTTTGACCTTTATGAACACAAACAAAAAGAGATTTAATCTTTCAATAAATGTAAAAAGAAGCTAAAATTACACGCCATATTTTTAAAAATTTTATACATATATTCCATATTATAGCATGACAAATTAAAAGACTTTGTGATTTAAAAAATTTGATAAAAAAAAAATAGTAGTAAAAAACTACGTTTTAAAATCATTCAAAACCACTCATTCCTATCTTCCCCTAGAAAACATTCGTTGAATATAATAACACAATTAAATTTGAAGGGTTTTAAAAATAGTAGTAGAAAAAGTACTTTTTATAAAGTTATAGAAAATCTTTGTGTGTGTGCTTTTTCAAACAAAAACTCCTATAAATTGAAGAACAAAACTAGGTTAGGTTAGGTTCGAGGACGTGTACTTGTCAATTAAGACAAGTACAGTACCCGGAGGTCGAATTGACCCATTGTACAACGAAGAACAAAACTAAATATTCAAGTTTTTTTTTAAATAGTAGTAGAAAAAAACCCTTTTTTTTAAGAAATTACAATTTTACTATGCCTACATGCTTACTAAGAAAAAATGGTAGCCAAAACAAAATTTTTAAGTCTTTAAAAATAGTGGTAGAAAAAGTACTTTTTTAAAAATCATATATCTCCTACACTTTCATGTTTGCTAAGCAAAAAATTTTATAAATTGAAAATCAAAACCTAAAATTTAAATCTCAAAAAGTAGTAGTAGAAAAAGTACCTTTTTAAAATTAAATTTTTCCTTCTATTTCATATTTATTAGGCAAACTGTACCATAATTTGAAAAACAAAAACTAAATTTTTAAGTTTTAAAAATAGTAGTACAAAAAGTACTTTTTCAAAAATTCATAAATTTTCCTTGCTTTTAAGTTTATAAAGCAAAGCAATGTTCAATTGAAGATTAAAACCAAATTTTAATATTTATGAAAATAGTAGTAGGAAAATAGCTTTTTCAAAAATCAAAATTTTTCTTTAATTTCATTATATTAGGCAAAAGATACCATATTTTGATGGATAATAACGAAATTTTAAGTTTTTAAAAATAGTAGTAGAAAAAGTACTTTTTTTGTTTGTTTGTTTTATTTACAAAAAATGCTGAGTAGTAATTTACAATTCTAGCATGTGGCATGCAACATTATTATCTATCGTTTTCTTTTTCTATTTGTTTTTGGCTGCAGAGGAAACCTTTACATTCAACGCTACTACTACTGTCTCTTATTATTCATTATTTTTTTATTTTTTCTTTATCTTCGTTGTCTATTTAAAAATTCCAAGATCAGCTGGAAATCTCATTAGATTCAATTGACACACTCATTCGTAGCCAACAACACTGATTTACAAAAATCAAAATGAAATGCAAATTTTTTTCTATTTCTTCTACTTTTTTTGTTGTTGTTGTCATCATAATCATTATCATCATAGTTATGGGCAACAACAGAAAAATTTGCAACAGCTACACAGCAGCACCGCCATCGCCAGTAGCAACAGCAGCAGTAGCATTAGAAATTGTTGCACAACTAAAAACAATTGAACTTAATAAACAACAATATGTAGATAGAATACGAGAAAAAAAAACCAAATAAAATTCTATTCTACACTGCATTCTATATAGTATTATACATAAGAAGTGTTGTAAACAGTGTTTAACAGAAGTTAAAACACACCTAGGCAACAAAGGGGAATCGTTCTTTAAGAAACATTGTAGAAACAAATAAAACTTGCTTGCCCTTGTAAGAAATTTGATTGTAACATTACAAGCGTTGTTGTACATTTATAGCACACTGTTTAATACCAGGAATTTTTTATGATGCCATACATGTACTTGAAACTTATAAGAGTATGTTTAAAGCAAACAGAAACAACAACAAATAATTTTTTTTTATTATATTTAAAAAGATGCACTAGATATAGAACGAAATAAAAAAAAATGCATTTTGAAAAGTGTTAGAAATTTAAATTAAAAACTATTTGAAATGCAACACACAGTCACCGCAAACATAATAAGTATGACACAAATATTTACATAAAAAACTTCTTGGAAATTATAAGATTTCGAAAATAGTAGTAGAAAAGTGCCATTCTCAAAAACATTTTTACACTATTATTAAGATTTCCTTCAAAAATATGTGGAAAATATGCCTTAGAAGCGAAAAAAATTATAATTGCGTATTTTTAAAAATAGTAGTAGAAAAGTACTTTTATTACAAAGTGTTTTTTTTAATACAATTAAGAATTTTTTTCAAAAATATACGAAAAATAACATCTCAGAAGTGAAATGAATTAAAATTTTGTGTATTTAAAAATAGTAGTGGAAAATTACCTTTTTTAAACATGTTTTTGGTACGCTATAATTAAGAATTTCCTTTCAAAACAATGGGAAAATACGTCTAAAAAGCAATATAATTTAAAATTGTAAGTTTTTAAAAATAGTAGCAGAAAAGTACTTTTTAAAAAAACGTATTTTTACACTAAAAATAATCAGATTACCAAAAAAAATTTCGGGAATTAACTCTATAAAATGAAATAAATCATAATTTTGTGTTTTTAAAAATAGTAGTAGAAAAGTACTTTTTCCAAAAACGTATTTTTACATTACAATTAAAAATATTCTTTTAAATTATAGGAAAAATAACTCTAAGAAGAGAAATACATAAATTAATATTGTGGGTTTTGTAAAAATAGTAGTAGAAAAGTACTTTTTTCAAAAACGTGCTAAAATAAATATATTTATCCGAAATACATGGAAAGTTACTCTTTAAAGGGAAATAAACCAACATTTTGTGTTCTTAAAAATAGTAGTAGGAAAGTACTATTTTTTAAAAAACTGGTTTTTTCGCTCATCTTCTACAACTAATTGCATCGCCCATATTTTTGGTAAACATACATACATTATTTGTTGTTGTTTTTTCTATGATTTCTTCAAATATTTATAGTTTTTTGTTCACCTTATCTGTTTAATTACTATTAATTATACGCTGTGGCGTCCACTTGACTTTTTTTTCTGTTGATCTTTCATTTTATTTTTAGCAACAAACTACAACAAAAAAATATTAAAAATGTTTGTTTAATGTTCAATTTCAAGTACGTTTTTTAGAAGATTTTTGTTTTCTATGATTTCTGTTGCCATAGACAATGTAAAGTCTAGTTGTTAATTAACATTCTTTTGTTTATTATAATTATAGTTTATTTGTATGTGTTTTTTTTTTATTTATTTTAAAAATTAAATTTAAGAAAAAAATTCTAACGCATTATAATAATTTCACAGCTTAATTACAGCGGCGTTAAATAATATTTGTTTACGCAAATTTAAAAAAAAAATGTTTCTGTGAAAAATCGTTCTTTGAAAAAAGTACTTCTTTTTACTACCTTTTTAGAAACTTAATTATTTGATATGTTAAGCTTTTAAAGTCTTTTTAAACTGATAAGCTGCTTAAAAAAACAAACTAAAATGTTTTCTAAAAGTACTTTTCTACTACTATTTTTAAAAAAGTAACATTTTAATTTATATCGCTTCATGAAGTCAGTTGCTGTAAAATTTAAGAAAAATTTTATTTGCAATGTAAAAAAATTTTTTTGAAAAAGTACTTTCCTGCTACTATTTTTAAAAAGCCAAAATTATAATTTACTTTACTTTACAGAGTTATTTTTCGCACATGTTTAATGACAATTCTTAATTGTAATGTAAGTTTCAATAGTTTTTTAAAAAGTAGTTTTCTACTACTATTTTTAAAACCTAAAATATTAATTTATTTTGCTTCATAGACATGCTTTTCGTAGATGTTTCGTAATGTAAGAAAAAACTTTTTTTAAAGTGTACATACTTTTCTACTACTATTTTAAAAAGTCACAATTGAACCTATTTTACTTTATAGAATTAATTATCGTACATTTTTATTTAAAAGTCTTAAATGTAATGTTGAAAAACGTTTTTGAAAATAGTACTTTTCTACTACTATTTTTAAAAATGTTAAATTTTAATTTATTTCAAATCATACTGCTACTTTTTCATATATTTTATTAGAAAATTCTTACTTGTAATGTAAGAAAAACGTCTTTGAAAAAAGTTCTATTTTACTACTATTTTTAAAAACTATTCCATGTAATTTAAAATATGCTGGTGTACAGCATTAGAGCTATTCTTCAGGCTAATGGATACGGAACAATGTCCTTTGTCTTAAATGCAGACATTTCCGTTAGAAAAGTCCATAGTGGACCCTCACCCCCTTTCGCACGAGTTTAAGGCAATGAGACATTACGCAACAGTTGAGTAGCAGCAGTAGAAAACTCTCTATTGTTATACCGTCTATAAAACAGTGTGCTGGGAGAGCAAATGCCACACAGTAAATGACCGATAAGCATAGGAAAGAAAGGTTGTTATGTGTTCTCTGGCTCAATTGAACTGTTAAATAAGTTTTACTCTTCTCCTCAGACCATGAGGAGACCGATAAGCATAGGAAAGAAAGGTTATGTCCTCTCTATCTTAACCAAGCTGTTAAATAAGCTCTACTCTTCTCCCCAGAAAGTGTTAGACAAAGAGTGGAAGTCGCGCATCACAAAAAGATTTTTTAGTTCGGTACTTGTTGAAGCCAGGATAAATTCCCGTTCCCAGTACTTTCTTTAAAGGTTTAAATGCAAAACAAGAACAAAAAGTTTCTTAAAAATTAAAAATTATCAAACAGCCCTCTATTAAAAACCATAAATATCTGCTGCATTATTTTCTATCACAAAACAATTAATTGTTCTTCTGCATGTTACCATCAATAAAAGCATTACAAACGTACTTTGAGAAAAAAGGGCATGTTTTTAAGCATGTATTGCATGAAATAATGACTCTTAGAGTTTGTGTGTGTACAGATACGTATGTGTGTGATTTGTTTTCATTTTGATTGATATTTTGAGTTCATCAATTGCTTATGAATGTGTATGTGTGTGTATTATTCTTGTTTGGGTTCGTTAGGCTCTCTGTTGATCTCCCATAATGCTGGTCGGTGGTATTATTGTCGGCCCTTTAGTTCGTGTGGTCATTTGCATTAGTATGTATGCATGTATGTACATATGGATATGGGAATTAATTGTTTTTGAGTTTATTTTAAACAATTGTTTACATTAAATTTATACAAACACAGCAGTGGAGAGAGAGAGAGAGAGTGTGTGTGTGTATTACAAAGAGAGAGTCTAGTATGCATAGCATAAAAAAACAAATAAATTCTTTACAAGTGAGAGAGAGAGGTTGTAAGTTTTTAATTGCATTGTTTACATTACATGGTAGTGCGTTAATGTTATTGTTTTTGTTGTTGTAACACCTACACACTGCATACAACAATGCTGATTTCTTTAATGGCTTTGAATTTATTGATGGGTTTTCTCAGTGTTTCTTCAACTTTTCAAGAAAAAAAATTAAAAATTTGTTTTCAAAAATTTTTTTCTCATTTTTCCAACCTAAAATATGAAGAGTCTCTTAAAGCCTTTCTTTAGATTCTACAACTAACCTCATTTTCCTTTATTTCTGTTAAATATGTTGCAGACAAAAAAAAACACAATTTTTGTTGCAATTTTCAACGATTAATCGTATTGTTTGTTTGACTGTCAACCAGCCAGCCAGCCAGCCGCATATGATCATTGACGCCTTAATGACGACTCTCCTCAAAAAAAAAAGAGAAAAAAAAATACTTGTATTGTACTTGTATTGCAGTCTTAATGAGCTGAAACTTGGCTGGCTCTTTAGCTGTCTCGTTTAAGGTCTAATGCAAATTCATTTTTTTTTGTTGTTGCATGCAATTTTGTATGGGTTTATGTCTTCTTATTTTTTTGTATTGTTGTTGTTGTTTTCCTTTTATAAGCATGTAAACTATATAATAAAAGTTTTAAAGTTTTAAAAATATTGAATGTTTGACTGGCAATGACATCATCTCAGCATTATACATACACACATATGTATACATACATATGTATGTACGTGCATCGTCGTTAAGAGTCATTGGCAAAAAATGTCATAAAAATATTGCAAATTTCTTTATTTATTGCTTCTTTTCGTTTTGTTTTTTAAAATTAATAATTTATAAAATATGATATTTGGTTTATGTATTATTAAACAAAAAAAATGCGTTAAAGTCAGCAAATTTTTAATTAATTTTAATAATAATAATTTATAAAAACTAATCACAAAGGCCGTTAAACTTAAAATAAGTGACTAAATCGACCGAAAACGAACAAAAATAATTTAAAAAAATAAATCACATGTTCAAGTAGAAGTACAAAAAAAAGTGCACCCAAACACATGATTCTTTTTGGCTAATAAAGGTAATTTTTTTAAGTACCTTTTCTACTACTATTTTTAATTAACAAAATTTTGATAACATAGTTTCATATATCATGGTTTGACTGTATCCAACAACAATGAAACTTGTTAAGAGTACAATTTTTTCAAGAGGTACTTTTCCTACTACTATTTTTAAAATGCAAAAAAATACTACTAAATACAAAATATTTCTTTAATATGGTTTAGTTGCTTCTATTCACAACAAACATTTTTAAAAGTAAATTTTTAAAAAAAGTACTTTTTCTACTACTATTTTTTATACATACAAAATATTGACTAACAAGGAATTTCAACAGATTATGGTTTAACTGTACCCAAAAGAAATAAAACTTATTGATAAAAGGTTTTTGTGAATCTTTGTAGTTTAGGGTGTCTTTGAAAGAAGTACTTTTTCTGCTACTATTTAGAAAACTATTGCAAAACTGGATTGAGTGGAGTGAGAATTTCTTTGAAATATTTTGATATCATGTGAATTCAAGGCTTCGTAAGTATTTCAGTAGTTTTAGATCACTTTGAAAAAAGTTCTTTTTCAACTACTGTTTTAAAAACCATTAAAAAACAAATTTTAAATGTTTTAAAAACAATTTTCATTTAAAATTTGCTTGGTATATTCTCTTTTCATGTGAGTACAAGGTTCCTATGCATTTCAGTAGCTTAGGGATCACCTTAAAAATAGTAGTTTTTCTACTACTATTTTAAAAAGTGTTTTATTAGCTGAATATCTGCATAAAAACTTTTATTTGAATTCAAAGCTATAATAAAAAAAGTACTAATTTAGGCTGCCTCTGAAAAAGTGCTTTTCTACTACTATTTTAAAAACAACTAAAAATGGTTTTAAAAATTAAAGTTTTCTTGGAATATTTTCCTTTTATATAAATTTAAGGTTCTTTTATGCATTTTGGTACATTTGGTTGTTTTGAAAGAAGTACTTTTTCTGTTACTATTTTAAAAACGATTAAAAAATGTTTTTTAAATGAAAATTGCCTTGGCATACATACTTTATTTTTATAAGAATTCAAGGATTTTTATGTATTTTGGTACATTTGGTTGTTTAAAAAAGTACTTTTTCTGCTACTATTTTAAAAACGATTAAAAATTAGTTTTTTAAATGAAAATTTGCTAAAAAAATATTATATTTTTATATAATTTCAAAGCTTTTTATATATTGTAGTAATTTTGGGTGCCTTTAATAAACGTACTTTTTCTGCTACCATTTTATGAAAAACGTTTAAAAATGGTTTTTAAAATGATAATTTTCTTGGAATATTTTATTTGTATATAAAATTTAGATTTTTCTGTATTTTGGGAATTTTGAGTGTGTTTGACAAATGTACTTTTTCTACTACTATTTTCAAAAAGTACTTTAAAACATTTCTTTTGCAATTATTTACTTAAAATCATTTGCTTTTTATAAAAATTCAACGCTTTTTTATGTATATTAGCAATATTGAATGTGTTTTAAAAAAGTACTTTTTCTACTACTATTTTCAAAAAGTTTCGACAAACTTTTTTAATAAATTTCCTTATTAAAAATACATTGCTTACATAAGTTTCGAAAAATTCTATTTGCTTTTTTATATTGCTTGTGGATAATTTGTTTGGCATTCTATGTTTATATTTTTCGATGAAATTATTGTGTTAACATTGTTGCTTAATGTATGAGCTTAAAATAATGATAGGCACGCATTATAATCGCCCTCTTCGTTTATATATTTCTGCCATTTTAATTGCCAATTTATTAACTTGATAAAATTATGTATTTTTAGCTACATGTTTTGATTTTCTGATGTGTTTGTCAAAGTTTTCGACGATTTTTTCTGTATGTCGTCGTCGTTTATTTTATTTATTTTGATTTTGTTTGTACTGAGCTGGAAAGGCGTTAAAAGCCCATTATTAATATTTACTTGCTACAATGTTATGCTATGAATTATTTATTTATAGTTTTTAGAAGAAAAAAAAATAAAATAAAAGAGACTTAAGCAGCCAGAAACATATTGAAATTGTATTTCAATAACCAAGACATGACGAAGGTTAAGGGGAAGGTTAGCTGCTATCTGGCTGGCTGCTAGAACTTATTAAAGTTCATATCTTAAGTGAAATAAAAAAAATTCGGTTTTAAATTTCTTTACAAGTGTGGTGTTCATATATTTTTTTTCTATTTTTATTTGATTTCAATTATTGCCTCATTGCCTAAGAGCTGACGTAATATTGTTGTGTATCACACTCTTAGTTAAAAGCAAAAGTCATTAGATTAAAAATGTTTTTTTTTTCGTTTTCTTTTAATAGCGCCCGGTTATCTTTAGTGAATATAAATTTGTTATTAAATTACTCAGCTTAAACAGCCTTACAAAACTTAATTTCAATACGATTTTTTACTGCCATAAATGGTTAACACAGTTACAAAGGCAAAAAAATATGGTTCCTTATCAACACAAATTATTACTACAGTCAAGTATCTTAAGTAAAAACTTTAAAAGAATTGAAAAAATAAATTTAATACTGTAAAAAGGAACTTTTTTAAAAAGGTACTTTTCTACTACTTTTTTCCAAATGTCGAAAAAACTACTAAACGTTTATTTTTCAACTAAAATCTCATTTTTCATATAATATTTGTACCAAAAATTCATTTAGAAAGAAAGTAGTAGATTTTACTACTTTTTAAAATCGTCCTCAAATGTAAAAACACCCATTTTAATGCTTTCTTAACTTAAATGGCGTAAAACTAAAACCAATATTCTTTCAAAGTACTTTTTACAAAAAAGTACTCTTCTGCTACTATTTTCTAAACGTCACAAACACTAATATAAATGCATTTTTCAACTCAAATAATGTTTATAATTACATTTTTCATATAAAATATGTAACAGAAACCCTATTTAGTAGAGTAGTAGTATTTACTAGTAGTAGTAGAATTTACTAGTAGTAGTAGAATTTACTACTTTTTAAAATAGTTGCTACATATATACACAATTATTAGTTTTTGTGCTTTTCCAACATAACAAAAATAAAAACAATTCAAACATCTTCAAAATTGATTTTTTTTAAAAAGTTCTTTACCTACTACTATTTTTAAAAAGTGTAGCAAAGTGTTTAAAAGTCATTATATTGCTCTGTTATTTATAATTAAGATGTTTGTTACTTGAAATATTTGCTTTGGCTTGACTTATAATAAAGAGTTGTAAAATCTACTTCCTTTTAGAAGAAAAAAATTATTACAAAAATAGATTTTCTGAATACTTATAAATTATCTAAAGTAAAAACTAAATAAAGATGGTAAAAACCAAGTTTTTCAAGAAAGTACTTTTTCTACTACTATTTTTAAAAATTGTAGAAAAGTGTTTAAAAGCAATTATATTGCTTAGCTATTTAAAATAAATATTATTGTTATTTAAAATATTTGCTTTGACACAATTTTACAAAAAAAAAGTATGAGATTTTACTACCTTTGAGAAGCAAGAATTTAATGAAAAATTTACCATTTCAATATTTTTGAATTATTTAGGACTGAAATTAAATAAAGGAAATTGTTACAAAAAAGCACCATTTTCAAAAAAGTACTTTTTCTACTACTACTTTTAAAAAGTGCAGTAAATTACAGCAAATCTTCTATAACATTTAATTAAATAGAACTAAACAATTTTTAAATAAACTACTGATCTAAAAACGATTTTATTTGAAAAAGTAGTAGATTTTAGCACTTTATGTTCACTGTTTTCAAATACAATTTTAGTAATAAAATAATGTAAGTAAGTAAGTAAGTATTTAACTAATTTACATACAAAATATAGGCCATATTTAAATGGTATGCCCCCCCCTCTCCACCTGCTCCTTTATTTTTAGCTACAATTACGTCATTTCAAATAGAAAATATGTTCAAACAACATATTTAAAAATAAATTAAAAATTGTAATTATTAATGCAATAATT
Organism: Sarcophaga rosellei; assembly: GCA_930367235.1. Lineage (NCBI taxonomy): Eukaryota > Metazoa > Arthropoda > Insecta > Diptera > Sarcophagidae > Sarcophaga > Sarcophaga rosellei. The sequence continues at coordinate 6,742,644 of OV884018.1, read as the reverse complement.
AAAACAAATCAGCTACACTGTTAAATCAAATGAACGTGACTAAAATTTTCTATGGAAATTCATTTTTCTAGCCGCATTCGGCAAAGAAAACAAAAAAAAACAAAAAGATTCAAACACCGATAGAATTGGCGGTAAATATTTGAAAATGAACAAAATGTCTCGAAACGGACAAGTTGAAGTTTTTAAATCAGTTGACATTTACTACGAAAAAATTGGTATTTTAACGCATATAATCTTCTCAAAAGATGTACTTAAGATATTTGTAGAACATTTAGAAAATAGTAGTAGAAAAGTACTTTTTTTAAAATGGGTTTTATTTACTATTTTATTTATTTTTTCCTTTATACTGATTTATAGAAGCATGCAAATTAATAATTTGATTATACAATACATATATCATTGGGAAAGGGTAGTAAAATCTACTACCTTTTCTGCTAAATAATTTTTGGTGTAAAATATAAACTGAAAATGTGTTTAAAAAGGCTATTTAAGTATTTCACACTATGTACCTGTAGTTTCAGAGTGTTTGAAAAATAGTAGTAGAAAAGTACTTTTTAAAAAAAGATAGTTTCTGGGAAATATTGCTTATTTTTTATTAAAATTAACTTGTAGAACAATAGATATCAACAATTTGAAAGTTGTAAAAACAGTTTTAGTGAAACAGAGCTGACAAACAATTTTTAAGTAGTTTTATAAAGTTTGGAAAATAGTAGTAGAAAAGTACTTTTTTTTTAAAAAGGTTACTTTTTGGAAATTTGTTTATAACTTTTATTGAGGTTAACTTGTAAGATAATAGTAATCAACAATTTGATGTTTGGTTACTATTTTAAAAACGTACTGAAATCTACTACTTTTTCATAAAACAGATTTCAGGGGAAAAGTTTGTTTAAAAGGTATATTTAATATACCTTTATAAGGTATTCGCAATTTTTAAGTAGTTTTATAAATTTTAAAAAATAGTAGTAGAAAAGTACTTTTTTTGATACTGTTTAATTAAGTACATTTTTGACGGAAATGCTTATAATAGTGTGTTTTTAGCACGAAATTGATGTAAAATACTTACTTATAATTTATAAAGAGGATAAATTTGCTTGAAATATTGACACGTACCAGGAATTAAATACAAAATGAGAAATAAAAATTTAAATCTTTAAAATTGAATTGCTGGGCAATTTTCATATCACAGTGTAAACATGCTTATGGTCTATTAAATAATTGCTTATGTGTGTGTGCCTTCATTTAAACATTTGACTGAAATTACAAGTAAATTTTTATAGACTGAATTTGTTTTGGTTGGGTTTTTGTTTTTCTATTCACTTGCTAGTGAATGTGTCAGTTTTCGTTGGAAAACCAATAAATGCTGGCAACGAAAAATTCAAAACACGGTTGAAAAAAAATCCCTTTACTTTAGACATTCTATTACCAATTACTTTTACCGCAAAAACAAAAGCAGTGAAAGAGAAAAACACTTGGCTTGGCTTTACATTCTGGCTTTTGTTTTGTGTGTTTAACTAGAACAAGATAATATTCTGAAACGTATGTATGTATGTGTGTTACAATACCTTAACACTCCCCCTCCATCACCTTTTCTGCAGCCATCAGTAGCTCCTGTGCTGTGCTACTAAAAAAAAGGTTCATGTAAATAGAGTTTTTTGTTTAATTGAACTCAGGTTTCATATTTTTCTAACAAACAATAACAAGGGGGTGGTGGAAGGAGAGCTGGTTACAAAAACTCTCGGGTGTTAAATTTTTCTAATAAATGGTGGGGAAGCTGGCGTTTATGGTTGCTCGCTTGCTTGCTTGCTTGCTAACTGATGAAGTTACAAATAGTGGTTGTAATTACTTTATGTGTGTGTTCGTGCTTAACCTTTTAGCCTTTGTTTTGTATTCTCTCTCTCCATGTCTTATGCAAATAATTTAAACTGGTTTCACTTACAAAAATATAAAAACATATACGAGAACGAGAAAAAAAATTCAATTAAAATCTAAGGTGAAAACAAAAGATTATGTTCTCTCAAATAATAAAAAAAAAAATAGAAAAAATATGCAATTTAAACTCAACAAATAAGTTGAAAATAATAACCTGTTATCCATCAAAAGCTTTAAATTACTGAAATATAGCAAAAAAATAAGCAAAATTAGAAAATATGTCAAAATATGCCAAAGTATGCATTTTAAAAATCTAGCAATTGCAACTAAATTTGGACAAAAATTGTTGAAAAGAACTTTGTAAAACAAAAAGTTAGAAAAAAATTAGAATATGCCGAAATAAAATTCAAAATTATATGCAAATCAAGCAAATATCCGAAAGAAAGACGAGAAAAGACTACTAAAAATTTCTTGCAGTATTATCCATATATGCTTAAATGTAAGTCTAAAATCTATTAAAATTACTTCAATGGCAAATATCAGAAAATATGCAAAAATATGCTTTAAAAAATTCATCATATGCCACTAAATTTGAAGAAAAATCAACAAAATGTGATGTAACATGTTAAATTTTAGAAATATGCAAAATATGCTAAAATATGCCTCTTCTTTTTGGGTACTATTTGTAAAATTTGTCATAATTTGCCAAAATATGTCAAATTTGAAAAATATCCATTTAAAAAATTCATCGCACGCCACTAAATTTGAACAAAAATCAACAAAATGTGACGTAACATGGTAAATTTGGAAAATATGCTAAAATATGCTTTTTCTTTTTGGGTACAATTTGTAAAATTTGAAGCCTAAATATGTAAAAATTGGTTGTATAAAGCAATGAAATATGACAAAATATGCAAATTTTGAAAAATATGCAAAATATGCTAAAATAAGTTTTCAAATTTTAGACAAAATTTTTAAAACTTAAACTTTAAATAGAAAATAAGTTAAAATTAATTCACACAACAATAAAATGTGCATTAATATGCAAAATTTTGTAAAATATGCAAATATGCTAAAATATGCTATTTAAAATTTGTGTTTATTTAACGGAATTTGAACTCTAAATAAGAAAAATAAGTGTTAAAATTAATATTTTCAATGATAGAAATTGGTTCCACTTTTGCAAACAAAAATTTTAAAGATTTTAACAATTTTGGAAGGAACTTTTGACCCAAGAAATATATGTATGTATTTGACTGACCTTAAAGGGCTTTAAATATTAAAGAAATATTATATTTTTATTAATAATAAACATAGCTATTAAATTTTGTTATTGACCTTTCAGGTTGAAATAATTTTCAAACTTTGCTTTGGCAATATTAATTAAAAAAACCCTCTGCAATTGTAAACTGAAACTTTTTAGCTGGTAATTTAAACTCTTGGCCAAAAATTAGATGCTTCGGTATGTGAAGAGATAGCAAAATAATTTAAAACGATACCCATTATTTTAATTGTTGTTATTGTTGCTCTGCTACTATTTTTAAATATTTTCCTCTATTAACTGGGCGGTTCCGAAAAAAAGTTTTTCGTTTCAAATGCCAAAAAGGCAGTTTTTTTTTCTATATGAATAGGATTGTTAATGAACTTGAAAATATTCATTAAAACTAAAAAAAGAGAAATTGTTGTTGTTGTTAGAAAAAATGTGAATTATTTTTATTTATAGAGTCTATCTGTTTAGTGTTTAACAGTCGTTTCGGGTTGCGTTGTTTAAACATTGTTCGCATAATTAATTGTTATTTTAAGTGTTTCAGACAGTGTACCCTACTAAGGGTCTCGTTAAAGCCATCAAAAAACTATAAAAAAATGTTGATTTAAAATTCAAATGAAATTTTTTTGTGTTTTCTTGTCTTCCCTTTAAAAACTATTTTTGATGTGTGTTCATATTTTTGTTTTGAATATCATTTCTTTGGCTTACGGTAGCAAAATGCGTGTTTGATTCCGTGTTTGGGTTGAAATTGATTGTTTTGAAGTTAAAATAATTAGTCAAATAATCTGTTTTTATGTTTTTCTTGGTTATTTTCTGTTTATTTATTTGACTATTGAGTTTGAGTTGTTTATTATTTTTATTTCTGTCTGTATAAAAACACGTGAATCTAAAATTAATTTTTTAACTTCATTCAATAAATAATTTAGGTATTCTAATACAGTTGTCAGTGAAAAAAAGATATTTTTCAGACCTTCAAAAAATTATGAAAAAAATTATATTTTATTAAGTTTTTTGAAAATATGCCGAAATATGCTTTTTAAAATTGTCTTTATTTTTGTATTCAAAGACAGTTAATAAAGAAAAAGTATAATATTCTTCTTCTATCACGCCCCAAAAAAATCATTTCAAACTCATATTTTACAAATATATAGAATAATATGCCATAAAGCTCCGAAATATGCCGTTTTAAATTTTATGATTTTCATAATATTTGAACAATATATGTATTTCATGCCCTATTAATTGAAAAAAATCAAAAAGGTCATATATTTTTTTTTATCAATATGCCAAAATATGCCGAAATATGCCTTTTTAAAATGCAGTATTTTTGTGTTTTAAAAAATGTTAAGCAAGAAAATAGTAACATACTACAACTCCAAGGCCTAATAAATCACGAAAAAGGTAAATTTTAATAAATATGCTATAATATGACGAAATATGCGTTTTAAAATATCACGTTTTTCGATTTTAAAAAATTTGGAAAGTAAAACAGCACCTCTAAGCTTTGAAAATATATTAAAAAACGAATATTTTCTTATTAATATGCTAAAATATACCGAAATATGCTTTTTAAAATTTTATGATAGTGTTGTTCTAAGGCAGTTGGCAAAGAAGAAGTACAATATTATACTTCGATGCTGCCAAAAATCATCGAAAAAGCATAATTTACAAATATATGCTAAAATATTCCAAAATATGCATTTTAAATATTATGTTTTCCCTGTATGTACGTTTTTATGAAAAAAGTATCCTTTGTAAAAAACTACCTTTCTGTAAAATGTAAAAAAGTACCTTTTAGTAAAGAAAAAGTATCACTTTGTGTAAAAGTACCTATTTGTAAATAAAGTACGCTTTTATGTAAAAACTATGCCTTTATGGAAAAAGTACGCTTCTATGAAAAAGGGACGCTGTAAGAACGTACCCTTTTGTAAAAAGGCAACTCTTTGTAAAAAAGTAAATTGTTGTAGAAAAGTACCTTTTTGTAAAAAAGAACGTTTTTATGTCAAGTACACTTTCGTAAATACAGTACGCTTTATATGAAGACAACGTCTTTATGAAAAAAAGTACCCTTTTATGAAATATTATCGTTTTGTAAAAAAGTACTTTTTTTTGTAAGAAAAGTACTCTTCGCTAAAAAAAAAACTTTTTTTAAAAAAGTAAATTTTTTAAGAAAAGTACGTTTTTGTAAAGAAGTATCCTTTGGTAAAAAAGTTCCTTTTTGTAAAAAATTATCGTTTTGTAAAAAATTACTTTTTTTTGTAAGAAAAGTACTCTTCTCTAAAAAAAAACTTTTTTTAAAAAGGTAAATTTTTTAGAAAAGTAATCTCCTGTAAAAACATGCCCTTTTGTAAAATAGTACCATTTTACAAATGTATTTTTTCATTAAAAATAAGTTTCTACCACTACAATGTGACCTTAACTGACTGAAAAATTCGCCTAATTCTGGTTTGTTTTGGTCATAATTTATGTTTAATTTTTTAATTTAAGTTTTTGTTTTTATTTTTTAATTTATTTATTATTTTTTGTTTTCTCTTCTGTCTATTCTTAATGAAAGAAGCCGCTAAAATTGACTTAAAATCCAAAGCTCTTGTGTGTTTATTCAAATAAATTTTATTTATTTTAAAAATTTACATAAAAAACCAGAAATTCGACAGAAAAAAATCAACACTGAATGAATACACACCAACGCCATCAACGTTAACTGTGCTGTGGTTTTAAAGACACACACGCACACAAAAACAGTCTAAACATACAATTAGTAACACCTCATTATTTTAAATGAAATATTATTCGGTGTGGTGGTGGGTAATGTGGATGCAACATGAATTACTCAAAAAAAATTGAAAAACGATAGAAATAGAAAATAAAATAAATATTCATGGAGAGAAGGAAACAAATTTATATTCAACATTGACACCTTTTTTCATGAAAATTTCAAAATGAAGTTTGGAAATGCGTTAAGAGAGGGGATGGATGGCGTACGTAAAATAGGCATCAGAATTAATTGACAACTTTATAGGGCCATTAAATGTAAATTTTTTTTGATGATTTATTGGAAATTGCATAAGAAGAAAATTGGAAAAGTGGGTTAATTAAAGCAAAAAAAAACAAATTTTTAACAATTTTATTTTTTAAATTTAAAGAAAAAACTTAAAATTGTCTATAATAATTCGTCTCAGTATTCACAACCAGTTCAAACAAATATTTGCATATTTATTTTGTTTAAAATGAAATTGCTTGTGATGGCAGCACTATTTTAAGAAACTTCAGAACATACTCAGTCAGGTAATAATCTTTGTGTGGATGTACATGTGTATGTATATGACTTTAGCTAACAAAATTTGAAGGAAAATGTGTTTTTAGTGCTTTATTGACAGTTTTTAAGATTTTTTACACACTTTTTTCAACATTTCAAAAATAGTAGTAGAAAAGTACTTTTTAGAAAGAGTATGTCCATGATCTTCGGTAACAGAAATTTAAGGAAAATGTTCAGTTAATACTGTTTTGAAAGTTTTTAACTATTTCAGGCTTTTTATTGCTATTGGATAACAGTAGTAGAAAAGTACTTTTTAAAAAAGGATATTTGTGACTTTTGCTATCAAAATTTGTTAGAAAATGTGTTATTGTAATGCTGTTTTAAAAGTTTTTAATATTCTTACACACTTTTTTCAACATTTCAAAAATAGTAGTAGAAAAGTACTTTTTAAAAAGAGCATATCTATGAGATTCGCTAACAGAAATTTAAGGATAATATTCATTTAATGCTGTTTTGAAAGTTTTTAACTATTTCAGGCACTTTTTATTGCTATTGGAAAATAGTAGTAAAAAAGTACTTTTTAAAAAAGGATATTTGTGACTTTTGCTATCAAAATTTGTTGGAAAATGTGTTATTGTAATGCTGTTTTAAAAGTTTTTAAAATTTTTGCACACTTTTCTCAACATTTCAAAAATAGTAGTGGAAAAGTACTTTTTTATAAAACTAAATTTCTTGGAAATTTTATTTCATTTTCATTAATATGATATGTTCTAGGCTCATGTAAATCAATGATTTTCCATTTAAGTACTATTTCAAAAAGTACTAAATTCTGCTACTTTTTCTACTAAACAAGGTTTCCTAATAAATTTTAATTAAGAATATGTTCAATTGATTTATTTTAGATATACAAACAAATTTTAAGCAGATTTAAAGAGTTTGGAAAGTAGTAATAGAAAAGTACTTTTTTAAAAAAGGCTTTTTTTTAGAAATTTTATTTAATTTTCCGTTATAATTGATTTATGCAGGCATGAAAATTTATAATTCCATTTTGGGGCACTATTTTAAATAGTAGTAGAATATACTACTTTTTTTGTTAGATCAATTTTGGCTGAAAATATTGATTAGAAATATGTTTAAAAGGCCTATTTATAATTTAAAAAGAAATTTTAAGTGGTTTTGGGAATTTTAGAAAATAGTAGTAAAAAGGTACTATTTTTATTAATAGCTATTTCCGTACTTTTTTGTAAACCATCGCGTATAATATCGTTTTTGTAACAAGAAAATATTGCGAAATACTCACTTTGTATAACTTAAAAAGAGATATGTAATTGCATTAAATATTGAAACATACCTGGAAATAAAAACAAAAAGGAAATAAAAAATTAATAAAATTGGATTAAAAAGGGAAGCAAAAAAAAATTGAAATCTTTAAAATTGAAAATAAAACGTGCTTAACTCTAAGTAATAAACATTATACATACATAATATACATTGTATATACATACAAAATAAAATTGAAGTTTTTCAATAAAATTATTGAGTGACCTTGTCGTTCAACGTAATTTCTTTAATTAATTAAAATTAATTTTTATCAAAACTATTTTAGATAAACTAATTGATAAAAATGTTAACCAAGTTTAGATAAAAATAAATGAATAATTTTTTAAACACATTAATTAAGTATAAAATGATTAAAATCCATGTATTTTAAAACGTTTCAATACAAAAAATTGTAATAAATGTAAATATATTGGATACAAAATATATTTGCCAAAAAGTACTTCGGATTCAAAAATAATTTTGTTTAATGAGACTGATTTGTATAGCATTTAAACCACAAGGAGAAAAAATCTAAAAAAGGTTTCTTGGTACCAAAAAAAGTACCCGAATTAAAAAAGTACCAAAAAGCAAAACAAAAAATATTTACGTGATTGCAAAGTTATCATTCCATAAAAGTTTTGAGCCAAAAGTATTTTTTGTAGCAAAAAAAGTACCTCAGTACGAAAAGGTGCCAAATTAACACTTCTTTCTCAAAACTGTTTCTTAAGGAAAGTTTATATTTATTTGCACAGATTTTTCAACCCACTAAAAGACCAAAAGTACTTTTAGTACCAAAATAAAGTACAAAAAAGAGTCCAAAAAGAACTGTTATATAAGGAAAGCTTTTAATAAAAGAGGGGGAAAAACTGAAACTTTTGTTCCCAAGAAAGTACCTCAGCCTGAAAAATGTTTTAGAATGAAAATTTTATTTCAATAAAATATGAAAACTAAAAAAAGTATGTACCTTTGTTACCAAAAAAAGTACCTCAGTCCGTAAAATGTACCATAGTTTTTTCTTAATTTGCCTTAATTAAAAAGTTTTGAAACAAAAAAAGATATTGATTCGGAAGTTGCTGCTGGTAAAAAAAAAGTACTTTTGTTGGCAAAAAACAAGTACCTGATGCAATATATGGAATTCTTCATCATTGTTTAAACACTTCTAAACAAAAATATTTCAAGATGTTCAAAAATTTCGGTACAAAAAATAGTACCAAATTTTTAAAAAGTACTAAAAAATATAACAATCTGAAAAAAATTGTAAATTCCTTCAAAAGGAGTTTAGAAGATGGGTTGCAATTCTATCTTTAATTAAATCTAGTTCAGAAGGCACCAAAAAAGTACTTTTGTTACTAAAAAGTACCTGAAATAATATATGAAATTTTTCATATGTACGTTTCACTTATGTAAACAACTTTCTAAACATTAATATCATATGTACTATAAAAACTTTGTTACCTAAAAAAGTACCTTAAAGTACTTTTTTCAGTACCAAATTAAAGAAAATTAATAAATTCAATTAAAAGAAGTTGAATAAAATGTTTTTGCAATTTGTTTTTCTTTAATTTAACATGGTTGTCAAGCATATTATTTAAATTATTTTATTGTATGAGTGCAAAAGTTAAATTCCATGTCATTTATTTGTGTTGTTGACGTAAATTTTTTTGACTCAACTAAAATTCTACACTAATATTGCTTATCTATTATGAAAACTAACTGTAATAGTAAAATAAAACAACAGCAAGAATGTATGTACATCATATCATATCTTATCGTAAATTTGCCCAAATGTGCCAGTTACCGGCAAAAAAACCAAAAAAAGAGAAACAAAACAAATGAAACATATTGTGCGTAAAGTGAAATACATAACTTGCTTGGAAAGGCCTAAAACAGTTTATCAAACAAATAATTATAAAATAAACAAAATGCCAACGAACGTTATTTGTATATGTACGTACCATACATTTGATAAAATATAAATAAATGGTACGCATAATTTTGCAAAAAGGGGGGGAAAGAACGATATCAGACCCCAATGACATAATAGCCTTTAGAATTTAAAAGAATTCAAGATAAAAGCAGCCAAAAGACAAGAAAACTGTTTGTTGTTATTAAATACATATACAATTAAAAATATTGCTAAAGAATTCATATTAAAAAAAAAAGTTGAGAAAAATACTTGCCTAGAATATATTTTTGTTTAAATTTAAAACTTTAGATAAAGTACCAAAAAAGTACTTTTTTGAAATGTTTTCAAAATTGTTAAATTTTTCCAAAAAAATTTAAAACAAAAAGTTTTCTGTTTAAATTTAAAACTTTGATAAAAGTACTAAAAAAAAGTACTTTGTTGAAATGTTAACAAAATTGTTAAATTTTTCATAAAAATTTAAAAAAAAACATTTTCCAATATAAAAACAGTACCAAAAGTTAAAACACATTTTTGTTTAAATTTAAAACTTTACAAAAAGTACAAAAAAGTACTTTTTTGGAATAAGCACAAAATTGTTACATTTTTTCATAAAAAATAAAACGCACCACCTTTTTCAAAACAAAAAGCGTATCAAAAAGGTACCAAAAATGTATCAAAAAGTACCAAAAAAGGACTTTTTTGGAATAAGCACGAAATTGTTAAATTTCCATAAAAAATAAAAAAACTAAACTATTTTCAAAAAACCAAAGGACCAAAAAGGTACTTTTTGTGAAAAAAAAACTTTTCCCAATACAAAAGCAGTACCAAAAGCTAAAACACATTTTTGTTTAAATTTAAATCTTTACAAAAGGTACCAAAAACGTACTTTTTTGAAATAAGCACATAATTGTTAAATTTTTCATAAAAAATTAAACACACAACTTTTTTCAAAACAAAAAAAGGTACCAAAACTTTATCAAAAAGTACCAAAAAAAGGACTTTTTGGGAATAAGTACAAGATTGTTAAATTTTCCATAAAAAACAACAAAAAAAATAAAAACTTTTTTCAAAAAAAAGTACCAAAAAGGCACCAAAAATGTACCAATAGGTACCATAAAAGTACTATTCTTAAAATTAACTAATCGAACAATTTTAATGTAGATTTTAAAAAAAATTTTTTTCTACAAAATTTTCTAATGGCCACCTGCAGCTATTTTCATTGAAAAAAAAACCTCTTTTTAATAGACCTGCAGTACAAAAACAAACTAAAACTCTAGCGGATTTGTATTCTTTTTATTTAAATTTCCCACAATTTTTCAAAGATTAATCATCAATTACTTCAATTCTTGTACGATTAGTCTCTCTCTCTGTTTGTGTTAATTTTCCTTTCCTTTCCTATTTTGATTTTTATGGCAAAATAGTCGCTGCTGCTGCTTGTCTGACGACGTAATGCGTTTAAGAAATTTATTTTTAAAAGTATTACATACGGAGGATTGATGTGATCATGAAACTTTGTACGTCGATTATTTGTTTGTATTTTTGTTTTCTAAAATCACAACAACAATAACAACAACAACATTAACAAATGGGGTGATATTGTTAATGTTATTTTAACACTTTTGTGTTTGCAATGAGAGTGCGAGTGCGAGTACAACAACAAGTAATATCCCAGAGTACCAGTATCGAATACAAGTACGACAGTACGACGACGTGTACAAGTCGAATGCGCGAGTATATTGGCCTTTGGCCAAACTATAACAATAAAAATAAATAAAAAAAAAGCAAGAAATAATAATGCATTTTAAACTTTTTTAGTTGTTGTTTTATAAAAACAATTTTTATGTATAATTTTACAATTTCATTCTTAGAAATTTAAGAATAATAAAAAAACCATAAAAAAACAAAAAACTTTAAACACAAAATGTTAAAAAATTGATGTTTATAGTTTCATTTCAAAAATAAATATGATGTAAAAATTTTTGTCAAAATTAATTTACGAAAACGATATTTTTTAAAAAAACAACAACTTTATGGTGTTGTTTTACTAAAAAGCAGTCACTTTTAATTAAAAATAAATTTGTCATTTTGAAAACTCAAAAAAAAAAAAAAAATTCACAAAAAATTGGTCATATATTAGTGAATAACCATCAATAACCCAGCAAACATTTTGTGCAAAAATTAATTTATTTTTGGTTTTTTTGATTTATTTTAAAACTTATTTTTAATTTAAAAAAATAATAACAATAATGAAAATTATAATGAGTTGTTAAAATAATTGACAACCCAGCAAACCATAAAAAAAAAAATCCAACAAATTGTTAGTAAACTAACGAATAATTTTTAACCAAGTATGAAGCCAAAGATATCAATGTTAGTCTGGACAAAAGGCTAAAGTAAAAGAAATTTGTCGAGGATACCGTGAAGAAGGGTACGATTTTTTTATTCCAGTGCCGCAACTCCATAATTCACAAGAGAAAACATGCCCCATTCTAAAGATCTATACAGCAATTGCTTAGGCCGGTTATTAGCAAAGCTGTCAGTAGTGGGATCTGGGAAAGTGAAATGTGTTTGTGGGTATTATAGAAGTCAGGAGTAGTTTGCCTCATGCTGCCCTTAACATGATTTCACATGCCTTATGAAGCAAACACTGGGCGTAGTGTAAATGTGGCTGCTGAAAACAACGTCCGAGCGGTCACTGTAGTCAAGTCATCAGGGGGTATTTATGGATTTTCTTTATGATGTACATGACAATTGATGCACTTGAGGCTGTTTTTTTCAATTTATATCAATTTTTTTCAAGTGAAATAACTTTTCTTCCAACAAGTAGCCGGTAAATTAATGAGAAATAAATAACCCAGCAAACATTTTTATTATTATTTTAAAGCTATAACTGTAATTTAACAATACTAAAGTTTAATAATACTCAAAATAATTAATTAATTTCAAAAATATATTAAAACCCAGCAAACATTTATGCAGAAACTAAAAATAATTTTCTTCAAATTAGTTTAGAAAGCTAATTTTTAACTAAAATACAAGTTTCATGACAAAAAAAATACAAAAATTAGGTTTTAGATTGATAAAATCATTAACCCAGCAAACATTTTGTAAGAAAACAAAAATACTTGTAGCTAAAATTTGTTTAGTAAGCCAATTAAAAATTAAAAAGGAAACAAAAAAACATTTTAGAAAACAAATATTTTTTTTGGTAGTGTATTAATAAATTAAATAACCCAGTAAGCATTTAAAATAAAATAAAATAAATCATTTCTCAAATTCGTTTAGAAAGCAATTTTTTAATAAAAAGAAAACATTTTAAAAAATGTAAGTTAAAAAATATTTTTTAGTAGTAAATTAATATATTCAATAACCCAGCAAACATTTTAAGAAATTTTTTATTTGAAATTTAATATCAAAATCGTATTCAAGCCTTTGAATGAATAATATTTAATAACCCAGCAAACATTTTAAAAAAAATTTTTATTTGAAATTTAATACCAGATTTTGAACGAATAATATTTAATAACCCAGCAAACTTTTTGGAAAAAAAAGTAAAATATTTGTGATATTTATTTAAAAAACTTTTCCATTTTAAAAATAAATTTTGAGGCTTTATTACCTCTAATAAATTGGCAGAAAATTTAAAAGTATTGCATAACCCAGCAAACGTATTGAAAGAATTAAAAAACTTTTTAAAATTTATTAAAAAAAAACATTTTTTCCATTTAAAAAAAAATTGGAGCAGATAATAATTTATGATATATTGGTATTGAATTAATGGATATTCAATAACCCAGCAAACATTTTGTGAGGAATAAATTAATGGAAATTTTTTTGTTTTCATTACTTTATCCTATATTTTTACTGTAAAGTTTAAAAATGAATACAATGAATAATGAAGCGATCAAATTTTTTCCCTAGGGTGTTAAACAAAGTTCTCAATACTGCTCACTTGTCTTTGTTTCCTTAAAATATTCTCTAAACTGTCCACTAATAAATGCCTGCCATACTTTTTATTGGGTTTACAATTTTAATAATTTTTATGTGCAACAATTGCATTCCAGAAATTAGTGCTGCTGTCAATTTCAATTAAATGAGAAATGGGAGTTGAAGTTCCCTAATGGGAATGGTTTTTTTGTAAATTGAAAAGTATCGCTTAAATTATTTTAAATGGAATCTGAAACGCAGTTATTAATTAAAAGTAATAAAGATGTTGAAAAGAGCTTTTAATTCAAAATGTTTGTAGTTTTTAAGATTTATAAGAGAACTGTTGAAGTTTTCTTAAAAGAGTTTTTAAGATTTCAAAGAGTTTTTGACGAGTTTTTTGACTCATTTGCAACAGGATTCCAATAGTATTCAAAAATTCTAAAGAGTTTCAAAGAATTAATAAAGTTTCTAAAAAATACTTGTATTTTTAAAGGCTTTAAGGAGTTCTAACAGAATTCAGAAGAGTTTGTGGGAGTTGTAATGAGTTTTAACAAGTTTCAAGAGTTAATATCGTATAGTCGAGAATCTAAGGAATATTTGGAATTTTAGAGGCTTTGAAGTGTTCCTGTAGAAGTCTAAATCTTTTTCTGAACCTTTGTTGTTCGCAGTTTTCAAAAGTTATTGGGAGTTTCAAAGAGTTTTCAGGAGTTTAAAAAGTTCTAGCGAGTTTTTAGGAGTTTTTAGCGGCTTTAACGAGTTTTTGGGAGTTTTAAGGAGTTCCAAGTGATTGTGCGTTTCAAAGAGTTTTTGCGAGCTTTAAAAAGCTTTTGAGAGTTCCAAAGAGCTTTTGAGAGATTTATAGAGTTTAAAGATTTTTTGAGAATTTTAAAGAATTTTTTGTAGTTTCAAAGAGTTCCAAAGAGTTTTTGAGAGATGTAAGGAGTTTTTGAGAATTTCTAAGAGTTTTTGGGAGTTTTAAGGAGTTCCAAATGATCTTTCGTTTGAAAGAGTTTTTGCGAGTTTTACAAAGCTTTTAGGAGTTCCAAAGAGCTTTAGAGAGATTTATAAAATTTAAAGATTTTTTGAGAATTTTCAAGAGTTTTTGGTAGTTTCAAAGAGTTCCAAAGAGTTTTTGAAAATTTCCAAGAGTTTTTGGGAGTTTTAAGGAGTTCCAAATGATGTTGCGTTTGAAAGAGTTTTTGCGACTTTTAAAAAGCTTTTTGGAGTTCCAAAGAGCTTTTGAGAGATTTATAGAGTTTAAAGATTCTTTTGAGAATTTTAAGGAGTTTTTAGGAGTTTCCAAGAGTTCCAAATGATTGTGCGTTCCAAAGATTTTTTGAGAGATGTAAGGAGTTTTTGAGAGTTTCAAAGAGTTTTTGGTAGTATGAAAGAGTTCCAAAGAGTTTTTGGTATTTTTACAAGTTTTTAATGTTTCTTCCTGTTAAAAATTATTCATCATTAAGAAAAATTAAGCATTTTAAGAACCAATTTTTTTATTGCTAAAAAAATGTGCCATAGTTTGACTGCAATAAATTTTAATCACTTTAAATATTTATAAATATTTAGACTTACACCCCAAATACCATAAAGAAAAGGAACGAAAGAAAAAAAAAACAATAAAAAAACATGAAAACATGCAAACTCCAGTGTTCAAGAGTTCATTTAAAAAATCTTTTCGAAATACATATTTTATGAAAAATGAGTTTTTTATTGAAATGACATAATTTTCGAGAGCAGAACAAATTTTCAACAAACAAAAAAAAAAAAAAAATCAAAACGAGGCGACAACACAAAAACAAGATGAGGCAAAACAACAGAGAAAAAATTAATAATAAAAAAATTTAAATAAAACAGCAGCATAAAAACAAATTATTGATGGGTTTTTAATAAATTGTTTTAATTAAAAGCGGAGTTAAAATGAGTAGAAAAAAATTGTTGGGGAAAAAATTAAAAACTCGTTTGCTGCTGATGGGTTGTATCATCGCTTTAAATTTAAAAATTTTTTAATAGACATAAGGTCGCCTTTAGCTACTCAAGAAGTGTGTTTGAATAATAAAGTAAAAACAATTAGAAAAAAAAGATAAAAAATACTTGTATTGCCTAGATTTTGTCTTAAAATTTAGAAAAGAGATAAATTTGATTAAAAATTAATTTTAAATTTTTGGTAGAAAGAAGGACATTTTTTAATTTTTAAAGAAATATTTTTTGGTTTTGGAGGCTTCGAAGAGTTCTTTTTCTAAAAGAATTCTTCCCAATTTTCAAGAATTATTTGAAAGTTTCAAAGAGTTTTTAGCAGCTTTGAAGAAGATTTCCAAAGAGCAATTGGGAGTTTAAATGAGTTTATAGAGTTTTAAAGAGATATTGGGAGTTACAGCGTTTTTAACAGCTTTGAAGAGTTCTAAAAACTTATTTAGCAGTTTCAAAGAGTTTTTAGCAGTTTTGAAGAACTTCAAAGCGTTATTAGGGGTTCCAGGGAGTAATTGAGAGTTTAAAAGAGTTTTTAGCAGCTTTAAAGAGTCCCCAAGAGCAATTGAGAGTTTAAAAGAGTTTTTTTTTAGCAGCTTTGAAGATTTCTAAAGAACTCTTTAAAGTTTTGAAGAGTTTCAAAGAGTTTTTAGCAGCTTCAAAGGACTCTAAAGAGCTATTCAACATTTCAAACATTTTTCCAAAGTGCAATTGGGAGTTT
The DNA here is from genome assembly GCA_930367235.1 of Sarcophaga rosellei. Classification (NCBI taxonomy): domain Eukaryota; kingdom Metazoa; phylum Arthropoda; class Insecta; order Diptera; family Sarcophagidae; genus Sarcophaga; species Sarcophaga rosellei. The sequence goes on along the minus strand of OV884018.1, from coordinate 6,726,413 downwards.
AAAAGAGTTTTAAAAATATATTGAGAGTTACAAAGAGTTCTTAGCACCTTTGAAGAGTTCTGAAAACTTATTTAGGAGTTTCAAAGAGTTTTTAGCAGCTTTGAAGAGTTTCAAAGAGTTGACAAGAGCAATTGAGAGCTTAAAAGAGTTTTTAGCAGCTTTAAAGAGTCCCCAAGAGCAATTGAGAGCTTAAAAGAGTTTTTAGCAGGTTTGAAGATTTCTAAAGAACTCTTTAAGGAGGTTTTGAAGAGTTTCAAAGAGTTTTTAGCAGCTACAAAGGACTTTAAAGAGTTATTCAACATTTCAAACATTTTTCGCATCTTTAAAGAGTTCTAAAGAGTTAATGGAAGTTACAAAGAGTTTTTTTTAGCAGCTGTGAAAAGTTCTAAAGAGTAATTGGGAGCTAAAAGAGTTTTCAAGAGTTTCGAGATTTTTGTTTATTTCCCTTTCTCTACAATTTCAATTAATAAATTCACTTTAAAGATTCTTGTCTCGGCTTTCATGAAAATGATTGTTTTTCAAGCAATGCATCTCATCAAATCGTTATCATGTTGTTTGTGATTGGCATTTATTCTTGAAATGTAACCCAGTTTTCTTTTTTTTTTTGCTTTTGAAATTTCCAATGTTTATTGTAAAAAAAAAAAGTATTTAATAATAATTAATTCGAAAAAGAAAAATTAAAAACAAAATTGTATTTATTTTTAATTTATATTGTTGACAGGCTGACACATGGGGTCATGTTTTATTAAGAAAATCAGAAAATAAATTTAAAAAGAATACCAACGGCAAATGGCAATTGTTATCACTTTGGGAATAATCATGTTTCTTTATAAAAATATTTTTTTTTTCCTTTTTTCAATTTCAATTTGATTATAAAGCATCCCTGTTTTGTAAAGAAATGCTTGAATGCTGTTTGGATTGAGATATGTATTAAGTATGGTTTTTGAAGGTTAACTGTAAGGACTTTCCCCCACACATACTGTCCTCTGCTTAGTTGGTAGTCGTCAGCCTGTTAGATACCCACCATTTAAATTGCATAGGAAGTGTACATCTACAGAGCCTATTTCATCCATTTCTACCCATTCTTTCCCCGTATAAAACTAGTAAATCCGGTTGAATATCATCTCTAAAATATTAGGATCTTATGAGTTTAAAAGCTAGACAATGCTACAAAAAGTATTTCTCAGTTTAAATAATCTCTTTACGTACCCTGCTTACTCACTTACTTACTTAAGTGGTTATTACAACCCTTTAGCAAAGATTGCAATATACTTTCTCACATCACCCATGTTGTGTCTTAATGTAGGGGGATTTGTAGTTTAATGCCGTCTCCGACTTAAACATGTCTTGCATTAAATAAATCCCATTAAATTGGGAAGAACATCTTGTGTTAAAAAAAATCCAAAAACTCTTTAAAAACTCTTTAGAAGAGTTTTTTAGTTTTAATTGCCATTATGAGTTTAAAAGCTAGACAATGCTACAAAAAGTATTTCAGAGTTTAAATAATCTCTTTACGTACCCTGCTTACTCACTTACTTACTGAAGTGGTTATTACAACCCTTTAGCAAAGATTGCAATATACTTTCTCACATCAACCATGTTGTGTCTTAATGTAGGGGGATTTGTAGTTTAATGCCGTCTCCGACTTAAACATGTATTTTATTAAATAAATCCATTTAAATTGGGAAACACATCTTGTGTTAAAAAAAAGCTCCCAAAAACTCTTTAAAAACTCTTTAAAACTCTTGAGAAGAGTTTTTTAGTTTTAATTGCCATTATGAGTTTAAAAGCTAGACAATGCCACAAAAAGTATTTTACAGTTTAAAATTTAAACTTTAAATAATCTCTTTACGTACCCTGCTTACTCACTTACTTACTTAAGTGGTTATTACAATCCTTTAGCAAGGATTGCAACCTAGTTTCTCACACCACCCATGTTGTGTCTTAATGTAGGAGGATTTGTAGTTTAATGCCGTCTCCGAGATGCCTAAATCGAATTAAATTGGGAAGCACATCTTGTTTTAAAAAAATCCCAAAAACTCTTTAAAAACTCTTTAAAACTCTTGAGGAGTTTTTGTTATATTTACCATTCTAAACAGCAATATAAGTGAACAAAAAATTTAAAAACTCTTTAAAACTCTCTAAAAGCTCTTGAAAAGAGAAAACAATTAAACAATTAAGCAAGAATTTTAAAAATCTTCGAACAAATTCAAAGCATTACAAAAACTCTTAAAACTCTTGAGAAGAGTTTTTTAGTTTTAATTATATAAAAATTAAAAACTCTTTAAAACTCTCTAAAAGCTCTTGAAAAGAGAAAAAACAACTAATAATTAAGCAAGAATTTTAAAAATTTTTCAACAAATTAAAAGCCTTACAAAAACTCTTTAAACTCTTTACAGAAAATTCTGATTGTCAAATTCAGAATTGGGAGCGTCATTGATTAATAATTTAATCTAGAACATTTAATATTTCTTTTTTAATTTATTATGTACCTTATAAATCATTTATTAAACTCTTCTATAAAAAAGTTTAAACATTTTTTTTTTCATGCTCTTTGTCTAAGAAATTGGAGACGATATCGCAAAGAAGACAATTTGAAATACTTCCGTATTAGATAATCGGTTCTAAGTATTATTATTATTATTATTCTGATTATTATTTTCTTTTTTATTGCATATTACAAGTATTTACCTTAAAAACAAAGTTTCCAAACCATCATAAAAAAAACAATGCATAGAGAGAGAGAAAAAAATTTAAAATATTTAATCAACCATCAGAGATAAATTGCATTCAATTACGTACGTACGTATGTACGTATGCCAGCCACTAGGTACGAATGCACCATACTTCAATACACTTACTACTTACTTTATTATTATTATTATTATTGTTGTTGTTATTATTGTTGTAAAATTAGTAGTAGCTAAACAAATATGTATGCAGGTATGTATGTGTGTGTATATTAAAAATAATTTTTATTTGCTTAAGAAAATAAAGAAAAACTTGCAATATATTCCAGCGATTCAAGAAAAAAGAAGAAAATAATGAATGCAGAGCATATTTGAATAGAGAAATGTGTCACTTTGGAAGGTTGTGTAATATTTATTTGTTCATTCTTAAGGGAAATCCTTTCTCCCACCACCTATGAGTATATGCTCATGTTTGTGAATAACGTTGAGAAACGCCTATTGAATAAGGCCCTTACTCTAAGGCATATGCCGATGATATAATCAGTTTGATGTTAGGTAATTGGCTGTCGACCCTTGCAGAACTTATAAAATGTGCTCTAGGGGATCTATCTCCTATCTCTTAGGAACTTGATTGCGAATGCCATTTGTGAATGCCATTTTTTGAATTTATGGTGTTGAATCACATCGATTATGTGATATTCTGATGGAAGGCAAATGTCTGCCGACCCTTGAAAAACTTATAAAATGAGTTCTTGACGATCCTTCCCCACATTTCTTCAGACTTCTGGTTGTAGATGTCGTTTTGATACTCCTAGAGAATAGAACATTATGGTATTGGATTGCATCGATGGCAGATAAATTTCTGTCGACCCCTAAAGAACTTATAAAATATGCACTTGGGGTACTTTCTCCTCCATCCTCTTGTTAGAATAAGAGTATTTGGCTGAAGGCTTACGCCGATGATATTACCATTCTAATGGCAGGAAAAATTTCTGTCGACCCTTAAAGAACTTATAAAATGTACGCTTGGGGTTCTTTCTCCTCCATCCTCTCCTTAGAATAAGAGTATTATGCTGAGGGCTTATGCCGATGATATTGTCATTCTAATGGCAGGAAAAATTTCTGTTGACCCTTAGAAAGTTCATGATATGATCGCTTTGGACCTTTTGGCATATAAGATGAGAGGTGAAATACCTGAATGGAATGAAACTGCTTTGAGTTTTCGTAAAAATATAAGACTGAGTGCAGCACAATGCCGAAATGAATCGCTGGAAGCTTACATTCCCTTCTAAAGCCAAACATCTTGGCGTTGTTCTGGACACCAAGCTGAAATTAAAAAAAAAACGGTGAGAATAGGAAGAAAAGGCAGAAGGGTTTGAACACTTTATGCACGCCTCTCAGTTCCATAATTCTGAGTTGGATACCAGTGTCGCTTAGTGGATCTTAACTGCAATTTCTGAGGCCGGTTAGAAGCCAAAGCTGTCATTGTGAGATCTTCAAATCTTCAACAAATGAAGCCCAGCCAAATGTCTTTTTAATAATTAACAGAGTGAGGAAAGGTCTGGGTAGAGGCATTGGAAAGATGTATGGATTTGCCCTCTGGCTAGGAACATACAGATTCGTGGCTATAGAACTGGCTCGTTGCAGGGACTTTATAAGCCTAACGTGAGATTAGCAACTGAGTTTCTTGGAGCACATTGTGGTTTCAGAGCGCTGACAAGGTCTAGAGTAGTTTTCATCGAGATTTATGCAGCTCATTATATAATAATCTGAAATAGGTCTCTGCCAGATTTCTGCAGGAAAAAAGCTAAACACACCGAACATGGGTGGTGTAAGAAGCTAGGTCGTAATCCTGACTCAACGGTTGTTGTGGGCGCTAAAGTAAGTAAGTGAAGATGTTAGCACATCTCTGTTAAAAGATATCCGGCTCATGATAGAAGAAGATTGAATGCACTGGGAAGTAGATTAAATGATGATTACAACTCTCCGTTGGAAATTGATATTCAAGCTTTTCTAAGGTTTATGATCCTATTTCTTGTTTGTTTACTTTCGTTTTCTTTCTCTATCCGCCTTCTTTACTTTCTTCTTTATTCAATTTTCTCTATTTCTAGGGCCATACAATGTGCACCATGATCTGTGTGTGTGTTTTATATAGGCTATTATGCTAACTCACGTCCCATACATTTAGGGGCTGCCCCTCTATTATTTTTCCCTTGCTTATATTGTTTTTAATTTCCTTTTTTTGACTTTAAGCGTCTGTTTCTCTAAAACGAATGGCATGGGACTTGGCAATGCTTTTTTACACAAAAACTGAAACAATTTTTGAGGATTTTTATTTAATTTTTTCAAAATTGCATATTTTTATGGCTCTCAATAAATTATGTTTTAAAAAAATCTATTTTTTTATTACACAAAAAGCGGCATTAAAATGCCATAAATATGGTAATGACATCAGTGCATAATTTTAAAAAATATTTTATTTCTATGCCTCATTGTTGAGACAATATTTTTAATTTCAAAAAAATTCGTTTTTTTTTTTTTTTAAAATTACAAAAAAATGAACATAAATTGAGTCATTTTGTTTGTTGTCATCTTCCATAATGAATAATATTTTAAAACGCTTAACAAAAAGGGGGAAAGAAATGGAGAAAGAAATTAAACAAAATTGCAACGCATTCCAATAATCAGAAAAAGAACAAAAAAACCAGAGTACAAGCCAAAAGAAAGAAGTATGTCAGTAATGTGAAGTTGAGACAAAATCTGACAAGAAAAAATAAATTCCAACAAAAAATAAAATCCCATCTTTAGCCCACTAACAGTAAAAAAAAACATCTGTCAAAATAATTTTGAAAAATAAAATCGGGATTCTTGCTTTACCCTAATCAATCCATCACATTAGCATGCCATGCATGAGAGAAACCTCATGTGTTTTACAGGCATGAACAATAAAACAAAAAAGATTTTCTCTTTAAGATTTTAAACCATTTAATAGGAGGAGTGAGTATTAATCACATTTGGGATACAAAAACACAAAGTAATGGGCCAGCTTCCTACAGAAAAAATACGCAAAAAATAAAAATTCATCAGTAAAACATAACAACAGAAGTCATACATAGCAGCCATCAAACAATCGCAATTAATTGTAATTATTTTGCCATACATATGCACTACATTTCTGGAATTTGCGGAAATTTACAAATTTGTATAAAAAAAGCAGAAAAAAAGACATAAAATGTGGTCAATAATTAAGAAAAAAATAAAAAATCTATAAAAAGTACTTTAAAAAATTTAGATATTTGCCTTTTTGGGAATCTTATCGGTACTTTTTTTGTACTTTTTATGAACATTTTTTTGAGTTCAGCATTTTAAATTAATTAACACAAGATTTCGTTTCGTTTTGTGGTACTTTATACTTTGGTACTTTTATGGTACCTTTTTGGTACTTTTCATGAATATAGTTTGTTTAATTTGGTTATCTTGGTTAAACGTTTTTAAAATAATAAAAGCAAGAATTTTGTCGTAATTAACACAAGAAAAAGATTTCATTTTGTGGTACTTTATACTTTGGTACTCTTATGGTACTTTTTTTGCTTTTTATGACTATAGTTTGCTTAATTTGATTGGTTAAATGTTTTTAAAATAATAAAAGCAAGAATTTCGTCATAATTAACATTTTAGCACTTTTTTGTACTTTTCTAATAAAAGGTACTTTTTGGTACTTTTACAAAAATGTACACTTTTTTAAAATTATGCAGAGGTTTAAACTAGATGGTTATTTTTAAAAATGAAAAAAAGACATGGAAAAATGTAGTAAAAAATACTACTTTTTTAAAAAAATACTACTTTTTTGTTAGCTAAATTTTGCTTTCATTACATTGAAAATAATGGGGAAACCTTAAAAAACTATTGCAAATCGATTCAGAAACGTTTAAATAATGCTTTAAAAAAAGTAGTATTTCTGCTACCTTTTTTCAAAAGTGAATTTCAATTTAAATTTTTCATTTTCCATGCTAAAATGAAAGAATAATGCCTTTAAGAAAAATATTTTCAAAGAGAAGTCAAAATTTGTCGCAATTTTTATGGTAAAAAAAACGTATTAAAAATTGTGTCCTATTTTTGACCACAAACAAAGAATCATTAAGTTTTGTATACAATAATTTCATTTTATATTCTTAAAATCTTTAACCCAATTTTGTAAAATTTCCTCTCCAATTGTAGGCCTTTACAAATGCGTTTTCCTTGTTTTTCTTTACTTTGAGATGACTATAACAGCCTATTTCACACTGAATTGTGTGCTCTTTTGAAAACAAAAAAAGAAAATAAAAAAACGACGAATTTATTTGGCATGATTAAAAAGCTCGAAGAAATATTTGTTTAGGGAAACAACACATATTGCAAACATATGGGGTTATAAAATATCAAGAAAAAAAAACCTCGGCATTAATTTTTTTTTAAATGTTTTTGAAAAATTTCAAATTAAACATGGGATTGCAAAGAATTGTTAAACAAACACATTAGTATTGTCTACTTTTTTTCGATCTTCAATCGAAAGAAATAATTAAACCTACAATATGTCAAAGGGACGTTTTTTAGTAAAATTTTGATGAAAAATACTAATTTTATTAATTTATATATTTTCAAAAAAGGTAGTAGAAATACTACATATTAAAAAAAAAGATAGTAGCAATAGTACATTTAAAAAACTTCAGTTTTATGATAAATTCTCATTTAATGACATAAACTTGAAAATCTCTGTAAAATTTAATGTTTAAAAAAAGGTAGTAAAAATACTACTTTTTCAAAAAATTTAATTTGTACATTCAATTCTTAGTAGTTATTAGAAACTTGCAAAAATATGCAAAAAAATTTAAATTTTTTAAAGCAGACAGTAAAACTGCAATGCTTTTAAAGAGGTAGTAGAAATACTACCTTTTTCAAAAACTTTATTTTTAGGTTTAATTCTGAGCGCTTGATTTAAAATTGAATATTTTGCTAAAAATTAAATTTTTTAAAAAGGTAGTAAAAATACTACTATTTTAAAATGTTGGTTTTTTGTGTAAATGTTTATATCTATGAAGTTATTTTAATTGTAAAACACATATATGATTTTTCTTATCTAAAGCTATTAGATTAAGAAAAAACAAAAATTTTAATTTTTGTTGAAACTACAATTTACGGAAATTTATGATCATAATTGATTAGAAAAAACTATATTAATTAAGAGTGATAGAAGTGTAGTGAAGATAAGCTTTTAAAATTGCTTTTTTTTAATTAAAAAGGCAAAGCTATTGACCCTATTTCCTTTCCATTTTTTTGGTAATTATTTTCAACCAGGAACCATTTAAATTATTTTGAATATTAAAACGGTTTTAAAAAGATTTTTGTTTCCAAATCCGTATCTGTTTTCAAAATATTTAATTGAAATAAAATGGAATATAATGACAGTAGCAGATTAAATTTATGATTTTTTTTTTATTCTAAGCGAATATGTTTTTGGCGGCATTGACACATTTCCATACAACAACAAAAAAATAAGATTTCATTTTAAAATTTAATTTAAAGAAAGGTTATCTGTATAAAATAGAACAGAACAGAACAGTACAGAACAGATCATATGAATGATTCTCGCATGTTTTTTATTCATTATTATTTCCAATTCAAAAGAAAATAAGAAACAAACGAGAAAAAAAAGCATAGGAAATGAGAGATAGAGATAGACAAAGATGGTTTCAACAGCACACTAAACTGATAACCCAGTGAAATTTCAAGAATTTTTTCAGATTTTTTTTTTTTTTCAATTTTTTTCTTACGCAAACTTACTTTGTATACAATAAAAATATAAACCACATGTGCTTTAATGCCATATTGCCAACCATTTTATACTATTTTTATATTTAATTTACTTTTAATAGTTTTTTTTCTTATTTTTTCTTCGCTAATTTCTAGCCTGATAGTGTTATCAGCTAAATTATGCTCTATTTTGTTAGTAATTCGCCATAAATATTCACGTACTGACTGACTTCATCATATTCAATTAGCAGCCTGTGCTAGAAAAAGTTTTCAAAATGAATGAAAAATACAAATTTTTTTTTGGAATGATTTTCAATTCTGCCATCAACAATAATAATTTTTTTAATTATAATGGTCTCCTTAAACTTTTGTAGCCTTTTCAACAGTCTTATCTCTTTAAGAAAAGAAATAATTATAACAATAATTCTTTCTTATGTAGACAGCCGAGATAACCCTAGACAATTAATTGAAAAGAATTATGTATAACAATAAATCTTGAAAAGAAAAATTAAATAAAATGCGAAATTTTAAAAACTGTAGAAAAAATTCTCATTTAGATAACAAAAATGTTAAAAAAAAGTTGCAAAAATACTACTTTTTAAAGCATAAAATTAAACTTTAATTCTTAACAAGTCGGAAAATATTAAAAAGTAATAAAAAAAAATATGAAAATAATTGTATTTTGAAAAAAAGTAGTAAAAATACAACTATTTTCAAAATCACAAAACTCAATTCAAACATTAAGAATGTATAGCAAATTATAAATGTATGTAAGGATATGCAGAAAAATTGTTCAATTTGAGGATTTTAAAAAGGTAGTAAATATACTACTATTTAAAAAAAAACTCGGAATTTAATAAAAAATTAATAATACATGAGAAACTGCACCTTTATGCAAGTTTAATTATGTAAAGTTTAAAATTTCACTATTTTAAAAAGGTAGTAGATATACTACTATTTTAAAAAATCAAAAATACTTTCTCAATACGTTGAAAAATAGATAAGAAACCATAGAAAACTAAAGGAAATATAAGAAATGCTTCAAATTTCATTGTTTTTAAAAAGGTATTAAAAATACTACTATTTTAAAAATCGCGAATATCAATCAAAACTTTAACAAATACATTGGTTATACATATGTACATAAAAATGTGGAAAGTATTCGAAACGCTAAAAATGTATGGTTTTAAAAAGGTAGTAAATATACTACCATTTTTAAAAATCTAAAATTCCAATAAAACTTAAACAAGTAGTAAAAACTGTAACAAAATAGTACTAAATTTTGTAAAAAAAAAATGTAAATGTTGTAGAATCAAAATTACAAAATGAAGACTTTTTGTTATTGTTTATTGAATAATTTATTTTTTGCTACGGTTTTGTTTTTGTTGGTCAAATTTCCTTGATAAGAGGCGTTCGTATTTGTGTAGCAAGTAAAAAAAAACATGAAAAAAGTTTGTGTGTGACCTCTTTGTACAGCTTCACTTCCGATTTGATAAAAAAAAAGAATCTTTTTTTCATTTTCTTTTCCACTGGTAATGGTTGTTGTTTTAACAGTAACAAGTTGTGAAGAGAATTTCTTTGATTAAAAAAAAAAAGAAAACAAAAGAGGAGGAGAATTTATTCCCTCTCTTGCTTTTGAATGATGGTCTGTAAGCCATCGTATTGACTGACCATTGAACACACATTAACTATATTCGTATTTGTATTTGCTTTTGTATTATTTTTTATTTTATTTTCTTTATTAATTAAATAAATAGAAAATAGTGTCAATGATGATAACATATGTTATAAAGGCAAAAAAAAACAAAATGACAAAATGCACGATTATAAATAAAATATACACAGTCTAAATAAAGTACCATAAGACAATAATTATTGTGCTATAAAGTATTGTTTTTGCTTTTGTTATAGAATTAGCTTCACAACAATGGTTTGCTTAAGCAATTATTAATCAAAAGTACAATATTAAGTCAACTTTATTGATATTTAATGTATATTTAATAGTAGTATTTCTACTACACTTTTAAAAGCTTTTAACTTTTTTTAGTATACTCTTCATTTCATTGCATTTTCTCATGCAAAATTTACTGCTTGTTATGAATTTTCGTTTTTCTAAAATAGTAGTATTTCTACTACCTTTTTAAAAATACAGATATTTTAAGCATTTCTCACATTTCCTACGGTTTTCTATTAGTATACTCTTCTTTTCATCGCAATTTTGTAAAATTTACTACTTGTTATGAATTTCCGTTTTTCTAAATTAGTAGTATTTCTACTACCTTTTTAAAAACACAGATATTTTAAGAATTTCTCACATTTCCAATAGTTAATTACAATTTCTAATACAAGTCTTGTTGTTCAGTATGAATTTTGGATTTTGTAAAATAGTAATATATTTACTACCTTTTCAAAAATCCGATTTTATACCACTTTTTAACTCTTTTGCACAAATCGTTGCTATTTCAAAATTCTTAGTATATTGCATTTATGTATATTAGGTTTTTAAAATAGTAGTATTTCTACTACCTTCTTTATAATACAGACATTTTAGCATTTTTTGTTTCTATTGCATTTATTGGCAAGTTCCCACTTAATTCTATAAAGTTTTGAAGGAATTTCTTAAATTTTGAAAATAGTACTATTTTTACTACTTTTTTAAAGCCTGGAATTTTAACATCCTTTTTAAAAATTTTTTTTGTGTCCTTTAGTGACAATTTGTAGTACATTCAAAATGTTTGGATTGATTTGCGTATTTTTTTAAAATAGTAGTATTTCAACTACCTACTTAAAAACCTTTTTACTGTCTGGTTTTAAACAAAATTTTTAGTATTTCTTACATTTTTCACATTTTGCTGTAATTTCTTATTAATTTGGATTTTTAAAAAGTAGTATTTTTACATACATACATAATTGGCCATTACAACCCTTCAGTCAGGATTACGGCCTAGCTTCTCAACAGCTAGTATTTTTACTACCTTTAAAAAAAAAGTACCTTTTCACCAAAAAAAAGTACTTTTTTGAAAAATCCAAAATTTTTTTAAGCAATAAATATTGCTTTCTAAAATTTTTTTAAATTTTTTTCTTAAATTTTTTAAAAAACTTTTGCTGGTTTTCCTTAATAAATTGATCAGTTTCAAATAAAATGTTTTCTTGTTTTTTATTTATTAATAAATATTTTTTTATTTATTTAAAAAATTAAATTATAATGTTTAATTAACTGGAATTTAAGTTGATTATTATTTTTTGCTGGGAATTTTCATTTTAATAATTTTTGTTTATTTTTTTATTGTACAGATGCACTGCGTTGTACAACAGTTTTGTTTTAACAATAATCGGTGTTTACACTTAATTTTATTATTTATGAGGTTAAATATACAATTAAAGCATACAAAGTTGTAAGTGTTGATGGATATTTTAGAAAAAAAAAATTGTTTTAATTGCAATAATAATCACATTTTGTAAGAAAATTAATTAAAATATTAAATTTATCTGGCCACCTTTGAATTGTACTTGTTGTTAATGTTTATTTACTTTTGAAATAATTTCGTTAAAAATAAAATTTAAAAAAAATTCAATTTTTTTTTCATTTCATTTCATTATACATACATACTATTCTTGCAACATTTTTAATGTAAAATTTTTACTGACTTGTTTTATTTAAATTTATATGAGCTATGCACACATCATCTATTGTTTAAACAAAACGAAAAAACAATAATTTTTTTAAATGTTTACACAATAAATGATCGTACATATGGTATGTATATATATTTCTGTATATAAATTTCAGCAAAACTAGAACACAATGTCATCATTTGAAAAAAATTGCGAAAATAATTAAAAATTATTTAATTTATTTAAAAAAACATATTTACTTGTGTCTTATGCTATAAAAAAACCCGAAGATAATTATTTATGGCACTTTTTTCCAAATTAATTTGTCCAAAAACAATTCGATTTTTGTATTTAAAAATTCTCCTATTCATTTAAACCACCTCACTGTCAAAAAAAAAGACAACCACCTTAAAGACATAATCACCCCGAATTTGTATCACAAGACAACCTATTCCCTACGCCCTAAATTTTGTACTTTAAGTGATCCTGAACACCTATGCCGAATTAATTACCAACACAGCTCTGTAACAAAACACTCAAATTCTTCTCTTGTGAGTGGGAGGCTGTATTAGGCCAAGATTACACAAAACCAAGATACCACAAACTTTTTACAGACATGGTCAAAGCTTTGAGCAAAACTGTGGATATCCACACTAATACCAATTGTTAATGCGGGCTAGTATACCCCGGAAACTCTAAGAAGGTCGTGGACAACATTTGAAAGCTTAGACCAGCCAACAGTTAATGGCTCTATCCGGCAATCTCTCTATGGTATAGATTACTGGACAAGTTGTTCTCTGGTTGTCAGTTGTTCTGACCTCCACCAAAATTTTAATTCTAAAAGTTGTGTACTAAAAATTAGATCTCTGTACTAAATTTTTATCACATAATTATATTATATTACAAAAAATTGTACTAACAAAGGTGTACTTAAAATTTGTATACTAAAACATAGCACCCAATTTTTTTGTACTAAAATTTTAGTACTAAATTTTTATTTATATTTGTAAAAGGTTTTGAATGTTTAAATGCTCAAGAATTTAGTACTAAAAATAATTTACTAAATTTTAGTACAAAAAAATTTAATCGTAAAAAGTTTAGTGCTAAAAATGTTGCACTAAAATTTAGTAGTAAAAATTTAACACTACAAATCTAGTGCCAAACATTTTTGTACTAAAATATGGTATTAAAAATTAAACACCAAAAATTTTGTACTAAAATCTGAAGCTAAAAAGTTTTGTAAAAAAGTTAGTACTAAAAATTTAACACTACAAATCTAGTGCTAAAAATGTTTTACTAAAATATAGTACTAAACCTAAAACACTAAAAGTTTTGTTAAAAAGTTTTGTAATAAAGTTCGTACTAAAAATTGAACACCAAAAATGTTGTATCAAAATTTAGTACTAAAAATTTAGCACCAAAAATTTTGTGCTAAAAATTGTACTAAAAAATAATACATAGTACTAAAAATTAAACATAAAAAATTTTGTTCTAAAAAATTTTAGTACTAAATCTAGTGCTAAAAATGTAATAAAATTTATGACTAAAATTTTGACATCAAAAGTTTTGTACTAAAAAAATATGTACTAAAAATTGTGTTCCAAATATCCACAATATTTGTTCCAAATTATTTTAGTACTAAATTGCTTTTAAATTTTATTTAATTTAAAATTTCACCATGACCAAAAGTCTTCCTTTTACAACTCACCTTAGCATTTATTCCACTTGCTTGCAGGATCACCAGTATCGCCAATAATTTCCACATTAAAGACAAGTTGCGCCTTAATTTCCCTATGGGTCTCGACTCAAATGAGGTACCCATAGTTTTTATTTTAAACTTTACTCACGTAGTAGGGTCTGGGATGGTAATGGGGGCGTACGTATAAAACCAAACCGAAAAAAAGGTTAAAAAAATAAAAAAAAAAGGAAAAAAGCAAATGCTTAGCTTTGATTTTTTTCTTTCCCTTTTTGCAGTTTTGTTGTTGTTGTCAAAAACCTTTTCTTTTTTTTTGGCACTATTTTTTGAGAAAAAAAATTGAATTTTTTTTTCTACTTTTCGAAATATTTTTTTAACACACTGTTTTTAGCACTTTTTTGTAAACAAAACTGAAAGTGAAATAAGAAGAGAAAATAAAATAGAATTGTAATGAAATTATAATATTGTGTACAATTTTTTATTGCATTTTTCTCACTGCACTTTTGTAAATAGAATATTTTTTTTTTGGTTTTTTTTTGGTTCTTTTAGGAGACGAATTTTCTTCAAGAGTCAGCAGTTTAAATTTGAAACCGTTTCGCTGTTACTGTCAAGTCAACGCGCGAGTTTTTCACAACAATTTTTTAAGTTTTTTTTTTTTATAAAAATTTCGATTGAATGACGACGACAACGAGAACGACGACGATATTTTAAACAAAATGTGGAGTGAGAGAAAAAAGGCCGACGAAATTGAAGTTTCATACGTTTATATAAAAAAAAATAAAAATATAATCATGAGATGGTTATTGTTTCATTAGAGTTTGTTTTACAATTTTTTAAAGCGATTTAAGAACGGCTGAAGGAATTTTGCAAAGTAATCAACTTTAAGTAGATTTAACACCTGATTTAAAATTTTATGAAAATTTGAGTAAAGCTACAGTACTGAAAAAATTTGTTGTATAAAATTGATTCAAAAAAATATACACTTAGGAAGTGTATTCAAAGATATGAAACTTTATTCTGAAGCATTCGATCAAAAAGTGAAAATTCAAGAATCTTTAGTACTTCATAGCAAGAGCAGATGGCATAGGGTTGAAAGGCAATATTCTTCTCCTCCTCATTTCCACAGCCCGTGGAGAAGTTATTTAAGTGAATGACAAGCCTATCGACATTTCTTCTAATGAATAGATCCATGGCAGGTCATTTAATGCAAGAAAATGAACCAGCGAAGTCTAGCATTATTACACCAATTTTGAATAGAGGGTCCTATAACATCGCCGTAGTCTAGTAGGTATTGTGTTGGCTTATTAGACGAAAGGCCCGGGTTCAAATTCCAGGTCAGACATCAAAACGAAAATATGAAAATATTTCTTCGGCGACTTTCTCTCAGCAGATTTCTGGCAAAAACTCTGAGAGTAAAAATTGCCATGAAAAGCTTCTCAAAAAATCTGTTGTTCGGAGTCGACTTCAAACTGTAGGTCCCGCCACTCATATATAAAATTAACGCACACAACATGAGTGGTGTGAGAAGCTAGGACGTTGTACAATGGGTCAATTCGACCACCAGGTACTGTACTTGTCATAGTTGACAAGCACACGTCCTCTAACCTAACCTAACCTAACATCCAGATGGATGGCAGAGGTCCTATACACACAATTTGAGTAAACAAACGCACGGAAAGAAGGATGTGATAAAAATCAAAACAATCAAAGGTTGTCCATAAATTAGGGAATCTTTTACCATTAATGTGGATTCCAGAAGTTGACAAGCTTGACTTAACTAGTGCTTAACTTAGATGTTCTTCTTTCAATTCAGCCTTTTTTAATATTCATTTGTGAATTATGGTCTAACACTTCGAATAACCATTCAATAATTTTCTGTAAAGCTTTTTTATTAAGACTTTTTAAAGCCTTCAAGGAGATTTGATTTTCGATATTTTTATTTAAAAAATTTGTATATTTTCTTAAAATAGTTTTTAATGTCCGATCGAGGCTTGTCAAAAAATTAAAATTACGAGGACTTAGCTTACTAAGCTGACCAAACGATAAATTTAGATTTCATTGCAAATCTACGGTCAAGAAGTGGAAATACCTTAATTAAGAAGCTAGGATTATGAATTAAACTTTGGAAAATTTTCAAGTAACGGTTTTTTTTTAAATTATTTAATTTTTTAAATTTAATTTTTTTAAATGTTTTTATTAAAAAAATTTATAGAAAGAAAATCAAAGTAAACCTTTTTAAAATTACAATTTGCTTTCAAGGCAATTTTTTTTATTAATTTTTATTTTATTTGATTTTTCGTTGCTAAAAATTTCGGCAATTTTTTTTTTATTTATTTTTATTTAAATTTTAATAAAAAAAAATTAAAGTAAAAAAATTAAAAAAAAATTAGTTTCAAGATAATATATGTACATATAATATATTTTAAAATTTAGAACAAATTTCATCACTTTTTATGAATTAATTTCAAGTTAAGGAAAATGTTAATATTATTATTATTTAAAAAAATATTTAATTTGGAAATTATTAAAAAAACGATCACAAATAATTTCACCGTTTATAATTCCTAAAATGTATATTTCTGATTTTTTATTTATTTTTTAATTATTTTTATTTTATTTAAATTCTTTTTAATAATTTAATTAATTTTTTGTACTGTTTTCTTTCTTTCTTTTCGTAGATGCTTGATTTTGTTATCCTAAGCTTCCTGGTAAGTCATCTTTTTTATTTTAATTTTATTTTATTTGAAACTCCAATTTGCCTGCTTTAATATCTCTCTCATATTATCGATTTATTTATTTTGTCATTTTATTTGATTCTTTCTTAAATATTCCTTCTTTTTCAACACGAGTTTTGTTTTTCTTTTAAATATTTTTTTATTTTTTTTTTTAATTTTATTTTTATTTTTTTTCCACAAATTTAACTGGATCACGATTTCCGCTTTTTAATTTCAATGAATGAATGAATGAAAACAAGCAGTGCTTATCACGTTAATTATTTAACACAATCCTTTTTGTAATTATTAAATGATAAATATAATTCTTTGCGGTTTTTTTTTAATTGTTAAAAATAATTTTTAAAAATATTTTTTGTTTTATAAACAAAAAAGTCCTTTAAAACTTAAAGAAAAAAAAACACACCAATTACACGCTATATTTACAAAAAAAAAACCACGAATGTCGTGCGTCCCCAACGTACGACGGCGCGCAACTAAATGACTTCAACTCAATTCCTGGATAACAACGAATCATCAAGCACTTGGATTCTAATAAGAATTACTACTTGCTCACTAACACACTTTAACGGCGTATAAAAAAAAAACAGCATAAACACACCAGTCGCACACACACACACATGTACGAAATTTATGTAAATATAAAAGATGATGTGATAACACACACTTAGGCACACAAAAAGACACTACACATGTGCAAAAAAAAAAAACACACACATTAAAAAAGACAGGAGGAGATAAAAAAGAAAACTCTCTAGCAAATATCTAAGAAAACTGCATATAAAGATGACGATGTAGTCGTTGTCGTTGTCGTCTCCTTAAGACGAACAAAAAATATCGAAACGAAACGAAACGAAAAGACAGTCTCTTAAAATTATATTTTTTCCTTCTTCTTAAAAACCGAAAACCCACCGAAAAGTGCTAGACGACAGTCGTCTAAAGACTGATAGTTGCAACCTTTTCACACAAAAAAATTCAATGAAATATTCAAGACTTTTATGTTTTTAACACTATCAGTCAGACACACACACATTAAGCACATAGCCACCAGACATACACGTACACACGTACCCACATACATGCCTGTACAATTAAATGAAAACCACAGAAGAGAGTATGTATTAAAAGTAATCATTTTTGTATTCTCTGCAACATACCGGTTTATTTGTTGTGCTCTTTTCTAAATAAGAAATCAAAATAAAAACAAATGGTAAGATAGATAAAAACAACAAAAAAATAATAACACATAACAATGATGGCAAACATTAATAATGGCTAAGAGAGTGTGTATTTTTAAAGTTAAAACTCATTAAAAAGAGTTTCACAGAGAGAGTAAAGAGTAAAAATAATTAGTTAGTGATAGAGTGATAACTGTATTTGCATAATATTTCCGCGCGAGAAAGAAAGTGAGAGAGTGTGCATGAGAGAAATGGGGGTGAGTTTGGTAAGGTAAAAAAAAAAGCAAAAACAATAGAAAACATATGTATGATAAAACTTTTAGATAAACAATCACAAATAATAAGAAAGCAATAAAAAAGTGAAACATGTAAACAATAACGTTGTAATGATATATGTATTAACATTATGCTCTTTAGAAAATGTTCTCTTAATTAAATGAGAGCCTAGACAATGTAATGTAAACACTCAATGCATTTTCGACACATGTAGTGTATGTGTATTGAAGTGCACTGAACACAACGATTGGGTGTTCGCTTGAAAAATCTAACTTCTCTGTTAATATTAATTGCATCTGCCAACACCGTAACTTGTCTGGAAGTTGACATTTTAAGCTTTACATGGACAAAAGACCTAATTTAAGTCCCATTACTCGGGAAAAACTCTGCGACAGATTTAAATTATTTTATCAGCAAAACGTCATCTGTTTTTAAAAATAAGAAAAAATTGGAAACATTATCGTCACATTGTGGTTTTCTCTCTCTCTCTCTCTGGTATTGAAGATGCATCACCATTTGGGTCAACTAATCGTTAAAAATCAATGAACCTTAAGAAACACCGGAACTAAGCAGACGTCAACAGAAAGTTATCAATCATTCGCTGAAAAGATGGGTCAAGAACTGATCTCGGAACAGGAACGAGAGTTTTTGGTCGCAGTGTGAAACACTCAGAATTCATTGGGGAAACTCGCTGATGGTCAATTCAACTTAGAAAGAAGATTAAAAAACGGTCAAAATACCATTCAAGCACTCGGTTGTTATGAGGTTAAATAGAAGAAAGCATGGGACTGTCCAAAGAAGAAGCAAAATAAGGGTGCTGCTGGGTGCCCGGTCATGGAATTCTCACCAATGACCAAGCAGATAAACGTACGAAAAGGAGAGCTTTCAGGTCGTTGATGAGGCTAGAATCTGTTCTTTCTAAAACTATCCAAGAATAATCAGTCTTTTGGCAACGCACTATGGACTCAGAGTACACATATTCAGAATAGGGGTTGTGTCGAGTCCAATACGTAGATTCCGTGACGATGAGCATTAATAATCTGGACACACTCTTGGAAATCGTGAGGCATTAATACATCCCAGGAGAAAACACATGGGTGCAGGGAACTAGCATTATTGACATTCTAAGGATACCATACAAAGTATGAAGGAAGTACAATGCACCGTATGATATGTGTATACAGTCAACCCTCCTATAACGCGGTGAGTACTTACCGCGTTATATGGAAACCGCGCTATAAGAAACTCGGATTTCATCGTACAAACCAGGCTAATTCGTAGCGCGTTCTATGGAAACCGTCTTCCGCGATGTATAGAAACTCAGAGTTAGTACAAATCCCATCATTTGTACCGCGTTATATGGAGACCAAGAAATACAAAAGGCAAGATAAAATATAAATTATTTTTATTCAATTCAAGAGTTCAAGTAAGGATTGATAAAAAAAATGAAATAAAAACTAATCTAATAGACTGCAAGGAACTTATGGGATGTTATTGAACGGAAACCGCGCAGTAAGAGTACCGCGTTATGAGGAAACCGCGTTTTGAAAGTACCGCGTTATAGGAGGGCTGTCGCAATTTCAGCCCCGCGTTATATGGAAACCGAAGTCTGAGAGTACCGCGTTATAGGAGGGTTGACTGTACATACATACATACATATGTTCACCACAATAATTAATAATAATACAACACTCGGAATAAATTTCTCGGCCTTATACATACCTATGTACACACATTATTTTCTCTTGAAATTTTTATTTTGCGATCCTCTGACATACTAATTTCGTACTCTTTTTAAAATCACTTTTTTTAAATTACTTAAGGAATACCAAAAATATCTCGTAAAACCATCATCACAACTTTAAACGCTCCCTTTCTTACTCTCATGTTTATGAATATGTACTCACAATAGCTTTAAATTTAAAAACATTCATTTAAGATTGATCCTTTTTTGCTTCTATTACTCTTAAAAAAATTCCCACGCAATTACTCAGTTTTTTATAAAAATTAACGGTTACACAAACGCTCTTTAACTTTATACTCTTTACAAGTTATAATTTCTCTTTTAACCAGTTTGCTCTTTTAAATTTACTTTCATTAACTATGTCTGCCTTGCTTGTTGCTGCTTACTTACCATACACACCACAGCAGTTAAGGGCAATAAGAAAAAAAAACAACAACCACATAAAAAAAAGTCAAAAAGTTTATCATTCCCACCGAAGTGTTTGAATCTTTTTCTTTCTATTATTTTCATAAAATTTATTGTTTTTGTTATTATAATTATTATTATGATTATTGGTTACTGAGATAACATACAACACTCATACACCTACACACTCATGTATACATATGTACATACATGCATACATGATATGTTATTAGCACTCATCGTATGGCTGTTGCTCTTTTTCTTTTAAATGCTTTTGCTTTTCTTATCACCTCTCAATGAGTATTTTATTTATTTAATACATACTGTTGTTGTTTTATACACTCATACATAGTGTTCAAAGAAAAAATAACTGTTTTTACTGTTACGTTACATGCCTCGTCAATTGTCTTTGCATATAAAATACATGTGTATTGTGCTTATATGATTCCCATACTCCTCTCACTGTTATTCTCACTCATTGCACTCAATATCTTCTTAGTCACTCTCCTAACATTTTCTTCTTAAGAAATTTACCGGTTCATGTTCATTATTCATTCATTAGGTTCATTATTTTTCGTAATGGCGTGGAGAGATTTATTTGCAATAACTGTTCTTTTTTTTTGAGGCAATAATAAAGCATTTTACACTCGTTACGAAATGTTAGTAATATTTTCAATGCAATGTTGTAAGCAAAAAAAAAAGGTATTTTACAAAAAAATGTTTTTTTATTGAAATAGGTATTAATAAACAAAATAAAATTTATTTTTGAAAATGCATTAAATAAGGCTATAGTTGCTTATTTCTTCACGATTATCAATTAATCTTCATTAATAATCATTGAAAATGGGGGAAAAAAATGTTTTTGTTCTCAAATCATTTTGAAAAATTTTATTATGATGTCAAGGCTGTTTAAAATGCTAGGTCAAGCGGAAGTAAAACCCTGATTTAAAACGTAATCAGAATTAGTTTTTAATCGAAAATATAATAACAAATATGAAGAAAAATAATAAGATTTTTATTTTAAGAAAAAATAAATTAAAAACTGAATATGTGTACATTTAGAAAATCTGCATATTTCTTTAAAGTTTAATCAAAATTGGTAGTGCTGTCTTCTTCTTGGCATCGGATTTTTTAAATCTGTACATAATTCTCAAATGCAAGCCAAATAAGTGTATTATCATGCGGGCATAGAAGTCGGCGTGGTCTAGTAGGTAGTGTGTTGGCTTATTAGACGAAAGGCCCGAGTTCGAATCCCAGGTCAGACATGAAAATGAAAAATATGAAAATATTTCTTCGGTGACTTCCTCTTAGCAGTTTTCTGGCAAAAACTCTGAGAGTAAAAATTGCCATGAAAAGCTTCCCAAAAAAT
This sequence comes from Sarcophaga rosellei, assembly GCA_930367235.1. Classification (NCBI taxonomy): domain Eukaryota; kingdom Metazoa; phylum Arthropoda; class Insecta; order Diptera; family Sarcophagidae; genus Sarcophaga; species Sarcophaga rosellei. The sequence goes on along the minus strand of OV884018.1, from coordinate 6,704,918 downwards.
CTATCGTTCGGAGTCGACTTTAAACTGTAGGGCCCGCCACTCATGTATAAAATTAAAGCACACAACATGAGTGGTGTTGAGAAGCTAGGCCGTAATCCTGACTGAAGGGTTGTAATGGCCAATTATGTATGTACAACCATATAAACTTCTGCAATTTGCTTTATAATACCCAAAACAATAGTTTTTCTCATTACAATTGTTACATTTGGTTATTTATAATATGCGAGTGTAATACACTCACTTGTAGAGCCACCCACATATTGAGTATGTTTTACGTTTTTATCTCTGCAGAAGACAAATCAGCCATAAATCACTCAATTTTTTTTTACAAAAACACACAGAGTTTAACTCACACATATATACAAACAGAAGAAAATAAAACTTTCAAACAAATAGTCATGCATTCAACATGCAACATGTAAGCCTATAACAAACAATAACAAAAACATGTTTTCACAAACATCCTTGGGTGATATTGTAATCGTTTTTCATACTCATACTTGATGTTTACTGGACTCTACTCTTCGTTTTTATTGACTCTCCTCGTATTTTTCATGTGTATTTTGTTGGTGGGTTATTTATAGCCAGAGTGCTGTGTTGTGCTGTTTTTAATTTGAAGAGTAAATTATACAGGGTTTCACAGTGTTTTGGCATTTGTTTTGATTTGTTTATGTTCTTTACTTGCTTGCGTTTGGGTATGTATGGGTGCGTGCCTGTTAGTCAAGCCATATTATGTCAACGAAGAGTTTACTTAACAATTATAACAACACCAACCAAACAACCAACCAACAACACTGCCGCAAGTTAAGGGCAACCTACACTTTTAATGTCTGGCTTGACCAATACCTATGATGCGTGAGTGTGCGTAAACAAGTGTGTGAGAATGTTATAAAGAAAAAAAAACTTGTAGCACAACTTTAAATTGGCTTAAGTTGTGATCGCACAGTTAAGTTAAGAAATTAATTCATTGAATGGAAATTAAAAATTGTTTTTTTTATTCAGGGTGTTTGTTATTTGAGGGCAAATTTCGTAGATTCATAGACAAATTTTGTGGATGTGTTTGAGTAGCAATAATTGCGATTTAATAAGAGAAATCAACTGCTGGTTTGTAAAAAAAAAATTTTGCTGAATAAGAAAAATTTTTTGCGGAATAGCAAAAGTTGTAGCTAAAGCGCTTAACGAGGAAAATTTATTGCTGATCAGCCAAACTGGCAGCTGAATAGCAAAATTTGTAGCTGAATAGCAAAACTAACATCTGAATACCACAAACCTGTAGCTGAATAGCAAAAGTTGTAGCTAAAGCACATAATGAAGAAAATTTATTGCTGATCAGCCAAACTGGCAGCTGAATAGCAAAATTTATAGCTGAATAGCAAAACTAACACCTGAATACCACAAATCTGTAGCTGAATATATAAATTTAAAGCTGAATGGCAAATTTCTGAAACATTTTTATCAATTTTGTACTATAGAAAGTAATGTTCTTTAACTCAATACCATTTAAGGTAATTTTTCGTTTGCTGAATTGTAGTTTAAATAAGAAATACTTGAATTTCTATAAAAAATTTCCTGCTGAATTAGAATATAGTTTATTTTATGAAATTTTTAAAAGCCTAAAAGGCATTCCCAGTAATTTGTCTTAGCTGAATTGTATTTAAAGTCTTAATATTTTAGCTGAATTGATAAATATGTAGCTGAATACGGGGAATTATGTAGATTACACAATATTCAATGTCTATAAAGATTTTTTCATTTCATGAATTGAATTTTGAGAAGAAAAAATGTTTGCTGAATTATAGAAATTGTAAGTGAATGAAGAATATTTTAATTTTTATTGAATTTCCTTTACATAAGAATACGTTTTTTAAGTTATTTCTATAGTATATAGATTTTTAATTAATTAGTCTTTAGCTGAATTAGGCAAAATGTAGCTGAATTTGAAAAAATGTTTTGGATTCAATGTATTTATTGCTTAAGTATACTTTCTATTGATTTTTTTCTTAGCTGAATTGAAGTTTTAGAAAATTTTTTTTGCTGAATTGAACAATATGTAACTGTATTAAATAAATTTCGTGTTGTATGGCATATTGATTGGATAATCATAAGTGTGCTGTAATTGTTTTTGATGGAATTGGCTGCTTAAATATAATATATTTTGCTGAATTGTATATTAAGTAGCTGAATAGGATATTCAGCTTAGCTGAATAGCATTTTGAGAATAATTTTGTTATTTTGAATCGTTAAAATTGTTTAAAAGAGAAGAACATTTTGTGTGTATTTGTACTTTTCAAAATATTTTTGATTCTGGATTTAATTTTAATTTTTTTCAATTTTTTTTTTTTTGCTGAAACAAAATTTTTATATTTTTTATGATGTCATTCCTTTGCTGTACTGTTTGTTGCTATAAAGAAAATTGCAACAAAAATCAAAATATATATGTCTACACAATTTAAATAAAAAGAAAATAAAAATAAAAACACACAGAAACAGAACCCAAAAATAACTAAACCGGTAGAGTCTGCCCATTAGTTACACCTCAACTGTAATCTGAGTTCAGCAATTCTTAAGAAAGAGTGCGTTTTTTTTATTTGAATACTCAACAAAATAGAAAAAACAACAACAACAACAAGAGCTTTTTATGCAAATATATTAAATTTTTGCTTAGAGTAATACAAACCATAAATATTAAGAGTAAACCTGAGTGCCTGCTTGTACAAGATGATGATGCTCTCTCTCTCTTCTCCTATTAGACACGTTAAAAGCGAAACGAATTGCATTACACATCGTCATCATCTGTTAGAAATGCAACTCGTATACATATGTGACGCTGTGTATTAGAGATCGTGTTTGCAATACAACAAAACAGCATGTAATGAGAGATGCATTGTAAATGGTGAACAGTACAGCTCACGAGTAAAAGAAGTTGCTATTCTCTAAACATCACTGCCTGTGTGTAGCCTGCAAGTGGGAGTACAGTAATCCTTCGATTAACGTTGCATTTGGTTCCGAAAAATGGCAAAGTAAATCGAGACGAGTACAGCGAGTGACTAGTGTATAATAAAGAAGTTTTGTATTGTTCTCAATAAAATATTCACTTTGTAATGCAATAATGTGTGTGAAGTTAAATTCGAATTTGAAAATCCAAGATGGCCTTGGAACCTTCCTTGATATGGTTCTCTTAGACCTAGTAAAGCGTGTTTTTATAGAGATATAGAACTTTATGTTGCAATAAAACAACGATGGATTATTCGATTGACATGAATTTTATTTATCCGAAAGATAATCTTGTGGCATTACATTTTAAATATGATTTCTGGCATATGACCGCCACGGCTGGCGCGGATGTAGTCCAATCTGGACGTCCAATTTTCGATGACTTTTTCCAACATTTGTGGCCGTATATCGGCAATAACACGGCGAATATTGTCTTCCAAATGGTCAAGCGTTTGTGGCTTTACCGCATAGACCAATGACTTTACATAGCCCCACAGAAAGTAGTCTAGCGGTGTTAAATCACAAGATCTTGGAGGCCAGTTCACAGGTCCAAAACGTGAAATTAGGCGGTCACCAAACGTGTCTTTCAATAAATCTATTGTGGCACGAGCTGTGTGACATGTTGCGCCGTCTTGTTGAAACCACATCTCCTGGACATCATGGTTATTCAATTCAGGAATGAAAAAGTTAGTAATCATGGCTCTACACCGATCACCATTGACTGTAACGTTCGAGCCACCATCGTTTTTGAAAAAGTACGGACCAATGATTCCACCAGCCCATAAAGCGCACCAAACAGTCAGTTTTTCTGCATGTAACGGTGTTTCCACATACACTTGAGGATTACCTTCACTCCAAATGCGGCAGTTTTGTTTGTTGACGTAGCCATTCAACCAGAAGTGCGCTTCATCGCTAAACAAAATTCGCTTATGAAAATCGGGAACAACGGTAATCTCGTTTTGGGCCCATTCGACGAATCTACGCCTTACTTGATGATCGTTTGGCTTCAATTCTTGCACGAGTTGGATTTTGTAAGCACGCAAACCAAGATCCTTCCGCAAAATCTTCCATAAAGTGGATGGACACGGATCCAATTCCTGTGCTAGATGGCGGATGGACTCATTCGGGTCTTGCTATGTCCTCAATGCTACGCTCTACAGCAGCAATAGCTTCTTCTGTACGCACCGTACAGCGTCTCTGGGGATGCTAGTTATCAATAAGACTAAACGTGGTGCGAAAACGTTCCATGGTTAATCGAATTAACTGCTCTGATGGACGATTTTGTCGACGATAAAAAGGCCGTTGTGCGCGATACGTTTTCCGCACAGAACCATTATTTTCGAAATAAAATTGCACTATTTGCAAGCGTTGTTCAGGTATGAGTGTATTCATGATGAATTGCCAAACCAAACTGAGAATAAATCACTTGACAGCTGTTAAATCGGTCGCCATCTTGAAAAGTAATGCCAACTTAAAGTTCTATACCTCTATAAAAAACACCCTTTATTTGTCCTAGAATTAGCTTCTAAACAAATGGGCTTCTTCAGATGGATACTGTTAAATAGCTAACGGTGCTGTGTTAAAGGCAAATATTGTTCTGTTAAGAGCAAAATTTTGCTCAGTTAACGCCAAATGCGGCTCTGCTAAAATTTATGAATTGCTTCGTGCAGAATTTATCTTCACACACATAATGTAATAAACATGTGTTTAGTGCTCCTTAAATAATTCCAGAACGAGTGTCAACGTAGAGAGAGAGAGAGAGAGAGAGAGAGTGGGAGCATTGGGAAATAATATAGGTAGGCAGCGGAGATTTACAATTTCTTGTTTAGAATGGTGTAGGCATGACACACGGTTGCCATTCTTTAAATAATGAAGTCATAGAGAGAGAACCGGTTTAAAGGAATATTAATACCGACAGAGAGAGAGAGAGAGAGAGAGAGGATATTTATAATTTCTTGGGTGTGATGCTGCTTTATTTTCATGTAATAACATAAACTGTTGACGAATTAATTGAATCATAGAGAGAGGATACATATGTTTTGCGGAAAAAATAAAAAAGAGAGCAACACAATAACTTCTAGTTTCTTATGGTTTGTGTGGGACTAAAATCGAGAGGTTTTTTGAAAAAATGTGGGAGAATAAATGTATTCCTAAAGTGTCTTATGCCTAATGTAACCTGACAGTTTATCTTAATACTGGCAGGCTGGTAGCCAACCATTGTAGAGTAGATGATGATATTGATGTTGATGACGCTGCACTTGAGCAACAACAGCAATAATATATACGTAATGTAAACAAAGGAATTGCATTGCATTGCTTACACGAGCAACATCATATGATCCATCACACCACTACAGTCGTAAAGAATTTAAGTAGTAGGTAAGGCAACAGCAATTACAAGTAGAAAAATAAATATTAAAAGGGAGTTTTTTGCAAAAACATACAGTAGAGAGCAAATCTGTATCGCAAATTAAATAAATTGTAATTTGTTGTCGCTATCATACGCACTCAATATACATACTATGTAGGGGATATGCCTTTAATATCTTCTTCAAGTCTACTGGTATTCTGGCGTACTTTAGGATGCTGCTCGGTTTTCAGAAGGACAATTTCCTGCCAAGCATCTGATAAGCATTGCAGGAGTTTCCTTCCATTTCCAAACACCTGCTCTCACTCCATAGAAAGGTACTGGCCCCCTCGGCAGCGTAGTATCTCCCCTCTTTACAAGCTTATCTGTCCGTTCATTGCAGTGAATTTCTCCAGGACCTGGGGACTCAGTAGAGCATATGCGTATGTTCTCTGCCCTAAAACTCATTCAACTTCCTCTGACAATTCCAGACTATCTTCGATTTAGCCTCATAAGAGCCGAGTGATCGAATAGTATTGCTATGTTCCGCTCTTTGCACCTTCCAAACAAATTGAATTGAGCACAGCATTCGTTGACATGGACTTCAATTTGGAAAATTGCGTTCGAGTTTCCCCATGAGATCAGAATATTTTATTCTTGGACCAAAAACTTCCGCTCCTGTCGCAAGGTACGTTCGTGATCGATCCTTATACTACAAAGTTATGCCTCTTTTAGGGGAATATGCAGCATTCAAATTACTTTGTCTAACGAGCAGTTAATGAGGGAATTGTCAGCCACAAGATTCACTAGGTTACAAAGTCCCCTGAAGAGTGTCATATTTTACACTAGATTCTCCGTAGTCTAGTAGGTAGTGTGTTCGCTTATTAGACGAAAAGCCTGGGTTCGAGCCCGGCCAGACATCAAAACGAAATATAAAAAAAAAGTATTTCTTCGGCGACTACCTCTCAGCAGATTTCTGGCAAAAACTCTGAGAGTAAATAAACCCGCCATGAAAAAGTTTCTCAAAATCTGTTGTTCGGAGCCGACGTTAAACTGTAGGTCCCGCCACTCAAGTATATAAATTAAGGCACACAACATGAGCGGTGTGAGAAGCTAGGCCGTAATCCTGACTGAAGGGTTGTACTGGCCAATTATGTATGCATGTATGTCTCCATTGCCTTAATAATAGTTCACTACGATGAGAGCCGTTAAATATGCTGTGTCTGTCCAGGCAATGAGCTAATAGGTCACTATTGATCTGTCCATCAGGGATTTCCCTACAAGCCTTCTGCCTACTATTATGACGTGTCAATTTACTTCTATTTCATTTAATATCATCTCACACAAGAGCCTAATATTCTGCCATTTTGAAAAGTTTCTTCCTTCTCATAAATGGTGCCTTGCCCGGTCTCTTCAAACTTTTATTTCGCCATCTATGGCTGCAACTTTTTGACAATCATTGCCTGTCTCGGGTGATTTCGTTAAACCTTCTTCCACAACCAAACTCCACATTAGCGGCGAAAGAATTCCATTCTGTGGTCATTCCCTGATTGTATCGACCCTTATTTTTTCATTATCTTCTTATGTTTCAGCAAATTGTTTATATCTGAACATCATAGACTCTGCACCACTTCTGTTAACCGCTCTATTTATGACCCCGTGAGGCGTGTTATGAAAAGCAACCTCAGGGACGCTTGAATGGTTCCCACTAAATGTATGTATAAGTGCCATATCAGTAGATCCGCCTACCGTCAGTATACATATGTATGTGTGTTGCTTAGGGCGATGGGATGGTACTTCCTCGCTTTATTGGTTATCACATACTTTTGGTCTGTGCTTATACCTCTTGGGTTCTTAATCACTTAAACTTACTTATCGAAATAATAATAGTCGACAGCCTTGCCAGATCGGTGGTTTTGTAGCCATTGAATATAGAACCACTTTATGTGTTAAAATCCTGCTTTTCATATACAGTAAACCCTACTATAACGCGGTACTTTCAGAACGCAGTTTCCATATAACGTGGGGCTAATATTGCGACAGCCCTCCTATAACGCGGTACAAAACGGGGTTTCCATATAACGCGGAGCCCTCCTATAACGCGGTACTCTTACAGTGCGGTTTCCGTTCAATAACATCCCATAAGTTCCTTGCAGTCTTTTAGTTTAGTTTTTATTTAATTTTTTTTATCAATCCTTATATGAACTCTTGAATTCAATAAAAATAATTTATAATTTATCTTGCCTTTTGTATTTCTTGGCCTCCATATAACGCGGTACGAATGATGGGATTTGTACTAACTCTGAGTTTCTTATAGCGCGGTTTCCATAGAACGCGCTACGAATTAGCCTGGTTTGTACGGTGAAATCGGAGTTTCTTATAGCGCAGTTTCCATATAACGCGGTACGCAGTCACCGCGTTATAGGAGGGTTGTAGTCCACGCTATTTTTTAAACCTCACTGTTATAGGTTTTCTGCCACAGAAATTAAAAGCGTCTCAGTTTCATTTTTTTTCTATATTTTTCATACTGATTCTAGGAGTAATTTAAACCTGTTAAGCACATATCCTTTCATGCAAATACCCAGACAAGATAGCGCGTTTTTTAAGTCTTTAGACTTTAAAAAAGCGTGGGAGTTGTTAAGCCTACTTCTAAGCCTGTATTTTATTTTTTTTTATTTAAAAGTACAAAAGCCCTAATGAATGTATAAGTGGAACAGCGAAATATTTTTAAATGTCTACTGCAATATACGAGGGCGGTTTGGGGTTAAATTGTTACAATAAAAAAGTCTTTCTTTTAAGCACGCCATGCGTGTAATTTTCCTACTGTGCTGGTGGTCCCATTTAGTGCAGTTGAAATGCTCAAATGAAGTTGATTTCTTAAGGCAGCCTGGCTGTGCCAATTGTTTTATTGTGCTCAATGCAATGCAATGTTTTGTGAAATTGTTGAAAAATTTTTTAATATTTTTATATTGTTGTTGTTGTTGCTGTCTTTTTTTTAATAATTTTCTATTGATTTGGCTTTTAATGAATTTTAAACGAGATTTTATTTCCAACGCCATTAAAGAAGACGACATTAGGTCATCAGCCTTAATATAAGAAACAAAGTGGAACAAAGTGTGATATTTAGAATCAAAGGCAGTTAATTAAAGGAATGAAAACATTCATTAAGAAATTATGTATTTCTGTGAAGGGTATTGAAAATATTCTTGAATTGTTTAAGGCGGGCGGCATTGACTCTCACGGCTAAGGAGACGCCATAGGACTGACAACAGGAGGCAAATTTGAAGAGACTTAGGCAAATTTTAATTCCCCAATCAAGTCAAGCTTTGAACAACTAAACTTTTGATGCGGCAATGACAAGAGATTTGAGCCATGCATCAGACTATCCAGAAGTAGCCTAACGATAGTTAGAAACTAGCCTTTCAAAAGGGGTTTTTTAAAGCGGGGATAGTTTACATGTACGGAATGATGGAGAGAATGCATCTTCAGAACTCATACTTTAAACCTGAAACGGAGTTTAAGTTTCTCAAAAGGAAACACCAGAGTGCGTACCCTTCTTAACAGCGAACAACATCCAGAAGTTTATCAGGGCAACAGAATTTGGAGAGACATTTTAAGGATACCCTAAACAACAGATTGAGGGTAGTCGCCGTAGTCTAGTAGGTAGTGTGTTCGCTTAGTGGACATAAAGCCCGGGTTTCTTCGGCGACTTCCTCTCAGCAGATTTCTGGCAAAAACTCTGAGAGTAAATAAAGCTGCCACGAAAAAGTTTCTCAAAACCTGTCGTACGGAATCGACTTTATCGAGTTCAGCTGCGGAAGGAGCGTATATGTAATGGACGAAAGCAAGTCAGCATGATTGGAAACTAACCACAATGTGTTTAATTAATTTGTTGAGACTTAATGCTCCTCAAGCAAACATCGGAACATTTGAATAAAATCGCAGACTTAATACTGAATGCCTATTTCAGAAAAAGTAGAAAGAAATTACAATAACAAATCAACAGAAAGATTCTCGAAGTTGCCTGACCAAAAGAAAATGAAGTAAAAATAGAACGTAAAGCAACCATTAAATATACAGTGAGTGATAGGCACAATGAGTTGTATAGAAAGTCTACTAAAGACATAAGGAAACTAAATAACAATAAAAAAATCAAGGCTCTAGAAGTTGCCAGACTGAAACTAAATGAAGCAAATATGCAGCAAACGGTAACGAAGTAGTGGTAAAGAGATGAAATTTCTTGGTTTTTTTTTTTTTGACCCCTAACTGTTGATGAAAAAAGTAATTTCATTACAAATTTTATTTCATTTCTATTAAAAGTATTTTAATTTTTATTGCTCTGTTTTTATTGCTATAAAAATTAGAATTTGTTGTTGTTGTTGTTTTATTTTAAATATTTTTTAATTACATTTTAACAAAACTCGGGACATATTACTTACAAAACAACTACTTGCACTTGTACAGAGCATATTAAAATTAATGAACGATTAGTTGTTGTAAGACAATAATACATACAATGAAATCATTAAAAATGTAAAAACATTTATTACAAAAAATTAAATTTATTTATTTTGTAATAAATTGTTCTTTTTTTCCTTTTTAAAAATGTCTTTTTTGTCAAAGTAATCTACACTTTTGTTGGATCCAATTTTTTCGTTTTTCGTCAGTCAAAACGAATGATAACCTTTACCAAAAACATGAAAATATATTTTTTTGACGAAATAATTAAATTTTTTTTTCTATTTTTTTTTTTTTTTTTTTTTTTGTAAAAAAAAAATTTAAAGAAGATTTCAAAAGCATTTGAAATTTCTATAGCAATTGATAAGACTTTTAAATTTTATTAAATTTATTTCTAAAACAGTAAAATATTGTTTTTGTTCTAACACAAAAAAAATCAATAAACGTTTCCAACATAATAATTAAAATTAAAAGAAAATCTATTAAAAACTTTCCTAGAAAGAAAAAAATGGAATTTCTAAGGACTTATGCACACGCTACACTGTACTTCCTTACAGTTTGTCAAGTGTATGATCGATGCAGCTCCATTTTGTTCTGAAGGTATCGTACATACATTTTATTTTATATATATATTTTTATGATTTTATATCCTCCAAAGGTCTACACTGTACATGCGATAGATGACGAATACTTATATTTTTCGTGTGGAGCAAAAGGCCTTTTTTCCTCTCAACCACCCACTTCGTGTGGTCGGCACAATGGGAAAAATCTTAAAACGATTGACCTTTACTTCACTAGAGAGAATACCCGAAGGTGTAGAGTATCGTGATCCCGCATTATAGCCAAGTCAGGATTACAACCTAGCTTCTCACATTCGTATTGTATGTGTTAATTTTTTGCATGACTGGAGAGGCCTGCAGTTTAACTTCGACTCTGAATGGAAGATTTTTGAGAAACTTTTCATGGCAATTTTCCTTTACTTTTAGACTTTTTGCCAGCAGACTGCTGAGAGGAAATCGAGGAAGGAAATATTTTTTCATTTTCATTTGAGATTTCTAAGTGTCATAAAATTTAGAAAAACGCATGAAATCTTTATTTGAATTGATAGTACGGTCCATATAATTTAATGTTTGAAGATTATTTCATGCAAATGTGGACCGCGACTGCGCCTCAAATGGTCCATTCGCTTAGTCCAATTTTGGCATACTCTTTCCAACATTTCGGCCGGTATCTCACGAATAAATGCTTCAATGTTGTCTTCCAATTCGTCAATTGAAGCGGGCTTGTCTCTATAGACACGAACTTTAACATAGCCCCACAAAAAATAGTCTAAAGGCGTTAAATCGCACGATCTAGGCGGCCAATTGACCAGTCCCGAACGTGAAATAAAATGTACACCGAACTCGCCTCTCAATAAGTCCATTGTTACGCGTGCTGTGTGGCATGTGGCACCGTCTTGTTGAAACCACATGTTATGCAAGTCAAGCTCTTGCATTTTGGGCAAAAAAAGTTGGATATCCTCTCACGGTAGCGCTCACCATTCACAGTTACGTTACGATTCGCAGCATCTTTGAAGAAGTACGGTCCATTGATGCGACCAGCCCATAAACCGCACCAAACTGTGACTTTTTCTGGATGCATTGGTAGCTTTTGCAATGCTTCTGGCTGATCTTCACTCCAAAATCGACAATTCTGCTTAATTACGTATCCATTGAGCTGACATTGAACTGTCCATAAAATGGAAGAAGCGCGCGATGAACTTTCTTAACAGAGCACGCATTTTGATAATAAAATTCAATGATTTGCAAGCGTTGTTCGTTTGTAAGACGATTCATGGTTAAATTATAGACCAAACTGAAGATGTTTGACAGTGAAACAGAACACGAAACGTGCGTGAGCTGTTTAAACCAGTGTTGCCAAAAAGATAATAGCTAAAAAATCACCCGTTACTTACTACACTACAGCGAAATGTATGCAGCAAATGTATGGGTACCAGTGGTGGGTAATAGAATTTGTGCTAAGGGCCTCTGAAAACTTTATTTCGTTTAAGTGCCTTTAGGGTTGCCAGTCTCAGATGAAGCTATTGGAGTCATATCAGACATAACTCCACCTAATATAATGGCTATGGAAGAAAGGAGAGTACATGATAGAGTTCGAATTGTTGGCAGGCCTTTGACAACAGTGGAACGAAAGGAAGAAAGACAGAAGAGTCTGGACGAAGGGCAAGATTGCTGGAATACAGCAATAAAAGGGCGATAGTCATACAGACTTATTGGAAGCGTACAGAACATGATGGGCTGTTTCAGAATATACATACATATGTATATCGGTAAGCATGGCAACAATAGTGAGATAACTTGTTCGTTCTGCAATAATAGAAATGAGAATCCGAAACACTATTTCTCAAATTTCTCCAGCTTAGAGTTGTCCAAGTTGCGAGTTGTTATACTATGTTCACGTATGCAATTTAATTGAGAATAATATTTGGTTAATTGAGAACAATATTTTAACCGTTCAGGTATAATAAATATTCATTTGACATGTTTTTGTGTTTTTTTTGTGTTTTTTTTTTTGTGTTTGTTTACAAGTTGACATTTGAATTGTCAAATATCAACAGGAAGTGTTCGGTTACTTATAATATTCTCACTAAACAGACTTGAGACATTGCTGTACTTAAAGTTTTACACAATATTATAACAATTAGCATTTAATTGAGCAATAATTAATTACGATTTTATATGAAATATTGACATCAATATTGACGTTAATTGCGATTTACGCAATAAAGGTGCATACATGAACATAGTATTAGAGATGAGGATAAATGAGGGAACTTCAGGCAATCTAGTTTTGCACATGCTACTGTGGAAGTTTGGCATCACAATAATGCCTCGTAGCTGATCAAAGGGATATTCTACTGTATTCCATATTGTCTTTAATCAAAGAATGGAATAAGTCTGCAAAGAATGCCGTATATAGAGTACTTAGATTGGCGCCAATTATTATTTTTTTTTTCTAAAACAATAATTTAATCAAATTTCGAACTACATATTTCCGCAATCAAAAAAAAAATATTTTTTTTTATTTTTTAATGAATTTTAATATTAAAAATACACGAAAAAAATAATAAAAATGTGGTACACATGAGATAAACTTTTAAACTTGATTAAAAATAAATTTTTAAATTAAAAAAAAAAGTTGTATAAATCACTTGGAAATAAAATTTAAAAAAAAAAATACTCTTCCTCTATTGGTCTGTTCGTTACGCTACAAAAACGTTTAATTGTCACAAAACTGCGCATGTGTTTCTCCTGTAAAGCGAAGAACACACACTGTCACAATGGCCAATAAACGTAAGCAACAGGACGTAAGCAGAACTTGACTTTTAGTTCCTGTTAAACACGAACACACACGAACCTACATATATATATTCACATATGAAATCGCACCCTTATCACATAGTTCAAGTGAATGTTACCCTGGCTGTCTATTGTTAAGTTGACAACATTTTTTTTTTTTTTTTGTAATTATTTATAGACATAGATTGTTTTTAATCGCTTCAGTAATTGTATCTTAAAGACCTCTTTCCTTTCATTGTTTTACAGAAAGGGGGAGGCGTTATTTAACAGTTTTTTTGCAGTATTTTTTGCAAAATTTATTTTACAAAATTTCTTGGAAAATTTTTTAATAATAATTTTATTAATAATTTGTTTATAAAAGAAAAAATAAAACAAAATTAAATTGTTTAACTTTGTAATTCTCTTTAAAAATGAGTCAAATTTTAGTGACGCGAATAGTTTTGAAGTGAAAAATATTTTAAAAATATTGTGCTTTACATAAAGAAAATCTAAAAGAACAGTAATATGTGTGATAATTTGTTGGTATTTTTTTTTTTTGGTACTTTCTAGGTACTTTTTTTTTGGTACCTTTTCAAAGTACTGTTAGTACTTTTCTGTACTTGTTTCTTAATAATTTCAAATGAATTTCTCTTGCCTTTAACAAAAAATTTTAAACATTTTATTTATTATTATTAAAAACAAACATTTTTAAAAAATTGTTTTAAAAAAGGTACTTTTTTGGTAATTTTGTTAAAAAAAGATTTTTTAATACGACATAAGAAAGTCTCCCAAGAAATAGACTAACGGGGTCGAATCACACGGTCGGTCACACATCTCGGTGACCAGTTCACATCACATCTACATAAGAGGGCCACGCCCTCAAATCGTTAGTGCAGAAAACCAATGTGACACGTGGTGCCATTCTGTCTTTGCTATCCTAATAATGCAATTTACGCCAAAAGAAGATGATAACTACTGACCTTACAGTTAACAATGATGGATTGACCAACGGCCTTCTTAAAGAAATGTAAACCAATGACACCGCCTGCCTAAAATCGACATTCATCTGTAAATGAGCCTTATTGAAGACGATTTTTCGATGGAAGCTATAGCCATTGGCAAAATGGTCCAGAACTCATAAAGCAAACACGCGTCGTTGTCCATGGTAATTTGGGTCAATTGGCAACTACTTCGATACATACGCCATACTTAGAGACTTCAAGGGAAAAACTGTTCTTGATGGCGTTAAAAATATAGGCATATCGAATGAATCATGGTGAACTGTAAGAGATTTATTTTTTATTATCGAAATTGCTGGGTGCATGAAGCTAGATAGTACACGTCTTGAGTATAAGTGAAGATGGCGTAAAGAGAGAGAGAGAGAGAGAGTGAGAGAGAGTTTGTTGACGGGTAAAAGGTATAGGAATAGATAACTTAATCGCTGTAGTTCAATAGGTAGTGTGTTGGCCTAATACTCTCAACACCTGGCTTAGATATCTCGAAAAATGAAAAAACAAAATACTTCTTTCGGCAACTTCTCTCTGCAGGATACTGGCAACAACTCTGACAGTGAAGAAAATTTCCAAGATAAGTTTCTCAGAAATCTGTCATTCGGTTTCGACTTTAAACCGTAGGTCCCCTCTAGTGTTGGATACAAATAACACACATGATGATCTATGAAGCTATATTTTAATCCCGACTAAAGGGTTGTAAATGAAGTCGCCGTGGTCTAGAAGGTAGTGTGTTGGCTTATTAGGCGAAAGGCCCGAGTTTGAATCCCAGGTCAGACATCAAAACGAAAATATGAAAATATTTCTTTGGCGACTTCCTCTCAGCAGTTATTTGGCAAAAACTCTGAGAGTAAAAATTGCCATGAAAAGCTTCTCAAAAAAATCTGTCGTTCGGAGTCGACTTTAAACTGTAGGCCCCGCCTCTCATGTATGAAATTAACGCACATAACACGAGTGGTGGCTAGGACGTTGTACAATGGGTCAAATTGACCTACGGCTACTGTACTTGTCACAGTTGACAAATACACGTCCTCTAACCTAACCTAACCTAAAGGGTTGTAATGACCAAAGAAGTAAGTAAGTTTCTAAACTTGATGAGAAAAATTGGAGAAAGACAAGCATTTTAAGGAAGACAATCATTTAAAGGCTTATTCAGACTGATGACTGGAGTATTGTAATATACCCATTAAAGAGGAACAAGAAGATGTGTTTAATACAAATATATGTTCTAAATTTGTTAGTTTTACTATAACTTTGCAACTCCAAATTTTTTTAAAAAGTTGTAAAAACTGTAAAATAATGAATTCTTCTTAAAAATTGCTTAAATAAATTAATTTGTCTCACTTACTTTCATTAATGGCTCGTTTTATTTTTGTTACCAACTGTATTTCAATATATTTCACCTCAACTCAACTCTTTATTTCAAATTCAACTATTCAATGCTTAACCTATTCAACTCTACTATGTAATGCCATAAAAAGCTCTTGTCTTAACAGACTGTTACGTTGAATCGGGTAAACGGTTTAGCAGAGTCAACCACCAGCTATAGATTTGTTAGAAAGGGTTAAAGAACTTGCTGTTATACTGCAGTATAACACATTTCTGCATTGTTATTCAACCAAGAGAGAGTTATTTAAAAGAGAATAAATAAAGTCAGCCACCTGTTATAGAACTGTTATAAATGTTAAAGAATTTGCTGTTGTACTGCAGTATAACACATTTAGGCTTTGTTATTAAATCAAGAGAGAGAGAGAGAGAGTTATTTAAAAGAGAATAAAGAAAATTTTCACTTCAATTTCAGTGCTAATGAAATTATTATTGCTGAATGATGAAAATAGCTGCTAAAATAAGAAAATATAGTGGCTTACTTCCAATTTCACTACCAAATAGAATTACTACGGCACCGACTGCATTTTTAACCAACTGAATTGAATTTTAACATAATTTTGCTGAATTGCTAAAATAGCAGCTGAATAGAATAAATTGTGTATTTTATCGCAAATTCCATATGAGTCACAGTTTTGTCAATATTATTGATAAATAATAGGCTGAAGTTTAGCTGAATAGCTTAAATAATAGCTGAATTAAAATAATACTATGTTTTACCCTAATCTCATTGCCAAATGAGGAATAAATTATATTTTTTTGTTAGCTGAATTACATTTTCAATCAAAAGAATTTAGCTGAATTTATGAAATAGTAGCTGAATTGTACAATTTCATTATTTCCTAACAATTTATCTAAGAACGCAAATGCAAAATATACAAAGAGTGGCTGAATTGAGAAAATATTTGCTTGTATAGTAATTTCAATGACTTGTAAATCTGCTCCCAAAGCATTTCACTAGCTGAATTGTATTTAAGCACAATTTTACTTAGCTGAATTGATAATATAATAATTGAATTAAACAAATTATTTATCTTTATCTAATTTAATTAATCAATAATTTATTTGGAATGATTTCTTACTAGCTGAATTATATTCTAGACTTAATTAAGTTCGCTGAATATACAAAATTGTAGCTGAATTGGAAAAATATACTGTATAATAAGAATTACTTCAACTCGTTGTTAATTTGCAACAATTTTAGCTTAGCTGAATTATGTTTTGTTATAAATTTTTTAGCTGAATACAGGAAATAGTAGCTGAATTGAAAGATTTTTAAGTCTTCTTTACATTTTATTAATTAATAAACTATTTGGTGTAATTTTTTCTTATTTGAATAACATTTCTGACTTAACGAACTTTGCTGAATACACAAAATTATAGATGAATTAGAAAAAATGTTTTTGAAATGCATTTCTTATTAGCTGAATGGCATTTTAATATCAAATACTTGTTTATATTGTCTTGTAAAAAGAAAATTCAAAGCTTAAATAGCCCCAAGCAGTGCATGCAATGATAATAAAGTCAAGAATAATTGAAATTGTGTTGTTTTTCTCCGTTTCCGGTTTACAACAGCTATTGTTTGTGTGATTAAAAGGAAATAAAGAAGCAACAGAGGAAGAAAATATTGCAGTTATTTATGTATGTATTACATGATGTGGAGGGACATGGCCACATGGCCAGTGGCTTAAGGATTCCTGTGTTATGAAAGCAATATACTGTTAAGGAATTTACATAAGGGTAATATATACATAATGAAAATATTCACAGGGTTTCTTAATACTTTTTTAAACAAACAAATAAAAATGGCTTGCAAGGCATGTGAATTGTTTAAATGAAATTGTTTTTGTTTTTCTATGGAACATGCAATAAATATTTGAGAAATTTTTTCTTCGAAAATGAAAATAAAAGTGTTTCTTTGTCTACCATCGCCCTCTAGAAACACATGTAAACTATATTGACTCATCGTCTAAATCAGCAGCAGAATTAAAAATAAACATCCCATTTAAATAGAATATTTATAATAAATAATTTGCGTAAGAATTGTACTAAAAATGCATTCATTGTGTATCATATTCAAGGCTAAGCAAATAAACTTGTTTAAAATCAAATGAACATATGAAAAGTTTTAATTTTTTTCTCATTTTTATATCACTTCCATTACCAGCGGTGAGGATGTACATACAACAACAACTATTACAATAAAAATAAATTTGTTCTCAATATTTCCGTGTATCATTTCAATAATTCCACCTCTTCTCTGTTCTTGTTAGCCTTCTGTTGGCTATTAATGCTTGCACCGGAGGTAATAAAAGTTTTTCCTTATTTTCATAACAGTGTTCCTTTAGCTTACGTTTAAATGCGACAGAAAAGAGGCAATAGTTGGAGGGGTGTAAAAATTATGATCGAACAGTAAATAGTACAGAAAAAAAATTTAAACCTAATTCAGCAAAGAAAAAATTAATTCAAATTAATTACTAATCGCCATAGTTCTTTCCATACAGTATATTTTTCCAATTCAGCTACAATTTCGTATATTCAGCAAAGTTAGTTAAGTCAGGAATATAATTCAGCTAAGAAAATGTGTAGTCAAATGGTTAACTAATTAATAAAATTCTTATAAAACGAAAAAAAAATGTCCAATTCAGCTACTATTTTCTGTATTCAGCTAAAAAATGTATGCCAAAAAAAATTAATTTAAATTAATTGCTTATTAAAGTAATTACTACAACATGATGTAATTCAATAATAATAATATAATAATTTTTCAATTCAGCTATATTCAGCAATTTGGTATATTATATTCAAGGTTAGTCAAAAATTAAATTCAGCTTAGTAAAAAGTGCCCCAAATGGTTAACTAATAAATAAAATAAAATTAAAACTTAAACAACTTTTAATTCAGCTACTGTTTTCTGTATTCAGCTAAAAAAATTTTTCCTAAAAAATTATGTATCCCAATTCAGCTACTATTTTAGAATTCAACATATGTACATATCTAAATTACCGAGAAATACAATTCAACTAAATGGTTTAATAGTCAGTGAACTTGGCATAAAAATGTTAATTTTTTTATTTAGCTCCTTGCTTAACAATTCAGCTAAGTTTTTTAAATTCAAACCTAATTCAGCTAAGAAAATTTTGCTTTAGAAGGATTATAAATTAATGAAATTGAAACAAAACCAATAATTTTCTTTATTCAGCCACTATTTCCTATATTCAGCTAAGAATTTCCTTTCAAAACTTAATTTAGCTAAGGAAAACTTAATTCAAAATAATTACTTATCAAAGTAATCAGTAGCTTACACTACAATTTTCAAATTCAGCCACTATTTAGTAAATTCAGCTAAGTTACATCATTTAGAATACTAATTCAGCTAAGAAAAAATTGCTGCAAATGCTTTATCAAGTAATTTAATTAATACTGAACCTATAATTTTCTTTATTCAGCTACTATTTCTTGTATTCAGCTAAAGATTTTGAAACAAAATCTAATTCAGCTAAGGAAAAATTAATTGAAATTGATTGCCAATTTGAGAAATTACTATCACACAGTATATTTTTTCAATTCAGCTACTATTTGTTGTATTCAGCAAAGGCTAAATTTATTTTTATCGATTAAAAAAGGATATGGTGTATAATTTTTTTTAAAGTCTGTGCTTAAATAAACATACGTACTGTTTATGAACGTACATAAATATGTACGAGTACGTACATTGTGTATAGTAATTAAAATTTATGTATGTTTCTTGCAAAATTTTTATTTTAAATTTTTATTGTTTTTTTAAAACAATTATTCTATTTTTTAAGTTTAAACAATTCATTGATAAAAAACAAAGAAAAGCAAAAGAAGCCTAACACACACGTGTGTTGGTACTAAAAAAAGAAAGGAAAACTATAAATAATTTCGGCAATAAATTCAAAAACGTTTTCAATGAAACAGCATTAAAATAAAAATGTTATTAAAATTTAATGCAAACAAAATTTTATCGTAAAAAAAAGTTTATAAAGAATTCTTATTTCTCTTGCAATTGACGGCATTCCTTAGAGGGTTTTAGCGTCTTAAATGGTCATCAATACCTTTGTGTTATGAAAGCACATGTCTAAGGCGAACATATTATTATAACAGCAACTAATTATGTAAACATTAAGGCTCATGTAGTCAAAGGAACACACTTTATAATACTTTTCCTTTACTCTCTATGACTTACACTTGCACTGCCTCCTCTCCTACTCTCTCACGCTCTGTGAGTATGTTTTTAAAGATAAAATCCAAGGATTTCATAATTCTGTGCTCAAAGTAACAGAAACAATTCTTTTGTAATAAAATACGTACTTAAAGGAGTAAGTTTGTGTGTGTGTGTACAATACAATGTTTCGTGTAGGCAGCCATTTAAATGTATTGCTCTCATAACATGGTTTTTTCATAAGAAAAAAAAAAACAATTAAACCCCCATGCCTTATATATCCACTCAAACAAAACTTTCTTCTGTTTTCTGTTTGATGGTGTATTTAAAGAATTTTTCATAACCAATTTACAGTTTCATAATACAATTTGTTTTTGTACTCGTACTATTTTCTTGTAATAAAGAAAGAAAGGAACAAGAGACAGAGAGGGAGAGAGGGAGAGACACAGTGTATGTAAGTGTATGTGGGTGTGTTTAAATGAAGTTCTAAATAGAAGCCAAATTGACTTTCTGAATGGCAATCATTATACAACACTTTCTACCGCTTTATAAGGGCTATTCACAGTTTGCAATGCACAATCAGTGTAAAACTAAAAGATTTTTTAAATTCATGACTTACAAGTAAAATCCTTATTTAAAAAAAGAGAAAGATTTACGTAAACTTTATTTAAAGTTTTATTAAATTGCTTGTGAAATGGTATTTTAAATACCAAAGAGATTAAATAAAATGGAAACAAAAAAATAAAGGATTGATTGTTCCTTTTTGATTTATGTTTTTAAAAAAGAATTTCCAAAGAAAAAATATTTATATTTCAAGTGATTAAATTACCAAAAAATATTAATTAAAACTAATTTTAAAACAAAACACTATACATTTTTTTTACATTAAACATATAAATAATATGATTTTTTTCTTTAATTTAATTTAAAAACTTACAAACATTAATTAAAATATACGCACAACTCCATTAATTTTAATACTCACCCCGACGCATTTACATGCTTTAAAATCTTTTAAACTCACCCTTACTCTCTTAATTGCTTTAAAACTCCAATCAACAAGTAATAAAATATACATGCATGCTTACATAAATGCACTACATACGTACATATATGTATGTCAATGCATATCGAATATGACCCCCGCAAACTCTTTTCAATTCATGACTTTGATGCTTTGATTCTATTTCTTTGAAATAAAACAACACCATCGTATGCATATGTACGTACGTGTGTATACACCTTATAAAAGAGATTACAACTCTAACCATCAATTATCCCTCTCATACAATTTTTATTTTAACATTACACCAGACAAAAGACATACTTTATATTTCTTTATCATAAAATCCAATAACAACATTCAATTGAGTAAGCCCTTTATTACAAAGAAAACAAAAACAACACCCTGCCGAATTTTGATGTCATAATTACTCTCAGAGTAAAAATAATATTTATTCACCTCTGACTCACAATTCAAGAAAATCACTGTAAATGAAGCAACAAATCATAAGAAGATGATCAAATAGGTTACACTTGCATTGAAAATAAACACACGCACATGAATAAATATGTACATCAAAGAACACACCGCAGACTCTATTCTCACCCTTTTTCTTTTAGGCTTTTCTATTAAAAGCCATACAGTGTAAAAGTGTTAATTTTGTGTGAAAAAGTGTTTCTTTTGATAAATAATAAATTATAAACATTTTCTAAACAATTAAAATTAATTACGACAGTATAATGGTAAATAAAAACAATTTTAATAACAATAATTCATAAAACTCTAAAATTAAGCAGATGGATTTCGGGTTTGATTTGCGGTTAGCGTCAGTGGTGTAACGATGCAAAGAGAAAACAAAAAAAGAAAAAAAAACAACAACAATAATATTTCTTCAACAACTACAAGCATCGCGAACAGAATGTAGGTAAGTTTTCTAGTGGAAATTATTAGCATAGGAAAAGAAGCTTCTTTTGCATAAAAAAAACGCTGGTAGTTGTCGTCTTTGTTCTGTGAGCGTTTTTCTCTATATGATAAGTATTTAATTTGTTGTTGCTTGTTTACTAATGTAAACAATGAAATGCGAAGATTTGCGGTTACGGCTGATAGACCCTATTTTTTCTTATTCTTATGAAGTTACAGTGGTATTCTGTCTGCTCTTAAAGTGGCAAGGGGGAAGGTACGCAGTGTGGTGCATGGTTTGATGTATTATTTTCAATGCAAATTTAACATGTTCGATCATGTTCTTATTATTTGTTGTTGCAATTACATTGATTTGCTTAATCTTATGCTTGCATTGAGAGTAAGAGGTGAATAAATATTATTTTTACTCTGAGAGTAATTATGACATCAAAATTCGGCAGGGTGTTGTTTTTGTTTTCTTTGTTATAAAGGGCTTACGCAATCGAATGTTGTTATTAGATTTCATGATAAAGAAATATGAGAGGAACACACAAGTGATTCTTTCATGTTGTTCTTGTTTTTAAAGAAATTTTGTGAGAGCGAGAATATTAAAAGATGAGTAAAGTTAAGATTAATTGATGGTTAGATTTGTAATCTCTTTTGTAGGTATATATATACGTACATATATGGTGTTGTTGTTTTATTTTAATGAAATAGAATCAAAGCATCAATGTTATGAATTGAAAAGAGCTTGCGGGGGTAATATTCAATAAGCGTTGACATACATATACGTATGTAGTGCATTTATGTAAGCATGCATGTATATTTTATTACTTGTTGCTTGGAGTTTTAACGGAATTAAGAGAGTAAGAGTGAGTTTAAAAGATTTCAAAGCATGTAAATGCGTAGAGGCGAATATAAAAATTAGTAAGAATTCGGGATCGGTTGCGTTTGCTTGTCTAGTGAAGTTGTGCGTATATTTTAATTAATCTTTGTAAGTTGCTAAATTAAATTAAAGTAAAGAAATTAAATTATTTAAGTGTTTAATATAAATAAATGTTTAGTGTTTTGTTTTAAAATTAGTTTTAATTAATATTTGCCGGTATTTGATACGGTTTAATACGATAGAAAATCAATTATTTTAGTGCGTGTGGTGAGTATAAATCTATATGTACTTGGATAACGGCATCTTTTTTAATGAAGTTGTTTTTTTTTTTTTTGCAGAAAAAAGTGTTTTTTATTTTTCGTTGTAAAAATGGTCTTGTTTGTGCATGTTCATTTAATGCGTCTTTTGAAAGCAATCGAATGCAAAGTGGTAAGTATTAATGTATGAACGTGTGTCTTCATTTCATTAATAAAGTTGTTGTTTTATTTTCAGTCAAAAGTGTCGCGTTTTGTTTGTTATTTTAGTGCGTGTTCTGAAAACAATCGAATGCATAGTGGTGAGTATTATTTTATATGAGGATGATTCTTTAATAAAGTTGTTGTTTTTATTTTCAGCAATAAGACGCGTGTCTTTAATCGAGTGGCCTTTTTAATCGTGTTTATAAGTGGTGAGTACAAGTATTAGCGTCGAGATGTCTTCTTGTTTTTAATAAAATGTTTTCCTTTATTTTAGAAAATATCGGTTTATCGTGTTTATCGAATTTAATCGTGTTATTTTAGTGAGGGGCATTAAAACAATTAAATGTGCCTAGTGGTGAGTATTCAAATATTGTGTAATTGCCTACATCTCTTAAATGATTGTTGTTTTTGTTCCATTACAGAAATTTTTTTAGTGTGTGCTCAAAAAAAATTTTTTAAGTAGAAGGTTTTCTTAACCAAGGCTACCTGCAGTTGCGCTGGAAACAAGTGCATAATGTGAGTAATTTTTATAACGTGGTTGTTGTATTATCTTAATGAGTATTTTTTTACATGTTTTCAGAATAAACAACAGCAGAGGTGTTGGTGCATTATTTTCTGTGGTGAGTACTAAAGTTTTCTTTTACTTCATTATTTCTATACCGTAAAGGTAGCTTTATTGTATCAATTATTCGCGTGTTTGCAAAGTAGAGCTTAGCCAAAGGCTTGCTTTATCATGATTTTTTTGTTGTTGTTCCAAAACTGATTTGGAAATCGCTAAAAGATAGTTTTGCGTAACTAAATAAGCATGTAGATTCCTCATCGCTTGAGCCTGCATGCTAAACTCACCTCATATTACCGTTAGTCATTTTTTTTCGCCGGTTAGTTTTAACACTTTCGCCGGTTAGTTTAACACGAGTGTTGTATATATATACGGAAGTCGCTTGGTGCATCACACCGCGTGACGTCGTGTAAATACAGCAGTTACTTATTTTTTGTAATAGAAATTAAAAAAAAACAGGTTGTCTATAAAGAGGGAATCTTTGAGCATTAATGTGGAAGTCCAGAAGTTGACAAACTCTTGTAAACATTCTAGATGTTGACAAACTCTCAAAAAATTAAATTATAATAGCGTGTTGCCTTTATCTTTCCACTTTGTAGTTTAAAATTAAATCAAATCAAAAAACAATAGTATTTTGCCCTTTAGGCCACATGGTAAAATTGTTTGGCGTAATTTTTTTTATGCTAAATTCAAATGTGAATTTATTAGAATATTAATAATAATTTTTCTTGTTAATTTAATAACAAAAAGTCATAAAAATATTACAAATTTCTATGTAAAATTTTATATTTACTTCTGTAAGTTTCAGAAATATGTATTTCAGCAATTTTTCATTTAATTTTCTATAAAATTACGTTTAAATTCAGGTTCCCTGTGGAAATGTTTTCCATTGCAATTTACCAAATTTGATAAAAATATCACCAGATAATATGGCTGACATCAAATTTTTCAATAATTATATAAAATGAAAGGGTTTTTTCAAAAAGTTAAGATGACAAACACTGGCAGCATCTGTTGTCATAAAATAATTGAAAATTTATTTGTAAATAAACAAAAATATAAAGAAATGAACACAATTGTTGTATTGGGTTACACACTTTGTGGTTTCAAAACTGTCAGTCTAGAGAGCCTCTTAGCTATTAAATAATCAAAAGTGTCATTTACTATGGCAGTAAGAAGCAAAAATCGGTTTCAACCCAAAAGATATATACAGAGATTAACCCATTCGCTGCCAAGCCTAAATTATATGAAGTCATTCCCAATGCCATTTATATGTTGAGTGTTATTGTTTACCAAAACCATGTTATTTCTTGGTAAGAGCACATATATTATTGGCAATAGGAAGGCAGAAGGACTATATATCTTTTTTCGTATTTGCATACGTTTTAGTGGACATGTGTGGAATAAAGACAATTTTATTTGCAGTATTTTTCAAGTTTTTTTACATATTTATATTATGTTTGTGGCAAAAAAAAAAATTGCTAATTCAAAAGCCTGCATGTTATAATATATTTAAAGTAGGACGAGTATACTCGTCTTGGCAGTGCGGGATACCCTGTGGGTTAAATTACAATAACAAAAAACTAAACACAAAAATAACAATAACAAATCAACAAGTACGTTCTAGAAGTTGCCAGACTGTATGCAAATTAAGCATAAACGAAGTAACTTTGCAGGCAATCGTAAGAAAAAGCTAAACCTTTGAAATTTGGTTTTTGCAAAACTGCCCATCTGGCAAGATTACCTGATGCTTTATCTGGAAAAACATTTATATAGAAAAAAGTTTACTGTTTACAATGAGTTTTGGATCGTTTAACGATCGAAGAACATGCAAATATTGTTAAAACTGAAGGCGAAAATGGCTACCTCGTATTCTTGTTAATTTAAACACGTTCTTTGATGGTACAGACATTCACTTGGAAGATAACCACGAGTTTTTTAATCACCGGGAAATATTTCATTTAGAGACTAAAAATTTCCGCTCCTCCACGAAATTGTGCCATTTTAAAAGAGTATGTAGCCTTCTGGTGTCTCCATTGATTCTTATTATTTAGACGCGTTACGAAGTATTTCCCAAACGCAAAGAAATTGCAATCAAGATAACAGCATGAAATCTAGATTTAGGTTTAGCTGAAATCTAGATTACATATAATTTAGGTGACCTTTCTTCGGCAACTTCCTCTCAGCAGATTTCTGGCAAAAACTCAGAGTAAAAATTGCCATGAAAAGCTTCTCAAAAAATGTGTCGTTCGGAGTCGACTTTAAACTGTAGGTCCCGCCACTCATGTATGAAATTAACGCACACAACACGAGTGGTGTGAGAAGCTAGGACGTTGTACAATGGGTCGAGTCGACCACCGGGAACTGTACTTGTCACAGTTGACAAGTACACGTCCTCTAACCTAACCTAACCTAACCTAAAAACTTCTGCTCCTCCACGAAATATCGTGCCCTTTTAAAAGAGTATGTAGCGTCCTGGTGACTCCATTGATTCTTGTTATTTAGACGCGTTATGAAGTATTTCCTAAACGCAAAGAAATTGCAATCAAGATAACAGCATGAAATCTAGGTTGAGGTTTAGGTGAAATATAGATTACATATAATTTAAGGTCACCTTGAAGTGCGTGAAGTCGACGAAACGTAATATGTAGTGTGTTGGCTTAGTAAACGAGAGCCCATGGTTTAAGCTCTGGCGCAGATTTGAAAAAAAAATTTTCTTTCGACGACTTTCTCCCACCAGTCATCTGGCAAAAACTCTGAAAACATATCAAATTACCATTAAAAGTTTCTCAAAAATCTGTCGTTCAAAGTCGGCTTTAAACCGTAGCTCCTAAGGATCTAGGTTGTAGTCCGGACTAAAAGGTTGTAATGACCGATTAAGGAAATAAGTGTAGTGCGCACTTTATGGCCACATCCAAGCATAATAAAGAAAATTGTGTACTTATTTTACTTAACTTAACTTTTGAAGCCTACAAATGACTAAGCCTTTAGAGAGAAAAAAGGATTTTTTTAGCTTTTGTGTTGCAAGAGTAACAATCCATTGCATAAAGCTTGTGATGCTTGATTTTATTATTATCCGACGCTAATAATTCAATAAGAATTTCATTTTTACTATTTTTCCTGCCTTAGGCCTTTTTTTTTTTTTTTTTTTTTTTTTTTTTTTTTTTTTTTTTTTTGGTGTAATAATTACAAATTTTCTCTTCATTTTCTATTAACACTTGTAATCCAAGTAATCGAGTAACCATAGCATCTTTAGGAATTACTCAAACCCTTACACTCAATTATCTATTATAAGCATCAGCATGGCAGACAAGCAAGCAATATTGTTCATTCCTTCGTATCACATTTTGGATCACATTTTATTTCTCATTTTGCTTGCCATTGCCATTGCCATTGATTTTAGAAAATGTGGGCTTTCGTTGTTGACTTGGTTGCCTACAATTGGCCATAATAGCACAATGACAGCAGCTGCCTTTAAATGCGTCTCTCAATTCAATAATCGCCTAAAGTCACGTGCTCAAGAAAATGTGTCCTCTGTTCAGCTTCTGTATTCAGTATTGTAAAGCCATTTGAAATGTAATTCTGATTGTCGCACAGGAATGTAAGAATGAATAAATGACTGGCAGGTTGGTTCGGTTTTGTTGGATTGAATGCAACAACGCCAGCGGGATGGTATTAAAAATACTGAACATGACAGGTAGCGTGTGACGATGTGATTTTCCAGAAATATCCCATAAACGTCAATACCTTCTTGTTGGTTGGTTTTTTTGTATTCCTTCAGTTTTCATTAAAATTGGCTTTAAACAGGATTCACTTAAAGGATTTCAATTTAAAAAAAAATAACTTTCAATGAGCAAAAGTACACTTAACAAAAGTGAATACATAGGTATGTCAGATGTATAGAGACAACTCTTGTAGATTTAGTGAATGCCATTCAGGAGTCCTTATGTAGCAATGAAGTGATTGTTTATGGTTCTCTTAGTAGAGAGGAGGCGATAAATAGGGAATTAAATTGGACCGTAGTCTAATATGTAGGTAGTGTGTTGGCTTATTGGGCGTAAGGCCTAATCAAATCGAGAATATGAAAAAATATTTCTTTGGCGACTTCTTCTCAGCAGATTTCTGGCAAAAACTCAGAGCAAATAAAATTGCCATGAAAAGTTTCTCAAAAATCTGTCGTTCGGAGTCGACATTAAACTGTAGCTCCCGCCACTCATGTACAAAAATTAACGCACACAACATAAGTGGTGTGAGAAGCTACGTCGTAATCCTGACTGAAGGATTCTAATGAGCAATTATGTATGTATGGACCGTATGACATCCGGATGGAGGTTGTCCATAAGGAGGAAATTTTTCACCATTAATGTGGATTCCAGAAGTTGACAAACTCTTAAAAGAGACCCTCAAGGCTCTTGAGATTGTAGGTAGGTGATGTATGTTAAAAGGCTGAGAATAAGCCCATGCGCAAGCACAGTAGGATCATTTATGAGAAAAAAGAAACTTCAAAATGACTCAACAAAAGGGGAAATATAGGGCACACCCATTGAACAAGTTTTTGCAGGTTTACGAGATTTCTAGGGTGCCAAGGAGGCGACTATTTGCAGTTTTCTTGGTATAGGTTAGGTCGGAGTGGTAGCTCTGATATCACAAAGCTCACTTGAGCACGCTTAGCGGCCCGTTGTGATGCCACAGGTAAACACAGGCCCTGTACTGACCAAGTTCCACCAAAATCAGGGAAGAGGAAGAAGTTGGTCAGCGCAAGGGCTGCACTTTCTTCGTATAAAGGAGGCTCATTTCATAACGTTCTTCATTGGCTTCTAAATAGGGCCGTAAATAGAAGGGGTGTTGGGCTTTGGCAATCGGATGAATGGCCTGCAAGCCAGTAGTATCTGTTGCTTACGCAGCGAAGATGCAGAAGGGCACACTGGCTGCGTTTTAAGTACTCGGAAGGGAGTACTGACAACCAACAACATCCAGAAGTTTATCATGGCAATAGCATTGTGAAAGGCATGCCTAATCTGTGGATTAAGTGCAGTACAATACAAGGAGAATATGAATTGATTTTGATTTCTGTTAGAGAATACGAGGAAAATTTCTATTAAGCTGGGCAGCAAAATTTGTATATTTTTTTTTGTTAAATTTCTCTTTTTTTCTCTCATAAATTATTAACAAAATTGCATTCGTTCGTTCGTTCTGTTGTTTATAAATTATTTACAAAAATTTTTAAATTTTTTTTCTCTTTTTTTTCCATAATTGTTTACAAAACATCGCCAACAATAAATTTCAAATTATTTGTTTCGTTGATTATATTGGAAAAATATAATAAATTTTGTTAAATTTTTTTTTATTTGTTTAACACAAATATTTTTCATTTTTAAATAATCTAATCTCGTGGAAATTATTGAAAAAAATTTTTTTTTGCAATTTTGTTGTTGTTTATTTTCCCTCAACGGCGGTTTCATTTTAATAAAATACCAGTGCCTGTGCCATAGACCACAGGCTGCTATGTACGTAATGAAGGTCTTTTTGAAAACCACTGGTAGTATATATTTTTTTTCTATTTTTCTTAAAGAAAATCTAAAATTTAAAATAAAAGAAATATTAAAGAAAAGCCTGAAAGTCAAGGTATTTAGAGTTCAATCGATAACCCCTATATAGGGAGATTTTTAAAGAGTTTGAGGAGTTAAATATGATTGTCTTTATCGTTTATTTATTCAGACTGAATACTTTTGTATTAATTTTTCCAATAAATCTGGCCATATGGCATTAATGGTGGCTTGACTACTGTATTCCAAGACTTGAAGACTTGCTGATTTGTCGCCATAAGCCAATGACGTTACATAGTCCCATAAATCTGGCTTACTTACTTCAATAAGAACTACAACCTGGCTTCCAACACAACCCATATTGCATGTGTTAATTTTAATCATGAGTGATAACCTATGAGCAGTAGGGAACTGCCCCCTAATTTTCATTAAGAAAATTATCTTTAGCAATGAGGCCAATTTTCAAATAAAATTTTTGAGTCCACATAAGATAAGGGGTGATTTTTTAAGAGCTATAGGAAAATTAAAAAAAAAAACACATAAAATTTAGAAAAATGCATGAAATCTTTATTTGAATCGATAGTACGGTCCATATAATTTTGTTTGAAGATTATTTCATGCAAATGTTGACCGCGACTGCGCCTCAAATGGTCCATCCGCTTAGTCCAATTTTGGCATACTCTTTCCAACATTTCGGCCGGTATCTCACGAATAAATGCTTCAATGTTGTCTTTCAATTCGTCAATTGAAGCGGGCTTGTCTGTATAGACATGAGCTTTAACATAGCCCCACAAAAAATAGTCTAAAGGCGTTGTATTGCACGATCTAGGCGGCCAATTGACCGGTCCTGAACGTGAAATAAAATGTTCACCGAAGTCGCCTCTAAATAAGTCCACCGTCTTGTTGAAACCACATGTCACTCAAGTCAAGCTTTTGCATTTTGGGCAAAAAAAAGTTGGATATCATTTCACGGTAGCGCTCAGCATTCACAGTTACGTAATGATTCGCAGCATCTTTGAAGAAGTACGGTCCAATGATGCCACCAGCCCATAAACCGCACCAAACTGTGAATTTTTCTGGATGCATTGATAGCAATGCTTATGGTTGATCTTCACTCGAAAATCGACAATTCTGCTTATTTACGTATCCCGAATAGCCGTTTCAGTGGGTCGATTAAACTGGCCATAAAATGGATGAAGCGCGCGATGAACTTTCTTAACAGAGCACGCATTTTGATAATAAAATTCAATGATTTGCAAGCGTTGTTGGTTTGTAAAACGATTCATGGTTAAATTATAGACCAAACTGAAGATGTTTGACAGTGAAACAGAACACGAAACGTGCGTGAGCTGTTGAAACCAGTGTTGCCAAAAAGATAATAGCTAAAAAATCACCCTTTATAAAAGCGCCCAATGCATATCGAAATTGTCACTGTTTGGTGTTGCATTTAGGCTGGTGGTGTTTTCGGTTCATATTCCTTAGAGAACAAGGTCGGCCAGGCCATCACTGTTCGCTTCGTTTGGCCTTAATTGAATGATCTGGGCACCAGCGACATGTGGTTTCAACAAGACGGCCGCACAGCATATGCCAAATTAGATTTCTACACGAACAATATAAGGGCATGATCGTCTTACTTTGAGGAGATGCGAACTAGTCGCAGAGTTCTTGGGATTTAACCCTGTTAGACTTTTTCTTGTGGGGTCTTCTTAAGCCGCAGGTGTAGGCGAATAAGCCACAAACAACAGTAGCCAACATAATCCACGTCAGCTTGATTAATCCACCAGTGTGAACATTTCGGTTATGCCCCACCCAAAGAAGCCAGGCTGCAAAGATCTGAATTTTTCAAATTTCTTTACAATCTTGCCAAATCCTTGTACAATAGCTTGAGCACTCTGTAATGCTCGAAATGTGGCCACGTTATTTGTCGATTTATTTTGACAATTATAAATTTTTTAGAGAAAGATTTTCTATTAATTCTATAGTCAACTGGTCATCGATAACTTTTTTTAGATATTTTATTTTATAATTTAAATATTTATCGACGTTTAAATGGCTTATTAACCTTTCTTCGATTTTATTCTTATCATTATTAAAATACATACTCGTACGTATTTCAAGAACATTTATTATCGAACAACCGACGAGTGGAGGTTTGTGTATTCTTTATTATCGATGTCAAGTTCAATATTATTTCCTGTTTAATGCATTTCCTTTACCTACAACATTTGTCACCCACCATGTGGAGAGCATGTCTTGAAATAGTTGTTTTAAAAATAAAGTCAAGTGTTGTGAGTCTTCTCTAACTCACATCTCAAGTATCCTGCTGTTGTCTGTATTACCCCAATAACATGCATGCATTACTTTCGCTTGCTTTACATTTTAAGAAGCTTTTCAAGTTTCGTTTTGTATGATGACGACTGTCAGAGAATTTTGTTTTTATTTTCTATTTAAAGAAGACAATTTTCTTTGGTTTTGGTTTTGGGTTTTATTTAAGTTATACTTGAGGGCTTTAAAATGGGGTCAGAAAGGTGAAAAGAAGCTTTACGTTCTTTTAGTGGCTTTAGTGGAAAAAAACAAAGTATGTTGCATTAATACACGAATAACTTCAAGCATAATTAGGAATTAAAATTATAAATTATCTTTCATCTCCTTCTTCGCTTGCATCTCATTGTAATACGATCTCTCAATTACGTGTAGAAAATATCTCAGCTTACAAATTTAAAGGCATGAGTAATTTTTTGAAATGCACAGTCAATGATTTAAAAAAAACACAGAAAAAAAGGCAAAAAATTACTTAAATTGATTGTATTTAGAGAAGCGTTAAGAGGTGGAGGGTGAGAGCAAATAAAAGCAATAGATAAGAATGCGAGACATTAAGGGGTTTTAAATAAAATAAATATTTTAAAATATTTTTAAGCAATAAATCGTAAATATATTTTTTTTTTTGAAAAAGTTATCGATAACAAAGTTAAAAAAATTAAAAGTTATCGACAAAAATAAATTTCTCTGGAACTTCTTTATCTTTAACTTCTCTAAAAATGATTTATCGTTAATAAGATAATTATCGAAAAAAGTTATCGACAACAATTTTTGTTAAATAAAAGTTATAGATAACAAATACATTTATCGTTAATAAGGTATTTATCGAAAAAAGTTATGGATAACGAAATTTTTGTGATATAAAAGTTAGCGATAAAAGCATATAAAAGAATTGTTATCGATAACTTATTTTCTATAGAAAAATTGTTATTGATAACTTATTTTCTGTAGAAAAATTCAGATCGATAACTTATTTTCTATAGGAAAATTCATATCGATAACTTATTTTCTATAGGAAAATTCATATCGATAACTTGTTTTCAATAGAAATATAAAAATTGTTATCAAAGTTATCGAAAAATATAAAAAAATTATTCTTTATAAAAAAATTGTTATCGATAATTTATTTTATGTAGGAAAATTGTTCTCGATAACTTATTTTCTATAGAAAAATTTCTATACGAAAATTGTTATCGAAAACTTATTGTCTATAGAAAAATTGATATAGGAAAATTCATATCGATAACTTATTTTCAATAGAAGTATAAAACTTGTTATCTAAGTTATCGAAAAATATAAAAAAATTATTCTTTATAGAAAAATTGTTATCGATAATTTGTTTTATGTAGGAAAATTGTTCTCGATAACTTATTTTCTATAGAAAAATATTTATCTATAACTTATTTTCTATAGGGAAAATTCATATTGATAACTTATTTTCAATATAAATATAAAAATTATTATCTAAGTTATCGAAAAATATAAAAAATTATTTTTTATAGAAAAATTTATATCGATAATTTATTTCCAATAGAAATATAAAAGTTATTGAAAAATATAAAAAAAATTATTCTTTATAGAAAAATTGTTATCGATAACTTATTTTCTATAGGGAAAATTGTTCTCGATAACTTATTTTCTATACAAAAATTGTTATCGATAACTTATTTTCTATAGGGAAAATTCATATCGATAACTTATTTTTAATAGAAATATAAAAATTTGTTATCTAAGTTATCGAAAAATATAAACAAATTATTTTTTAAAGAAAAATTGTTATCGATAATTTATTTCAATAGAAATATAAAAGTTATTGAAAAATATAAAAAAAATTATTCTTTATAGGAAAATTGTTATCGATAATTTATTTTATGTAGGAAAATTGTTCTCGATAACTTATTTTCTATAGAAACATTTTTATATATAACTTTTCTATAGGGAAAATTCATATCAATAACTTATTTTTAATATAAATATAAAAATTGTTATCTAAGTTATCGAAAAAAAATTTATTTTTCATAGAAAAATTGTTATCGATAATTTGTTTTATGTAGGAAAATTGTTATCGATATTTAAAGCTCATTATTTGATATTTAAAGCTTAATTATTTATCGACATTTTCTTTTAGGTGTAAAAAATGTAAAAAAAAAAATTATCTTAATGACTTCATTACTCCTTTTTGCCTTTTTTTTATGTTTTTTAGTGTTCTTTTATTTTTAACCATTACTGTTTGCTAAACAATCTTCTGTTTACATTCGTTTTACGATCTTCATATAATTTTCATTTAATTTTTTACTTTTTTTTGTTGTTTGTTTGCTGCTGCAGTTATAAAAAGAAAATTTTTTTATTTTTATATCTTTTCCCCTCGTTATTGTTGTTGTTGTTGTTGTTCTTCATCATCTTTTTCTACAATTATTTATAATTCTAATGCTTTAATTTAATTTTTTATTTTGCAAAATTTTTGTTGTTCGTTTACTTTAATTTCTTTTGTTTTTATTTACAAGTTTTTTTATTGTTGATTTCCATTTTTTATTATTTTTCAGTTTCTGTTTCTATTTGCTCTTTTGTTTCAAATTCTTTTTTTTTTTTGTATTTATTGTTTAAATTTAATTTTTTGTTTATTTTGAAATTTTCTTACTTACATTTTTTTTATTCTTCGGTATTATTTGCACTCGGCAATTGGTAGACTTTAAGCAGCTCAGATGATAAAAAAAAAAGTGGAAAGAACGGCAGCATAAGATAGAAAATGATTTGCCACCCTTTCTTACAAAAAAAATTTCCATGAATTCGTTAGTCAATGGGAAACGTTCGGCGTGTTTAAGTCGTTACTTGAAAGTGTTGCTTTTTGTGAGAAAAACAGAAAACCGCAAAAAAAAAAATAATTTAAATGTGATTTTATAAAATCGATAAAAAATAAGTTAAAGCTTCCAATATTTAAATATCGAAGAGAACTAATTTCCACATGGTAATAACGGTTTATTTCAATCTTAACATAGGCATATCACTATAATTCTTTGTCAGGATAAGCATCCTTAAATATATTGCTGATGATTGTTGTTTGCTAATCGATATACTATCGATACCATTTACTTCTGTGAGGATCTGAGGGGCATATCAGTATTATTCCAATATACCGGATAGGATGTGAAAACCGTTAATCTGTTACGTCGCAGCTTTAAGCGTAACAATTCCATTTCGTTTCCCCGTTAGTTCTGGTTTCCTTTTCAATTTCAATTTAGAACTCTGGTCTATTCAACTCAATCTAAGCTGCAGATTTCTAATTGTCTTTACCCAGTTAATGTCACTTGTTTACGAATACTCGCATTTGGTTTGAAATTCTTTTGATGAAGTGCTCAGTCTCTTTCATGCTTGCCATAAAATCGATTTCACCGTTTGCATACAGTATCTTTAGTTTCATTCGCCTTAACATACATATGTATGTATGTACATATATGATAATTTAGTTCCTTACTAGTTTTTAGTTTTCATATCGATAACAATATTTTTATAGAGAAAGTAAATTATCAATAACAGTATTTTCTATAGAAAATTGTCCTAAACAAATACCTGCAACAAGTAATCAATGGCAAATTATCGATAACAGGTTATCGATAATAATGAGGAAAATAAGTCGTAGTCGATAACTTTGGAAAAAATATGTTATCGTTAATATGATTTTCAATGAAATTTAACATTCATAGCAATCATTTCTACAGAAAATAAGTTATCGATAACAGTTATATAGAAAATTAGTTATCGATGAATGTTATTCCTACAGAAAACAAGTTATCGATAAGAATAATTTGCGCAAAAAATAAAAAAAAAAAATAATAATAATGGTTAAAAATTATTCGTAACAATACAAGAAATAAATTATAGCTAATACTGGAAAAAAATGGATTATCGATAACAATTGTTTCTACAGAAAATGAGTTGCTGATAACATTTATTTCTTATTTTAAGCAGAAATTAATGTACAATTTTCCTTTTGAAAATTCATTCCGCAATACATTTCAAGAGACTTTGTATACTCAAAATTTTTAATGAAAATTTGCTTGAAAGCAATTGTAAAAAATTTATTTTTTAAATAAACATTTTAGAATAACAACATAAACTAAATATAAAACGGTTTTAATTACACTAACATTTTACTACAAAAATAAACAGAAAATTAAATGTGAATAAACACCGTGAACAACTGAATATACATACATACATATGGCTGTGGAACTCTCCAAACTCTCAGTGGAATTTAAAACATATTTTTTCCACATTAAATTTATATTTTAATTAAAATATGATTTTCCTTTTATTTCTATACAATAATATTTCTATTATAATAAAAATTTCCATTTTATAATGGAAATGGTGTATATTATATTATATTTTATGCCTTTGCACGTACGTACAATAGGCTCGATTTCAAAGTGCTCTTCAAATATTTCTTTCTCTTTCTTTACGCGTGTTTTTAAGTGTGAATTTCTTTTGTTTACGTTAATGTCTGGTTCAGGTTTTGGAATTTTACAATTTGTCTTTAGATATTTTATTTCGATAACCATTTTTATTCTTTATCGACCAATATTGGTAATTATTGTTTACAAAAAATTAATTTCTGTTCAATTTTATTCAATCTCCGTAAAAAAGTTGTTATCGATAATTTACTTACTAAATTCATGACTACAATCCTTTTAGCCACTACAACTAATTTTTATCGATAAGTTATTTCTTCCAAAAATTTGTTTTTGATATCTAATATTTTAGATAGCTTTGAAACGATAGATATTTTGAAGAAAAAAATTTTGTTTTCGATAACTGCATTATTTCCATAAAAAATTTGTTATCGGCAATTTTTTAGTTTATAACTAGTTTTTGCAGACAATTTGTTATCGCTAAAAGTGTTTTTTTAATACATCTTAATGTTTATCGATAAATGCAATAATTTTTTTAAAAATTTCTTTTCGATAACTAATTTACACTAAAGATAGTTTGTTATAGATAATTGGTTTTATTAAAATTGCTATTAACTGAAGACTATTTAATGGAAATTTGTTATCAATTTTGTTATGAGTTTTCTTCATAATAAATTTGTTATCGATATGTAACATTTTTAGAAAAAATTTAATTAACAATTTTTTATAAAAACTTTGTTATCGAAATTAATTTCTTTACAGACTCTGTTATCGATAACTTTTACGATAACTTATTTATAT
Source organism: Sarcophaga rosellei (assembly GCA_930367235.1). Taxonomy (NCBI): domain Eukaryota; kingdom Metazoa; phylum Arthropoda; class Insecta; order Diptera; family Sarcophagidae; genus Sarcophaga; species Sarcophaga rosellei. Next base: position 6,668,318 of record OV884018.1, on the reverse strand, counting down.
AAACAATTTATTATCGATAACTTATATTTTAAAATATTTGTTATGTATGTTTTTTATAAAACCTTTGTTATCGATATTTTATTTCCATAGAGACTCTGTTATCTATGTTATATAAAAACTTTATTATCGATAACTATTTTAAAATATTTGTTATATTTTTCATTAATCATTTGTTATTGAAATTTTATTTCCATAGAAACTTTTGTTATCGATTAATTGTACATTTTTATGAATATAGAAAAGGCTCTACATATTTATTTATAAATAATTACGTCACAGAAGTAGTGTAAAATATTTCTCCTTTAATGTAAATGTGTTTACATACTTTAAAATGTGCATGTGTAGCTGTACACATAACAGTTCATGTGTCTCTGGTTTAGTTTTCTAAAGAGCATTCAGGCATATGCTTGGTCCCTGTGATCATATAGCATAACACCTTAACATTTTAAACAAAAGTCTCTGTATGGATATGCAAGTGTAATTTTTAAATGTATAAGTATGCATTGGTTCAGTTGTTGATGATACTTACATACATAAGAATTGTAAACAATAACAACAATGTACGATTGTTTTGATTCCCATACGTTATTGTACTGTATTGTACTTGTTATTCCTCCCTCTCCCTCACATTTCTCATTGTGTGGTTGAATTACTCTCTACCCTGTCATACATACATGTTAAGTGGTGTGTAGTGTGTGTATTCATTTAATAAATGTACACTTGTTTTTTTGCACTTGACATATTGACCGGTATTATTATTATTGTTATTACAGTTGAAATAATAACAGAGAGAAAAAGGCAATAAAAACCAAACACAACAATAACTCTTTATTCTCTCTCTCTCCTCTCCCTCTCTCTCTCGTATTTATATGTAACCGGTTTAAAATTTATTTTTTATTGTGATTAACTTTGTTGAAGCATTCATCGTAGCCATTGTTTTTCATTCATTCATACATTCATCATGGCTTCGTTATTGTTATTAATTGGTTTCGTTAAGAATGCGAGAGCCAGTGTCGGCATTTTGTAAAAAAACGAAGAGTGAAATTAAGTGAGTGGCGTGTGTGAAAAGAAGTCACATTTTTATTACGGTAGGGTAGTAATGAAATATGGCACAGGGCAAGAAAGCATGCATAAAATTCCTAAGCAATTATAGGTGGAGGAACAAAATTAACCCTCTAAAGTGAAAGGAGAGCTTATAAGTGTTGCGTACTTATGTTTAAGGCATTAATTGCTAAATAATTATTGTAATTACGTACGTTTCAATTACAAAAACATAGAAAAAGATGCAGTTCACGTGTAAAATGTTTAAGTATTTGAAGTATGTAGATCTGATGTAGAACTCATTAGTATTTGATGAATGTCGTTAATTGCCTGGATATGTTTCTTATTCTTTAATTACTAGTTAATATTAATTACATTTTCTGTAATATTTACTTTGACAGTTATCAGTTCATTGACTTTTTTCGTGTTTATAATTGTCAATAGATTTCCGATGAGGTTCGCATTAGTGGTTTTTGCCAAGCCAAGATTTATTATTATCTTCGCGAACAGTTGCCTTAATACTGTGACGAACTTTGTAAGGTATCCCTATAATATCTCCTCTAAGCCTATTGCCCTATAAAATTTCAGGATACTCTTGGGTATCAACAATGATAATTTCCTTCCTAGCACTTTATGCACATCCAGATGTTCCTTTCGGGAATGCATTAATGCCTCTTAAGTTTCAAGAATGTATTCCGATGATTCATTCCTATAGTCTTAGGATCTACATATTGGGCTCGAAACAATCCCCATTCTGTATAAGTATTACCGGAGTCTACAGTGCACTGTTAAAAGACCGCTTAACACCAACTTCTACTCTCCCACGTCTGGGTACGCCATATTCGAAGCCAGCCTCACGCTATTGGCTCGCCTTCTCGTGTATCATTCTTTCGTACTGTGTCAAGGTCGATCTTCTTCCTGCGGAGTACACGTTCAACGTATTTTCTCACAGCGCTCCATTTCACCTCGCTCTTGAGCATTGCGTCCACAATGTTGTCGGGTGTTAATTCACCAATCTGCTCCATCAGCATATTCTTCTCGTCTTGCCATTTCATGCAATGGAAGAATGTATGTTCAGCGTCGTCATTTATTTCCTCGCAATAAATGCAACCAGGGTCGATCACCTTGCCCATGCGGTGTAGATACTGCCGGAAATAACCGTGACCCGAAAGAAACTGTGTCAGGAAGTAGTTAGTTTCACCAAAATTTCTCTGTATCCATGCTTCTATAGATGGAATAAGTCTAGCAGTCCATCTTCCACTTGTTTCTTAGCTCCATCTGCTTTGCCATCGCCGTATTGTTTGCGATCTGACATCTGTCATACTAATGACATGGTTTTTTCCTCTTCGCTTTCCATAATCTTCTTCGCTCAAATGCCAGCAAGTCGATAGGTACCTCACCGGTGATGACGAGGACTGCGGCGCCTGAGACCGTGCGGTAGGCTGAGGCAACTCTTAGTGCCGCTGTTCGTTGCACCGCTGCTACTATTTTCCGCTTAGAAATAACCTCCAGCGCATCTCCCCATATCTCGCTGCCATAAAGCAGTATCGAGTTTGTCGTCGCCATAATCAAATTTCTTTTCGACTGCGTTGGACCGCCGATATTTGCCATCAGTCTGCTCAACATGGCTGTTAGTTTTGCTGCCTTGGTAGCCACATGCTGTATTTGGGCCCATTAATTAAGGCCAAATATCTCAACGCTTTTTTTGTCGTCAGTGACACATCACCTATCTGCATACTTATCTGGAGTGGGAGCTCTAGACCGTGGTCCACGAGCCATATCCACGTCCTTACCATGACTTGATTCAGTTTTCTTCTGGGTTGCGCAAATACACTTTGGTATGAGAAGAGTCTTTGACCCTCATTACCTACGCTTTCAAACATCCTTTCTGAGACAGTCCCATACTTCAATTCTCCAATTTAACCTCATAAAAGCCGAGTGCTTGAATGGTGGCGTGATCTACTGTCAGGAATATGTTACTGCTCGGCGAATTGAAAGCATTTTTCGCATCCATTATGATAACCCCACACTTCTAGTGCAATCGTTGCCACTATTCCAAAAGCGTCGACTGTAAAGCTTGTCAACAGTCATCTGTCGGTATTCTCGCTCGGTTTTTTTAATTGGCTCTGTTAACTGAAATTTCTTTTGGCATAACAATGACCTGTCAGATCTTCATCTTCGGGCCACGTTTCTTTTAGACATTGATAAACGAGGCTCTTAGACCAGCTTATCTTTCCTTCTTGAAGTTTGAACAATTATGAGCACTCTCTTTATTCAAGTAAAAGCAAATTTTCTTCGGAGATGATCTTATTCGCGGCTTTTTCCTTTCATTACTCTTAGTTTACATGTTTTTTATTTTATTTTTTTATTTTTTTCTGAAGCCTTCACACGGTCCTTTATGGGTTAATGCCATATGGGATAAATAAAATCTGGCGCCTTTTATTTGTTTTCTTGAATTTGTTTTCATTTCATTTTATATCTCTTTAATTCTCACATTTTTCTTGCATTGCATTCTCTCTCTCTTGAAGTATGCCTTTCACTTTACGCTCTAACTCTCTTTCAATCTGTCCCACTCACCCATGCTCAATCTGTGTGTGTGTTAATGATTTATTTACGTTTTATCCGTCATAAGCCTTAATAACGGTTATTTTGTTATTTCTTCTTCTTAATTCCTTTAGTCCTCCATTGAAAAGCTACTGTTCGTTGTGTTGTTGTTGTTGTTGTTGTTGCAGTTTCTTTTCATTTGTTTATCAACAAAAAATTCCTTTACAAAACAGTCAGTCAGTCACGTGCATTTATTATTATTCCTACAGCGCATGTTCAATAATAATGATCATTATCATGTTGTTGTCGTTGTTATTGTTGTTGTAGATTTTGTCTTTCATATTATTATTGTTGTCTAATATGCCATGTTTCTTTAACTGTCAGTTGTTATTAAACATTTGCCGGTAACGGAACTAAAATCTCACAATATCGTATTACTTCCGTTAAGTTTTTAGTTTTATTTTCTTCTTAAAAGAATAATTGCATTGAGTTTGAAATAGTGTTACACATACAGAGAGATAAACAGAGAGAGTAGGAGAAAGAGAGCAAGTTTAGTATGTTACTGTGTTGCATTAAATGAATTTCGATTTGTTTTTAAAACGACAGGCTGGGGTTGGAAGTGTAAGTGTAGGTGCAAGTGCAAGTGTTGTATGCATTACATGTATGTATGTATGGGTCTATGTGTGTGTTTATTTTTATTAGAGAGTTTCAAATATTTGTTTTTGTTTTTGGTTATTCGTTAATTTGGCTCGAGTCCAACGGTGTGTTTTTCGTTTCGTTTGCTTTAGTTCTCGTGTCGTTAAAGTTTTAGAATTTTGTTGTTTTTCTTTTGCTGTTCATTTTTAGTCTTGTTGCGTATTTTATCCTGCTGTTACAATTTAGTTCATAACGGTCAATTGAACGAAACGGTCGCTGGTTTTTGTGCTTGCCTTGCATTATTACGTGTAGTTTTGTGAGTCTTTTTATTTGAATTTTCAAATAATTTTTTATAACGGTTCTATGAAATAAAAAAAAAATAAAAAAATTTATTAATAAAATATTTGTTGTTTACTTATTAATAGTAAAATAAATTAAAATTAAATAAATAATACTTCTGAATTTAAAAAAAGGCAGTAAAAGAAAAGAAAATTTTTTAAATTAAAAATATTTTTTTAAATACAAATAAAATTTAAAGCAAAGAAAGAGCAAACAAACGACATGAAAATAATATATTATTTTTTTTAATAAAATTGTGTCGTGTTAAATAAATTTAAATAAAATAAAATAAATCCCATGACCACAACAATTGTTTATAAATGGCATGTAAAATATTATTTATTGTTTTAAATAATTTCTTATTTGATATATAGCTAATTTAATTTAAATTATTATATTTTATCAAAATTATTTTGTCTAAATATTATGTTGTCTAAATATTAAATCCCAAACTCATAATAATTTTGTTCAATTTATAAAAGGTTTATAAATCATAATTTGTATGAAATTTTGTTTCATAAACCCTTTATAAATGAAAAATAATTTAAATAAATGTGGGACTGAAAGTTTAAAATATTAGTTTTAAAATTTATCATGCGTTGAAGGAAAATATTTTATTTTTTATATTTTTTTTTTAATTTCAAATCAAATGAAAAATTACGAAAAAAAAAATAAAAATAAATAATTATTTTTTTTATTAAAACATTAAAAAATCTTCGTTTTAAATTTTGAAAGGCATAACGAATTATAAGATATATAAAAAATACAAAATATTAATTAATTAAAAACAACGATATTAAATATTTTTACATTACAAATAAAAATAACAAAATTTAACAACTAATTTTAAATTAAAAATATTAAAATAAAAATAAAATTTAACAATAATTTTTTATCAATATAAAATTACTAAAAAAAACTGAAAATCAAAAAAAAGCTAAAAAAATTAATCAAAATTGAATTAACAATTAAAAAGAAATGTTATTTGAAAATTTGTACATATGTACATTAGAGCGACTCAAGTTGTATGGAAGCGAAATTCGTGCAAGATGTACCCCCCTCAAAATGAACATTGGTATATTTTATGATGACATTTAAAATATTTCGGCTCCATTTTTGACCTCTCGTGAGCTGGACCATTTTGAAAAAGGGTCTATTTTCCATGTTTTGTCAATTTGAGAATTTGTTTCCTAACCAACATGTACAGTATGGGTGTCATAAGAAAGGTTTTTTCAAGGCGCGTCGAACTGTATATACAATTTGTCCAAGGACAATCATCCATTTCCTTTTTTTAAAGATATTCTGTTAAAAAGAACGGTTTTTGAATTTTTTATTCGGGGTTGTTTGTAATAAAATAACCAAATTAACTCTAATATGATGCCGGATTTAGTTTCTAGATGATGTATGGATGAAAATAGGACTAAAGAAAGAAAAAAAGAAATGATCCACGACTTTTTCTCGGCATATTTTTTTCCCAAATTAAAAAAAGTTATTAAATTTTTTTGTTTATATTCACAAAACTATACTCAAAAAACGCAAATTAGGGCGAATTTCAAAAAAAGCTGAGACCCGTATTTAATTAAATCAACTAAAGATTAAAATATGTTAATTTGGTTTTTTTATTACAAACAACCCTGAAGAAAAAATTCAAAACCCGTTCTTTTTAACAGCATATCATTAAAAAAAAGGACATGGATGATCGTCCTTAGACAAATTGTATATACAGTTGGACGCGCCTTGAAAAAACCTTTCTTATGACACCCATAGTGTATATGTTGGTTAGGAAACAGATTCCCAAATTGGCAAAACATAGAAAAATAGACCCTTTTTCGAAATGGTCCAGCTCACGAGAGGTCAAAGCTGGAGCCGAAATATTTTAAATGTCAACTTAAAAAAGTCCAAGGTTCATTTTTAGGAGGGTACATCGAACACTTTTTTTGGTGAGTCGCTCTAATGTACATACATAACATACATAATTGGCCATTACAACCCTTCAGTCAGGATTACGGTCTAACTTTCTTTAAATCGAATCTTTTTTTTTTATTGCAAAGTAAAATAAAACCCGCATGAAGCTATGTTTGCAATGAAACTTTTGTTTCCTTACAATACTTGCAGTTGGCCATTATGTACGCGTTGTAATGTCTTTCAAAAGACGTCTGCAGGATTGGTTGCAGGAGTTAATCATGTTGAATGGGTTTCTGTACATTTCCGGCGGTATCTAAATGATATGGATACGAATTTTGGTTTTAGTCCCATGGAAAAACTCTTAACGGATTCAAGCCACATGCATTTAATGGTCAATTGACTTTGAAAAAAAAAAGTGAAATTCATCTTCCTGTAAATTTTGCACGCAATAAAGTCAAGACTGGTGGTATTGAGCGGCTCATAGCACAGAATTTTTAAAACCAAATGCCATACATTTCGCAAACTTCAATTGCAAGCCCAAAAAAGTCTGCATCACGCTGCCATTGCGCTCCAGAGGCATTTTCGCAAAAATGTGACATTTTTACAGCATAATGCACCCGAAACAATGATTTTTCTAAGTGAAATATATTTTTCATAATCCCTTCTGGATTCTCCATTAATTTTGGCCCCCGTTCTTCTCCTTTGTATTCTCTACTTTCTACTTTGCAACGTTAATAAGGTGCGTTACAACAAGTTTTTAATGAAAATTTTTTTCAGCGTTGGGAACTCAGTTTTCATTTAATGGTTAGCAGACAAACTTGTCACATTTGGTTCACGAAACGGAGAAGTGATAGGTTACGTTAGGTTAGGCTGGCGCATTACTATTTTAACAGTTCTATGCCTCCGTCCAGAGACTTATTGGTCCATTGTGACATTTCAAAGAAGACAATAGAAGGCAATACCTTCGGCATTACATTGCACAGCACATTGCGATGACGCTCAGGCTTATTCACACCCACAACTATGCACGGGTCTTCAAGTTTGTTTATATTCATGGTAATTTCATGTACAGTAGGTCGACACTGACAATCATAATCACATCGTAATGCTGGCAGAGTGGCCGTGTATGAATCACCACTTTTGTGGTGAAGTTTTAATTTTATTACGCGTTTTTCGACTGTTACACGATAACGTAAAAGGATCGTAAATGGCAAGCCCTTCACTAAATTGATGGCACCTCAGATGAAGGACAATTTGGCGGTTTCGAAACTACAACAACAGCGTATAAACGTTTTCTACTGGATTTGGCTCTGTTTGCACTTCATTTACTTTCGTTTTGGCAACTTCTAGAACTTACGTTTGTTTCATTATTGTTATTATCATTTTTTTTTATTTCGAGGTCGTCTGCTATTAGGGTTGCTACTGTAAATACTTAAATGTAATTAAAGTTTTAAAAGTCAATTTTATTGTAGTTTTGCAAAAATTTCATAACAAAGTAAAATGCTGCCTTTAGTTATGCAGCAAAATTTTGTAAAATTTTCGTAATACACTAAAGTTGTTGCCTGTGCTTAGCCCTCACAGTTATAAGATGTCATATTGAGTGTAATTCTGTGATAATTTTTCTTCTTTTCATTTTACAAAAACAGGGCCTAGGGCCAAAGAATATCAAAAAGCCAGAAATTTGAAAATTTTTTCTAGAGAATAATACAAATTAATTTACTACAGTTACTGGCGATTCTACCTATTGTTTGAACTGTGTTCATAATCCATAATAAATAGAAAGCTTTGCCCACAAAGTGGTTGTTTTTGTTGATTTTTAATGCTTAAATTATAAAAATATCGCCGGTTTAATGCCTTTAAAATTTAGCAAATAGATTTTATTAATTTATTTATTTTTTTATTTTAAATTCCACTTAAAAGTATGCAACATTTTTGTTTACTTAAAAAATCAACGGTAAATATGTGTCCGTATGTGTTGTGAAATTATTTCAACAACTGTTTTAAAAGATTTATGAGAATCTGAATGTTTTCTGAAGTATTCACTTTTTAAATATTTACATCCTTAATGTAGCCAACAATTTAAATACAAAATTTCAAAAGTGTCTGCTTTATTAAATTGAATTTCAAAAAAATGCTTTTATTTCATTTAAAATTTATTTCATTATCAAAAACATTGTTCAAGTAAATCAAAAAGTTCTTTAGGGATTCAACCACCTTAAAGTAGGCAATAGAAAATTATGTTTTTTTATTAAATCGAAGCGGGAAAAAAATTGCATAAAGTCTGCAATTATTGCGAAATATTCTCTAAAGTAATGTGTTTCATAGAAATATTTTAGCACAGGCTTAAAGCCTAAAAGTAGGCTTTTGTAAATTAAAAATAACTCCAGGAATGGAATTTTAAAAGCATTTTGTAACAAAGACACTAAGGTGCCACGTCTGGCCTATTCTTCTGATCTGCAGTTAGCCGGAATATCTCTTTAAAGAATCTGCAGCAATCTAAAATTGTACTTATCTATCTATGAGAAAGTATTTTAATGTATCTTCCTTTGTAATAATCCCCATGGCAGTTCGTAAGGCCGACAATTTCATGTAGAGGACGCTGCAATTTGCATTCAATCAAATTGTTTAACAATTCCCATATAAAATGCCTTAAAGTATGCTTTAGTTTTTAATAAAAGTGCACTCTTAAAACCTTAATTTTAAAGAGCATTGACAGCTAATCACACATGTCTAACAGAAAGGTCATGTTTGCCTTCTACTCGAAAAGGTTTACATTATTAATTTCATTTTCTTTTTAACGCAGCCCTCAAAGAATGCTTTACTTTAGGCGTTTACATTAATTGGCCTAGTTTGGCTTTAAGAATGAATTTATAAGACTTTATAATGTAATTTAACACTTCAAAAGAGATTTTCTTTTAAGCACATGTATCAATAAATAAATAAAGGCTTGCAATATAATGTAAGAACTCCTTAAAATAGACAAAGATTTTTAGTTCAAATACATTTTGTTGATAATGCAAAGTAAGAGGTCTTTAAAAATTATTTTCTTATCACAAAAGAAAATTATGATATAGCTTTTGATTGCTTTGCGGGTAAACACGGTTTAAGTTTTCATATTACTCCTAAAAGTAGACTTTACTTCACAAATTTTTAATTTAAAGCTTTTTTGCATTTGATATCCTTCAGTACATACTGTAAAGAAAATTGATTAAATCTTTAGAAAATTTTTAAAAATAAAAAACTTTGTTTACCTTTTTTTGGCAGAAAGCCTTAAAATATGCTTTAAATTTTTTTATCATAACTAACTGATGAATGTTGATTTCTATTGTCTACTTTTTCCGCATTTCTTTCTAAAATTCCTACATATTTCGTTATAATTTAAATTTACATTTAATTATTAACGGAAAACAAAATTAAACCTGGCATTGTGCTTTACTTTCGAGGAATTTTTATTGACAATTGTTTTCGAATTAAAGGTTTTTCCTTTTCTTGTATTGAATACTACAATATCCATTACATTTTATGAATTACAACGCTTGGCAGCATTCTTTAAAGCATTTATTCTGTATATGTATGTATATGGCCTATGTTCAGGCATTTTTAAAAATTAATGTCAATGGCCTTCACTCTATTACAGTTTAATGCTCCAATAAAGAAATGTTTAAAGAATTTAAGACTAAAAGTTACATTGTATTGATTTAAGAAGGAATTTGGTATGTGAACCTTACAAAGTAGACAGTATGATGCCTTAAGTTAGGCTTCCTTTTGCGGAAGTTTTATTTTTCTTACAATTTGCGTTTTTGTTTTCTTATGTTGGTTTTCAACTACCTTAGTAGGATATTAGCTGCGTAAGCCAAGTTTTTCCCACAAAATAAGCCTACCATCATCAAATCGGATGATTTTGTTGGTCAATTGACGTCTGCAAAATGCGAAATTTATCTTCCAGAAAGTTTTTCTTCTTTTTCTTCTTCAGCGTTGCATTAGTTAATTTTTAGGTGGAAAGGAGAGCAAATCCGATCACATAATAAACCATAAAGTTAGTTGAGATTGGTCTAATTGCTAAGAACGTAATCTTAGTACCTTGCCTGACTTCCTTAAATTTTCTTATTTTTTTTTTTTGTAAACAAATGTTGTGTACACATTTCTTAAGGAAATGAATTCATAAAAGAAATTATATTTATTATTAAGTTTTCCAAAATTATTTTCCTAAATTTTTAAGAATTTATTTCAACACTTGTAAGACAATATGCTTGAGCGGTTTAAGAATTTATTTTATAAGCAAATAATTTCCCAGAAAAAAGGCCACAATATACATGTACAAAATAAATACTCGAAACATTTCTTTAGCCAATGGTTATAAAATATTCTTTAAAGCAATAAAATTACATGTTAAAGTGTATTGTATCATGTTTGCTACTAGGCACCCTAAAAGTAGGCAGTGATTTTTTACTTTAAAGAATTGAAACATGTATTTAACACACACTAAAGTATATCTTCTATTTCTTACTGCATACTTTCCGGTTGATTGATGAGGAACATTATGTTTCTATGAAGATTTGTAAAAACTGTTGCCTACATTTGGGTGTTTTTCCTATTTTATTAAAAACTGTTTTAAGGAATTATTTATTTATTTATACTTAAAATTTAAAATCAAAAACTTTGTGGTAAAATAAACACTAATATTTTTGAGTGACATTTTTTATATACAGCAACTTAAAGTAGACTTTAAATTCCTCTACGTATTAAATTTCTTTGCCTAAATTCCAACCATAAAGTAAATGTAAAAGTAATGTAATGTTCAAACTATGCTTTTGGTGCTAATTTTTTTAAAAGGCAAAGCATTTTAAGATTTAAACGTCTTGTTGACCTAAAAGTAGGCAACAATTTAAAATTATTTGGTTATAGAATTTCATGGTCTCCTTAGAAAGCAAGCATTGTTTTTGAAATGAAACGGATTGGATTTTATTCAATCTATTTATTAAGAACACCTTAAAGTATGTTAAAATAAAGCACCAATCTGAGTGTTTTAAACAGAAAAACTTCTAATTAAAAGATTATAGTTTTGTAGGAGATTGTTTTTCGACTACTACATCAATCCTACGAAGAAATTTTTTGTTTTTTCTAGGGCTGTATGGCCAGAAGTCCACATTCTTCGGCAATATTCGATCTGGTTTTTTTACTTTCTTGAGGTCTGAAGAATTCTTTACTACTGACTAGCACCGTTAACTTTCACTCTCTTTGTGCTTATTTAGTCATTTAGTATGGCAACTTTCACAACTTAGTGTTGATTTGATATTATTATTTTTGTTCATTTCCCTTCTGTCCAACATGATATTGTCGGCATTGTTCATTTTGGTAATGATTGCCTTTGCCTGTAACAGTACCTCGCAGTTAACCTCGAAAGGTTATGGGCAAAAACTGTCCAATTTAGGTACTATGGAACAGCGTTATGTCTGCTCTCTATTTGGGGTAACATTGTTTCTCCTTTTGACTCAATGTTCTATCTATCGACTGTGTTATTTAGGTCCCGTAGCTTAACTGATCCTCAGTTATCTGTTTTTGGGATCTCTTTTGGTTACTGCTCCTCAACTGTCATTTTAATATGGGAGATCCTTGAGCCTTAGCAATATAAGCCACCATATACGACAATGTGATTCTGCCTTCGTGAAGGTTGTAGACTGTAACCACGATGGAGTTTTTTCGGTAGTTTTGTATTAAAACTAGAATCAAATGCGGGTTCAGTTCGTTATTGACTACCCACAATATATGTATTTCTGTGGTACAAACACAATGATGGTGATTATTTCTTTCTTTACATAATGTCCCCTAAAGTAGGCAACTATACAATTTGCTTTAAATATTATAACAATAATTAAAACAGAAAAATTCCATACTTTGATGTTCTCTTAAATATTCCCTCTTTAGTTTTTACAAAAGATCTTAAATACGCATTTAAAAAGAGTTCAAATTACAATTATTTTTTTAACACCTTAACTATTTGCATACTTTTAGGGTTTTAAGCTAAAATTATCAAAAACTTTTTGTTTTAAATAACAATCTCTAACAAATTTGAGAACGTTTTATGAATTAAGCCCACATTTCTTTAAATCAAAGGCTTTACAAAATTTGATTGTATTATAAAAAGTGTAGGCTTACAATGTCTGCCATAAAGTATGCAATACTTTAATTAAGTTTCGTTTAGTTAAAGAAAACGTAATAGAAACTTATTAATTTCAAACAAAAAATAAATACATAAAGACGCCTTTAACACACCAAAAATATAACAAACAAATATTTTTTCTCAGCCTAACAGTAGGCAATATATTTTTCTCATTTCCTTTTGAAATAAAATTACTACACATCATTTTAAATACGCATTTCCTTAACTTTATTTATGTTGTTTACGTTTTATTTATAAACTAAAGTCTTCAGTGTTTTAAGACACCTAAAAATAGGCAACATATAAACAAGAATACAATTTTAAAAGAATATTTCAAGTATGTAGACTGATAAAGATTTTAATTGTATGTATGTATGGTTTTCTGAATGTGCTTCTACTCAATTTATATTTGTCAACTATAGCATACGTAATATGTTAACAAAAATCTTGGCCTACTTTTAGGCTCAATTAATTCTGAAGCTTATGTAAGTGTAACTAAAGTCTCCAATGGTGTGAATTTTATTGTTATAAATTGTTTAAAATACAGGAAAATTACAGATTTCACTCAGATTTCATTTGCTATGGAAAATTCATTTGAAAACGATTCTATTTACTTACTGTCCCCAAAGAGTTGATTTGTTTCCATCATGTCACTGGATAGAAGACCACTTCTATCTCTAAAAAATATTTTTTTCCTCCTTTGTCTTTTTTTCTGTATAATTTTGTCTATTTAGAATCTGTAATTATTTTATTTAATTTTGTTGTTGTTGTTGTCGATTTGTGGTAAGTAATTATACAAATAAATATTATCATTTACCCTAGACTTTTCTTTTTTTCTGTTTTTAATTGATTCAGAGATTTCACCTGCCAGCCTGCCTGTCTGCCTGCTTTGCCTTGCCTTTCTTTTCAATTGTGCTGTTGCCCATTATTATTTCATGTGCCTCTCTGTGTGTGCTGTGACTGATATTGACTGGCTTGTGTTGCTTAAGCTTTTGATATTGAATCAATATGACAATATAGGCCGAGTAAAAACCACATTTTTTAATTAATATTGAAAGTAACAATAACAAAAAAACAAAAAAGTTTATAACAGTTAGGGTCAGATTGTTAGCAGCATTTGGTTTCATGGCAATAGCTATCTGCTTGGTATTGGGTTTCGGCTGGTGATTAGATTTTTCTATTGGGTATGCCTTGCAATTATACCGTAAAGTAAGGTTAGGTTAGCTTAGCTAAGGTGACCGACCTCTCTTGAATTAAGTGGTCTCACTTAGGCTTACAATCAACATTCAATCTGGGTGCCAAATAATCTCTAGAGGAAACCTATCCGATCAGGTCAAGCATGTCAGAGGCCTAACGACTCGGTTCATTTATGATAAGAAAATTCATTTTCCGAAATGCCGTATGCATGCCTATCAAAAGGACAATGGCCCATAAGAATTGCTATTGTGCAATGGACGGCCATAATATTTAAGGACAGCAGTAATTCGGTCCTCTTCTTATCTATACGTGGCCTGTTAGCCCTCCTGTTAAAAAAGAGAAGTGACACATGAGGTGGAAGAAAGTGTCCTCCCTAGACCCATAGCTTCTGCAGAAGTCATTCGTCGGTATCCCAAGTCCAAGTACGTATGCCGACTTACGAAAATTACATTACGCCACTTTCAATATAACAATAACCTGTGTCTAGAAAATTTCGCACTGAGGTCAGACAGCCTATATGAAAGCATAATGTCGAACTCTTTATAAATATTTCACAACTTACTCTGTTTAGCATTTTGGAGCAGACGATATATGTATACCCCAAGGGTATACCTCCACAATTTAAGATCTTAAAACCATATCTTCTGACTATAAAATTGTAAAAAAGAAACTATATTTGGATTTCCAAAGTTTCAGCATGTCCAAAATATAGGTTGGGTCACGATTTAACTGTATTGAGTCTTACTACCAAAACCTTAACTCTGTACTTCAATAGAAAGTTGGAGGACAGCCAATTCTTTGAGCTATAAAGCCCTATGGTCGTTCTCTTTTTAACCTCTCCGTTAAATAATTCTTTCCAAATTAACCCCCAGGTACTTTGTACTAATGAATAAGGAGCACCTGTAGGCGGTCATGGCAATTTTATTAACTCTCAGGGTTTTTGCTAGAAGAATGGTTAGAGGAAGTCGCCGAAGGTTAGGTTAGGTTAGTGTGGTAGCTTCCTACCAGAAGCTCACTTGAGCACGCATAGCGGCCCGTTGTGATGCCACAGGTGAACGCTGTCCCTGTACTGACCAAGTTCCACCAAAATTAGGGAAGAGGAAGAAGTTGGTCAGCGCTAGGGCTGCACATCAAAGGCACGACTACCCTACACCGGAAAACCAGCCAGTCGCCAAAGGAATATTTTGCCATTTTCTGTTTTGTTCGAGATGTCTGAGCTGGGTTTTGAACCACCGGTTCTCGCCTAATAAGCCGAGGCACTATGTACGAGACTATGGAACCTTCTTCTTCTTCCCTTCTATTTAATTTTTATTTCAATTAATTTTGCCGAAAATTTTTTGTAATTTTCTCCAATTTTTTTTTTTATTTGACTATTTTTATGAACCTCCCTAATACGAGTATTGACAATTTTTTTTGTTTCTATAAATAATTTGTGGTGAATGTATCTGTTTTCACACAATTTCATTTAATTAACGTGAGTATTGAAACCGAATTTCCTGGAAAAATAAAGGTAAATAAACCATAAAGGGATTCTAGGCGTATCTAAACGTTTCCAAAACCCCCATTCATATCAAACAAAAATCTAACCAGGCAGGCAGACTGTATTGAAACAAAAACAAATAAAATTTTAAAGGGATGAATAAACACAGTAAAAAATATATAAAAGACCAAAAAGAATAAGAGGGAGAGGGAAAAAGTATTGAGTTAAAATTGTCATCAAGAATTAAAGGGATACTGTGCGTACATGGTACCTTTTCTTTTTTGGCGCTAAAATTTAATGGAGGAGGAGAGAATTTATATAAAAAAAAGTGACTAAATGTCGATTACAAATTCGAGCTGTAGAAATTCAAAAACTTTGGAGTTGGAGATGACATTTTCATCATGTTTTTTGAATTTATAAAAACTAAAAGTTTTCAATCCATTCCCGAAATAACTTATCCAGGCCATAGCGCCAGTGAGATTAAGAACAACAGCGAACATTTTATACTACATGACCATCATCTATCTCCTGTCTACATAGTGGTCGTCCTGCTCAACCGCTAGACTCACCTGGCCCCGGATGGATAGAAGGCGTACAAACCAGTTACTTCGACTTGGTCATCTCAATCACAGTGGCCATGCTTATAGGTCACTGTGTTATGGGTAGACACGCGGAGAGAATGCGGCTCCCATTTAACGACTTCTGCCGTGGGTGCAGATCCGCAGAGGAGGACGAGACTGTTGCTCACTTTCTTTGTCAATGCCCATCTCTTGCGAGATGCAGATATAGGTCGGATATGGATATCGGAGATATGGTCGGAGAGCCAGACCCTGGTCAGCTTGACGAAGCTATCGTCCATTGATGTCAAGGATATAGCCTCGTTTATCAAACTTTCTGGCTGGTTTTCCAGCGTGGGGTAGTCGTGCTTTGGATTTGCAGATCTTGCCCTGACCGACCTCTCCCTCTTGGATTCGGTGGAACTTGGTCAGTACAAGAACTGCGTTCACCTGTGGCATCACAATGGGCCGCTATGAGTGCTCAAGTGAGCTTCTGGTAGGAAGCTACCACACTAACCTAACCTAACCTAACATAGAGGACGTTGTTTCTAATCAACAACTGATGGCAATTCTATTATTCTAGCGCGTTCTAGGCAGAGATTTTTGCTATCTTGTAGTTGCCCTAGTTAATACGGCATGATACTTCGGATGCTCTCATTGGTCCTAAGCTTTCAATCTGGCACATCCACGGACTTGTTGGAAGATGGTCAAGCAGAAGCAACACAAACGCTGGAGGAAGGCGGGAGGATGGTTTTCGATACCATCACGAAAAAACTATAGATGGGTTAGACAAGGATTTCTGGAACTTTAAAAAGGAGGAAGGAACCCATAATAAATAAGTAAAACGTAGGAAATGGAGATGGATCTGCATACTACCAGAAAGAATCCTGAGAGTATAACACGAATAGTACTTGAGTGGAAACCTCAAGGCTCAAAGAAGCCGTGGCAGGTCAAGGAATACCTGGTGAGATTCGATACTCCAAGACCTACTACAGTGCAAGCTTGCTTGCAAGGACAGCCATCTTAAAACAGCAGCCAACCATATAAGATGGAAATGCTTTGTGAAAGCTATATGCTCGCAAGAGAATACTCCTTTAATACCTTGATTAAGTATAAGCCCTTACAGTATTAATTTCCCCTTTACAATTTCTAATTAAAACTGTAATTTATCCCCGGTCTTTTTATGGCTTTATTTGCAAAACTTTTCTGCGTCATAAACAATTGCCATCAAAATCAAATAAAAAAATTAAACAAATTATTGTAATTCATTTTTATTTTCATTTTGTTTAAACAATTCATTTATAAAACTTACACCAGATAAATAGACAGATAACAGCAGATAATAAATTTTACTGTTTTGTTGTTGTTGTTGTTTTTATTGTCTTTTTACAATTTATAAACAAATTGTTGTTGTGTTTCATTGTATTGTTGGCCGTAAATAATGAATTCAAAAACAAAAAAACAGGCAAATAAATATTATTCCACAAAACCGCGGCATAAAAACAAATAAATCAATTAAAAACATTGCAAAATATTTGTAAATAAAAAGGAAGGAAATTTTCAACAAAATTAGATTTAAAATAACATCGCCCCACGTATTGAATTGTTTTGTAACCAAATTTCCACCAACTGGTAATTAAATTGTAGGAAAAAATACAAAAATTTCAATTTTACATAAGACGGACACCTTCCCCCTCCTCCATAATTGTTTATCTGACCGTCATTCCAATAAGGAGCAATATGTACACACTCAATTGCCGAAACGCCTTCAACACTTTAGGTAGGTAGGTTAAAGGATAGGGGACCAAAGATCTCATGCCTATTGGCATAGCACTAACCCACCTTACTTCCTATAGGCAGTCTATGTAAACTTCCGGTCCACTTCTCTGAGACGTGTTATGTATGATATAGTATCATCCCCAAAATATTCTGACCTCGAGCTTACGAAAGCTTGGCAATGACACTCCATCGTTTCTATGTCTTTATCACTTGCCCATCATTCATAATTTTCCACGAGCACGCTAAAATAGTGCAGGTGTTACATGTAAGGCGGAGTATTCCGCTAGTGAGCGTACTCAAGAGTCTCTTTTTCCGATTTAATCGCCATCTCAGCAATTCATATGGTCAGCACTTCCATCTGAAAGGCACTACAATAGCTACCGGATAGTCTTATCGAATGAGCTATGTCTGGCGAATCCGTACGGATGCCTCCACACACAATTCCGCTTAGTTTCGAATCATCCTCGAATGCTCTGCGTGATGCTTTATATCATTTGCCCTTTCCCCTCTATCCGTAATGGATGTTTTGCACTTCCCTAAGAAGTCATTGTGTAATGCATGAATAACGGATATTCGCCCTGATCCAATACACCGCCTAGCATTTATTACTCGGACCTTACCGTGGACGTCTAGTGGGAAGAGACATAAATCATCTCCAGCATCGGCATAGTTGTCTTGTAATGCTTTGATTTGTCATTATCTTTACTCTACAAAGCATCGAGATACCCATTATTTATTCACGCTTTCCCCACCAGACTACCGCCCTATGATAATTCTCAATTAACCTTTTGTTTAATGTTCCAAACGGTATCTACACTTTATTATTTGAATAAATTTCAAACGGATATACTTGTTAAATTATACACTTCCTGTTGCCATTTATTAAAACGTCAATGTTTTTGTAAACGTTACTACGTTGATTAAAAAACGGCAAAAGAAAAAGAAAGAAAAACAAATGGAAGTCACCTGGACATCAATTTGCATTTCATTGCATATTTTAGGGCTTTAACATCAGAAAAAAAAACCCGAAGAATGCAAAGTGAAAAAGCAGATTAAATGAAAAATTAATCGTTTATCGTTTGTAAAATGCCAGATGAATTGTTTATACACTCGCTCACTCACTTGCACTCACTCGTGGGATTAAAAAAAAATAACGAAAAATTGTTTCCAATATGAATGGATGTTGCTGGCGGAAATGGTAATGTAATGATGGCTGGTTGATGGACATGAGAAATTATTTATTCTGTAACGGAAACGAAAACGAAAAAGTGAATTGAAAGAACAGGAGAATTAAAAGTCAAAAAGTGAGCAGAATTGTTAATCGCTTAAGGAAGTCAATTTGTGTAAATGGAATGCCAAATTAAAATATGAATCGTATAGTCAAGGTTATGTTTGGTCTTCTACAATTTAACCGATTTTGAAAGCCTACTTTAAGGCGTTGTGCATTTAATTAACATTTATTTTCGAATTTTTATTTTAATATTGTTTTTATTATGCAATTCACACTCAAAAATAAAAGAAGACTTTTGTTTCTACCTTCTTGTGTAAATTGCAAACAGTTGCAATAAAAAAAACATTTCATTGAATATTCCCTATTTTAAGGGTGATGTTTTAAATTTCATAAATTCATAACTTGTTTGCATATCCAACATATTACAGAAAGTTAGCGTGAGAAAAAAATTAAAACTTAGTGTATACTTTTAGGCACTATATGGTACAAAATATATACATATGTTGCCTATTTTAAGGCCAGGAAACATCTTGGTTTATGTATTCATTCTAGTTATTCATTCTCATCGTCTCTGATTCAACATGCTGCATAGTCTGATGCATGACTCAAATCATTATCTATTACAGTTTCTCAACAGAAGTTTCGATTACCTTCAACCAATTTGATTTGAGAAGAGCCTCCATATCTTTTCTTATCTTTTCATTAAGCATACCTTTCCAAGCATCGGCTTCCACTCTACTGAAGGATTTCTTGTCTCACCAGCGGAAGCTTCAATTCCTCGCGATTTCGGCTGCTTGCTCATTGTAGAGAATTCCTACAAGACCTGTATCCTATCATGGCTTAACCTTATTTTCCTTACCTAATCGGTTTTCCACGTACGGCTCATGGTCAATCAATATCGCTTTCGTCTTGTAAAAATCCAGATTATCTCGTGAACTATTTTAGGAATTTAGATAAACCTCTTTAGGATAAACCTCTAATTTATAATTATACCTTTTAGCTCTTGTTTAGGCAACCGTATTGCATCAATTGCATAATAAATATGGCAATTAAAGCCATAAAGCCTTAAAATAGGCTTTAAATATTTTCCTTTTTTTTAATTTAAAATTCTTTTTAAAATTTTAGCTAGAGCAAAAATAATTTCTCTTATTCATTTGAAATACTTTAAAATATTAAATTTCAGTTTAATTTTAATTTTTTACAAATAATTTTTCTCTTAATTTTTTTCTATTTTTCTGTTGCATATTTAAAGGCTTTATGACCACACAGAAATGCTTAAAAAATAATCAATATGTAGTAAAGCAACATTTTGCCAACCTTGTCCTTGCTTGCGGGGCAGTGGCAGGGGGGTTAGTTCTCCTCATATGATGTTTTATTTATTCAAACTAATGTGTTGTGCACATATTATCCTGAGTATCTGAGTAAAGATGAATCTTTGAATGCAAATTAAACTACAAACTGACTGCACTCACTACTGCACTGTGTTTAAATAAAAATTTTCTTTTTACTATTGTGGGGCATAGGGTTTTCTACCCCCTTCGCATACTTGTGTTTACGGCCTTCTAATGGTCATTATGTAAACTGTATAGACGAGATTATTTTCTATTTTTGCTTTTTGTCTTTTCTTTCTATGAAGGAATTTTGTTGTGTAAACATGTTGGGAATTTCTTTCATGAAGAATTCTCTCCTAAATAACCCAGCAAAGGTTTTAAGAAGCTTTTTGGGCTTCCAGTGTTACTGGATGACCGAAAGAAAGTTCAAACCCTCTAGAAGTTCTCTATCTAAGGTATTCATTCTTCGCCTACCTAGAGCTGATCAATTGTCGTCTAAGATTAGTAGGTGCCTCTGAGCGGCCACTGTCCAAGTGGGGTGAATCGGCCACGCGAAGATACTAAAGGAATTTAGGACTGCTGAAAGCAAGGATTCCAATGTGATGAACTCCAAGACGATGTACAACTGCCGCAGATATCTCAACTAAGTAGCAGATCAGTCCATATCACATGGGTACCACGTCACAGGGATATTCCGGGTAACTGCAGAGCAGGATGCAGGATGAACAGGCGAGATGGAGCATAACAATCGAACTCTTTGATGAACTTTCGACGTTTGGAATCTCTTTAAGAACCTGCAGTCGTGGACTTGCCAATAATAGGTGGAAGGCTTCGGACACTGGCAGAAATGTGCAGAAAATCTGTCCAAGGCTGGATGGGAGACGCGTTGCAACTCTGGGAACTAGGAGATAGATGGAAAACTGTGGTATTACAATTGGGCCTAAGTGTGTTCGTTCAAACTTCTAAACTCCTCGAATGCAATTTTTCTTGTATTGTTGTGAATTCTATTTCCATAAACGTTTACAGCTCTCCAAATCATTGAGAAATTAAATTCTTGATCCCTATTTTTTAAGGAACTTAAAAAAGTTTCATTTTATTTTGCTTCTATTCAAATAGTTTTTCTCCCCGTGGCGTTGCCAACTCGTTTCCTTTTCATTTGCTTTTTTCGTTGCGTTTTTCATGATTTAAATTTTGACAAGTACTTGTCATAGTTATTTCTATTAGAAAATATTTGTTCATTTTAGACAAGGCATACGAGAAGCAGGAGCAGGTATGGGGTTCCATTGTAAAATAAAATTTTTCTTCAACTTTTTCAGTTACTTTGTCTTGCAACAAAAGCTGACTGCATGCCGCCTCTAATGAGGCAGAAAGAGAACAAAAAACAAAAAAGAAAAGGAATCTAAAGAAAATAAACTTAAGCAAAAATGGTAGTAGTTTTTCTATTAAGCATGTCCTAAATGTGTCAAGAAGTTGTAGAGACAGAAGGAATCTAAAGAAATATGATGACAATCATGACAATGATGAAGATTATGCTGCTGCTGCCATTGTGGTACGTGTCGTAGTGGTAAAGGACCATAGGCAAGCATGATTTGTTCCAAAGAAGGTGTATAAAATAAGCCTTAAAGTAGGCTATGCAAATAGAAAGCGTTGCAATGTAGGACAGGGATTTAAAGGAATTAAAAGCGTTTTGTAATGAAAAAAAATTAGAAAAAGTAGTTAGCACACCGTAAAGTCTTTGCTTGTGAATTTATCAAACAATATTAGTAACGTCAAGGAGTTTATACAGTAATCGTTTATACAGTCAAGTGATCGTCAACTCATACTGTACTAAGGATCATACGTAAAACTTTTCATTCTTCCAATAACATATTTTTATAGTTCCCACAAAATGCAGTGTATGAGTAGCGAGCATTAAGTCGCCGGGGTCTAGTAGGTAGTGTGTTGGTTTATTACACGAAAGGCCCGAGTTCGAATCCCAGGTCAGACATCAAAACGAAAAATAGGAAAATATTTCTTCGGCGACTTCCTCTCAGCAGATTTCTGGCAAAAACTCAGAGTAAATCAAATTGCCATGAAAAGCTTCTCAAAAAATCTGTCGTTCGGAGTCGACTTTAAACTGTAGGTCCCGCCACTCATGTATAAAATTTAACGCACACAACATGGGTGGTGTTGAGAAGCTAGGTCGTAATCCTGACTGAAGGGTTGTAATAGCCAATTATGTTATGTGAGTAGCGAGCATTCTGTCAGTATTAGTCGTATAAAGAAAAAACCAAAATAATCAAAAACAATTGTCATTAATTGAAGTCTCCGTTGTCTAGTAGCTTATTAGACTTGAGACCGTGGTTCAAACCACAGTTCAGATATCTTGAACAATGAAAAAAATTAACAAATATAAGTCACGCCACTCATGTATGAAATTTTACACACACAACATAGGTGGTGTGAGAAGCTAGATCGTAATCCTGACTGGAGGGTTGTAATGACCAATTATATACATATGTATGTATATAATCGTTAATTAAAAATATCAAAAAGTGGCTTAAATTTCCTTTTATGAAGGGATTTACTTTTAAAACATTAAAGAAATTAGCCTTAAAGCAGGCAACATAAATAATTAAATGGTCAAACAGTAATATAAACTCCCTCTCTCTCTCTCTCTCACTTTGGTTATGTGTTACTCTCCGTTACTGTACAATATTGTCATCTAAATAAATTGTTTTATGTAAAATATATTTTTTTTAATTCTTAGGAAAAGAATATAAATAACTGTTAATATTCCTTGTCTCTTTTTTTTTGATAAAAATTAAATTTAAATGAAAAAAATTTTCCCCTCCGTTTTTCCATAGAAAATAATTCATTTCGTTTGAAATTGTCACAGCAATGCTAACTTAATGCCAATATATTGCATTTATTAACACATTCAAATGAGATATGCTTATGTTCTCACACACTTGCATATTTATTTATTGCATAAATAAGAGAAAATATCACACAGAATTTGTGCTCTCTAAGCTATAATTTAAAAAAGTTTACAATACGTGTATGTATATATGTGTGTATATGTGTGTTAAAATCTAATAACAAATATGAAAATATCATGCAGCTTAATTTGCTCAAACATATGCATGTAAATATCAGTAACTGGTATTGCTATTGCATGCATGTATGCATGTGTACGTAACGAACAAATGCATTAAAGCATTGCATACGTGGTATGCTATTATAACTATGAACACACGTATTACACTAATATGAACACAATTACTCGTTTAGTAACGTCGTCTAAATACGCATAAATACGCCACTTACTCTTTAATACGTGTAAACCTACTTACACACACACACACACTTTTATGCTTATAACACTTGCGGTTATAAATTCTTGCACACATAAAAATTACACATCACCTCCCCACATGTAATACATAGTTATTAACACTAACACAACAAACTACAGCTCAGCATAAGAGTCATATACATACATAGAGAGCGAGAGAACAAGTGCTTATAAACATAAAAATGGTAAAGGGAACAAATGCAACAACAACATTATACGCCAAAAAGGAAATTATGAAAAAACAACATCTTAAGAGTCATGAGACAAGAGACAAACAAAACAAAAACTCGGGGAAAACCAGAACAAAACAAAACAAACCTTAAAGCACAGTGTTGTGTGACACACATGCATGCTCTTGTTCTCGGTTATATGAAAAGGTCTGAGCATGAGAGAGTGAAAAAAAACACAAGAGTGTAACTACCGTAATAAGCATAACAATAAGGCAGGGATGGTTAATAACAATTACTAAGAATTTCGTTGAAATATATGAAAACAAATAAGACAGTTAGACACACTTGGTACTTTTCTTTGGTAGTCTATTAAAAGAAAGGGTAAAAATAACAGAAGTAACTAACGTAATAAGCAGCATCATGCAATAAGGCAGAAGTGGTGATTAACAATTACTAAGAATTTCTTTTGGTGTAAATACATGTTTGAATATTAAAAAAAGAAATTTTAAATTATTTCGCACGTGAAGAGAAATCCAGAGATGGAAAAGGGTACTTAAAAAATAAAGAAGTTTACAGTCAACCCTCCAATAACGCGGTGAGTGCGTACCGCGTTATATGGAAACCGCGCTGTAAGAAACTCGGATTTCACCGTACAAACCAGGCTAATTCGTAGCGCGTGCTATGGAAACCGCGCTATAAGAAACTCAGAATTAGTACAAATCCCACCATTTGTACCGCGTTATATGGAGACCAAGAAATACAAAAGGCAAGATAAATTATAAATTATTTTTATTGAATTCAAGAGTTCATATAAACTAAAAGACTGCAAGGAACTTATGGGATGTTATTGAACGGAAACCGCGCTGTAAGAGTACCGCGTTATAGGAGGGCTCCACGTTATAGGAAACCCGCGTTTTGAAAGTTCCGCGTTATAGGAGGGCTGTCGCAATTTCAGCCCCGCGTTATATGGAAACCGCGTTCTGAGAGTACCGCGTTATAGGAGGGTTTACTGTATTTACATTTCTTTCTTCATTACCCGGCTAACAAGACGACAAAGTTGAAAGTATAAAGCCTTAGGTTAACACGTTCACGCCGGCGATTTAATTCATGCTTGTCTCCTACGGGCGGCTGTTATATTTATAAGACGTTATTAATAATAATTGTTATTAACAATAAATGCTCTTAAGATAACGTGACTCTCAGGTATTTTTTCAACATCCGAAGTGTTAAAGATCTAAATATTTGGTATTACGTATCGTCTAATAACTTGATCAATTGCAGTTTAGTGCGGGCCACCGGTGGTACGCGCCGTCGTGAACGTGTTAATCCTTAATAGTCTAATGCATGACTCAGATCTTCTGTTTTTGTAATTTCTTATAATAAGTTTTGATTGCCTCAAATCCACGTGGTTAGAGAGGATTTTTGCATCTCTTTAGCTTCTCTTTCGTAGAGTATACTTTTCGAGACATCCGTTCCCACTCTACAGAAGGTTTCTGGCCCCATCAGCGGCTTGGATGCTACTCTCCTCTCCAGCTCGTCTGCTTGCTTATTGCCCTGGATTTCCATTATGACCATACCCTTATTCTGCGTACCTAGCCAACAGACAGCTCCATACTATTTTAAATTAAACTTCATTAAAACCTGGGGTTAATCCCAGGAATTTTACCCTTTACTAATCAATCCAAGACAATAGAGTACCAAATAGGAATTAGCCAGCTAAGCAGCTACTACTTCCAAGGAACTCTTATTCCCCGATCATCAGTCCCTGATAAATAATTAAAAATAATTATCATCCAACCAATATACGTGGATGGGTTTTGTGGGTGTTCATCAACTCTGCAGATCTTTTGTTTACTTAATTGGTCTTTACAACCCTTTAGTTAGGATTGCGGTCTAGGTTTTGACACTAACCATGATTGGCGGGGCTTTCAATTTAAAGTCGACTCTACCATACGGATTAGACTCATGTTTGCTTAAATTATTCTTGCCAGAACTATCGAGGACAAGGTCCCACCAAACTGATTCTACTGTAAAAGTATGAGCCTAGTAGACTTGCAAAAAATCCACAAAATAATGTGGAGAGGCCAACGTAAATCACTTCATGTAACCCTCGAAATATCATTTCGCATGTTCTCTCATACGAATTCCTCCAGTTGAGTAAGGAAAAATTCGTTGAGCACTCGCGCGCTCACAGTAATCATTTGGGCGGTGAAGTTTTCTCAAAAATAGAGCCCTCTGAAGGTTCCAGCTATTAAACCTCACATACATAATTGGTCAGTACAACCCTTCAGACAGGATTACGACCTAGTTTCTCACACCACTTATGTTGTGTGTGTTAATTTTATACGTGAGTGGCGGGACCTACAGTTTAAAGTCGACTCCAAATGACAGATGTTTGAGAAACTTTTCATGACAATTATATTTACTCTGAGTTTTTGCCAAAATCTGCTGGGGCTCGAACCCTGGCTTTTCGTCTAATAAGCCAACACACTACCTACTAGACTAAGGCGGCTTCAACCTCACCATACATTAAATTTGGGTGCATGTACTGAGACGGTTCGTGCCTGTACTCATATTATTGACTACCCAGAAGCGATAATTTTGTTATTCACGTAGCCATAAAGATTGAAATGGATCTGAGTGAGCCTCGTGATTTAGGCAGGTTACTTACTCTTAAGCCTGGCATTCAATTGGACGTTGATTGATCGATATCCCACTGTCCTTTGAGACATCTCAGACAGGTCAAAATGTTATTCCGGTCAACTACAGAGCAAACCAGTTGCTTAGACATGGCATTAGAGTATCTTATTGAAAACAAGTCTTATAATAAGCTTTAAAAGCATTAGAAACTGCCATCCCCGACCTAATTATATTACGTGCATGCAAGGGAAATTATGTAAACAAGACCTCTAGTACTCTCTCATGTACGACAGATCATAAAACGAATGCAAACAGAGAGCAATACTAAACATAAAAATAAAGTTAATGATCTGGTTGAGTGAGTACTCTCTCGCCTAATTGTAATATAAAGTCAGTGTGTTTGTGTATTTTCTTTAAACTAAACTGTTCGTTGAAGAAAAGAGAGGCGGGATCTTTAATGAGATTTTGTGAGAGACCTATGAACACTGTTAAAAGGATATTGAAAGAGAAATTGAATTTTTTGTTTTTGGGTTAATTATTATGTATTGAAATTTGTGTTTCTGTTGTTATAGTTGTTATAGTTTCTCAGCAACCATTACTTTTATTTGAATTTAATACAGCAGCTGTAACACTGCGGCAGTGTAGAGGAGAGTAGGGAAAAAAAAGACTTGATATGAGTTGAGTGTTAGAAAACAGTAGTTTGGTTATGAAAAGGCGAGCGTAAATAAAACATTTTTTTTTGTTTAACCACCCCTATATGAAACAACGTCTTTCTCTCTTTCTTTTGGAAAACTTTATTTATGAATATTGTGCTCGAGAGTGGGTCTATAAACATGTGTAAGAGTATGTATGCATATGTATGTATGTGTTGCTCTCTGTAGTACTTTAACAAAGTGAAAGTACTTGCCAGTAGATAGAAGAATAAAAAAAAAAACAAAATTTTTTCTCGTCAGCATCGTCATCATCACTCAAGGATAAGCAGCAGTGCTCTTCCTGACATTGCAATTCTATTGTTCAAACACTTATTCATATATGTAGACATAAACACACACACGTACATACATATATACGTAAATATAAACTCAAGTATTGAGTGCATATATGGAGAATATGTAACACATGCAATGGTGGGTGCCTGCATGAAACGTGGGTCGTAGTTGCTTTTTTGTGATTTCTGTGGACTTTATACAATACAATGACATTTAGTAGATTGTGTTGTATTTCTTATGCATAAATAAGCAAGTTGAAAAAGAAATATACACACAGAAAGAGAGAGAGAATGATTGAGAGGGACAGAAAGAGAGAAGGGAAAACTAACGTTTTCGTATATTTTGTTTACTATACTTTGTCACACATGGACGACAAATGAAATGACATTAGAACGGAACTTTGAAGAAATAATAAAAGAAAACAAGTTTTATAAAGAAAAAATAATGAAAGAGAGAGAGAGAGAGAGCGAAAGAGAGGTATGGATAGCTATAGGCAGCAGGAGATGGGTGTATAAACAGTATTTTTTCAAGTTCGGTCATGTGTGTATTAATTGTTGTTGTTTTTAGTTTACCTTTTTTCTTTTCCTCTCTCTCCCTCTCTTATACATTCACACACGTAATGTTAAACATTATTCAACAAATGACTTGTTGTTGCAATTAAAGCAGCTGGTTTGACTTGTTTATCAAACAGTAAACCCTCTAACTACATATTCGCCTAAAAATAGGCAATCTTTTGAAATGAAAATTATTTTCACAAACCTTTTACTGTTCGTTTTAATTTAATATTACATGTGAACTTTTTTTTTTATTTTCTGTGCACATTTGAACGTTAAATAAAACATCTCCTCAGCATCTTTCAATATTTTTTTCTTTTTTGTACCTCATTTAAGTTGTCAACAAGTTTTTTTTTTTAGTTGTTTTCCCATTCTTTTCTTATTTCCTATTTAGCATACAATAAATGATAATCGTAAACACACTTTGGAAAAAAGTTTTCTCATTATTTTTTTGAAGATTTACCAGAGAAATTCAATAGGTAAATACTAAAACGTTTCAAAAAAATAAGAATTTTAAAAACTGTTTGTTATAAGTTTTAGAATTCAGCTAGCTGAATAGCTTTTCTAAGTAGTGATTTGGAAAAATATGAAATTAAAAATATAAATTAAATTAAATGTACGTTATTCAGCTAGCTGAATAGCTTTTTAACTTGTTATTATTTAAAATATTAAGTTTCAAGTATAAATCAAATAGAATTTTAACTATTCAGCTGGCTGAATAGCTTTTTAAGGTTGACCTTAGGCGAAGCATCGAGTTGGAAGTATAAATCATATATAATTTTAAATATTCAGCTAGCTGAATAGCTTTTCTAGGCCATACTTAAGAAAAATATTGAACCTAGAATTTCAGTTAAATGAAATGAAAGCTATTCAGCTTGCTGAATATCTTTTTTGAATAGTTATTAGTGAAAATGTTGTCATAGCTCCTGAGCTTAAAAGAAATTTAAGTTATTCAACTAGCTGAATAACATTAAAATTAGTTTCTTGCTAATTGCTTAAGCCAAGAATTCAATATAAATAAATTTTGTGTAATTCAGCTAGCTGAATTGCTTAACAGAACAAAAAGAAATCAAAACTAAGCAGCTAGTTCAATAACTTTTCTTAGCAGTTATTGCCATGCATTTTAAGTTAAACTAGCAACTAACTGAAATTAAAGCTATTCATCTATGTAGCTGAATAGCATTGAAATAAGTTATTTAATATATTTTTTAAACTTAAAACTATATTTAAGTAAAAAGTGCCCTATTCAGCTAGCTGAATTAGATAAAAATAAGTAATTTTATATATTTTTTTAATTGAAATAGAATATAAGTAAAAAATGGTGTATTCAGCTAGCTGAATTACAAAAAAATAAGTTATTTAATACATTTTTGTACCCAAAAACAAAACTGAGGTAAAAGTAACTCTATTCAGCTAGCTGAATTGCATAAAAATAAGTTTTTTGCAATATTTATTTAAGCAAGCAAGCAAAAGAAATTATAATTTCATTACTTTTTATTTCTCTAATGTTATTTTTGTAATAATATTTTCACCCCAAGCGATAGTTACAAAAAGAAAACTTTCAAATTACATTCAAACTGCTAACAATACCAATACACCCACCTACCTCCCTCCTCCACTCACAGTATTTATTTGGCAACTTGTTAAACTGCATTGTTTTTTTAACTCTCTTTTCTTTTCTTTACAGTTCATGAAATGGAAACAACATATTGTTGACTTGCCGTCGGCATTAACTTAAAGCAAAGAAACGCTAAGAACAGCTACAGAAATATCGCAGATAATTGTAAGCAATTGAAGCTAAAATTGTATCAAGTTTAGCTGCCAGCAAGAAAAAAAAATAAGAAGAAAAGGTAAGTGAATAAGTTGATTTAACAAAGGAAATTAGTTCATATTTGTAACAGTTTTACTTTGGCAGTTAATTTAATGCTGAATTTGTAAACCTCAACAATAACTTTCCAAACCTTTAAATACTATAAAATAGCCTCCTAAATATATGCTTCAATTTCCACGCCTCAGATTTAAATTTTTATTTCATTTTACTTGCTTGTGGTTTGAATAAAATCTGTCATATTGCTCGAATTTTTTGCAGAGCCTTCAATTTATTATATTTAGCTGTAACTAATGCAGTATACCCTCTAAAATATGCAATGATTTTTTAAACAGTATTACAGCCAAAAGTAGGCTATATAGTGAGGAAAAATTAGCATATATATTAAAATGCAATGAATTTTATAGAGCTACTGTAAAAGGTGCAATAAATTGGGCTTAATATGAATAGATTTTGAAGATTTATAACTAACGCCTTAAAATATAATTTAAAAATTTAGTTTTATTTAATTTTTTAAAGATATGCTTTAAATTTAAACACTTTTTTAGAAAGTGAAAGTTTAATTATGTAGGAAACTATTGTTATCGAAGTATTTTCTAAAAATACTCCTCTAAAACAATAATAGAATACTGAAATCGTTGAAATTTTAATTCTGTACACAATTTAAATAATCAATAAATTTTTTATTGAAATTGTTTGTTGTCTATAAAATTTTTTTGCAAAAATTTAATGTTATCGAAAAAGTTATCGAAAAGTTTTGTATAGAAAATTAAAATAATCGATAAAATAACTGACATATAAGAAAATTTAATGTTATCAAAAAAGTTGTCGATAAATTTTGCACAGAAAATTTTCTCATTTTCAAATAACCAACACATATACATATACATTTTTTGTTATCGATAAATATTTATTTATTGTTAAATTTTCTATAGATTATTTTGTTATCAATATATTTTCTACAGAAATTATTTGTTATCGACAAATTTGTTATAGAAATTTTTTGTTATCGATAAAGTTCTATAAAACCTTTTTGTTGTCGATAAATATTACATTAAAAATTCTTGTTATCTATAAATTTTAAATACAAAAATTCAAACAATCGATTAATTTTCTAATGATCTTTATGTCGATTAGAAATTTTATGTCATCGAAAAATTTAGTATATCTCTAGTCATTTGAATGGTCATCCTATTGTATTTCTCTTCTATCCTCTTCTAAGTCCTGCTGAATGCACTATTTTTTGTGCAATCTTCTATATAAACGGTTACAAATTGTTGGCATCCATCTTAATTGAAACTCTGTACAGTTTTTCCAAGCTTTGGTTATTCTGAGGTAATTTCCATTACTGCCATTCTTCTTTTGCCATTACCTTTAAGTATTGAAAAAATAAATAGTAAATATTGCGTGGCTTAATATTTAAATATTTTTTTTATAGCCTTAAAATATGCTACAGAAGTTCTTAGTTTTTCTAAATTTCTTTCTTAATTATTGTTTACAAAGATTTTTTTCTGAAACTTGTTTGTTCAAAGAGCATGTTGCATAACATATGTTTTAGCCCTTAGGCCTTTTCTATTAGACTAAATTTTAATTACAGCCTTAACTTATACTTTAAATTATTGTATGCTTAATATGCTTGACTAACACCTGATCTTATGCTTGTATAATTTTACAATTATTCTATAACTTAAGGGTGAAATGAATAAATGAATGAACAAATGAATGCTCTTAACAAAACATATGTATGTATAACTAGCTATTATTAAAGCATATATTAAGGCTTAAATATTAAAATAATATACTTTAAAAGCGTAATATAGAAGGGATATGAAATAGTTGAGTAAACAAATCATCAATTTTCATGGTAAACTGTATAATATTAAAACAATTTTTAGATGAATTGATGATAAATGGAAAATTTTATGAAAAATTGTTGCATACTTTTGGGTGTTAAATAAATTTTATGGGTGTTTTATAAAAAAAATCTTATATGAGAAGACTTTTGGAGATAGCATGACATTACGTATGATGTTTACATGGAAAATAATTAAAATTAGTCATACGCTCGGTACAAAAATTAGAAAATTCTAATTATCGAAAAATTTTCCGTAGTAAATTGTAGTTATCGAATATAAAAAATACACATAATAAATTCTTAACAATTACGAACAACACCAGTAGTTAAACAATTTTATTGCCCCCCCACTGGGTATTTAATAGATTTTTCTATGCAACCCTTATCCGGATACCCTTCCCTTCATTTACCCTTGTATGGAATTTACCAAGCAATTACCACACTTTATAAATTGTTATTGCATAGATTGTCTGTCGCTCTGAAAACAGGCCAGGGCCCTCTTCAATAAGTCTCCAGTCAACTATCATTGAAAACGGCAAATAAAAGTGTTTCAATTCACAATAGAAACTAAAAATAATAAAAAAGAGATGAACAACTGCCAAGACAATTAAAAAAATGCAAAATAAAAATGAATATCGATAATAAATTTCCTAGAGAACAATAATTACTGCCACCAGGAGTCAAATCAATTTAAAATAATTGTTAACAATTAAACATTTCTTTTTCTTCTCCTTGTTCTGCTCTATAGCTGACCTTCCACTATTGACAGGATAATTAAAATGTGAAGAAAATTACAAAAAAGAAAAAATAATAATTCTGATAAAAGGGTGTACCTCCCTACTGAGTGAGATATGTTGACCTTTAGACATTTGTGGCGATTAACAATGCGTTTATTGGATTTCTGCCTGCCTTAGAGCATCTTGCCAGTTGATCGTACTAGGCGATGGCAGAGCTTCCACGATTTGGTCCTTCCAAATCAAACAAGATCGGCCTCTACGTCGACTTAGTTTATCCTTGAATTAAACATCTGTCTCGCCAAAATATCCTCTTCAAATCGAACGACATGGCACTTACGTTAATCTTTGCATTAAATATCCGTCTCGTTGAAATATCTTTTTCAAATCGAACGACATGGCCGAATCAGCGTAATCGCTAGATATTAATGGCCTGCACAACATCCAAATCGTTGAGGAGCCCATTATTGGATGATTGCCAACTCGTACTGGACCGTATTGCAGCATCGGTGCTTAGTAGTGTCCATGCTTCTGCGCCCTAAAAAAAGCGTAGGGAGGATGAGCGACTTGTAGAGTAAAAATTTCGCCACACAAGAGAGGTCTCTGCTACTCAATTATCTATTGAGATCATAATAGCGCCTGTAGGCAAGAGTGATATCCAGACTGATAACATTTTTACTAGTAACTGCGGTGCCAAGATAAACAAATTCATTGACACCAAGGAAAGCATGGTTATAGGCCGTAATCTGGAATTCAATACTACGCATGTCCCTACTTGTCGACAAAATAGTCTTTTTTTTTTCTTCATTTACTGCTAAATCCATCTTTACCGACTACCGACAGAAAAACCTTATATCCCTGTAGTTGAGGCTTAGCATGGGTCTCCCTTTTTCACTGACTGCAATCGTTGGGAATACCTTTCCCTATCCATATTTTGTAAATAAGCTGATGCATGCACCCTACCAGCTCATTGCTTCCGATTCGCAGGACAGGTCATCAGGAAGATTATTGATCTCTTCATGGCTGGGTGTCAAAATCTAGCATTATCAATTGTGTTTGGTCTAGAAATCGAAAATTTGGCTTACAAAAATCAAATTTCGCTCAAAGTTCTGCTATTATTTTGTTCTCCACTTTATGTACAACACATTTGACAACAATTTTGCATAATCATGCGTAATAAACACCAAGGCACACAACCGTTATTTACGTTCTCTCATATTTAACCACATATTAGGACTCTATAATCTCATACATATGCACTCATACGAACAAAAATATATTGTGTACATCGTACACCGTATAATGGCTGTTACACTAAAACCATAGAAAAAAAATGCAAACCAATAACCACACACGACAAACTGTTGTAATGGTATTTGTGTAACATCAAAAATGAGACTTAAAGACCAAAAGATTAAAAGATAAATAAAGAGCAAAAATACTTAAAGAGCAATAGATTTGGCACAACATACATGTATCAATGGCTGTAGTTAAACACATACACACGAACACACTCATTTAGGCTTTACCATATAAGACTCATATTTACGCTCTCCCAAACACTTTGTTTAGCGGTTGTTCAAGTAAAGCCACAGAAAAAAGAAAAAGAATTGAACACAGTAACCCACCCAATGCTTATATTGTAATGGTGACTCTGAGAGTAAAAATATCGCGAGTATGGATATGAGAGCGAAGGAAAATTACGGTATATTGATGGTACACATAAGTATGTTTGTATTGCTGCTTACATTGACAGTGTTATTAAAATTCACAATAAATGCGTAATATTGTCTGAGCAATCATGTATGGTGTTAAAAGAGAGCAAAGAGAAAGAGGATTAACATTAAACCCTGAATAATACAACAATTGTTATTGTTCATATGCAAGCTTGTGTGTGTGTTGTGTTATAATGTTGGCAAATGAATGAGAGATTAAGTGTTTTAAATTAAGGCTGTCGCGGAAAGAAAGGAAAGCGAAGAGAGTGAGAGAAGTATTATCTGTTATCATGTAGACTTTTTGGTAGCTTTTAAGTGAATGATTTTATTATGCCGCCTGTAATTGTGTGTTGTGGTTTGCTTAAAGGGTTGAAATATTTAAATGCATAAGTGCTGATATAATGCACATGACTGTTGTTATGTGTTTGTGTGGGTAAATATGAATTGTTTGCATAGAATTCAGCAACAATATATGTTGTTACAATATAATTTTATAGGTGTATATGTCTGATTGGACACTCTGTCCTTGATAGCGATAATTGTTGTGCTCTTATTTTTTTTGGTTAATTATTTGCCTTGTAAATGAGCACACACTAATACACACATGTGTGTGCCAACATGCGAAAGAGTAGGAGAAGAGTTTTATGCCTGAGACCACTACTGTTTATGATACAAAAATTTTCAAACACTTACATGTTTTTCCTGTTGTTCGTATTTTGTGGTTGGATTAGTGCGAGCGTGTATGGTTATTTGCTCCTATGTATTTTAGCCTTAAAATATGCACGTGTTATTTTGTGAGAATAATCCTTAACAAATTTAAAAATTAATTTAAAACGTTTGTAAAGCAATTTCCGCCTTAAAAACGGACATTTATTAAATTTTAATACAAAATTGCAACAGTTAACCCGGTATTTTGTAATGGAAAATTAATTATTTTTTTGGGAGTATCCTCGAAAAATAAATAAATTATAATTGCTTACTATTATTACAATAAGTACGATTCTTTTGTAATAATACATGCAATTGAAAAGTTTTTGGAAAATAATAATTCAAGGTTTAATTTGATAAACACCAAATGAAAATTTTTTAAATAAAGAAACAGAAATTTAAATAATAATTTTTCTATAGAAAATTATTGTTATCGAAAAACTTTCTAAAGAAAATTATTGTTATCGAAATATTTTCTATAGAAAATTATTGTTATCGAAAAACTTTCTAAAGAAAATTATTGTTATCGAAAAACTTTCTAAAGAAAATTATTGTTATCGAAATATTTTCTATAGAAAATTATTGTTATCGAAAAACTTTCTAAAGAAAATTATTGTTATCGAAAAACTTTCTATAAAAAATTATTGTTATCGATAAATATTCTATAGAGATGTGTTGTAATCGAAAATTTTTCTAAAGAAAAATATTGACATCGAAAACCTTTCTATAGAAAATAATTGTTATCGAAAAACTTTCTGTAGAAAATTATTGTTATCGATAAATTTTCTATAGAGATGTGTTGTAATGGAAAATTTTTCTT
Organism: Sarcophaga rosellei; assembly: GCA_930367235.1. Taxonomy (NCBI): domain Eukaryota; kingdom Metazoa; phylum Arthropoda; class Insecta; order Diptera; family Sarcophagidae; genus Sarcophaga; species Sarcophaga rosellei. Next base: position 6,632,768 of record OV884018.1, on the reverse strand, counting down.
AAGAAAAATATTGATATCGAAAACATTTCTATAGAAAATTGTTGTTATCGCAAACTTTCTATAAAAAATGTTTGTTATTGAAAAACTTTCTATATAAAATTGTTGTAATCGAAATTTTTCTATACAAAAATTTTGTTATCGAAAAACTTTAAATAGAAAATTGTTGTAATCGAAATTTTTCTATTCAAAAATTTTGTTATCGAAAAACTTTCTATAGAAAATTGTTGTAATCGAATATTTTTCTATAGAAAAATATAGTTATGGAAAAAATTTTTCTATTCAAAAATATTGTTATCGGTAAATTTTCTATAAAAATTATTATCGAAAGTTGGTGTATAGTCTAGTTATCGAATTTGGTATATAAAATTTTCCATACGTAAATTATTGTTGTCAGGAAGTGTGTTATAAATGTTATGACATAAAATTTTCTCTAGAATTGTATGGGAAATTTAATCAAATATGTATGTTCATACAAGAGCTTATACATACATATGTGTTTAAATTATTTTTTTTATTTCCGTTATATTTCTATTCTATATTTCCGTTAAAACGCAATTGAATATATGCGTTGCAATTTATTTAGAATTTCTGTTGGTAGAGTTTCTTGACTATGTACAGTACAAGGCAATCTCTCCCCTTCATTTCAATCACAAGTTGTTTAAAGGTGTCTTACCCATTGAGTTTTCCAAGTATTGTGAGTGTCTGGGTATTTTTTTGCAATTTCCAATTGTACACTCCATTAAACAGTGAAGAGAGACTGTGTATTGGAATATGTATTCTGCGTGTACGAGTATATCCTGTTTGGATTTGATTATAAATCATTATGACTTATTTTAAGAATGACTTTTTTCTATTTGCTTGGTGTTGTTAAAACTACTGTAGATTGTCGGTAACTAACAGGAATAACGAACAAACCTGAAATAATCGAAAAATTATATCACTATGCATTCATGTCATGTACTTGTACTTGGGCTTCATTCACTTTATTCACTTACTGTGTAAAGAATGCAAAAGAATATCAATTCTGTAGTGGAAATAATCACTGTTTTATGCTCACTCAACCACATCATAAAAATATTGAAATCATTCACAAAGAATTCTCTTTAAAATTCATTGTGAAACAAACAGTTTTCTCTTGATGGCAACAGTTTTCCCATAGAAAACTAGTTAAGGGTGCCAGTTTACCTGTCATACTCAATATTTAAACTTCAGTTGAAAATGACAAGTATTTTCTAAATGTCTTGAGTAACAACTAAATATCATATACAAAATAAATATTCTTCTTCTTACCATGAATTGTTAATAATTCCGTTAGTATTTGTCAAAGGCATTGATTTGTTTTATGCAACGCAATGAATCTGAGTTTTATTTTCTCATGTATTTTTCCATCTAATCTATTGTATTCTATTATTGAATAAATAAGAATTGTTTAAAATAAAATGAATTATAGCATTATGGCAATTGTTATCGATATCTGTTCTAGGCATAAAAACATTACTAAACAGCTCTAGTAAGATTTTATTGTTTGCATAAGCAACAGTAGGCTTCGAATTGTATGTTTTAAATGATAAAAAATAAACAAAGTATGCATAAGGCTTAAACAAAAAAGTTCTACAACATTTAAACCATGCAAGGACAAAGTTAAATTTAAAACAATAACTTTAACAAATGAAATTTTCTAAAAACAAAGATTTTCTGTAGGAAATTTTTCGATAACTAGAATTTTCTATAAATAACTTTTCGATAACTAGAATTTTCTATAAATAACATATATACTTACATATGTATATGTATACATATATATTATTATATAACTTTCTAAAGAAAAGTTTTCGATAACTATAATTGTCTATAGAAAACTTTTCGATAACTACAATTTTCGATGGAAAAGTTTTCGATAACTACAATTTTCGATAGAAAAGTTTGCGATAACTAAAATTTTCGATAACTATAATTTTCGATAACTACATTTTCCTATAGATAACTTGGGATAACTACATTTTTCTATAGATAACTTTTTGATAACTAAAATTTTCAATAGGTAAATTTTCGATAACTAGAGTTCTCTATAGATAACTTTTCGATAACTAAAATTTTCTATAGATAACTTTTCGATAACTAAAATTTTCGATAGAAAACTTTGCGATAGCTACTACTTTCGATAACTACAATTTTCGATAGAAAAGTTTATTATAACTACAATTTTCGATAACTACAATTTTCGATAGAAAAGTTTTCGATAACTACAATTTTGGATAGAAAAATTTTCGATAACTACATTTTCCTACAGATAACTTTTCGATAACTACATTTTTCTATAGATAACTTTTTAATAACTAAAATTTTCAATAGGTAACTTTTCAATAACTAGAATTCTCTATAGATAACTTTTCGATAACTGGAATTTTCTATAAATAACATATATACTTATGTACATATATGTATGTATAATAATATATATTATTATTATATAACTTTCTATAGAAAAATTTTCGATAACTATAATTTTCTATAGACAATTTTTTGATAACTACAATTTTGGATAGAAAAGTTTGCGTTAACTAAAATTTTCGATAACTATAATTTTCGATAGAAAATTTTTCGATAACTAAATTTTTCTATCGATAACTTTTCGATAACTAGAATTTTCAATACCTAACTTTTCAATAACTAGAATTCCCTATAGATAACTTTCTTGATAACTAGAATTTTCTATAGATAACTTTTCGATAGCCAGAATTTTCTGTAGATAACTTTTCGATAACAACAATTATTTTTGGATAACTTTTTGATAACAACAATTTTCTTTAAAATGTATCGATTATTTGTACTTTTTACTGAAATGCATAGATTTGTTTTCCAAAAGATCTTTCGATTACATAAGTTTTCTAAAGAAAATGTTGCAAAAATAAAAAATAACGTTATCGAATACTTAAGTTTAATATGAGTATCTTGTATCGTATGAAAATTTTTCGGAAATTTTATTGCTTTTTATGATTACGAAATTTATTTATTACATATTTCAATATTCTTTTGAAAATTCTTAACGATTACAAAAATAGAAATTAGAAAAATATTAAATTCTTTAGATTTTTTGCTTTAAATTTTCTACAGAAATTATTTTCCATAAGCTGGTACAATTCCATTTATTTCGAATTTAAATTCGAGTTTCTCTTGTGTTTCATAATTTCCCTTTAATGCGCCTTAAATGCGGTTGTGATTATACAACACAGTTACAAAAACAACAACAACAACTACTACAGCCAACTAAAAATTCTATTTTATGCACAAAATCCTCAGAAATTCATGTGTCTTCTCTACTACCGCAAATACTTTTAGGATCACATGCTCACACACACTGCCTCTCTCTCTCCCTCTTTTTCAAGACACACACATATTTACGCCCAAATGCATTCTCCCACATTTATTTATATAGAAAAAACAGAAACGAATTATGAAATAGAGATGAAGATTTATTTATAGTCACACAGTATAAATTACATTATAATGCATGAACATATGAACGTATGTACGAGTATGTATGCAAGGATATGTAACACAGTGAAATATTTAACACAGAGAGTAGCAGTTTATGAATAAAGAGAAGATCTGTTATAAAGCGGTAAGACTGTTGTGTATAACAGTTGTTATAAACAAGTTATGATTTTATTAGTTGCTTATGGGTGAGTGAAATAGTGTGTGTATATGTATGTGTGTGTGTGTTGTATTACAGTGCAAATAAATTTATTTATCTCCCTCTCTCACTTTCTGTCGTTTAGTAAGCTAAGAAGGTTTATGGCTGTGGTATATTGTTAAGCAGTGTGGTTTTTTGCAAAAATGCCTGTGTATGTGTGTTGTGCTGTTAAGTTGCAAGCTTGACAGTTATGCATTCATACATACGGGTATGTAGTGTGTATGTGTATGTATAAGTATGTGATTTTATAATTTTTTTTTCCATTTCATCTTCTAAATCTAAAGCCCTCAGGTGCATTAAAGTATTAGTCAATGGAAATTTTTCTTAATACATAAAGGAACTCTTTTGATACATGTATGTGGGAGTGTATATACATATATGGGTTTTTTTTGTCTTGAGCCGGAGGTGGGAATCTTCTAAAGACACTTTTGTTCCAACAAAATGGAAAAAAAGGGTGCATGGGTACGTATGTGTGTGTGTATGTGTTAAGAGATAATTTATTTTTAAATCAAAAATAAGGAAATTTTTTAATCTAATTTCAGTTAGGTTGTCGACTTGTGCAACCCGGTTGGTGACAGTCGCTAAAAAAAACTTCTTTTTTTCTTCTTTTTTTTTTTGTTTGTTTTAAAATTACCGTGTTTGTGTCGAAAGGAGTATGTATTAGGAGGTGCTTATTAGAGAACATAAACCCGTATATGAAGGTAGTTTTAAATAATTCATGATGCTCTTGATTGACTTAAATAGGCCTTGTAAACGCAGGCAAAGACATTAAAGAATAAGAAAACGTATTTTCGGCAGCATATTGCCTGCCAAATAATATAAAATTCAAATTGAAATTAGTTTTCAAATACAGAAACGATATAATATTTGTTATTTGTTTGCCATTAAAGAGTTATCCATTTAGAGGCTTTAAAAGTAAAGTTAACGATGAAACTTTGCTAAATTAAAAGTATTGGATCTGACCTTTATTACGATATTCTATGTTATTTCATGTCAATAACATCTTCTAGAATGGTTACAATACACAATCCCCGTGAAGTAGTTTTCGACCAATTTTCCACATATATCGAGTACTATCTCGACGAGTTTAAGCACTCTTTCCATTCGCACCCTATCCAGCTTTGGCCAGATTTGCTGTGCCTATCTACCTCCATCCGCGCTCTACAGTTGTCTACAACATCGCTATGTTCCAGCACTCTTACAATATGACCTGTGTGGGTGTGTGACATCTAATTGCTTTTCAACTTTCTCTATAATCCTTCCAACTCCTTGGATTTTAGCGCAATTCTGATTACCATATTCACTCAGTATTGCTCACAAAGTGGTCCCTTTTTAATCATTATCTCTATGGTGCAGTTATAACTATTTTTAGGCATCCCGAGATGCTAAACGATCTAAATGACTCTAACAGCCTTCCCAGATTAACGGTTTTAAAGCCAGTAAATGCTTTACCGTACAATATTTATACGTACAATGAAGATTTTAATTTGAAATGAAACATCTGTGATCATTTATTTGCATACACTTACACATTCAAAGTGCATGCACACATACATTCGTACATAAACACTTTGGTTTACTTCTGTATTCTCCTTTAAAAATTTAATTTCAAACGCGGCATACTCTTCTTAGTTGAATATTTGCATGTGAGTGCCTACAATAATAACACTGTTACGCATTCTGTCTCTCTCTCTCTCTCCCATGCTGTATCTCTTCCTCCATTATTCTCTGACTATTATTAGGTTGTGTGTGTTCCCTTAAAAACACATGATTTGTGTTTAATGGTGTGTATTTAATAACAATCAAGTCTGGTTAGTGTTGCCACGTTTATTGGGCATAAAATCGTTAACTTTTCTAAGAACATCGAATCCTTTAAAAAGGAAGTTTGTCGGACCTAGTCGGCTGGTTAACTATTAGACCAAGGATTCCAAAACTGTTTTCGTTAAGGCTGGGTATCCCTTGGGGCAGAAAATATAGCCAACGGAGCTAATTGTATTCCTCAAATGAGCAAAAAAAAAATGTGATCTACATAAATCGCTCAAAATCGGATAACAAGTAGGTTTGTGAGGGAAATGGACCTAGTGGGCTGGAGATTCCAAAACAGTTTTCTTATTATCGAGTTTTACTTGGGACCGGGGACATACGCGACGACGCTAATCGTTTTCTTCAAATTTTAATAATTCTCATTGAGTTAATATGCATTTATATATGTATATATAAAACATATATATAAACATATATAAAAACATTTATGTATGTATATATAAAACAAACAACAAAATGTCGTATTTTTTGGAAGTTGCATTTCTTTGGTAGATGACTTGCATGTTTTTGGTTGATGACTTGAATTTTTTTGGATGATGACTGGTATTTTTTGGTCGATGTCTTTCATTTTTTGGTCGATGACTTGCATTTTTAGGTCGATGACTTGCATTTTTTTGGACGATGACATGCATTTTTTGCTCGACGAATTGAATTTTTTGGTCAATGACTTGCATTTTTTCCATCAATGACTTAAATTTTTTGTATCGATGGCTTGCTTTTTTGGGACGATGACTGGCATTTTTTGGTTGAAGACTTGCATTTTTTTGGACGATGACTTGCATTTTTTTGGTTGATGACTTGAATTTTTTGGTTGACAACTTGCATCTTTTGGTCGATGACTTGCATTTTTTTAGATCGATGAATTGCGTTTTTTTGGCCGATGACATGAATGTTTTTGGTTGTCGACTTCCATAATCTTACATAAATAGTCGCATCTGGCATCATTGAGTGTGATGCTATTAAATATTGTGTTCGTATGTGTAATTGTAATTGTTTTGTATGTAGCGAGTGTTGGCATAGTGTGGTGTGAAACTGCAGCAAAGCAATATCAACATTTTTGGAAGCATTTTTTAAATAAAATTGAAATAATAATTTAACTTACAATAACTTTACACCTCTCCAAAAAATACCCTCTTGAAGCATTAGAAAAACAATCAATGTTAAATTGATTCAACCAAAACAAATACATAATGGCAGATGAAATATTTTTGGTTACATTCCTACCACCACACATACCACAAAACACTTACATTTTGAAAGTAAAATCCCAAGAATATGTATTTCAATTTCAAAATCCTTCGAAGTGTAATTTTTAATAAATTTTTAAATAAATTCAAGTGTAAAAACAAATAAATTTTGTATCAAATTTATCAGGAAATTTTTTTAATTCAACCTTAAAAACAAACAAAAAATATTATTTTATAAAACCATTTTGAATTTGAAAACCACACGGTAATAAATAATTTTGTAAGAACATTTTGTGGAAATTTAAGGCAATGGAAAAACATGTGAAAAAAAATTTATTTTAAATTCTAAAATGTTATTTAGAAATTCTGGAGAAACCCCAATAATTATGCACTGGATATACACAGTGATGGTCAGACAGAGCAAATCTGATAACAGCTCCAATGGGGTTAGACCTGATACAGAGACTAGTATATGTTAGTATTAGAGAGGCAACTAAAATTTGTTGTACCTTATAGCTGCAAGCTCTGTTTTAACTGAAGTCCATTACACATAGCAGTGACTGGTGACTGAAGCTATGGAGATAATGGTTAGAGTAATGGATAGCAATAAATTTCTAAAAGAAGTCGCCGTGGTCTAGTAGGTAGTGTGTTGGCTTATTAGACGAAAGGCCCGAGTTCGAATCCCAGGCCAGACATCAAAAACAAAATACAAAAAGTATTTCTTCGGCGACTTCCTCTCAGCAGATTTCTGGCAAAAACTCAGAGTAAAAATTGCCATGAAAAGCTTCTCAAAAAATCTGTCGTTCGGAGTCGACTTTAAACTGTAGGTCCTGCCACTCATGTATAAAATTAACGCACACGACATGAGTGGTGTTGAGAAGCTAGGCCGTAATCCTGACGAAGGGTTGTAATGGCCAATTATGTATGTATGTATGTAATAAATTTCTACAGAAAATTTTTCGATAACTAAAATTTTTCAATAACAAAGATTTTCTAAAGAAAATTTTCCGATAACAACAATATTTTCTGTATAAAAGTTTACGATAACAAAAATATTTTCTATAGAAAAATTTTCGATAACAAAAATTATTTACCTTGGAAAATTTTTCGATAACATTATTTTCTTTGGAAAAATTTTCGATAACAATATTTTCTATAGAAAAATTCTCGATAACAATATTTTTTATAGAAACTTTTTCGATAACAACAATATTTTTTATAGAAACTTTTTCGATAATAAAAATATTTTTTATAGAAACTTTTTCGATAACAACAATATTTTTTATAGAAACTTTTTCGATAATAAAAATATTTTTTATAGAAACTTTTTCGATAACAACAATATTTTCTATAGCAAAATTTTCGATAACAGCAACATTTTTTATAGAACCGTTTTGAAAACAACAATATTTTCTATAGAAAAATTTTCGTTAACAAAAATTATTTACATACATACATACATAATTGGCCATTACAACCCTTCGTCAGGATTACGGCCTAGCTTCTCAACACCACTCATGTTGTGTGCATTAATTTTATACATGAGTGGAGGGACCTACAGTTTAAAGTCGACTCCGAACGACAGATTTTTTGAGAAGCTTTTCATTGCAATTTTTACTCTCAGAGTTTTTGCCAGAAATCTACTGAGAGGAAGTCGCCGAAGAAATATTTTCGTTTTGATGTCTGAACTGGGATTCGAACTCGGGCCTTTCGTCTAATAAGCCAACACACTACCTACTAGACCACGGCGACTTCAAAATTATTTACTTTAGAAAATTTTTCGAAAATATAAATATTCTCTATAGAAAATATTTTTATCGAAAAATTTTTCGATTTTCGATTTTTTTCTATAGAAAAATTTTCATTAACAATATTTTCTATCGAAAAATTTTCGAAAATAATAATATTTTTTATAGAAACTTTTTCGATGACAACAATATTTTCTACAGAATTTGTACAACAATATTTTCTATAGAAAAATTTCGATGAAAACAGTATTTTATATAAATAAAATTTTTCGATAACTTAAACTTTTCGATAAATAACATTTTTCGATAACTTACTTTTCGATTGTAAATAAATTTTTTAGATAAAGCGAATTTTCTAAAAAAGGTTTTCGTAGAAAAATATTATCGATTATTTAAATAGTCTGTAGGAAAATTTTTATTTATTTATTATTTCAATATCTTCTTTGCGATAAGATTTCCTAGCGAACATTTTTCCTTCATCTCAAATGTAATAAAAGAATGAAACCAGGTCGTTCGGCTAGAACAGTTAGCGAGTAAAATTTGCTTTTTTCTGATGTTTTAGGTAAAAAAAAGAAAACGTCAGAAACGCGAATTGCGAATTGAAAAAAATAAACAAAAACTGTGGGGAAAAAAATAAAGCTCTTGGCATTTTAAGTGGGGTGTACAAACAGAATAAAAAGTAAGAAATAAATATTGCATTGGAACGGAACCGAACGCATTCTCAAAGTCATGTGCTCAAATATAGAGGAAACTACTAAAGCGGGACCAAAAGCAATGGTTAAAGGGAAGCTGTAAGAAGCTGCAGTTTTCTAAGGATTTCACTGTGCTTGTTTTTATATTTTTTTCGCTGAGGATAAATTTTCATTTTCATTTTAATTTTTTTTTGTGTAAATCTCTCTACTGCTTTTTCTTTTATTGCTAAAGGGCTCTCAGTTCTCAATTTTCAGCGCAAGTTTTTTTATGATTTTTTTTTTCATTTTATTTTGGTGGTAATGGGGCAGAAGACTGTGGCTATAAGGGTAAATAGGACTATTTTTAGTATAATTTTTTTTTATTTGTTCGCATAAAGATTTGCTTTAAAGTAGTCTTTAATAAATAAAACTAAAAGTGTTTATTGAATATTTAATTTTTTTTTTTCAATTTTTATTACGGCTGTTGAATTCAAAACGAAAGTTGCCCCTAAATGTAGGCAACATTAGCCTTTTCATGCTGTGCAGTTTCATCTCATTTAAATCCCTTTAAGTTTTATTAATTGCCGAAAGGATGGGAGGATGGCGGGGAAAGTTTAACTTTGATCTGCCGCATATCTTTTATTATTCATTCTCTCATTCATTCATTTTATTTTCATTTGGTTTGTCAGAGATTTGGTTTTCATTTCCATTATTTGCTGGTAAGTTAATTTTGCGGTTGACTTTTCATTCAAATTAATGGCAATGAAAGAGTTAAGCATTCATAAGCTGTTAATTATTAAAATTCTTTATCAAATATCTCTCTATATGTAAAGCAACAAAAGCCAATGAAATATTTAAATGAATTACTGTTTTTTTTATAATTAAAAACAAATAAAAGGATTAAAAAGCCAGCCTTGCAAAATAAACACTATTTTTATGAGGCATACTTCAATTAAGATTCTGTAAGCGAATGTTCATACAATAACAACAATTTTCTGTTCTATTACATTAAGTTGCACAATCACACAAATTTTTCCAATGAAAATTTAAATATTGTTTCGATAGCAATATAAACAATTATTGTTATGAAAACATTTCAATAATCATAATTTTCTATAGAAAATTTATCGATAACAACAGTTTTCTATAAAAAATTTATCGATAACAACAATTTTGTATGGAAATTATATCGATAACAATAACTTTCTATAGAAAATTTATCGATAACAACAATTTTCTATAGAAAATTTATCGATAACAACAATTTTCTATAGAAAATTTATCGATAACAACAATTTTTCTATACAAAATTTATTATTAACAACAATTTGCTATAGAAAATTTATCGATAACAAGAATTCTATACAAAATTTATCGATAAAAAATTTTTTGTTGAAAATTTACCGATAAAAAAAAAATATTTCGATAATAATAATTTTCTATATAAAAATCTGCGGTTTTCGATGACAACAAATTTTCTATAGAAAACAAAGTTCTATAGAAAATCTTTCGACTACAATGAATTTCCTATAAAAAATATTTCGATAACATTGAATTTTCTATAGAAAATATTTCATTAATATGGAATTTCTATCAAAAATATTTCGATAACATGGAATTTTCAATAGAAAATCTTTCGATAAAATGTATTTTATATTAAAAATATTTCGATAAAATTAATTTTCTATGGAAAACTTTTCGATAACATGAATTTCTATAGAAAATATTTTAATAAAACGAATTTTCTATAATAACTATTTCGATAAAATGAATTTTCTATACAAAACTTTTCGATAACATGAATTTTCTATAGAAAATATTTCGATAACAAAAGTTTTCTATAAAAATTTTTCGATGACAACAATTTTTCTATCGAAAATTTACCGATAAAAATAATTTTGTATAAAAAATATTTCGATAATAATAATTTTCTACATAAAAATCTGCGGTAATTACAAAATTTTTCGATAACAATAAATTTTCTATAGAACTTTGTTCGATAACGAGTTTTCTATAGAAAATCTTTCGACTACAATGAATTTCCTAAAAAATATTTCATTAATATGGAATTTCAATCAAAAATATTTCGATAACATGGAATTTTCAATAGAAAATCTTTTGATACATAACATGGAATGTTATTGAAAACTTTTCGATAACATGAATTTTCTATAGAACTTTGTTCGATAACATGAATTTTCTGTAGAAAATATTTCAATAACATGGAATGTTCAATAGAAAACTTTTCGATAACATGAATTTTCTATAGCATATTTTTCGATAACATGAATTTTCTATAGAAAACTTTTCGATAACAACAAATTTTCTATTGCTTCTGTTTTCTACAGATGTTATATTATTTTTTTTTTTTTTTAGATTAAAACTTCGTTGTTCATTTTCTGTTGTAGAACTTAATTCAATCCTTTATTTTTGAATTCTTGTTTGTAACCATGAGTTAAAGAAGCTCTGTTCTTGTGTTTGACCACATGTTCATTCAAAACTTTAAAAATGGTCTACAGTCTTAACCATGTTTAAGAGCACTTTTTTTTTTTTTTTTTGATGGTCATGTTTCATATTGAAAAACTTCTGCTTGAAGAAATCCTTTTTAAAACGAAAGTAAATTGAAGAAAGAGAAAAATGGTTTATTAACCTTAAGTGTTGACACAATTTAATAAGGCAAAGAAAACATAAATTTTTGTGCAAAAGAAATTATACAAAATTGTGAATTAATTTTAAAAATAATATTGACTTGAGACATGTTATTAAATATGCTTTAAAAATAGGGTTTAATTTGTGTATGTATTTTGTTTGTGGAAATAAAAACAATTTAATATTCCATTTATTATACATTTTTTTTTTGTTTATTTTAATTAAAATGTTGTGGTTTTATTTTTCTCTTTTATTTTTTCATTCTTTGTAAGAAAAAATCATTATTATCATGATAATCTTTATTAATATTTTTATTGTTTTTATTTGCTTTCATTCTTTTTCATACAATGCTTGTAAAAAAACAAATTTATAAAAAAAAAATAACAAAAAAGAAAAGAAGTGAAACCAATAAAACAATACATTGTGGGCAAAGTATGCATTTTTTTTGCAAAATAAAAAGAAATTCTAAAAACAATTGGTGTATAGCGTAGCAGAGTTTTTTTTTTTTAATAACATCTTGCTACTGCCCTGTTTCTTACATTAAAAAAAAAAAAAAAACGAAAAAACGTTGCAAAACGTGCATTTTTTTGCTTGGATGGCAGTTTAATTGTTTCCCTTTTTGTTATTGTCCGTCCTCTGTATTCCTTTAAGCAGCTCTCTTATGGTGGTGGCTAAGGAAAAAAGTTCATTCGTTGAGCAACACATTTAATGTTCGAATGAACCCCCAACTAATGCTACAAAACAAATACACAATCATCATTCTCTGTTTTTAATGATTACCATACTGTGTTACTGTTACATTATTTGCATCTCTTAATACTTACTTTCACTCTCTCTCTCTCTCTCACTGTCTCTCTTCTTCTCTCACTGTCGATCTGTGTCTTTTGTGCTCATTACACAAAAGTTAGTCTTTCCATTGTACAAAATAAGTGCATCAACTATAATAACAATCATTATTGTTAGACTCATTCTCGTTTTCCTTCTTTCTTTCATTCATTCATTAGTTGATTCCTTCTCTCTGGCTCTCTTAATTCATACACATACATGCATATTGTTGCTGATGAGCAGTATTTTTAATCACAATAACAGCAGTAGCAGCAACAGCACGAACAGTAGCAACAATGTCATGCTATTGTTTCAGGTTTTCTTACAAACAATAATGAGTCTTTTTTAAAACCTAAAATAGCAACAACAAACACAAAAAGAAGACAACAAAAACAATATTAATAATTATTAATAAAAAACAAAAAAAAAAAAAATGGGAGACATCGAAAGGGAGCAACAGCACAGCACCTCATCCATAGCATTTAGAAATAAAAAAAATGTTTTCTTCAAACATCCTCTAAAGCGTGAATTGAGCAGAAAGGGTAATTTGGGAAGAATCCATTTAACTACATGGCAGTATAAAATAATTAACATTACTTTGCTTTGATTTTTCTCCAGTTAATGAAAATGAAATGCTTGCAGCACTTTACAAAAAAAAAGTTTGTGGTTAAACCCTTTGCTCCCTATGGATTACAATAAAAAAAAATGAAGTTTTGTACACATTTTTCATTTTTTTTAACCTTTACAGACACTCTTATTCAATTTCTATGTACTTAATAATATAGAATTAAGAAAAAGCATCAGTTTAACACTAGACACACTAACATTTTTCTTTGGCTGTAATATTGAATTAAACTATGTGATGAATGACTTTGTAAAAGAAATCTCATCGTCTCCCTCACTCTCTCTCTCTCTCATAAACTCACTACAAGGCCAATATGCAAGTAACAAAGATCTATAAATAAAAAATTATGTGTGTTTGTAAAGTCATATGTACCCTTATGTATAAGAGTAACGTATGTTATTCATATTTTATTTTCATTTTTATTAATTTCTTTTATTACACATGTATTCACGGGTGAAAGTTTAATTAAGAATTTCTTAAAACAGCTTTTAATAGTTTTCTATGAAATACGGTTCTCTAAAGAACATCTCTTGTTTTATTAATAATTTATATTGAAAATTAATTTTATCGATATATTATTTACCAAACATTAATATTGCTCTGAAATTTCCTAAAATATTTTGAAAAGCAGAATTTAGCTGAAACAGTTTTCTTGTTATCGAAACAATTTCCATAGAATTTACTAAAAAAATTCTTGTTATCGAAAAATTTTCTATAGAAAACTCTTGTTATCGAAAGATTTTCCATAGAAGACACTTGTTATCGAAAGATTTTCTATAGTAGACACTTGTCATCACGATTTTCTATAGATAACTTTTGTTATCGAAAGATTTTCTATAGAAGACACTTGTTATCAAAAGATTTTCTATAGAAAACTTTTGTTATCGAAAGATTTTCTATAGAAAACTATTGTTATCGAAAGATTTTCCATAGAAGACACTTGTTATCGAAAGATTTTCTATAGTAGACACTTGTCATCACGATTTTCTATAGATAACTTTTGTTATCGAAAGATTTTATATAGTAGACACTTGTTATCAAAAGATTTTCTATAGAAAACTTTTGTTATCGAAAGATTTTCTATAGAAAACTCTTGTTATCGAAAGATTTTCTATAGAAAATTCTTGTTATCGAAAGATTTCTATAGAAAATTCTTGTTATTGAAAGATTTTCTACAGAAAACACTTGTTATCGAAAGATTGGCTATAGTAGACACTTGTTATCGAAAGGTTTTCTATAATAAATTATTGTTATCGAAACATTTTCTATAGAAAATTCTCATTATCGAAAGATTTTCTCTAGAAAATCGTTGTTATTAGACATTTTCTATAGAAAATTATTTATCGAAACATTTTCTATAGAAAATTTTTGTTATCGAAACATTTTCTATAGAAAATTGTTGTTATCGAAACATTTTCTATAGAAAACTCTTGTTATCGAAACATTTTCTATAGAAAACTCTTGTTATCGAAACATTTTCTATAGAAAACTCTTGTTATCGAAACATTTTCTATAGAAAACTCTTGTTATCGAAACATTTTCTATAGAAAACTCTTGTTATCGAAAGATTTTCTGTAGAAAACACTTGTTATCGAAAGATTTTCTATAGAAAACACTTGTTATCGAAAGATTTTCTATAGAAAACTTTTGTTATCGAAAAATTCAAATAAAATTATCACAAATTTATATGTTGAAATTGAAGTACTAAGAAATATTTATTAGAATTTAGGTCTCCGTAAATATGTTGATTTATATTCATAAAAAAGTTTAAATTTTCAATTTAAATCTTCTTTATTCAGACCAGACAGCTAAAATATTGTTCCATCAACTAATTTCATAATCGATATCAATGCCAATAGCAACAATAAATTAAAAGAAAATTTAAAATCATTTATTAATATCAGGCGCAGACAAGAACTTTCCTTATCTTAAATTTCAATGTAAATCTGTGAATGTGTAACGTTCAGTCAACATTTAATCTTAAGAAGCTGTGCTACAATTGTGTGTGAGAAATTATTTCCACAATTGCTTTTCCCTCAGCCTGATTTCGATAAATTGTCTGTTTCAGGTTTAAGATGTTGTTGTTGTTGTGTGGTCGTTAAGAACACAAAATTGTTGTAAAGACACAATTCAGTTGTGCAACACGACTTGACAATACTATCAATGGCACTCCATGAAATGAATTTAACGGCAGCACTCTTACGCAACGCTTTCATTTTCTTCATTTTCCAAGTTTATCACGCTACGACTGCTGTAGACGTTGCCAACTACACTTACACAACAGTACCATATGGCGTAAAAGAACTTTATGCCATGTTCGCACGGCAGCAATTTTTCGTAATTCGCTCTCTCATTCGCAATTCTACACCCAATTATGTGCTAAATTACGTCATTCGCCATACAAAAGTTTGTGAGCGAATTACCCAAATTGTGTGTAATCCAATTTCTATTACCCTGTGGATTACTTAAAAATCAATGTAATCTCTAAATTTTATCGTATTTTTGCCATCACCAACTGTCAAAGCACAAAAAATATAAACAAAAAATATTGTAAACAATAAACAATAATGGAATCCAAAAATAATATTTTAAAAAAGTATTATTTATAAAAAAAGTTATTCGCAAAATTAGCGGAGGAAGCCACTATGTGTGTAGAAAACCTTTTGAAAAGTATTTGCAGCTTTTGAAGAAGCTGTATGAAAAATATTAATAATAATTTAGTAATAAAAAGAAGAAGAACTGTAAAAAAGAATTACAAAACTACCGTGTAACATGATAATTCAAATAAGTAATTCAAACAGAGAGCGAAGTAATTCGAAGGCTCGTGCGAACATAGCATTAACCTGCTTCAAAACCATTTCATTCCAAACCATTAAAGGCTTAAACGAAGCCTACAATTAGGCGCAAAAATGTATTCACAGTACTAATGGATAATTTATCATTCTACAAATTGTAGATGACTTGCTTTTTATATAGAAAGTGGTTGTTATCCAAAAATATTCTATAGAAAATAGTTGCTATCGATAAATATTCTATAGAAAATAGTTGTTATCGAAAAATATTCTAAGGAAAATAGTTGTTATCGAAAAAATTTCTATAGAAAATAGTTGTTATCGATAAATTTTCAATCGAGAATTGTTGTTCCCAAAAAGTTTTCCATAGAAAACTGTTTTTATTGATACATTTTCGACAGAAAATTATGATTATCGATACATTTTCTACAGAAAGTACGTGTTATCGATAAATTTTCTAGAGAAAACCGTTTTTTTTTTTTGATAAATTTTCTGTAGAAAATAGTTGTTATCGATAAATTTTTCTATAGGTAATAGTTGTTATCGATAAATTTTGTATAGAAAAATTTTCTATAAAATTCTATAAATTTTCTATAAGTAAATAGTTGTTATCGGTAAATTTTGTATAGAAAAAATTTTAGTTGGAAAATAGTTGTTATCGATAATTTTTTTTGGAAGAAATTGTTCTCATCTATAAATTTTGTATCAAAACATTTTCCCTATTCAATAGACAGTTATTGTTGTTATCTGTTATGAACAAATGAAAACATGTGAGAATTTTTCTACAAAATATTCAAAATTTAAAAAATTTTTTTTTATTTTGTTTTCTTTACAGTTCACTTTAATTACTATTTTCCCAATTCGACGCAATTTTATTTCAACGAATTAAAGGAACTAAATCCTCTTTTCCCATTAAAATTGTCCAAATGCTGCAGACAACATGACAATGGCATTCAAAACAGACACCCTCCTCAATGCAACTGCTAATGTCAATACATCATCATCAGCATCACTATCGGCAACGGCAGCGACAACGGCAGCAACAATAGAACCACCGTTACAAATGAGCAGCCATGATTTAAATTTGGAAGAGATTTGGCAAAGAGCAGCTACAACGACTGTGAAATTTTTACACAAAAGAAATGCCAATTCAGACATTCATAGGCAGACTACTGATGGAGGTGCAGGTGGTGGCGGTGGCGGTCATGGTATTGATGACAATGATTATCATGTTGGTAATGACAGTGAGTTGATTACAAACGAGCTTTTAAATAAAAATGAACACGAAACAACAGTAACAACAACAGCCACAGAGGCAATAGCGAACAATTTAACGGCAACCATAGCATCGATACGCAGCAATGTTACCAAAGT
Source organism: Sarcophaga rosellei (assembly GCA_930367235.1). Taxonomy (NCBI): domain Eukaryota; kingdom Metazoa; phylum Arthropoda; class Insecta; order Diptera; family Sarcophagidae; genus Sarcophaga; species Sarcophaga rosellei. Next base: position 6,615,379 of record OV884018.1, on the reverse strand, counting down.
CCTTTACATGTATTTTCATCCGAATCAAACTGTTGCCGATGATCACATGAACATGGATGATGTGAGATTGAGCGATACATCATCACAATATGCCACACATTTGCATGAGGCTTATGAGGGTGATGAGCCGTTTGGCAATTTGTCGCATCAGTTGTCCAAAGGCGACAATGAAGAGAATCCATTGACAAAAGTTAAGTCGACTTTAGCAACTAAAATAGCAACAGCAGTGACCTCTGAAATTTTTCAAACAAATTCCACCTACAATAATAGTATCAATGGAACAACAGCAACAACAACAATACCCACTTCTATAGAAAGTAACAACGACAACAACAACACCAACAATAGTAACATGTTATTGACAACACTGACCCACTTAAAAGAGTTTCTAAATACAACTGCAACAGCAACAACAAATAACAGCTTAATTGCTGCGACCACCTCTACAACCACCCCTGCAGTAGTAACAACAGCAACATCAGCTACAACAATAGCACGCAATATAACATATCCCAGCATAAATATTCACAGTTACGAGAATTGCTCGGCACTATTTGCCAACTACACACAGCCCCACAATCAACAAGGTGAGTGAGCAAGAGACTAAAAATTGAAAATAAAACACACATACACATACACACATGTACTCATACGAAAATCGAAATGATAATCAAAAGTTCTAAATTTAGTTTAAAAAATGAAACTTTAAAAAAAAATTTTAAAAAAAAAGATGTCTAGTTATCGAATTTTTTTTTTTTAAATTATAGTTATCGAAAAACTTTCTATAAAAATTATAGTTATCGAAATAATAAAAAATTTGTTATCGACAAATTTCGTACGGAAAATAAAAGCCATCGACAAATTTCTTACAGAAAATAATAGCTATTGGCAAATTTTCTGTAGAAAATAATAGCCAACGATAAATTTTCTATTGAAAATACTAGCTATTTTAAAATTTTTTATAGAAAATTCCAGTTATCGAGAAATTTTCTGTAGAGAGTTCCAGTTATCGACTAATCTTCTATAGAAAATTCCAGTTATCGACAAATTCTTCTATAGAACATTCCAGTTATTGACAAATTTTCTGTAGAACATTCCAGTCATCGAAAAATTTTGTAAAGAAAAATCTAGTTATCGAAAAATTTTCTATAGAACATTCCAGTAATCGACAAATTTTCTATTCCAGTTATCGAAAATATTATTTTTGTAGAATCTTGTTCATTTTGCAACACTTAATAAACAACAACACTTAATAAAAATAAAATCCTTGTTATCGAAAATTTTACTGTAGAAAATTGTTGTTATCGATACATTTCCTATATAAAATTGTTGTTATCGATACATTTCCTATATAAAATTGTTGTTATCCAAACATTTTCTGTAAAAAATTTTAGTTATCGAAAAATTTAATTATAAAATGTAGAGAAAATTAATCAGTTATCGAAAAAAAAAATGTTGAAAATATTAGTCAGTTATCGAAATATTTTCAGTGGAAAATTTCTTTAGTCAGCTATCGAAAAGTAGTCAGTTATCAAAAACGAGTCGGTTATCGAAAAATTTTCTATAGATAATTAGACAGTTATCGAAAAATTTTAATTTTCTATAGAAAATAGTCAGGTATCTTTAGTCAGTTCAGTTATTGATAAATAAACAGCAACATATCCGTACTTCAAGTTATCGAATTTTTAATAAAATCCCTTTTTTCGTACGTTTGTACTTACTTAAAAAATCTTTTGAATCCCTTTTAATTAAGTGCACCCGACATACCCCTCAATTAAAGTCCTTTACTTTATCTTTGCGCGTATTTTCGTTTCCGAGAAATTTTCATTAAAGCCAGAGACTTGCCAAACCAGAACTGTGCTCGCCTTGACAATCTCAGAATTACTTTTAATGAAGGAATAGTCAGAGGAAATTCAAAAATGGTTGGAATTTACACAAGATGCTGCATTATTGACATCTTCTTTTGGGGAAACACAACCGAAACCTTTACGGAAATATTAAACAAAAATCCAACTGCAGCAGAAAAATGAAAATTAATTAAAGAACACTTGAAATCACTTAACGCGTTCACAGAAATTTAAAGGGGAAAATCCCCCTATAAATATGTAAAATGAAACTGTCAAAAGGTACTCTTTTGGTTCTCAAAAGTATAATAACAAAAGGGAGGAGACAACTGTGTGAATTAAGGAGTAAAACCCATTAAAACAACAACTTAACATAAATCAACAATTAAGGCCACCCACCTCGCTTAGAAACATGGTGAAAGAAAATATGTTGAAGGCAAACAATCGAAATAAAGATAACCTCCCAGAAAGCTGTGGGTCAGAGAGGGGTACTCAGGGTAATTAAACATCAATGATTCCCTGCGGATGTGTCTATTGGAATCTGCTAGGAAATGAATTTCATTTTCAATTGCATAAAGTGGCTATTAAGGCCAACATAGATGTTTGTAATACAGTAGAGTCTTTACAATATGAACGAGTTTACACAGAGAATTTGTTTAACCGGGATGAGCAAAAAAAAATACGAATTTCAATTTTAGGCAAATATTTTGATTATCGATTAAAATTTCTATATAAAATTTTAATTATCAAAAGCTATCGAAACATTTTCTATAAAAAATTTAAATTCACAGAAAATTGCTGTTATCGAAAAGTTTTTTGTGAAAATTACGTTATCGATAATTTTTCTATAGAAAATTTATGTTATCTAAACATTTTCTGTAGAAAGTTCATATTGTCGATAAATTTTCTATAGAAAATTCGTGTTATCGATAAATTTTGTATAGAAAGTTATTAGTAACTTTCTTCGAGAATTTTCCTATAGGAAATTCATGTTATGGACAATTTTTCTTTAGGAAATTAATGTTATCGAAAAATTTTTATAGAAAATTAATGTTATCTACAATTTTTTGTATAGGAAAATCATTTTCTGTAGAAACTTCATATTATCTATAAATTTTTTATAGAAAATTCGTGTTGTCGATAAATTATTGTTATCGATAAATTTTGTATAGAAACTTATTAGTAACTTTCTTTAGAAAATTCATGATTTTTCGAGAATTTTCCTATAGGAAATTCACGTTATCGACAATTTTTCTATAGGAAATTAATGTTATCGAAATTTTTTTATTGAAAATCTATCTACAATTTTTTTATAGGATCTATAATTTTTTTTATCTACAATTTTTTATAGAAAATTTATGATATCGAAAATTTTATGTAGAAAATTCATGTTATCGATAAATTGTAGTTATCGATAAAATTAGTTATTAAAAAGTTACTAATAACTTTCTATAGAAAATTCGCGTTAAAGAAAATAATGTTATCAAAAAAATTTTTACTGAAAATTCATGTTATCGAAAAATTTTCTATAGAAAATTTATACTATCGACAAATTTTTTATAGAAAATTCTTGCTGTCTACATATTTGCTATAGAAAATTCATACTGTCTGCAAAATTCATGCTGTAGACAAATTTTCTATAAAAAAAAATTCTTGTTATTGAAAAATTTTCTATAAAAAATTAATGTTATCGCAAAATTTTCTTTAAAAAATTAATGTTATCGAAAAATTTTCTACAAAAAATTAATGTTATCGGAAAATTTTCTATAAAAAATTAATGTTATCGAAAAATTTTCTATAAAAAATGTATGTTATCGCGAAATTTTCTACAAAAAATTAATGTTATCGGAAATTCTATGAAAAATTAATGTTATCGAAAAATTGTCTATAAAAAAATAATGTTATCGAAAAATTTTCTATAAAAAATGTATGTTATCGCGAAATTTTCTATAAAAAATTTATGTTATCGAAACATTTTCTGTAAAAATTTATTGAATTTGATTATTTAAAAATTTTCTTTAGAAAATCTTTTTATAGGATAGAATAGAATTTTATCTTTAGAAAATTGTTGAAGTAAAAAGAGTTTATGTTTGATTTGGAATGTATTTTATTTTAATTCTTCTAACTTAGAGTGATTAAAAATATCCTTCGACCTTAGGTTTTTGTTGATTTATTTAAAAAAATATTTTTAGATTTCGGTTTTATTTTCTCTTTTCAAATTTCAAACAATAAGGAAAAAACATTTTACATTTTAAGGAAATTAAATGTTAAGTATTTTTGTGAGGATTTTCCTTTGATTTCAGTCTCAACAACAAGCTTTTAGTCGGTAATTTAATCGGCCTCTCTAACCTGAAACATTTTCATTTCAATCGTTCTTGCTGTACAATTTAATCTAACGATTGCTTAGATACTCACTCATTAATGAAATTAAATTGAAAAAAATTAAAAGAAAATGTTGACCCATTTGGAATGATTGTTGAGAATTATTTCGTATTTTAATCTCATTATTTAACAAGGAGGGGGCGGCGAGGGTGACCATTTAACTTCAAATTTCATTTTAATTGCACTCAATTGATGATTCATTACTTATTTTTCTTCTTTCTTTTCATACGCAGGTGTTTTTTGTAATTGGGTATGGGACAAATTCCTTTGTTGGCCTCCAACCCCAGCTGGTGTGTTGGCGCGTATGAGCTGTCCATCGGGACATCATGGTGTTGATGATAAAAGTAAGTATTGCTCCCTATAAGCTGTTAAAATCATACTTTTTAAACTTTTTGAAAGATCACGTTTTTTTTATAATTTTTTACCTAATGTAAAATATGTAAACATTGTAAATAATTGTAAATCCATTGAGCTTTCCAAATTGCTTTGAAACATCTCGATATCATGTTTGGAATGAAATTTTTTCAATTGTTTACCTTATGCAAAAAATGTCAACAATTACAAATTAATTGTTAAATGAAAGGCTTTAAAATGTTTACATAATTTACCTCATGTAGTTAAAAATGTATTTAAAATTTTTAATATTATTTAATTTTATTATTTAATAAGTGTAGATATTTAATTGTTTACCTCATGTAATTGATGTCAATAATTGATTATTATATAAATTTGAACAAAATTTTTAATTTTTATAAAACTTGTTCGTTTAACTGCAAGTTTTTGAATTGCTTACATAGTTGACCTTATGTGAACAATGTAAACAATTAAAATTACACATTATTTTTCCAAAATTTATTCGAAATTCGTATATATTGTGTTGAAAAGTGAACATATTCAATTGTTTACCACATGTAAATAATGTAAGAAACTGTGAACGTCATGTAGACAATGTAAACAATTGTTAAATTCGTTATTCTTCTAAAATTGTGTATATTGATATTTATTTGAAGGTAACAATTTCAGTTATTTAATTGCTTACCACACGTAAATAATGTAATGAACTGTAAACGTCATGTAGACAATGTAAACAATTGTAAAATTCGTTATCCTTCTAAAATTGTGTATATTTATTTGAGGGTTGCAATTTCAGTTATTTAATTGTTTACCACATGTAAATAATGTAAGGAACTGTGAACGTCATGTAGACAATGTAAACAATTGTAAAATTCGTTATTCTTCTAAAATTATGTGTATTGACATTTATTTGAGAGTTGCAATTACAGTTATTTAATTGTTTACCACATGTAAATAATGTAAGGAACTGTAAACGTCATGTAGACAATGTAAACAATTGTTCTTTATTCTTCTATATTTATGTGTATTGATATTTATTTGAGGGTTGCAGTTAGAGTTACTCAATTGTTTACCTCATGTAAAGAATGTAAATTATTGAAGATAAATTAAATTTTTAAATACGTCACTTTAATTTTTGTCGAATTTAAAGTTTTTAATTGTTTACGTAAGGTAAAAAATGTAAATAATTGAAATTAACGAAGTTATACTGTAAATTTTTATATTTTTTTAATTATTTACCTTGAGGTCAATAGCGTAAAGAATTAAAATATTGCATTAAAAGTGATTTTTCTTCAAAAATTATTGAATTTTTTCTATCGTTTTCTAGAATTTGCCCATCGTAAATGTGAATTAAATGGCCATTGGGCGGGTAGACCTAATGAAACATTGAATCCCATTGGCTGGACTGATTATAATCCCTGTTTCAAGCAAGAAGTCAAAACGTTAATGGATAAAGTACCCAATTTGGAGGTAAAGTAGTACCATACAAAGGTATCCTTGATTTTAAAATTTTCTTTCTTTCCACAGCTTGTAGTGGAAATAGCTAAACGTACGCGTACCTTAGAAATTGTTGGCCTTATCTTGTCTCTGGTGGCTTTAATTATATCATTAATAATCTTTTGTAATTTTCGTTCACTACGTAATAATCGCACTAAAATCCATAAGAATCTCTTCATTGCCATGGTATTGCAGGTGATGATACGTTTGACTTTGTATCTGGATCAGGCTTATCGTCGTGATAATCACGACTTCACCAGCAATAAAAGTCTATCGGGCATAGAAAATACGGTGAGTAATTAAATTTTTGCCTCCATCTCTGCCATATAATTGATTTGCATTCACTTGATTAAACTGCATTTGCCTATCATTTGCCTGGTTTTAGCCATACTTGTGTGAGGCCTCGTATGTATTGTTGGAATATGCCAAAACTGCCATGTTTATGTGGATGTTTATTGAGGGTTGGTACCTGCATAATATGGTCACTGTCACTGTTTTCCAAGGACGTTTTCCATATAAACTGTTCTTTCTAGTGGGCTGGGGTATGCCAGTTTTAATGACCGCCATTTGGGCCACCTGTACAGCCTTTTATTATGCCGCCAGCAATCATGATTGTTGGTTTTATTACAACTTAACACCGTACTATTGGATATTGGAGGGGCCCCGCATAGTTGTTATAACGGTAATTGTTGTTTTTTTTTTTGCTTCTTTAGAATGGAAAAATAATTCATTTTTTTTTTTTGTTTCCTTTTATTTCCAGATAAACTTTGGTTTTTTGCTTAACATTATCAGTGTTTTGGTCATGAAATTACGCGAAAGCCAGGCCAGTGATATTGAACAGACACGCAAAGCTGTTCGTGCAGCCATTGTCTTGTTGCCATTGCTGGGCACCATAAATGCTTTGTATTTGATACCAGCTTTAGAGACACCCTGGAAATTTGCCTTGTGGTCCTATGTGACACATTTCCTAACTACGTTTCAGGGATTTTTTATAGCTTTACTCTACTGTTTCCTAAATGGGGAGGTAAGGTTCAAAACACACCAAAAATGCAAAAAACTATTTGGCAACATAAAGTTATCGAAAATCTTTATCGATAAATATTTTATTGAAAGTTATTGTTATAGAAAATTATTGTTATCGAAACATTTTCTATATAAAATTATTGTTATCGAAACATTTTCTATAGAAAATGCTTGTTATCGAAAATTTTTTTATACAAAATTGTTATCGAATCATTTCCTTTGAAAATGCTTGTTATCGAAACATTTTCTTTGGGAAATTATTGTTATCGAAACATTTTCTATAGAAAATGCTTGTTATTGAAACATATTCTATAGAAAATGCTTGTTATCGAAACATATTCTATAGAAAATTATTGTTATCGGAAAATTTTCCATAGAAAATTATTGTTATCGGAACATTTTCTATAGAAAATTATTGTTATCGAAACATTTTCTATAGAAAATGCTTGTTATCGAAACATTTTCTATAGAAAATACTTATTATTGAAACATTTTTTATATAAACTGTTGTTATCGGAACATTTTCTATAGAAATCAAAACATTTCTATAGGAAATTGTTGTTATCGAAATATTTTTTTTAGAAAATGCTTGTTATCGAAACATTTTTTGTAGGAAATTGTTGTTATCGAAACATTTTCTATAGAAAATTGTTGTTATCGAAATATATTCTATAGAAAAGGTTTGTTATCGAAACATTTTCTATATAAAACTGTTGTTATCGGAACATTTTCTATAGAAAATTATTGTTATCGAAACATTTTCTATAGAAGGTGCTTGTTATCGAAACATTTTCTATAAAAAATTATTGTTGTCGGAACATTTTCTATGGAAAATGATTGTTATCGAAACATTTTCTTTGGAAAATTATTGTTATCGAAACATTTTCTATAGAAAATGCTTGTTATTGAAACATATTCTATAGAAAATTATTGTTGTCGGAACATTTTCTATGGAAAATGATTGTTATCGAAACATTTTCTTTGGAAAATTATTGTTATCGAAACATTTTCTATAGAAAATGCTTGTTATTGAAACATATTCTATAGAAAATGCTTGCTATCGAAACATTTTCTATAGAAAATTATTGTTATCGGAACATTTTCCATAGAAAATTATTGTTATCGGAACATTTTCTATAGAAAATTACTGTTATCGAAACATTTTCTATAGAAAATGCTTGTTATCGAAATATTTTCTATAGAAAATTATTGTTATCGGAACATTTACTATGGAAAATGATTGTTATCGAAACATTTTCTTTGGAAAATTATTGTTATCGAAACATTTTCTATAGAAAATGCTTGTTATTGAAACATATTCTATAGAAAATGCTTGTTATCGAAACATTTTCTATGGAAAATTCTAGTTCTCGATAAATGTACTAATCGATGATTTATGTTTTCCTTTTCTTTATAGGTACGTGCCGTTTTACTTAAAAGTTTAGCCGTTTTTATGTCTTTGCGCGGTCATCCAGAATGGGTTCCTAAACGTGCTTCTATGTATTCAGCCGGCTATAATACCGCACCGGATACAGAAAATCATCCTACAGATAACAAAAGGTAATGAAAAGATGTTCTAAATATCAATTTTTAAATAACTTTCTTGAATATTTATTTGTCAGAAACGAATCACCCGCTTCTAAACGTTTAAATGGCCGCAAAGCCAGCTGTACCACCGTCATACATCAGTCGGCTAATAAGAGTACGCCCAAGATACAAATAAGTCCCCGTCTATCGAATAGCAATGCTAGTGGTCTTGCGAATCATCATAGCCAGCGTTTGGATAGCCTGCCGAGTAATAATAATAATGGCGGTAATAGTTTAACGAACCTTAATACCATTGGCCGCTCTACACAGCAGCATCATCGCTATCGCCGTCGCCATAATTGGATGTTATCGTTATGCTTTCGCGGCCAAAAGGTACTTAGAGTACCGCCAGCGCCATCCGATCCTCCTGAGTCAGTTGTATTTGAGTTGTCAGAGCAGTAGTTCAATTAGATTGCGCTTCTATTTTATGCATTTCGTTAGTTTTATTCACTCTCTCTCTTTCTCTCTTTTTAACTATTCTTTTAAAAAATTAATTTAAACACTCTCTCGCATACAAGTTTTACTCTCTATATCTCTCTCTCTCTTTATCTTCAGCTTCTTATTAACACAGCTAAACACAGTAACTGAAACACAATATTTTTAAAGATTTTCTTTATTATTCACGCTAATTTGCATTCCTTTATGATAGTTTCATCTCATTTTTAGAGTTGCTCCTACGTAATTAATGTAAAGTTGGTAACGCCGTACATCAGAATCATCGTATTTTTGGTTTGTAAACAACATTCGACAGGTTTTCGGTAAAAACCAATTCACAATCCAAAAAAAACAAATTATTTACTCAAAAATGATGTATAGTGTTGCCAACTTTAGTTAGAAATTTATTTTATAGTCAAAATTTGCTTCAAAAAATCATATCATACGTCTTTTGAACTTATTTTCAGATAAATTTTGTTTCAAAATTCGTTCAGCGTTAAGTTGCATTGCCAACCTTCTTTAAAATACACACGAAATACAGAAATTCACTAAAAAATCTGCAACTCTCATAAAGTCCTCATGGATTTTAAGAAAACTGTGCTTTGGAAATATTTAAGCATTAAATCGCATTGCCAACCATTATTCACATTAAAAAAAAACCTTAACAAAAACAAAAAAATCACACACTTCAAAACTACGGCATAAAAACAATATATAGCAGCTAGCTATAGCAGCTATAGTAGCCAGCTATAGCAGCTATAGTAGCCAGCTATAGCAGCTATAGTAGCCAGCTATAGCAGCTAGCTATAGCAGCTATAGTAGCCAGCTATAGCAGCTATAGTAGCCAGCTATAGCAGCTATAGTAGCCAGCTATAGCAGCTATAGTAGCCAGCTATAGCAGCTAGCTATAGCAGCTATAGTAGCCAGCTATATAGGCCAGCTATAGAAGCCAGCTATAGCAGCTATAGAAGCCAGCTATAGCAGCTATAGTAGCCAGCTATAGCAGCTAGCTATAGCAGCTATAGTAGCCAGCTATAGCAGTTATAGTAGCCAGCTATAGCAGCTAGCTATAGCAGCTATAGTAGCCAGCTGTTGAAGCCAGCTATAGGAGCCAGCTATAGCAGCTACAGTAGCCAGCTATAGAAGCCAGCTATAGCTGCTATAGCTAGCAGCTATAGTAGCCAGCTATAGCAGCTATAGTAGCCAGCTATAGTAGCCAGCTATAGCAGCTATAGTAGCCAGCTATAGCAACTAGCTATAGTAGCCAGCTATAGTAGCCAACTATAGAAGCCAGCTATAGCAGCTATAGTAGCCAGCTATAGCAGCTATAAGTAGCCAGCTATAGCAGCTATAGTAGCCAGCTATAGCAGCTATAGTAGCCAGCTATAGCAGCTACCTATAGCAGCTGTAGTAGCCAGCTATAGCAGCTACCTATAGCAGCTGTAGTAGCCAGCTATAGCAGCTACCTATAGCAGCTGTAGTAGCCAGCTATAGCAGCTACCTATAGCAGCTATAGTAGCCAGCTATAGCAGCTATAGTAGCCAGCTATAGCAGCTATAGTAGCCAGCTATAGCAGCTATAGTAGCCAGCAATAGCAGTATTACTAGCCAGCTATTGCAGCTAGCTATAGGAGCATTACTAGCCAGCTATAGGAGCATTACTAGCTAGTTATAGGAGCTATACTAGCCAGCTATAGCAGCTATAGTAGCCAGCTATAGCAGCTATAAGTAGCCAGCTATAGCAGCTATAGTAGCCAGCTATAGCAGCTACCTATAGCAGCTACCTATAGCAGCTGTAGTAGCCAGCTATAGCAGCTACCTATAGCAGCTGTAGTAGCCAGCTATAGCAGCTATAGTAGCCAGCTATAGCAGCTATAGTAGCCAGCTATAGCAGCTATAGTAGCCAGCTATAGCAGCTACCTATAGCAGCTGTAGTAGCCAGCTATAGCAGCTACCTATAGCAGCTGTAGTAGCCAGCTATAGCAGCTACCTATAGCAGCTGTAGTAGCCAGCTATAGCAGCTACCTATAGCAGCTATAGTAGCCAGCTATAGCAGCTACCTATAGCAGCTATAGTAGCCAGCTATAGCAGCTATAGTAGCCAGCTATAGCAGCTAGCTATAGCAGCTATAGTAGCCAGCTATAGCAGCTATAGTAGCCAGCTATAGCAGCTATAGTAGCCAGCTATAGCAGCTAGCTATAGCAGCTATAGCAGCTAGCTATAGCAGCTATAGTAGCCAGCTATATCAGCTATAGTAGCCAGCTATAGCAGCTAGCTATAGTAGCCACCTATAGCAGCTATAGTAGCCAGCTATAGCAGCTAGCTATAGTAGCCAGCTATAGCAGCTATAGTAGCCAGCTATAGCAGCTAGCTATAGCAGCTATAGTAGCCAGCTATAGCAGCTATAGTAGCCAGCTATAGCAGCTAGCTATAGCAGCTATAGTAGCCAGCTATAGCAGCTATAGTAGCCAGCTATAGCAGCTATAGTAGCCAGCTATAGTAGCCAGCTATAGCAGCTATAGTAGCCAGCTATAGCAGCTAGCTATAGTAGCCAGCTATAGTAGCCAGCTATAGCAGCTATAGTAGCCAGCTATAGCAGCTATAGTAGCCAGCTATAGCAGCTAGCTATAGTATCCAGCTATAGCAGCTATAGTAGCCAGCTATAGCAGCTAGCTATAGTAGCCAGCTATAGCAGCTATAGTAGCCAGCTATAGCAGCTAGCTATAGCAGCTATAGTAGCCAGCTATAGCAGCTATAGTAGCCAGCTATAGCAGCTAGCTATAGCAGCTATAGTAGCTGCTATAGTAGCCAGCTATAGCAGCTATAGTAGCCAGCTATAGCAGCTATAGTAGCCAGCTATAGCAGCTATAGTAGCCAGCTATAGCAGCTAGCTATAGCAGCTATAGTTGCCAGCTATAGCAGCAATAGTAGCCAGCTATAGCAGCAATAGTAGCCAGCTATAGCAGCTATAGTAGCCAGCTATAGCAGCTATAGTAGCCAGCTATAGCAGCTATAGTAGCCAGCTATAGCAGCTATAGTAGCCAGCTATAGCAGCTATAGTAGCCAGCTATAGCAGCTATAGTAGCCAGCTATAGCAGCTAGCTATAGCAGCTATAGTAGCCAGCTATAGGAGCATTAGTAGCCAGCTATAGCAGCTATAGTAGCCAGCTATAGCAGCTATAGTAGCCAGCTATAGCAGCTAGCTATAGCAGCTATAGTAGCCAGCTATAGCAGCTAGCTATAGCAGCTATAGTAGCCAGCTATAGCAGCTGTAGTAGCCAGCTATAGCAGCTATACTAGCCAGCTATAGCAGCTAGCAATAGGAGCATTACTAGACAGCTATAGGAGCATTAGTAGCCAGCTATAGCAGCTATAGTAGCCAGCTATAGCAGCTATAGTAGCCAGCTATAGCAGCTGTAGTAGCCAGCTATAGCAGCTATACTAGCCAGCTGTAGCAGCTAGCAATAGGAGCATTACTAGACAGCTATAGGAGCATTAGTAGCCAGCTATAGCAGCTATAGTAGCCAGCTATAGCAGCTATAGTAGCCAGCTATAGCAGCTATAGTAGCCAGCTATAGCAGCTAGCTATAGCAGCTATAGTAGCCAGCTATAGCAGCTAGCTATAGCAGCTATAGTAGCCAGCTATAGCAGCTATAGTAGCCAGCTATAGCAGCCAGCTATAGCAGCTATAGTAGCCAGCTATAGCAGCTATAGCAGCCAGCTATAGCAGCTAGCTATAGCAGCTATAGTAGCCAGCTATAGCAGCTATAGTAGCCAGCTATAGCAGCTAGCTATAGCAGCTATAGTAGCCAGCTATAGCAGCTATAGTAGCCAGCTATAGCAACTAGCTATAGCAGCTATAGTAGCCAGCTATAGCAGCTATAGTAGCCAGCTATAGCAGCTATAGTAGCCAGCTATAGCAGCTAGCTATAGCCAGCTATAGCAGCTATAGTAGCCAACTATAGAAGCCAGCTATAGCAGCTATAGTAGCCAGCTATAGCAGCTATAGTAGCCAGCTATAGCAGCTATAGTAGCCAGCTATAGCAGCTAGCTATAGCAGCTATAGTAGCCAGCTATAGCAGCTGTAGTAGCCAGCTATAGCAGCTATAGTAGCCAGCTATAGCAGCTATAGTAGCCAGCTATAGCAGCTATAGTAGCCAGCTATAGCAGCTATAGTAGCCAGCTATAGCAACTAGCTATAGCAGCTATAGTAGCCAGCTATAGCAGCTATAGTAGCCAGCTATAGCAGCTATAGTAGCCAGCTATAGCAGCTAGCTATAGCCAGCTATAGCAGCTAGCTATAGCAGCTATAGTAGCCAACTATAGAAGCCAGCTATAGCAGCTATAGTAGCCAGCTATAGCAGCTATAGTAGCCAACTATAGAAGCCAGCTATAGCAGCTAGCTATAGCAGCTATAGTAGCCAGCTATAGGAGCATTAGTAGCCAGCTATAGCAGCTATACACTAGCCAGCTATAGCAGCCATACTCGCCAGCTATAGCAGCCATACTAGCCAGCTATAGCAGCCATACTAGCCAGCTATAGCAGCCATACTAGCCAGCTATAGCAGCTATACTAGCCAGCTATAGCAGCTATACTAGCCAGCTATAGCAGCTATAGTAGCCAGCTATAGCAGCTGTAGTAGCCAGCTATAGCAGCTATACTAGCCAGCTATAGCAGCTAGCAATAGGAGCATTACTAGACAGCTATAGGAGCATTAGTAGCCAGCTATAGCAGCTATACTAGCCAGCTAGAGCAGCCATACTAGCCAGCTATAGCAGCCATACTAACCGGCTATAGTAGCTATACTAACCAGTTATAGCAGCCAGCTGCAGTACCTATAGCGAGCGAGCTATACTAGCCAGCAATAGCCGCTTTACTATAGCTATAGTCAGCTATACTAGGTATAGTAGTTATACTAGTCAGCTATAGTAGCCTCCTCTTCTTCCGATAATGCTGAGTTTACATCCGCGTCAATATTAATACCGTCAAAGAATTCTCCAACCAGCTCTCAGTTGGATATGCCAGGGTTTTAATGGGACGGAGGCGGTTGTAGTCCTAGCTTGGAGCCGTTCACACTGCGGATTTCACTACGATGCTACCGTGCGTACGAAACTAGGTCTAGAAAGCTACAGCCACCAGTTTAGGACAGTCGATTCAGAAACATGTGAGAGGGCGGTGTGTTTATTGACTCCCCATGCTAGATCCGTAGTGGTTGGTAAAGGGCAGCACCACCTGTAGAAGAATGTGATAATTAAACTTTAGCACTTTTATTATAAATATAAAATTCGAGTTGCCAACTATTATTTACTATTAAATGGTTTTAAAGTATTAATTAAATAATTTGCGTTGCCAACACTGTTAGACCTTAGTCTATAATTTATTTTTTTTTTTTGTATAATAACTAAACTTAGGCTTAATTTAACTTCAAAGTAATTTTAATTGAATTTTTCTTTAATTGTTGTAAAGATATACAAATCTTGCGAGTTGCCAACTATTTTATATGTATAAAGTTATTATGTATTTTCTTAAAATATTGGTATATGTATTCAACATAAATTCTAATGTAAATATTTATCATATAAGCCGCCATCATATAGCGTCTTAGGCTCTGGCATAGTTTCATTATCAAAATAGAGAAACTCTAAATTATTAATTATTTTTTTTTTATATTTAAACTTTAAGCAGTAAAATAACTATGCTTAGCATGCTTTTTCTGATTAGCTAGCCTTTTCAAAAATAAAAAATTACAAGTAATTAAAAAAAATTATTTAAAAAACTTACATTTTTTTCTTCCTTTTTTTCTCGTTTCTTTGTTCTCGTATATTTTGTGGTGTGGTGTGTTTTATTTCGATGTTTCTTTTCTTTTTCTTTTGTGATTTTTGCAGAACAAATGTGTGATGCCAAATGCTGAAAAGGCACCAAAAGTATTTATGACAACTAAAATGGAAACGTACACTTAATATACTTTTTAAATAAATTTAAAAATCAAATCCAAAAAACTAAGAATTAATTACTTTTTTTTAACACAAATTAAATAAAAAGATTTAATAATTAAAAATAATAATTAAGAAATTTATAAAAATTATATTTTTTACTTAAAAAATGATTTTATGATAATTTAAAATATTCTTTAATGCAAAAAACAAATTATTTTAAATCAAAAAATAACTTAAAAAAAGAAACTAAATAAAGAGAATTAAGTACATATTAAGAAAAAATGGAATTTAAAAATTTAAGAAAAGTAATTAAAATAAAATTTAATATTTTAAAATTTTAAAAAAAGAATAATTTTATTAAGAAATGTTTTATATAATAACTATTTTATTAATTGTTTCTATATAAAAAAACTAATTATTTAAAAAAAAATAATTTTTAAATTTTATGCATAATTTAATTTGTATTAAAACAATTATTTTTATTTACAAAATATTTATTGAAATAATTTAATTTTTTTAATTAATAATTAATTAATTAAAAAATTAATTACACATTTTTTAATACATTTTTTCTTAATTATACTTTTAATCTAAATAAAAATTTTTAAATAATGTTCGTGTAGTTTTTATTCATTTATTTAAATTTTTATTAAATTAATTATTAATTTATAATAAAATTAAATTTAAAATTATTAATTAAATTAAATTTTAATTTAATTATTTATGTAATTTTATTAATTATTTATTTAATTAAATTAATTAAATTATTAATTAATAATTAATTAATATTTTTAATATTTTTAATTAATTAATATTTTTAATTAATAATTAATTTAATTATTAATTAGTAATTAATTAATATTTTTAAAATAAGTTTAAACTTATTAATTAAATTTAATTTTATTAATTATTTATTTAATTTTATTAATTTATTTAATTTAATTAATTAATAATTAATTAATATTTTTTAATATTTTTAATTAATAATTGATTTAATTATTAATTAGTAATTAATTAATATTTTTTAATTAATAATTATATAATTGTTAATTAATAATTTAATTAATTCAATTAGTTAATAAAATTTAATTAATAATTATAAATTTAATTTTATTATAAATTAATAATTAATTTAATAAAAATTTAAATAAATGAAAAAACTACACGAATATTATTTTTTAAATTATTTAGATTAAAAGTATATAAGAAAAA
Organism: Sarcophaga rosellei; assembly: GCA_930367235.1. Taxonomy (NCBI): domain Eukaryota; kingdom Metazoa; phylum Arthropoda; class Insecta; order Diptera; family Sarcophagidae; genus Sarcophaga; species Sarcophaga rosellei. The sequence continues at coordinate 6,599,109 of OV884018.1, read as the reverse complement.
ATGTATTAAAAAAGATTTATTATTTTTTTTAACTTTTTCCCGATAATTTACACAAAAAAGGTTTATGAATTTGACTTTTTTATGTCATTCGCATTGGGCATGTCTAAGACTACATAACATATGTATGTATGTATATCAAATCTTACTTACTTACCTATTTAATTGGTCATTAGAAACCCCTTAGTCAGAACTGACAAATACCTTCTCACTCTCTCCACTCTCTTGTTCTTCCACGTCTCTAGTCCTTCTGCAGAAATCGTTTGCCAAGTATCCAAAACCCATGCGCCTTGCATGGGTTGCAGAGCATCACAATATTGAAATAAAAATAAAATATTTTTTGTTTACTTTGATTTGATGGGTATTTCCTATTTTATGGTCTTCAGTTCGTCTGCTTTAATTTTTTTTTTTGTTAATTTTAAAATTAATTTAAATTTTTTTAAAACCTTAAAATTTTAATTAAAAAATTATTTCTTTTTTTTACAAAAAATAAAATAAAAAACAAGTTAAAAACAGGGATTGATGTAAATTAAAAAAAAAGGTATTTGTTAAATATTAATAATAAAAATTAATTAAATTTAAGACAAAAAAAAGCACATTGGAAAAAATTGTACAGAAATTATAAGAAATAAAGTTATTAAAATTAAATTTAAAAATAAATACTTATTTACATTTTAGGAATAAAAAAGAAAACTATTCATATACATTTAAAAAATAATAAGATAAAAAAATAAAAAAAAAAATAAAAAAAAAATTAAAAAAAATTAAAAAATAAAAAAAAATTAAAAAATAAAAAAAAATTAAAAAATAAAAACAAATTCAAAAACTATTTACATTTGATATGCTAACACAAACTAAATGAGAATTATAAATGGAAATGAAAACGTAACGAAAATAAGGGAAACAAAATTGAACACAACAATGTAAACAAAACGAATTTAATGAAAATATCTTGATTTTTTTTTAAGTTTAAATAAAAAAACCAAAACTTTTTTGAAAACTTAATATAAAGCCTTAAGGAATTATTGTTAAAAAAGGCCAAACCAAAAAGTACAGTATCCAGATCAATTAATAAAATAAAACCATGATTATTTTTTACGCTTACAGAAAAGAAAAAAAAAATTAAATTAAAAACAAAATCACAATTTATGTAAAAAATAAAAAATATATGTTAAAATAAAACAGAAAATATATTTTATAAAAAAATATAACCGCTTACCATTTATCAATCCAGAAAGTGCATCTGTTGCAACACTTGATCCACATTATTGAAGGGGGTCACTTTATATACAAGGGGGTAGCCAGCCAGGCGTTGTGATAGCGCTTTGCACGTTGGCGTATTTAAGGCGTTCAAAACGATCCTCTTACTTGTATGCGTGCTGTCCCATAGTTAACAGTTGCTGTAGCTGAGTTGTAAGTGTTTCGATTTATTAGACGAGATGCGTTAAGTTCTCATATATATTTTATAATTATAAATACAGACCGGAATTTGCTTGCCACTGAAGAAGGAATGCTGTTGTCTTTTATTGTAATTTTTTTTATTACTCTATTTTAATTAATTATTTATTTATTTAATATTTTTTGTTTTTGTTTTATTTTTAATTTTAGTGTTTTTTTTTTTTGATTGTATTAAATTTATTTTACACTTAAAAATTATGTCATTTCTTTTCTTTTATTGAACTTGAGGACTAAAATAAATTATTTTAAATTTTTCTTATATCATTAAAGTTGTTAAATTAAATCTTCTTCTTCTTCTTAAATTTGTTTTTTTTATAACATTTATTAATTTTCTGTTATTTAAGGCCATTAAGTGCTTAAAGCCGGAAGCATTGTAAATGTAATTTCAACATTAAACTTTAAAAAATAATAAAAAGATAATAATGTTTAAATAAATAAATAATTTTCTTAAAACTTATTAGGAGAAGAACTTAAGTTATTTCAATATTTTATTAAAAATAAAATATTTCGAAATTATTTTTTTATTTTTAAAAGTTTAAAAATAAATTTTTATTTTCAAGAATATTTTCGAATTGAAATTTTTATTATTAAAAATATTTTTAGTTTTAATTTTTATTATTAAAAATATTTTTAAATTTAATTTTTTTTTTTAATATTTTGAAATAAAAATTTTTGTTTTTAAAAATATTTTTAAATAAAAAATTTTTATTTTCAACAAATATATTCAAATTAAAAATTTTAATTTTTAGAAATATTTTTAATTTAAAATTTTTGTTTTTAAATACATATATTTTTAAATTAAAATTTTTATTTTATAACATATTTGCTATTCAAATTAAAAATTTTAATTTTTACAAATATTTTTAATTTAGAATTTTTGTTTCTAAAAACTTTTTTAAATTAAAATTTTTATTTTCAAGAATGCTTTTCAATTTAAATTTTTGATTTTAAAACTATTGTTGAATTAAAATTTTTATTTTCGAGAATATATTTCTTATTATATTTTTAAACCCGATTTTTATAACAAAATTATTGTTTTTTAAAATATTTTTAAAACCAAAAAACAAAAAAATAAAAATATTTTGCAATTTCAATTTTTGTTTTTAATAATATATTTAAATTAAAATTTTTATTTTTAAAAATATTTTTAAATTTAATTTTTATTTTTAAGAACATGTTTTGATTTTAAAAATATTTTTAAATAAAAAGTTTTTTTTCAAGAATATTCTCCAATTTTATTATTAGTTTTAAGAACATTTTTAAATTAAAATTTATATTTCAAAAATTTTTTATTAAAAAAAAATTGGACAAATAAATTTAAAAAACTTTTCCAGAGTAAAATTAAAAAAAAATTTAATTAATTAATTTATTTATTAATTTAATTTAAATTTAATTTTTTTAATAATGTTGCATATAAATATGTGTTTTTTTAATTAATTATTAATTAAATTAATTATTAATTATTAATTTAAACCATTTAATTTAATAAATTAATTAATAAATTAATTATTAATAAATAATTATTAATTATAAATAATTATTAATTAATTTAATAAATTAATTATTAATTTAATTAATTAATTAATTAATTAAATTCATTTAATTAAATTTAAAAAACCACAAACTTTTATATGCAAAATTATTAAAAAAAAAATTAATTAAATTAAAAAAAAATTATTTTATATATTACTTTACAAAAAAATCCATTTCGAAATATTTAAGGCTTCTTGATATTAAAATTATAAATTAAAAATGTAATTTAAATTTATAAATTAAATTAAAAATTTAAATTAAATTCTAAATTAAAATTCTAATCATATATATTATACAGGACGGATAAGCTTAAATAAATATTTTCTTTTCGTATTTTTAAATATTAAATGGCTCTTATGGTTTTTTATTCCTTTTTTTTTTTAATTAATATTAGAAAATATATTCTATTTTAAATATATTTACAACAAAATTAAATTAAATTATATTAAAAATTAATAGTCAACATTTAAAGTCTGTTAATACTAATGCACTAACATTACATTACATTACTAAGTTATACTGTTTTTTAGTTCAAGTGCTAGTGTTAGTAGAGTATGCACGTTTAAAGTACAGGAAATTAAAGAAAAAAAATAAACACAACATTTTGGGGGAAACTAGCAACAACAGAGGAACGATGGGTTAAGGTGTAAGCAGGCCATTATGGTATTATTCTTTCAGCAATTGGTCAAAACCAATTAATTGGTTGAAGGTGCCACTAAAATTATACCGAAAAAGGACGATCACGCAGAGTCTAGTAACTATCGCAGCATTTTTTTGCTTTGCGAAGTAGCAAAGTGGATGCCCAGATAATTACCAAAAGGATATCAGACACAGTAACATCATCTTTGAATCAGGAACAAACTAGATTCCATTCTCACTAGATAATATGTTATCGTGAAACAGTTTGTAGAATGCCGTTCACCACTCTATCCATGTTTCATAGACCTTAAACTGCATTGTCATGTAAGAATATGCTACGCGTACTCGTACGCCTTTTTGACGGTCTATACCGAAACGCATCCATCCCCACAAGCCTGCCATCGACCACATAAGTATCTAATATGTTATGGTGGAACAGCCTGGAGAATGGCGTTCACCAATCTGTCTCTCTTTCATATACTGCGAGAAAGCCTTCACCAAACAGAATCATGATGAATCATGTGACCTGGAAGTGCACTGGCATCTAAGAAAATTCCACTACTTGTACGCCTTATTGACGGTCTGTACCGAAACGCATTCGTCCCCACAAGTATGCCATGGCCCACACAACCATCTAGCGTGTTACTGTGGAAGAGTCTATGGAATGCCGTTCATCACTGTGCTTCATACACTGCTAGAAAACCTTCGACAAACTGTATCACAATGTCACCTAGAAGTGCACTGTCCTGTAAGAAAATCCCACGCATGCTCATAGGCCTTACTAAGAGGGCAAGATTTATCAAAAATATCACAAAAGGTTTCCTCTTTGTACAGATTGTTGCAGAAGACAAAAGACCAAGAAGAGAAATAATTCTCAAGGTATTGATAGAAGAGAAAATGAAACCCAGTTCAGTCACAATGAGCCTAAATGCTGGCCGAAGTAGGACCTCTTCCTTCGAGGAGGTCCACCACCTAACCTAAAGTTAGGTCATATTGCCTTACAATGAAATGAAATGTGTCGGTGTAATATTGTTGTATAAGCGTGGAAAGCTCGGAAAATATTGTAACTTTCGTTTCTTTTCATAGGTACAGTCTCCAAAGTATATGAAAAAATATTCGAGCGAAGAATGAAGCCAATACTGGGCCCATCAATTAGAATTTAAATACAAAGGCATGATACACCACAGTAGGACTATTTCACTCATTTGGGAATAAAAAATATTATTCAACTGTATTGCTGGGATGTGCAACAAGGTTTTGAATACGGCCTTGAAAACGTATTTACAAACAAAACTTTTTTCGTTTCGGTTTCTTAAAAAATAAAATAAAAATTAAAAACTTAATAGTGTGAGTGTGTGTGTGTTATTCTCTTACTTAAAATAAAACAAAAATAATTAATAATTAAACTAAATTCTCTTAATTTTACGCTCTCTCTTATCTACTTACTTGCATTTTACTCTGTCTCTCTGCCTCTTTTGCCTGCTCACTACACTTCAATACTGTTTAGACTACCCGAAGAGATGTTGTCGTTGTGACTGCCCAAACGGGAACGTTGTTTCATCATGGCGGCACGCGCTGGCATAGGTGACCTCTGGACTCTAGGGCTACCTGCTGTCACAGCAATGGGTATGCCGAGACCACCATTAGGATTTGTAGTTAAACTATTAACGCCACCATTATTCGTAGTGCTGCCACCAGAGGTGCGTCGTGTTCTTCTCAACGAGGGTATGCGTGTATTCAAACCCTCCAGATTCATGGCGCTATCATTGTGATTCTGAGTTACATTGCGTCCACCTCTATCCAAAGTACGTCGCTGTTGGTCTAAACAAGGCGTAACGGGGCCACTCGGAGGCAAATGATGCTGGTGATGATGATTAAGGCCCGCCATATTGACCGCATGATTATTGTTTTGATGCGGTGGCACTGGTGGCGGTTGTTGATAATCCCCCCTTTTAGCCATTAAGGTAGGCGTATTGGGTGTTTGATAATACGGCTGTGCATGATGTATGCCCTGTGTAGCTAAATGACCCTGTGAATTAGTCAAATTGTGGTTAGTGGTTGTTAATTTATTACACGCAGTGTTATTGGCTTTCATAGAGGTTGTATGATTTGTTAACTTTGTTGTTGTATTCTTGCCAGGCAGAGGAGGCAATGGTTTCGATAAAGGTGAGTTAGGATCTAAGCCATTGACCAGCGAGATACCATCAACAGCCTCTAAGGTTTCACAGGATGATGTGGATCTTTGTGGTGTTGCATAATGATGACGTCCAGGGCTTAAACATTCTTGTTCGCTATTAATGGTAAGCTTCTCCGAGCTATTGTGGCAGCTATTATCACGACTGCTGCCGGCTGTAGTTGTGGTTGTTGTGGTGAGAGTGGTATTGTTGGCGTTGTGATGATTGCCAATGTTAGTGGGGTTGTTCGGATTGTTGACGGAGCTAGTGTTGGTCATAAAGCGCAGTTCCATAACATTACGATTCTAAAATAAATTATGCTGATATTTCTATATCTAAGCTAGTTTCATATTGTTTTTTGCTTAAATTTATAACAGGAAAAAGGACTTTAGGAAAGGCTTCTAATTATTTACAGGCTTAGTAAAGCTTTCTAAATACTAAAAGCATTGGTGGTTTTAAGGATTTTTTCAAGCTTAGTTTTATTTACATAATTTCATTTACAAATAGAAAAATAAGTTTTTTGGAAATTTCGAAATTAATTTAGAAAATTCGAAATTAAGAAAAATGTTTTAAAATCACAATTTTAAGGATTTCAAAGATATTTAAAGTAGTCGAAATTAAGTTCGAAATTTCGAAAACAAGACAAATGCCTTAAAAATACACTTATTTTTTATAAGCATATTCTTAACATCGTAGAAAAAGTTTAAACATTAAATTTTGAAATATTTTCCAAGAGTTTTGAAAATTCATAATTAAATTCGAAACTTCAAAGCTAAGAAAAATGCTTCAAAAACTAAATTCTTTAATAAAAATACTTTTAAGACCCTACATAATTTACAAAATAGCTAATTTGCAAGAATTTTAGATATTCGAAATTGTGTTCGAAAACTCGAACTTAAGAAAAAATGCGAAAAAATTAAAAATTTTATAGGATTTCTATAGTGTGAAGGAATATTTAGTTTTTACACATTTTTTAAGTATTTAAAAAAGTTCGGAATTAAGTTCGAAACTTCAAAGTTACACAACAATTATCGAAAAATCAAAATTTTTCACATAAGTTTCTTTATTTTATTAAAACCGAATGCATTTAGGAGTTTTAACGCAGTTTTAAATATTTTTCTATATTCGAATTTATGTTCGAAAATTCGAAATTACAAAAAAATTATTTTTACTTAATTTTGTATAGATTTTCTATAAATTTCTTTAATTCTTATAAAACTGAGTGCAATATTTGAATATTTGAAAAGCTATTTAAAGTATTTACAGAATTCGAAATCAAGTTCGAAAATTCGACTAAAAGATATTTGAAAACAGATAGCATTTGTAGAGAGTTTATATAAGAAAATTATAAAATACTTGAGTGGATTTGAAAAGAATATGGTCAGGAGGAGGTAAATAATACTCAAAACACCATTAGAATACAACAGCCGTTGAAAGCAAAAATATAACAACAACATACAACCCCTTGAAAGATAGGAAAGGAAATAATTGATAAATTATATGTGTGTGTGTATATACATACATAGTATATCATCAGCTAAAGTTTAAAAAAGAAATGGTAGAAGAAGGAATTCTCTTTAGCCGACGATACACTACTTTAAAGCATAAAGGCTTGTGAGAAAAAAAAAATACATTTTTTTAAATTCTAATTTCAAATACCTTATCAGCCTCCTGTGCCAAAGGATTTGGCGTAATATTCATACGTGGCAAGACACCATTTAAACGATGTGTGGTATTTTTATGGTGATTGTTAACGCCCAATACCTGGGGTGTTACAAAGTCGGCTTGTATATGATCCAGTTGGGGTTTATTTTCCTCTGCAAGCAAAAAAAAAGTATTTTTTCTAGGAATTTTTCTATAAATATTAAATATTTTAAGACAACCTTCTGTTTGGGAATTTTTACGTTTCTTCATGCAAAGACACACTGTTATGGAGGCAATTAACAGTAATAAACCGCCACCAGCAGCCCCTGCTATTACAGGATAAATGGAATTGTCCTCTGCATTGCTTTTAGAGGCGGGCAATACAGCTGTTAAGGCAGGAGCACGTGTAGTAGGGGATTCTGTAACAAAGAAAAAAAGGAAATTTTAAAATTGTTTTGACAATCCTTAAGGATCTTATTGAGGACTTACTTTTAGTATTGCCTTGAACTATGCTGCTAAATTCCGAGGCGGCCATTTCATTAAACGATTGTAATTTAAACTCATAGGCAGTGCCTGGCTCTAGCATATCAATTTTGAATTTACGTGTCTGCATGCCATCCACGGTGGCCTTGAGATACTCACCAGCCGAAGACGCTGGCCTGTAGTAGGCATAAAAGCCATCAACTAGAGCCATGTCTAAAGTATCGCTTGGCAAGGACCAATGTAGCATAACAGCTGTTTCCGTTAAAGCCTCTACTCTTAGCAGCTCGGGTACAGGCAAATCGGAACTCGATAAATCCAAATCCTCAGCTTTTCGTAAGAAAAATTTAGCCGATGTATTCCCCTCTTTATTATCATTATTGGAGTACACGGCTATAATGCGAAAACGATAGAAACGATCAGGTCTTAAACCCGTTACCGAAGAGGTAAAATTATTAAAGCCTTCGGTTAAACGATCACGTCTCTTGAATGGTATATCCTCGTTGGTGGTTTGCCAAGTTTCCCTTGGTATGGTACGTGATGCATCACCCAGCATGCGGTACTGGACTTTGAAGAACTGTATAGGCAAACCATCGTTTTTGGTAACATACCAGCGCAGCATAACTGAATCGTCCGAAAGGCGTGTAACATTAGGACGTGAGGGCGGTATCATAGTGGCTGGAAATAAATCAAAAAAAAAAAAAAAAAAACAAAAAATTATTTAAAATTTATTCGTTTATACTTCAAACAAATAAAAGAAAAACATTTTCTGGAATAAATTCCCGTCTAAAATACATTTAAATTAAAAAAAGCCTATTCTCTCCTGAACTCCTCCTCTAAATGTCTAGAAAAGGTAAGAAATTTCCAAATTCTTTTCCTCCCTTTTATCCTTTCTTTCCAATTTTAAATTCCTTCTCTTCAGGCAAAAAAAAACTCAAAGAAATCGATTGGTCAGCCGATGCCAATTTTGATAAGAATCGTTCCATCATCTACATTGAACACTCGTTGGAGTGTCCCATCTTTACCATGAAAGCCGATGAATTTCTTCGATATCTGCAAAGCAACGTACCCGAACGACAATTTGTTATGATTCGCAATCAGTTTGGTAAAGTTGAACCACGTCCGGGAGCCTTTGAAATCGAATTTTCACAACATGCTCGTACCTCAAAGCATTGTATATGGTCGGGTTTGGAAAAAGGTCCCCCTAGGAGAGATAAATTTCCAAATTTTGATGCTATATTTCCAGAGGTGCAAAAGATTCTAAAGAAATTCTATCCCGATATAGTGCCTAAAGACGATGATGAAGAGGAGGAGGAGCAGATGGAGATGGGCATGTAAAGTAGAAAAATAAATTCCTAAATATAAAGTGAAATTCATACATACTGGTCTATAAAATGGCAATAAAATAATCAAAAATAAATTCAAATTAACGAAAATAACATTCACAAACAGTGTTGGTTAATGTTTCATAAGTGTAGTGTTGTTAAACGCAAGGAGCCATAAACAAACATGCGTCTTTGCTTTCGTTCGTTGGTAATTTTAATTTGCTCAAACACAATAAATTTCCCTTTAATCCCGCACACAAACCTCTCAAATTCCCTATTATTGGTGGTTGTCTGTGATATAGAAATTTAACGAACGAACGAACTGCACTCATGCAGTTGATTTTTTTTTTTGGTGCTGCCATACAAATTTTTTGTTTTTAGGAATTAAGTTGGGGTATTTTGATTATTTGATAAACGAAAAATCGTAATCAATAATGTTTTTGGTCTGAAAGAAAGAGAATTTAATAAAAAATAGAAAGAATATGGGAAAAAATCGGCACGGGTGCTGGTCTATGTGGTTTGTAAATGGGCCTCATCTCCGAAAATGACATACTGGCTCTACTGACCCATACTGTGGTCGACCTACTGTCTAGAAAAAGAAACATGTGCTGGGAATTGACAAGATTATAAAAGAAAAGAATGGTAGTCGCCATAGTCTAGTAGGTAGTGTGTTCGCTTATTAGGCCTTAAGCCCGGTTTCGAGCCCCAGGCCAGACATCAAAACCATAAATATATATGTTGAATGGGTGCTATAGCAAAAGGCCATTGATTTTTCACATTTTCCACTCTGTGGTTTCGTAACCAAGTAAAAGTTGTCGCATATTGGGTTCCAAGAACCCAGAAAATATTGTCTCTAGGAGTGTGTATTGCCTTACTAGACGACGAGGTCTCCAGAGTTCGAACCTCAACAGATAGAAAAACAAAAATATATGTTTCAGCGATCCCTTCTAAACAGTCGTCAATCAAAATCTTCTTAAATCTGTCGTTTAGACTCGCCGTAAAAACAATAGGTACCATAAGTAATGGATAGGAATCAATGAGCGTAGCATGGACGTAGTGAAAAGCTAGACTGTAGTTATCGTGAAGTAAAAGGTGTTGGCACTCATGTGATGTTTCTGTAACACAATTGTGGAGCAATAGGTACCATAAGTAATGGATAGCGTTAATGAGCGTAGCATGGACGTTGTGAAAAGCCAGACCGTGGGTATCGTGAAGTAAAAAGTGTTGGCACTCATGTGGTGTTTCTGTAATACAGGCTATTTCACTTGATTGCCTGTTTATATGGGAAACACAAACAAAATTGAGTGAAATATTTGCAAAAAAAAAAATAAAAAATATTTAAAAATTATTTGAAAATAATGTGATGTGATATTTTTCATTTTTTTAATATTTCTTTTAAAAATAATTGACATTTAATTTGATTTTCAGTTTAATTAAACAAGAAGCATTAAACAAGAAATAACACTCAATATGTAAGCATTTTCCCCATGAAAATGTGTGGTGTGTAATTTGTAAAACACAACATCTGGTAACTTTAATTTCTTTTTGTACACTCATTAACTTGTACTATGTACGCTCTCTCAATAGCAAGCGACAACACAACTCATTTGAATACAGGGAAAAGAAAAAACGCACACACACACACGTACACAACAGGCAAAGCAAAGAACAAAAACAACGATATAATAAAACACTTAAAAATGGCTGACTCGTTTAGCAACGAGTAACTAACTCGACTTGAGGTAAAGCAAATATAAAAGCAACTACAATCAGTTGCTCATTGAAAGGCCGTGTGAGTGGAGTAAAAAATATTCACTGAAGAGTAAAAGAATTCATTTGGGTTTGCGCGCTTTTATTTTATTTGTTAATGAAAGTGTAGCTCTTGGTATACTTGAGGAAAATAAAAGAAGTGATTTAAGAGATGTTTAAAGAGTATAATAACAATTGATTTGTTATTATAAAAAGAAAATAAACATTTTAAATTGAAAATTTACTAATAAGTAATTTTAAACGAACGAGTGGTGTCTCATTGTATAGATTTTGTGTAATTATTTTTACTCCTTCCTCTATTGAAAGAGTAAAAGAGTGAGCTAGACAAAACACAGCCACGAGTGGTGTATTGCTGCTACACAGGCAATGAGAATACAAGAGTGAGATAAAATTAGAGTGGAAAAAATTGATTTTTTTTGTTGTTTTTGCAACGAAAACAAAAAAAGTAAAAAAAAAATTAAAATAACAAAATAATTGCAATAAAAAATTTTAATATTGAGAGAACTTCTTGTAAATATTTTAAAGAAAATTTCGTGTTGCTGCTTGTTTTTTTTTTTATAAACAATTCATATGAAAAATATTATGTCGGCTGATGGTACACAACAACAAGCAGTTACGGTTACCGTAAAAGTGGATGAAAGTGTCAATTCAGCCGGTGTTACTACAACGGGCAAGTGTCAAATGTCGTTAACACCACGTTTTACACACGAAGAAAAACAAATTTTATATGCCCTCTTCCATCAGCATGAGGAGGTGATTGATATAAAATTTCGCAAGAAACAAAGATCCAAATATTCGGTACGCGATGCCTGGGAACAAATTGTGCGGGAATTTAATTCAACGCCAGGTGTCAGCGCTATGCGTAATCTCAAGCAGATACAGAAATTTTGGTTAAATGCAAGGTATGAAGAAACGAACGCTTGCATATTAAAATGTAACAAATTTATAAATTATTTACACAAACGCACACACTAATTAGAAACGTATTTATTTTTCAATTGAAATATATGTATGTTATGCACCTGTTACTTGTTTATTTAAAACGGCTAAACTATGCGCCCCCGTGGCCACCAACCAACAAACAAACGGAAAGTCAATGAAATTTATTTGCACACAACTTACTGTAGAGGAGAGAGAGATAATACATGTTTGTTTTCATTTTCTATTAAAAGAAACAAAACAAACCAAACAGAAAAAAAATCACTCTTTCAAGTATTGGCACTTGTTTATCAATCATAATCTCTGAGTACATAGTAAAGCAGAGAGTGAGCCAATTTAAAATATCAGCTCCATTGAAATTTTATAATTAAACGACTCATAACAAACAAATAAGAAAAAAAAACACTCTTTTGCTTGCTTTACAACTCATTACGAAAATATGTGCCCATACATCCTAAACAACAACAACTAATTACATACATTTCACCACTAACCCCACTACCCTCATTCAGTATATCGTATGGAAACCATTACAAAACTGTGCTCTTGATATTGTTTTCTTTTTTATTACTGTTGTTGTTATTATTATTGTTGTGTGGTTCTTTATAATTAAAACACTCTTCTTCCATACTTTCCTGTTAATAATTTCTCTACAAGTTTTTTTTTCTGTTCAAATTGAATATTTTTGTTTTTGCTTTTGTTTCCTTAAATTTGTGTGCGAGTTCCCCTGTGTGTGTGTATGCCTACATTTCTGTTTACCAACAACGAGTACAGTTGTGAGTGAGAAATTTAATGTGGGGTTTTTTTTTTCTTTATAATTTGACTCTCCTTAAGTGTATTGTTGTTTTTAGCATTTCTTTTATATTGAAAACAAAAAAAAACAAATAACGAGTGATTGTAAGAAGAGTATTTTGGCTTTTTATTTTATTTTCTTTTCTGTTGTGAAAATAACGAGTGAATGTAGAAAGAGTGTGTTTATTAAAAATTGAGAAAAAGAAAAAAATATCATTTAACAGTTGTATGTAAAAAGGAAGTAAAATTTCCCGTAAAATAACAACAAAAATAGTGATGCCAGATGTAAATGTTTACGAAAGTTAGGTAGGCTATTTTGAAATAACAGTTATTTTTGAAAATAAATAAATAGGACACGTTAAATAATTAATAAATTAAAATCGAGAAAATGGCAAGAAAAAGGAAGATTTAAAGTCCTTCCTTCTTTCTTAGGTAAATTGGTTTCAAATCCAGTTTTATTGCCAAAGTTTTATTATCAATAATTAATGTAATAGCAGGTACTCAATTTAAAGGTCCGTAGGTAATTAAAAACTCAAAATTTTCTCAAGAATTTGTAGGTTCAGTCAATCATGGATAAAATGATCAAGGCAGGTACTATCATAACGACCCGTAAGGCAGGTACTGCCGAAGTTGTGGGTCTTTCAACGAGATAATAAAGCGTTTCAGTTTGCACACGATATCAGTACGGGGCATATCATTTCAAGAAACTACAGTCTGTTGGATTATGTAAGTAGACATGGGATAAAATGAAGTTTTGAATTGATAATTCAATAACAGATGACATGACGCACACAACACGAGTGGTGTGAGAAGCTAGGACGTTGTACAATGGGACAATTCGACCTCCGGGTACTGTACTTGTCACAGTTGACTGTCTAACCTAACCTAACAGATGACATTAACGCCCTTGGAAGGCTTCGGATATATGTAGGCAAGAAGAAGGCTGGGTGAAGTACTTAATAAAAGTTGGCTCCAAAGGAGCACTGTGCTGGTGGGCGCGGTTGTGGAGTCGTTACTATACTCTGTTTGCATACATGCAAAACGCATTGGTCGTGGTAATATGAAAAATGCTTCCTGCAGTAGTTGTAGAGATAAGGAAGAGGACAAAACTATTCCTTACCTCCTGGTACAAGTACAGAGTTTTATAGTAGTTGAAGCAAATAGCTTTCTACTATTCCAATAACCTTCTTCAATTACGACCTTTCCGTTTTCCTGTATTGGTGGCTCTAAGGGTGCTTACACGAATACTGTTCTCAATTCTAAACCTTTATTATTTTTTTTAATTTTCAACATAAAAATTTAATTTTTTTTTTTTAATTTTTTCCTTCCTTCAAGGCTCCGCAAACAATATCCTTTCCGGAACATGCAACAAAAACATCAAAATTCAAGTACCGATGATGAAGGTAATCATATGATGAAAGATGATGAGCATCATGTCATCAAAGATGAACCCGAATTTCATATGACCAATACGGATAATTCAGAGCAAAATGATGCCGGCGAATCGTTTGAAGAAATGGAAATGGAAACGGGTGGGGTTAATGAAATCGATGAAGATCCCTTAGAACAGCAACAGCAGCAGCAACAACAACAACAGCAACAGCAGCAGCAACAACAACAGCAGCAGCAACAACAGCAGCAGCAGCAGCAACAGCAGCAACATCAACAGCAATTGCAGCAACAAGTGGCCCAAACAGCCACTATACATACGCAACAAATAAGTGTCGATCAAATATCTGCAGAGAAGCTAACACTCAATGATTTGCTGCAATTCAAGACGACACGACCCAGAGAGGAGATCATATTGCAGATAAAACATCCAGCAGATGCCACAGGTATGGGTAAATATTGTCAAGAGATTTTTCCAATTGATTTTGTTTGTAATAATGACTATTTTATAATTTTCTAGGAGCCCAAATTACAATACCCTCACCCACACGCATTACCATACCTACACATCATCAGCCGCAACAGCATACCATGGCTACGATAACGGCCAATGGCTTTAATCAACAGATTATTAGTGAAATTAAACCTCAACAGATCACATTGGCTCAATATCAGGCACAACAACAGCTACAGCAACAACAACAGCAATTGGCTCAACAGCAACAGCAATTGGCTCAACAGGCCCAATTGGCCGTATTGCAACAACAGCAGCAGCAACAGCATCAACAGCAACAACAACAACAGGCAGCAGCCGCTGCAGTAGCAGCAGCAGCTGCAGCACAACAGCAACACCAGCAGCAACAACAACAACAGCAAGTTAAAATGCAAATACAAGCAGCACCCACAGCTACAACACAATTTGCCACCGCCACGCCCACATTTACATGTACCACCTTCAGTGCCTTGCCAACGGCTGCCCAAGCAGCTGCAGCGGCAGCCGCTGCTAATTCAAATCAACACAATAACAGTATAACTAACAATAATAATAATAATATAACCACCATTACCACACAGAATCCAACTTTAACAGCGAATTTAGTTAATACGACACCCACCATAGCAGCCACCACTACTACCAGCCACAATAATATCATCAACACGACGAATGCGAACAATGTTATGAACCATAATCCTTCGGATGGTTTTGAGGAGAAAATCAATTATTTTAAACTAAAGGAAGCCGAACTACGCTATAAGGAGCAACAGGTATCGCTGGAGAAGAAGAAAATCGAATTAAATCATGCCCAAGATCAATTGAAACACTTAAGAGAGGTGCATCGCTTGCAAGTGGAAGAGTTGAAAATGAAAATACGCATACTACAGGAAGAGGAGAAGCAATTGCGTAAAGCCAGCTCACCTTTGGACTCGTAAAAAGGGGGGGGGGATAACCTTAGAGGTTATAGGTTACAAGTCTTTTAACAACACACCACACCCAGAGTGTTTTTGTTTTTTTAAATTATTTTTAATTATTAACAAACAAATACCAGTTGTTTTGTTAAATGAGATGACCAGACGACCTTTTATCATAGATTTAAACAAGAAACCTCGATTGGTTTTCGCTTAACAGCAGCAAGCAGGTCTACCTACTTAAGTTTAAATTTAATTTTTCTTTTTTAATTAATAATAATTCAATTTAATTTTAAATATTTATACAATTATTTATATAGTATATAACAGTGTCTTTTTTGTTGTTGTTTCATTAATTAACAAACGGAATAACCACCAACCCCTCTCTGTCTTAGTAGTTGTGTGTTTTCTTATCTTTAGAAAACATTAAAGTTTTCTTTTTTGGTAGAAATTTATGTTTAACATACTATTTATTAGTGTTATATATACATATTTATATTATATTATATACAAACAACAATTTATAATTATAGTCAACAACAACAAACAAACAAACAATTTTTTTTCTAAGAAAACCTCATTATTATGTAATCATTAAGCCAATAAGAAAGAATAAAAATAATAAAAAACAAACAAACAAAAACAAAAATGGAAACCTTGAAAAACAAACCAATAAAATGGTGAAATAAAATTTTAAAATAAAAAACAAATCTTTTAAGGAATTTATACCCAAGTCCAGAAAGCTTACAGCCATTTTCATGTGCCTGCAGTTAAAGTAAATCTATTGAGACCCTGGGTACTAATAAGTTTCATTGAAAAAAATCACTGCTTTCCTCATATAAGGCAGATACAGCCCTTGCGCTGAGAAACTTCTTCCTCTTCCCTGATTTTGGTGGAACTTGGTCAGTACAGGGACTGCGTATACCCGTGGCATCACAACCGGCCGCTATGCGTGCTCAAGTGAGCTTTGTGATATCAGAGTTACCACTCCGACCTAACCTAACCTCATATAAAGTAGACTTTTAATGTATTCAACTCTTTAATATTGGGAAGCTTAGTGGCTTCGGTTAAGAATTCACCTCTTAATGCAGAATTCACCTCTTAATGCAAAATTTTCTGAGTATTTGTGAGAAACAACCATATTCTACAGAACAAATCAAGCTCCAATAGAATATTCATTAGGCAAAGAGCATATTGGCTGCTGACGTATCCTCTAGGTTAGGTTAGAGGACGTGTAATTGTCAACTGTGACAAGTACAGTACCCGGAGGTCAAATTGACCCATTGTACGGCGTCCTACCTTCTCACACCACTCGTGTTGTGTGCGTTAATTTCATACATGAGTGGCGGGACCTACAGTTTAAAGTCGACTCCGAACGACAGATTTTTTGAAAAGCTTTTTTTCATGGTCACCGTGATCTAGTAGGTAGTGTGTTCGCTTATTAGACAGAAAGCCCGGGTTCGAGCCCCAGGCCAGACATCAAAACGAAATATGAAAAAAAAAACATTTCTTCGGCAACTTCCTCTCAACAGATTTCTGGCAAAAACTCTGAGAGTAAATAAATTTACCACTCAAGTATAAAAATTAAGGCACACAACATGCGTGGTGTGAGAAGCTAGGCTGTAATCCTGACTGAAGGGTTGTAATGACCAATTATGTATGTATGGTCAACTAAAAGAAAACGAATCAACCAGCTAAGCGAAGATGAACGTCCCCCTTTCAATCAACTCCGTTTCCTAAAGAACGCCAGAAGAAGAATCTCCTACTGCCATAATGCACTGGTGAGAGACGCTGGACTTTTAAAACTCCAGTATCAAGTCGATTCTACATTCGTTAATAGGTAGCCAAATTCAAATGAACGCACCACATCCCAATCTAACCTCGCAGCGGCCCTATTCCCTTTCACTAGCCCATTTCCCGATGGGTCCTCAGAGGCAATATATCAGGCAGAACGGATCAGTTTTATATGCAGAGGAAGAAAACTTGAACTATCGTTTTTCAACGAGAAAATTCCTGACACTCTTGTAATTCTCCTAGTTCGTTGATATGTAGGACATAAATCGGACAGATTCTCAGGAAAATATACGATTATAGTTAATGATCATAGGATTTATAAAGTGCTTCAGCCTAGACTCGGGTTTTAACCCTATTTTAATATATTTTTTAGTAAAGAAAATGTTTAAACTTACCTTTGGGTTGTTTTTTACTTTTGCCTTTCGTTTTATGATTGCCCACATGCTCGTAAACCTTGGTGGGTACATTACCCAAAGGCGTTGAAGAGCCATGGATTTGTTTGGGATTAACCTTCAACAGATTGGCTTCACTGGTCTAAAAAAAGAGAAGATTGGAAAGGTTTTATTCTCTATTTTTAATGATTAGGGAAGAGTCGCGAAATAACTTACCTCACCCACTTCATTTTTGGCAAAACACTGCACTATGCCGGCATGCCTTTTCTGTACATGTTGTATAACTAAACGACGGCCATCGTGTAACATTTCCTTATCCATGGAAGTGTCCACGCCATTGATAAGCCAAAAGATATCCGGATAAGGATTACCCGTTGCCGAACATTCCAATTCCAAGGTATCACTTTCATTCGTTAAAGAGCTGGCGGGGCCACGCAAAATAGTGGGTTTCTCCAAGACGGTAAATTTTATTATGTGCACCAAGGCCGGCGCAATGCCATTATCCAAACGACAAACATAGGAACCTTGATCCTCCACAGAAACATCCGTAATTTGTAGGCCATAGGCCAATAAGCGTGTACGATTATTATTATTAATGTTGGCAATGTTGGGGGAACTCCATACGGCCGCGGGAGGCGGTGAACCCACACCAGGGCATTCTAAGACCACAGTGTCACCGGGTCGTGCTGTTACTTGGGTAACAGGTGGTATAAGAAAATAGGGAGGATTACGATCACTGTATTCCACACGCAAATCCAAACGTTGAGGCAGTTTTACCTCGGCACTGGTAATGGGATTCATGGCCGAACAAGTATAATTGCCAGAATCTTTGGTGGTTACGGTATTCAATATTAAAGCGCCATTGGTGGGTATGATATCGTTTTGGGTTAGCTTTTCACCATCACGATAAAAACTCCAAATGGCCGCTGGATTTGAGGTTACCGTACCACATCTCAGGACCACACAATTCTTAGGGGCTACATTAAATATTTTGCCATTACGGGAATAACCATTGGCATTGTCTATCGAAATGGAGACCAAAGTAAGACGGGCCGTTAAGGAGGCTATGGCCGCTGAGCCATACCATGCCACACACTGATAATCGCCTAAAGTGTCTGGTTGCACAAAAACACGCAGCATGGAAATGCGATCCTCATTGGTGATATTATAGCCATTCTGTAACAGGGGGTTGGGGAGAAGAAATAGAGAGAAAACTGGTTTAGCAAGCGTGGTTAAAGGTTAAGGGTTATATAGGGGGATGTTGTTACCTCTTGTGTTAAATATTTAAATTTACTGCCATCGGAACTACGATTACTCGTGTGTCTAAACTTCCATTCCAAACGATCGGGTTTCAAATTCATTTCACATTCGAATACGACCTCATCGCCTTTAGGGGCCACTGCCGATTCTGGTGACCTTTCAAAGTGAACCCCCAAGGCCGAAGCTTGTGTTTGCAATGGTATCGAGGTTAAGAGTGTAATAAGCAGTAACGTACACGACAGTGATGATAATGATGTTAAGGCCCTTGATAATACTGTTGCTACTGTACTACGTGATGGTACAGCAAGTCTGTGTGAGGGTTCCTGCAGTGGCTGTAAGCAGCAGCAGGTGTTTCTTTTCAATAGCCAAGAAGTTGACATGTTTGCTTAGGTTGTTTTAGGTTTTTTTTTTTGTTGATCTGTCAATAGCTGGTAAAAAATTTGTTGGTTTTTTAAACCACTTTTTAAAGCCTTTGTATTTGTAAACTGCAATGAAAGCAAAAAAAAAGAAAAAGATTTTGGAATTTCATTATCAGTGTTTTATTTTTAAATTTAAAAATTAAAGAAATAAAAAACCTGCAAAAAAAAGAAATCCTTGCAAAGCAGATGTTAAATCGGCTTGGAAAACTTGCCAAGAAGAAAACACAGCAACAACAACAACAGCCATGGTATTGATAAGCATTGTAGGCTGGCCTTAACGAAAAACTAGATCTGTTTGGCTTTTCACAAACAACCATCATAAATCAAATGAAATGGTCGAGAGTTGTCAATACAAGAGAAATAAATAAATAATAAATTAAATCCAAAAAGCAAAAATTACAATAAAAAAAAGAGAAATAAAACTTCAAAGTAAACGTTCGTTATTCGCCTTGTTTAAATAGGATCATAATCGCTATCAAATGCCAATGTCTTAAAAACCTGCATGAATGTAAAGATAAATTCGAATGTAAATAGTAAAGACAAGAACCGAACATGTTAGCATTACCAATAATAGATTGAGGACAGGTAGGTGATTAGATAGGAACAGACCATGCATAGTGTTCAAGGCCTCATAACTATCAGTATCAAGCCCGCCGGAGATCCGCCCGGAAAAGAGGCCGAGAGCAAAACCGACAGACACGGCACAGCTCAAGAAAACATTAGTGGACGAAGATAGAGGAAGGTGGACGGCGAGACTTATCCCGGACATAAGGCCACGGATTGGTCGGAAATTCGGAGAGGTGAATTACTACATTACACAGATGCTATCGGGTCACGGATATTTTAGGAAACATCTGCACAGAATGGGCAAGACCGCTTCCCCTTACTGTCTTTACGAAGAAGGGAAAGTAATTGATGATGCAGAGCACACTGTTTTCGAATGTGTGCGCTGGCAGAGCTATCGTTCTGTACTGACGTCGGAAATTGGAACGATCACGGCCGCTAACATTGTCGGTGTTATGACTGCGGGCGGGGAAAATTGGGCCTCAGTGGTGAATTACGTGGAGCGCATTCTAACACTGAAGAAGAGAGATCTTGAGGCCGGCATAATTGATACTGGCACATGTGTCAAAGGAAACCTAAACGGGAACCTGGTCTAAAAGAATAGTGGAGACACTTAGATGTCTCCTCAACTTTCGACACGCAATCTGGACGCGGATATGAACACGCAGGGGCCAAAGGGCCAAAAGGGCTCCACTTCGATGTAATACCACCGTAGTCCCGGAGTGGGCACAGCTAGTCCACGAGACGAGGAGGGAACATAGTGGGTGAGGGCCCCACACACGGAGGATGTGACGACTTCCTCTATGGTGCGGTTAGGAACATTCACCCCTCCTCAGCGTAAAAAAAATGCCTATCAGTATACATGCAAGCCATCAAATAAGTAGGTTTGTTGTGCGATGTCATCAAATGCCAACGAATGTAAATAGTAAAGACAAGAACCGAACATGTTAGCATCACCAATAATAGATTGAGGATAGGTAGGTGGTTAGATAAGAAGAGACCAAGAATAATGTTCAAGGTCTCATGCCTATCAGTCATCAAGTAGATTTTTTGTGCGATGCCATCAAATGCCAAGTCTCCAAAATCTGCCTGAATATAAAGATACATTCGAATTTAAATAGTAAAGACAAGAACCGGACGTACTAGCATAATCAATAATAGATTGAGGGTAGGTAGGTAGTGAGATAAGAGACCAACCATAGGGTTCAAGGTCTCAGGCCTATCAGTATACAACTAAACCATCAAGTAAGGTTGTTGTACGATGTACCAACCGTACTTTCTAAAGAAAATTTGTACAAGCTTCCATTGCTTGTTTCAGTCCACTTCTCGTAGATTAGCTACTTTAGTGTCTTCATATTTTTATAGTGGGATCTCGAGCTTAAAAAATTGTTAGACATTGCCTGCACCACATTCCCTGCATTCTTCATTATTAAATACGCCTTTACGATTGTGGTGACTGTACGTGTAGGGCAGAGTAGCCCGTAAAGGCGCTTAATAGTGTACTTAAGCTGCCAAGTCGCTTTAATGGTTTTCCATCACCCATGGTCTGTGTACCTTCGACTCTGAACTACTGAGTTTTGAGGAACTTTCCATGGCAATTTTATTTTACTCCTAAGAGTTTTGGATTTGGAACCATGGGCACTCTTCCGAAAAGCCAACACACTGCCTACGACTTCAAATGCCAATCTGAATTTATTCGAATTTCCTGTTGTACTGGTCTCTATAAGTACGTCAGTTATGTTGTTGCAGTCAATGTCTGTGTGCCTAGGAACCTAGGTTAGGTTAGAGGACGTGTACCTGTCACTTGAGACAAGTACAGCACCCGAAGGTCGATTTGACCCATTGTACATAACGTCCTTAAGAAGAAAGGATGCAAGAGGGGATAGGAAAAAGGAGAGGAAGTAGGAAGGGAGAATGCGAAACGAAGGACTCACATAGACCAAACAAAACAAAAAGGGTAGAACGCGGCTACAATGATGAAGCCCTAGCACTTCTCAACCAGCTCAAGTTACTAATGAACCTGTGGAGAGTCCTAATGTCGGCTCTCAACACAGAATTCAAACCCTCAAGGAAGCCACTGCCAAGGGTCGTCAACATCAACCTACCAAGGGCTGGGCAGTTACAGAGGAGGTGCTAGACAGTCTCTAGGAATCTATAACAGAATAATTGTTGAACGTCTTGTTATCCCTTTGGCGCAATTCTTAGACAGTCTTAGATATGCATGCGGTGGTTACATTCGCTTGTGTTTTTGAGATACCTGAGCTAGGGGGTTTGAACTGCGAGCTCTCATTTAATAAGTCAATCTATTGGACAACAGTGACTTTAATTTTATTTTTGAAATCGCAAATGGTCTAACACAACCCTACTTGTCTCTTACACAAAATTATGAGAAAGAAGTGTGATCAAACCAGATATGTTTGATCGAATCTCTTTCGAACCTTAAAAGTAGAGAAGAAAGAAATTGTTCACAGAAATTTCTTGAACCTTTTTGTGATGCTGAATATAAGGCATCAAGTCCACTAATGGGGCTCATTTGACCGGATATGTACAACACAATAATGTTCGTTCAAACCTCTTTCGAACTTTAAAAATGGAGCAGAAAGAAATTGTTTTTTCTGTAGAAAAATCTCACTGGTTCAGAGAAGTTTCTTGAACTTTTTGGTGATGCTGAATGTAAGGCATTAAGTCCTGTAATGCAAACCCCCCTGGTTTGACCAAATATGTACAACACAATAATTTTCGATCAAACCTCTTTCGAACCTTAAAAATGGAGAAGAAAGAAATTGTTTTTCCAGATGAAAAATCTTCCTAGTTTAGAGAAATTTCTTGAACCTTTTCGTGATGCTGAATGTAAGGCATTAAGTCCTGTAATGCAAACCCCCCTCATTTGATCGGATATGTACAACACAATAATGTTCGATCAAACCACTTTCGAACCTTAAAAATGGAGAAGAAAGAAATTGTTTTTCCTGATCAAAAGTCTCCCTGGTTTAGAGAAATTCCTTGAACTGAATGTGGTGATGCTGAATGTAAGGCATTAAGTCCAGTAATGCAAATTCCTCTCATTTGACCGGATATGTACAACACAATAATTTTCGTTCAAACCTCTTTCGAACTTTAAAAATGGAGACGAAAGAACTTGTTTTTTCTGTTGAAAAATCCCACTGGTTCAGAGAAATTCCTTAAACTTTTTGGTGATGCTGAATGTAAGGTATTAAGTCCACTAATGGGCCTCATTTGACCGGATATGTACAACACAATAATGTTCGATCAAACCTCTTTCGAACTTTAAAAATGGAGCAGAAAGGCTTTGTTTTTTCTGTTAAAAAAATCTCTCTAGTTCAGAGAAGTTTCTTGAACTTTTTGGTGAAGCTGAATGTAAGGCATTAAGTCCTGTAATGCAAACCTCCCTCCTTTGACCGGATATGTACAACACAATAATGTTCGATCAAACCTCTTTCGAACATTAAAAATGGAGAAGAAACAAAATGTTTTTCCAGATCAAAAATATTCCTTGTTTAGAGAAATTCATTGAACTGAATGTGGTGATGCTGAATGTATGCCATGAAGTCCTCTAATGCAAATCCGGATATGTACAACACAATAATGTTCGATCAAACCTTTTTCGGACCTTAACAAAGAGAAGTTTAGAGAAATTTCTTGAACCTTTTTGTGATGCTGAATGTAAGGCATTAAGTCCTCTAATGCAAACCCCGTATAGGGGTCTCATTTGGCTGGATATGACCAACACAATAATGTTCGATCAAACCTCTTTCGAACCTTAAAAGTGGAGAAGAAAGAAATTGTTTTTCCTGATCAAAAATCTTTCTGCTTTAGAGAAATTCCTTGAACTTTTTGGTGATGCTGAATATAAGGCACAAAGTCCTGTAATGCAAACCCCATATAGTGGTCCCATTTAGCCATTGTATGTTGAACAACTTAGACTTTTTTCTCTTTGCAAATAGTAAATCGAAACTGATCAAAATAGTTGTGCGGCATTTTCATTGTACGAGAGAAAGAAAAAAGGAAAATTTATTACCAGATTTATCAGGGATAACATAGAGAGAGAGATGGATGTTATTGATGATCAACGTCGCCAGTTTATAAAACTATTTTTATTTTTCTGTCTGTCTGTCTGACCATGTGTTTAATATTTGATTCCAATAAATTCTTATATTTTTTTTAGTTCGTTAAAGATTTATTTTTTGTTTTCAATTTGATTTAAAATTTTTGCTTAAGTTGCTACATTTGGTTGCAAGGATAAGGCCACACACACTCTTAATATTCGTGCAATATGTGGATTTTGGTTTACACAGTGGCACAGCATGTGTCCAGTAATGGATTTTTCCTTTTCTTACGTCTTGAAATTGTGTTTCCAAAAGATTTACGTTCTTCTGTTAAACGTAACTTTAATCTGTTCGGTTTTCTCTTTTTTTTTTGTCTTCCCTTTTTCTTAAAGAAGGTAGACGAGAGAAGAAGAACAAACAACCTGTTGTTGTTTTTCTGCATAAGAAAACTGGAACATAAATTATGTATACCAAGCAGGCTTAAGTAAGGCAAAAAAAAAAAGAGGTAAAAGATAAACCAATTTTGTTAAACAAACAAAATTCCAAAAAGTTTCTTCGTCTTCTTTCCATACGATTGTAAAGAAATGTGAAGAGCATCAGTGAGCTCAACAAGTTATCCAAACGTTAAATTCAAATGTATTTCAAACTCATTTGTTTGATGCAACTAGCAGAGTGCAACCTATTACACATCAATGTCGAAATTGTTTCCCAACTTCGTTATTTGAAGTTGTAAGTCTTGGAATACAACCTATTTTGAGTTAATTTCAAAGTTTATTTCAAACACTCCTGTGTTGGATGCAACTTCTTGAAGTTATAAGTCTTGGAATACAACCTATTTTGAGTTAATTGCAAACTCTCCTGTGTTGGATGCAACTTCTTGAAGTTGTAAGTCTTGGAATACAACCTATTTTGAGTTTCTTTAAAAGTTTATTTCATACACTCCTGTGTTGGATGCAACTTCTTGAAGTTGTAAGTCTTGTAATACAACCTATTTTGAGTTAATTTCAAACACTCCTGTGTTGGATGCAACTTCTTAAAGTTGTAAGTCTTGGAATACAACCTATTTTGAGTTACTTTCAAAGTTTATTTCAAACACTCCTGTGTTGGATGCAACTTCTTGAAGTTGTAAGTCTTAGAATACAACCTATTTTGAGTTAATTTCAAAGTTTATTTCAAATACTCCTGTGTTGGATGCAACTTCGTGAAGTTGTAAGTCTTGGAATACAACCTATTTTGAGTTAATTTCAAAGTTGATTTCAAACATTCCTACGTTCGATGCAACTTCTTGAAGTTGTAAGCTTTAGAATACAACATCAAAGTTCTTTCCTAACTTATGTATGTACCTACGGAGCCCGAGCAGTCTTTTCCATACAGAAGAAAACAAAATATTTGAGGAACTGCGCTTTATCTAGGTCTTACTGGACGTTGTGTTAAGGAAGCTGGTCGACTATATTCTTGCCTCAGTACGATTCGAGTTTTCTTGGATGTGACTTTTAAAAGCCTAATCCGCAGTGGTTTGACAACTTTAGTAGAACACAGATTGAGGTCTTGGTGTTAGTTGGTTCGGTTTGAGGAGTTTTTTAAATCACTCGCTTTAGAATCTGACACGCGTTCAATCGAATATTCTGGGCTATCAATTTGAAAAAGCTGGGAACACAAGTATCCTGCTCTGACAGTGTTTAGATTCATGATTTTTGGAAGCCACGATAGATAGCCTCCTTTCACTAATTTTGGAACCTTATGCACATGGTGTCAAAAGGCGGAGATCCTGCGTTAGCAGATTATTGGCTCAGATAAGCTACGAATGCTGCCTTTAAAAGCCTCGCAAGCCAATCATTTCGGAATATAGAGAAAGTTGGGACTGCAGTTGCTGCAATAGAGTTATTATTGGAGTGATTTCTCAGAAACTAGAGCCGATTCCCTGTGAATAGTTACATTTTTAAATCGGCTGTTGTCATAGAGATATTATAAAGAGCCTAGTGAACGAGGACTGATCCTACAGGCAAAAGGGACCAAAAATGTTGGGGTATAGTGCGACAGGGTCATTATTTTAAAGACTGTAGTTGCTATGGAGTTATTGCATTGAGTCTTATATGAGCTGGTAGTGAATTCCCCTAGTTAATGACTCTTTGGGAAACTAGAACTGATTACCAGTGGAATAGTGAATTAAATATGTAGGGAACAACTATAGTTATAGGATTATCACAAAGATGCTGATAGTTTATGGTCAGTTTAAAATGAATTCTGAGGAACCACACTGCTTTGCGAAAACCTGGTTGACTTTTACAGGCTAGGGGACAGATCCGATGAGGAGAGAACGCTTTTTACGTTCAGAAACTGCAGATAGTAAAGGAGTATTACAATGAGGTAAATAATCGCTTATTAGGAAGACGTGATAGGGTCAGCTGTACGTCCTAGATGTAGGACTGTAGTAGTTACAGGAGTATCGTATATCTGGTAGTGAACTAACCTTTTGGGAAACCATTTTAATTTGGAAAACCCAAATAAATGCAATCGGTTTGAGTAGGGAGACAGTGATAAAGCAAAAAACTATGCAAAGACCGAAGATTTGTTAAGTTTAGCAACTGCAAGCAGTATGAGGTTGTCGTAAGGGGGCATATAGCCGCCTATATGAATGCGAGCTGCATGTCTTCCTTTAGTGGTTTCTGTTGCAGGCGCAAGGAAGTGAATAAGCGAGTTGTTAAACCTGCAATAAGTGAATAAAAACTGTGTACGGCTAGCTATGCCGTCTTTGGCCTGTGGCACTTTTAATAACCCCCCCCGCCCTTAAAACTTTACGCCGCACGACAATTAAACTATGATTTCTAAATAATCAAAGCATTTTTACTGTTTCAACGAAGTCATCATCGTCATCATCATCATCATCATAATTGCTGGCCATCTAATGTAAGGCAATATGAGTCAAAGAGACAGGTTTTGTTGTTGTTTGGCCCCAAAGGCAATGAGCGGCTATGGTGATAATATGGCTGAATGTATGATTTCTCATCACTCACACCCCAAAGGAATTTCAAGGCATTTAATTACTTGAATAGTAACAGCTCAGCTCATACAACAAACGAATAAAAGGGTGTTAAAGGCGATTTCTTGGTAATCATATTATGCATCTCGTATAACGTTTTTATGCCATAAAGTGAGGCAAGTCTGTAAGTGCTGTAAGTAAGCATAAGGGACAGACATACATAATTGTAGATAGCCATCTTCTGAAATACAATCATATTACAAAAGCAATAAGATCTGTAACGTAAGACGATTGCATACACATGGAAATGTTGCTTATTCTTGGCTGTTGCGTTGCATACCTCTATCTGGCACTAGGTTTTGTTTGTTCCGCGACCCCTCCCAGTATACATAGGTTAAAGCAAAAAAAGATACATTTGCTGCACTTTAACGCGCATAAAATTTAAGCGTTCCTCTAAATGTTGATTGTCAAGATGGTTTTTTTTGTTGCTTTTTTTGCTCCATCTTTTAAGCCTGCTTTAGCGAGGAGGGGGAAACTAAACAAACGTCCGTTCGGAGCAAGCAGGCAAGCAAAGCATTAAAATGCGATTTTCACAAAACCAAAAGCGTATGATGAGGTGAATAACGATTACAAATGCCCGTTTTTTTTTCTTTGCTTGGTTTCCTTTCAGTTTTCGTTTCGATTGTTTTGGGGCAGCAGCAGCAGCAGCAGCAACAGCACTGGCAACAACTATTAAATGCAGACAAAAATAAAAAGAGTGTCGGCTTAAATACAAACGAAATGAAATTCCATTTAAACTGGAGCTACTTGATCATGAATTTTGAGCACACAAAAACGTTGTAAAGTAAGCAAAGCTTGAAAGCTTGATTAGAGGTAAACGAATTTGAGTTTCAGCTACCTGGGGGGTACCCTACAACTATCTGAAGAGATTCATGAAACAGTCATATTAAAGAGACATTACTAGATTCCTCCTTCAAATTCTTTGGAAATATACACCAACGGCTTCAAGTGGGTTGGAAAAACTGGGCGTGGCACAGCGTCCCAGATCATTGCATGTATCTTGCATGAGGACGTCATGGCTACATCTCAGTAGCTGCATGCTTTTCCTTGAAATTGCAGAAGTTTTTAAAGTCTTCAAGTCGCCGTGGTCTAGTAGGTAGCGTGTTGGCTTATTAGACGAAAGGCCCGAGTTCAAATCCCAGCTCAGACATCAAAACGAAAATATGAAAATATTTCTTCGGCGACTTCCTCTCAGCAGATTTCTGGCAAAAACTCTGAGTAAAAAATTGCCATGAAAAGCTTCTCAAAAATCTGTCGTTCGGAGTCGATTTTAAACTGTAGGTCCCGCTACTCATGTATAAAATTAACACACACAACACGAGTGGTGTGAGAAGCTAGGACGTTGTACAATGGGTCAATTCGACCTCCGGGTACTGTACTAACCTAACCTAATGTCTTCCTTATTTAGGTCTAGCCACAACGGCTTTAATTCTACCACACAGGAAAACCCCATAGACATCCGTGCACGCTTAGGATGAAAAGTAGGGAAAAATGCAACATCTTGTGTAAAGCTTGCAGGGCAAAAAACAGGATCTGTTCGTTAAGTGGCCTCTGTCCTGAACGACACATTGCTTAATAGGGAAGCACGCCCGTCGGTTAGGTACACCCTTGCACAACTTTTATGCAAATTTCGAATCCGAGGGGGAAAAGACCGTCTATCACTTAATGTGTCCCTGTCCAGCACTGGGAACCCCTGCCTAAATAACCCACACGGCACTGTCCAAATTTAGGTAAGTAAACAAATGCGTTCCATTTGTGCATTTCAGAGTTTTTCATCTCAGATTAGATAACAGAGAACAGTTTGAAAACCGATCAAGAGAAGGAATGTTTGCTCGGAAACTCCAAACCGTTTGAAACTGTTTTCACTTTAGACCTCCTGGAAATTAATTTCTATAATCATCCTAGTTTCCTGAAATCCTAGACAACACTACAGCGAAGCGGATTTCTTAATTTTTAAACCTGATTCTTAGCAAAAGCGATTAAAACGGTAGGAGTTGAAGAGATTTTTAGTATTTCGGCGTTTTCGGCACTGAGTAGGTAAATTTTTAACCTGTTAGTACAGTTAGAGCCTTGGTAATCAATTTCTAAGGCTGGTTTTAAGTTTGTGGAACCCAAGACCTGCTAACAGCGAAGAGGGTTTCTTAATTTTTAAGCCCGATTTTTAGCAATCGGTAGGAGTTGAGGAGACTTTTAGTATTTCGGCGCTAAGTATGCAAATTTTTAACCTGTTAGTACAGTTAGAGCCTTGGTAATCAATTTCTAAGGCTGGTTTTAACTTTGTGGAACCCAAGACCCACTAACAGCGAAGAGGGTTTCTTAATTTTTAAGCCCGATTCTTAGCAAAAGCGATTAAAATGGTAGGAGTTGAGAAGATTTTTAGTATTTCGGCGCTAAGTATGCAAATTTTTAACCTGTTAGTACAGTTAGAGCCTTGGTAATCAATTTCTAAGGCTGGTTTTAGCTTTGTGGAACCCAAGACCCACTAATAGCGAAGAGGGGTTTTATAATTTTAGTACCAGAGTTTTAGTAAAAATGCTTGGAAAGCATCATTGGCATTTTTGCGTTTCCAATGGAATACGAAATATTTTGGAAGTATTTATGAAAATAGGACCCGAATAAGAAACTTTATAGGCTAGTTTCAGTTTCTTGAGCCCTAAGACTGACTTCCAGCAAGAAGGGGGTTTCAGAAAATGGTATGAGGTGGGAATACTTCAGTAATATCCACGTTTTTATAGAAATTTATAAGGTTTTGCAATCTGATTCTCAATTTGAAGCTTTGCTATTAAATTTCTTTGACTGTTTTTCGATTTCTGGTAACCTTGGCTTAAACTCAGCGAAGAGAATTTTCCAAGCTTACAGCAAAATTTCAGAAAGAACTCCGTTTTTCCCTGTATGTTACAAGGAGTGTCTGAGATGTTATGGACCTGTTATAGAGTACTGGAGCTTAACATTTTTCTTATGCGACGAACTGATGACTTTGATTTGATGATTTTAAGAAAGAAAGAAAAAAAGCACTGAAGAACAACCTGCATATATGAGTGACAGACTGTTGAGATGTATGGACCTGGAGTACAAAGGAAAGAATGGCAAGAAACAAAAGAAGTTGGACAGTAAAAAACGAAAAAACAATGAACACAATCATTTGAATTGAAAAACTAAAGCAAAAAACAATATTTTTTATTCACTTCAAACACCAGCAATTGAATGGCCGACATCAACCTGCTGCCACCACAATGTAGCCAGAGAAGCGAAATCAAATCATTATGATCAAATCGATCAGTTGATCGATCGAATTTATTTTCCTTTTTTCTGTTGAACAAGATGGCAAAATAATCTTCAACGATCAACTGAAAAAAATGTTGGAATAACGTAACTGAACTCAAGCCGTGAAACAATTTAAGAATTTTTTTTGTTGTTCTACGTTGGCTTGTGTGACAATTGATGATGGCTGCCGAAAATTGATGTTCTTTTGGTGTGACTTTTAATATCCCCTCCCTTTATTTCTTTTTCTTTTTTTTTGCTTCATATGCATTTTTCGATAAGAGTTTGAAAGGTAGAGTCAAGATTATCATGCCGTTATTAATGCCCTTTAGTTTGAAAGCAGGTAAAAGGTAGCGTAAAGAAGGTATTTGAAAAGTCCATGCCAAATTGGAAAACATAAAATTATTTTAGGTTGCAATGAAAATCAATACGGTGAACACACATATTGTTTGTAATTAGGGTAAGGATCAGATTGAAGATACATTGAACAGTTGGCAGCTTTGAAACCTTTAAACAGATAACTTCACATAATTAGTTTCTCATCTTTCTTGTTGAAGGTCATGCCAAGCCTAATTGTTGTCAGTTGGAACTAATCTCGTACCCCAGGGCCAACTTCTTACTATGTGACTGGCTTAATTGGTCATTACACCTCTTCAATCAAGATTACAACCTAGCTTAGAACACCACCCACGTTGTGTAAGCTAATTTTATCCATAAATGGCGCGTCCTACAACCTAACAACAAATTTTTGAGAAACTTACGACGCCAATTTTATTTACTCTCAGAGTTTTTGCCAGAACTCCGCTGAGGGGAAGTAGCCGCAAGAAAAAATTTTGCTTTCCATATTTCATGTGAGATGTCTGAGATAGGATTTGCTCGATGGACGGGTTCTTGTCTAGACTACGGCGGCTTCTAACTACGGAACAACGCATGTGAATTAATTTTATCCATGAATGGCGCGCGTACTACGGTCTAACGACAGATTTCTGAGAAATTTACGACGCTAATTTTATTTACTCTTGGAGTTTTTGCTAGAACGCCCCTGAGGGGAAGTAGCCGCAAGAAAAATTGTGCTTTCCATATTTCATGCGAGATGTCTGAGATAGGGTTTGATCGATCGACGGGTTCTTGTCTAGACTACGGCGGTTTCTAACTACGAAACAACACACATACTAATAAGGGGATCCCCGTTAAGACCGCCTTATATACCTTAAAGTACAAGTTGCTAGCACAGCGGGAATATATCCGGGGTAAATGGCGAAATTGCTTTATGGAAGAATAGTTTACCTAATGCTAGCGAGTCAGCGGGCTAACCACTCGAAAGCAAAATCTCTTTCCGCAATAGCGCGTAAAAGGAGTGGCAGATGTTGGCGAAAATATACATACATACATAATTGGCCATTACAACCCTTTAGTCAGGATTACGGCTTATCTTCTCACACCACTCAAGTTGTGTGCCTTAAATTTATACTTGAGTGGCTGCCCCTACAGTTTAACGTCGACTCCGAACGACAGATTTTGAGAAACTTTTTCATGGCAAATTTATTTATTCTGAGAGTTTTTGCCAGAAATCTGCTGAGAGGAAGTCGCCGAAGAAATATTTTTTCTCATATTTCATTTTGATGTCTGGCCTGGCACTCGAACCCGGGCTTTACCTCCAATAAGCGAACACACTACCTACTAGACTACGGCAACCAAAAATAACCACCAGATCCACCAATATTCTTGAGATAAGATGGGAAGCGATGGGGATTATGCGAAAGTTGAGGACAAAACGCAGCTTCATATCGTCGAGATTTCGCGATGTATTAAACTCGAAGATTAGACTATCGAACACCTCCTCTGTAACTGCCCAGCCCTTGGTAGGTTGAGGCTGAGGACCCTTGGCAGGGCCTCCTTTGAGAGTTTGAACTCTGTGTCGAGAGCCGACATCAAGGCTCTCCACAGATTCATTAGTGGCTTATGCTGGTTGAGAGGCGCTAGGGCTTCATCAGGGTAGTCGCGCTCTCTCCTCTTTGTTGGGTCTGTGTGACCCCTCCGCTTCCCATTCTGCCTTTCCTATCTCCTCTCCTTTCTATCCTATTCCCTCTTTTATCCTTCCTCTTTAAGGACATTGTACAATGGGTCAGTTCGACCTCCGGGTACTGTACTTGTCTTAATTGACGAGTACACGTCCTCCAACCTAACCTAACATAACCTAAACTCGAAGATCTTGAAGGAATCGAAGATTGACTTTAATAGGACAGTGGCTCGGATCTAATACTTCAACGTCTGAAGGCCCACGACATCTAATGCGATGAAAATGTGCCGTTTGTCCATCAGAATGTAATCGATCTGGTTTGATGAAAAAAAAAAACGAAAGATAACCCAGTGAAAGAATTACCAGAAATTTAAAATTGCAAACGTCCTGGAGTAATTTCAGAAAATAAGAGAATTAAACAGATTTGAACATAATTTCTTACGAAAACTGTGTCGCTTAATTACTTCAATTGCTTTAAAATAAATGTGAACACAACTGTAGAAAGACGCTTAACACTGGACATTCTTTTAATTTATTTGACAAACAAAAAGAAAAGAAACTCAAGTTATTCGGAATTCCTCTGTGTTCCACTCCACAGCCTAAACTTGTTTAAACAAAATATTTACATACACCAAGCATGTCGTCCGTCTTGTCTTGAATCCAAGATAATTTCATTCGTTCGATTTCTTTTTGCCTTCTTTTTCTTCTTCTTCTTCTTTTTCTTTTAAATTCAAATTAAGCACACGCGTAGCAGCAAACTATTCGTGCAATAAATCCACCATTCACTACCACTCACTGTTTACGAATTACGAAAAAGGATTACAACAACTCTAATAACAACCACAACAATATGTAAATCATGTCGATGAAGCATTGAAGCGTAGGGAATGACTTGAGTTTCGTTGAGTTTCATTGAGGCCCCCAAAAAATAAAATAAAAAGTTTTGTTTGCCCAAAAGCTCACGTCTCATTAGTAAGCAATTGAGCATTTAAGTTTGAAATGTTTGTTGCACCGTGTTGTCAATAGCTATAGGAAGGGGGGCCGGGAGAGGGGGGGAAGGTTTCGGTTTGCAAAAGGTATGTGAAGTTAATTAAGTTTTAAGGTGGCTCATGCAATTGGAATTTTGTTACGGTACCAAGAGAGATGGATAACTTAGAGGCTCTCTTAAGCGCTTACACTGTGAGTAACAACAGTTTGTAGAGTTTAGGTTGTGGTAGGATAGTAGAGTTGAGCTGTTGTCTTTCTTAAGATCTTTTTTACAGTGACAGTCAGTGAAAATCGTGCAGTTCTTTCTACTTTAGACCATAAAGAACTGCTGTTGATAAACTTTAACTCAGATATTCTACAAGTACAGTCAACCGTCCTATAACATGTTGTTGAACGTAAACCGCTCTGTACGAGTACCGCGTTATAGGAGGGCTATCGCAATTTGAGCTCCGCGCTATGTTAAAACCGCGTTATATGTAAACCGCGTTCTGAGAGTACCGCGTTATAGGAGGGATGGCTGTAGTTTCTTCTTAAGATCTTCTTTACAGTGTTAGTCAGTGAAAATCGTACAAATGAAGACGTAAGATGAAATGAACACCACTTAACTTCTTTAACGATGTTCTTTCTAGCTTAGACCGTTAGGGACTACTGCTTAAAATCCTTAATACAGCTATTCTCTAAGTAGTTTCTTCTTTAGATCTTCTAAGGGTTCCGCCATCTAACGTTTTTTTTTCAACTAGTGCTTATTTCGTGAATGGTAACACTTAGCTCATGTCTGATTTGACAGATAATTAGTTTTATTCCACTGAACGAATATGACAATCCAATGCGTTTTCGCTTCGCTAAGTGGGCCTGCGATCGACTTACAGAAGATGCCGATTTTGGCAAAAAAAATCATCTTTTCAGATGAAGCTCATTTTGGTCTTGGCGGTTATGTAAACAAGCAAAATTGTCGCATTTGGAGCACAGAAAACCCGTACGCATACATTGAAAAGCCGACGCACCCAAAACGTCACTGTTTGGTGCGGATTTTGGTCCAGAGGCATAATTGGGCCATTTTTCTTCAAAAATGAGCAAGGAGTGGCCGTTACAGTCAATGGCGATCGTTATCGGCCCATGTTGAACAAATTTTTGTTCACAAAAACTCAAGAGGAGGATATTTTCAATATTTGGTTTCAACAGGACGGCGCTACGTGCCACACAGCCGAAGCTACACTTGATGTTTTGCGCCCTGTTTTTGAAGATCGCATTATCAGCCGCAGAGCTGATGTCGTTTGGCCACCTCGGTGCTGCGATTTGACACCGTTGGACTATTATTTGTGGGGTGCCGTCAAAGATAAGTGTTACGCCGCCGACAAGCCAGAGACAATTGACGCTTTAAAGGACAATATTCGTGAAGACATTGGTGAAATACAGCTGCACACAATCGATAATGTGCTTAAAAATTGGATCGATCGTGTAGGCTACTGCATGGCCAGCCGAGGCAGCCATTTGAATGAAATTATTTTCCATTATTAACCCGAAGGATTAATTTAAAAAAAAAAAAATTTTTCAAAAAAAAATTATTTGGCGGACCTTTTATACAGTAAAAGTCATTGAAAATCGTACAGTAAAGATGTGAGCAAAACTTGCTAGTGATGGTTACACTGCTCTTTCGTGTGATAAATTCGCTGCCGTTTATCAATCTATAAAATGCGTATGTTATGACACCTAATTCAACTCAATTGAAGGGTCGCTCTATAAGCAAGAAGGCCCTCCAGGTATATTCCCATTGTGCTAGAGACGTTACGTTTAAATATTTAAGGCGGCCTCAGCGGATCACAGTAATCGTTTACATGTTGTTCCGTAGTTAGAAGGCGACATAGCCTAGTAGTGTGTTAGCTTATTAGACGAGGGAAAATATTTATCGCCGACTTTCTCTCAGCAGTCTTCTGGCAAAACAAAAAAGTGTGAACTAAATTGGCATGAAGAGCTTCCCAAGAAATTATCGTTTGTAATCGACGTTAAACTGCAGGTCTCTCGGCTCTCATGGATAAAATTAACACATCTAATATGGGTGGTGTGAGAAGCTAGGTTGTACTCCTGACTAAAGGGATGTAATCACCAATCAAGTAGGTAAGTAAGTTCCAGCTTACGTATGTCAAACTTTAGTAGATTCCATTGCAAAAGTTGTTTACCCGTTTTGGAACAACTTTGGAACGATCCACACAAAAAATAAATAAAATCGCTCTAATAAGCTTGAAATTAAGCACAATCTTTAAATATGTATTTCGTAAAACCAGAGAAAATATTTCTTCAATCCTTAAAGCATTTACGAATTTGTAATTAAATTTTGTGTCGGGGTATTGAAAGTATTTCCATTTCAAAATTTAATTACTTTGAGCCGCAGCAAAAGCTGAAATCAAATTATTATGATTTATGATCGCAAATATTTGCAAAACATAAATTTTTAAAACAGGTCCGCCGCACTGCAGTAAGACAATAAAAAAAGTTTATTTCAACAACGAAATAAAAAAAAAATGACAAAGCAATTTAAAGGAATTCACCAAGAATTTGTAAGAAAAGAATGTTTTTAATTATGCCATGGAGAGAGGCTTTTAACAGTCTGCACGCTACATACAAAGCGGGGGTATTTTAAAATGCAACAGGAGTTGGTAATAGTAAATGTAACGCATCAGCGAAAGCTTTGAAAACTGTGGCTTAAAACTCTCGAAAATTGTGCGACAATTGTACGACAAAATTCTTAAAAGTGCTCTCCAATTCACAGAATTTGCCAAAACTTTTGATAAACTTTGGAAACCTGCTTGGAAAATATTGAAAACTCTTAACAAACCTAGTTCATCTAGTCTCTAAAAGGCTAACTATGGTCCCGGCTAACACAAATGAAATAATTTCCCTAATCTAACTGCAGTCTTGACTTTCTTTGGGAAGGCGTTGGAAACTTTCAATAGCTCTCAGATGTTAAAGCGTCTGTCGGCTGCTTACGTATATCACCGCTCATTTCTACGGGATCGTCATTCGACGTACATATTACGTCGAAGAGTGCTGATTATATCTTAACTATCGCAACTCTGTAGGGGACCCCGAATTTATTCTTGTGCAATTGCCTGCAACAGCAGCGTATTTAGTTCAAATCGTGAGCAGGAGAACATAAGCTTCCTCAGTATCTTCGGCTATATCAGAGCAGCTTGACCAATTCGGAGATTTGTCACGACCGTCTTCCATGAAGGCGAGGATGTTTGGTGTCAGAGCAAAATATTCCGATCCCAATGAAGAAACTCGCGGGCATCTTCTAAGCGGAAGTCCATCCGAGCACTCGGCTTATATGACTGTAGAGAGTTCTGGGCAAGTTGAATCCGTTAGACAGGGGAAATATGTTCACCCCGTGATGAACACTAGATTATGTGAGGTTTTAGGACAATGAGCATGGAGATGAGATTTTCAGAGGAGTATTCTTGCAAATAGGACCAGTTACGCTGGGGAAACAGCTTAAGAATCGTAGCCGGCCTTTTAAAAATGTTGTAAACTGTGCAAAATTCTTTTTTGTAAACGTTGTTGAAAGTCGCCATAGTCTAGTAGGTAGTGCGTACTGCTTTACTGGACCTATGATATCCCGGTTGGAGCCCCAGGCCAGACATCAAAACGAAAATGAATAAAAAAAAAATATTTCTTCGGCGATTTCCTGTCAGCAGATTTCTGCCAAAAACTCTGAGAGTAAATAAACCTGCCATGAAAAAGTTTCTCAAAAAATCTGTCGTTCGGAGTCGACGTTAAACTGTAGGTCCCGCCACTCAAGGCACACAACATGGGTGGTGTGAGAAGCTAGACCTGACTGAAGGGTTGTAATGGCTAATTATGTATGTATGTATGTTTCTACTTCTGAAAACTTTTGAAATGTAGAAAATTGTGGAAATTTCACTAGGAATTGTACTTCGTTTGTAGAGAACTGTAGAAACTTCTTTGGAGGATGGCGGAAACTGTGCAAATTTCCTCGCCAAATGCAGTTCCTCAGTAGAAAACGGTGGAAATTTCCTTCGAGAATGAAGAAAACTATGAAATTCCTGAGGAAATGAAGTTTTAATCAAGAAATTGTGGAAATTTTCCTAGAAAATGAAGGAAACTGTGGAAATTTTCTTAGGAAATGCAGTTTAAAAGTTGAACACTGAGAATATTTCTTTAGATTATGCAGAAAGCTGTCTAAATTTCCTTAGTAAACCTAGTTCTTCAGTAAAAAACGTGGAAAACCGGGGACATTTCCTTAGTAAATGTAGTTCAGCAGTAGAAAACTGCAGAAACTTCCATAGGGAATGAAGAAAATTGTGGAAATACTCTGAGCAAATGTGGTCCATCAGTAGAAAACTGTGAAAGTTCCTTAGAAGATGTAGGAAATTGTAGTAATTTGTCTAGAGAGATTAGAAAAATTTCCTAAGGAAATATACTCTATTAGAGGAAAACTGTAGTAATTTCATTAGAGAATATGGAAAACTGTGGACATATTCTTGGCAAACGTAGTTCATTAGCAGGAAACTGTGGAAATTTCCTTCAATTGTACATAAAACTGTGGAAATTTCCTTAGTAAATTTTGTTTATCAGTAGAAACCTATGGAAATTTCTTGGGAGAAAGACGGAAACTGTGGTAATTTCCTTAGCAAATGTAGTTCATCAATAGAAAACTGTGGAAATTTCTTTGGAGAATGACGGAAATTATGGTAATTTCCTTATCAAATGTAGTTCATCAATAGAAAACTGTGGAAATTTCCTTAGAGTATGAAGGAATCTGGAGAGATTTCCTTAGTAAACCTACTTTAATAGTAGGAAACTGTGGAAATTTCCTTAGTAAATGAAGTTCAGCGGTAGAAAACTGTGGAAATTTCCTAAGCAAACGTGGAAAACCGGAGAAATTTCCTTAGTAAATGAAGTTTAGCAGTAGAAAACTGTGGAAATTTCCTTGGAGTATGACGCAAACTATGCAAATTTCCTTAGAGTATGACGGAACCTGTGGAAATTTCCTTCGAGAATGAAAAAAACTATGAAATTCCCTGAGGAAATGAAGTTTTTAATCAAGAAATTGTGGAAATTTTCCTAAAAAATGAAGGAAACTGTAGAAATTTCCTTAGAAAATGAAGGAAACTGTGAAAATTTTCTTATGAAAAGCAGTTTAAAGATTGAAAACTGAGAACATTTCTTTAGATTATGCAGAAAATTGTCTCAATTTCCTTAGTAAACCTAGTTATTCAGTATAAAACGAGGGAAACTGTGGCAAATTCCTTGGAAAACGAAGGAAACTGTAGAAATGTCCTTAGCAAATGCAGTTTATCAGTAGAAACCTATGGACACTTCTTTAGAGAGTGAAAGAAGCGAATTAGGAAATGTGGTCTACCACAAGAAAACTATAATACGTTCCATAGAGAATGTGAAAAACTGAGGAAATTTCCTTAGCCGACGTAGTTTATCGGCAGGCAACTGTGGAAATTGGCTTAGGAAATATAGAAAACTCTTAGAAGCCTGCTTAGAAAATGTCGTTTATCAGTAGAAAACTGGAAATTTCCTGGAAATTGAAGAAATTTCCAAAGCAAAGT
The DNA here is from genome assembly GCA_930367235.1 of Sarcophaga rosellei. Taxonomy (NCBI): domain Eukaryota; kingdom Metazoa; phylum Arthropoda; class Insecta; order Diptera; family Sarcophagidae; genus Sarcophaga; species Sarcophaga rosellei. The sequence continues at coordinate 6,560,179 of OV884018.1, read as the reverse complement.
TGTATTAATCTCCATTCCATGCTCCAATATTTGCAAAACGGCATTTTCACTTCTCTATTGACTGTCAAGTTTTTAAAGTTTTTTTGTTTTGCTTTTTTAATACCCCCAAATACCAAAACCATTAAAAGAAACAAATTTAAATGAAGTGAATGCTGGTGAAGCATCATAATCAACGCTTTTTAAGCCTGGTTTTTAAATACTTTTTTTTAATGGTACCACCATCATCATCATCATCATCATCACAAAACCACTATAACGATTACCAGGCAACAATAAACAGCCACTTCATACATCAGATGTTCCAAATTGCTAAACACAGGCAATGATTTTAAGAGAAACAAAAAATTGAATCCAAATTATATACCGAAATACCACCACAGCAACAACAGCAGCACCGGCAGCATCAGGCCAAAAAAAAGGGCGCTTTTCAAGCCTTTAAGCTTTACTTTACATTTTTAACTAAAGACACAGTCCAAGCAGTTACATTTTTAAGCTGCTCTTCTTGTGATTGTGATTGTCTTCTAAACTGGATTGGTTAAGAGGGGGGGGGGGGGGGGGGGAGCCAGACAGAAAAAAACTGCAACAATTCCAAGCAGCCACAATAACAAGTGGCATTGACTTTGGCCGTACGTATGTATGTATTGGGCCAGGAACTATTATTAAAACATGGTCTCTGTGACGCCTCTAAAAGCAGCCTCTTACTCTGTGCAATTCAACTGCGCGCAAGAAACGAAGGAAACATTTTATCATTCCAACCAGCAGTCAGCCAAAGTCAGTCAAGTAGTCAGACATGAAGACAGGTTGCCAAGAGGAAAAAGTAACAAGAAGAAGAAGAAAAATACCGTGTTACTCTCTTTACACTGTGTGGCAAGTTTAAGAAGAATGATAATGAAGATCAGTTTGAAGATGACGCGCAATAACAACTGCAACAGCAACAACAAAAACAATGTTGTTGTATCATGTTGATGTTGATGTTGATGACGACGAAGATGATGATTTCGCGTATGTGGCTGCTTCAGCAGCACTTCATCAATTTTTATGTGTATTTTTTTCCACTTTTTTTTCAGAACGACATGGCAAATCTTATTTAAAGAATTGCAAACAGCTGCTATAGAAATATAGAATGTTTTATCCCTCTGCAACAACAACAACGGCAACACACATTAATATTGGTGCCACAAAATAGCAACAAATTTAAACAACATACTTATTGGCAACAAGCTTGGAAAGTCATCAAAAAAAAAAAAAAAAAAAAAAAAAAAAAAAAAAAAAAAAAAAAAATTATGAAGGAATTGGGAAAGGAAAAATATTGTCACCTACACTGGCAGAAATTGAAAATGAAGGAAACTATCACAGCTTTGTTAGTCTGGCAATGGAAAACTTGGGAAATTTCCAGAGCAAATGTTGCCTGTCTGTGTCAAAGATTTGACTGGTTTCCATCTACACTTGCCGCAATGCGACTTAATGCTCTGTTCTGCTGGCAAATTACTACCTCTGGCCAGTCCTGGGTTTCGCAGACTCTGTATACAATTGATTGTACTACGTCAGAACATAGTCCCGTTAAGAGAATTCCAGAAAGAGACCACTAGCCCTCTAACGTGGTTTGCTTTGGGCATAATAGAGATTCTGTGGAAGTCTATACAGACTGTGCTAAACTCAATATTAAGAACGCCTGGGTAATTATGTCGAAATGGCTTAGTTTTAGAATATATACCTCTTCGCCTCTCTGACCACTATAGTGTATTTCAGGACCATAAATCGCACTATAAAACTGAATTTGTATAAGGAGCAACTGACTACGACTATTTCTTTAACCTCTAAGAGCCAAACGACAATTACATCTTTCTCGCAAGCATCTCTTAGGTCAGTCTAATATGGCCTCCAATGGTCACATATGTAGATATCCTGGGTAACAGTTAAGCTGATGAACTTACTTCAACTTGGACAGAAAGTACAAATGGCAGGAGATAGCAACACTATCAGACAATTAGGCCACCAAATGAGCACTCGGCTCGGCTTAGGTTAACTCTAAAGTAGTATGGGACTGTCTAGGAGAGCTGAAGCAGATGGACAGGAGAAATGTGTTCATCAACTGTCACTGGAACCTAGTTCATATAAGAATGATCATCGGAAATTCGAGGAAGGGAGTTTCAACGCCGCTAATAGGGTCTGATCTTTTTTGTAGAGAAAGAAAAAATGTAGGATCGTATGTGGATTGGTATCGTCTTAAATTCGCCAAGTTTGTTTTGTTCACGTACCCATTCATACAGAAAAGGGCTGAAGAAAATTAGGGTCAGTGACCTACTACACCAGAGCTTATTCGAATACACATTGTTGTCTATGGTCGTTTACCTCACTAGGTCTTGGGTCAGCTGGATTTTGTGTCCAAATCACGATGCAAAATTTGTCGAATGGTCTGCGAGAGGTAAGGTCTAGTGAGGAAAGTGAAATTGACTGCTTTGGATTCTCTTGCTCTCTCTCACGGAAAGCGGCGGTGTTTTCGGCAGACTATGTTTTGTTGACGTACAGATATTGGTCCTTCGTTCCACCACATTGCGAATAAATCTCTCGGTAAAATAGGAGAAGAGAGCGATACTTTGCCCGCCCTGTTTTTATAAAACAATTTTTTTCCTGCAAGTGTTGTTAAATACTCCCCGTCCGTCCACGGTAATTTGGCAAAACAGATTGAATAAATGACAACTAATTTGACAGATGACAGCTTCAATAAGATGGACGTTATAAACTAATAATGTTCGGATGTCTTCAAATTGCTTGAAACTGGCCTTTAAACCCTGATTTTATTATGTGTTATGTGTCAAAATGCTCTTTGAAATTATCACCACCACAAAATGTCATGGCCATGACAAAAACAAAAGGTGGCGTAATACTTCAACTATTTTTAATGCGAGAATTATTTTCCTTTGCCTAAACGCGGCGTATTTCGTTTAATAATCACACAGATTTATGTGTGTATGTATCCCATGAGAACTCGAATGTACCCCTCTTACAGTTTAACCTATTTCAGCGTGATCTCATTACTCTCAAAGCAACATCATAATGCCTTGAAATCCCACACACTTGTCCAAGAAGAGCAAGAAGGCAGCCCTTACGCCTTTCTTCAGAATGAAACCAATTTCAAGTTGAAATAATGTCATGTTAGTGTGTTCAGAGCGGCCTTACTGTGCACATAAATGGCTACTCTATTATCCGGTGCGATCTGTTCGCAAACCTGCTATGCATAGCTTAGCATACAAGAGACTACATTCATTTGGGTGCCTATAGAACCCTGCATGGATGCCTGGTTTTATTTTTGAGTCGCTCCTAAAGGCCAGATGAGTGTCTAGCAAACTACTAACACCTCGCCTCCTATTTGTGAAAACTACCAAGGGAAGCTTAAATCAACACTGTGATGATGCAGTCCTTTAAAATGGCATTCATAGTCCAGTATATCGACTTTGCTTAAAATCTAGGCACTTCCGAACTCTCCTCTATAAGCAAAATATACTTTAGAGATTCTCAGCTATGCATAGCTTAGCATACAAGAGACTACATTCATTTGGGTGCCTATAGAACCCTACATGGATGCCTAGTTTTATTTTTGAGTCGCTTGTAAAGATCAGATGAGTGTCTAGCAAATTACGAACACTTTGCCATTAGGTCCTATCCGTGAAACCTACCAAGGGAAGCTTGTCGAAGACACACACTGTAATGATGTAGTCCTTTAAAACAGCATTTAGAGCCCTGGGTATCCACATCGCTTAAAATCCTGGCACATCCGACCTCCCCTCTATAAGCAGGAGATACTTTAAAGATTCTCAGCTATGCATAGCTTAGCATAGAAGAGACTACATTCATTTTGGGTGCCTTTGGAACCCTGCATGGATGTCTGGTTTTATTTTTGAGTCGCTCGTAAGATCAGATGAGTGCTTAGCAAACTACGAATACCTCGCCATCAGGTCCTATTAGTGATAAATACCAAGGAAAGCTTAAATCCACACTCTGATGATGTAATCCACAGAGACCTGTGTATGCACATTGCTCAAAATCCAGGCACATCCGAACTCCCCTCCATAAGCAAGAGATACTTTAGAGATTCTCAAAAAGTTTCTTGCAGCCAAACTTTTCGCTACACGCTCTTTGGGAAGTTATTTTAGGATCACTTTCAACTATGCATAGGAAGTGCTCTAGAGGACATATCCTGAAGCTGATAGGCAAGCTAACGCAGGAACTAAGGAACGTGAAAAGATTTCGCTCTTCTCGTTGAAGTCTTGACCCTTGAAGACCTATCAGCCCTGCTATCTTCCATTTAGATAATCTTGAACTGGCCGTCTTAAGCCATTTAAATCTTTGTATGTCCGTGCAGTTTGTCAAAATGTGATCTGCACGCACAAGTGTATGTCCTTACATGCGTGGAACTTGAATATATGGATCCATTAGTTCGCCACCACACTATTCGCCAATGCAGTTAGCTCTGGGGCGGGTCAAATTGACCTCAGGGTATATCGCCAGCAGCACAGTCTTCTGCATAGCTATGTCTCTTGCATCTTTCTCTCAGTGCATTTAAGCTACTTCAACACTATGTTGCACAGTATTTTTCTAGTTCTTTGTCGATATTGTTGCTGTTGTTGTTGTTGTTGTTATTGTCGTTTGTTTGATTTGAAATTCATGTTGCCACCTTGATTTTTTTTTTGTTGTTGTTGTTTTTATTATTGTTTGCAACATGTTATTATTGTTGTTAAATCATCTTCTTTACAATATTGCAAATATTTTTTGATTTTTTTCTGTTGTTGCTGTTGCATACATTCGCTTATACATTCATTACATAGTCAAGAGTCGCCTTCGTTAGTTAGTCTGTGGCACCATCAGTTTATTTTTGGTCCATCACAACATCAAGCTGGTGGTTCACATTACACACACACACGCATACGTTTGCATTGATGTCTTATGCGTCTCGCCATTATTGAAAAGTCATTAACAACTCGTCATTTTAAATTATTATTTAAAATATAAATAAAAACAACAACAACAACAACAACAACGACAAACAAAACAAGAAAAATAAAATGAAAAATCATCACGTAAGACTATGGAAAGAAAAGGAATAAAAACTCTTCACAGAGATTTTCTGAATAGAATTCCAATGTTGCACAGCAAAGAAATTCCGATAAAGAAAAAGGGGAGGAAATGCACGTTTGAAGATTGCATGGGAATTTTAATTGAACGGCGGACTTAAGCAATTCATAATCGAAAGGTGACCTTATAGTGGTAGACTGTCTAACAGTGTGGCTAACAACAGAGTAAATAAGTCTCCATCACTTACCAAAAATACAAGGTCCTTACTTTACTGTACAAGACTGCCAGAGGACATGGCCATTTGAAGGAATCTAGTTTTCTTCTTGAAGCAAAAGTTGCTCTTAGGCCAGGGGTTACGCCCAGCCCATTGTGATACTACCAATCTGTATTCATCATGGCGATCCAAAAGTTTCTATAGGAACCCATCTCAAATCCAAAATATATCCTGCGTTGCAGTAATTCTCACTTTGAAGAGTTCAGTCAAAAGAGAAAAGAATAAGTTATGAGCTTTCGAGGCTTCATTGCAAGAAGCTTAATTTGCAAGTCATCAACGCAAAAAATACAAGTCATCGACCAAAAAATACAAGTTATCAATAGAAAAATTCAAGTTATCGATAGAAAAAATTCAAGTTATCGATAGAAAAATGCAAGTCATCAACGCAAAAAATACAAGTCATCGACTAAAAAATGCAAGTTCTCGACCAAATGAGTGCAAATCATCGACCAAGAAAAAAAAAACAAGTCCTCGAACAAAAAATGCAAATCATCGATAGAAAATGCAAGTCATCGACCCAAAAAATGCGAGTCCTCGACCAAATGAGTGCAAGTCATCGAACAAGAAAAAAAAACAAGTCCTCCAACAAAAAATGCAAATCATCGATAGAAAAATGCAAGTCATCGACATAAAAAATGCGAGTCCTCGACCAAATAATTGGAAGTCATCGACCAAGAAAATAAACAAGTCATCGACTAAATAATTGCAAGTCAGTAAGTAAGATGCAACTCATCGATAGAATATAGAATGATTGCAAGCCATCGACCGCAAAAAAAAAAAAAAGTCCTCGAACAAAAAATGCAAATCATCGATAGAAAAATGCAAGTCATACACCCAAAAAATGCGAGTCCTCGACCAAATGAGTGCAAGTCATCGAACAAGAAAAAAAAACAAGTCCTCCAACAAAAAATGCAAATCATCGATAGAAAAATGCAAGTCATCGACATAAAAAATGCGAGTCCTCGACCAAATAATTGGAAGTCATCGACCAAGAAAATAAACAAGTCATCGACTAAATAATTGCAAGTCAGTAAGTAAGATGCAACTCATCGATAGAATATAGAATGATTGCAAGCCATCGACCGCAAAAAAAAAAAAAAAGTCCTCGAACAAAAAATGCAAATCATCGATAGAAAAATGCAAGTCATACACCCAAAAAATGCGAGTCCTCGACCAAATGAGTGCAAGTCATCGAACAAGAAAAAAAAACAAGTCCTCCAACAAAAAATGCAAATCATCGATAGAAAAATGCAAGTCATCGACATAAAAAATGCGAGTCCTCGACCAAATAATTGCAAGTCATCGACCAAGAAAATAAACAAGTCATCGACTAAATAATTGCAAGTCAGTAAGTAAGATGCAACTCATCGATAGAATATAGAATGATTGCAAGCCATCGACCGCAAAAAAAAAAAAGTGCTCGAACAAAAAATGCAAATCATCGATAGAAAAATGCAAGTCATACACCCAAAAAATGCGAGTCCTCGACCAAATGAGTGCAAGTCATCGAACAAGAAAAAAAAACAAGTCCTCCAACAAAAAATGCAAATCATCGATAGAAAAATGCAAGTCATCGACATAAAAAATGCGAGTCCTCGACCAAATAATTGCAAGTCATCGACCAAGAAAATAAACAAGTCATCGACTAAATAATTGCAAGTCAGTAAGTAAGATGCAACTTATAGATAGAATATAGAATGATTGCAAGCCATCGACCGCAAAAAAAAAAGTCCTCGAACAAAAAATGCAAATCATAGACCAAACAATGCAAGTCATCGACCTTAAAAAAAGCAAGTCACCGCCCTAAAAATCGCAAGTCATCGACCAAAAAATGCATTTCATCAAGTGCTCCATTGAATCGTCTTCATCTCAACGAAATCTAGTACTGGTACTAGTAGCAGATATTGTGATACTCTACAAGTTCTTATTGCAGACACTGTGACCTGTAAGTTTTAAGTTTCGGTGTTCAAAAAATGTTTTTCTTTTTAGTTTCAGAACAAAGTACGCTCCATTACCGTAAAAGCTGAGGAATTTTTTTGGAATATTCGAGACCTTTGGTGTTGCTCCAATAGAGACTTAAGCGGCTTATTAAATTCCTCGCTATTAATTTGTCTCAATTAAGAGGTTTTTACAAAAAGTCTTGGTCTTGGTTGCCGCGGCTCCTTTCCCTTTGCCACAATTAAATTCCTGTATATGTTTTTCATGTTCTTGAATTTGTTGTTGTTGGCGTTCGATAACTTAGTGTGGTTTTTGCATTAAAATTGAGTTGACCAGAGCAACAAACATCTGCCAAAACAAGTTCGATTTATCATATACATGCACTCACTCTGCAACAATTTCAAATGAAAAGTATCGCCCGGCCTCTATATAGTATACAACAACCAGAGAGCGATACGCCATAACATAAGGGGGAAACACTCAAGTCAAGTCATGGATAGGCGGACAGACACAAGGACAGACGGATTAGACATTCTCTTCATAACAATATTAAATTGAAAGTCAAGCCTTAAAGTTATTGAACGTCAAGGTATTGCCTTTTTTGTCGTTTTTTTTTCATTCTTTTTTCTTCTAAATGTTTCAAGCTGGTAAAGGCAGAAATGAGAGCTAGATATGTTAAGAAAACGAATGAGTAATCGGTTATACATTTTATCTCATAAGCTCAAATCGCTCATGCCTAGAATATCCAATACGGCATGAGCTATGTATGTGGTATGTAGAGCCGTTGTTTTGAAACCACATATCCTTTGTGTCCACACCATCCAATATAGACCAAATGATGTCGACAATCATCGGCTTATAGTGGTCTCAGTTGCCAGCAAAGACCTGGCGAACGTGGTTATCAAAGAAATAGGGACAAATGACGTCATCAATGCAACATCATCCAGCAAAATAGTGACTTTTTTGGAAGGTTAGCTTAGGTTAGAATACGTGTGCTTGTCAACTGTGACAAGTACAGTAACCGGAGGTCGAATTGACCCGTTTTACAACGTCCTAGCATCTCACACCACTCGTGTTGTGTGCGTTAATTTTATACATGAGTAGCGGAACCTACAGTTTAAAGTCGACTCCGAATGACAGATTTTGGAGAAGCTATTAATGGCAATTTTTACTCTCAGAGTTTTTGCCCGAAATCTGTTGAGAGTCAGTTGCCGAAGAAATATTTTCATATTTTCGTTTTGATGTCTGACCTGGGATTCGAACTCGGGCCTTTCGTCTAATAAGCCAACACACTACCTACTAGACCACGGTGACTTCGACTTTTTTGGAATGATTTGGAAGATTTTGGATCTCATCTGGACTTCTTACCGTCCCAAATTCGATATTTCATCTAGAAATATGTCAGAAATGCTGAATATAACTTTTCTATGGAAAATAGCCGTGTATATGCGGCATCAGTCTCTATGGACCAATAAGTAACTCCGTATTTACACGACGTCAGCCGTTGAGCATACACGGCATGTTTCGCGGAACTGTTAAAATGGCCACATTTTGCCCTGTAAATCCCAAACATTTAGTGAATAATTCTAAAATCTTCAAACGATTAATCGTCAAGCCTGTGTGATTTCTTTTAAGATTCAAAGACTGTGCACATCGATCTTCGATTAAAAGGAAAAAGACACTCAACGGAAAAGCAATAAAAAAATTGATTTTTTCTTCTTCAAGCCACCAATACGTTAGTTGTTTTTGTTGCTGTTGCAACGTAAAAGAAACAAAAAATGACAAAAAAAAGTTCGGCATTTGGGGGCCTCCTTTCTTTGGCAGCGGCGCAATGCCGTGCGTTGCAAGAACACCAGCAACAACGAAGTAAGTGACTGAGTTTCAAAGTAAACTTAGTGAGTGAGTGAGCGAGTGAGTGCAACAACGAAGACAATATCCATAGCTTTAAAAAATGAAAAAGAAGAAGAAAAAATAAAGAAAGAAACATTGACTTTGGAATGCAGTTCGGTAAGTTTTGAGGAAGGCCTGGAACATACAAATGATGTTGAAATTGAAAGAGAAAAAAAACATAAGAAAACTTTGCTCTGACTTTTGTACTTTTTTCTGCTTTTTTTTCTTGAAAAAGAAAATTTGAAAGTTAAAAATACCAACCAACACACGGGGAAATTTTTGCTTTTCTTTCAATTCAAATAGTCATCGAAATGCCTATGAAGTGAGGAAAATGGAAAGAAAGTTTCTAGACAATCTCAAACCTCAGTTTTTTTTTTGTGGACGAATTCCAAAACCCGCCTTAGGCCATGTGAAAACTGGAGCGAAAATTTAATTGTCAGTACTCTCGTGTCAAAATAGAGAAAATCTACGTTTGCTCTAGAGTAAGAGGCCTTAGCAATAGGTATGGTGGTCGGATCCGAGATTCATTCGGCAACATCGTGACCTTACAAATCGAGTGGCTGACAGTTCCCTACTTAACTTTCGCCTGAGCTGAACCAGTACATTCTATGATATTTGGAAATGCTTTGCAACCAGACTGAATGACCACATACACACAGACCACATACTATTTAAGAGAAGAACCGCGGTATACAGATGGATCGAGGATAGCTAGTAGGAGAAAAGTGAAATATGAGAAACTCATGAAGAAACTAACGTAGGTCTAGATTAGGCTACATAAGATGGCGTATCCCCCTTAAAGGAAGACGTCCCAGTCAAGCCCATAATCAATTCTACTCGGGAATCAAACATTTTCTAGAGGAAACCATCCCAAGTCCAAAATAAATCTTGCTATTGCAGCAATCCTTACATCAAAGTGATCGATCTTTAAAACAAGAGCAGGTCACTGACATCTGAGGTGAAAGGCAGGCTCTTCCTACTCCTAAGTTACAGCTCCTGGAAAAAGTCATTTGTCGACATGCCTATCAAAAGTACAGTGACCCCTAAGAATCACCATTGTGCGATGGAGTGGGTTCTCTTCTTGTCCATAGGTGTCCATAACAGAGGCAATTGGAACGTGTGTGACGCAGACTGTGCGCTCCGTAGTGGCCTTGGTCAGATTATCAGCAATACAATTTCAAACGATATTCCAATGTCACGGAACCCATTTAAGAGTTACTTTTTGAATGGGCCGCAATTCTCTGGGCAATCTTCGGCCTTCATGTACAAAGGCGGACGTCGAAACTACAACGTTCATTAGGGACTTAATCACAGCCTCTCTGCCGAGTAAATCAATAGTTTTTCAGGGAAAATCCCACCACTTAAAAAGCATTTACTGTGCCTGGAAAACACTGCACGGGTCAAGCAGCCTATGAGAAAGTTTCTTATCAAAACCTTTAATACCACAGCTCACCCTAACACTCAGCTTTGAGCCATCAGTGTAGACTTCAAGGGTCGCATTGCAACTTCCGGATCTTCAGTCCGAAAGTTGGTCCCTAATTGGAATTCTAAAATCGAATGTTTAGCTAAAGTCTAAGCCATCAAAAGATGTGCTTAATTCAACTTGGACACAGGAAGTACAAATTGCAGGAGATGGCAATACTATCAGACAGTTAGGCCACCAAATGAGCACTCGGCTCGGCTTAGATTAACTCACGAATAGTATGGGACTGTCTAGGAAAGCTGAAGCAGATGGGAAGGAGAAATGTGTTAATCGACTGTCACTGGAACCTAGTTCAGATAAGAATAATCATCGGAAATTCGAGGAAGAGAGCTTCCACACCACTGATCTGATCCTTTTCGTAGAGAAAGAAAAAATTTATGGATGCTATTGGATCTTATGTGGATTGGTATCGTCTTAAAATAGCAAAGTTTGTTTTGTTCACGTACCCATTCATCCAGAAAAGGGCTGAAGAAAATTAGGGTCAGTGACCTACTAGACCAGAGCTTATTCGAATACACATTATTGTCTATAGCCGTTTACCTTACTAGGTCTTGGGTCAGCTGGATTTTGTGCCCAAATCACGACGCAAAATTTGTTGAATGGTCTTCGAAGGGTAAGCTCTAGGGAGGAAAGAGAAATCGACAGCTTTGGATTCTCTTGCTCTCACTCGTAAAAAGCGACGGCAGATTTTAAGTTTTGTTGACGTACAGATATTGGTCCTTTGTTCCACCACATTGCGAATAAACCTCTCGGTAAAATAGGAGAAGAGAGCGGTACTTAGCCCGCCCTGTCTTTATAAAACAATTTTTTTCTGCAAGTGTTGTTAAATACTCCCCGTCCGTCCACGGTAATTTGGTAAAACAGATTGAATAAATGACAACTAATTTGACAGATGACAGCTGCAATAAGATGGCTGTTATAAACTAATAAAGTTCGGACGTCTTCAAATTGCTTGAAACTGGCCTTTAAACCTTGATTTTATTTTTCATGTGTCAAAATGCTCTTCGAAATTATCACCACCACAAAATGTCATGGCCATGACAAAAACAAAAAGGTGGCGTCATACTTCAACTATTTTTAATGCGAGAATTATTTTCCTTTGCCTAAATGCAGCATATTTCGTATAATAATCACACAGATGTGTGTGTGTGTGTGTGTTTTCATATTTCTTGTTGTTGTTGTTTTTATTGTTGTGTTTTCATTTTAACAAACATGGCACGCGGCAGACAATGGCTGGCTATGTGTGATGCTCTTTGCTCAAGATCATTGCCATTTTTGGTGATTAAATTTTTATAACGACTTTAACAACAAAAACAATGTATGTAGTTGTTGTTGTTGTTAAGCTTAAACAAACATTATTTGAAACCACCACAATAAAGAGAAGAAGAAAAAAAAATAACCCCGTAAACATAACCAAAACAAGAAGAAAAAAAAACTCTCTTCCAAAAACTTGTTTTTTCTTAATGATTAGGGAGTGTGAGAGAGGGAGAGGGAGAATAAAAGTAAACATATTGGAGTTGTTTACAATAGAATTGCAAGCAACAACAAGTGCTTGTTGTGGTTTAAATAGAATTTTCTAATGGAAAAAACACAAAACAAAACAAAACGTTAGCAAAACCAAGAGAGTTTTAAATAATAAACAGTAATAAAGAGAGAGATGGGTAGTTAGTTTGTAGTTGTAGTAATAACAACATTATTATGATTATCATTATTAAAGATAAACACAAAACATAAGAAGGCAGGCAGGCAGGCAGTCACTATTATGTTTAAAAGTTCTGTTAACAACTGCAATAACACAACTAAACGATTGGGGGCTACTTTATTTACACTACACAGCTACACTGCGGCTTAACGGCTCAACATGTAACAAATAATGCAGCAAATTAATAAAAATCAAGTGTTAAATATAATAAAATGGTAAAAATACAATAAAAAAATTTGCTAAAAATACTATAAAAACCAAAAAGAAAAATGTGGGTGCTTAACATTATTGTTTTTTTTTTGTTATTATTTTACACACCAAATAAGTTGCATGAATCATGTTTTATTTTAACATGTGCGGCAACACACCACACAACAATATAATCAAGTGTAATGCAATTTGGCATTTGAACACACACTTTAAGAAGAAAAATAAATAAAAAAATTAGTATTGCGTTGCCAATTGTTAATCTTATTTATAAAATATGTATTTCTGAAGGCTTGCAAACAAAACAAAAAAAAAATTTTTTTTTAAAAAATAAGAAAAATTTTTTTTTTAAATATAAAAAAATTAAATAAACAACTAATTAATAAGAATTTTTATTTTTTATGATTTTTTTTGTTGTAAAATTTTACAATACACGATACAGCATAGTATTGAGCGTTCACAAACAAACAAATGTATTCAATACAACATACACAATACAAAGTTGTTTGAATTGCCCAAATGTTTTATGAATTAAGGGCTTTCAAAACTACCAGTCTGGTAAGGCCAAAAGTGTCATTTATTTAGTGTAAGATTTGTCGCCGAAGTCTAGTAGGTAGTGTGTTCGCTTATTAGACGTAAAGCCCGGGTTCGAGCCCCAGACCAGACATCAAAACGAAATATGATAAAACAAAAAAATTTTTCTTCGGCGACTTCCGCTAAGCAGATTTCTGGCAAAAACTCTGAAAGTAAAGTAACCTGCCACGAAAGTTTCTCAAAATCTGTGGTTCGGAATCGACGTTAAACTGTAGGTCCCGCCACTCATGTATATAAAATTAAGGCACACAACATGAGTGGTGTTGAGAAGCTAGGCCGTAATGCTGACTGAAGGGTTGTAATGACCAATTATGTATGTAGATTTGTCATATACAAAAATGGATGGTAAAACTGCTGATTAAGAGCTGCCTGCTTTTCCAGCATTACAAGTCGGCTGCAATTGTCAAAATCGCCCTACCAAGCAAAGAATTGTCGATATTATTTAAAAAATTTTAAGGAGACTGAACATGTAACAAATGTGCTCATATACTCCAGGACGATAATATAGCTTCTATCGGAGAGAATGTAGCACATAGTCCGAATATGTCGGAAAATTTGATGAAACTGGACATATAACAAATGTGCTCAGCGAAGCACATCAAAGCAATGTACTCCAGGACGAAAATATAGCTTCTATCGGAGAGAGTGTAGCACATAGCACATATAACAAATGTTCTCAAGGATGCGCATCAAAGCAATGTACTCCAGCATGAAAATATAGCTTCTATTGGAGAGAGTGTAGCACATAGTCCGAATATGTCGGAAAATTTAAAGAAACTAGACATATAACAAATGTTCTCAGGGATGTGCATCAAAGCAATGTACGCCAGGACGAAAATATAGCTTCTATCAGAGAGAGTGTAGCACATAGTCCGCATATGTCGGAAAATTTTAAGAGACTGGACATATAACAAATGTGCGCAGACCTGTGCATCAAAACGATGTAATCTAGGACGAAAATATAGCTTTTATCGGAGAGAGTGTAGCACATAGTCCGAATATGTCGTTTAAACAACGTTCTCAACAAAATAAGCCTTCATTACATATCATTTCATTCTTATTTATTTTGTATTTGGATCTGCTTATGTAAATTCGAATTGAAGCAAAATTTTATGCTGATTGAACGCTAAAGTAACAACTTTTCTACGTTCTTTTTTTCTAAAGAAATTTTCTTCACCCAAAAAGAGTTCATTCCTCATTGGGAGATAACGTTAAAAAGCAAAATTCTTGCATATGCAACTTCGAGATCTTGGAAATGCTTAAGGAAAACCACGGCATGAAGAATTAGTACTTATTTGTACTACTTTATGGTCTGAAGTTATTATAGGGCCGTAGTTTTTTGGAAAGTAATGCTACCTTCTTCTCTACCTTCAGTTCCAAGAGCTAAAACCGTATAATAACCAAGATTATAGAGAAATTGTAAGAGACTGGAGGCATTATATTGTAGGCCCGACCGAAAATTTCTTCTGTTAGGGAAAACGTAAGGCATAATACGAAAGGGCATATTTTACGCCTTGCTATAGGATATTTTGCATTTGGAAATTATTGCTTCTGTAGCTTGGGAACCCAGAAGTGATTTTTTTTTAAATAGCCTTAGGAGTACTATTACTGTCAATTCAGAAAATAAACGATATTTTTGGACTAAAATTTTAAATTGGGTTTAACGAAACAGTGCCACAGACATACAATTCATCAGATTTTGATTTTATTGCATAAGAAGTTTTCAAAAAGCGTAATTTTGCGCTTCTTTGACTTTAATTGGTCACCAAGATCATGCCATTTGATGCCGTTGGACTTTGATTACGCAACTACATCAAAGACCGTGTCCATGCCGTTAGTACCCTAACTTTGAAAAGTTTCAAAGCCAACATTTGTCACGTTTCCGACGAGTTACTGTCCAAAATTTAAGGAAATTTGCTCAAAAACTATTTCAAAATCATCCAGATGAGGTTATTAAAATGATATTGCTGCTCCTACATGAAGGCAAGGTCCAGTACAGTACAACCTATATGTGTGTTCTATTTCACATTGCTTTATTATACAATTAAAAAATTTATTGCAGATTCCTGGAATATTTTTTGAGCTGAAATTGAAATTTTTTTCTTTTTTTTTGCTCTTTAATCTGGAATCTCCTGTTAATTTAAGGCTTAAGTTTTGATATCTTATTTAAGCGCGTTTTTTTATATTGCTGCTGCTACTTTTTCTTCTTCCTTTTTAAATAAAGCTTTGCTTTATGCCAAAAAGACCACCTCTAGGATGTTTTATTTGTTCAATTCGTTTCCTTTTCTTTTTGCATTTTCTTAAGTTTAAAGTTTCATTAAAAACCAACCATTAAGGCCATGCCATGTAGGAAACAAAAACACAATGATTTCGGGCAACGTTAAACATTCTTTAAGTTTTGTAAAGAGATCCCTAAACGATAACCTACTCCACACACAACACACAATACAACTGCAAACAGAAACAACAACAACAACAACAACAACAACGTGAACCCTTTTTTTTACTGCGCTAAGGTTTATAAATCGTTCATCGCATCTCTATTTTAAATGAACTGCATAAGCAAAACGAACTACAACAACATTTGTAGTTTGTGAATAGGCAGACAGGCTAGCCCAGCAAGCAGGGCAGTCAGGCATGCATGCATGCAGCCAGCCACACACCAAGAAAAAAAGTTGCTTTACACACAAGAAAATCATGCATAACACAGAGTTGTTTTGGTTTTTTGTTTTATTTTTACTACTCTTACTCACTCTCTCTCTCACTATCTCTCTCTCTCTCTCTCTCTATCTGTTTCTCACTGTCCTGCATAAACAATGAATGTTTTCAGGGTAAAGTTATTGTTGTTAGTTTGGTTTATTAAGGCATGCAATACATGTTAAAAATATTTGTAAACAAACAAGTTCAATTATATTTATACAACACACACTCGCACACACACACACGTGCATAGACATTTAGTGTTCAAGATTTTGTTATTGTTTTTATTTTAATCACTTTATTCCTTTAAACTGAGCTCCTCTAGTGAGTTTCTCGTTTTGGGGTTTTTTAATGTAACGAAGGAGTTGGTGCCCCTTTCGTTAAATCCTAAAGAAGTTGTTTTGAATACTGGCTCTCTGTCGTTTAGTTTGTGTTTTGTTGTTTTAATGTGTATGAAAAAGGGTATTAAGAGCCGTTACATTGTATGCAATTTGTTTTGAATACCAAGGAAATAGCAACACAGAGTGTTTACAATTGTTACACTGTGTTTAAAAAAATAAGTATTTGTGGCGAATTATTTTAAATCAAAATTTTTTTAAATTAAAAATTAAATAAAAAATTAAATAATTTGTTGTTTCTTACCTTAAAACATTATTAGAATAATTAAAAATATTCAAACTGAAGGAAATAAGAGCTGAAATAAAAAATTTTTTTTTTAATTAATTAAAAATTTTAATAATTAAATTAAAAATTCATTAAAAATTTTTTAATTTAATTAAAAATCTAAAAAATTAAATTAAAAATTAAGTTAAAAATTAATTAAAAAATAAATTAAAATTAAAAATTTTAAAAATTAAATTAAAAATTAATTAAAAATTTTAAAAATGAAATTAAAAATTAATTAAAAATTTTAAAAATTAAATTAAAAATGAATTAAATTTTTTTTTTTAATTAAAAATTTAAATTTAAATTTATTTAAAAATTGTTTAATTTTTTTTTTAATAAAATTAAAAATAAAGAGAAATTTTTTAATTAAAAATTAAAATTTAAATTTATGTACATATGTATTTAAAAATTGTTTAATTTTTTTTAATAAAATTAAAAATGAAGGGAAATTTTTTAATTAAAACTGGATTTAATAATTAACCAATTTCCATATATGAATTACAATTGTTTCAAGACCATAGCTAATTAAAACGGCTTCTGAAAGTTTAAAACATTTCCAAATTATGGCAAAAACCAATTTATTTTACAATAATTTTTTAGATTTTTATCTCATTTGCTTGTTCCAATTGTTAATAATTTTTGTTTTTTCTTATTTCTTCTAATGCAAATTTAATCTCCTGTGTAGGCTTTGTACAAACTAGAGTTTTAAGCAATTTTTTTTAACTATGTATGTTTAAAAAAACGGTACATGTGGGCTTGTTTTGCTTAAAGAAAGCAAAAAAATTTGTGGCCATACATGGCCAAAGTTGTTAATGAAGTTGCTTCAAAATAAAACGCCTTCTTAAGTTAAACTTTAAAGAGTTTTATACAAGAAAACCTAAAAGTTTGACATTAAGACTCAACAAAAAGAATATTTTTAAAGGAAAAATTGCAAACATGTTTGGGTCAATGGGCATTTTGGGTGATAAAAGGTAATAAATAAAAGAAAGAATAAGAAAATCAATGTGATTTAGCTTCAACTACCTACTATCTTACACTATAAACCCATTCGGGCCATCAAGTAAAGCTCCACAATTTTGAAATTGTGGCCTTAGCCAAGCAATATTCGCTTTAATTATTTTTAATGTTGTATTAATGGCACTAATCCTTTAATAGGCACAAGCAAAAATATAAATTGACCCAAGTGAGCTACCTTTAAAATAATAATTTCCCAATACAAGCATGTAATCTATTTTTGATAAGATGACGTGCAGCATTTCAAGCCTCTTATAAGTTCATATTTGTAGAAATACGGTATTGTCATTTCCCTAGGCAAATAAAAATATAAAATCTTTTTCCCCCTAACAATGTGCCTAATTTACTTAAAAAAAACATAACTTTTTATGAAAATTCAATTTTTAACATGTCAAAACCATTTCCTTATAACTCCCTACTACACTCATTAAAATTCAAATTATGCGTTATTCTTAATAAATTTAACAAAAAAAGAGGCGTAGAAATAAATTCCCATGTATAACCCAGTTTGTATTTCAGAAATTAAAAAAAAAATGAATAATAATAAAAATTTCATAAAAATTATGCATAATTAACGTTAATAAACAAATTAATATTTATTAGACACACCCTATTGTCATTAAAAAATAAAATAAAATTTGTTTAAGCCATTAAACTTTCAAAATTTGTTAAAATTAACATTTGAAAACAATAAACAAAATTTATAATTTATTTAACAATAGTTACCATAAAATATTTTATCTTTTTCCCCTCCTTTTTTTTCAGTTAATAACTCCATTGGTTATTAAATAAATAAATAAAAAAAATTTAAACGTTATGCTTGAACTAAATCTACCATAATTTATTAGGATTTCTTTGCTTCTTTAAATATTTTTCAATTTTTTTTAATTCAAATTTTTTAGTCATTTGCTAAGTAAATTTACATAAAAATTAATTAATTTAAGGTTTAATTGTTTTAACACAACAGCAATTAAAACAAATTATTTATTTAACACTTAATATTTATGAATAATTCATAAATAATTGAATTTTAATAGAATTGCTTTTTTTTTAAGTGTAAACAGATCATAAGAAATGAATAGCAATTTGTAGTATTTATTACAGTAACATAAAGAAATTACTCACAGTGTTAATGTAAACATATGTAATAAAACAATAACAAAAAGAGCTTTTAATTAACAGCAATAATATTGCGAGAGAATGTCCATCAAGTAATTACATATGCTATTGCACAAACAGTAATTGAGTATACAAATGAGAGAACACAGGAAGACAGAGAGAGAACTACGTAAGCAGCAATTAAAAGCAACTCTTCATTAGAAGAAAAATTGCCCTCCAAACACATATATATACCAACACATATAATACAGTGGTTGAATCTATGACAGAGAAATCAATGTAAGAAGCCATTAAAAGTAACTGCGACTTTCTCTTAAAAATATATTCACTTACTGAGTACTAACCATCATAACAGAGGTCAATTTCAGATGAATGTAAACAAAAAATAAACAATAACAAAGAGAGTTTCAATGACAATATTAGTCTTATAACGGGAGTTTTCCATTGAAATAAAAAAGTAATGAGTGCATGTACAAAATCTACGGTCGTTCTTTGAAAAGAAGGGACTGTTTTTTTTCCAAATCAAGTTGCAATAACAAAACTATATAGAAACACTTTGAAAGATAGAAAATAATAACAATCTCCGACCCGATCTGAAGTTCTAGAAGTTTTCAAACAACAAAACTATATGAAAACTATATGGAAACACTTTCAAAGACAGAAAATAATAACAATTTACGACCCTAAGTTCTAGAAGTTTTCAAACAACAAAACTATATTGAAACACTTCGAAAGACGGAAAAGAAAAACAATCTCCGAACCTAAGTTCTAGAAGTTTTCAAACAGATGGTTGTTGAAGAGCTGCTGCTGTTGCATACGAAAAAAGTGAAGTTTTGCTATGCATTATGGTGCACTAGCAATGATGTGACATATTTTTCTAAAAGCCTATCTTTCAGTCAGAGCACTAAGAAGTTTTTTGTACTAAAATTTAAGAATTAAAGGACGGCAAGGCCGTAAAAAGGATAAGAATTTATGTATGTATGGCAGGCTGTATTAATGAAACTATTTTTTCTAAGTTTTTCTTTCTTTATATTTATTTTCTATTAAACCCCACTTTATTTAAGATCTTTAGATCTTCAAAAATACTTTAAAATATTTAGAACACGAACTTTCTACTAGAAGTTTTTACGAGCCTTTAAAAAAATTGGCAAAATAAGTCAAATAAACTGATTTAGTGCTCAGCCATTTACTTTTATGGCATGGCAGAGGCAATACCGTAACAAAGACATTTTTAACAGCTGAAAGATAGGGAAAAAGAACGAAGGAACAAAGATAGAGCGTGCTGTAACCCAGTTAAAGTGAAAATCAGAAGAAAAACTATTAAAAAAATTAATATTTTCATAATTGTTTACATATGTACATGTGTATGTATGTACAACATACAAAATAACAATTAATGCAAATTACGGTAAATATATAATGGCTTTGTTTTTGTCGTTTTTTTTAACATTGTATTTGCACAGTTTGTTCATGCCATTATGCTCTTCTTTAGAACGTGAAAGTTAACACAAATGCAACTCAAAACTCAATTCAAATGTACGATTACATGTGCATGTGACTGCACTAAAATGCTGTTTCTGTAAGACGAATGGTGAATTGGGTGTTTTCCACATATAAACAGACGAACATGTGAAACCACTTGCCTTACAGAAACAGCACATATGTGTACGAGTATGTGTTACTGTATGCTAAAAGTATATGTGGTTAATTATTAAAATGCATTATGAGTGCGAATATATAGGTATGTGTGTGTGCATAACAGAGAATACATTGGGAACTTGGTAATCAGAGGTCGTTTAACTGGACAATCACACACGAGTACAATTATGCTGACACAAAATGGCAGCTTGTTGGCAAGAGAGGTGAGGAGAGTGGTTTTTTGCTGACATAATTTTTTAACCAGTTTCTACCCCTCACAAACCAATATATAAACAACATAAAACCAATACACATACATTTATAAAACAGCAGGTATAGCAAACACAAAGAAAACTAATGCACACAAAGCAGAGTACATGTATACAATTTTATGCAAGGTGAAATAGTCTCGTGTGTGACTGAAAGAACAAAAATTGTGCGACTTAAAAAATAGTCTCGTGTGTGATGGCACACTGAAAACAAGTCTGTTTTATAAGCATAAATAATTATAAGTCTAAGTATCTAAGTGTGTGTGTGTTCTACAAGTGCGTGCATAATACTCATTCTCGATATGTTAATGAGAGTTGTTTGGTTGCTTAGGCCTTCTAAACTAACCTACAATTTGTCAAATTTTTTCTTTTTTAATACAAAGTCTCTTATCTTTTCTGAATATATTTTTGCATTAATTAAAACATATTTTTTTTTCTATACTTTACATGATATTTCAACAGTTATTTACAATCTAAATAGATTGACAAAAAATGTAAAAATATGTAACGTGATTTTTATTGGGCAATCACACACGAGAACAAATATGCTGGCACAAAATGGCAGCTTGTGGGCAAGAGAGGTGAGGAGAGTGGTTTTTTGATGGCACAAAACTAATACACATACCTTTATAAAACAGCAGGTTCAGAAAAAAAAAACTAGTATACACAAAGCAGAGTACATGTGTTCAATTTTATGTCAGATGAAATAGTCTCGTGTGTGACTGAAGAACAAAAATTGTGCGGCTTAAAAAATAGTCTCGTGTGTGATAGCACATTGGCCACATTTTAAAATATTTCTCGACGGCACGACTGACCATACATCGTCGTCATTGATCGCGAAAACAAACTGGATCAGATAAATGTATGTCGTGTATACACGGCATCAGTCTCTATGGACCAATAAGCAATTGCCGTCTTTATACAACGTCAGGCGCTGCGATACACAAAGTGAATTGAAATTAAGTGAGTTGAAAATATCTGCCCCTTGACGAAGTAATACCTAACGGTAGTAAGCAGGACAAAATGACTAACGGAAATATGAGGTGAGTTTAGCAAGTAGACCCAACCGATAAGGAATCTACATGCTTATGTAGTTACGCACAAATATCTTTTAGCGATTTCCAACCGCAGTTTAGAACAAAAAAAAACAAAACAAAACATGATTATGCAAGTCTTTGGCTTTACTTTACTTTGTAAACACGCCAATAATCTTTACAGTATAAACATACCTTTACAGTTTAGATATAATAAAGTAAAAAACTTTAGTACTCACCACTAAACACGTTCCACCAACACCTTTGATGTCATTTATTTTGAAAACATTTAAAAACGATTCACTAAAATAAAACAACAACTAAGTTATAGAAGTAAATATACCACTAATGACTAATTACTCACCACTATGAACTTATTTCCAGTGCAACTACTAGTAGCCTTGATCAATTAAACCCTCTAATATATAAATTTTTTTTACAAACTCTAAAAACGCTAAATTGCTGAAAATAAAAGCAATAACTTTATTAAAGAGATGAAGCCATCCCCAAGTACAATAATACTCACCATTATATATTCGATTGCTTGAAAAACCCGCACTAAAATAACCATAATTAAACAGGCCTTTTTCGCCATTTCAAAAGGCGACACTTTTGACTGAAATTAAACAACAACTTTATTAAAGAAATGAAGATATCCACACGTATGTACATATGTACATTAATACTCACCACTATCTATTCGATTGCTTTAAAAAGACGCATTAAAGGAACATGCACAAACACGACCAATTTCACAACGAAAAAAAAAAACACTTTTTTCTGTAAAAAAAAAAACAACAACTTCATTAAAGACAAGCCGTTAACCAAGTACATATAGATTTATACTCACCACACGCACTAAAATAATTGATTTTCTATTGTATTAAATACCGGCAAATATTAATTAAATCTAATTTTAAAACACCGCACAATACATTTATTTATTTTATAAACATAAATAATATGCTTTTTTTACTTTAATTTAATTTTTAAACTTATAAACATTAATTAAATTATACGCACAATTTCACTAGACAAGCGTACACAACCGATCCCGAATTCTTACTGATTTTTACGCATTTACATTCTTTAAAACTTTTTATATTCGCCCTTTCTCTTTTCAATGCTTAGAAAACTCCAAGCAACAGTGTTAATAAAATATACATGCATGCTTATATAAATGCACTACATACGTATATGTATGTATGTCAACGCAAATTGAATATTACACTCCCCCCGCAAGCTCTTTTCAAAGTTTAACATTGATGCTTTGATTCTATTTCATTAAAATAAAACAACAACACCATATATGTACGTAAGTGTGTATATACATACCTACAAAAGAGATTAAATCTCTAATCTTAACTTTAATACTCATCCTTTAATATTCTCGCTCTCATAAAATTTCTTTAAAAACAAAAACAACATGAAAGAAATATTTGTGTGCTCCTCTCATATTTCTTCATCATAAAATCCAATAACAACAATCGATTGCGTAAGCCCTTTATTACAAAGAAAACAAAAACAATACACTGCCGAATTTTGATGTCATATTTACTCTCAGAGTAAAAATAATATTTGTTCACCACTTACTCCAAATGCAAGCAAAAGATTAAGCAAATCAATGTAATTGCAACAACAAATAATAAGAACATGATCTAACATGTTAAATTTGCATTGAAAATAACACATCAAAGAATACACCATACACTGCCTACCCTTCTCCTAATGCCTTTCATGGAAATATGCTGAGTTCTAGACCTTAAAAAATCATAATTGTTTGAAGCAGAATTCATTTATTGCCAGAAAAATGGGAAATTGTCAACAATAGCTAACAATGTGGCTAATAATTTAACAGCAAATTTATTACGATTGGTAACAAAACTTTCTATTGAAAAACTTCTTTTCGTTAACATTAAAAGACTGTAAGAGTAAGAACAGAATACCACTGCAACTTCAAAAGAGGAAGAATAAAATATAGCCAATAATGAAACAGCTGTAACAGCAAACAAGCAACAACAATATTAACTACTCATCATATAGAGAAAAACTCTCACAGAATTAAGACGACAACTACCAGCGTTTTTTTAAATGTCCACTTATATGCAAAAAATCTTCTTTTCTTATGCTAATAATTTCCACTAGAAAACTTACCTACATTCTGTTCGCGATGCTTATAGTTGTTGAAGAAATATTATTGTTGTTGTTGTTTCCTTTTCTTTTTCTTTTCATGGTTACACGACTGACTCTAACCGCAAATATTACCGGAATTTCATATTTTATTTGCTTTATTTTAAAGTTTATGAATTATTGTTTTTATTTATTAATTAGAATTATTAAGAAAATTTTTATAATTTATTAACAATCATTTATTATTTATTAAAAGAAAAACTTTTTCACACAAAATTAACACTTTTACACTGTACGGCTTTTAATAGAAACTAAAGCAAAAGGGCGAGAATGAGAGTCTGCAGTGTGGTGTGTTCTTTGATCTGTTTATTCATGTGCGTGTGTTTATTTTCAATGCAGGTGTAAGCTGTGAGATCATGTTCTTATGATTTGTTGTTACAATTTCATTGATTTGCTTGCTTTTGGAGTAAGTGGTGAACAAATATTATTTTTACTCTGAGAGTTATTATGATGTCGTGGTGAGGCAGGGTGTTGTTTTTGTTTCCTTTGTAATAAAGGGTTTGCGGAATTAAATGTTGTTATTGGTTTTCGGAAGAAACACGGAAGTATTTCTTTTATGTGGTGTGGTGTTTAAAGAAAATTTTGGGAGAGCTTGAATATTAAAGAGGGAGTAATAAAGGTAAGATTGATTGATGGTTACAAAGTGCATATGCACCTATACAAATAGAGTTGTTGTTGTTTTTTTTTTCAATGAAAGAGAAATAAAGCAACAAGTCTATGTATGAAAAAAGTGTCTTTCTTGTGGGCAATGGTACTCAAATATGCGTTGACCTACGTATGAAAATGTTTTTTATGTTGCTGGGAGTTTTCCAAGCATTGAAAAGAGAAAGGTTGAATATAAAAAGTTTTAAAGCAAGTAAATGCGTAGGGGTGAGTATAGAAATTAGTAAGAATTCGGGTTCGGTTGTGTTAGCTTGTCTAGTGAAGTTGTGCGTATATTTTAATTAATGTTTGTAAGTTTTAAAATTAAATTAAATCAATAAATCATATTATTTATGTTTATAATATAAAGAAATGTATTGTGCGGTGTTTTAAAATTAGTTTTCATTAATATTTGCCGGTATTTAATACAGAATAAAATCAATTATTTTTGTGCGGGTGGTGAGTATAAATCTATATGTACTTGTATGTCAGCGTCTTTTTATTTAAGTTGTTGTTGTTGTTGTTCTTTCTTTTTTGCAGAAAAAAGTGTTTTTTTTCGTTGTGAAATTGGTCTTGTTTGTGCATGTTCTTTTAACGCGTCTTTTTAAAGCAATCGAATGCAAAGTGGTAAGTATTAATGTATGTATGGGTGGATGTCTTCATCTCATTAATAAAGTTGTTGTTTATATTTTCAGTCAAAAGTTATGAAAGAAACCGGCCTGCTTAATCGTGTTTATTTTTGTGCGCGTTTTTAAAGCAATCGAATATGTATATAATGGTGAGTATTATAGTATGTGTTAATATCTTCTACTCTTTAATAAAGTTGTTGTTTTTATTTTCAGCAAATAGTGTTTTTTTCATTTTGTTCGTAAAAAAGGTCGTTTTTCTGTTGTTTTAATGCGGGTTTTTGATGCATCCGGATGCATAGTGGTAAATATTAATTTATGTACGCGTAGTTGTAGCAATAAGTGTCGCGATTTGTTTAATCAAGAGGCCTATTTAATCGCGTTCATATATGGTGAGTATAAGTATTAGAGTGGAGATGAGATGAGATGTCTTTTTGTTTTTAATGAAGTTTTTGTTTTATTTTAGAAAATCGCTATTTTCTTGTGGTGTTCG
The DNA here is from genome assembly GCA_930367235.1 of Sarcophaga rosellei. Lineage (NCBI taxonomy): Eukaryota > Metazoa > Arthropoda > Insecta > Diptera > Sarcophagidae > Sarcophaga > Sarcophaga rosellei. The sequence continues at coordinate 6,534,627 of OV884018.1, read as the reverse complement.
TAATGTTTAATCGTGTTACAAAATGTGTAGTGGTGAGCATTCAAATATTTTGCAATTACATTGTACATCTCTTCAATGATTGTTGTTGTTTTATTGCAGAAAGTATTTTTAATGTGTTAAAAAAAAAAAAAGTAAAGCGTTTGCTTAATCAATGTAGATGGATTGGTAACAAGTACATAGTGGTGAGTAATTGCTGATTAGCGGTATATTTATTTCTATAACTTAGTTGTTGTTTTATTTTAATGAATATTTTTTAAATGTTTTCAGAATAAATAACATCATAGGTGTTGGTGGGTGGATCGTGTTTAGTGGTGAGTACTAAAGTTATTTATCTCCATTTTATTTATATTGTAAAGGTATGTTTACACTGTAACAATTATTCGCATGTTTACAAATTAAAGCATAGCCAAAGACTTGCTTAATCATGTTTTGCTTTAAACTGGTGGTGGAAATCGCTAAAAGATATTCGGGCGTAACTACATAAGCATGTAGATTCCTTATCGTTGGAGTCTACATACTAAACTCACCTCATATTTCCGTTAGTCATTTTCCTTTCGCTTACTTCCGTTAAGCATTATGTACTTTGTGAAGGGCTGGTTAGTTTTAATGTTGTCTGATCAGAAATATTGCATTTGACTCTCCTACCACTGAAGTTTCAATATAACAACTGCAGTCATATACTGACTACTCTCTTTTCATTTTATTTTCGAATTGAACAATTCACGGAAAAACTGGAATGTATTGCAATATGCCTATATTACATATAGGTACGTCCATGGCCACTACAACCCTTCAGTCAGGATTACGGCCTAGCTTCTCACACCACTCATGTTGTGTGCCTTAATTTTACACTTGAGTGGCCGGACCTACAGTTTAACGTCGACTCCGAACGACAGATTTTGAGAAACTTTTTCGTGGCAGGTTTATTTACTCTCAGAGTTTTTACCAGAAATCTGCTGAGAGGAAGTCGCCGAAGAAATATTTTTTTTTATATTTTGTTTTGAAGTCTGGCCTGGGCCTCGAACCCGGGCTTTTCGTCTCATAAGCGAACACACTACCTACTAGACTACGGCTACTCCTTTATCGATACGGTTTGGTCATATAAGGACTCCAAAAAGTCAAAACCTTTGCAGATACATATTTGTCCAAAACAGTCATGGCAAGGCAATAACTAGGTCAGGTTGTATATTTTGTGGTTTAAAAATCATCCATCCGGCAACACTGTCAGTTGTAAAATAACTTTCATTGTGCTATCACATACGAGACTATTTGTTAAGCCGCACAATTTTTGTTCTTTCATTCACACACGAGACTATTTCATCTAAAATTGAATACATGTACTCTGCTTTGTGTGTATTAGTTTTTTTTTACTTATTTTTCTGAACCTGCTGTTTTATAAATGTATGTGTATTGGTTTTGCGTTGTTTATGTATTGGTTTGTGTGGGGTAGAAGCTGGTTGAAAAGTTATGTCAGCAAAAAACCACATTCCTCACCTCTCTTGCCTACAAGCGGCCATTTTATGCCAGCATAATTGTTCTCGTGTGTGATTGCCCATTTGAAAGTTTCCATTTACGATTGTTTGAGAATAGTTTAGCAATCGAAGAATGCTTAGGAGTAATTAAAACTATTAGTTTCACACTAGTTTCGATGTCACTTTTCAACCATTAAGGGTTGATTCCAGTTGGCATAGTTGACCTATTCAGCAAGGAATTTTGTAAGTTTATAAAAAAATTTGAAGAGGTTGACACCGTTACTTGCATACATATGTATGTTGTCAGGACTGTGCATGACAGGTCGCCGTTGTACAGTAGCGTAGGGTTGTGTTGGCTTACTAGACGATAGCCCAAGAACCCAAAACAGCTCGTGACATATTGAAAAAAAACAAAATTTTCTTTCGATAACTCCCTCTTGGACTCCCTTTCGACAAGTCCCACAAATCGTATTAGATGTCAAGGGCATCTTGTAAACTCAATATGTATTGAGAGCGTACGACATAGAGAAACTTTGTTATACGGCTCCCTTAATGTTTAGAAATTTTATAAAAAACCCATCACACTTTGTTTGATTGATTTTGTTTTTTTTTCTTCTTCTTTCCCATCGTTTTTTATGACAAAGATACGCGAGCTTTCTTTTATAGAAACTTATCATGTCATGTTTCGCTATTATGTTAATGGATTTTGATTTTATTTTTGATTTTTTATTCATGTATTCTTCACCAAAAATCAAAGAAAAAAAATCAATTTAAAATTCAAAAAGATAACAACAGTTATTCAACAAAAAAAAGACAATTTGCATAAACGGTAAGCGAGCGTTTTTCGCTTATGAAGTGACAATTTCAAGCAAAATTAGCAATAAACGATAGAAAAAAATTTACATCACTTTGATTGATCAATTTAGAATTGAATATTCGGTAAAGGTTCAGTTCTACAACAGATAGTTAAATTTTAACTTTAGCGAATCTATCGCAAAAACCTGCCATAAAATAGTTTCTCAAAAATCTGTCATTCGGAGTCGACTTTAAACTGTAAGTCCCGCCACTCATCTATAAAATTAAGGCACACAACATGAGTGGTGTGAGAAGATAGGCCGTAATCCTGATTGAAGGGTTGTAATGGCCAATTACTCGTATGTTATGTATGTATGAATCTATCGTCGGTGAAATCACTAAATTCAGTAAACTTTTAAGATGATTTAAGCACAAAGCCCTGGTACTGATTGCCAAGTAAACCGGGACCAGTTAGATAGCCCACAAAACTGTCCGATCAAGTGGACTATGATATAACAAAGCAACACTCTGTCCTATCCTATCTTGCTCTCGTGAGCTTTCCGAGGTGGAGTTGAGAATTCTGCCACTTTCAGCCAATACCACCTAAATTTCATGTGGTTGTCTTGAGAACCAATCCTGTCCTGCCAAATGTTTTGAGATTTGATAGTGGCGGCACTACCAAGTCGGTCCACATATATACATACATAATTGGGCTTACAACACTTCAGTCAGGATTACGGCCAAGCTTCTCACACCGCTCATGTGGTGTTCCATCATTTTATACTTGAGTGGCGGGACCTACAGTTTAACGTCGACTCCGAACGACAGATTTTTTGAGAAACTTTTTAATGGCAGGTTTATTTACTCTCAGAGTTTTTGCCAGAAATCTGCTGAGAGGAAGTCGCCGAAGAAAATTTTTTTGTTTTTTCATATTTCGTTTTGATGTCTGACCTGGGGTTTGAATCCGGGCTTTTCGTCTAATAAGCGAACACACTACCTACTACATACGTCCAGACACTCGATTGAATTCTTGCTAAGAAGTTTGGTTCTTCGCCAGAGTATGTTAGGGGATACATAATGAATGGTCTGCAGTCAACAGACTGCAACTGCAATAGCAAAATATGCTTGTTGCAGCCTGAATTCAAAGGCATTTAGATCCTCTCTACGATCCAAGGACCTCTCGGTCCATGCTGTTCAAAAAGTACTGTCAAGATACATATAAAATCATGTTGTTGTTGTTGTTGGCAGTCTAATTAGGATTCTTAACAGGAAGGGACTTATTGGTCAGCTTAATGTTGTTACCTATTGATCCACAGAGGTTGATGCACGACCAGTCATTCATTTCTTCATTTGAGTTTTTGCGAACAATGTTGACGATGTATGGTCAGTCGCTCCATCGTTAGGTTAGGTTAGGTCGGAGTGGTAGCTCTGATATCACAAAGCTCACTTGAGCACGCATAGCGGCCCACTGTGATACCACGGGTGAACGCAGTCCCTGTACTAACCAAGTTCCACCAAAATCAGGGAAAAGGAAGATGTTGGTCAGCGCAAGGGCTGTACTCGGTCCATCGTGAAAAATTGCAAAATGTGTTACAGATTCGTCGTCGCAAAATGTTTAATGCTGCCATTTAACGAACTAAACCATTTCCTTTAAGAAGAACTCTGGCTGTGATTGCCAAGAAGTTATTTTGTTTTTTTTATTCCCGCCTTAATGCTTTGGTTTTGTTGACTCTCCATCACACCACAAAATCATTCGATATCATTTACACACTTAGGCTCATTGATAATTGTAGGCTGGTTGGTTAGTTGGTTGGAAGAAAAAAAAACTCCCTATCTACTCCAAATGTTGTGGTTTTCAACATTATTAAACCGCCACAATAGCATGTGGTGGCTGTGAGCTACTGTTGGTACGTACAGTACAAAACATTAATGATATAGCCGGCGTACAGACAGAGAGACACTGCTCCCATAGCTGTTTAGCTGGTTGGCTGGTTGGCTGGCTGCCCCTTTAGACAATTTGCACAATTATTTTTCAGTGAAATTATTTATGTGGCATGCAACATACTATAGTACATGAACGTTTTATTTTCATGTTGTTTTCTTTCCTTGTGTGTGTGTGTCTGTTTTTTTTTCCTTCATTTTATCATCAACAGACTTCATGTCTTTCTATCTGGCCACAGACAAATGCTTTTTACGTACCACAGTAGCTACTTAAAATGCCTGTTTACAACAACAACCTTTTGTGGCTACTTTTGTTAGGCAGTGTAACATACATATGTACATAAGTGCAAGTACATATTATGAACGATGCTTTTGCTGCTTGGGTTTTTTCTTCTTCTGTTTTTGAGATAAAAAAATTTTTATTGAAAAAAATCAATTTTTTTTGTTGTTGTTGTAGTTTTAGTATTTTTTGCCTGCGGTTATTATTTGTTTACTTACTCTCATGTGGTAAATTTAACATTTTTGACCACAATATTTAAACTGTGATAATTTTTTCTTTCTGTTTTTTTTTTGTTTTCTTCTGTTACAAACATGCATATGTATGAGCCTTGAGATTATTTAAAAAAAAAATATTTATTTACACTGTGGTTAAAAAAGTTATTTTTGTTTGCATTTGTTTCGTTTTTTTTAAGCAAAATTTTATGCTCAATTTAAGTCAATCATAAACAAAGGGCTGGGGCTGGGTCTGGGGCTTTTCCTTAAACTGATAACAATTAAATATTTGAAAATAACAGTTTTATTTAAAAATGTTCAAGTTTTTTAATAACAGAAAACTCGGGATATTTCATTTTTTTATATATATTTCTGATTTTGTGTGCCTAGTCATATCATGACACATGTCATATATTTTCAAAAAAAACATCAATTATCCTGTTTTTGTAGCTTGTCATGTCATGTCATTTTTATAATTAATTTTTTAACATTTTCTTAAAATAATTTGTGTCACTTATGCCTACGGTGACCATATTTTTTTCAGCAAAATACAGAACAGGAGAAAATAAAGTACACTAACCACCATTTTCTAAATCAGGTTATTTTTAACCGTCAAAACTTCAATTGTCAATAAAATTTTAAACGTTATTATATTGATTGTTAGAAAAATTAAAATTTATTAATTCAATTTAATAAAGTATAAAGAAAGCAAAAGTATTAAAGAAAGCGAATAATAAATAAAGGGTCTGCCAAATAACTTTTCTTTTTTGAAAATGCTTTAAAAAAAAACTACTGAATATTTTCTAAAATTTCTTTTTTTATTTGAAAGTACAATCCTTCCGGTTAATAATGGAAAATAATTTCATTCAAATGGCTGCCTCGGCTGGCCATGCAGTAGCCTACACGATCGGTCCAATTTTTAAGCACATTATCGATTGTGTGCAGCTGTATTTCACCAATGGCTTCACGAATATTGTCCTTTAAAGCGTCAATTGTCTCTGGCTTGTCGGCGTAACAACTATCTTTGACGGCACCCCGCAAATAATAGTCCAACGGTGTCAAATCGCAGCTCCGAGGTGGCCAAACGACATCAGCTCTGCGGCTGATAATGCGATCTTCAAGAACAGGGCGCAAAACATCGAGTGTAGCTGCGCCTGTGTGGCACGTAGCGCCGTCCTGTTGAAACCAAATGTTGCCAATATCCTCCTCTTCAATTTTTGTGAACAAAAATTCGTTCAACATGGCCCGATAACGATCGCCATTGACTGTAACGGCCACTCCTTGCTCATTTTCGAAGAAAAATGACCCAATTATGCCTCTAGACTAAAATCCGCACCAAACAGTGACTCGTTTTGGGTGCGTCGGCTTTTCAATGAATGCGTGCGGGTTTTCTGTGCCCCAAATACGACAATTTTGCATGTTTACATACGGAGCTGACGGTGCTTCTCTTCCAAAATCCGTACACAATTTTCGCACACATTCTGCAACATTACCATGATTTTCAAAGTAATGTCGCAATATTTCCCACCGTTGTTCAAGCGTACACACAACTATATTCGTTCAGCGGAAGGATAAAACTAATTATCTGTCAAATCAGACATGAGCTAAGTGTTCCCATTCACGAAATAAGCTCTAGTTGAAAAAAAAAACGTTAGATGGCCGACCCTTTAGTGTTTTTACTCGCACACATTTCAGTGGTATAAAAAACGAACAAGTATTGGATATATTTTTATGTTGTTATGATTTGAACAATCAAAAATATCGACACTACTTATCATTTTTGGTAAAAATGAAAAAAATTTATTACCCACATTTGTGTCAGAATTTTTTAATATTCATGCGTTTCTCATGTAAAACTGAAAAAATAGCTAAATACTGAACAAAAACAGAACACTAAGTAAAATACACATTTCACGTTTTTTAGCAAAAAATAATTTATATAGAACAGGGCTCTAAAATACAGTACTGTTCTGTATAATACAGAACGTCTGGTCACCGTACTTATGTCATACATTTGTGAAATAGCCTTAATTAATTGAAAAGCTTAGTTTTCAAAACATTAAGTCGCTATAAGCAAAATAATATCCTATTTTTGTTACTTTTAATGTCATTGTCAGGGCATTTTATTAAAAAATTAAAAAAAAATTTGTTTAACATTTTGTGTCACTTGTCATGTCATGTCACAAACCGTAAATTTAAAAAAAAACATAAATTACTTCGTTTTAGGCTTAGTTTTAAGGATTAAGACGCTACAAACTAAACAATATACCATTTTTGTCACTTTTAATGTCATGTCAGGGGATTTTATTGAATAATTAAAATTTTTTAACAATTTGTGTCACTTGTCATGTCATGTCACAAACCTTAAATTTGTAAAAAAAAACATAAATTACTTAGTTTTAGACTTAGTTTTAAGGATTAAGGCGCTATAAGCTAAATAATTTCCTATTTTTGTCACTTGTCATGTCATGTCATGTCACATGTCATAAGTTTTCAACAAAAACCAGTACATTGAGAGGCTCAGTTTCAAGATTTTTCAAGACATTTATCATGTCATGTCATATATTTTGCTATTTCTATATTCAAGTTCCTGTCACATGTCACATATTCTATTACAAACATCAATCAATTGAAAGGCTTAGTTCAATATATTAAAGTGCTATAAGATAAAACATTTTTTATTTTTGAAACTTGTCACGTCATTGTCACGTCATATGTTTTCAATAAATTTCATTCAATGAAAGTTTCAATTTGAAAAACTAAGGTGTTGTAAGCTAAACAATATTCCAAACAGAAACTGAAATTAATAACTTGTCATCATATCATTGATACATTGACATGTCAGTTATTAATGTGCAAAAATGACAAAAATTTAAAAATTTTATTTGAAATTTACTTACACATTAAAAATTACAAAGATAACAAGTCAAAAAATTTTGCATTTTTAACATGTTTTATCACACAATATGACATGCCACAACATAACTAAAAGTGTCAATACTTTTTAATTTATATTAAAATTAAGTTATTGTCACTTGTCATGTCACACCACTTTCAAATTTTTCAAAAGCTGTATCCTAAATATGTTTTTAGTGGTTCTTATTTTAAAAATTCATAATGTTCTGATTTCCTGAGCCTACTTGGCAAAAATTTTATCATTTGTCATAATATGACATGTCATAAGATATGTTTCTTTAGAAAAGTTTTAGAATTATTTTTACAAAATGCTTTAAACAATTGACATTTTTTTCTACTTATTTGGGAGCTTGGCTTATTGGTCATCCCTTGTCATTATCATGTTACAATAAATAGAATGTTTTTTTGAAATTGTGTCATGTCATGTCATGTCTTATACAGAATTTTTTCTAAAAGACCAATTTTTCTTTAAAACTCTAATCTATTGATTGATATATTCTCGTGAGTTTAAACTACAGTCTTTAGAATCATTGTCATTTGTCATGTCACACCACTTATAGATTTTTCATAAAATTCTAATTTTATGGCAAAAATTTGATCATATGTCATTATATGACATGTCATAAGATATATTTCTTTATAATGAATTATACAAAATGTTTTAAAAATTGAATTTTTTTTATTATTTTGGGTGTTTAAGAATTGTCATCACTTGTCACTGACATTTTTCATGTCATTTTTTATTTTTTGTGAAGATGTAATGTAGTCGCAGATAATAATTACTATTAGAAAAATAAAAGAAAATAGATAATTTAAGCATACAATGTCTCAAATAAATACGGTGATTTTGTCACGTTTATAGTGATTTTGTAAAATTTTGTCACTTATGTCATGTCATATATAGAATTTTTTCTAAAAGACTCATATTTCTTTTACAAAAAAACGTCTTTAAAACTCTAAGCTTTTGAATTTATATTCTCGTGAGATTAAATTGCAGTCTTTAGAATCATTGTCATTTGTCATGTCACATTTTTTTTCATAAATTATTTCTCTCTATTATTTAATGAAATTTTTTGATGCATAAAATGCATTTTTTTTTCAATAAAAATGCTTTGCTTAAATGCTGTCTCCTACTCCATTAATTTTATAATTTATTTGATTTTAAATTCTTTAATATTTTTTGGTATGAATACATATGTGTAATAATTTGATCCAAATTTAAAATGGGTACTGTGTGTATGCATTTTTCATTAAATTTTATTGTGCATATGAAATCGGTTACACGCTGTTTAATATGAAGCCAAATATTAACACCCACAAGTGTTTCCATAAACAGAAAACTGAACCACCAAACAACCAACCAACCACCAACCACTACCATTCAAAATTCATAATAAAATAAAGAATTCGATCAAATTATTCTATTTTGTTTTTCTCTTGTCTTGTAAATTTAATATTCGCTTGGGCTTATTACAATTTCATGCCAAATTACAAATGACAACAACAACAACGGAAGAAAGTGGGTTGAAAAAAACAGAACTGCTGCAGCGCATAAAAATCGCAGCTAAAAATACACACAATTTTTTGGAGGTGGTTTCCAATAAGATTTTAACACTTGAAATTAGCTACATAAGTTGGCTGGCTGACTGCAGGCAACAAGCACTCTAGCTGACTAAACTAATGTATCCCACACACACGCTTCAGTATTAAAGTACATATTTTTGAAATATCATTTGAGACACCTGAGTTAACGGAAATGCCATTCTGTAGTTTATTATTAAATAAAAATTAAGTCAAATATTTTCATATAAAATCTAATGAAACCACCGAAGTATCATAAAATCTTCACTCACTTGTTGTGTATATGATTGGCCATAAACAGACAGACGCATCAACAAGACGCCTAAAATCTTTCACCAAAAAAAAGAAGAATATTTTTGAATGCATCCGATATTTCCACTCATGCATAAAAATACAAAAACAAACAATTTTTTTTTTTAAATAAATTCCCTTTAGATTTATTTTTCGCTGTAGAAAAATGTAAAATGCAATAAAAGCATTAACAAAAATTTGGATTGAAAATTTCTTCAAATGTCACTACAAAAAATGACAAAGTGACATAAAAATGACAAAGTGACATAAAAATGACAACAATCTATGGACTTTTTAAATAATTAATATTTGTAATTGTCATTTAATTGGAGAAAACACAGCTAAAATACCAAGTAACAATTACAAAAAATGACAAAATGACACAAAAATGACAGCAATCAATGACAAAAGTTTTTTAAATTAAAAAATCTTGGCTTTTTAAATAATTAATATATGCAACTTTCGTCTAATTTGAGAAAACAAAACCAATAAGCCAGTTAAAAAATGACAAAAGTGACAAAAATGACAAGTGACAGTGACATAATCAACAGTATTTATACAATAAAACTAGTTGTGATAGAAAAAAAAATTACAATATCACTACGAAAAGCAACTGAAAATTATGACACTGTAAAAATGACAAACAAATTCAAATTCGCAGTGAAAAATAATTAAAAATAACTAAGTTACAACGATAATATATGAAAATGTGACACGTGCCATTCACAACATCAACTGATTTCATACACTGAATTATTCTAAAAGAAAAAGCATGAAAGCAGGTGACATGACATAACAAGTTATTAAACTGGGAAATTGCTTAGCCTTCCCCTTTGAATTGATAGCGTTTTAATCCTTTAAAACTAAAGCTTTCCCATTGATTTGTGTTTTTTAGAAATATATGACATGTGACAAAACTGCGCAATTGTTTAGATCATAATCTTTTCATCGATTGACCATTGACAATAGTGTGCAATTCTTTAAATCATGATCTTTTAATATGAGTCTTTCAATTAATAGATGTTTGTCAATATATGACATGTGACATGACATGACAAGTGACAAACGTGCAAAATTGTTTAGTTCATTGTGCTTTAATTTTTTAAACTGACTCTTTTAATTAATTGCTGTTTTTTTCAATATATGACATGTGACATGACATGACAGAAGTCCAAATTATTTAATCCATAGCGGTTTAATCTCTTTTTTTTCAATATATGACATGTGACACGACAAGTGACAAAAGTGCACTTTAATCTTTTAAGCTCAGCCGTTTAATTAATTGATGTTTTTTTAATATATGACATGTGACATGATATGACATGTGACATGACATGACAAGTGGCAAAAGTGCGAAATTGTTTAGTTCATAGTGCTTTAATTTTTTAAACTGACTCTTTCAATTAATCGACATTTTTTTTAATATGACATGTGACATGACATGTCAAAGTGACAAAAGTCCAAATTATTTAGTTTAATCTCTTTTTCAATATATGACATGACAAGTGAAAAAAGTGCGCTTTATTATTTTTAAGCTCAGCCGTTTAATTAATTGATGTTTTTTTAATATATGTATGACATGTGACATGACATGACATGTGACATGACATGTGACATGACATGACAATGTAACATAACATGACAAGTGACAATATTCTGTCATTTGTTTATTTTAATTCAGTTAGAAATTGATTATTCCTAGAAATTTATTACAAGATTCTGTGACATGTCATGAGACATTTAGATTTTAAAGGCATATAGGGTATTTAAAATTTTATTTTGAATTATATTTTTTTTAACATTTTTATATTATTTTTAGTAGCGTAGTGAAATAAAATTAAAAATCATTGTTGACAGACATACAGAGCCATAGAATATTTTAAATCTACATGTTGACAATTCCAATTCTTTACTCTTTTTTTTTTTTGTTTTTTGTACGTTTTCTGTTTCTGTTTGTGTATTTTTTTTTTTTTTTGCTCTGTTGGCAAAAAATGCATTTTAAATCTCTATGTATGGCAACGTGCTGGCATCAAATTTTCTATGCTGCCGCAGTAGCATTTTAGATGGGCTTCCATTTTTTTTTTGTTTTTTTGTTCATATGCTTTCGAGGGGCATTCAAATACGTGGTAATTATTTATAAGATCAAGTTGCAAATATTTGGTTTATTTTTAAATTTAAAAAATAAAAACAAAAACAAAAAAATTTTTTTTCTTTTTATTTCATTTTAAAATAAAGTTTTCCGGTTCAGTTAGTTTGACATACTTTTTATAAGATTTTAACAAAGTTTTGTAAAGAATACTTTGGAATACAAAGAGAAATATTTTTTCTGAAGGTAATGAAATTGAAAACGATGATGTATTTTGTTTAAAAATATTGTCACAAATTTTTAGTTGACATCTTCAAGCGTTAATTTAACTTTTAAACGTTAATTTAATGCCATATTTGGTCTATAAGGTGGGTGAAGTTGTCAATCATGTCTAAACGCCTGTAATAAATTTAATAATTTTACGGCTTCCAATTTTTATTTCTTTAGGGTTGTATTTTTTTATAATAAATTTGCATATTTTTTAAAAAAATATATGTATTCATAATTTGGTTTTTTAATTATATTTATGTATCGTGTTTTTTAAAACATTATGTTTTAATTTAATTTTCAATCACAAAACATTTTCGATTTTGTATAAATTATGTTAATGGCAGTCTATAAATAATTATTAATAAATAAAAAAAATTTTAAAAGCTATAAATTATTCACAAATATGGTTAAAAAATGTGTACATATTAACAAAAATTAAAAAATTCTACAAATATTGTTAAAATTGTCATTAAGAAACTGAAATTAAACAAAAAAGAATTTTTTTTGGAGTCAAAATTTTTATCAAAAAAATATTTTTTGACCAAAAAAAAAAATACTTTTTGACCAAAAAAAAAATAATTTTTGACCAAATTTCGGCAGATTTTCAAAAAAAAAAATTTAAGTCAATGATTGCATGGAAATGGAGACAGAATCTGGAAAGGCCTACAGCTGTTGGCACATATACATACATACAGTATCGGACAAAACATAAGCACCCCCTCAGTACATTTTTTTAAAATGATAATTTTTTTACGAAAACAAAGTTATTAAAAATGTTTTTTATTTTTTTTATTTATTTATATCCTTATTATTGAAAAACACAAACTTAAGGAATTCAGAATTCAATAAAAAAAAAGTTATAACTCAAAAAACATTTTAAGCCACAAATATAAGCGGACAAAACAAAAGCACCCCCAATTTAATTTACAGAAAACAACTATTGAAATCAATATTTCGTTACGAATCCTTTATTCTGGATGACACACGCACATATTTTAGGCATAGAGGATGTTAAACTATTAATTATTTCAGGTGATATTGCTTCCCAGGTTATTTTTGCGGCTTCAAATAAATCTTCTTTGATTTTCCAATTTTCTCGCTTGATTTTTAAGTTAACGATCTCCCACAAGTTCTAGAATGGGTTAAGATCATTTAAATGCAAAATATTCGATCAACAGATCAATTATTTCTAGGCTAATTAAAAAGTTTTTGCATACTGGGTGCACATCTCCTACTCACTCTGGAGGAAGACCACGTAAAACTTCGCGATATGAAGACTCCTGAACTAAAAGGACAATCCAAAATGATTCTAAAGCGTCTTCTGATCACATACGAACGCGCTTAGATTTATAAATTAGCGAAAGAACGATTTCCAGAAGGGTTGTAGAGGCCGGATTATTTAGTCGACGACCAGCAAAAAAACCTTTCATATCGTCAAAAAATAAAAAAAGCGAAACTTGAATTCGCCAAGGCCCATCTCAACTGGAGTGTCCAAATATGGAGAATTGTGCTGTTTTCTGACAAATCTAAGCTTAATTTAAAGGATTCAGAACATACGGAGTGTGCGCAGACGATATGAAATGTTTGACGATATGAAAGGTTTTTTTGCTGGTCGTCGACTAAATAATCCGGCCTCTACAACCCTTCTGGAAATCGTTCTTGCAATTGCAAATTGTATTCGAATAAAATTCCGTATTGTAATCGAATAAAAAACCCGGATTGTATTTGAGTATAAAAATTTTATTCGAATAAAATTTTGGATTGTATTTGAATAAAATTGCAAATTGTAGTCGAATAAAATTCCATATTGTAATCGAATAAAAAACCCGGATTGTATTCGAGTATAAAAATTTTATTCGAATAAAATTTTGGATTGTATTTAAATAAAATTCGAAATTGTATTCGAATAAACACCCGGATTGTATTTGAATAAAAAATTTTATTCGAATAAAATTTTAGATTGTGTTTGAATAAAATTGCAAATTCTTTTCAAATAAAAACCCTGATTGTATTCGAATAAAAAAACCTAATATTATTTATTAAATTTTTTTGAATTGAAAACAACTTTTTTTGACAGTGTCACTTGTCATTTTGTGTCATTTAATTTTATTCGAAATTAAAAATCGTTTCATTATTTCTTTTCCATTAAAAAAATAAATTTTAAATTATTATTACTTGTGTTAAATTATTTACTTTTAATCCGGTTGAATTTATTACTTTATTTGATAAAACGAAACGGAACCGTGTACCAGTCCATATGCTGTATCAGACAGAGTGTGTCATAATTTTTGTCGCGTTGGTTTTTTTGGTCACACTTTTTTTTTTTAAATAAATTTATAATGTTTTGCCTATGAAAACTATTTGAAATATTTTTTGTAAATATACGAGAGACGGCAAAATACATGATGAGGAAAAAAAATGCGTAGGTTGTATGATAATGTAAAGTGGTATTCGTTTTTTTTCTTTATAGTTTACATTCCATTTCAATTTTGTTTTTCATTAAATCTTTGGCCTCTTAAGTTGCTTTTTTAATGGGTTTTTAATTTATTTTAGTATTTTTTTTGGTCATGGGGACATATCCATTATTTGTTAGGTTTTCAGTAGACTTTTGCTACTTTTCTTTTTATTATAATTTTATGACAAATCAAACAGCTACTTATGAAAACCATAAAAATTGTATAAATTAATGATATGAGAGAAATAATTATGAAATAAAAAAAAATATTTATTTAAGATTTTTTCTGTTGCTTAAGCGCGGGCCGTTTTAATAGAGACTCTTCAAACAAAATTTATTGATTTTTTTATTTGAAAAAAAAACTACGTATTGTTGGTAACTCAATATCATATTTATAATATTAAATTACAATACTGAAAAATAAATTTGTTTTTTTTTATTCCCAAAAAAATCCAGTTTTTTCGCCTTAAGAATTTGCAAATTGCAACCCTTTTCGTGCTTTTTTCTTTCTGTAAGAACTCATGCGTCTTTTGCTTTGTAAACAAGAAATTATTCCCTCTTCCCAAACGTTTTTTATTTGAATTTAATTGTGGTTTCCAAAACATTTTTAAAACACTGCCACTAAAAAGGGAAGAAGTAAGGGTAAAGACCAGCTTTTGTTCATTTCATATCAGGTTAAAGTATCTTATTACAAATAAACCTGTTTTATTAAAACGAATAAAAAAAATTAATTTTATTCGAATAAAAACCCGGATCGTATTCAAATAAAAACCAAAATTTTAAATTTTAAAACGAATAAAAAAATTTATTTTATTCGAATAAACACCCGTATCCTATTCGATTAAAAAACTAGGTTTTATTTGTATATCTAAATAAATAAGTATTCCATTAAAAGACCTGTTTGTAAATCAATAAAAATACGAATTTTATTCGAATAAAAAACCGAATTTTATTCGATTAAAAAATCAGGTTCTTTGTGTTATCTAAATAAATAAATATTACATTAAAATAGCTGTTTGTAAGTCAATAAAAAACCGGATCTTATTCGATTAAAAAGCCGTATTTTATTCGATTAAAAAACCAGCTTTTATTTGTATATGTAAGTAAATAAATACATATTTCATTAAAACACCTGTTTATAAATCAATAAAAAAAACGAATTTTATTCGAATAAAACCCCGAATTTTATTCGATTAAAAACCAGGTTTTATTTTTATATGTAAGTAAATAAATATAAAAACCCCGTTTATAAATCAATAAAAAAACGAATTTTATTCGAATAAAAACCCGAATTTTATTCGATTAAAAAACCAGCTTTTATTTGTATATATAAGTAAATAAATATTTCATTAAAACACCTGTTTATAAATCAATAAAAAAAACGAATTTTATTCGAATAAAATACCGAATTTTATTCGATTAAAAAACCAGGTTTTATTTGTATATGTGAGTAAATAAGTATCTCAAATAAACGAATTTTATTCGGATTAAAAACGGGATTTCATACGAATCAAAAACAGTTCCTTAGACAAAGTCGCCAATTTAAATTGGAAGTATATATGTACATATGTAATCAAAAACCCGGTTTTAATTTAAAAAAACGAATTTTATTCGATTAAAAAACCAGGTTTTATTTGTATATGTAAGTAAATAAATATTTCATTAAACGACCTGTTTATAAATCAATAAAAAAACGAATTTTATTCGAATAAAAAACCGAATTTTATTCGATTAAAAAAATAGGTTTTATTTGTATATGTAAGTAAATAAGTATCTCAAATAAACGAATTTTATTCGTATTAAAAACCGGATTTCATACGAATTAAAAACAGTTCCTTAGACAAAGACAACAATTTAAAGTGGAAACATGTAATCAAAAACCCGGTTTTTATTTAAAAAAAAACAGATTTTATTCACTTAAAAACTGATTCCATAGAATTTTTTATCTATCTATTTCAATTAGAAGTATATGTATAAGTATATAACTGAAGAAGTACATAAACCGAAAAATGCAAGTTTTTAATCGAATAAATTTAGGAATCCAATATGCGGTGAGCAATTCCTGCAGATAGTTATTTAAAATCGAATTTCAATCGAAATTTGAAACAAACAATAGACTAGGTAGGTAGGTAGGTAGAGGTGGCTGCCCATCCAAGAACGTTTCTTGGATGGACTGACTTAGGCCGCATTGGGCCCATTGTGATACCACAGTTAACTATTATCCCCTAATCTGGAAACCATTCGGAGCTCCTGATGAAGCGATTCAGGCTGCCAATGTCAATCCTTGACAGTTCCTCCAGATCATCCATATAGTAAGTGCCCAAGTACTTCCTTCTTCTTTGGCAAAGAGCCGGGCATGTACCCAGCAGGTGAGGGACAGTCTCCTCTTCCTCCTCATCCCTGCAGCTTCTGCAGAAGTCGTTAGCAAGGTGTCCAAGACCAATGCGCCTCGCATGTGTACCCATAATGCAATGCCCCGTAATGACACCGACAACCACACTGAGCGCGCCTCTTTGGAGTTTAAGTAGACTCATTGTGCGCTCCTCATCCAGCCTTGGCCAGATTTTACGAGCCGTTCTACCCGTGTCCGAGGCCGCCCACGGTTGACGGAATCGACGATCGCATTATCATTTATGAGCTTGCAGGTCCTCATAGGTATGCCCAGATTCGAGAACTCCTCGGAGAGTTCGATGGTTGTGCCCCGCCTGGCAAGTTCATCTGCTCTGCAGTTACCCGGAATTCCACTGTGCCCGGGTACCCATATGATATGGATATCATATCGTTCCGCTATCTCGTCGAGATATCTGCGACAGCCGTACACCGTCTTGGAGTTTATCACGTTAGAACTTAGAGCCTTGATAGCCGCCTGGCTATCAGAAAGTATGGTGACGTTACGCTCGGAGACCCTTGCGTCTCCAATGATACTCGCCGCAGCCTGTATTGCCACCACCTCCGCCTGAAAGACACTACAGTGGTCTGGCAGTCTTATAGACTGAGCTATTCCAACCGATTCCGAAAAAATTCCACTGCCAACAGCTTAGAACCGTCGGTGTAGATTTGTATGGAGTCCCTTATCAGGTGGTTCCAATCACCCTTCCAGGCCCGTTGTCCGGAACCGATGTCCTGAATCTCCTCGTGAAGTCGTACCTCGGTGTCATGTAGTCACATCTCCCGACAGCTCCAACTTCCCTCAGGATCCTTGCGTGGCCGATATCCGAGTCCTGCCACTGTCCAGTCGCCCAGAGACGTTTACTTATTTTAGCAGCCACTCCCCTACAGAAAAGGTCGAGCGGAAAGAGGCCCAAACTTATCTCCAGTGCCGATAATGATAATACAGGCAGATCGGTGTATTGATGATGGCGGTCTGATTCCTCTCAGTTGAAAAGGTAGTTTCTGTTTCATCCCTTAAAATTTATACAGAATTAACAAAAAAAAAAAAAAAGAATTCCGTAAGCTCGACTGTAAAAAAAAAGATCTCTGCAGTCGCTGTATTAGTTTCGAATTCGTCGCCTTTTCAAGGGATTCCCACCAAACTAGGCATCCATAGGTCAAGATAGGTCTGACCACCGCTGTGTAGATCCAGTGAGTCATCCTAGGTCCTAGGCCCCATTTTCTCCCCAACACTCTGTTACAAGCATATAGGGCAATGGAAGCCTTTTTAATCCTGTTAATGATGTTCGATTTCCAGGACAGCTTTCTATCCAGAATGAGTCCTAGAAAGTGTGCCTCCTGTTTGAGTTTCAGTTCCGTCCCGTTCAGTTTCAGTGCCCGTTCAGTCGGTGGCTTGTACCTTCTCGTGAAGAGTACTACTTCCGTTTTCACCGGGTTAACACCCAATCCCCGATCAGATGCCCATACGCAGACACTTTTCAGAGCCAGTTGCATCCTATCCCTGATAGTATCGACAAACCTTCCGGAGATCACAAGAACAATGTCGTCCGCATAGGCAATTGCCTCACATCCATTTTGTTCCAGTATCACTAGTAGCTCATTCATCACCAGATTCCACAAAAGAGGAGAGAGTACTCCACCTTGTGGAGTTCCCCTCCCTATAGCCCTGGTTGTTTTTGAGCTCCCAAGTGCGGGGTAGATTGTTCTCCCACAAAGTAGCTTAGATATCCAGTTCACCACGGTGGTCTGTACACCCAGCCTTATCAGCGCCCCGGATATAGCGCAAAGTTCCACATTATTGAAGGCTCCTTCGATATCAAGGAAAGTAGCCAGAGTGTATTCCTTCTGTGACAGCGATTTCTCTACTCTGCACACCAGGCTATGTAGGGCAGTCTCAACAGACCTTCCCCTATTGTATGCGTCTTGTCCCCTGGAAAGGAGATTCTCTCGAGTCTCGAGTCTCTCCATGGTCTTCAATAAGAAGGAGGACAGACTTATGGGTCTGAAGTCCTTGGGTGTAGTATGAGAGTTTCTTCCAGCCTTCGGTATGAAGACTATCCCCACTTTACACCATTCCGACGGTATATGACTCATCCGAATACTGGCGACAAACATCGCCCCAAGCGTTCCGATGTGTTCCATTTTCAGACGTTGCAAGAGGGCCGGATATATTCCGTCCGGTCCCGGAGATTTAAACGGCTTAAACCCGTCTATTGCCCATTTTATTGCGTCCGCAGACATGATCGAACAGTAGTCCCACTGTGATTCACTCCCCGAAACAGTTGTCCGCGTATCCGAACCCTGTCCCGGTGGAAAGTGGGTGTCCACAAGAAGATCTAAAGTCTCCTTCTCAGAGTTGGTCCATGAGCCATCCTCTCTTTGCAGCACACTAGGTATAAAGGATGTTGTCACAAACAATAGACTAAGTAAACAGGGTTTTGTGTAACAAAGAAATAGATTTTCATGCGAACCGATTTTTATTCGAATAAAAAAACCGGGTTTTTATGCGAAGTACATACATATTTAATCAAAACCCCGGTTTTTATTAAAAAAAAAACCAAATTTTATTCGCTTAAAAACTGACATAGAATTTTTCTTATCTATCTATTTCAATTAGAAGTATATAACTGAAGAAGTACATAAACCGAATCGAATAAATTTAGAAATCCAATATAGGGTGAGCAATTTCTGCAGTTAGTTATTTACAATCGAATTTCAATCGAAAATTTAAACAAACTAAAGACTAAGTAAACGGGGTTTTATATAACAAATAAATCGATTTTCATACGAACCGGTTTTAATTCGATTAAAAAACCGGGTTTTTATGCGAATAAAAAACCGAAATTTTTGTGTTTAGTATTTACATGGAATTTTAAAGCTTTTAATACGTGTTTTTTAGAAAAATTTTTGCTATTTTGCTGGTTAGCCTGTATAACGCCTTTTAACTGCACTCTTGGTTAAATTTTTAAATTAATGTTTAAAAAGAAAGAAAATTTTGTTGTTTAATTCATATAATTTACAAAACATTTTCATGCTTTATGAACTTCACTATGGGCTTTTTGTAAAACTAAAAATATGAAAAATAAAAACAAAAAAATGACGCTGATGGTGGAAGGTACCCCCCTCCACCTTTACTTTTCATACACAGTATGTATGTATATGAAAACAATCTGCAAGAGTTTCGTTTTCTAGAATTAAGCACGTTTCTTTTCAAAAACAAAATGAAATTATTTTCATAATAATGCAACGTTTACGTGGTTTTTTGTTTCTTCTGCTCCATCCATTCATTTCTAAAGATGTTAATCGTTGTGGAAAATCATGTTAATTTTGCTTGACATTTAAGGGTTTTCTAATAAACATCTACATTGCCTGGCGATCATATAAACGGACGTCAATTCATATTCGTTTGTTTTTTTGTTTTTATTAAAAACCAAAAGAAAATATTAAATTTTATAATTTATTTAAAGCACTACCAGCCCAGCCAACCAGCCAGCGCAATGAAGAAACCAAAGCCCTTAAAAGAAAAGAAATTATGAACGAAAACACGTGTTTTTAATCAAATTAAACACTGAAAATTTTTTTGAGGGTCCCAGCAAAAATTGTAGAAATTTTTGGCGTCATTTTTTAAATAAAAAAAAATTCATTTTTTTGTTTTTTTTTTTAATTTAGTATTACACCCTATATCATGCTTGTACTTGTCATAATTTTTACAAAAACTTTTTTATTATTTATGAGTTTTTGTGTAAAACTAATCATTAGGAACAGTAGATCCGCTCAGATCATTAACATGAAATATTTTCGAAAATTTCAAATGACCCAAATAGCATCGTGTAATACACATAAATCATGGAATAATTGGAAATTCCTTTCAAAATTATGTGGAAGAAATAAATAGAAAATAAAAATTGAAAAAAACCAATAAAATTTAAAAAAAAAATCATCGAAATATTCATGTGAGAATCATAAGAATTTTTAATAAGCCCAGGAACGAAAACCTCCAATCACCCATCAAATTACATGCTTCGGCTACTATGTATTATAATAATTTAGACCAAGTCAACTTTACCAAACCGGTTTCCCATGTACCACAGTTCAACCAAAGAATAATTCGACTATTTATGAAGCCTATCCCTCGACCGGTATATACCCAAAGAGTCCAATTGCATACATACATATGTCTAATTTAAATAGGTGACTTTTTCCAAGGCATTATTTTTGATTGATCATATCGACGCCTCCGTTCTATAACATTCTTAGTCGAAAAAGTGTGCTTTGAGTTATGAGCTCTTAAAGTTTTCACGCGACATACGACTATATGTGTATTCTAAGTAGATTTTTCCCTATAACTTCGGAACAGATCGGCGCATCTTAACCAAATTTTGACAGTATTTAAGTTAGAGAACGTAAAATTTAAAAATGCAAGAACATTAAAAACGTTTTAAGTACACTTAGAACGTTATAAAATGGAGGCGTCGATATACCCGGGTTTTTTTCGAACAACATTCAGTTTTTTTATTCGAATAAAATTCGTTTCTTTTATAGATTTACAATCCGAAAGTATAATGAGATACTTATTTACTTAGATATATAAATAAAATGTGATTTTTTATTCGAATAAAAATTAGGGTTTTTTATTCGAATAAAAACCCGGATTTTTTTTTAGTAAAAAAAAGATTCAAAATGTCCTCGATAACCAGCTCAAACGCCTTTAAAATAATAAATTTTTTTAGCACAAGTTGTCCCACGGTCTCCATTGGTAGGTAGTCCAAATTAACCACAACTTCAGACCTACGTACTCAAATCTTAGCTAAAGCAACAGAAAAATTCTGTAAAAAAACTATTAAGGAAGGCAAGGCTAAGCTTGGTTTGCAGAAAATTATTTAATGACGTCAAAGTAATCAACGGCACATGTACATAAATCCTCATACAATGAATTTAAAAATTTAACCAAGAAAGCAAAAGGACAGTTCTTCGTAGACAAATCAGTTCCGATATTTAATGGAATTCTGAACTAGAAATAATACACAAACTGCATGCACTTACTTCATTGGCTGTCAAGAATTCATGTAGCCAGTCCCCGGGGACTTAAGTACGGATGCATATGATGTATCGAGTATTCTGATTTCGGACCATCGCACTACATGGGTAGTGAACTATGCCAGCCTTTCAAATTTCCCTTTCCTGGTAGAAACACTTTAGCAGATTTACTGATGAACATTGATATTCTCATGCCTTGGCTTTGACATTTTATCTCATGGTAAAAAAAATTGTTTTACACTGCCCCCCCTCTTTCCTTTCTTCTATAAACTATCTTTCCTGTATTCCAACGCAATGCACAGAATGCTCTAAATGACAATTAGAGAGACCCAACCGATGAAGTATCGAACTAAAACCTAATTTTTACAAAGTTTTCTTAGAGAAAGTAAAGTCCCCGTAGTCTAGTAGATAGTGTGTTGGCTTATTAGACCCAAGTCCATGGTTCTTCTTCAGACATCTTAGAACAAAACGAAAAATGAAAAATAAAATATTTCTTACGGGGAATTCTCCTCTCAGTAGTCTTCTGAGAAGAACTCAAAAACAAGTTTTTCGAAGTCAACGTTAAACTTTAAAACAAATAAAAAACCGGTTTCTTGATTACATACTTCAAATTTAAATAGCGATTGATAGAAAATATAGAAATAAAATAAATATAGATTTAGAATCAGGTTTTGTAATGAGATACTTATTACTTAGATATACGAAGAAAATTTGATTTTTTATTCGAATAAAATCCGGTTTTTTTTATTCGAATAAAATTCGGTTTTTTTTACTCGAATAAAATTCGGGTTTTTATTTTAAAACATTAATAAATTAAATTTATCGCCTTTAAACTGTAGCTCCCATCAATCAGGGACAAAAATTAACATACACACACAAAAGGGATGGTGTGAAAAGCTAGATTGTAATCCTATATAAATGCTTGTAGTGACCAATTAAGTAAGTTTATAAGAAAAAAAATGTTTTATGGTTGATGACTACTTATAGTTAGGAAGAGTACATATGTATGTGTCATATGTGCTCTGACATGCTTAACTTCACAAGCTTACTTCTTTAATGAAAAGTCGCCTTTAAAATTTAAAATATTTTCAAGACAGTAAAAAAATTTATTAAATTCTTACCTTTCGTTAGACGTTAAACATTATTTTTTGTGTTGAAATGCTGAAAATAAAAACAACAAAAAACCAAAATCAATTTATTAATATTATTAAACGGGGGAAAACAATAGAAATTCCTTTAACAAAACAAAACAGGAAAAAAATCGTTGTTAAAAATTGTGTTTATTTAAATAAATTATGCCAAAGACAACAACAACAACAACAACAACAACATTTTTCCAAAAGCCATCAAAAGTCTACCTGTGACTTTAAATAAAGCTAAGCTTAGATACTAGAGTTTCCTTACTTAAGTTACAAAGAAAAAAAGCCGCCATTTGACTTGGAGACAAACAAACTTATTTTAAAGGAAATAAGCGCCTTAAAAAAGCCAGTCAAACACAAACTGTCTTTAGCAACAAAATTTCAAATTTTTTTCTTATTTAACTGTGGGACTCTCTGCTTATGAAAGAAATTTTGTCAACCAAAAAAAATTTTTCAAAGTTGTTAAACAAACACCAAAAAAAAACAGCAACAAAAAAACGTAAAAAAAACTGCCGTAAAATGTAGCAAAAATGCCTTATTTAGCAAACAATGGCTTTTTCGTTGTCGAAATATATTCAGCCAAAGTCAGCCAAGCCAGCCAGCCAGCCACCTAACCATACACTATCGAGTATACCCTCCTCTCTGCTCTGTTTTGCAACAGAGACGCATAATTTAATGTGATTTAAATTGTTTGGCTGTTTGGCGAAAAATGCCAATGCAAATGGGGAGAAAAAATACATATAATGATAAGCCAGTGATGGAAATAGGGGGTACCGTACCCCTAACCAAAGGGTATTGTGTTTAGAAAATTATGCAAATTATCTGGATTTCGTTCAAATATTTATTGTAATGATAAAAAATAATAATTTAACAAAATTTTTGCATTAAAAACGCCAAGACACTTAAAATATATTTTTATATCATTACTTGTTATTATTATCAGTATTACTGTTGTGTAGAAGTGGAAGCAATACATAGTACTGCCCTCCATCGTTGTACATATGGTAACATCCCTATAATGTCTCTTCGAAACATTTAAACTTCAAAATGCTGCTAGGTGCTAAGGAGAATAATTTTCTGTCCAATATCTGCTTTATAAACACCTCATCGATCAAATACTGCAAATCATCAACCAAAAAAAAAAACAAGTTATCGATCAAAAAATGCAAGTCATCGACCCAAAAAATGCAAGTCATTGATCTGAAAAATGCCAGTCATCATCCAAAAAAAAAATGCAAGTAATCTACCAAAAACTGCAAGTCATCGACCCAAAAAATGCAAGTCATTGATGAAAAGATGCAAGTCATCGACCAAAAAATGCAATTCATCGACCCAAAAAATGCAAGTCACTGATCTGAGAACTGCCAGTCATCGACCAAAAAATACAAGTCATCGTCCCAAAAAATTCAAGTCATCGATAAAAAATGCAAGTCATTGATCCAAAAAATGCAAGTCATTGACTAAAAATATGCAAGTCATCGACCAAAAAATACAAGTCATCGTCCCAAAAAATACAAGTCATCGACAAAAAATGCAAGTCATTGATAAAAAAAATGCAAGTCATTGATAAAAAAAATGCAAGTCATTGATGAAAAAATGCAAGTCATCGACCAAAAAATGCAAGTCATCGACCCAAAAATGCAAGTCACTGATCTGAAAACTGCCAGTCATCATCCAAAAAAATGCAAGTCATCGACCAAAAAATGCAAGTCAGCGACCAAAAAATGCCTGTCATCTTCTAAAAAAAATGCAAGTCATCGACCCAAAAATGCAAGTCATTGATCCAAAAAATGCAAGTCATCGACCCAAAAAATGCAAGGTCATTGATGGAAAAAATGCAAGTCATCGACCCAAAAATGCCAGTAATCATCCAAAAAATGCAAGTCATTGATGAGAAAAATGCAAGTCATCGACCAAAAATGCAAGTCATTTTCCAAAAAAATGCCAGTCATCATCCAAAAAAATGCAAGTCATCGACGCAAAAAATGCAAGTCATTGATCCAAAAAATGCAAGTAATCTACGAAAGAAGCTCAACTTGTGAAAAATACAACATTTTGTTGTTTCTTTTATATATAAATACATATGAACTCAATGAGAATTATTACAATTTTTTGAATTTGAAGAAAACAATTAGCTTTGTCGCCTATATCTCTAGTCTCAAGTTACACCCGAAAGTAAGGAAGCCTGTTTTAGAATCGTTAATAGCATGGCTATCCAGCTGACAAGGTCCATTTAATCCACGTTTGCATTTTTGATTCCATTTGGCCCATATATGCTTATACTTTTTATATACTTTTTTGTTTGCTCATTTGAAGAAAAAATTAGCTTCGTAGACTATATCTCCGGTTTCAAGTAACGCCCGACCGTAACGAAAACTGTCTTGGAATCTTTGATACCGTGGCTATGCCGTCAACTAGGTTCGATTTAATCTAATTTATTTAGAGCTCTTTATTTGCTCGCATAAAAAAAGGCGGCTTCGTCGGCTATATTTCCGACAATAAAGGTTACTCGACCATAACGAACTCTGTTTTGGAATTCTTGATCCAATAGCTAGCTTTAATTGACCCACTAGGTCTCAAAGTCGCACCTTTTTAAATTTTATCGAATTTTGTACGATTTATGGGGCGTATATCGATATTTTTTTGTTTTGTGGTGCTTTTTTTTAAATGAAGTTTTACCCCGTTTCTCCCCTTTTTTGTGTACGTTGATGGCTTTTTAAATTTCTAATTGAAATTCTTGCATTTAATTGAGTTGTCATTCTGTAATAATTAATAACTTAATCAAACGCCTTGATGACAACCACGATACAAGAGATACTTCAAAACTTTTGTATTAAGCCTTGTTAAATAGTCATGCAAACAGTGGGAGTTATAAGTAGAGTAACATTATATAGAATGTTTTTTATTTTTATTTTCTTTTGTTGCCTTTGAAGGCAGAAACCACTTTTAAAATTAATTTCTGATTACGAATTTCCTTTGATTGAACACAATTAAGATTTATAATCTGTTAAATACATATGTACATAAGTAAGTAAGGCAACACCCCATGCTGTTAGGAAATCTCAATTAAGAAATTTTGAAGTACACTTTCTTGAATATTTTCTCATGCATTTTTAAACGTTTTATGTACATAGTTATGCCAGGCCCCATGAGGTGGCTTAACCCTTCAACCATATTTTGTTTTAAACGCTTAATAAAAGGGCATCAAAATGTTATAGTTGTTGTTGTTGTTGTACAAGTAATATTATTATATTTACACTTGTCAGGAAAATTATGCCATAAATATAGGACTTACACATGTTTTACAGAAAATCTTTAAAAATGAAAAAGAAAAAAATCTCATGCTATTGACTTACAGAAAAGAGGAATCAGAAAAACAAAGAAAGAAAAATTTGCATAAAAAAATGGGGAAAAAATAAGAAAAAACACAGGCAAACATAGGAAATTCTTATGAAAAGCAAAAAAAAAATTTTGCAAAAAAAGCACGAAAACAAATTACAGTGGTCTGCATAAGTAAGCACATATGAATTATAAAATGTTGACAACAAGATTTTCTTGAAATATTTTTAGTTTTAATTCTTTTTTAATAAAGATTACAAAAAAAATTTTTTTTTTAAATTAAAAATGTTGTTTTCATTTTTACTCTACACTGTATCTCCTGATTTCCTAAGAATTTGCTGTCATAATTTTCTTTTTGTGCTTAAATAGTGTAAATTCATAACGCGTGCTTTTATGTGGATTTTTGTTGTTATTGTTGTAATTTGTAGACATTTAAGCGTGTTCACAAAAAACAGCCAGCCAGCCAGCCAGCCAGCCAGGCCTTTCATTCATCCATTCGTTCGTCGGCTGTCAGTCACAGTCAGAAGAAACACTCCAAAATTTTAAACATGCATGTCTGCCCAAGCCACATGCACAATCATAAACATTTCAATAAAAAATTAATTTCTATTAATAATGGGAAGAACCCATTAAAAAGGAAATTTCCAGCAAATGTCATATAATCAATGAAAGAAAAAAGTAGTATTTTTTACTACTATTTTTATACAGTTTAAATTTTAAATTAAAATTTCTTAATTTACATATTCTTAAAGGATTTGTAAGCCTACAGAGCAAAACTATTTCTACTACTATTTTTAAAATGCTGCAAATTGTTTCAATTTCAAAAAAGAAGGTTAGTTTTACATGTCTTAAATAGATTCTTAAGCTTAAAAACTCAAAAATTTAAACAAATAAAAAAGTAGTATATCTACTACTATTTTTTAATGCAATAAAAACTCCAAATCTTTAATAAAATCATAACTTTTTAATGGTCTTAAAGAGTTTTTCAGCCTTAAATAAAAAAATGTTGTTAAAGAAAAAAAGTAGTATTTCTACTACTATTTTCAAAATGATTTAGAAATTTTTAAAAATGAAAAATTTTACATAATTTTAATGGGTTTTAAGCTTAAACACTTCAAAACACTGTAATGGAGAAAAGGTAGTATGTAGTAGTATTTCTACTACTATTTTTAAAATGTGATATAAACTGTACATTTTATTACTGCAATGTTTTTTGTAAATTTGCAAGCATAGAAATGAAAAAACTAATAAAATTAGTATATTTGTATTAAAGTAGTATATTTACTACTAATTTCAAAGAGGCACTAGAACTTCAAATTTTCAAAACTTCATTGATTTTTAACATTCCATTATATTATTAAACTTTTTTTTTACTTTTTATTCTCTGCATTTTCCCTGAAGACAGTTTTGTTTTTGATTTTTTTAATCTATGAAGGCGTTGTTGTAATAGAAATTCCTTTGCCTCAGTCTCAGCCTCAGTTTCTTTTATTAATTTTTGGTTTCTCTTCATGTAAAAAAATATTTCGTTTTCATCTTAACGGTTAACAAGAGTTAAATTTATGCTTTTCATTGCTCTGCTCTGCTTTCTTACTTAACAATAGAAATTCCATTCCGTAGGCAGCATAACTTTTCATTTTGGATTCTATGTGTGCTGCACTAGCACTCCATACACTACTATGTGTGTCTAATTATGTACGTAGTAGTGGTGGCGTGGATGGAGTTGCTTTACTCTGGTTATTGCTGTTGCTGACTGCAACACGGAAATGCAATTGCATTTAAAGCAACGTCAGTGGTTGCCGCAATCAAAGCAGAGCTGAATAATAACGAAATAGTTGTGGTTATTTGAGGAAAGAAAATATAGGAAAGAGAAGACGAAAAACAAAGTTTCTAAGCACAGTGTTTACACTGGCAACAAATTTCTATCTTCCTTGGTTAAAAACCACGAAAAAAATGTGCCTTGTTTTATAGCAAAATAAAAAGGTAGTATTTCTACTACTTTTTAAAATGTTTGAAACGCTGTTGGGAATTGAAAATTTAGTTAAACTTGACTAAATTCTCATTATTTTAAATTAGAAATGCAAATTTAGAGTTAAGAAAAAAGTAGTATTTCTACTACTATTTTTAAATATGATAATTTTATTATAAATAATAAAAAATATTAAAATATTTGCATAATTATACATAATTTTCATTATTTTTCAACCAGAACATTGAAATTTAGAAATAGAAAAAAAGTAGTAGAAATACTACTTTTTAAAATTTTTGAAAAATGTTTAAATATTTTAATTTCAGTAAAATTTGATTAAGTTTTCATTATTTTGAAGCTAAAAATGCAAAGAAAATTAGTAGTATATCTACTACTTTTTAGAATTTGTGGCCAAAAAAGACACAATGTTTAAATGTTTCTATAATTACATTTAATTTTCATTATTTGTATATAAAATTAAAGAAAATGAAGTTTGGAAAAAAGTAGTATTTCTACTACTATTTTTAAAATGCTAAAAAATATTAAAACATTTGCATAATTATATATAATTTTCATTATTTTTCAACCAGAACATTGAAATTGAAAAATAGAAAAAAGTAGTTGAAATACTACTTTTTAAAATTTTTCAAAAATGTTTAAAAATTTAAATTTCAGTAAAATTTGATTAAGTTTTCATTATTTTGAAGCTAAAAATGCAAAGAAAATTAGTAGTATATCTACTACTTTTTAAAATTTGTGGCCAAAAAAGATACAATGTTTTAATATTTCTATAATTACACTAAATTTTCATTATTTGTATATAAAATTAAAGAAATAGAAGTTTAAAAAAAAGTAGTATTTCTAAAAAAAATTGAAAAAAGTAGTAGAAATACTACTTTTTTAAAATTTTTGAAAATTTAAATTTCAGTAAAATTTGATTAAGTTGTCATTATTTTGAAGCTAAAAATGCAAATTTGTAGTTTAGAAAATTAGTAGTATATCTACTACTTTGTAGAATTTGTGGATAAAAAAAGATAAAATGTTTAAATGTTTGTATAATTGCACTTTATTTTCATGTATATAAAAAGAAAGAAATAGAAATAGAAGTTTGGAAAAAAGTAGTATTTCTACTACTTTTTTAAAAAATGCTAATATATTGCAAATTCTTTCTAGATTTTATATTAAATAATAATTATAAAAAAACTTGTGACATAATAGATGATTTTGAACTGAACTTGAATTTATTATAGCAAAGCTTGGCTTAAAAATAAAGCAGAAATAGCTTTAAAAGGCAAGACAATTATTTTGTTTTCTTAAACAAACCCACACAAATTGTTTATTTTCTTTGGTAAATTTTTTTTTTTTTTGTTTTGTTTTCTTTTTCTTAAGCCTGATGCCAATGTTTACATAAAAATGTTTAGGTTCTCTGAGTATGCTTCTATATATGGAGGGAGAGAAAAGGGCTCCATTTTTAGTCTCCTGACAATTTTATTTATGATGGTGAAAATGAAACTAAAACAACAATAACAACAAAAGAACTAAATAAAAATGCATACTTGACACTATCTTAAGTGACGCTTTTGTTTTTGTAGAATCTCAAAAATCTGTGGAGCAAGCAGCCAGGCAAGAAAGAAAACGAAACCAACCCATGGGAATATGATTTTTTTCTTTTTGTCTTCGTCATCATTATCAACATCTTTGGCTAGTAGGGAATCTCAGTTAAAGTGTATTAAGAATTAGAGAAAGAGAGAGAAAGAGAGGAAGAAACAAAAAACCATTAAAGGTTTATTCTATTCGTGTTTCCCCCTCTGTTTTTCTTTATTTTTTTTATTAACTAAACCAAGAAATTCTTGAGTCAGCTTTGAAATGAAATCCAAGAAAGAAAAACAAATTCCAAGTGGAAGAAACCCATCTAAATGCAGACACACACACACACAACAGATCAATTCGGAACGGGTAGAACAAAAAAAATCCCCGTAATAATCATAAAAATGCTTGGTTGCTTGCTTGCATTGTCTTTATCCAAAGCACTACAAAAGAAGTGGAAGAAGACGAAGGAAAAAAAAGATAAAAACACACACTTAAACGGGGCTATGGCATCATAAAGGTAAGACAACTTTTTGTCTTAAGAAAAAAAAAAAATTGAAATATCTTTTCGAAAACAACACAACCCACGCACTTCAGTCGCCAGCCAAAGAAATAAAAACAGGCTCTCATTGCCAGCCAGTCCAACAAAACAAAACAAAACCCGGCTTAAAAGTCTTGACTTCTCATCCTTTGCGCGAGTGATTATAATAAGGAACACCTACATTTTTTTTTTGTAAAACAAACACAACAAACCCAGTCACTAAATTGCCTGGCTAGTGGTCCTTTAACGTGAGATGGCAATTCATTAAAAAAAAGAAAACAGAGAAATGAAAACCTTCCCGTACATGTCAACACCTCGCTATTAACAGCATAAAATTTATTTAACCTCTGAAGCTAATAAAGATCAATTGATATTGCTTTACCAGAAATAAAAACAACAACAAAAAGAAAACTAAAAGAAATATAGTTGGCAACGTGAACCAAACCAAATTATTTTTACAACGAAAAAATTGAAAAAAAAATTCTACAAATAAATTTTATTATCCTGGAGTAGCCTTCATGCTGAAGCCAAGGAAAAATTCCCATACATCATCTAAGCCTTTTAAGTCTCCCCTCCTCCACTTATGTCCCACCGAGAATGGTATACAACGTCAGTGGCTCGCATACTGCATTACAGATAGAATTCGTTCGTTAGCTGAACTATCCACATGTGGAACTCCCTTCGTGCAGAGATCTTCCCTTTCACTTATAATGTAAAGAAATTCAAATCTAGTGTCCACAAACACTACTCCCTCTTTGCTCCTTCCCATAACATATTTTACAAAACAATGCACTGCATGAGTAGGGGCCATCTCATGAGTATTTGTAGTACCAAATAAATAAAAATTGCCTGAGAAATCCGCCTGACTTCCTGGATATTGAAGAAAAGCCCTCGAAAATGTGGAACTAACCACTATTGTCCGAGGCACTGACAAGATTGTGTGTACAGGACTCGATGCTGAACTGAAAATCAAAACCACTTAATGAATAAACCATGTGCCCCGATATCGAAGAAGAGTCCTCGAAAATGTGGCACTAAACACTATTGTCCGAGGCACTGACTAGATGTTGTGTACAGGACTCGATGCTGAACTGGATATCAAAACCACTTAGTGAATAAACCATCTGCCCCGTGATAGGGAACTTTCACATCCCCACAAAGATGAAAAAGGGAACGCCGCAGCTTGGAGTGCTTGGCAACACCACCCACCTCTCTAATAAATCTTGTGTTGAACAAGATACCAGTGTTATTGGAACATGTTTGAACAGTTTTCCTTATAGTTTTTGAAAAAAAAAAATTATCGTGAGACCTAAACATACATTTTTTTTAATATTTTCATAGAAGTTGCAAAAAGTACTTTTTTTGTACTTTTTTAAATTAAAATTTTTTTACACTTTTCCTACAGTTTTTTTTAACTATGTCCCTGGGACATAAAACATACATTTTTTTTCTACATTTTCATAAATGGTACTTGGTACTTTTTACAAACTTAAATTTTTACCCTTTTGATTATAGTTTTTTGTAAAATATTTTTGTATTTTTTTACAAAAATATTTCACAAAACACACTTTTTTAAATATTTTCATGGTACATAGTTTCAAAAAGTACTTTTTTTTCTTACATACATACATACATAATTGGCCATTACAACCCTTCAGTCAGGATTATAGACCTAGCTTCTCACACCACTCATGTTGTGTGCGTTAATTTTATACATGAGTGACGGGGCCTACAGTTTAACGTCGACTCCGAACGACAGATTTTTTTGAGAAGCTTTTCATGGCAATTTTTACTCTCAGAGTTTTTGCCAGAAATCTGCTGAGAGGAAGTCGCCGAAAAAATATTTTTTTTTTTTTATATTTCATTTTGATGTCTGACTTGGGATTCGAACTCGGGCCTTTCGTCTAATAAGCCAACACACTACCTACTAGACCCCGGCGACTTTTTTTTCTTACTTTTTACAAATAAATTTTTTTTTTGTAAAAAAAAAATATTTCCCAGGGACGTAAAACATTAATTTTTTACATTTTCATAAATGTTGCAAAAGTACTTTTTTTGTACCTTTTCCAAATTTATATTTTTTACACTTTTTCTTGCAGTTTATTGTAAAAATTATACCTTTGGGACATAAAATATGTAAATTTTTTAACATTTTCAAATATGTTGCGAAAGTACTTTCTCTTAGTTTTTTGTAAAAAATATACATATGTCTGGGGCATAAAACATACGTTTTAACGTTTTAATGAATGTTACAAAGTACTGAACCGCTATGCGTGCTCAAGTGAACTTTGTGATATCAGAGCTAGCACTCCGACCTAACCGAACCTAACCTAAAAAGTACTTTTTTTTTGTTCTTTTTTAAATTTAAAGTTTTTGCACTTTTTTTACAGAATGCTTGAGGCATAAAACATACATTTTTAAATATTTTTAAGAATGTTGCAAAGTACTTTTTTGGTACTTTTTTTAAACAATTTATTTCAATTTATTTTTTAATAAAAAAAAAGGTTTAAAACTGTGTAGCTTGTGAGAATTACTAAGCTTTAGGCATTTTTTAAAAAATATTTCAACATTTCATAAAAAAATTCGAAAAAAATTTTAAAAGTTTTCTCACTAATTATGTGCCATTGAGTTGAATTCTGTAAATTCTTAAGTAATTATTGGTTAACTAAGGTAAACAAATATGTTTGCTGAAGAAGAAAGAAAAAAAAGAAAACAATAAAAACAAGACAAAAACGATTACAAAAGGTAACCGATTATTTATTTAATGATAACAGCACCGGGTAAATATAATTACGGCTTATTATTGCTTGTTTTTGTTTCTTTGCCTCACCATCTATAAACATTCATTAACGTAAAGTAACGCCTTCTAAATAATATTTAAACTAATTAAACGTACAAATAAAATCGAACAAATGAAACTAAACCAAAGAAAGAAAGAAAAAAAATTGAGAAAAAAACAATGAAAACAAATTGAAAAATATTGAAGACAATTGTTGTTATCGCCCAGGGTTTGAAATGGTATTTGTTTAATGGTTAAAATAAAACAAAAATTAAAGCCATAATTCACTCGCTTATAACCAAAAAATAGTACCGAATTTATATTCACAACAAAAAATATGAAAAAAAAAGTTGAAAAATTGCTCTCACAAATGATTTCTCCTTGAAGGCATCTGAAAAACAAATTTTTTTTTATATTCTCACGACTTTTTTAAAGAAAAATTGAAGGCAATTTTTATACAAAAATACTAAAATCTTTACTTTTATCAATTACGTAAAGAAAATAATTTTTAATATCATTTTGAAAAATAGTAGTATTTTTACTACCTTTTTTCATTTAAATAAAATTAGTTAATTTATTAATATTGAACCACTATGCCAGTAGCTTTAGTAAAAAATTCATGTTTTACGAAATTTAAAAAAAAACTAGTATTTCTACTACTACATATTTAATTTTTGCAATTTGTATTAAAATTTCTTATTTTTTATACATTTAAAGACTCTAAAATAGTTAGAAATAAAGAAAATATTGATTTTTTGAAAAGAATTTATGAAATTTAAAAAAGTAGTATTTCTACTACTATATTACTATTACGCAATTTTTAATAAAAAATTTATTTTTATAAATCTACAACGCCTAAAAGTGCAAATAGTAAAGAAGATATTACTTTATTTAAAGGATAGTATTTTTTAAAAATGTAGTATTTTTACTACTTTCTTCCAAGAGTGACATAAGCAGTTTTTATAATTTATAATACCTCTCGCAGTAGCTCTCGTCAATTCCTAAAGCTTTTATCAGTAATTTTATTAAAAACTGTATGTTTGGAAAAAAGTAGTATTTCTACTACTATTTTATTTTTACAGTTGTTCCATTAAAATCAATTTTTAAAGTTTTTAGGATGTATGTGTAAGCATTTAAAATCATTTTTTTTAAAATTTACAACTCTTTTGAAAAAGGTAGTAAAATATGTATACTTTTTTTGGCTTCAGAAACATTTTGGAAAATATTATTAGAGTAAAGATGGTATTTTTTAGTGTTTTTAAAAAAGTAGTATTTCTACTACTATTTTATTATTTGAGTTTTTTCAATAAAATTTTATAATTTTTTATGTTCTAACACTTTTGGTCGTTAAATCAAAACAAAATACTTAATTTTGTTTAGTAATTCATTTTATTTTCTCTATTCCAAGCTGTTGTTTTTGCTCCCTATTTACTTTTCAGAATATTTTATTTTTTTTTTCTTAAAAAAAAAAAAAAAAAAACAAACCAAAACAAACATGCTGTTGACATTTTAAATAAAATAAAGATTTCCGTTGCATGTCTAGAATTTGAAATGATTTCATTTATAATTTGCAACATTTCCTGTTTTGCCCGTTGACATCTCCACCTCCTCTCCCTTCAATTTTGTGCTCTCAACGCAGTTTCAATTTCAGTTTCGTTTTTTTCTGTTGCTGACGTCGTTTGATGATGAATTAATTTGTGTTGTGATTATAAAATATTTATGACATGTTATGTTGTCTCTCATGTGTTTGTCTCTCCCTTTTTTCAATTTTATTTCATTTCATTTCAATTTTGCTTTGATTTTTGTTGTTACTGTATTATTCGAAAGTGATAAATAAACACAAACAATAAAAAAAAAGATTTCAACTGGCAAATGGCAGATGTTGTCAGGAATCGTTGGCTGCTCATTTTTGTTTTAATGAATTCTGATGGTGAAATGAAATCAACCTGGTTTATTTTCGTTAAAAAGAATAAAGTGAAGGGTTTAGTATCGTAACGTATAGGCAGACGCATTTTAAAAGTCATAATGTATTCAATATGACGTTGTCTTTGGCTTAAAGGGGAGAAAATATTGATGGTTTGTGCAAAATATTTGCACGTTTTTTGTTTCAGGAATTTTTGTTTCAATTCCCAGAAATTGCAATAAAAATAAATTAAATTCAAGGCCGAAATAATCTTTAAAAAGGTCATACTTTTGGTTGAAAAAAAATGCAAAAATAAAAAGGTAGCAAAAATACTACCCTTTTTTCAGAAATGTTTCCTATCAGCATTTTGTATAAAAAATCTTTAGAATGTTTAAGAAATACCAAACTTTTAATATTTTTAAAGAGACCATAAAAATACTAACGTTTTAAAAAGGTAGTAAAAATACTAACTTTTTTAAAATACTACCTTTTTTAAAAACCATTAAAATTTATGGCATTTGGTTAAAGAAAGGCTTTAGACTTTAAAAATAAACCAATAAGCAAAAAAATGTTTCCTAAAATGAATTATGTAGTTTAAAAAAGGAGTATTGCTACTACTATTTATGTATAATTAATAAAAAAAAAATTTTCATATTTTATTGGATTTTACTGTTACTCACATACAACTGAGAGAATTTACAACTTTTAAGCATTTTAAAAAAAGTAGTATTTCTACTACTATTTCTGTTTTACAAAAAATTTAATATTATCTACAAATTTTGTTACTGAGAGAATGTTTTTTAAGTATTTAAAGCAGGAATAGGTGATATACAAACATTTTGAAAAAAGTAATATTTCTACTACTATTTTTATTTGATGAAAAACTTACACAAAATTATAAAATTTATTTACTTCAGTTTGTTCGTTCCAACATTTATGTATATCAAACTTTGTATCTTTTAAACATTTTGAATAAAGTAGTATTTCTACTACTATTTCCTTTTTTAATGGAAAAAAATTAACAAATTTGATTTAAATTCATTGGTTTTTGTTTATAATAACAAGATTTGTTCATATTCAAGCATTTTGAAAAAAGTAGTTTTTCTACTACCTTTTTAATAGAAGGAAATTTTAACAAATTTAGACAAAAGCAAATTTTTGATAGTCATTTACAACAGATTTTCATTGATAGTCTACTTTTGTTCTTTCAAATCTTTGAAATTCTTAAGAAATTTTAGATATTTATAATGTTAAATTGGTTGGTTTCACCTTTCAATGGCTCTACTTTAATATTCCTATGATCATAACCTTTAGAAAATTGGAGTAATTTTTATTGTTTTCTTAGACATCTGTAAAGCAGGTAGTAGAAGTACAGGTAGGGGAACGTTTTCTTTGTGTTAAGACAGGTAGTTAGTAGACTTAATTGAAGTTGTTAATTTTTTCTTTCGTGTAGGATTTGTGGAAAAATAAAATGAAAAGAATATTTTTTCTTTCATAAATTTTTCAACATGATTCCCACACTATTTTTAAATCACGTTCTATCTGATATTTAATAAATAAGCATTCTTCTAACGCCATTACATTCTGCATTCATGCACCACGTTTCTTAAGGTGTTTAAAAGCTGTTTTCGAACACAATTACGTGCTTAAAGTGCGATAATCGTAGAAAACTTTTGTAAAAAAAAACGTTTTCATTCAAATTCAAATTGAAATTCAAATACGAATTGTTTGTCCATATGAAAAGCGAGAACAAAAAAAAAGAGAAAAATGCTCATCAATTTTCTTTTAAAGTGTGTGTTTAAAGTGTTGTAGTCATCAATTGTCATATTGAATAAGGCAGAGAAAGAATGAATGAGTGAATGGCGTCACAGTGTCAGACGCCAATTAACAAGCATACCAAAAATGCAGCAACAACAGGCCTTAAAGCAACAATAAAAATCAACACAATATTTCTTAATAAAATGAATGACAAAAATACCAACAACAACAAGTTAAATTTAACTCTCTATTATTAGATTAATTAATGAAAACGTATGCCTACATTAACCATAGAAAAGCTATTAAGAGCTATTGTTGGTCGCCATAATTAAGAAAATATCAAAGAATTTAAATTAAATTTTGCTACAAGCAAAGCTATAAACTATTTGGATTTCCTTTTTAATTAATTAAACAATTATGGATTTCTTGAAAATTTTTCTCTTATTTGCAATGTTTTTAAAAAGATAGTATTTTTACTACCTTTTGAAAATTATAAATTGTTATATATTTTTCCTTGTACACAAAGTTTTAAAATCGAAAAATATAAAAATTAATGTTTTTTAAGAAAAATAATATTTTTACTACTATTTTAAAATTCAACAGTTTTCGTATTTTTAATATTTATTTAAAACAATTCCTTGCTTTAACTACTCAATCAATTAATTTAAATAGAGAAATAACTATTTTTCAACGTTTTTATAAATTAGTATTTCTACTACTATTTTAGAAAGTTTTATTTTTAGCATTTCTAATATTTTTTAAAACATTTAACATTTTTAATTATTAAATTAATCATTTTAACCGAAAAATTACTGTTTTTCAACCAGTTTTGAAAAGGTAGTATATCTACTACTATTTTATTTTTAGCATTTCTAATATTTTTTTAAAATATTTAACATTTTTAATTATTGAAGGAACTATTTTAAACCGAAAAAATTACTGTTTTTCAAAAATTTTTTAAAAGGTAGTATTACTACTACTATTTTATTTTTAGCATTTCTAATATTTTTTAAAACATTTAACATTTTTAATTATAAAATTAATGATTTTAAACCGAAAAATTACTGTTTTTCAACAATTTTTAAATAGGTAGTATACTACTACTATTTTATTTTTGTTTAAAACCTTAACATTTTAATAAAATTTATTATTTTTTCTATATAGCACCATGAAAATGTATTAATTCTAAGCATTTTTAAAAAAGTAAAGTTCCTACTACTACTTTATTTTCAAAGAAAACAAAGACATTTTTATACAGTTTATTATTTCTTAAATTAAGAAATAAAAATTCATTTATTCTAAGCATTTTTTAAAAAAGTAGTATTTTTACTACTATTTTATTTCTATGAAAAACTTTAAATTTTTATCAATATTTTATTTTAATAACGAATTCCTTTCATACATGTACATAAGCTTTTTTGGAATAGTAGTATTTCTGCTACTATTTTATTTCTGTAAGGAAAACTGAAAATATTGTTTTTTTTTGTATGAAATAATAAAAATTTCGTCATTTTAAGCATTTTCTGAAAAGGTAGTATTCCTACTACTATTTTATTTTTGCTTAAAACCTTAAAATTTTTTAAAAATTTATTATTTCTTATATAACACCATGAAAATATATTAATTCTAAGCATTTTTAAAAAAGTAGTGTTCCTAGTACTATTTTATTTTCAAAGAAAACAAAGAAATTTTTATACAGTTTATTATTCAAATAACTTCAAATTTTTATCAATATTTTATTTTAATAATGAATTCCTTTTAAAATAAGCTTTTTTGAAATGGTAGTATTTCTGCTACTATTTTATTTATATAAGAAAAACTGGATATAGTAATAAAATATTGCATTTTTTATATGAAATAATAACAATTTCGTAATTTTAAGCATTTTTTGAAAAAGTAGTATATCTACTACTAATTTAAACTTGGGAAAAACCTGAAATATTTAATTCAAATGTTTTATTTAAAAAACCTGTACACTTTAATAAACTCCTGTGAAAGTGAAAAACTTTTCAAAACACATTTCTCTTCACACTTTAACCACAAATCAACAAGTTGCCTGCTTGCAAACAACTTTCAATGTTGCCCTTTTCTTCTAACACATCGAGAATACAGACGATTTATTTATAAAATTAAATAAAAATAATCCTCATATTTATTTTTGAGTTTCTTTTTCAAAACACTCTACTCAACACTGATTGAGTGCGTTGTGTTTACGGCCGATGTTAGTTTTTTTTTTTTGTTTGTTTGTTAATTTTCAATTTTTCATTTTAAATTATTTTTAGCTTTTCGACAATGTCTCTTCGAATTTATTTCATTTTGGGATTTTCTTGTTGTTCTATTGCAAAATTTATAAGCACTGTGTGTGCGTATGTGTTGTTTTTACGAATAACATTTGAAAAGGTACTTATTTTTGGTACCCCCTTTTTATTGAATACAAGAATTTCTTTTACTTTTTCGTTTTTTTTCTTTCAAAATTTATGTGACAATTTCGTTTAGGGGACCAACAAAAATTTATAAATAAGATCAAAACAATTCTGTTGTTATTCGATGGAAATTTAAAATTTATCGCAAACGTTTAGAAGATTCCACGAGAGCGGCGTCAGGACGCCAATTTCATTATAAATCAACCGTAGAAATCGTTTATCAACAGCGATTATTTAATTTTATTTTTATTAATAAATAAAACAAAAGAAAGTTATTGCCAAAAATTCTTTTCAATTTCACGTGTTTGTTTTTGCTTTTGTTCCATCAAAACATATGTTAAGTATGTATTTCCTTTTGTAACAGATTAAATTGGTTTTAATCGTTTTTAAATTAAGTAAGCATAGGCTATGCTCCCCCCTTTGACTGCCTTTTTTGTTTCAAATAAAAAAAACATTCAATGAACCAGAAAATTAGCTATAAACTAGACAAACCTCAATTATCTAATCCATTTGGTTTTTAATTCTTTTAAAAAGCTTCTCTAAAATACGATACATACTTAATACATTACATGTTAGAGTATTTTACTATTTTTCTTTTTTTTGTAATTGTTTTCTTTAAATTGAAAGTACATTAATTAAAAGCCTTTAAAAAAAACTCATTAATGTGTATTAAAATTACTTAAAATCTATTTTAAAAAAACTCTTCAAATTTAATTAAATTGTATTAAAATAACGATTTTATAAGAAAAATTGCTTTTATTTCCCTTAAGCACGTTGTAAATATAACCGACTGTTATATTAACTGGAATTTGATTGAAGAAAACCTTTTATGTTCTTTAAATTCTGAGTTTCCATAGAGTTTTCCAAAACCAATGCTTTCTTTGGTAAGCCCCTAGCGAATTTGCTTAAATTCTCCAGACATTTGATTTGAAGCTTCTCTAGAAGTTGCCAAAACCATAAGATTCTTTAGTAAGCTTTTGGAATTTTTGTTGAGAATTTGTGGGTCTTCGGATTGATGATTTGCTTTTTCTCTTGAATTTATTTGAGAAGTCTTCTTTATTTCCTCAGATATTGGATTTTGAACTTCTCTAGAAGTTGCCAAAACCATAAGATTGTTTGGTAAACTTTTGGAATTTTCGGTGAGAATTTCTGAGTCTTCGGTTTGATGATTTGCTTTTGCTTTTTCCTTTGAATTTATTTGAGAAGTCTTCTTTATTTCTTCAGACATTTGATTTTGAGCTTTTCTAGAAGTTGCCAAAACAAAAGATTTCTTTTGTAAGTTTTTGGAAATTTCAGGCTTATTCTCCTGCAGCGTTGCTTTTAAATTTTCTCTTGAATTTGTCTTTATTTCTTCAGACATTTGAATTTGAGCTTTTCCAGAAGTTGCCAAAACTAAGTTTTTGGAAATGTGGAGGTTTTCCTCAATCCCTAAAGCTTTTATTACCATTTTCGAAATGTTGTTCTTGGATTTCTGCAACTTTTCTGTTGAAGTGTCCTTAAACTCTCCATGTGGCTGTAAATTTCCTTTCTTTCCTTGGCTATTAACTTCACTAGCAACAGCTGCTTGTATTAGATATACTCCCACGTTAATTAGGACAAACCAAATGTAAATTCTAGCCTTTATTTCAAGCATTTCAGCGTTATTTATTGATATTTTATTTAAGTTGTTGCATTTACAACTGTATTTGCTTAACTGATTAATGATTTCACTACATTTGTCGTTGTTACTTGACAACAAAGTCTTGTAATACTTTTACATACGGTTACGTATGGTAATTGTAATCGTATTTTTATTTTTTGGCGGCAGTTGTGCTGTTTTCAAACTCTGTTTTACGGGCCTAAATATTTAAATCTTTTGAATTTGTAGGAAAAATTCATAAAAAATTAAGTTTTGTGGCATTATATTCGGTTTTAAGATGAAAAATAATTTGTATCCTTTTAATACAATAACAACATAAAAGGAATGCTTTAAAATCAGGAGCTAAATTGGAATATAAAATGTAAACATATGAACACAATTATGCTGCACACGCCTAAGTACTTATTTACATTGTTTTTTCATGAAGTAGATGGTTTGCAAAAAATGTAATCGAAAGGAAACGAAAGCAATTGTTTTTACACGAATCTTGTGTTTGCACTCAGGCTCCCTATTTAGGCAAAAGCATCAAATTCACTGTATTTCCTAAGCAGCCGTATTATAACAACAGCATAAAGGAACCAAATTCTCTCTTTCTCAATCACGTACACATGCAAGCATTTGTGTTTACATTTTGATGGCATGTACTTTAACGAAGGAATATGGAAGCATTTGCTTACACTTTGAATTGGAATACGAATCATAATTACTTTCTTGTGTTGGTTTTTACAGTTAATTTTGCATACACTGTTGGTGTTACAATAACACAGCAATACGAAACCATTTGTTTACATTTGGGAATGGCATGAATATAAAAAAATTCTTTCTTTCTCTCTCTCAAGATGTTTTGAAATGTAAGATGCTTTTGTTATGTAAGATGCTACAATAACAGTGTATATACCACAGAGTGTGTGTAACATTTCAAGGAACATGAGTAGAAATTACTTTCTTCTCTTTTTTTAAAGGATAATCCACTGAAGGTTTTTGATGTTATAATAACAGTGTATGGTACCATACATATGCGTGTACTTAACAGTGCATGTTAATGCAAACACAATTGATTACATTTTGAGAGAAACAACAGAACATTTCTTGCTCTCTTTTAAGATTCTGATTTATGTTTACATTTCTGCCGTGCAATAACAGTTTATGTACTTAACAGTATGTAAAGCTAACAGTGGGTTATATTAACATTATATTTAAAGAAATAAAAGCAATTTTTCTTATAAAATCGTTATTTTAATGCAATTTAATTAAATTTTAAGAGTTTTTTAAAGAAGATTTTAAGTAATTTTAATATACATTAATGAGTTTTTTTAAGGCTTTTAATTAATGTACTTTCAATTGAAAGAAAATAATTACAAAAAAAGAAAAACAGTAAAATACACTAACATGTAATGATGTATTAAGTATCGTATTTCATAGAAGCTTTTTAAAAGAATTAAAAACCAAATGGATTAGATAATTGAGGTTTGTCTAGTTTATAGCTAATTTTCTGGTTCATTGAATGATTTTTTTATTTGAAAAAAAGGAGGCCAAAGGGGGAGCCAAGCTTATGCTTACTTAATTGAAAAACGATTAAAACCAATTTAATCTGTTACAAAAGGAAATCGTCAACATATGTTTTGATGGAACAAAACAAAAGCGTGAAGTTAACAATGACAAATTTTTTAACAAAAAAAAAATATTACAAAAATAAAAACATTAAACATAAATTAAAGACAAATACAAAAATCTAAGTGGGTGTGTAATAAATTTTTTTCACAGAATAATTTTTATTGTTTCTTCTAAATCATAAAACAAATGTTTTCAAAGATTATTGCCTATTTAAAACACAAATTCATTCATAAATTTGAAAATCAAGAAGAAAAAAATGAATAAGAAAACGAATCATTTGATGTTTCTGAAATAATTGCCTAAATCCCTTGGATTTTTTTTTTATTTTCAAATATTTTTTAATGATTGTTTTATCTTTTAAACTAAATGATTGGCCAGCTTTTAACATGTTTTCTCCAAAAAAAAAAAACAAAAACAGCAAAAATTATTGTGTTTCTTTAACTACGCCTTTTCAAACTTAGAAACAAAAAAAAAACACATTGAAAATTATAAACTTCCTGTGTTATTAAGCAAAGTGGCCATATGAATGAAATGATGGTTATTATAATTGGCTGCTATACGGGGTGTTATACGGATTTATTTGGTTGTTATCTTTTTAAGCTTTCAGAACGTATATGAGAAAAAACGGTAGAAACTTGAGCTACTTCACAAATATTTTTTTGTAAAGCAGGTAGATTTTGGTAAAAACACCTCATATATAGCAATTAATGTATTGAAAAGGTAAATCAATCTTCAAAAAGAATTTCTAAAACATACCTTTTCTAAAATTGATGTACCCTTTTCCAAAAAGGAAGCTGTAAATAAAAAGAAAACGAAAATATGAGAAAATATTTATTTTTCAACTTCGAAACTTAAATTTCAACAAAATAAAATCTCAAATAAATCACCAAAAATACTAATTAAATATAAATTTATAAAATTGAGAAAAAACGTAAGTGTTCTTAGGAATTTCGAAAATTCGAATATAATTTCGAAATTGTATTTTTGGCTTTTCGTAAGCAAAAAATGCATAAAATGACCAATCAAATGATATTAACCACATTAGTGGATTAAATTCAGCAGTTTTTTAAAACTTCGAAAATTCGAACTTAGTTTCGAAAAAATTTTAAAAGCCTTTAGGTTGTTCAATTAATTATAAAATTATAAACTACGTACATTTTATGAGAATTTAACGTTAAATTGAATATTTTCTTTATTTTTATTAAGGTCGAAAATTCGAAATTAATTTGGAAAAATTTTGTAGGCTTCGAAACTGAATTTTTGCCATAATATTGTAAGAATTTTATTTATTTTATGGAAATTTGAACACGAAATTACTATTTTTAACATTTTTTCTATTTTCGAAAATTCGAACTAAATTTCAAAAACTTTTTTCCAAGACCATTAAAACATAAATTCGTGTATAATATTTTTAAAGTCCTTAATTCTTTAAACAATTTTATGCAATTTAAAGATTTTCAAAATTTTTGTTAAATTCGAATTTAATTTCGAAATTTTTTTTAAAAGCTTTTAGTATGCAAACCTTTTTATAATCTGTTGTAATTTATATATTTTATGAAGATTTGAATATAATTTCTCAATTTACTGCACTTTTTGTTATGTTCGACAATTCGAACTTAATTTCGAAAATTTATTAAAAGGTATTGAAAGGTATTATCCATTACAAAATCTTGAAATACATACCTATATAAAAACTTTATGGTATTT
This sequence comes from Sarcophaga rosellei, assembly GCA_930367235.1. Lineage (NCBI taxonomy): Eukaryota > Metazoa > Arthropoda > Insecta > Diptera > Sarcophagidae > Sarcophaga > Sarcophaga rosellei. The sequence continues at coordinate 6,490,505 of OV884018.1, read as the reverse complement.
TATTAAAATTTATCAATATTTTTTACCACTTTTGTTAAGTTCGAAAATTCAAACTCAATTTCGAAATTCGAAAATAGTTTCGAAAATTTGTTTTAAATGCTTTTAAACGTAAAACAGAAAATTTTTTGTTGTTCCTAAATTTTTGGCAATTTCGAAAATTCGAATTTAGTTTCGAATATAAAAATTCTTTATAAAATTAAGATTTTACAGTTAAAAAAAAGTTGTTTTTAACAAAAATAGTTAAAAATAAAAAGTTTATGGTATTTTAACATTCTTCAGTTACTATGAATGAATTTTTTTTATTCATTCATTAAAGTTTGGCTTTTAAGAATCTTGTTTTGAACCATGATTTGACCGGCAAACAAAAATGTTTGAGATTTAAAGAACAACAAAAAACACATAATTAAACTATAGGCTGGCTTGTTAAAATAAATAAACGAAATTTTTGTTCGTAAAGTCGACATTAAACCCCTAATTTGTTCAAACCATTAAAAGCGAACTTTTTTGAAAGAAATCATTAAAAATTCCTTTTTCAAATAAATTATGAGAATTTGTTTATTTTTTCTATTTTTAGTGTTGGTTTCTTTAAACCATGTGTTAAATTTAATTTGTATTTTAATTTTTTTTAATTAAAATATTAAAAAACCAACAAAATACCTTTTCATGAAGTTTTCATGATAGCATGGCGTTTCAAAAAATGCCAACAAACCTCATCTGAGTCATACAAATCACACAGGAAAAAAGCCGGTTGTCTAACAACAGCAACAACAACAGTAAATTGTTTAATTGTATTTTTTTAATTATTTTTCGTACAATTATTTGTATATTTGACTGGCTATGATGGCATGCCTCTCGAACCTCTGGTTCCTTAATGAAAAATTTGGCGGCGTTGTTTTCTTTTTTTTTTTCCAAGTCATACTCACAGTGGGTAAAAATGCTTGATAATGATGTTCAAACACTTTTTAAATCGTACACACACATCATCATCATCATCGTTCATTACCCAAATCAAATTAAAACATCAACAAAAAAAAAAAAAAACGAAAGAAAAATGAAAAAAGGGTTAAAGGGTAGGTAGCCAAATGCCAAAAACAGCGGGTTACTGTTTAAAAATGTTTATAATTTAAGACTACAAAACAAGTTCAAACACAAGTTCAATTTATAAAAACTGTTTTCTATAATCTATAAAGAATAGGAGCGTGATAACAGAAGGCAATTTTGGTAGTTTGATGTGAAATAAATTACTCAAACTCTAGATTATGCATCAAATTCCAGTTTTAAATTCTTTATTCTTTACTGTAAATTATCTATATAGCTTGTAATTAAAAGAAGAATTTGAAAAAAAATTGGTTTCAAACTGCCCTTCAAACATTAGTATACAGATCAAACTTATGTCAAAAAATCTTGTTCAATGTTAAAATTAAATAATTTGTTCTCAATTATCCACATAAATTGCAGCTAAGCAAAAAATCGCAAAATTATTGTTCAGACTTTTCTTCAAAACTCAGTTCTTACATCAAACTCAAGTCAAACCATATTGTTCATCTTCGCATTTAAGGATTTTGTTTTCATTTTCCTACATAAATTGGAATGAAGCGCATAATTTTAAAAAATTGGTTTCAAACTTTCCTTAAAACTTCAATAAATGCATCAAACTCACATCAAACAATCTTGTTCAATATAAAAATTAAATAACTTGTTTTCAATTATCTGTATTTATTGCAAGTGAGCAACAGAATTTGAAAAATTCTGGAAATATTTTCATCAAACATTAGTTCATACATCAAATTCTAGTCAAACTATCTTGTTTAATATGAAAATTGAAAAGTAAATTTATAAGTATAAAATGCAAATAAGCGAAATGTTAAAAAAGCTCAAACTTTTCTTCAATCGTCAGCTTTGTTATCAAACTCAATGTCAAATCATCAAAATTATGCAAATTTGGTAGCGGTTCCCTTAGATTATATATAAATTTTAACTTAGCAAATAAATTTGTATAAATATTTTTCCCAAACGTCATTTCATGTATCAAACTAAGTTCAAAACATCAAATTTTTGTTGAAAATTAAGTTAATTCATTTAAATTATCTATAAGAACTGCAACTAAGATTTCAAGATGAAGATAATTACGTCAAAGTGCTCATAAAACTTTAGTTAATACATCAAACTCAACATTAAAATATCAAAATCCTGTTTAAACTTATAGCATTTAAGTTAAATTATCTGTATTATTTGTAACTAAGTACGTTTGTTAAAAGAATTACGTCAAATGTTGCTCAAATTTCAATTCCATGAAACTTTATTTCATCAAATCCATCAAACTATATTTCAAAATTGTAGAATTACTTGAAATTATTTATTTAAAATTCAATTAAGCAAATAAAATGATAAAAACATCTTTAAACTTCTATTCAAACTTCAAATCATACATCAAACTTTAGTTCAAACGGTCAAACATTAAGTTGAAATTGTAAAATTTGCTTAAGTTGTCTGCAGAAATTGAAAAATAAGCAATTTTTTCATTTTAAGTTGCATCAAATAATATCAAACCCATGGTTTGAAGGAAAAATTTTACCATTTTTTTGTGGAAATTATGAAATTTCAATATTTTCCATTTCAATTGAATGATAACAGCAAGTTTTAATTAAGTTTGTGCTAAGTTTGACCATTTTTTAAACCTGGAAATTGTGTTTTTCTATATTTGCTGTGTAGTGCATAACTATTTATAATTATCTCACTTAGTTTTATAGAATTTTATTCAGTTTTTTCATTTAAGCTTTCGCTTTAGAGACGTGTTTTGAAATTTAAATTGTTTAATTTAATTTTCTCATCATTTAAACGTATTTAGCATGAGTTATAAAACCAATTTGATGTGTTTGTTATTAATTGAATTGCCATATTCAAAATTAAATTAAAAAAAAAATACGTTGAGAAAAGTCACGTTTTTTTTTTTTTTTTGTTTTTGTTATCGAAAATCTTTAATAAACAAAATAGAAACGGCGGTAAGCCTTTTATTTCAAAAATTTTTGTTAAAATTTTCGTTTCAATTACTTTTTCTTTCCCCTTTGGGCGCAAAATGTGTACCACCCGTTGATGTTGTTAATAAAAAAAGATTTTTTTTTTTGCTTTTTTTTTTTTGGTAACATTTATGGCTTATTTGGCATTAATTTTGGCTTTTACACGCATTGTAAAATAAAGAGCAGAAAATTTAAATTCCCATAGAAATATTTGAACAAAATTCGTTTGACGATAAAGATCAGCCGTCCAAGTTAAAGACACTGTTGCTAATAAGAATTAAAAAAACGAGAAAAAAAATTCAAAAAGTCTTTCAAATTTAAACAAAAAATTAAAAAAGAATTAAATTTAATGAGAAAAATTTAGAAAATTACTTTCATAAATTAGCAGCACATTAAATATGCTGCAGTGAAAAATTCAATTTCCCTCTAAACGAACTTTTGAAACAACGCTGCTTTCAATGCAACCGTGTAAGTACTTTCAATTAAAAATTTAATCAAAACAATAATACAATTTCACCTTTGCTCTTTAACTGTTATGCTTATATATACTTTCTCTATTTAAATAACAACACAATTAAACTCTTTCTCCCTGTCTCTCTTACTTTCTCTGTAAACCGGCATTTATTTCCATTAAAAACTGATGCTTTATGTTAACTTAGGTTAGTTTAATGTAAATGGTGTTACCATTGCTGTTAATAGCATTAGATGTCATTGATTAAAAACACAACAAACACTTGTTGCTTGTTTTTATGTACGTAGAATACATGTAAACAAATTAGTTGTTGTAATAGCAACGCAATATTTCGCTTGGGGGTTCGTGTTTGCATTACAAATGCATGGAGACACAAACAAAATATAGGGAGAGAGAGAGAGAGAGAGAAACAGTGAAACTTGATGCATAGTCCTCTGTTAAAAATGGCTGCATTTCCATATTAACTGTAGAACAAGGTTATTATTTTTCTTACACGTGCACCTAAAGGGTCCGGCAAATAACTTTTTTTTTTCGAAAATGCTTTAAAAACAAAACTACTGAATATTTTCTCAAATTTCTTCTTTTATTTGAAAGTACAATCCTTCCGTTTAAGAATGGAAAATATTTTCATTCAAATGGCTGCCTCGGCTGGCCATGCAGTAGCCTACACGATTGGTCCAATTTTTAAGCACATTATCGATTGTGTGCAGCTGTATTTCACCAATGGCTTCACGAATATTGTCCTTTAAAGCGTCAATTGTCGCTGGCTTGTCGGCGTAACACTTATCTTTGACGGCACCCCACAAATAATAGTCCAACGGTGTCAAATCGCAGCTCCGAGGTGGCCAAACGACATCAGCTCTGCGGCTGATAATGTGATCTTCAAAAACAGGGCGCAAAATATCGAGTGTAGCTTCAGCTGTCTGGCACGTAGCGCCGTCCTGTTGAAACCAAATATTGCCAATATCCTCCTCTTGAGTTTTTGTGAACAAAAATTCGTTCAACATGGCCCGATAACGATCACCATTGACTGTAACGGCCAATCCTTGCTCATTTTCGAAGAAAGATGGCCCAATTATGCCTCTGGATCAAAATCCGCACCAAACAGTGACTCGTTTTGGGTGCGTCGGCTTTTCAATGTATGCGTGCGGGTTTTCTGTGACCCAAATGCGACAATTTTGCTTGTTTACATACCCGCCAAGATCAAAATGAGCTTCATCTGAAAAGATGAAGATTCATCTGAAAAGATGATTTTTTTTTGGCAAAATCGGTATCTTCTGTAAGTCGATCGCAGGCCCACTTAGCGAAGAGAAAACGCAATGGATGGTCAATATTCGTTCAGCGGAAGGATAAAACTAATTATCTGTCAAATCAGACATGAGCTAAGTGTTACCATTCACGAAATAAGCACTAGTTGAAAAAAAAATGTTAGATGGCGGACCCTTTATTTATTGTTTGCTTAAACTGCTTACAAAAGATCCTGTGAAATTGTAAACAGAGAGAGAGAGAGAGAGAGTTTAAACAAAAGAAATACAAAGAAAAAGTTCCAATTCGTTAACACTGCAACTGGATCTTTGTTGTGGAACGAAACGAGTAACACTCGGTCAAAGATTGCTTCGGCTGTTTAACCAAAGTTTTATTCAAAATTATAATCTCGCAACAGCAACAGCTGCAATAGTTCTAACTTGTTCATGTATAACTTAAAGCTCCCATTAGCCACACGTCCAGGAATTATATGTACGTTTGTTTTTAGCAGTTTTTATGAAGAACAATGCAGATGCTTACCGAAACTACATTATGTAATTCATAATTGGTCATTACAATCCTCCAGGATTACGAACTAGCTTCTCGCACCACTCATGTTGTGTATGTTAATTTTATATATGTATCTTACAAAATCTTTATTTATGGCTGTATGGTACATTGAGTCGATGCACAAGTCAGACAATGTCTGTAACTCTTACCTTCTCTTTAAATTTCTTATTAATCTTGCTAATTTCTTCCTTAGTAAGTCGATTAAGATGACAATAATAACCCCAATTAATGCTTGAAAAGTGGCCACGTTCCAATATGCTGTTTTGTAGTCAGTTTTAGGAGCTCTTCGATTATTAAACGATTCATATTCGTGAATGAAAAGCAAAACTTTCACCAAAATAAATGGATTGTTACATACGTAAGTGCATACATCATTGGTCATTATGACCTTGCAGTCAGGATTGCGACTTAGCTTCTCATATCACTCATGCTTCTTGTCTGGTAATTTTTTACGTGAGTGGCGGAACCTATAGTTTAAAGTCGATTCCGAACGACAAATGTTTGAGAAATTTTTTTTGTATTTAATCTCAGAGGTTTTCCCAAGAAGACCGTTGAGAGGAGTTAGAGAAAGAAATATTTTTTTATATTTTCGTTTTGATGCTTGATCTGGGGTTTGAACCGAGACCTCAAGTCCAATAAGCCAACACACTACCTACTAGACTAAGGCGACTTCGAAATTACATTACGGTTGGGTAATCGCTGTCATTGCTTTTCATATTCTTAAAACGAACGTACGTTCCGCGGACGTTTGACTAATCAGGGCTTAACGCTTCATGAAAAGTACACACAACTACAGAAACATTCAAACCTGTTTGAAAAATACTGTGTTACGGCAGGTATTCTATAGATTCCACATGCTAAACTTAACAGTCCATGTGTGTTATTGTACTTCTAACATACAACAATAAAATTCCTTACAGAAAATGTAAACAATAAGAAAGTAATGGAGAAAGAGAGTGTATTACAGATTACTCTGTAATCCATAGACACATAAAGGTCATCTTCAATGTTGAATTCAACTAACTGTCTGTCCATTAAAGGTGAAGAAAGCATTTAAACATGTTTACTCTCTCTTTATACACACATTCTACATGATAATGAACATACATACATACATACCTATGTAATGTTCTATCATATGAGTATTGTGTTTGTAAACTGCTCTTTAAAAATCCTTTCCAATTGTAAATAGTGGGAGAGTAAGAGAGAGAGAGAATGCTAGTATTAAAGAATGTGTGCTCGTTTGTTTTATTTTTTAATTTAACTCACCATTAAAGGTAATGATGTTTATGATAACACGCACACACATACACATACACAAGTAAGCTTATCATAGAAGCATGTTTTATTACATGACTCTTAACATTTTCAAAGAAATTGTATAAGAAATTTACCTGCTATATTTGTAATAGAAAATTAAAGATTGTTTGTTTGTTTATGCATGTGTGCGTGTTTTTATAAAAGGAAATGAAACTGCCTTTAAGATTTATTAAGACAGGAGTAGTCTGTCTAGTTTTTTCTTCATTACACACTCTTTTTTAAAGAATAAAAGCGAGCAAGAATGGAAACAAAATACATACAGCATCATTTAATAAAGAACATAAAATGTGTTGATATACTGTGTCTCTTACAGATAGAACTAGACAGGTAAAAAACACTAAGGACTTTATTAACGCTGTAGTTTATCTTCTTTTTAATAAGAAACAAACTTTTTATAGAGGAAAACATGAAAAAAGTCAATCTAAAGTTATAAATTGTATAAAAAGAATTAAAAAACTTTCGGTATAACAGAGAGATGGCAACCAGTAGTTGTATTTATATGACGGAATTCGTAATTATAGTGTTACATCCCCTTTGGGGTGGGGGCTGCCAATTCAAACTAGGCTAACAACCCATTGAACATTGAATTCGTCGTGGTCTAGTAGGTAGAGTGTTGGCTTATTAGACTTAAGACCTCGGTTCAAACCCCAGGTCAACATCTCCAACAAAACGATGAAATATATCTTCGGCGATTCGATTCCTAACAAAAATGCTGAGAGTAAATACAAACAAAAATTCTCAAAAATCTATCGTTCGGAGTCGACTTTAAACTGTAGGTTCCGCCGCTCGAGTATAAAATTAACACACAAAAAGTATAAGTGATATGAGAAGCTAGGTTGTAATCCTGACTGAAGGCTCATAATGACCCTTGCATGTATGCACTTACATACTATGTATGTAACAATCCATTTATTTTGGTGAAAGGTTTGCTTTACATTCACGAATATGAATCGTTTATTAATCGAAGAGCGCCTAAAACTGACTACAAAACAGCAGATTTGAATGTGGCCACTTTTCAAGCATTAGTTGGGGTTATTATTGTCATCTTAATCGACTTACTGAGGAAGAAATTAGCAAGATTAATAAGAAATTTAAAGAGAATATAGGAGCCACAGATGTCGTCTGACTTGTGCATCGATTAAATGTACTCTACAGCCAGCCATAAGTAAAGCTTTTGTAAGAGAAAATGTGGCAAATTTTTCGATTTCATGGTGTTTTAAAACTTTGGAATTAAATTAATGCTCATTATGACTGATTTTGCATTTGGATCAACACCTCCAGTTCACATAAAGTCCAACTAAGGCAAAAATTGAAGCCGTTTGGCTATTAGCAATGACAAAGATATGCTTGATTGGTTGCTATAGTAAGAGATTTTCAATGCAAATTTTTCTGAAAAAGTTTTCTTCAGCAATGAAATTGATTTCTTGTGAGGGTGGTTACGTTAACAACCAAATTGTCTAATATGAGGTTCGGAGGACTGGTGAGCCTTTGCATGCGGCAGAAGTAAAAATTTTGGTAAGCATTACGGTCTTGGGGTGTCATTAAGTTATATTAGTTCAAATTAAATTGCAAATCAAATTAAAATAACAAAACTATGTAGAAAAACAACATCAAATAAGTTCTCGAAGTTGTCAAAAAAATGTTCCTTTCGATACGATTTTCATTTCTTACTCGGTGATTACGTCAATAAGTAAAACTATTGCATATACAGCTTGTACAAAAACCGCTGGAAAAGCCATTTCATAAGGCACAAATAAATGTGTGGTGCACACAATTGCCTAGAGTTATCATTGGACAGTATTTTTTGAAATCACATTACATCAGATTATGTTACATATATATGTATAAACTCAACAAGAAATTGAAAATAAGTTCTCGAAGTTGTCGGAAGAAAAATTTTTTTAGTGATGGACTCAGACTCGGACTAGTCTGCACATTATTATCTGGAATTATCATTGAGCCGGAATTTTTTAAAAGCATATTACTTCAGATAAAATGAAAAAACTACATTGAAATACAACAACAAATCATAAGTAAGTTCTAGAAGTTGCCAAAAAATTTTTTTCGATATGATTACGTTAGGTTAGATTAGAGGAACGTCCTAGCTTCTCACACTACTCGTGTTGTGTGCGTTAATTTTATACATGAGTAGGGGTATCTACAGTTTAAAGACGACTCCGAACGACAGATTTTTGAGAAGCTTTTGATGGCAATTTTTACTCTCAGAGTTTTTGCCAGAAATCTGCTGAGAGGAAGTCGCCGAAGAAATATTTTCATATTTTCGTTTTGATGTCTGACCTGGGATTTGAACTCGGGCCTTTCGTCTAATAAGCCGACGGACTACCTACTAGACCACGGTGACTTCCAATTAAAAAACTACATTGAAGTACAACAACAAATCATGAGTAAGTTCTAGAAGTTGCCAAAAAATTAACTTTCTTTCGATATGATTACGTTATAAAAGCAAAATTGTTGCATATACAGCTCAGAGAACTTAGAAATTATTATGGAAACTTCTGATAGTCCTCCTCTCTCTCTCTCTTTGTCTCTCTTCCTGCAGTAATTGCGTTGTGTTTGAAAGGTCATTAACGTCTCTTATGAGCAGAATACAGACAACGCTGTACATATGTTATGATTATGATTTATCAGAGCTGGATGTTATTATTTGTTTTCCCCGAAACAAATTTGAAACGTAAACGACGAAAAGCAAATAAAACAAATTAAATACAAAAATTTTAAATAAATAACCAATTTTATCAGTTTAATAATAAACCGAAAATGTTACAAAAACAAATAGAACAACAAAATGAAAATTTTCAATAAAAATATTGACACTAAAATACAGATTAAAGAACATATGCTGTGATTTGATAGCTCATTCGTTTGTTTTTTTTTTGTTGTCAGATCTTTAGTTTAAAAATTGTGTGATTAATGAATCCAAACGTATACCTGTGGATAGGTTAGCATTTCTTTTAACAATTATTTCGGTTTTCTGTCTTCTTCTTCTTGTCCTTCTGCTTCTATTAAATCTTTAAGTTGCGTGTTCATTAACGCTTTTGTAAAACAGCAGACGAGACGAGAAAAAATTCAAACTTTGAATGAAATCTTAAACCCAGAAACGTGTGTCTTTAATTATGACCAAAAAAAATACACAAAAAAAAATTACTGGCTTATATTAAAAGTGTGGCCAACCAAATACTCTACAAATTATTAAAAATATAAAAAGCAACTCATAATTTAAAAAAAAAAAAACTTCAGAACTCTATTTGTTATAATTATTTTCTTTATATTTTCTCTTCAATTCTGTTTTTTTTCTTCTTAATATTTCACGTGTCTATATGAAGCACGATTGTATGTAGATGCTGATGACGGTGTTGAGTATTTACGGAAGTTTGAAATGTTTTTTTTGTGGTAGAGTGCTAAGTAGGACCACCAAGTGTTCAAATAATTCAAGTACATAGACCCTAAAAAAAATTAAAGTGTTATAGGTAGACTCCGTCTGACTCCCTGGGTATAATGTGTTAATTAAAGTTTAACAATAACATACAATATATATATATGTATGCATGTATGTATATAGAGAATATCAATATTAGAATAATAATAACAGAAAAAAGAAGGAATTTCTATGGTAAACAATTTTGTTTATGTTTTAAAAATGTATTAAAAAATCCATAAAAAACCCTAAAAAAATATCAAATTGTCCTCCCTAACAGTTTTCCAAGATGTTTAAAAAAACAACAAAACGTTTAAAAAAATTAATATTAAAAAAATTGGCAACGCGAAAAAAATCTCTAAGGACTTTACATTTACATCGGACATGCTTTTGAAGCAAAAGATTATAATTTTTAAGTAGAATCACAAAAAATAACAGTATTAAAATAACAATTTGGCAACGCGATTTAAATTTTTGGGTATTTGATGACTTCATAAACTTACTTTATAATATTTAATCATTAAAAACCGTTTTTTAAAACCAATTAAAAAAATAAATAAAATAAAGTTGGCAGCGCGATCATATTTTTTCCTTGTTGCAGTAGAAAAAAACAAATAATTGGCAACACAAAAAACTCATATTTCAAAATGATAAAACTTTTTGAACCTAAAAATAGTTTTTTTAACGTTTTTTTCTTATTACAAAAAAAAATTTAGAGCAATTGGCAATGCGACTTTTAAATTTTAATATTTTTTTTATTTTTCATAGCCACTCAACTCTGTAAAACTTGAATGTTTGCCTTATTAAAGAAGAAAATTTTAAATAATTGGCAATGCGATTTATTATTCTTTTAAATTGCAATATAATAAATATGATATTTTAAAATGTTATAAATTTCAATAAATCTAAAAACTAGTTTTTAAGTTTTGTTTCTTATTATAAAATGAAATTGTGAGCAATTGGCAATGCGGCTTTTAAATTTTAATGAAACTAAAAGGCAAAATGTACGTTTTTTATGATTTTCAGGTCTAAAAACAGTTTCCTTAATGGTTTTCTTAGTGCAGAAGAAAAGTTAGATAATTGGCAATGCGATATTTTCATTCTCTTAAACTACAATATTAGAAATATTATATTTTAAAATGTTATAAATGTTTAAGGCTAATAAAGAGTTTTTTATGTTTTTCTTATTACAGAATAATGCTTTAAACGATTGGCAATGCGATTTTTAAAAAATTTATGAAACTAGAAGATAAAGGGTATATCATTTTGATTTTTTTATTATCTTTTAAGGCTAAAAAGATTTAAGTTTAGATTTTTTTCTTATTACAAAGAAGAAATGTAGATAATTGGCAATGCGATTTTTTAATTTTCTTTCAAAAAGAAAAGAATTCTTTGCACAACATAATTTTATAAATTTTTTAAGCCTTAAGAAACAGTTTTTTTCTTATTACAAAAGAAAAATGTAAATAATTGGCTATGCGATTTTTTAAATTTTCTTTAAAAAAAACACAATTCTTTGCAAAACACAATTTTATAAATTTTTTAAGTCTTAAGAATTTTTTCTTATTATTAAAGAAAACTGTATATAATTGGCAATGCGATTTTTTAATTTTCTTTAAAAAAGAAAACAATTTTTCCAAAACACAATTTTATAAATTTTTTAAAACTTAAGAAATAGTTTTTTTCTTATTACAAAAGAAAAATGTAAATAATTGGCAATGCGATTTTTTAATTTTCTTTAAAAAAGACAGCAATTCATGGCAAAACACAATTTTATAAATTTTTTAAGACTTAAGAAACAGTTTTTTTTCTTATTCCAAAAGAAAAATATGAATAATTGGCAACGCGATTTTTTAAAATTAATATAGAAAAGAAAACAATTTTTCCAAAGCACAACTTTATGAATTTTTTAAGACTAAAGAAATATTATTTTCTTAATTTGTTTTATTAAAAATCTGGGAAAATGTTTAAAATTCCAATTTTTTTATAAAGATCTTTTAACCTTTCGAGTTTCTTGGTTAGTGGGTCAAACTCTATGTTTTTAGAGAATTTTTGCATCATATAAAAAATTTAATTTTGCGTATCTGTTAACATTTTATTGTTTTATGGCTCATAACTTGAGAGTTTAAATATTTTACCATATTGCAGGCTGCAATTTGTATGTATGTCTAACTGTATGCGTTTGTGGTGGTCTACTTTCCAGTAACGATACGATAACGTATCTTAATGTATTTAAATGAGTTGCTTTTTTCCCATTTTGTTTTTGTTTTTTTCGTTCGTTTGAGAAGAATGCATAGCTCTGAAATGCACTTGAATTTTCCCACTCGAGCGAAAACCAAACAATTGTTTTACTAAACTTCACCTAGATTTATAAAAAAAAAAAATTTTTTTTCTTCGCTTAATTATAGACACAGAAAATGTTTGGTTTTTCATTTTTAAACAAGTTTTTTTTTCTTGTTAAAGTTTATAATTTTGGTAAATAATTTTAACAAAAATTTCCTTATAAAACATAAAACATGAATTGTAAACAAATGTTTGAACGTGTTAATTTAATGAATGAAACTGACTAACTTTACGTTTTTAGAGACAAGAAAAATATTTCAAAAATGTGAAAAATTTGTTGTTTTTTTCTTAAAAGCATTACAAAGTCTATTAATAGTTTTAATTAAAAGAAAAAATTTGTTAAAATTCGAAAAATCCCATGAAAATTTCATTTAAATACCTTAAAAATGTTCTCAAACAATGTAAAAACAAACATGGCCACTCTAATAATTAAGGAAATATTGTCTCTGTGGTTAGCAATCATCCTCTCTGGTTTAACACACACACACACAACTCGAGCAAAACTTATTGAACGACAACAACAACAACAATGACAAAATAAAAATTAAACGAATGTAAAACTAGGACTCGTTAAACAACATTATTTGCTTTGTTGTTGTTTTTATTTTTATACTCTCTATTACTAATAAAGCAGTCATTCGTTTTTTTTATTTTTTTTTTTTTATTTTTTTTTATTTTGTGTGTGTGTATGTTTTTATTTTTACTCCCCAAAAATGGTGTGCAGACAATAACAACAACAACAATAACAACAACAAAATCAAAACCAGTGTTAAGAATGCAATTGAGATTTGCTTTAGTTTGTGTTGTTGCTGTTTAATCATTTGTAACGTCTTTTTTTTTGCTGTTGTTGTTGCTGTTTTTAGCCGTGCTCCCATTAATAACGAAGTAGTGGTTGTGCTTTTATTTTTATAACAACAAATCAAAAATAAAAAAAAAACAAACCGAGACGAGTTGTGTTACCGTTATTTTATAAGAGAGTATGTATGGCTGGTGTTCAGTAAGGCGGGTGAGAGCACTTACTATATACACATGCATACTCTGCATTACCATGTTTGCTAAACAAATGACTCACACTAGTAGCGATTTTTTTTTAAAAATGTGTGAATAATACAAAGCATTTTATACACACTAGCTTCGAAATGTAATTTAATATGGGTGTTTTTTTAAGGAATTTCAAGAATGTTTGAATTTTTTGAATGATTTAAAGGCAATTTTATTAAGAAATTAAAACATTTTAAAGGTTAGGAATGTTAAAGAAAATAAGGTACACAAGTTTCGCAATACAATTTCAAAAATTTGTGACGCCTGCAGTAATATTTTAAAGCACACATCCAGCGCATCTGGTAGATTTTCAAAGGTATAGAAACAGGGTATTTAGGAAGACTGTTATCTGGCGAAGTCGCCGTGGTCTAGTCGGTAGTGTGTTGGCTTATTAGACCAAAGGCCCGAGTTCGAATCCCAGGTCAGACATCAAAACGAAATATGAAAAAAAAAATATTTCTTCGGCGACTTCCTCTCAGCAGATTTCTGGCAAAAACTCTGAGAGTAAATAAAATTGCCATAAAAAAGTTTCTCAAAAATCTTTCGTTCGGAGTCGACGTTAAACTGTAGGTCCCGCCACTCATGTATAAAATTAACGCACAAAACATGTGTGGTGTTGAGAAGCTAGGTCGTAATCCTGACTGAAAGGTTGTAATGGACAATTATGTATTATGTATGTATGTATGTTATCTGGCGAAAGTCGCTCTAAATCGCTTTCTTAGAGACTTCTGTATTGCTTCGCAAGGTTCTGGTATCGCGCTGTTACCAAAAACTCTCCGAAGACTATGTGTCACTGTCTTCTGAGGACTCCAATACGTTCTCTTTCGAGACCTACAATACCTCTCTCTTTAGAAGGCTCCTGTACAGCTGTCTTCATAAGACTCCCGGACTACTGCCTTATAAATTCTCAATTTTCAGAAACTTCTAGTGCCGCTCCCCTCAAAACACTCCAATATCATTCTCTTTAGAAGATTCCAGTAACGCTTTCTAAATAAGACATGTTTTCCACTGTATTCTTCAAAAGAATAGAATTTTTGTAATCTGAATTCTCAATTTTCAGAATAATCCAATACCGGTCTCCTAACAAGACTTAAATATTGTTCTCTTCAGGACAATCCAGAATCCAAGAACGCTGACTTCAGCAGATGCCAGTAGAATTCTTTTCAAAAGTCCCCAGAAATGATTTCTTGAGAAGATTCCAGTGCTGCTCTCGTGAGAAGGTTCAAACATAGTTGTCTTCATAAGAATTCAATACGTCTACCTTTAGGAATTGCTAGCACTGCTCTCTTTATATGTTCTCAGAATTGATGTTTTCAGAAGGCTCTAGTATCGGAACTCCGTATTAAGCATGTGGTGCTGTTTTTCTCTAATGTTATGAAATTTGTCTAATAACAACGCAATTTTCTAAAATGCTATGCGGTTTTAGGCAATCCAGTTAGGGTTTTCACAATGCGATTGGGTTTTCCACACGTACGGCTTACTGTGGTGCGGTTTTTTAAACGCGATATGTTGCGGATTTTCCACAATTTTCACGGTGTAGCATGGTTTCCCACATGCTTAATTTTTCGAAATGCTAAGAACAGATTCTAGGCATATTGTAATCGAATGTTGCGAATGCTACTTTCTTTGAGATTGTGATCACGCAGCTATCGATCAAAGCCTTGCTGATTGAAAGTTTTTAATAGGGTGTTAGACATTTTTTAGTTGAACACTTAATTAAAATCAAACATGAATCATTTTTAAAGTTTGTTTTTTTTTATTTTTTCTTTAAATACTTTCAATTTTTGTGAGAGTTATGTTGCCTGTCAACTCTGACTGTGTCAAAAGTGCATTGGCCAGTGAATGCGTTGTTTAGGGTGTTTTTTCTTCCAATTTATTTGTTTAATTTGTTGTTGTTCATTTTTTTTAATGTTTTTTAAAGTCCGCTTTTGGCAAATAAAATTTGAAAGTTGTTAATCATAAGCACTTAAAAGGATTCTTTCAAATACTTGAACAATTTATTTTTTATTTATTTTTTTGCTTTTAAAACCAAAGAAACAATTACAGAAAATTGCAAATAATTAATAAAACAAAACAAATAATAAACAAGACAATTAATTAAATGAAATTGCTTATAGTTATGTATTAAATTTAAAATTTTTATAATTTTTTTTTTATTTTTTTTTTTTTTTTTAAATCATTTTCTTTTTTTAATTTGGTTTTAATAATTACCTTTTAAATTATTTTTTTTCCAGTAATTTGTAGATTATTTTCTTTTATTTAGCATTTTCTTTTATTTAGTATTTATTTTATTTATTTCATTAATTTATTTTATTTTTAAATTAAATTTTAAACAAAATTTATACAATATTAAATTCTTTTTTTTTTTTTGTTTGTTTTTTATTTATTTGTTGTATTTTAATTACTTTGTCAAGTTTTTAATTTTTAATTAAAAATTTAAAATTAATTTTTTTTAAATTTATTTCGTTTTAATTTTAAAAAACTCTTTTATTTAGTTGTGTATTTTCAAATAATTTAGCTGGAATTTATAAATTAAAATTAAGTTTTTAATAAATTTATTATTCTGGATTTCTGTGATACACCGAATATGGCAATTTATAATAGAGCAGTCAGGCTAGGTTCGGATAAACTCTTCGATGGATAAGCTATTTTCAAGGGCGGATCAAAACTGAAGGAGGTCAGAGATCTCTATTCATGGGACATATGCCAGGAATTCATATAGACTGCTGGAGGAATATAGTGTTCTTTACGTAGCACTTTTAGTGCCTATTAAGGCCACGGAACTTATCAGAAAAACATGCCATAAAAGTACAAGAGTTGAAATTTATGTAGACAATCTGGCAGCACGAAAGGCTTTGAGAGCACATACGTTTGTAGGCCTTCTGTCAGATTATCAGATTAGATTAAGATGTTATTTGCAATATCAGACTCAGTTTTAGAGGCCACAACGCAACAGAAGTTGGTGAGACAACTCATGGGTGTCTTTTTTGGAGCTGTTGAGGAAAATTTTGATTCTATTAAATAGTGAATGGGAATATAGAATCAAATCTCAATACCTTATGAACGAAACTTATGCTAAACATGCATAGGAGTACTAACGAGGCATGGCCCCTTTAGGCATGGAGTAAACAGATGGCATAGGGATATTTCTGATTTATGTAGGCTATATGAAGGAGCCGTAGTCTACTAGGTAGTGTATGGTTTATTAGACGTAAAGCCTGGGTTCAAACCCCAGGTCAGACACAAAACGAAAATTCCTCTCAGTAGATTTCTGGCAAAAACTCTGAGAGTAAATAAACCTGCCATGAAAAAGTTTCTCAAAAATCTGTCATTCGGAGTCGAAGTTAAACTGTAGTTCCTGCCACTCGCGTATAAAATAAACACACACAACATGAGTAACGTGAGAAGCTAGGCCGTAATCCTGACTGAAGGCTTGTAATGGCCAATTATGTATGTACCTATATGAAGGAGCAGAACAAATTGTGAATAATTTCTTTTGTCACTATCCTTGTCCTTGTGAAGCTGATGGACTGCAAACTTGAGGATCTAATAGGGGATTTCCCCGTGAGAAATGCTATTGTGCGATGGATAGCCATGTGATTTAAGGAAATCGAATATCAACAGAGTCTAATAATATTGCACGTACTCTCCTGCCAGTAGGATTTATCCTCCTTTATAAAAAGAGCAAATAATATCCAAGTTAACTGTGACAATCGGAATACCGTTGTCCTCTAACATGTCAGAGATTATGATCTCCTTATACTATATTCACACATGCACTCTTATTGCGTAAATTGCAATAAACGCCATTATTGAGGTCAATATTTCATATAAAATTTCAATTAATTATTGTGCAATAAATACGCAAATTGTTATAATATTGATTAAAACTTAAAATACAACACTGTCATAAGTACATTTAGTGAGCATATTATAGTTTTCTGAACACTTTCTGTTGATATTTGACAACTTAAACAGCAACTTAACAACGACAAAAATATACAATGTTGTTGAAAAACCAGCTGCTTTGTTTACCAGCTGTCATATGAATATTGCTTATATTATATCTGAACACTTAAAATATTGTAATCAAATAAGCGAATATTGACTCAATAAAAGTACATGTCTCAACATAGTATTAACGGCCATGGATAACTCGTCAGTATTGCAATTTCTGCTATGTTCCGCAACCCATATAAGAGTTATGTTTGAATCATCGGAAAGTTCCCTGAATAACCCATGATACTCATGGACAGGAACGGGCGTTGAAACTATATTCATTAGGGACTGAAACACTCCCTGGCAGGGCAAGTAAATCAAGAGATTTTTAGAAAGTATCCCGCCTCTGCTTGAAAAACACTACAGTGTTGAGGTAGAATATAAAAAACTTTTATATCAGAACCTTTATAATATAGTCCAACGAGTCGCTGGCAATTGCCTACACTCACGAGCTTTTGTTAGAAGACTGCTGAGAGAGTTTTCATTAAAAATGTTCTGCCATTTTCCATTCAAAACTATTTTTATTATAAGAATTTTCAACAATTTTACAAAATTTATGCTTTATTTCATTTGTTTTATGCCTCAATTACAATTTTTCTTTCATTCGTGCTCTAAAAATTTTATTTTTTTTCAACTTTGAGGCTTATTTTCACATATTTTAAACATTTTATCTTCATAATTCACTAACAATTTTCTTTGAGTGTATTTAAGAATATTTTTTTACTGCCATAAGATTTACAGTGTTTTCTTCTCTTCACCTTCTTTTCAATGATGGCCGCTGCTGCTGCTGCTGCTAGGTATCCTTTTAACAAAACACTAGGTTTTCTTTTATTATTTAAACCCGGCTTTTATTTTTTGTTTACCTTCGCTTGTACATATTACTTGTTGTTGTTTTTGTTTTCAATTTCAAAAAGAATTTTCTTTTTAAACAAAAATTTTTTCTTTAATTTTTCAATTTTTCTTTCTTTTTTCGTACACTTTATTTTTTTTTTCTGACTGCTTCTAACGCACTTCCGTTATACTATGTATTGTTTTTGCCTTAAAGATTTATTTTTAAAGGAATTAGCACAACACTAACAACAATAACAAAAATATAAAAAAAAACAATTTTTATGTTGTGCTTTTCTTCTTTTACATTACAAAACAAAAACAATAACTCTGTTATACAAAGAGTAAGTGAGCGTATGAGTTGTTGTGAGTATATGAACAACCGACCGTTAATTTGTACGTGTTTATTGTTAAACAGCACGTTAAAAACTGATCATTATTTCTCTTTTTTCATACAACAAAACATACACAAGCAACAACAACAATAATAACAACAATAACAACAATAACAAAAATAAAAACATAAAGAAATGAAAAATTAAAATCAAACAAACAAAATCAGGTCCTCCTTAATAAATACAAATATGTATGCATGTATGTATGTACGTCCACATGGTTGTTGTATTTAGTTTTTTAGTTTACCAAGATGTTGTTCGTGATGATGAAGATGATTATGATGTTAGTAGTGGTTATAATGATGCATGCATGCTTGGCTCTCTAGTCTCTGTAATGTTCTGCTCTCTGTTGTCTTCAAAAAAAAAAAACAAAGAGTATCCGTGTGTATGTGTGTAAATGTGTGCCTAAAAGGCCTAAACATCTTAAATTCCAAATATTTCATTCATTTTTTCTTTAAAATGCTGTCACTTGCTCTCTAGATCTCTCTCTCTCTCTCCCTCTCTTTGTGTTTATTTCTTAATACTCTCTGTTAAAGCAAAGAATTCTCTGCTTTAGTTTGTATGTTTTTAATTTTTATTAACCGTTTGCCTGCTTATATACTAGAGAGTTTTGTTTTTATTATTGTTGTTTTAATTCTTTTTTTTTGTCGTTCTTTGTTATTGATCTTATTCTTAAAATATCTTCTACATCGTCTTCTTTTTCATAATGTTGTTGTTGTTGCCAGTTTTGTTACTTGTTTTGGGTTTTATGCTTTTTGTCGTTGTTTGTTGTTGTTGTTCTTTTTGCTGTTAAAGTTTTGAATGCATTTTATTGCTTCCGTGTTGCCAGATTAAGGGATTTTGTACTAGAAAATGGGAATTTTTTGTGGGATAAGATATTTTTATTGACAGTTGACACATATTTGGGAACTTTTAAAATTCTTATGGTGTTTTCTTTTCTACAAAGAAAATGTCACCCTCTTACAAGGTGCATTAAAAAAATTGCTGACCAACCCTGTTATAATGTAATTTTTATTTGAGATGAACATAACACAAATATGAAAAAAGGGTATGCCCGTGCCCTTAAAAATATGTTTAATTTTTTGATTTGTTTTCAATAAAATATGTAAACAAAAAAAAGGTGTTGCCAGATCGCTAATTTTTCGATATCATTTTTTTAGAGCTTTTTTTTATAACCAAATAAAATTTTTTTAACACAGTTTTAACACTGAATGCAATTTTTTATATTACTGACCATGTAGCTTTAATAATGTAATGTTCTCTTAAGGTTACCCCACAAAACAATGAAAAAATTAACTTCAAAATTGGATAACGATACTAGGCGACTTTTTTTAAATTTCATCTGGTAGCCCTATAAATAAACAAAAGTCATTTGCTTTACAGGGCATTATCAGCACTCTCGATTTATACAGGGCGCAAAATGCAATGCCCTCCACCATTTTCAAGTGCGAATTCTTTTGAAAAAAACATACCACCCTTTTAGAGGGGGAAACATTTTTAAGAAACAAACACAAAATTACATTTTTTTAAATAAAGTGCACATTTTTTGGTAGAAAAGAAAACACCATTAGATTTTTCATTATTTCCTATCATAATTCTGGTAGAGGCTGTAATATTGAATTTGAACTGTTTCAAGTGAAGAATCTTTAGAGAACACTTACTTAATTGACGTTTGTAAATCTTTCAGTCAGGTTTACAACCTAGCTTCTTATATCATCCATAATGTGTGTGTTAAAATTACGCATGAGTAGAGCGAACATGGATAGTTCTAAGCATCGATACAGCAGCCTTGAGGTTAGGTTAGTGTGGTAGCTTTCATACTCAAAAGCTCACTTGAGCACGTATAGTGTTCCCTGAACATAGGAGGGAGAAGTCGGTCAGCGCAAGGTCTGCTATATCCTTGACATCAATGGACGATAGCTCCGTCAAGCTGACAACCTATATCGGCACCTCGCAAGAGATGGTCATCTTCCTCAGCGGATCTGCACCCACGGCAGAAGTCGTTAAATGGAAGCCGCATTCTCTCCGCGTGTCTACCCATAACGCAGTGACCTGTAAGCATGGCCACTGTGATTGAGATTATGCCACGACCAAGTCCAAGTAACTGGTTGATACGCCTTCTATCTATCATGGGCCAGGTGAGTCTAGCGGTAGAGCAGGACTCCTCGTTGATCCAGGATAGGTTGGCGTCTCGATAAGATTTCCGCGTAATGGCCATTTTGAACGAGGTAAGTGGCATTCCAAAGCTGATTGAATAGGATTCCGAAAGTAGTGCGCCAGCTCATCGGCCCTGCAGTTTCCCGGAATGTCACAGTGTCCAGGGAAGCAGACAAGTGTAACACTGAAGCGCCCAGAAAGAAGGTTGAGGCAATGGCCTTGAGAGTATTCAAGAGATAACTGCTACGAAAGATCTTCAGTCAAGTGCGAGTTAGTGATGATGTTCATATTGGATGACATGGACAGCTTGCAGCACATTAACAATCAGCGGCTACCTTTTGTAGCAAATTAACATTCAGTGGCTGCTTTGGCATGGACATGCTGTTCGGATGGAAGAGAAAATTCCTCAGAGAAGGGCATTTCACGTAATGGTTAGCGGTAGTTTTTGTAGAAAAAGACCTTAAATGCATAGAAAGGACCAGACTGAGGAAGCCTTGTCATCTAAGGGTGTGACCAACTAGCGAAATCACGCAAAGTGCAGAGACGCCTGGAAATTTCTATTGAAACAGATCAAAATCCAGTAATTGGGCTGTTAATGCTCATATGTTAAGTAATTAAATAAGTGGTAATACGAACGAAAGATTCTGATTCGGATTAAGTCTAAGCTGTGTTAAGAGTGCCCTGTCAAAAGACCGGCTATAATCTCAGGTTATTTCTGGACAATCCGATGCCTTGCTCAGAACTGCTCCTACTATAATTTCCCAACAAAAGTTTTGATTGTCTCAAAACCATTTGATTTGAAGAGAAAGTTTGCCTCTGTTTATTTTTAATTTTGATGAGTATACCTTTCCAAAAATTCATTCCCATTTCGCAGAAAGATTCTTATACCTGCGGTGTAGAAGCTCCTCCCCTCCTCGCAAGCTTCTCTGGTTGCTTATAAGCCAACCAGCAGAGAATAACGCTGTTGTTACTACATAGCCTATTCAGTTTCGCTAGACAGTCTCATACTATCTTTGATTTACGCTCATATAAGCCGACTACTCAAATAATGGCTTAACTGTCAGATAGCATTGCTATATCTTGTGTTTTTTACTTCCTATTCAAGTTGAATTGATCACATCTTTCGATGGCATAGACTCCAGCTGGGAAGATATCCGCAAGTTTCTCCATGGGAACGAAATATTTCATTCTCGAACGGAAAATATCCGTTCTTGACTCAACTGTATATCACAAAATGGTCCATTTTTTAAAAGAGTATGTAGTTTCCAGATTACTCCATTCATTTGTGGTACTACTACTCCTATTGAGAAATATTTCCAACCTCGCTCAAGCGTCTGTTAAGGACGTAGTTTGATTGAAAAAATTTTATTTAAAAAAATATCGATTTTGCTCGATTTTCAATATTGAATTTGTTCAAAAAGCCACAAAATGGATCTGGCAGGCCTGGAGGTTATTGTTTTGCATACACAAGAAATACACAAGAGAGAGAGAGTAACAGTTGGAGTGAATAAATGAGTGTCGATTTCTTATTGTTGTTCTTAAGCATTATTGCTCCTTGGCTAAGCATGCTTGAAGTGCATGTGTGTGTATGGATTATTATTATTATTGTTTTGTTATGTTTTCTCAGAGATGCACTGTTAGTTAACTGAGTGCCTTAAATTAAATGCTTTAATGGTGTTGCCAGATGTTAGTAAATTTGAATTTAAGGAAATTCGAGAATTAAAAGGAATTTTTAAAATTGATTTCAAACGGATATTAAACAAGTTTAATTAAAAATTATTAAAACCTTCGAATTTTTAAAAGGAAAAATTACTACGACAACGACACAAAGATTTTCCTTTTATAAGAAACCTTCTGGCACCCTGAGCGGTATGGAAATTCCCCTCCTTATAGTTGGCTCTTTGGTCGAACACTCTCACTCCCATCCCATTACCTATCTTTGCTCCCTCTTACTAACAATCCCTTCCCAAAATCATAGTCTACTAATTCTGTGCTCGTCCCGCTTCCCATTATTCTTATCAGAATTTATATAGCTCTGGTCTTTACTAAATTTAAATTTAGGATTAAATTAAAGATTTTGAGAGGCTTTTTGCTACGCCCTTATATAAATTTATTTTATTTCCCTTCCTTTTCATTATATAAATCCTATTTTTAATTAAAAATTCTTTACCTTGTTTATAAATTCGAAACCATAGGGGAAACCCTAAGAATACAGCACTTGAAACTATGCTACACTATTTTTAACATGCAATTTCGTTTCATGTTTACTATTGCGAGAGCTTGTTGTAACGGTTGATGAAGAATTTTAATTAGTCCCCCCAAAGTAGGCACTGGAATACTTTTGTTACTTTACGTTGATAAAAACAATGCTGCCAGACTTTAATAGTGGTTTAATAAACCTTTAACCTTGTATACATATTGGATAAGAAAGGCGTATATATGTGGAATCTTTTCAGAACAATTGAAGCAAAGCTAGACCCTTGAACTACCAGATTATTGTAGTACTTTACAGGCTAAAATAATGACTATTAAAATGCCCGCCATGCGAATTCGGTCATCAGGGTTTATCATATGGTGATATAAGCTTGTCTACTGACAGTAAAGCGGTGGTTACTGCTACCAAGGACGTCGGTAGTCTGTGGAGTAGATAGCGGGACATTTGATGGTTACCCTTATTTGGATTCCCGGACAATGGGACATCGAAGGCAGCAACAAGATCGATGTACTTGCTAAGGCTGGCACCACAAAAAATTAAAATGAATTACTAGATGAGATAGGCGCTCCTCTACAGAGGGGCAAACATATTGTCTCACAAAACCCCAATTCATTGGCAAAGGTAAGATGGGTTAATGAATCCACATACGAGACAGATCTGGTCCTATGTGGTGTGTATTGAAACTATCAAGATTCCATCTAAGGAACCTTATGGCAGTGATAACAGGAAACAGGTCTATGGGTGTTGACACCAGGGGCCTGGGGTTACCTCTAAATGACTTCTGTAGTAGCTGCAGGGATCAGGAAGAAGTGGGGACACTAAGAACATTTTTTGTCTGTCATTGTTCGGTGCTTGGGAACCTGAGAAGTAGAATTCTTGAACACCCTTAAGGTGATTTGAAAAAAATCCACACTTTCATAAGAGTCTCGAGAAGATTATGATATACCAACCAGAAGCTATTAAAGTCTAGTAGGTAATGTGTCGGCTAGTTGGTAATGTGTTGGCTTATTAGACGTGAGGCCACGGTTCAAACCCCAAGTCGGACATCTCCAACAAAACGAAATAAAGAAATATAATATTTCTTCGGCGACTTCCTCTCAGCAGATTTCTGGCAAAAACTCGGAGAGTAAATAAAAAAAAGCCATGAAAACTTCCTCAAAAATTTGTCATTCGCAGTCGACTTTAAACTGTCGGTCCCGCCACTCATGTATAAAATTCATACACACAACATAAGTGGTGTGAGAAGTTGGGTTGTAATCCTGATTGAAGGGTTGTAATGGTCAATTATGTATGTACATATGTATATATGTAACCAGAAGCTATTACATATTACATGTTGGACTGCGTAATATCGGTGTTACAAGGGGGACCTTACAGGACCCAAGTAAGCCGTGCTCGGTGAGACTACTGCCAGTTTAACATGACCTAAGGTACAAACACTTTAATAGAACAAATTTCCCAGGGGAGTTTTTTTATGAAATTTTTCTTTTGAATCCCATAAATGGATAACCCTTTACCTTGTTCCTTTAATGCCTTGTGGTGGCAAATAAAACTCTGTTCTTGTAATATTTAGAAAACAATTTTTCATATATATTTTTTTTTTTTTTTTTTTTTTCAAATAATTTTTTTCCTTATTTTTTTTTTTTTTTTGATAAATTATTTATAGAGTGTTGTTGTTGTGGTTTTGTTAATAATTTACAATATTTATTTTTTCTTGTTTTTTAAACTATTTTTTAGCATAAGTTTGGTTTGGTTTGGTTTTTTCTCGTAAAGCCTTAATAAAAAGAGCCTCTTATAATTTTTTTTTTTTTTTTTGTAAAGGATTAGGTTAGGTTTAAAGCTTAAAAAGCTTTATTTTCTTTTATAAGTAAATAAATTAACAACAGAATATTGTTGTTGATGTTGTTGCTGTTCTGTTTGTGTTTAATTACAATGTGTAGGTAGGTGTATGTATATAAATAACAAGATTAAGGGGTTGTAGGATTTTTTTCTTTTGATTTCATTACGAAGCTTTAAAGCTTTTTATTTTTTACTTTTTAGAACAAAAATATACATATATTTAAATGGGGAAAAACAAAAAGCTTTTTGTGATATATTTTCAGTTTAGAAAAAGTTTCTGTTTTTTTTTATTACCGTTATTTTAGTACAATGTTTGTTGTTGTTGTTTTTTTAATGTTATTTTTTAATGATTTTTGGTTCTTTGTTGTTCAGCAGATGTAAAGTTTTTTTTATTAGTTTTATTTTTTAGTAAAGAGTATTGTTTAGAAGTTGAGTGTTATTGATTATAATTTTTTTTGTTTGTTAAGTTTTGTTGTTGTTCTTGTTTTTAATAAATTTGTAGTTTGTTTTGCTGTGTATAATTATTATAATTATTGTTTGTTTATTTTATATTAGTTTAAAAATGTATTTTTTTTCAATATTTTTTCCATATTTGTGTTTTTAATTTCTTGTAGCATATAAAAGCTTTATTTATTATTTTTTATTTTAAATTTGTTTCATATTTTTTTTTTTTTTTTGGTTAAAAGACAGTTAACTTTAATTTTTGTTGTGTTTTTTTTTCATGAGCTTTTCAAGCAGTTTGTTTAGGCGTGTTGTTTTGTTTTTTTAAATTTTTTTAAATATTCCTTATTATTTATTTAATTTAATTTAAATAGTATATACAATAATTCAAATTAATTTTTTGTTGTTTGCCTAAGTTATTAACAATTCCTAAACTTGTGTTAATTATGTAATATTTTTTAATGTTAAATTATATTTTAAATTATTTCTTCCCAAAAAAAAACAATTCGTTTTATTAATTGCACTAATTAGTTTTTATAATTCTGTTTTATTATTTTATTTAATAATAATTAAGTTTATCAGTAAGTTGGTTTAAGGCTTTCTTGTGAAATTGTTTTTATTTTTTTTTATAATTAATTTTTCTTTATTTTTTTTAAATATTTTTTTTTATAAAATTTTGCCATTTTTTTGGAGTAATTAATTAATAAATTAAATGCAAATTAATTGTTACTTTTATATAAATATGAGTTAAATGTGTATTAAAATATCCATTTAAATTTGTTTTTTGTTTAATAACAAACATTTTCGAAAATTCGAAATTAATTTCGAATTATTAAAATTTAAAAAAAATTTTGTTTTATTCTAAGCAAATTGTAATGCTCTCTTAATTTGATTAAAATTTTATAGATTTAATTGATGTTCGAAAATTCGAACATAATTTCGAGTATTCGAAATAGCTAAAATTCAATTATATTAAAACAAAACTACAAAATATTAAAAATACCAATAATTTTTAATAAAATTACATTAATTTTTAAGGTTTTGAATAATGTTCGAAAATTCGAATTTAATTTCGAATATACAAAATAGTTACAAATTCAATCACTTTAAAAGAAAACAGCTAAATTTTAACAATATTAATCAGTACAAATCAAATGTAAGTCAATTTTAAGGTTTTAAATAATGTTCGAAAATTCGTACACAATTTCGAATATCCGAAATAGCAACAAATTCAATTATATTGAAATAAAACTACAAAATATTAACAATAACAATTATTTTTAATAAAATTTGGTTAATTTTTAAGGTTTTGAATGATGTTCGAAAATTCGAACTTAATTCCGAATATACAAAATAGTTAGAAATTCAATAACATTAAAAGAAAACAGCTAAATTTTAATAATGTTCATCATTTCAAATAAAATGTCATTCAATTTTAATGTTCGAAAATTCGAAATTAATTTCGAATTTGGTTTTAAGTTAACAATTGATAAATTTTGTTTAAAAAACTATTTTTATAGCTTTTAAATACATTTTTTTGTAAATAACTTTAAGCATTTTAAGTTTTTAGAAATTTCGAAAATTCGAACATAAGTTCGAAAATTTTTATTTATTTAAAAAGAATCATATTTTGTAGTATTCTGTTCAATTGTATTAGTGTTTAAGCTTTAAAGTAAAATTTTGGTATTTAAAGCTTAGTTTTATAGAAACATAAAACTTTAGGGGAAATTTTAAATTTTTTTAAATAAATTTTCAAAAATGGATATTTTATTTCTTATAAAGTTGTGAGTTTTTAGCCTTTTTTTGTTTATATAAGTTTACAATATATGTATTATATTTACATAATTATTTTTTATTTAAAATTGCATAAAATTTTTTACAAAATTATTTTAAATTCATTTTATTAGCATTTAATTATTGTGTCTCATAAATTAATTGTAATTTATTTAATACCGTATATTCATTGCTCGCTTTTATTTGTTAATAATTTATTTAAAAAAATAAAAATAATTTCTAATTAAACTTCAGATTGAAATTAAGCTGTCGAGTGAGGCACAGTGAAACATTGAAAAATAATTCTAAATTTGACTTTAACCCTTAAATAATGGCTATAAAAATTGCTTTCCTAGATTGAATATGCTGTTAAACAGCTTTGAAATTGATTTTAATATCGAAAATTCGAACATAATTTCGAATTGTTTTACTTTCTGAAAAATTATAAGATTTTAAACTTTTTTTAATTTCAAATGCCTTTCTAAATTTGTTTTATATTTTTAAATGATTTTTAACGAATTTTTTAAATGTTAGAAATTTTCGAACATAATTTCGAATTGTCGTTAAGGTATATAAACTCTTGAAATTTTTAAATATTTTAATTATTAATCAATTAAAAGACTGTAATTTTTAAAAAGAAGGTTTTTGGATACATTTTTCTTAAGTTCGAAAATTCGAACTTAACTTCGGCATGTTTTACTTTACGAAAAATTATAAGGATTTATACTTTTTGAATTTTAAATGTCTTTATAAAGTCTTTTTCATATTTGATTTTTGAAGAATTTTTTATATTCGAAATTTTCGAACTTAATTTCGAATTGTTTTCATACCTTAAAACATGTGAAACTTTTAAATATTTTAATTTTAAATCAATCAAATTAAAATTATAAACAATTAAATTTTTATTAAGACGTTTTTGGATACATTTTCCGTAAGTTCGAATATTCGAACATTATTTCGAAAACTCAAAAAACAGCGAAGACATTGTAAATTCATTGTAATTCAAGGATTTATTTTTCTTCCTTTCTTTCTTAAAGAAAAGAACAGTTTTAAAATCCTTTTTCCAATGTTAGAAAATTCGAACTTAATTTTCGAATTTCGGTAAAAACTTGGAAAAATGTAAAATTTTAATCATTTTGACAGGAGGAATGACAATTCCCTGCAGAAAACGCAAACACGTGTCATTTTGCCAATGTTCGAAAATTCGAATTTAATTTCGAAATTTCTAAAAATTTAAATTTTCTGTCAAACGAAAATAAAACGTTTTCCATCATTGAGGAGACATTTTCACTGTGCTTTTTTATATAGAATTTAAGTTTTACGCCGCGTTTACTTTTATTCATTTTTAAATAAGATTATTTCAAATTAAATATTTATATCTTGCTTAATTATAATGAAACCTTTTTTGTTTTCCTTTTATTTGTATTAAAACCAAACTTATTTTAAATTATAAAAATTTAAGCTTAATTTAAATTTTAATATTTTTAATGTATTTTATGGTTTCTATAATTTTATCTTTTGTATCACATTAAAAGAAAAAAACTTGCTGGTTTTCTTTTTCTTTTGAGATTTTTAACTAAATTAACAATTTCAACAAATTTAAGCCTAAAAAAGTAATTGTTCTAACAGGTAACTTTTAAATTAAAAACTATTATTATTGTATTATAACAAATTTTCTTTTTAGAGGCTTTTTTGCATTTTATTGGTATTTTTTGTGGTTTAACGATTGTCACTTTTTATTTTATTTTTAAGTTTATTTATATTTTTTTTGAAGAATTTGTAGAATTTGCGGAAATAAAGGAACTAAAATGTATGCTTTTAAGGTTTATTTTAGTATTTTTTTCACACAATGGTTGTGAAATTGTAAATTAATTATTGACTTAATTTAATTATTAAGCTCTTTAAAAGTCTTGACATTTTAAAACAGTATATGTTAAAATTCGAAAATTCGAACTTAATTTCGAATATAATTATTGCGCGATATTTCTAATATTTTTATAAAAAATCATCTTTAATTATCAAACATATGATATATTTTTAAAATTTTGAAAATTCCAACATAAGTTCGAAAAGTTTAAATGACTGAAACATTGATGAAATGCTTACAAAATCGTTTTTATTATTGTTTCCATAGAAGTTTTATGTGATGTAAGCAAGGTTTTTGACATTTTTAACATTTTCGAAATTAAATTCGAAAATTAATAATCACTGAAATGTAAAGGAAATGTTTCTAAAACTGTTATTATTAATATTTTGAGGAGTATTTGTATGGTATTACCAAAATGTTTGCATTTTTTGTTAGTTTCGAAAATTCGAACTTAAATTCGACAAGTCAAAATGACTAAAATATTGATAAAATGCTTACAAAATCGGTTTTTTATTGATTCCATAGAAGTTTCATGTGATATAAGGAAGGTTTTTGACATTTACGAAAATTCGAAATTAAGTTCGAAAATTAACAATTGCTGAAATATTGAAAAAAATTGCAATTATTTACTTTAACATGACTTATATACTTGAAATATATGAAGTTTCTAACAAATTTGTTAATTTCGAAAATTCGAAACCAAGTTCGAAAAATTTTTTATTAAAATTTTTAATATTTTATGAAATAAGGAATCTATGAACATGTTTTGAGCATAAAACGAAATAATTTACACGGAATTATAACCAATTTTTTTAAAAAACTTTATAAATTTATAAAGAATTCTTTGGAAAATTTTTTTTAAATATTTTTAAAGAGCTTTATAAATTATAAATAAATACAGTTAGAAAATATATATTTCTATATTCTATATTAATTCTTTATGATTTTAACAATTTTTTTTAAACAAAATTAATAATTTTCTTTATGAATAATTTGTTTTTTTATTTTATTTTATATTTATTTATAATAGTATATTGCTTATTTTGTTTAGCTTTATTTTGTTAATTTATTTCTTTAATTTTTTCATATTTTATTTGATATTTTTTTTATATATTTTTTTTTTTTTGCTGAAAAAAAAGGACGGGTAGCAACACAAGTTTTATTTCCATTTTGCTTAAGTATTTTTTTTTTCTGTTTTAAAATTTTAAAATATTTTTAATTTGTTTATTTTAAAATTTCTGGTTTGTTTTATGGCAGTAATTATTTTTATATTCATTTTTTTTTTATATTTTCTTGTATAAAAAAACAATTTTGAATAAATTGAAGTCAAAAATTCATTTTTGTTTATGTTTGAGATTAAAAAAAAAGAGTCATGGAAATAAAAAAAAATTAATTTTGTTTTCATGGAGGGTCCTAAAAGGGGCTGGTTTTAAGTGATAACTTTCCTATTTCATATGCTAAAAGGGCCACAAATATCCCAATGAATAGAACATTCCTGGGTCTCAGGCACAAAAGATTCGTATCCCTGGATCGATCCTCTTTTCGATAAGGCTCTAAACGGTAGAATCTTAAGGGAAGGAAGATCGTCTGCTGATCTCAAACTGTCTACCAAAAGAACTGATGGCGAAAAAAGTGGTGAAGATCACAACACTTAGGTTCAACACTACATTGCAGACTGAAGCTCATAACCCAGCAAAGTA
The DNA here is from genome assembly GCA_930367235.1 of Sarcophaga rosellei. Lineage (NCBI taxonomy): Eukaryota > Metazoa > Arthropoda > Insecta > Diptera > Sarcophagidae > Sarcophaga > Sarcophaga rosellei. Next base: position 6,459,847 of record OV884018.1, on the reverse strand, counting down.
CACTCGATTCAAAACTAGAACTTCTAGACTGTAACACTACCTAGCAGACACGTTCACCTTAAAGTGGAAGGCATCGGGAGATCTAAGCTAAGGAACGTAAGCCGAAGGTAGAATTTCTAAAGAGGCACTATTACCTGGGATATCATATTGTTGCGAAGACAGAATATTTGTTCTCGAAACGTTAAGAAAGAACTAGAAAAAACAAATCTACAGTATGTTCTGGAAGTTGACAGACCAAACATAAATGAAGTTCAATTAAGAGAAGAAGTTATGGCATTGAATCCACAGAATGTACTCGTTTCCAGAAGGTAGAAATGTAACAATATCCTTTATGTATCTCTAACTGATGGAGAATGAAACAACAGGGTAAACTTTTGTTGCAATTGTACTTTTTCAATTGGCATCAATTGGATTCAGTAGAAATCAGATTTATTCCTATCGAACGAGTTGCTATTCGCAGTTTGTAGAATTTAATGCTTCCCTCTGTATGACACTTAACGAATTCAAGAAAGCTTTTGAAGTAAATTGTGGCCTGGAAGTGTTATTGGCCCGTATTGTCTCCAAATCAAATTACCACGAAATATAGAACACAACTACGATAACAAATCTTACAATAAGTTCCAGAAGTTGTCCAACAAAAGTTTTTTATGAAAAGGAGTCTTATTTCTTATTAGGTGGTTATGGTGACTGTTCGAGTAAATATTGGCATGTAAGTATTTTCGGGCCGTGCTTCTTAGAAAATGTTCATGGGAGAATCGCTTTCGTTAGTTCATAGTGCTATAGCCTTGGGAGCACCCACCTCTTAGGCCTGCAATTGAAAATTATGAACTGGATGTTATGTTGGCTTCACAAAAAAGTGCCGTGGGACAAACAACAGGGACGACTTAATCCTTTCGCTAAGGCTCACTTGTACCACATTTTGTAACTTTTCACAGCGGCTCGAATGACCATAAATCGTCGTCACCTTTCACGAAAACGCAAGTGAAGTGACTGAAGAAGGCTTCTGAAGTAAATTGTGAAAAAGTGACTTTTTGTTACGTCTTATGTGGTCTGAAAGTGTTATTGGCCCTTATTGTCTTCAAATCAGATTACCACAAAATATAGAAAACTACTACAATAACAAATCTAATAATAAGTTCCAGAAAGTGTCCAACAAAAGTTTTTTATGCAAAGAAGTCTTATTTCTTATTTGGTGGTTATGGTAACGAGTGATTTCCATTGCATACGGATAAAGTGACTGTTCGGAGAAATTATGGCATGGAAGTGTTTTTGGGCCATGCTTCTTCGAATATGTTCAAGGGAGAATGGCTTTCGTTAGTTCATAGTGCTATAGCCCCGGGATCACCCATCTCTTAGGCATGTAATTAAAAATTATGAACTGGACAAACAACAGAGACGACTTAATCCTTTCGCTAAGGCCCACTTTGCAACTTTTCACTTCAGCTCGACTGACCATAAATCATCGCCACCCTTCACGAGAACGCAAGTGTACAAATATATGACTGTCGTGTATATTCGGCATCATCCTCTGTGAACCAATGAAGAACAGTCGCTGCTGTGATGCACCAAGTGACTGCCGGAAATACACGGTAGCCGAAAAAGAGTAATTTTAAGTTTTGTCGACTTTAATTGGCCACCAAGACCGTATGGTTTGATGCCGTTAGACTTTGTTTGGGGAACTGCATCAAAGATTGTGTTCACAGGGATCACTGGAGGGGCGGACCACTGGCGGGACCAGGGAGTCCGCCAAAAATGTGTGAGCATGAGATCGAAAAGTATCGAATGCTGTAACCAATTCAAAGACACTCATTTAATATGGCATACAGCGGCCATGAGAAGCTTCAGGTTTTTTTTTTTTTTTTTCAATTTAAAAATATTTTTTTTAGGAAAATTTTAAATAAGAGGTTTTCTTGGAGTAAGACCCCCTTTGAATAATTATTAACCAGTCCCCCTTAAAACCCTTTTAATAGCAAAATTTCTGGTTTCGATTAATTTCAACTCAAAATACCGTCCTAAATAATAATTTATTTTTGTTGTTGTTATTTTTTAATTTAATTTACTTAAAATTAATTAAACAAAACTTAAAGATTTTTCTTTTTAAATTAATTTGTTTGTAATTTATCACACATAATTTGTTAATAATTAATATTTTTTTTTTCTTTTTAAGGTTAAACTTATAAATTTTAATTAATAAATTTTTTTAATTGTTTGCTTTTCACTTTCAATAACAATAATTTTAAATAAAAAAAGAATTGCATTTAATTTTTTAAATTTATTTTTTAATAATATTTTTTTTTTTAACTACAATTTTTGTTTCTTTTTTTTTGTTTTTTGTTTTATTTTTTAATGTTTAATCTGTAACGCTTAAGATGATCTAAAGGTTAAAGGTTAAATGGTTTTTTTTGTTTGTTTTAAATTAAACTAAATTATTAGCAAAAATTCACAAGCAATATGCTTTTTATCTAAAAACTAATTAATAAACGCTTAATAAGCTCTTATTAAACAGGAATTATTGTTTTAAAAAGAGCTTTTAAGTCAGATTTTCTTTTCCTTCTCTTTTAAAGGTTTTTTTTTTAGAAGAGCGATTTCTTTAAGAATAAATGAGCACTTGTTCGGCTTTAACAGAATTATGTTATGTTATGTTATGTTAACAACATAAAGTAGAAAATATGAAAAAACAAGGACAGAGAGAGAGTGTGAAAGGGAAAGTGTATGGTAAATACCATGGAGACTGACAGATAGAGAGAGTAAAAGTAAAGCTTTATAACAAAGTTGTTTAATATGAAGAGTATTAATGTTACGCCATTAGCTTAAGCCTTTGCTTTGTTTTTGTATTTGTTTTCTTTTTTCTTCTGCTTTAAATTAACAGCGAAAGAGAGTGTGAGTATTTCTGTATTAAACTCTCTCTTTTTGCTTACGTTTATTTTTTGTCTAAAACTATGGTTTTCATTTCACTATTTTTTTTTTATAACTAATAACGGTATTTAATATTATTGCTCAAAACTGCTGCTATTGTCCGACTGATGACGTTTTAAAATCTTGGGCTAGAGATAATCTCTTTTAGAACGTCCCCCACCTCCATGGTGGCCAGCACTGCTACCGCTGGCCGTACCGGCTGCCGAGCTGCCTGCTGTTGTAGTGATGGCAGCCATAGAACCACCAGGACCTCCAGCTGTTGTTATAATTGTAGTGGCTATGGCGCCTGTTGTTGCTGTGCCAGCACCAGCTGCTGTTGCTGACGAGGGTGAGGGTAGTTCTTCTTCGAGCAAACGTTGTTGTTCGGGTAATTGAATGACGGCACTAGTAGCAGCGGCTTGAGCATGGGTCTGCTTGGGAGGCGCCGGTGCTTTTCTGCTCTTCGAACGTCGCTTTTTAAGCATTAGAGGCCCTAGACCATTGCCACCCGTCGTCGTTGTGACCATTTGCACGGGATTCAGCAGGTTGGATGAGCTAGTTGCTGCTGCAGTAGTGCTGCTGCCGCTGCTGCTGGACGGCACTACTGATGCAGCGGCGGCACCCGTTGACGTTGGAGCAGCGGATGCACCGGTTGCACCCACACCAGCACCACCCACAACAACAACTCCGCCAACGTTGGCTGGTGTTGTAGGAGGAGCTGTGGATATTGTGATTACCGTATCGGCGGCTGGTGTGGTAGCGGTGGAATGTGTTGCCCCACCTTCTGGGCGTCTACCAACTAAGCCCCCTGAGCTGCTGCCACTGGCCGCTGTCAGAGTCGTTGAGCCACACACGCACAACGTATCATCGGCCGGTGTTGTCTGGCCTGAAGAGTCTTGCTGCTGCTGCAAACGTTTCACCACCTCACCAAGTAAATCTTCTATGCGGCCTATGCGCTGCTGCATGCGTTGCAACTCTAGACGTACATCCACCTTTAGGTCTAGCACGGTGGCTATTAGATCACGTTGAGCTAATGTGGGTGGCTGTTCTCGTAGGCCAGTATCGTAGGTATCTGAGGTGGTGGCACGCGATGAAGCCATTTCAATTTGACGTTCTCTTTCCAAAGCCAAATTGCGCTCTTTGGTTGATAGGGCGGTTAAAACCGTAGCAGGGGCACTACTACCCTCGATAACCACACGACTATCACGGCTGGGTGGTGAAGATTCCACTTCGCCACCTTCGTCTATGGTGTCCTGGCGTGCCAAGGTGGCTTGACTCGCCTGTAGTTTGGGAGCTTTTGGAAAGACCTGCAAATAGTTGGCAAAAGAAAACGAAACGGAAAAACAGGAAAGGGAGAGCAGTACGAGTACAACGTACGCATAGAGTTCATAAGCCAGAGAAAAATTGATTAAAGAACATGAGTAAGTTATTAAAGAGAGTATAAAATATTATAAAAAGGAAATGAAGAGAATGGAAACATAAAAAGAGAGTTTAAGTGAATGGAAAATAAATAATAGATCAGAGAAAAATAAATAAAGTCAAACAAAAATTTTAAAAATAAAAGAAAAATTTTTTAAAAATTTTAAATAAATTTTAAATTTTAATTTAAATATGAATTCATTATGTTTTTACACCATTTACAAGTCCAGTTGGATTTTTGTTGTACAGTGTATTTCAATTTATTTTTTCACCATCACATTAATATATTACGCATGAGATTTAGTTTTAAGATAGAGAGTAGTTTACAGTTTGAAGAAAGTTACATAGAGTAGGTAACAGTTATGTAGAGAGAGAGGCAGAGAGATAGAGTTAGAGACAGAGTTGTATTACAATCCAAGTTCACCACCAATTCCAATTAGAGTGTTAATGTTGATTTTATTTATAAATTCCATTTGTATTAATTTTGTTTTAATGTCCACAATTTGTTTTTTTTATGAATTTTTATTGTGTTTTATTTATAGTTTTTTAATTATTATATTTATTTATTTTAATGTTTTTTTTATTTAACAATATGCGGGTAGGCAGGCAAAAAAATAAATAAACGGGGAAAAAATAATATTTTTTTTATTATTAATAAATAGTGCTGTGGAGATTTTATAAAAGTTGAGTTTTTATTTAAGAATTTAATTCAAAAATAATTAAAAATTTTTTAAATCAACTAAAAACTAAATTAAACAGTAAAACTAAGACAGTTAGGCTAAAGACAGATGATATAAGCTGGAGATAAGATAATTTATTAAAACAATAATATATTTAAAAAGAAACATAAATCATAAAAACTTCATTATTAAAAAAAAATAAATAAAGTTCTTAAAAATAATTGTTTAATATAAAATAGAAATAAACTAATAATTCAAAAAGTTATCTCAATAATAATCAAACGTGTTAAATGAATCGCCATAGACTAGTGTTGATATATTAGACGTGAGCCTGTGGTTCAAGTCCTAGCTTAGCGATCTCAAAAAAAAAAAAAAAAAAAAAAAAAAAAAAAAAAAAAAAAAAATTGTCCTTCTGCAACTTAGGTTAGGTTAGATTAAACTGGCAGCCTATTCAATGGGCGCAACTTACTTGGGTCCTACAAAGTCACATTGTAACACCCATATTACCTATTCCGACAGCTATAATTATAGCATCTGGATGATATCTCTCAACCAGCCTAAGAATCTCATGAAAATGTATATTTTTCTCAAATCTCCTTTGGCTAAACACATTACATACATACATAATTGGCCATTACAACCCTACAGTCAGGATTACGGCCTAGCTTCTCAACACCACTCATGTGTGCGTTAATTTTATACATGAGTGGCGGGACCTACAGTTTAAATTCGACTCCGAACGACAGATTTTTTTGAGAAGCTTTTTCATGGCAACTTTTACTCTCAGAGTTTTTGCCAGAAATCTGCTGAGAGGGAGTCGCCGAAGAAATATTTTTTCATATTTCATTTTGATGTCTGACTTGGGATTCGAACTCGGGCCTTTCGTCTTATAAGCCAGCACACTACGTACTAGGCCACGGCGACTTCTTAACATGTTACGCATTCTGTTACTAAATTCAGGGGGTCTAGGAATTCTTATTCTTAGGTTCCCTGTCGGATAATGTCAGGGAAGGTGTTCTGTGATCTTCTCTTCTTTCTCGTCATTGCAGCTTCTGTAGAAGTCATTATGAGGTATTCACAGTCTCCTGGTGTAAACATCCAGAGCCCTCTCTGTTATGAGAGAGGTTCCTTAGATGGAATCTTCTGCATATATTCATACCGGTATAGATCTGTTTGGTGTCTCTACAGATAGGTTCGTTAAGCCATCTTACTTTTGCCAATGAATTTAGTTTTTATGAGGCAATTTGTTTGCCTCTCTGTAGAGGGGTGCCTATCTCGTGTACGAATTCATTTGAATTTTCTGTGATACCAGCTTCAGTAAGTGGGTCGGCTTTGTTGTTACATTCGATGACCCAGTGCCACGGAAGTCAAATGAAGCTATCCACCGAATGTTTTATTATCTCCTCAAGAGGCAATCGGCATTCTTAGTATGAACAGCTTCTAGGGATCTAATATTTGCTTTACTGTCACTAAATGTACGTATGTCCTTATACCATATGTAAATGAAGACTATCGAATTCGCATGTCAGCAATATTAGTAGCCATTATTTCAGCGTCTTCAAAGTACTACAAGGATCTGGTATTGCAAGGGACCATCTAAGATTCAATTGTTCTGAAAAGATCAATGAAAACTTAAATTGCGTTTAGCGAGATATTCAACCCGTTATCGTAAAAGGATCTATCCAGTATCTGGGTTGTAAAACCAGCTTCGAAAGCAGGTTTTCGATATCCAATATTTTGTCATGACCATAGCTTTAGTGCTTCCATGCTACTTCTCAGTAATCTGACGAAAGTAAAGTGTGGTCAAATGAACTTGCCAAGGAGTCACAAATTGCTGCTGAAATAAATCTTAAGGCCGCTTAAAAAAACTGATGAATCACCATTTAATAGCGAGCTTGGTTGGGCTGGGAACTGACATTGTTGACATCACGCTGTATCCTGAAATTTGTCAAGGCAATATACTTGGAGAAGTTATTACAGAGATATCGCATGAAGTAGGAACGGAGGAGTACAATATATTGTGTGGACGGAATACTAAAACACCACTTCATGACAATAATAACCAATTTTCTATGCCATTACCCTTCACGTAGTGATAGATGTGTCACAGCGTGAGCAACAGTAACGTTAATAATGACTTGCAATTATGCTCGGGACTGACCACTTTTGTAATTTTTACAGTCTTCAAATTTCTTAATAATCTTATGACTACCATAAACACTCTGTAATGCTTACATTGATCATTACTTTGAACTCTTTAGTTGGGATTACAACCTAGTTTCTCATACCACCCATTACTGACATCATAACATCAGACTTGATAAACTTTTCATAATAATTTTACTTTACTCTCAAAGACTGCTGAGAGGAAGTCGTTGAAATAAATACGTTTTCAATATTTTATTCCCCAAGGCAATGTCTAAGCTGGGATTTGAACCATGGACTCTCGTCTAATAATAAAATAATAAAAAAATCAAAATTCGAAAGAAATATGTTTTCAAAAAGGTTATTTTTTTTTTAAGAAATAAAATAAAAATTAATATCGTATATATGATGTTATTGTTTTTGTTTTTATATGATTTTGTTTTGGTTTTATTTTCAATTACTTTATTGCCTTGTCCACCATTACTACTCGAAGTACTACTCTGCCTGGCTTGGGCGGCAGTGCTTTCACGCAGACTTTCGCGGGCACTCAAACTTCTCGAAACGGCTACTTTGGCGCTAGTATCGCTAGCTGAATCGACACTTGAACTACCCAAAAGGCGGCCCCATTTACTAGCACGTGTACTACGTGCAGATGGTGGACCAGATGATGGTGATGGTGATGGTGAGGGTGTGGGTGCGGCAGCGGTGGTTAATATACGGGAATCCTCGGTTAATGTTAATTTGGCAGGTAACTTCTTTAAAATGTTGTATACATATACATACACATACACAGACGCACACGCATACGCATACATCAAAAGATTTTGTTTTTTGATTTTTGGAAACATACATACACAGTTTCAAAGTGGTTGGGGGGGTGGTGATGATAGATAGTTGGATGTTACCAATTAGTCGGGTTAAGGTTGATTGGTTGTTTGGTTGATTTAAAGGGGAATAGACAGAGAGAGAGAGAGAGATGGAAAATGTTTTTTTAATGATTGTTTGTTGTTTAAAAATTTTATAATATTTTTGGTTTTTGATTTTATTTTTTTTTTTTAATTTAATTTATAAAAACATTTAAACACATTTAATTGAATTTATTTAGTATGAACATTTATGTTTATGTGAGTTTGTAAGCGTAGTTTTTAAGTTTCAATGCATTTTTAATTTTTTTTTTTTTGTTTAGTGTTTTTGTTGTTTATTTATTATTTTTTAATTTTAGGCATTTGTTTTCAAGAAAAAATAGACAAAAAAGAGACAAGACAACGAGCATAAGTAAATATTCAATAAATATTTTTTGTTTAATTTTAATATTAAAAACACAACAAATAAATATTTAACATTTAATATTTATTAAATTTTTAAAGCATAATTTATTCAAAATAAGCACGCTTAAATATAAATTTTGAATGTTTTGCTAAATTAAAAAGAATGCCTTTTAAACGCCACCTAAAAGTATGCCACAGAAATTTTATTTTCAATTAAAAATATTAAATTAAAAAAATTAAAATGTGTGATCAGAGATAGCTTACGGGAGTTGTACCACAAGTCTTTGTAATAAAGCTATCTTCGTGCAATCGGATCCTTGATTTCAATTCTAATTTCGATAAGCACAGCAAGCAACAGAAATATTTTTGTTGTAATCCAGCATCATTCAAAGCAAATTCTGTTGCATGCCTTCTGCCGTTCTGCCTGATCACTGCAGTGTTTTCCAGAAAATCTCTTATTAATATTCTTGGACAGTCGAACTGCGTTTAAGTCCCTAACGAGTGTAGTTCATGCTTTCGTCGTTGTCTGTGAATGCTAAGAATTTCTAAGGGAAATTTCCGATCATTCTCTCTTATATGAGTTTAGGGACTGATGATGAACTGGCTAGGGTTAGTAGGGAGCTTACAGTTTAAGTATAGTAGTGGTAGTAGTAACAGTAATAGTAGTAGTAGTAGCAATAGTAGTAGTAGCGGTAGTAGTAGCGGTAGTAGTAGTGATAGTAGTAGTGGTAAAGTAGTAGTAGTAGCAATAGTAGTAGTAGTAGTGGTAAAGTAGTAGCAGTAGTGGTAGTAGTACAAGTAATAGCAGGAGTTGTCGTAGTAATACTAGTAGTAGTCGTGGTAGTATCAGTACTAGTAGTAGCAGGTGTTGTAATAGTAGTACTAGTAGTATTAATAGTATAGTAGTACTAGTACTAGAAGTAGCAGGAGTCGAAGTAGTAGTAGTAGTGGTAGTAGTAGTAGTAGTGGTAGTATCAGTACTAGTAGTAGCAGGAGTTGTAGTAGTAGTACTAGTAGTATTAGTAGTATAGTAGTAATATTACTAGAAGTATCAGGAATAGAAGTAGTAGTACTAGTAGTATAGTAGTACTAGTACTAGAAGTATCAGGAGTAGTACTAGTAGTAGCAGGAGTCGTAGTAGTAGCACTAGTACTGTAGTGGTATAGTAGTAGTACTAGTACTAGTAGTAGTAGCATGTAGTTGTATAGTAACTAACTTATGCCTTCGGCCAAGTTATGCCTGATTTATGCTACAAAATAATGGAAAATGGGTCAACGTGAACAGGGTATGTAAAAAAGGAATGGTTTGCAGTTAGAGGAATTGTTCTTTAAATGCCGAATAAAAAACGCTGTAAACTCAATCAGGGTTGGGAAAACTAACAGTAGCAAATTAATGCTTTTTTTGTAATGGAATTCGCAGGCAAATTTACTTTTTCTGTTTTCATAATGGGGATAAACCGAAATGCATTGCGGTGTCAACAGTTTTACACTTGCTTTATTACCACACATTTTAATTTCAAAATAAAAATGTTTAATTAAACAAATAATAAATAATTATTTAAACATTTAATTATCAAACCTGTAAAGCATAAAAAGTAATTAATTTTTAATGATTTTTTTTATAAAAACAAAACCACACGAACACAGAGAAAAAATTTGACACACAAATTTCAACTGAAAAATGAAATTAAAAATATTTTCAAATATTTAAACAAATTTACACAGACACACACATGTATACGCATATATACAGTACATATAAATATACATTAACACACACTAACATATTTAAACATTAACAAATAAAATTAAAGAGAGAGAGAGAGAGCAATGGAAAATGGATAGAGAAACTCACCTTATTACGATCCTCAACCTGATTATCGGTACCAGCACCAACTCCACCGCCTGTAGTGGTAGTAGAACCACCACCACCTTTCTCGACATCACTCTGTCCGGAAACACCCTCTTTCGAACCCGTGGTAACTTGTGGCGTACGCCGGAATTTGGAAAAGATTTTACGCACGAGATGATCTTGATTTTGAGGCAATTGTGGCTCGTTTTTACGCCTTTCGGCCAATTCTTTTTCGCGTTTCACATCAGCCACCTTGCGAAAAATCAAACGATGCCTGAGATTATATGTTAAGACAAGATTACGGGCAAAACTATTTGCAAATGCTGAATAAAAGTCGAGGACTTCGAGTAATTTATCACGTTTGATGGCATGCAAATCACAATAGGTAAGGGCACGCACATTGGCCGCACTCTGGCCAACGGCCGAATCCTTCCAGAATTGGTCACCAAAGACGTCTCCTTTGCCTGCATAAAAAAAAACAATCAATCTTTCATTCTCACCATAAGCATGTCTCGAACTTACCCAATATCGCCACAACTTCATCATCCTGTATGACTTCCAAAGATCCTGTCACTATAAAACATAGACTATCTATACTCTCGCCCGTATGATAGAGTAAATCTCCGGGTGCTGAATGTGACATCATAAAATGCATAGCCAAGGCGCGTAGACAACCATCCGAGGCAAGACGAAATGCTGGATGCTCGTTAAATACTTTGCGATTTAGATGAACACAGATATCAGCCTTCATATCTTTCGGACAATAGTTTAGTACCTGCGAAATGAATTTTTTGGTTGTTGTTGTTTTTGCAAAATTTTGTTTTTGGAATTTTTCGGAAACTGTTCTGAATACTTTTGTTTGTTGTTGTTATTGTTTTTTCAAAGTGTCATTAAACTCATATACTTAATTTAATATTGTTTTTTTTTGTTTGTTTACACAGACCTCAGCAAGGAAAATGGAAAAAAGAATATTAAATAGTGGGTATATTAGTTCACTGACTCACAAAACACGACACGCAGTTTGAAACAGTAGAGTAGGTCCAGCAAAGTCCAGTTGTCCTATCGCTTAATACCAGTTCTAGAAAGTCCATGTCTGTTAGTCAGTGTCTACTTGAGAAAGGTTTTTGGAAACTAAAGAATTTCCTTACTTTTCTATTTAACCATAGGCCCTTGAGAAACCCTCGGACCTCTAGGAAATCTAAGTCTTTTTGAAGGGTTTTCAAGCGAAGTTTTGCAACGTTTGGAAACTATGTTTCAATTAGTCTGTAAATGTATGAAATTTTAACTACTTTTAAATACCTCAACATATTCAATTTCTCATGGATTCCCAGTTGGACAATTGCCTTTGGGAGATTGAGAAGTTCTGCAAAACTGGAGGAAATCAAAGGCATTTTGGAGGGTTCTCAAGGAAAATTTTACAATATTTGGAAAATACCACATGTGTGAGCACTAAATATGGAAAGTTTAAGCAATTTTTAACACCCTACCACATTCAATTTCTCACGGATTTACAGTTGAACATTTGCGCAATTGGAGGTTCGAAGATTTCTGCTTATTGAAGGAAATCAAAAACAGTTTTGGAAATTCGTCTAGGAAAGCATTTAGAAAATGAGATAAGTTTGAACACGTAACCTGCGACACCCTACTAATTCTAGTTTCTCAATGCTTTCCAGTTGAGCAATTGCAATTGACGGCTTGGAGATTCTTGCGGAACTGAAAATAGCCGTAGGCGGTTTGGAAATTGCTCAGGGACCTAATTTCTAAATAGTTTGCTCAATGATCGAGATCTCAGTTGCTGAATGATCCAGTATTTACTCTGATAAACTTGAACTTTCGATCTGTCTTGATCTGCTCGATGAGTGTACTGCATTCCAGGCGTACTATTAAGCCGTTGATGTTGTCCTCAACAATATTCGTAATTTTTTCCTGCTGTAATTAATCGTTGGCAAAGCTATTGGGTAGAGCACTAGTGTGCTTAGGGTAGATGGTCTATGTGTCGCTCTAACGTAGGGATACACATCTGGACTGACGCTATCAAACTATAACTGACGCTATAATAAACTTGAACTTTTGAACTCTCTTAATCCTAGAGAGAGACGGTCTTTTAAGCCATTGATGTTGTCCTTAAAATGCAATTGATCATTGGCAAATCTGTGCGGTAGAGCATTTGAGTGTTTTGGGTAGATGATCTGACACACTTCTTGGCTGACGTTATCGAACTAAATAACAAATTGAACTTGAGAGGAAGATGGAACTCAGAACTAGATTGGCATAATTACAGGGCGCTGTATCTTTGTTAGAATGTCGAAATATGAGTTGTCACGATAAAGAAGGGAGGAATCGTATCAACAGTTTTTTTTGCGTGCAGTTATAAAGAAGTTGACCTTAGATCACGTAACATTATACCGCGTGATCGAGACTGCCTGCAAGATATGTCACTTGCAAATCTTAGCAGTTTTGAAAAGAGATCTACATACTATAGCATTTAGATTTAATTCTTTTATGATTGCTTCAACTTGTTGCTAGAATATGATTTTGTTTGGTAGGATTATTATAATTTTTTATGATTGCCTCAACTATATAATATAGTTGCCGTAAACAAAATTTTCTACAAGCTAGAAATTTTTTTAAATTAAATTTCTAAGTTATGATTTTAGTTAGAGGAATTAACATTATTTTGTATTATATTTGTCTCAACTATAAAATATAATTGTGGTAATTAAAATTTGTTTAACGTTATATCTTTTCAGATTTACTACCCACATTATTTTCTAAAGGCTGAAGAAGGAGTTAAATTGCTAGCATTTAATTTTAATGTAAGTAATTATAAAATGTTTACTATATTTGCTGCAACTATATATACTATATATGAATTATTAAGATTTTTAATTTTAAAATACTTCTAACAGTTGAAAATCTAATTAAATATTGAGCATTTTCTTATGAATATCATGATCATAAAATTTGTGTTATAATTGCTGCAACTATTTAATATAATTGTCCTAAACTAAATGGTTTATAAAACTAATTTTTTAAACAAGTTCTAACTAAATTATGGTTAAAGTAATTTGATACTAAATTTTCTAGAAATAAATTTTTAATGCAATATCAATAACAAATTTACTATGTTTACCTCAACTATATTGTTTGGTTGTGGTAAACCAAACTTTTAAAGAGTGAAAATTGTTAGATTTTTGTGAAAAAAAGCAGTGGTTGCCTTAAAAACTTGTCTAGGAAGTGGGAAAAACTAAAGAGAGCAATTGATTTCATGTTAACCTTTAAGGTCAGAGAGCCTAAATGAGAGTAAATCTCATAAATTTGTAAATTAATGCTGCTTGCCAAACCAAAAACTGTCAAATAAAAAAGAAAACCAGAAAACCTTTTCTTTGATTCCTACTTAACAGTCCCACTTGGTCTTAACTCCCTTAGGGGTCATGTCCAGTCAATTTTTTTTATTGTTTGCTTAAGGCACAAACTATAGTCAACGAAAATGGTATAAAGGCAGTGTTATTTATTCCTTTTTAAGGATATTTCTTTACAAAACTAACACTTCTCAGATATTCTTTTTGGAGTTTTTTTTTCTTTCAAGATTTAAACCAAATCATTAAAGAATTCCTAGAAAATTTTATAAATTTTTTCTTAAATGATTTTAAAATGTGTGATGAAATTCAAAAATTTGGTTTAAAATTTCATCCAATAGCAAAAATTTGACGGACGCTTTTCGTATTGACACGGATTGCTTTTATTTTTGTTTTTAGAACTAAAATGCTCTGGAAGAGGCACTAGCTGTAGAACTAGCTTAGCTTAGCTTTACCTATTATTTAGAATTAAATGATAAAGAGAGAGAGAGAGAAAGAGAGGGAGAGAGAAGAAATATAAAATCACAAATGAATTTAAAATGAGAATTAAGTAACTAAGAAAACTAAGGAAAATTTAATCATACAAATTAATTGAAAAAGCGTTTAAAAGATTTAAAAAGAATTTTATAATAAAAATTATATAAAGTTGTGAAAAAAGTGGTAAAAAAAACTACAATAATTTTTATAAATAAAGAGGAAAAAATGCATGAGAAAATTACATGATTGCAATAAAAGCTTTCAAACTTATAAAGCTTTATGAGTTATTAAAAAAATTAAATTAAATCTATAAAAAGCTTTTAAAGCTTTCTAAGCTGCTAAAATCAAATATGTGAATAATGAATAAGTAAAAATAAGCTTTAAAATTATGTGAAAAATAAAAAAAAAGTTCAATCCAAAAGCTTCTAAAGCTTTTAAACTCTACAAAAGCTTTAAAGATCGAAAAAATGAAAAACGGGATACGAATAAAATATTAAAGAAAGCTCCCAAGATTGGAGAAAAAACTGTATCTACAATATGTTTATAAAATAATTATAATAAAATAAATTAATAAAACAAAATTCAAAAGCTGTAAGGAGCTTTTTAAGTTTTAAAGCAAACTAACAACATCTACTGGAAAAGTTTTATAAAATATAATAAAATGAAATAAATTATTAAAAAAAAAATACTACGAAGAAAATTTGTAAGAAAAACTAATTAAAAAATGGAATAAAATCTCTTAGGATTGAAAGTTTCACAAATTTTTATAATCAAATTATATAAATCTTTAAAAGCTTACTAAGTTTTAAAAGAAATAAAAATGTTTCAAAATACTACAAGAAAGTAATGAAAAAAAATTAAGAAAAAATTATTAATAAAAACTTTAAAGCTCTTAAAGTCAAATTACTATGGACTGATAAAGCATTTAGCAACACTTGAAAGTAATAAAATCATTTAATGCAAATGGGTGTCCTATCCTATTCCCGTGGCTTACAAGAACCCGGCCCTATTCTGGCCACAATTTAGCAAATTTTGGTTAGTGACGTGGGCATGTATAAAATTCAACTGATCCCAGAGCTGTAGGTAAACGAGACCATAAACAACGACTTGTGTTCGCTGAATGAACTCTGGAGCTGTTGGCAAGTGACCCTAATTAATCGATAACTCATCTCCAGCGAAGAGGTTAATATCTAAATGAATGAGCACATGAACAAATTGTTGAGAGCGAAACAATGCCAATCCATATGAATTTAAACAGTGTCCAATGAATCGCGTTAAGGTCACTGATTGGTGTGGAATTTGGGTTGGCAAGGTCATCGGCCCATATTTCTTTGAGAACAACGTTGGTCACGCCATCACTGTCAACGGCAAGAACTGTGGGTAGATAATTATCACCTTCTTTAGGCATGAATTGGATAAACTAGACACTAACTGCATGTGGTTTCAACACGACGGTGCTAGCAGTTTTAGGAAGTGGTGATCTTAAGTTTTGGTGGTGTATACTGGTCACCGAGATCATACGCTTGGATCCATTTAGACTTCTTAAGATTTTCTTTAGTCGCTGAAGTATGCGAAGCAGCCACCAACCACAGTGGTGCTCGAAGCTAATACAAACCGTGCCGTCTGTTAAATTCAGCCTGAGAAGCCATTGCAAACGAACCATACGATATTTTTTTACATTTATAACCCCCCCAAGGACCTGCAAGCTTAGTATTGATAACACAGCATTGTATTCCATTTACGCAGTCAGGATAGCTTCGAATACGGACAAGAAAATAATTCGGAGATTAGTTTCGATAAAGGTTGCTTGCGGGTGTTGATGGTGGGGTGGAGGAGTTTGGACTTGCCACCATTCTGAGGATTGTTTACTTGGTCTTAACGAAATTGAGTTGGAATTTTATGGCCTACTTAGCAAGGATACATGACATTCACAAGCCGCCACCAGACAAGTAGCAGTGGCTCGCTGAGGTTTTCCATTTAACTGCCATGAGATCTATACTCATGGCTTAAAGATATAAGCTGGCATTGTGATAGGAGCCTTTAGTTTAGGAATGCTGTGAAGCTGTCGTATAGGCCCCATTATAAGTGAAGTGTGTTCCGCGCTAAGGTGCTTGTGATTTTTAAGATAGTGATACCAGTTTAGGAACGAATTGTGCCGCGATTTAGGATTGTTATCTAATTTGAAAGCACTGTATGCTCATTATCCGAACTAGTAGTTGGTCGCAGTGTGCAATGTGGAGGAGTGAACTTTATGCAAAATTTTAAAAACACTTTTAAAAAAAATTTTTATGCAAAATGCCTAGGACTTAAACAAGAAATATTAATTGAACTTAAAAGCTTCAAAGAATGAAAAACTTTAAATGTAAAAAATAAAAAGGGCTTTCAAAAAGCTCTTTTATTTTAAATTAAAAATGTTAGTGTAATTAAAAAGCTTTTAAAAATACAAAATTTTAAAATTAAAAGCTTTAAAAACAGTTAAAAATAAGAAAATTAATAAATAAAGCTTTAATTTTTTGATAGTTATTGAAAAGCTTTACTAAAAACTATTCTACAAGAAAATGTTCTGCATTGAAATAGTAAAGAAAAATTAAAACTAAAAAGCTTTAAAGAAATGTAAAAAACAATATTAATACAAAGAAGAGGAAATATTAAAAGAGCTTTAGAAAAAGATTTTACTCTACTTCTTGAAGAAAATATTCTCTAATTTATATTGCAATGAATTGTAATGATTTTAAGCTTTTGTTATTTGAAATGGAAACCTACTAAGCTTTTATAAAAATACTTCTAATACAGGTGAAAAGCTTTTTTAGGAATAAAAAGCTTTGACTTTTTCAATAATTCAACTAATTTTGACCTTAATTTGGATTTGATTTCAAATTTTCTAAATTTTGTTTGAATTTTTTTGTTTTTTTTTTTTTTTTTTGTTGCTGTTAAAAGCTTTCTAGTGTATGTACAACTGCGTGTTGAGTTTTGTTGAAATGAGTTGAAGAGGGAAAAATTTTTTTTGTGTTGTGGTGGGGGTTATATGAGTTTTAATGTTTTTTTTTTTTTTTTTTTTTTTTTTTTTTTTTTTTTTTTTTTTTTTTTTTTTTTTGTACAAAAAACGTTAATTTTTATTAAATATTAAATCTAATTAAAAAATAGAAGTTTTTTTTAGTTATATTAACTAAAGTGCTTAATATTACAGTATTTTTTAAAAGCCAAACTATTTTATTGTACTAGAATTGAAAGGAAAAAAAATGTTTTGATTTATTTTGTAAGACCTACTGTCCCCAACCATTATGGTTTGGTTTTCCTCCTTCTTAAGTTAATGATGTGAGTAAATAAGTGTGTAGTGACCTGTGGTGCTAAGAAGAAAAGAGACAAAAGCAAAATCAAGAAACTTACCTTTTCGGTATCCAAGCCTTTGGTCATGGCCCACGTGGATACCACATAATCCATAACACGTTCGCTTAATGCTTTCGGCACCTCATGCAATTTCATAAATTCACGCACATTATTAAGCATGTCATGGTATTTTGCCGTTGCCGAGGTCATTTGCTGTATTATCGTCGTAACATGACCAAATATTGTGGCATAAAGCAAAGCTGTTTTATTAACAATACACCAGTCATCATCAACATATAAATTTTGTTTTTTGTTTTTTTTTTTTTTTTAATGAAAATTTATAGGGACAAACATAAAACAGAAAATAGAGAGAAAAATAGAATAGAAAAAGAAAATTTATTTTTATTAAATTAGTTGGCCGGTCTTTAGTTTTTGTTTGAGTTTTTTTTCGATATTTTTTTCATAAGGTTTTAGCCATTTTACCATTCACATACATACATGAGCTTAGTATTTAATCGTTTAATTTATGTTTAATTTTTTTAGCTTAAAAATTTATTTAAAAAAAATACTTAATATTCGTTGAAATTTAACGCCAACGCTAGAACGGTAATAAAAGCTTTCAATTTTATCACTTAAGGGGAGTAAAATGTTGGAGTTTTTCTAACATCACTGCTCAACAAAATAAATAGAAATTCAAACTTAAAAATAAATATTTTAAGAACTTGAAAATTCTTTACCAAGAAAAAATCAAAATTAAAACCAAAAAAATGTGTAAAAAAAATTCGTA
Organism: Sarcophaga rosellei; assembly: GCA_930367235.1. NCBI lineage: Eukaryota > Metazoa > Arthropoda > Insecta > Diptera > Sarcophagidae > Sarcophaga > Sarcophaga rosellei. The sequence continues at coordinate 6,441,639 of OV884018.1, read as the reverse complement.
TTTTTTTATCCCATAGTGCAGTTTGCTATAGATTTGAAAGTTTTCAGCAAACTGTCAATACAAAAATTTTTATTTTTTTGAGTTTAGTTCACATTGTGCAAATTATACCCATAGTGCTGCAGAAAGAAGAATTTTAAATAGTTCAGATTTCAATTGTACAAAGTATACCCATAGTGCAGCTTAATATATATGTATTCTCTTATATAAGTTGCGTACAAGCATTTACAAATTGGTGCAAATTAAAGCCAGTGCAGCATAATATCTTGTGAACACCTAAACAGGAATTAAAAATTAAGTTTCTTAACATTTTTCTTAATGCGTACTGTTCCATGCCTAGAGTAATTGCTAATTGCCCTTTTTTCTGCATTACGCTCTTTGATCCCATATTCCTGAAAGTTGTTGCCCTATCTTTGAACACATTTAAATCCCTATAAGCCTGATTACTAGCCCAGAAATCATACATTCCCAGATCGAGCTTGCCTGTGCTTGTAAAACCGTATTATGGCCCAGTAGCATGAGGCAAAGTTTGGTTTCTGGTTCTTTTCGATATACAGGCCCAGTCCCGTTCCATCTCTATATTTAGAGCTATCCGTGTGACACTAGTCTCCACGGGAATCTGTCCCATGAATCCGTTTGACCAAGAAAGTCGATCTGGCGTCAGAGTGATGCAATTGTTTGTTATTGATAGGTTGAGACCCAAACTATATTCTGTTGATACGATTCGTGGTTCTGGTTAATCCCTTTATCTTAATCTCTCTATCCGTCTCTCTATCGGTTCGATAAAGAGTTTTGTTTCCAATGCCTAGGTAGGCCATGTCCTCGTCGCATTACTTATTCTTAAACAACACATTCTTGAGACCCTTTAAATTATCCAAATGTTGTATTTCTAGTGTATCATACATGTAGTGAGGGCCAATTTCGAACCTCTGACTCTTCTACATAAGGACTAATACCTGTAATCCTTTGCTGTCCTATCTTTTAGATGCGGGCATATCCTAATTCCTGAATATACTAATTCCTTACTTAAGAAAACGTAGACTATCATAATATGTGATCTTTGTTCTTATTGTAAATCAACGTATTCCGGTCTTATCCGAATTCACATTCTGATACCTTGAGAGTGCCCAATTATATGCTATGTTTTGAGCTAGAATACTAAAAAAAATATTGTCAAAAATAAATCTCTTATACGATGTCAACATTTTTTAACATAAAACACTTTAATTGGTGACATATTAATTTGGTCTACAGAGGTCCGAAAAGTAAACAAAATTTTTATTGAGTCAAAATTGAAACTCTTATACTGAATTCTATATACGTGTTTTCTATTCAAAACTATTATATAAGAATTTAAATAGCTTTATACTCATTTCTTATACCTTTTTGAACACTGAAAGCTTTTATAAGATACTATAAGAAATACATTGAAAGCTTTGTTTTTTTTTTTTTTTGATATTACCGAAAGTAACGAAATCATATCTCAACTCACGCTTAACCATGAGTTGTCCAACTATAGATTCGTGTATTTAAATTTTAAACGCGGTTTTGTGTTATAAATATATAGAAAAACAAAAAAGATAAAAAGCTTTTAAGCTTAGTCTTTATTTCAAATTAAAGCAAATAATAATGAAAGCTTGTTAAATAGAAAAAAGTTTCAAACATAAAAATTAAAAGCTTAACAAATAACACAATAGAAGAAAAACAAAAGCAAAAAGAAAGAAAAACTACAACATTTCATGAAATCTCGAGCAATTATTAGTTCTAGCGGCGTTACATTATGAAATATGCGCTTTAAATACGTAGAACTCTTATACTGATGTACTTGACGTTTATAAATCTATTTATTTGAATCCTATTTGCTTTACCTAATTATTATTTGTAATATTAAATACTTAAAGTTAATTAGATTTATTATGTATTCTAAATCACAAAACTCTTATACTAACTCTTATACTTTAAATATTTGGGTAATACTTAGGTTTTCTTAATGTTTATAGTATTATTTATCAAACTTTTGTTAAATATTTTATGTTTTAAACTGTTCTAGACATTTTTAAACTCTTATACGAATGAGTTGTACCTTAGATTAAGTTGTCTTTAATAATTTTAATACAATAAATTAAATTTTAATATGTTTTTATTGTTTTCAACCTCAATAAACTATTTTGGAAACGGTGAAACTCTTATAAAAACTCTTATACTTTAAATATTTGTAGTCTATCCAGGATTTCTTAAAAATTTTTGAGCAATTTATCAAATTATTGTTGAATTATGTTCTCTTAAGCCTTTTAGGTCATTTTAAGTATTTTGAAACTCTTATACGAACACTTTTAAGTTAGATTTTTGTGTTATACTAAGTTTTCTACGGAAATTTTACGACGATAAATTGGATCTGAGTTTTTCTTTATCATTTTAAGTATTTTCAAACTATTTAGACACTCTTATACTAACTCTTATACTACAAGTTGTTCTCCTATACTCAAATGTTCTTGCTAGTTTTAATAAGCTAAGTTTACTTGAAAATGTTAATTACCATTTGAAGAAATTCTATACTCTTTATAAACTATTATACTAACTGTTATAATAATTGTTATACTAGTGGTTTTTAAGCGCATATTTCTATTATGCCATACTTCAATGGTTTTTTTTAACTGCTAAAGCGTTATAAAATTTAGCACTTTAGCGTTCTAAAACGTTGCTCAAACAACAAAAGAAAAAAATAATAATAAATACGACGTGGCAACGGAACGTGTTAAAGACACAGCACCTGCAATTATCATCATGCAGATGGTGAACACCTTCTCGTTGTCCGTCTCGGCGGCCACATTTCCGAACCCCACCTTGAAAAAGTAAAGAAATTTAGATTATTTAAAGGCAATATAATCAAAGGCATAAACAAAATTGGTCTTATACTAGAATCTAAAGCTACTAGAACTTCGTACTTACCGATGTCATACAAGTCATTGTAAAATATAATGCAGTCACATACATACTCTTGCGTGAAGGACCATTTATCAGTTCTGTTGAGTCATTATTATAAATATATGAATAGGGCGATTGTGTAACATTGGCCAGTTTCCAAAGCCAACTATATTGGATCTGAAATTAAATTAGAAACAAAAAATTAAAATAAATTCACTTTCCTTATGGTTTTTTCAAATTTACTCCATTATCGGCATCTGTGCGACCTATTGAATACCAAATGCAGGCCAGCCAATGGGCCACCAACATGTAGAAACACAGTAGCAATATTAACATGGCGGCACCATACTCTAGATAACGATCCAATTTGCGTACCACTCTACCCAAACGCAATAGACGCACCACTTTTAAAGCACTGAATAGGGAACCGATGCCATCCTCGTCACGATCGAAGGCATTGAAGACATCGTATGGCAGGCAACTGAGCAAATCGATGATAAACCATGATTTCAAATAATTCATGCGTATCACTTTCGGATCACTAACTACTTCGCCACCGGGGCCAACAAATGTGGTGTGGAAATTTAAAACTGAAAAGCAAAAATAAATGCACAATAATAATTTAAAATATTTGTTGCTATTGTATAACTGTTATACATGTCTATAACTCTTATACATACATATTTATTACTTTTATACATATTTATAACTGTTATACATATTTGTAACTGTTATACATATTTATAACTTTTATACATATATTTATAAAAGTTGTATAACTGTTATACATATTTATAACTGTTGTATAAAACCTATACATATATTTCTCACTGTTGTATAACACTTGTATATATATTTATAACGGTTGTGTAATTGTTATCCATTTATAACTGTTATACATATATATATAAGTGTTGCATAACTGTTATACATATTTATAACTGTTGTATAACTGTTATACATATGTTTGTTACTGTTGTATAACTGTTATATATATTTATAACTGTTATACTAAAAACCATTATAGCAAGTTATGCATATTTATAACTGTTGTATAACTGTTACAACCATATTTATAACTGTTATACATATTTGTAGCTACCGTATAACTACTATACATACATATTTATAACTGTTATACTAAAAAAAAATTATAACTGTAAATTTTTTTTTTAAATTTTTCAAAAGTTTGTAATTTCTCTATGTTTAAACTTTTTTTTAATGTCTTTATACAGCCATTGCAAGTATACCTCGTATACGATTTACTCACGTTCTTCGCTTTAAAATTGCTTTGTGACATTAAAAGTCATGACAGTTGCTTGCTGTTCCATTAAATTTTATATTAAGCCAACAAACACTGAGACAGACAGACTTACACTATTATATTAAGTCATCTCTGTGTAGAAATACTATATTTATAGAGGTATTCGTATGACTACAATGGTGGCGGTAATAAAATATTCATACCGTGTTATAAACTTTAAATACAATGCGATGGTAGAGTAAAGAATAGAATAAAGACTACATAGTGTATAACAGTTTCGTTAAAAAAAAACATTAAATGGAACTAGAAAAAAAAGACGAGAAAAATATGAATAAATTCATAAATCAATTTCAAAATGAAAATGTTAAAAAAATATCAAAAAAAAAACCCTGAAAACAAGTGCAGTTAAAACGTGATGAAATAAGAAACAAGGCAAAAAGGATAAATATTATGAAGAGGCCTATTTTTCAATATAATTTTATAGTGCCACAGAGTATAACAATTTCTTGGCAAGCGTTGCAAATATAATTTTCTTTCAAACCACCATCACCAGCAATAATAGGATATGACATCACACATGTTGCTCGCCATTATATCGAAAATATTTAACTTGAGAGTGTTTCAAAAGGACATTTATAATAAGCAAAAGGATATGGATAAGGATGAGTATAAGGATGTGTAATAACTGTACTTACCAATATCAATAAAGAATATAACATCTACAATTGAGTCAACAACAAGTAATGAAACATCTTCTGAGGTTTTATTTTTAAAAGCTACATTATATGGCACCTGGAGAAACAAATACATAGAGTATAAGAGATTATAAGAGTTTATTAAATTAAATTTTGTTTATAAGTAATTAAGCATTTAATTTTAAATAAATTAGCGATGTAAGAGAAGAGGGAACAGTAGTGTAAAGCTGAACTCATGATTTATATAAGAGTTTTTATAAAAATATGTATAAGAGTTATGCTCCATGCTTTATAGCAGTCAATATAAGAGTTTTAATATGCCATTGTATGCAGCGTAAAAGTAATGCTACATACTGTAGGAGTCACTATAAGAGTATTGATATACCATTGCAAGTTGCAGTTAATACAGATTCATAGATGTTCTGCGTTAAAGGTCTACTGCGAATACAAGACAACATCTGAAGATGAAATTGCTATCATATTCGAGAAGATACCAATAGATATCCTAGTTTCTTGCATAAAATAGTCTGGAGCTACCACGAGAGTCTCAAAAATATGGAACGGAGAAATTGCAGAGCCCATGAATTGATCAAGTATTGTTCAACCATCAAACTTTCGTGTGACTTCTCTATTTTGGCAAATCAATAGTTAACTTGCACGTTTAAGTTTCGTTAATACCGACAGACAGCTTAGAAAAGTGCAAAGAGAGTTTAATCAAACTCCTAAGGAGCTCAGCCTAACAACATTGTTGAAGTCATTACTGGATACTGTATACAGGTCAGTCATGCAAGCCTTATTCGTATTGACTAATGGCCAATGAATTCCTGAGCAGTTTTCTGCCCCTTTATTGGGGCGGGTGTCTTAATAATATAACGCAGTGTCTTATTGCAAATTACAACAGCATGCAACACTTGTTTTGGAGGGTTTATGACTGTCATCCATCTACTTGATGATTAGATATCTTAAGTGCCAAACTTGGGCAGCAGAAGTGCATGTTTATGCCCCTAAAAGTAGGCACCTACATACACACAATTTGAATGTCTTAAAGCATATTTATATGCTTAAAGCTTAAGCAACCATTGAGAGTAGAATATCAAGATTTATGGAAAGTGTTTTGCTTTATAAAGTACAATAAGCAAAGGAAACATTTAAAAAGGAAAGGAAGTGGATTAAGGGGAAATTATAAAATAAGAGTAAAGGGGAGAAGGAGAGATCTCTTACCATAATTGCTGTATAAAATGTTAAGCAGAGTATAACCCAATCCCAAATCGCTTTAAATGCACAATAATGCAGTAGTATGTGTGGTGGTGTTTTCGGTGCTTCTTGGCGATATTGTGGCATTATATCCGCACTTAAGGACATCATCTATAAATGGACATCATCAGTTATTATAATTAAAATATTTGTGTCGATTGAATGTAACCTACATGTGCTAAATTTGATTGTTTCGTTGGATCCTTTAGTGTTGGCAAGTGTGCACTGAATTGACGACTTCTCGTTACCGATCTGGCCAGTTTGGCAAATTTTGATAGACCTAAAACTGGATAGTAGAAATATCAAATTTGTCAAAGCAATAAAGTGGACAGATAGCACAACATTTAGTATAAAATTTGAAGAGAAAACACTGAGAGAGAAAGAGAGAGAAATAAAATAGATGCTCTACATACACTTAATATACGAGAGTGTAAAAAGCAGAGAGAGAGAGAGAGAGAAAGAGTTAAGTCGTTAAGTTTGGCGCAGTTTATAAAGTTTTCAAAACTCAAGAGTTCATCTGCTAATAAACAGTGATCAATTCTTGGCAAGATTTCTTAAATCCTTCTTAAAATCCCTTAAATCCATCGAAGTTCCTTGAGAAAATTCCCAAAATTCTCAAAAAAGTTGCAGGAGTTCCTATGCATTCTCAAAGTTTAAAAAATTGCCCGCTCGACAAGCAACACTCACATAGGTCAGGCAGGTCTTCTGACATACTCTGCAGATTGGTTAGAAGTCAGTCATGTTGGAGGCAACTAGTTGTGATTTTCTAGATATACAGGGCACATTAGATTTGGTCACATTTCGCGGATTTGGAACTGCGAAACGCTGCTGTACCTTTGTCTTCGCATGAACTTGGAAAAGGTGGCTTATTTTGAGTCGCCACAAACCTTAAATTTAGTTATCAGCTTACAAAATCCTTTCGTACTCGCTTAAGCACATCCAATTTCCTTGAACCATTCCACAGTCTCAGACTCTTACTGTTCTACAAACTTTTGATGTGTGTAGCTGATGAAAAATACTTATGTTTCTCTATTTCTCTGAATACTTGGATATAGAATATTTTATTCTTTATCCTTAGGCCTAATCCTTAGATTTTTACCCAGAAAAATCCCTTCTGATCCTATTTAGTATCCTAAATTTCGTTGAAGTATGTCTGATTTGCTAATTTTTCCACTTTCTCAGAGATGAGCAACTCAGAAGTGGGTTTGCTTCTTTATGTTCTGGAAAACTTGGAAATTGTAGACTATCTTGTATAGCTACAAGCCTTATCATTAGATTTCAGCTGCTAAACTCACATTCCAGCGGTTTTATACAACCGAATTTCCTTAACCCATAAGTGTTCCCCTCGTTAGATTATGTCATGCAGTGTTAAGTTCATGCAGATTATGTTTACCCTGTCATATACAACATTTGAATACACAGAGAATTTTATAAGAAAAGTGCACACACATATAGAAATATACACATACATATACACACACATATATCTATACAGAAAAAAAAAGAAGAAGACATTTACAAAGTTAAGTCTGGAAGTATTAAATGCCTTAAAACGACACACATTGAATAGGAGTTGACAGTTGACAGAGTGAATATTTATAAAAAGAAATGAACGACATTGAAAAACGAGTGTAACAAGCATTGAAAGAGAGAGAAAAGAGTATGAAGAGTAACTTACCACCCTTGGTATCTTCGCTGTCGATGGGTTGCTTTAAGGCTGTTATATCGCGGAATGTCAGCAGGAATAAGACAACCAAATCCCTTTCGTTGCGTATGGGAGCCACCTGCAGCAGAAGCCATAATGGAGTTTCTAGAAGAGGGAAACAAGGAAGAAGTAAAGAAATATTAGCAACAATATTAAGTTATATGGAAAATTTGTATTGTTTTAAGGTTAAGACTAAGCAATGACCTTTGACCTTACGCTAAACAATACCTAAACGATTGCCAAAAAGTGTTTTTCACTTAAATTTCACAAAACTTTCATCAGTTATAACCCCCATTGGAGTCTAGATTTTTATTATTCTTTATGTATATATGTTTATGAGAATGTTTGTGTTTTTTTTTACAATTTTATTAGCATTTTACCATATGCCACATGCCACATGCCACTTGTAGTTTTTTTACACTGGCAAATAGCATACGATATCCGCGAAGCGGATGTGTAAGCGATATCATTGATACATATTTGAAAAAAATACACTCGAAGAAAAAATAAAAGAAAGGGAGGCTGCACATAATCCAGAAACGGTGATGTGACATTGAGAAGGTGTTTGGCATCCTAAATCATTTAGTCATATGGAATACATTTCGCTTTAGAAGAATACCGTAGCGACTCATATCACTAATTGTGTGCCTTTATAGGACCGCTACCTGACGGATTGCGCCCTTGCTCTTCAACGTAGCCAATTACGAAAGTTACATCAAGGGTAGCCTGACGTTTAAGTTGTCGTCTCGAAGAGCTATGTTATGTGAAATGTGTGCTATCACACAATTTTAATGATATACATTCAAAACAAAGCAAATCGGATAAAGAACCGGCATAATACAGAGCGACACCTTATATACTATATAGTACATCGCAACAACTTCACATAGCACCAGCAGTGCATTGAAAAACGCATCGTTTTGTCGATGATTTGCATTTTGTACACTAATTTTGTCAATAATTTGAATGTTCTACATTAAATTTGTGGATAATATGCATTTTTTTTGTTAAGTTTATCGACAACTTGCATTTTCTGCTGTAAATTTATCGATGAATTGCATTTTCTGCAGTAAGTTTACATTTTTACATCAAATTTTCCGATGACTAGCATTATTACTGCAGATTTATCGATAAGTTGCATTTGTTACATAAAATTTATCAATGATTTGCTTTTTTTACACTAAATCAATCGATGACTTGCATTTTTGACACTTTCTACTATTTATCTATAACTTGCATTTTTTACAGTAAATTTATCGATGAATTGCATTTTCTGCAGTAAGTTTGCATTTTTACAGCAAATTTTTCGATGACTAGCATTATTACTGCAGATTTATCGATAAGTTGAATTTGTTACATAAAATTTATCGATGATTTACTTTTTTTACGCTAAATTAATCGATTACTTGCATTTTCTACATTAAATTTGTCGCTGTCTTGAAATTTTTATAATAATTTTATCGATAACTTGCATTTTCTACGATTTATCTATGACTTTCATTTTTTACATTAAATTTATTGATGACTTGCATTTTTTACATTAAATTTGTCGATGATTTGCATTTTTTACAGTAAATTTATCGATGACTTGCATTTTTACAGCAAATTTATCGATGACATGCATATTCTACGTTTTCTACGACATTAGTTTTCTTTGCATTGAAGACTAAAACGTATGTGTGTTTGTCTTCCAACGCACTTGGGCAATTGGGAGAAGAACAATAATGGAATGTCACCGGCGACAAGTTCACCTATGCGAAAGGAAAAACCAAAAAGAGAATTCCGAATACTTTTCTACCAAACGATCGCTCTTATAAACTGGAAGAAAAATCCAAAAAAACTTACAATGCTTTACTGTTTTTGTTGGTTTTATTGAAAATCTGTTTTGAAATCAATTGCAAAATATTTCTCTGAGTGTATTTATTGGTGTTGTTTTTTAATTTTTTTTTCTGTGCAGTTATTGTACAAAATGTTCAGAGGTTTGTTATACAATTTCCCGTTCTGTTCATATTTTTCACCTAAAAACTGCAACTGGTGTATAGAGAGGACGGAGAGAGAGAGAGGGTTTGAAAAACAAAAATATACAAAATGGTGTCAGCTTCCAATATGTAGTATTTCCTCTCAATACATACACTCAACTGCAATGATGATGATGTAGAATCCCAAAAGCAACACCAACACATTAACATCACAGTTACTTAGACATGAAATTTATGCCACATATACACATGACAGAACTGGCATTTATTATTGCAGCAGCAGCACCAGCAGTTGTTTTATTAGCTTATTAGAGTGTGTGGTCACAACCTAGTTTAACCTAAAAAATCCCCCTCCGTTTTGCTTACTCTTATCACACCTCACCCTGTAAACAGATCACTGTAAAGCAATTCGTTTTAATTGCTTAGAGTGAAGCACAAACAGTAAGTGAATGTTCACAAAAAAAAAAAAGAGAGAAAAACACGGGAATCCTGTACAGGAAGTTGCATTTTTATTGATTAAAATGTTGTTTTCACCCCAAAAAAAAGAGAAACAAAAAAGAGAACAAGAAACAGCATTTTTAGGCAGGTTTTGTGCATTTCTGCCACGTTCTATAACTCGAGGGTTTAATAAACATTTTTGCCACGTTGAGAAACGAAAATAAAAAATTTTTTTTTTTAAATTTGTTTTTGCCTGATGCGACGCCACACAGTTGATTACACAGTGAGAGTAGAGTGGAGTGGAGTTTTTATGGCAAAAAAACATTTTAATTAGTCGACGGAAAATGGCAAATTATTACGATACACACACATCGATGGGATTGTGTTACAGATATGGGAAGGATTTTTAGAAATTATTAGAGGAAATTGTGGAAATTGTTTGAAATTTGGAAAAGAAAAATTAAATTTTTCTATTTATTGGTAGTGGATAGACGTTGTATGGTGGAGGTTTAGCAAAAGGCAAATAAAAAATTAAGAATCATAAGAGGTTGATCATATTTTGCCCATAAAACCATAGGCCAACTGCATTACTGCTTTCGCAGGCAATCTTACTTCCAATTCCGCAATTTTTTTTAAAGAAAAGGAACAATAAGTCGGCTAAAATTAGCTCTCTTGACTGAAGCTGTTTTCAGTGCTAAATTATCCTTCTTTTGTTACATCCACCACCAGTGTTATTGAAAAGTCCTGAAGTAGGTTTGCGTAGCATCATCGCTCGTAGTCACAGAGCCAGGTCATTATGCCCATTGTGCTCCCATGTTGCATAAAAGAAGGCACTGAATCAAGCCATTAGAAAGAGTCATTTGACTTGAAACATTGTTACTCCCTTATGTACCAGAAAGTCGCCGTTGTCGTAGTAGTAGTAGTGTGTTGACTTCTTAGAAGAGAGCCCATGGTTCAAATCCCAGCTTAGACTTCTCGAACAAGATGAAATGTACAGTGTTATGGCTTATGCTATATAATAAAATTGCTTTGCCAAGTTTCTCAAATCTATCCCCACCAAACCTGGATTAAATTAATACACACAACATGGTTGGTGTGCAAGGCTAGATTGTAACCCTAACTAAAGGCTTGTAACGACAAATTAAGTCAGTTTGTAGCAGACATTTCTTTCACATCCGATAATTTTTTTAAGGAAGTTAAGAACGAGGTATTTAAACAATATCTGATGTCTTAAAGCCTACGCTAAGAAGGACACTTCCTTCTTCGGCTCGCAAATTTTACAGAAATCGTGTAAGAAGATACCCAGTTAATGGACACGTCTCCCATAAGTATAGACACCTCGAAAGCATTTTTCAGCCGACAGAGAGAAAAAAGCTGGTTAACTATCTGTGAAGGAAGTCCTCTCTTCATCCCAGGAAATGTTAGCTTGTCTTTTGAATTGACGCCTGATTTCTAACCTCAATGTGGTCTAAGGAGGAGACCCGTATGTCGGTACAGGTGTGGTGTCTGTTCTGGCTAATTCGCCGTTCGAACACTGGGCTTACATACATGAGTTGAACTTGAAAATAGTATGTGGCTGTCACGACAGGGGAATATATTTTTACTCTCAGCTGAATGTCAGATCATATTAGATTTCACTGCATTGACCGGTCAGAACTTTTCTATGGAATAGGAAGAGGAGTCTGGATGGGTATACCTGATGGAGATTAAAATGGAGAGAGTCGAGGAAAGGTTGCTTCCAAGCCAGTGATAGAGTTAGAACTTTTCTATGGAATAGGAGGGGGAGTCTGGATGGGTTATTCGGGGGAGAAGAAGATAAAGAGAGTCAGGGTTTGAAGCTTTCGAGAATGTGAAGCTTTCATGCCGCTGACACAGTCAGAACTCTTGTATGAAATAGGAAGTGGAGTCTAGGTGGAAATAATCGATAGAGAGGAGAGGTTTGATGCAGGCAGGTTCCATGCTGCTGATAGGATCCGAAATTTTCTGTGTCTAGATAGGTATACTTGGTGAAAGAGAAGGTGAGGAATGTCGGAGCCTCTTGTCTTTTTTTGTTGAGTAATAACAACGAGAAGAGATTTGAGTAATCTAAGAATAATATCCAGCCTTTTGACTGGGCACGCACTGTAAACACAACGAACTTTTGTTCAGGATGAAAAGTATTTCATGCCCTAAATGAAGACTATGTGGAGAATTAGTGATTGCATGTCAAGCACTAGGCAGGAAGTTATTCTAATCCACCCAATAATATTCTGAAGTTTGTCAGGGCAACAGAAATGGCGAAATATCACAGGGATACCCTATATATACATCATATAATAATAATAAAGAAAATCAGAAAATGATGAGTCTTCTAAAGCAAACATTCATTGAATTTCCTAAGGCAATCTTTTTTTTTGTTTTCAATGCCACATTTCTTGATCACATTTAACCCACAATCCATCACACTTATTAAACTTATTAATTCGAAATTGAAATCCCCAACCCTTCAATACGAGACCCTTTTTGAACCGCTTATCAACTGGTTTTGGTAAACAAACCACCGCAACTACCTCTAGGGTAGAATAAAAATAGCTAAAGTGTTAGCAGTTGTTGCTGTTGTTGTTGTTGATGATGCCACAGATGTCACTATCAATCCATAAGAGACAAAAACATGATAAAACATGGCAAAAAATACAGAAGAAGAAGTGCAGACGATAGTATGTTAAGGTGGCCACAGTTGCTATAAATTTATAAAAGAAAAATTCAAATTCAAATAAATTTTGAAGAAATATTTTCCAAACAAGACAACCTCCCACTTTCCAATTTAATAAGCTGCATGCAACAGGATATGTTCAGCATCAAAAAAAAGAAGGAAAACGGTTGAGATACTCAATAATTGGCCCCCGAAGCAACAGTTTGATGCCTTAACATCTACCACCCTCTTTTATCTATAAAAAAATTAAAGCATATCTTTAGGTGGGTTTAAAAATATTTCATTGCCTACAAACAGGGTTTAGCAGGGTGGCAGGCAAACGCCACCGAATGTTTAAAAATGCCTTTACAAAAGGAGGAGAGAGAGAAAAAAAAAAAATAAAAGCATGTTGCAAAGACCACTTGATATGTGAATTGTTTTTCAAAATATTGCCACCAACCATCCCATCTGCTGTAAACACTCAGAAAATAAGGCACGAAAAGTCAAAGTCTTGTAAATAAAAAAAGAAAAATAAAGGAAGAAAAAAATTTGAAAATATTTAAAAATAAACCTTTTGAAAGCAAAATTGACGAAACATTGTTGAAAGTAGGTCGAAGTGTGCTGCGGTAAACATAGAAAACAACAGGGTGCCATGGAAATTGTGGTACACTGTGATTAGGTTGAAGAAGATACTTTAAAATTTCTCCTTTGGCAAGACATACCAGACAAGACGATTCTGCTTAATGAAGACTTCCTGAAAGTCTTCGTACCAGAATAGTACACCAGGGTCTTCTAACAGAGACAACCGACAGTTCATAGCAGCTATCTGGTAGAAGCTGCTGTCTGTCAAAAAAGGTTGTAATTTATTCAGTCTGTTTTACCAAATCACCATGGATGGATAGTCATGGACCATAGACAACGACTTGTATTCGCTGAATGGGCTCTGAAACTCTTGGCAAGTGACTGTAATTATTATTAAAAAATCATCTTCAACGATGAGGTCCATTTCCAGGATTAATGTAAACAAAATTATCGAACTGCGAACGATACTAATCCACAAGAGATCCAAGAGCCTACAATGCATTTCGATAAAGTCACTGTTTGGACGACTGACAATGTCATCAATGCTCATTTCTTTGAGAATGACGTTGGACACGCCATTACTGACAATGGCGAGCGATATAGGTTGATGATTATCAACTTCTTTTGACCTGATTTGGATGATCTGGACATCAATGACATGTGGTTGTAACGACTGTTGAGAAGCAATTACTCTACTTGAAGTAATATTTCCGGCAGTGTTTTCATTCCAATGATGCTTAGATTTGGAGAAATACACAACACTTCAGGTCTATTTAAATTTCTTTTATCATCTTTCCAATTCCTAGCGTATTAAGTCGAACTTAAAATGTTAAAATGATGTGCTTGAAATGTCGCCGCGTTTGAATCACCACTGTTTTGGTGTAGTTTTGATCATTTTTATGCGTTCTTCGCTTCGGTAAGCGATTTTTATTTGCAACTGCAAAACGTTTCACTAAAGAAATGACACTTGAGGTGAAAGATATAGCAGCCTTGCCAGAATGACGGTTTTGAAACCGCATATCTTCTGATAGTTTTTTTTTTTTATTTTTTTTTTTTTTTTTTTATTTTAGTAAATATTCTGGTACTCTTTCTTTAAAAAACCTATTTTTGATAGTTAAGATAAGAAATTAGCCCCATTTAGGTCAACAGTGACCACATGACAACTCTGTTTTTATATTTCTGCTCTACTATCGTATATTTCTTCACTCTCTCCCACTGATGTACACAACTTTCCCTACAAATAGCTACAATCACTGCTCAAAGACTAAAAAAAATTAAAAAAAAAATAAGAATAAATATGGTTTTTGATTGACATCTCTATCCCGGATATTTAAACTTAACATTTCCGTTACACTGTATTAGAAAACATGGCTGTCATAATAATACCACTCACTATTGAATTTATTTTGTTTTTCCTAACTCTGCCAAAATAGCCCTGCTTAAGAGACCCACACACACACAAACGCATGTTAAAGGCAATTCAATTTAGACAGTCACAGTTATTATACGCGCTCTTTCCATCAGTCACTCACTCATTGATACGATACATAGTTATGAATACAGATATGATACAGATGATATGTGTTCTTATTTGTTTGTTTTTCCCCACAAAACCTAACAAAAAATTCTATGAGTATGTATGATAAATGTACTATAAATGACAATAACAATAACAAAAACAAAAGGAATAGATGCCAAACGTAAAAATAGACATTTTTAGTTTACATCTCTCTTCTTACTCTTCTTTTAAAGCTTTAAAACAAGAAGAAATAATAAAAAAAAATAATACAAAAGAAAGACTTTTGCTCTGAACACACCTATAATGGAGACCTATGATGACAGAGTCTTTTTTATTTATTTTGTTTTCAAAACAAACGCACACTTTTTCTCATGCCATTGGCGGCCTGTTTCTGTAAGACGAATTTCATTTGTGTTTTCCATACAAATTAAAAAAAAACGTGTAAAACCATTCGTCTTACAGAAACTGTGCATATGAGTTTTATTTTGTTTTGAATCAACATCTCTAGCTGTAAACATACATTCGTATTCATTGTGCTATAAGTTGTTGCTCTCTTTCTACCTTATGCATGCTCTCATTAAAAGCTTTATTCTTAAAGATAGATTTTTTCTTTCTTTCTATTGTTTCCATGTCTTAAGGCAGTTATGAGAGAAAAATAGTACAACAAGAAAACAAAAACAATAATAAACTACTGACACATACAAATTGAGGTCAATTGGTATTATTTTCGAACACTGTGAATGTTTTCTAACACTCGCATTCAGTCACTTTCTCTCTCTCTCTCTCTCTCTGTATTTCGCTTATAAAATATTGGCATGAAAGCAAATCTTTTTATTCATGTAGCAGATGCCAATTAATAGTAACCTAACCTCAAAATAAACTTAAAAATATACAAAGAAAACATTGAATATATGTTTTATTTGTTGTTTTTGTTACGTTTTTTTGTTGTTATTATTTTTAGGGAAATAATAAATTAAAGTTTCTACAGTTTACTGTTTTCTTGGATAAAATTTAAGAGATTTTTGATTTCTATATCAAGGGATAGAGATGTCACAGCAAAGTGGAGCCTATTCCCCAGTTTTATCGGAAACACTTAATTTGTGAGAAAACCAGTCAATGACATAAATATGTTTGGGAAACACTTTCAATTCCTCAAATACCTATGTTTTAGAAATCCACTCAAATACAAATACTCAAATATTTTGCAGAAAAACACTTGTTAAATAGTAAAACAAAACAATTATTTTCAAGAAACACTCAATTATTTAAATATTTTTGAGAAGACCACTCAATTACTTGAATATTTTTAGAAAAATTACTCAATTACTCAGATTTTTTGAGTAAATCACTCAATTGCTGAAATAAATTTTAAAAAAAACACTCAAATATATTTGAAAAAAAAACACTCAAATGTATTTGAAAAAAAACTCTCAAATGTATTTGAGGAAAACGCTCAAATATATTTGAAAAACATTCAAATATACATGAAAAAACACTCAAATATTAAAAAACACTCAATTCTGTTTATTCTCCAGGAGGTAAAATTTAGGAATTTTTGCACTGCCCAGGCTTAATAGGATTAGGTTAGAGGACTTGTATTTGTCACCTGAGGCAAGTACATTACCCGGAGGTTTGTGCTCAGGGAACATTCTGGATGAAGAATTCTAACTACGCAGTTACAAGTGTTATGGGTGGTCCCGAAGGTGCGTAACTTCATGGGCTTATAGGTTCATACGTTGATCTCTATAGTATAGTGAGAGACCTTAAAGGGGGCAAGAAGGACAGAGTTTCTGGTTAAGGTGTAGAGATATGTCTCTTTGCATATAAAGGGAATTATCAGGCATAGTGGAAGATGTTTTTGAGACTATTTCCTGTGGGAAGCAACTTTTAACGGAAGTTCGATCATTACAGGATTTAAAGAGATTCGGCGAATTATGTGGTGAGGATATGTATAGGTTGCTCTCAATGATGGCTGGAAAAATGGATACAGGTGCGGGAGTTTATTTTAGGGACAGTGTTAAGCTACACCAAGAAGTCGCCGTGGTCTAGTAGGTAGTGTGTCGGCTTATTAGACGAAAGGCCCGAGTCCGTATCCCAGGTCAGACATCAAAACGAAAATATGAAAATATTTCTTCGGCGACTTCCTCTCAGCAGATTTCTGGCAAAAACTCTGAGAGGAAAAATTGCCATGAAAAGATTCTCAAAAATCTGTCGTTCGGAGTCGACTTTAAACTGTAGGTCCCGCTACTCCTGTATAAAATTAACGCACACAACACGAATGGTGTAAGAAGCTAGGACGTTGTACAATGGGTCAATTCGACCTCCGGGTACTGTATTTGTCACAGTTGACAAGTACACGTCCTCTAACCTATCCTAACCTAAGCTACACCAGGATGAGACGTTTATCACCACTAAAGCCTTGGTACTGCTCGGCGGATAGACATGCTGTCTTAAAGGCACTGACTGTACCTCATGTCAGCACGAGTTTGGTTTCTGTGTCTATAGGGTGGTACTGTACTGGTTCTGAAGTATTGTGGCACATAGGGCACCGATACTGCAAATAAGCTGACAGGCAATGAAGTGACAAAGTGCGTTTACCACATGGAGAGGTCAGTTAAGCCTCTTTGGGCTCACGAGTCAGCTGATCTGGTGGCAAGTGGATACTTCTTGCCAGTAAAGGGGTATTGTAAAATATCTTTGATATAAGGAATTGGGCTGTAACTTCTAAAGGTATTGGATTTGGGCAGGGAACTTCTTCTGTTTCTTATAGGGTTTCAACCTATCAGTTATGCTTTGTGGGCAAAGCCCAGTTTATGGGTTATGGGCAGCCATTTTTTTTTTTACAGAATTTGTGGTAATTTGGGAAAGCCTGAATTTGAGTGTTTCTGTTCCCAAGTGTAGAGACGAAGAATTAAGAATCCAGACCAGGGTTTCTTCAATACTATTGAAGAGCTGATATCTGTTAGGATTACTGATGCAGAGGCTTCCATCTCATCATTTTAATTTAACATTGAAATGCAGTTCATAATCAGAATTTCTTATCGTATGATTGTGTGGCTTTTTTAATTTCTCTTTTATTTTAAGGCTGTCACTTACTTAACCAAGCATAATTTGCTCTTATTGCTTAACCGTTTGAATGCTACGCGGCGCATAAGCGGTGCGTTCATTTGTTACGAAAATCTTTTTATAAATTTTAATTTTCAAAGAAAAAATAATTTAATGTTTATTTTTCTTATTCACATTCACAATTAATATTGTTTCTTTATAATACGAAAAGAATTATTAAAATTGATTGACATTTGTCTAAATTAGAGTGTTTTATTTGACAACGGTTAATATTATAAAAATTTAATTAAATTATGTTTTCAATTAAAAAAAAAAACAAAAAACTATTTTTTTGTGGCATAAAAGTTTATTACAAATTCGATTTCTGGGTCAATAGAATTGCTGACATTTTATTTTTTTTTTCCTTTTTTTTTTTTTTTTTTTATTTTTTTTGTAGAAATCGAGAAAAGTTTTGTTATTAAATATTCAAAAGGCATAATGTTTTATAACAAATTCATTTTTGGCATTTAATGCATTATAAGTTATTAATTAAATTAAAATGAACGTTGTCATATGAAAGGCAAAAAATCAAAAAAAAAAATTGTTGTTGCATTACAATAATAATAATCAATAATAATAATAACAATAATAAAAAATATTGTTTTAAATAAATCATTGCAAAAAAGTTTATAAATAGATTAAAAGGAAATAAAAAATTGAATTTACTTGTTCTGCTACCTGGTAAAATTTTCCCAAACTGGGTTAAGGCGCAGCCACATTGTAGATCTGCAACCAGAAGAAATATTTAATTTTTGGAAAATAAAAAAATATAAAAAAAAATAAAATAAAAAAAAAAATTAAAAAAAAATATAAAAAAATATAAAAAAAATTAAAAAAAAATTAAAAAAAAATAAATTAAATTAATAAAAAAAATTAAAGGCAAATAAAACAACCAAAAAATATGTTTTTAAAAATATAAAAAAAATATAGAAAAAAAATTAAAAAAAAATAAATAAAAAAAATTAAAAAAAAAAATTAAATAAAAAATTAAACGCAAATAAAAGCACCCAGAAATATGTTTTTAAAAATGTTGAAAAAAAAAATCAAAATCATTAAATAACAAGTTAATTACAGCCATTACTTCTTCAAATTCAACACAAAGCAAAGCATTGTCACCTTTAAATACTAAAACGTTGGAAACTTTAACATTTTACTGCCTTTTAGTTTCAATTTAATTAATACACCATAAACTACTCAATACACACACATAAACACAGTGCACACTCATTAACAATTAATTGGCTTTTACTATTTGCATGTATGTACTTAACGCCTCCATTCGCACTCTCGTTCTCGCACTCACACATTCGTACAGCCAGTCATATGCATTGTTTATCAAGCAATACTCTAAAACTCTGTTTTTGTAAGGCAAACAGACCGACGAGGGAAAAACGAACGTCTGTTACGCATTTGCATGTTTTCAAATACAAACAGACATTCGCCTGAAATCGTTTGTCTTACAAAAACAGGTTATAGAAAATGCAATTCTCTCTGCAACAATATTATCTATATTACTCACACATCTAAATAAGTACCTATACATACATATACACACAAACTTACTTATTATTGTATTTATTGGTACTTTTGGGTAAATGGTTTGCCAAACAAAAAAATTTATTGGATTTTAATGCCCACAAAATGAGTGTGAAATTTCCAATTAAAATTTGTTTTAAAACCCAATTGGCAATAATACTTTTAATTTTACTTTTATAACAACTGGTTTCTTAAAAAATTTATTTTTTCTCTACTGCAAATGAGAAGGAAAAAATTAGCTAATGAACAGGGACTTTATGCGCACACTACGTGATTAGAATGTAGAAATAGAATACAACCCTAGTAAGGAGACAGATTGTGTTTCTTGTCGGTATAGTCCAAGATATGTATCATGTCAGGTTAAGAATTTCATGAATGTTCAAGGATTTTCCTTCCAGAGGATAAGTACCAAAAAAGTACTCTTTTAATTTATAGGTTTACATTAACAAATTAAAGAAGATTTCCAATAATTTAAGCATTTTTCATAAATTATAAATTTTTAAATTATAATTTAAACATCGTTTACTACTATTTCACAATTTGGTACTTTTTTCATACTTTAGTTTATAAAAGTACAGAAATATAACCTTAGAAAGTAGTAAAATGCCTGACAATCACTTAAAATATCTGCTGGCAATTGCCTTTTATTATAAATTTTCAATTGGTACTTTCTTAAATACTTTTTTAAAGAGTGCCAAAAAAGTACTTATTTATTTTCAAGTTTTTAAATAGAAATTGTAGACCATAAGCAATACTTTAATAAATTTTATTAATTTTCAATATAAATTTTAAAAACAAATGTTTTAAAAAATCCCCCTTTTAAATTTTAGTACTTTATATGCTACATTTTGCCATAAAATTCGAAATCATAATGCAAGATATGAGTGAAATACCTGGAAATTGTGCAAAAACGTTTATGAAACTGGTTCATATGAAAAATTTTACATTCAGATATTTTAAAGTACTTTTTAAAAAAGTACCAAAATGCATTTTTTCACTTTTTCAATTTTTATACACATATTAAAGCTGATTTAAAGTTATTTAATAATTTTCCTTGATTTTCAAGATAATTTCCTTGTTAAATGTTCCCTAATTTTGAACTTTGGTGCTTTAATTGGTATTTTTTTTTATAATTTCGCAATATAACCCAAGAAAATAGATCTGCAATTTTTGCAATTTTTTTTTGTATTACAACTCAAATTAAAAATTCATTAAAGGATTCTGTTGGTACCTTTTTAGGTACCGTTTGAAAAAAAAGTACCAGAAAGATTTTTTTCGATTTTGAACAAAAAATAAGTGGAAATAGTTTTGAAATTGTAGTTTAAGTCAATTTTTATTAAAAATTTTAAATTAAAACCTTCTACTTACGTACTTTTTTAAAATAGTATCAAAATAGCACTTTTTTAATTTTCAAGATTTTTTCTATAAATTAAAGCAGTTTTCCAATGATGTAATCATTTTTCTTTATTTTTGTTATAATTTTATCAAAATATGTTGCCGATTGGGTTTCCTTTTAGTTTTTGGGTCACTTGCTCTTGGTGTTCATTTGAACCCTGTTTACCACTTTGTATGCCCTACTTACAATACCAATCAAATCAATAAATAATGCAATCGAATAAGAAGATCTTTCTGCAATTATTTTAAAATAATTGTGTTCTGTTACTGCAATGAATGCAAAATTTCGATTAGAAAACGTAGTAACACGATAACGTTATCATATTGTCATAATTGATGGCCCAATTAATAGTTGCACAAAAAACTGATTTCTGCCACAATTCCAACTAATTAAAGTTTAACACACAGAACTCTTTTTAATTAGTTTCTGTAGCAAACGTAAGCACATATGTAAGTGCAGGACAAATTTATTCCTTCAGTTAAATGCCGCATATGAGAGACCAGGTGCTGGGAAGGTCATTACTAATGCACGTAAGCTTAAGAAAATTATGGCATAGGAAATGAAGGTTTCAAACAGGTTTTTACATTAATTGTACAAGAAATGGTTTAAATTGTGTAGAATATTTAATATTTTAAGGTTTTTAAAAATAGTAGTATATTTAGTACTTTTTGAAAATAGTAGTAAATCGAAAGTATGGCTCCGCAGAAACAATCCTTACAGAAAATATTGTGGAATTTATTGAAATTTAAACAATTTATGTTGTATTTTAAAAAAGTAGTAGATTTTGGTACCTTTTCAATACACAGAAAATAGTATCTTTTAAACAAAAAAGTACCTTTCAGTCTTAAAATATATTAAAGTTTGTTATTCATTACTCCTTAAAAAGAAAAGTTATGAATTTTGTTAAAAGAAGCAAATGTTAACCCCTAAAGTATGCTATAATTTGTACAACGTTTACCTCCCTCAACAACGCTGTAATAAATTGTAAAATTTCTTACACAAAACCTTTAAAGTAGTAAAAAAAATAGCTTATAACTTAACAGCCTGACTTAAAGTTAAGGCCAAATAATATTCATGCAAATTTTTTACTCAATTTCCCATACTCTTATATGTTTGCGTCTTAAAATATGCAATGATATAAAATTGTTATGTTTATCGTATACAAATAAGTGGCAAAAAAAAAAAAAACACAGATCTGCTGCTATGGCAGCTATTTTTTATGACACAGTATAAAAGCAAATTTTTTCCATGTTTATGTTAAATAATAAAAGGATTTATGGAGATTAAGATAAGATTATAAATTAAAGTATACGTGTAGGCTTAAGGAACATAACGAATACATTTACAAAGCGGAGAAAAAACAAATGTGGGAACTAATGCAAAAATTACTTTAGCTTTAGCAAGTGAAAAATAAAAGTTAAAAGTTTCTATAAATTTTAAAACCATATCATATCGTGTTTAAAAGAAGGGACTAAATCTACTACTTTTTTACAATTTAAATTTACTACTCTTTGAAAAAGAGCCATGAATTTCGCATAGTTTTTGTGTTTCAATATTAAATCATTGTCTTTGCCGAAATAATGTTTAAAAATAATACAATATCTACTACCTTTTCAAAGATTTTGGTTTTCAAAAAGGTACTAAATCTACTACCTTTTGAAAAAGGTAAAAATTTCATATATTCTTTTATTTGTCAACATTAAACGATGATATTTTTCCCAAAGAATTAAGAAATTTAAAAAAAAATGTTTTTCAAAAAAGTACTTAATCTACTACCTTTTTAATAGAGTCACAAATATCATTTACTTTAATTTTTCAATATTAAATAACACTATTTATCTCAACGACTTAAGAAATTAAGGGAAATATTGTTTCGAAAAAAGTACTAAATCTACTACCTTTTTAAACGAGTAAAACTTTTACATATTTTTTGTTTTTTAATATTAAATAATGATATTTTCCTCAAACAGTTAAGAAAATTTTAGAAATTTTTGTTTTGGAAAAGGTACTAAATTTATTCTTTTTTTAATATGTTCCTTTTCTGGAAAAAAATGTATGCTTTTAATGAATTTATATATATTTGCTCTTAATTAATTTTCTACAAAATCATTTAAAAGCTTTGATTGTATACTGAAATCCATAAAGAACACAGAAAAATACCTTTTTTGCTACTAAATTTCGTACCCGCTTTTAGTATTGCTTAATTAATCTATTCCTCTACGTTCTTTTGTAATTTTCGATTAAAAGCTATTGCGTTTAAAATCCAAGTCCGTTTATTTTTAATTTATAGCTTTATTGTCTTATTGTATTTTTTATTTCCTTATATTATTAAAGCATACTGTAAGGCGTTTTCTATTTCTTTCTCTCTCTCTCTCTCTTTTATTTTTCGCCCATTAATTTTCCATCGATAACAATTGTCTATATTTTGCTTTTGTTTTTGTAGCTTTTTCCCCGCCTTAGCTAACGGTTATTGTAGCATACTTCTTTAGAAGTTTTCTTTATCTTTTTATGAATTTTTTTTAATGCATACTTTAAGGCATGGATATTATTATTATTTTTAAGTTTTTTATAGATTACTCTGAATCTATTTTTCTAGGTTTGTGTCTATTTGGGTATTCAATCTTTAGACCATCTTTAACACTATTTAAATAGGTTTTTTACTCTCTTTAGCTTTCATTTTTCCCTCTCTCTTCTCCCTCTCCCCATCTCTTTTGTAAATTTAGTTGTTAAAAATTTTTTTTAGTACAACATTTGACGTCAGTAACCTATTGTTTCTAAACTAGTTTTCATGCAATTTTTTTATACTGTTTTTAGTTTAAAGCAACAAAGAAAACAAACCAAGATATAAAGCAGAGTGAGAGAGAGAGTAAAAACGAAAAAATGTGCTCTTTTCTATGGCGCTTAGCATTCAGCAGCATTTGTTGCACTAGAGCCAGCAACAACAACAGTGTAAACCATAAAAATAAATTGCTGCACTACTAGTACACATAAACTTGGCTACATGCGCCAGTAGTAGTAAACGGTGAAACATGAAAGAAAAAACTCATCCTAAAAGTATGTTGTAAAAATTTATTAATCCTGTTCTATTTGCTTGCATTTGATAGAATTTCTTTTACTGGCTTTATTTACAATCCCTTGAAAATTTATTGCCTTGGAATATATTAATCGATTCCCAATTTTATGTTTTAAATTTGGTTCTAAATGTACTTTATCATCCCCATCCGCTAGTAACAAAGTGTTTTAACTACAAAGATTGCTAACCAGAGCATAGGTTTATTAAAAGCTTTTTAGACAGCCAGAGCGTAAAGCATAAGTCTAGAAAGTACGGCAAGTAAAAGGCTTGAAATTTTAGACAATCCAAAATTCACTTTAAAAATTAAGTGCTGAAAATCAAGTACTAAAAATTTAGTACTTTTAATTTTGTTCCAAAAAATTATTATTAAGTTTAATACTAAAAATTTGATACTAAAACAAAAAGTACAAATTAGTATTAAGTTTACTACTAAAAATTTAGTACTAAAATGTTGTACTAAAAATTATGTACTAAAAATTTTATTTTAAAAATTTAGTTCTAAAAATTTTGTTCTGAAAAGTTAGTGTACTAAAAATTTAATATTACAAATTTAATACCCAAATGTTAGGATGTACTGTGAATTTGACACCAAAATTTACAAAAATTTAGCACCAAATAATTAGTACTAAAAATTGGTACTAAAAATTTGGCAAAATAAATATAGTACCATAAAACAGGCTTAACTGCTGATAACACCGTAATATAGAGGTAAAAGTCTAACCCAAACAGGCATTTTGGCCAGAAGAGGTCCCCTATTCCTATGTTTGAGCGTTCGTTTTAGATCGTCCATGTAGTAGGCATCACTATGCCTTTCCTTCTCCGGCATTGGGATGGGCGGACATATACCCAATAGGTGAAGACCAGTATCACCTACAACTTGTTGTCTCTACCGTTTTTAGCAGAAATCGTTTAACAAGTAATGTTAAGTACTGAGAACTCGGTGTGGGTAGCAGGCGTACTCCTTTGCAGTTTAAGCAGAGTTTGCATGCGCCTTTCATTTAGCTTTCGCCAAATTTTTGGGAGATCTTGATGAAATATATTTAACGTTGCCTGAACGGTAGTTTTGAAGCCAGTTAATCACTTCGTAATGCTCGAAGAGTAACCACATTCGAATTTGTACTCTTGTGGGACAATTTTAATTATTTTTATGAGGTTTTTGGTTGTTAAATGATACGATCCATCTTCGTAAATGGTAAACTTTTCACCTAAGAATTGACACTTCAAATGAAAAATATTAAACAGCTGATAGCGTTGCCAGATCGATGGTTTTGACACCCCAAATTGTTAACCCTTTAGTTTTAAGATTCTTACACAAAAATTCTAGACTCTTTTCTAATATTTTATCTAAAAAGGATGCAAATACATGGTAGCAATACAAAATATTTTGGTTTTGTAGCAGTTTAGTATGCATTTTTTTATTTAACAAATGCCTTAAAGTCGACTTTAAAAATTTCTTCTTTAGCATTTCTAAAGCCAAAGGCATTAATACTACATAAAAGTAGGTTTCCTTTGTAAATTTTAAATACAGCACCACTTTGCACTTTTTAGCCTCAAAAAAGTTACAATTAGAAACTAAAATGGAGTCGTTAGCTTAGGCGAGCATTGTAAAGGGGGGAGTGGAGTAAACATGTTTACATTTTAGCTTTTAATTGCTTTTACCAGCTAAAGTTTAAAATTGATTTTTTTTTTTTTTTTTTTTTTTTTTTTTTTTTGTTGGGAGGTGGTAAGACTTAGGAAGAGAGTGTCTAGGGCCACTTAGCTTGTAAGACTTACTGTTCTTTTTATACAATAAAATTTCAAATTGGTCCTGTTGTTGGTTTTCCAGTGTGTATTCCAAACGGGCCACCGTCTCTTTATCTGTCAGCTCGCCATACATGAAACCACATCTGTAATTAGAATTAAAAAAAGAAAATACAAAACAACAACAACAACAAGGACATTATTATTATTATTATTATTAACATTTTTAATTAAAAAAATTTTAAGTTTTATTTATTTATTCACACACAACTTAAATAAACAACAAAAGAACAGCCTGTCAATAGCTAATGACACATCACCATTCATGTATTAAAGGTCATAAGTTCAACTTATTACAATTAAAATGAGAAGAATGCAATTTTAGAAAGAGTTGAGAACAATGACATTAGTCTATTAAGACCCTTCCATAGAAACCAAAAGTAAACAAACTCAAAAGAAAAAATTTTGTTAGCTATCAGCAGAGAGAGAGAGAGAGAGTATAGAAGAGATAGGATAGGTAGTTAGGTAGTTAGAAGTGGCTGACCACTCAAGGAAGTCGGATGGACATACATAGGTCGCATATAGCGCATTATCTTTACAATCTATTAAACATTTTAATTGTTTAATTCACTTGTTTTGTCCTTTAGTGGCCTTAGCGTTTTTTTTTGTGTAGCGAAACCACTCCTTCGCCTTAAATCATTCACAAACTACTAACGTTGCCTTGGTAAATGGCTGGAGTACGCTGAAGGGAGCCTATAGGGCAGCTTCCCCAAATTAAATTCCAGCGTTGATTGTCAGCTTCTATCTGCGAACAATCCATAAATATCATATGATCGCCAAGTACTTCTAGTGAGGAAAAACCCGCGCGAGATTGAATTATTCTCTGAACATATTTCTCTTGAAACCGGATCTAGGGTTTGTTTGTGTAAGTTGACCTTGAGAATCCATAAACCATACCCATCAATATGAAGAAATACGAAAATAGTCACCTCCTAAGTGACTCGTATATAATCTGCAAAAGCTGTCTCGCAGATCTTCCCGTCCTTGATATCCAGGAAGGAGTTGTGGATGGGTATAGTACCGGAGTGACGTGTGAATGCAAGCAAACCATGTTCAAACTTTGAAAAAACTGAAAGAATAGTCATAACGGGGCTTTTGAATATCAAAAATTATAAAACTCTTCATTCCATTCTGATAAATAATTTACACTCTCATTTATTTTGGTTCAACTTTAGCTATACCACTGAGCTTCGATTCAACTTGATTTCTTAATTCATAGTTTATTTTGTAAAAGCCTGATCTCATATGAGATGGTGCATTATCATACTCAAACGTACAGTTTGTCAACACCATAATACGTTTCGTTAAGGGCGGCACAAAAGTCTCGGATGCATTGTGAAGCGGTGGATTTGTTGAACAATCGTTTAGAGTTTCTAAACCAATATCCTTAAAAAACGTATTCATATACTGTGATAAAGGTATTAATGGTACAGCCATTGGAGTGCGCACAAAGTTCTGAGCCGTAGGGCTATAAAAAACTTCAACATAAATTTTAGTTTCATCCGTTAAGTCTACGCCGATATTGACAGTGCCGTCTACAACGAAACGTCCGCGTGCAATGCGTTTCAAATAGAGTTGCACATCAAATAAATCTGGCGTATTATTTATACAATTTATTTCCAGGAATTCATAGGTCCAGTCGGTCTAAAGAAAGTCGAATGTTGTAAATTAAAAAAAAGCAAGAATTCAATAAAAAAGATATCGTACCTCGCCTTTAACCCTTACAATCCACAGCAACCCATGTAAAAACTCAATAGTAAGCGCCAATAATTTCATTTTGAATGTGAATCAGCAAAATCAACTTCTAATTTTGCGTTTACTGGGGTTTTTATAGCCGAAAAATTGTTTACAATAAAGCAATTAAAATGTTTAATTGCCTATAAATATGAACATAACTGTCATGAGACATGAAATTGAGTTGTGAGATCAAAAGATAACAGAGGAGTTCAAAAAACAATTTCCAAATTATCTCTGGAATGATACCATTTGATTCCATTAGTTTCTCAAACAGCTGAATAGCAGTTAAGATTTATGAAATCCTAAGTTCTAATAAAAAACTGCCGTTGAATTACTTTGTTAACACTCGAGAACACTGTAGGCAACTATACGGGAAGTTGGACATCGATAAACTTGACAAGAAGGAAAAATGGCAGGCAAATTTACGAGACAGCACTTCTTGTTGATTAATTCCGAGATACTTACTAGGATTTCTTGGATATCAAGATGCAAATGATAACACTCCTCAGGGGAACATAGCTATCTAGCATGAGATAGAAGAGGTATGAACCCGGAATGTCCTCGCCTCAACAGTGGCATGGGAGCTCCATTATTCGCAATCAAATCTGTCTGCTCAGTACAGTGAATGGCGTGCAATCTTTGTGGCTTATCAAGGTCATCTTAGATATATGAACCTTTGAACCGGTTTTCAAGGAAATAAGTATATTGCCAGAGTCGAAGTTGTCGTAGTCTAATAGGTAGTGTGTTGGCTTATTAGACGTAAGGCCCGAGTTCAAACCCCAGGTCAGACATCAAAACGAAATATGAAAAAAAAAATATTTCTTCGGCGACTTCCTCTCGGCAGATTTCTGGCAAAAACTCTGAGAGTAAATAAAATTGCCATGAAAAAGTCTCTCAAAAATCTGTAGTTCGGAGTCGACGTTAAACTGTAGGCCCCGCCGCTTACGTATAAAATTAACGCACACAACATGACTGGTGTGGGAAGCTTGGCCGTAATCCTGACTGAAGTGTTTTAATGGGCAATTATGTATGTATGTCTGTTGCCAGAGAACCTCGACGAATCAATCTTGCGCTGGTTTATCCTGAAAGGAAGTGCTTGGCGATGGTCATATGATGTTTATGCATGCTTTACAGATGAAAGCTCGCAGCGGGCTCAGGAGTTTAATTCGGGGATGACATGAAGCTGCCCTATAGGCTCTCTTCAGCGTACTCCAGCCATTTACCAATGCAACGTATATAGTTTGTAAACGGTTTAACGCGGGTGAGTAGTTTTGTTATACACAAAAACTCGGGATATCACGAAGCTGTCCTATAGATGCTCCTTTCAACGTATTGCAGTTGTCAGTGAAAAAATTCTCAGTTAAGCTGTTATCCACTTGAATCATTTAGTATTCAACTGGTTTAATTATAGCAAACATGTATGGAATATTTAAAATACACACGTTTTTATCTGTTACTGGATTTTAATTAAAATTTTTTTTTCTTTTCTCAATCAGTTTTATTGTGTTTGAAGGTTATGAAAGTATTTTATCGATAATTAAAATTGGAATAAATTATCGATAAGTAGAATAGAAAGTGTTGACAATTAAATAACAATCGTTCGTACATAATTAAACTGAAAAGCATGATAAAAATTATATAAGAAAACTTTTTTGTACAAAAAAAAAATTGTTGTACTAAAAAAATTGTTGCACTAAAAATATTTTGTACTAAATATTTAGATGTGTGTGAAGATAGATTTTAAAATCTATCTCTCCACATTAGCTAACAGAGCTCTGTTATGTTATTAACAGAACTAACAGAGCTCTGTTATGTTACTCACAGAACTTTGTTAAACAATTAATTTAAGGTTATGAAAGAAAAACAGGAAAAATTAATTAAATTCCCGGGTAAAATAAAAAAAAAGCAAAAGTTCATAAAATAAGTCCTATAGTTAATCACTGTTACAAAATATTGCGAAATAAGAACTACAATTAACAAAAAATCATACATTTCCGAAAGGTATTGTAATCCTATATAAAAATCAATAGTGTGGGAAAACAGGACAACATGGGCGGACAATGAATGTTGTTTTTAAAGCATTGTACATCTCTTTACCTAATCCAATCGCCAGAACCTTTAATAGAGCGTGTTTTCATAGTAGATTTAAAAGTTTGTCCAGATTTCAGATTTTAAAATCCACTGTAAGTCCTTTTGTGGGAAAACAGGACAACATGGGCGGACAATGAATATTGTTTTTAAAGCATTTTACGTCCCTTTAACTAAGTTAATCGCCTGAACCCTAAATAGAGCGAGTTTTCATAGTAGATTTTTAAATTTTCCCAGATTTCAGATTTTAAAATCCAGTGTAAGTCGGATTATCGGATTATAATAGCTTTCGAAAATGTGTGATTATCTGTTTATGATAGTTCTTACTACGTAATATTTAGTTACAGAGAT
The DNA here is from genome assembly GCA_930367235.1 of Sarcophaga rosellei. NCBI lineage: Eukaryota > Metazoa > Arthropoda > Insecta > Diptera > Sarcophagidae > Sarcophaga > Sarcophaga rosellei. The sequence continues at coordinate 6,411,524 of OV884018.1, read as the reverse complement.
TAAGTACTGGACTAATTTTATCAACTTTTGCTTTTTTTTCTTATTTTACCCAGAAATTTCATTAATTTTTCCTGTTTTTCTTTCCCAGCCTTATATTAAATGTTTAACAGAGCTCTGTTATGTTACTAAAAGAGCTCTGTTAACTGACTTGGTTTGTGTCTGGGGAGATTGGTCTTAAAATCTATCTTCAGACACTTACACACGTCCCTCACACCACTTCCCTCACACCACTCTTTCGGTGTCCCTCACACCACGTCCTCAGATCACTTTTTGGTGTCCCTCACACAACGTGCCCCTCGCACCACGTCCCTCACACCACGTCCCTCACAGCACTTTTTAGTGTCCCTCATACAGCGTCCCTCACACCACGTCCCTCACTCCACTTTTTGGTGTCCCCCACACTGTCTCTCACACCGTCCCTCACACTCACACCGTCCCTCACACCGTCCCTCACACTGTCACTCACACCGTCCCTCACACCGTCCCTCACACCGTCCCTCACACCGTCCTTCACACCGTGTGAGGGACAGTGTGAGGGACGGTGTGAAGGACGGAGTGAGGGACGGTGTGAGGGACGGTGTGAGGGACAGTGTGAGGGACGGTGTGAAGGACGGTGTGAGGGACGGTGTGAAGGATGGTGTGAGGAACGGTGTGAGTGACGCTGTGAGGGACGGTGTGAGGGACGGTGTGAGGGACGGTGTGAAGGACGGTGTGAGGGACGGTGTGAAGGACGGTGTGAGGGACGGTGTGAGGGACAGTGTGAGGGACGGTGTGAAGGACGGTGTGAGGGACGGTGTGAAGGATGGTGTGAGGAACGGTGTGAGTGACGCTGTGAGGGACGGTGTGAGGGACGGTGTGAAGGACGGTGTGAGGGACGGTGTGAAGGACGGTGTGAGGGACGGTGTGAGGGACGGTGTGAGGGACAGTGTGAGGGACGGTGTGAGGGACGGTGTGAGTGACGGTGTGAAGGACAGTGTGAGGGACTGTTTGAGGGACGGTGTGAGGTTAAGTCCTATACTTAATCTCTGTAACAAAATATTACGTAGTAAGAACTACCATGAACAGATAATCACACTTTTTCGAAAGCTATTATAATCCGATAAATATATCAACATTGTGGAAAAACAGGGCTGAGTGGGCGGACAAAGTAATTAACTAATCCAATCGCCAGAACCTTTAACAGAGCGTGTTTTCATAGTAGATTTTGAAATTTCCCTAAATTTTAGATTTTAACAGAACAGATTTTAGATTTTAACAGTGCAGGCCTCTGTTTTAACAGAGAAACGGCACTGTTTCTAAGGGAGAGAGCAGAAGAACATTATGTTTTTGCTGAACAGGTTATTGTAGTCGGTATGCAGGAAATTTATATGAAGTCGCTGTATTCTAGTAGGTAGAGTGTTGGGTTAATGGGTACAATGCTTTAGAAACAACATTCATTGTCCGCCCATGTTGTCCTGTTTTCCCACAAAAGGACTTACTGTGGATTTTAAATTCTGAAATCTGGGCAGATTTCTAAATCTACTATGAAAACACGCTCTATTAAAAGTTCTGGCGATTGGATTAGGTAAAGAGACGTACAGTGCTTTAAAAACAACATTCATTGTCCGCCCATGTTGTCCTGTTTTCCCACACTATTGATTTTTCTATCGGATTACAATACATTTCAGAAATGTATGATTTTCTGTTAATTGTAGTTCTTATTTCGCAATATTTTGTAACAGTGATTAACTATAGGACTTATTTTATGAACTTTTGCTTTTTTTTTTTATTTTACCCGGGAATTTAATTAATTTTTCCTGTTTTTCTTTCATAACCTTAAATTAATTGTTTAACAGAGTTCTGTGAGTAACATAACAGAGCTCTGTTAGCTAACATGTTGAGATAGATTTTAAAATCTATCTTCACGCACATAATATTTAGTACTATCAGATATTAACAGGGGACCATTGTTTTGGCTCTAGTTCTCTGCATTTGCCGAATACAATCCTTTAGTCAAGAGAGCAACCTAGCTTCTCACCATCCATATCTTTAAAGCCTTTACAAATACTGTATGAAGGTGGAAATTCCTAGTGTGGTCTCGTAGCTGAGACAACATATTTAACCTCATTATAGAATTGAATAGCCACTCATGAATCAAATTAACGCGCATAGTATGGGTGATAGGCGTTGCTAGGTTTAAATCCAGACTAAAGGACCACACTTCTTCGTTGTCCATATTCAGAATATGAAATAAGGTTAAGACTCAAAAGCCTGCTAAGTGGGACAGAAAAAAGTACCAAAAACCGTCGCAAAAACCCCCAATAGGAGCACACTTCTTCGCTGTCCACATTCATGATACTTAGGAGCTTCGAAATAAAATGAGGTTAAGACTCAAAAGATTTCTTGAAAACATTATCAAGGGGCGTAGAAAAAAGTACCAAAAAACGTCCCAAAAACAAAGGGGTAAAACCACCCCTTCCCCCCAATAATTAGGAAATTAATGTCATCACTTCACCATTCCACATATGGCGTAATGAGTATTACTTGAAAATACTTTCGTACAGTGTTAATAGCGTTAAAGCGGTGTTATCAACAAATCTAACCCTGCCACTAACGGTATGTCTCAGGTCTGTCTTTATGAGTATTTCCTGTAACAGCAATTCGAATCAAACAAAAGCAAATTGCATGTCTCAACACCAAGAGTACGTTGTGTTACCCACATATTAAGGGCATGACAATAACGATGACTATTTGCGGAGCTGTCTGTCTGTCTATACATATGTGTTCCAAATGCCATACTTTTCTACCATTTTGTTTTTTTTGTTTTATTGTCATGATTCGTGTTTCATTTGATTGTTTTTGGCTTTTTCTCTTTACGGTGATGATGACGGTTTGTTTGCTTAATTTTTTCGGGACATGACAGATGCCTTGTTTCGTCGTTTTTTTTTTTTTTTTTTTTTTTTGTGCTCAAATCAAGTATTTTTGGGGCCAATTGTCTATTTAGTTTTGGTATTGATTTTTTTTGTCAGCCGCATAAGTCTTTAAATAAACAAGAAAAATTTCGTTTTTAAACAAAAAATTCCCACACAACCATTATCACCCTTAGGTTCAGCAAAATGTCATGCTTTTTCTACTCTTCCTCATCATGGCAGCTCCTATACAAGTCATGAGTTATTTCCTGTCTCTCTAAGCATGTGTACCCTGGGTCCAGTGTCGTATTATAACTTTTGGTTGGACCAGCTCTAAGGCACTTTATCAGGCTAGTCGATGAGATGATTAGACAGAGGATAGATAAGGAGTATAGGATAATCCTATGGCTTAGGTTCGACTATTCTCGAACGGAATATAGCTCCGAAGTTTTGGTAAAGGAATCCTATTAGAACCTTGATTGGTTTTCTGACGTGGCATTGCGCAAGGAGAAATTGCAGATGAGCAGATATGGTAGGCACTGTAAAATGCGCAAACATACTGGAACAATCTGTTTGATCTCTTCTGAGGTACTCCTTAGGGCTAAACGATCAGATGATTAGGCGGAGAGTGAACTTTACATAAAGGACGAGAGTTGATTGCAGAATTTTATTGTCCACGTTCAAACATTCTAAAGCGAAAGAGAAATCTACAAGGCGCTTGATTGGTTTTCTTACAAGGCATTGTGCCTTGGCAAAATGCGCGAACATAGTGAAACGTTTGGGTAGACCTCCCCTGGGATATTTCTTCAGGCTGATCGATTAGATTATTAAATAATGAGAGGATTTCATCGAGGAATAAAGGAAATTGCAGAATCTCAACGATGTGTTATACATATATCCCCTGGGACACTTCTTCGTACTGATCTATAAAATGACTAGCCGGCAAAGGGCTTCATGTAGGAACAGAGGGGATTTGCAGAATCTCGTTCAGGGTTACAAACTTCTGAATGCAATCTCTTAGAATCTTAATTGGTTTTCTGACATGACATTCTGTCTTAAGATCAAGAACTAGCAGGCGGAAAAGGGATAGCGTTTCTTACTCGCAGAAGCTGGACTTTGTTCACCACATTGTCTGTTTTTACCCTGGCGTTTAGAGAAGAAGATTCAGGAGTATAAAATTGGAATTTCTTTAAAGGCCTTGGGAAGTTGGCCACTGCTAGGATTTCTAAAATTTAAAGTTCCATCTTCTGCATACAGCCGTAAGCCGCAGTCCTTTGGAAATTAGTAAAGTTTGTCCCCCTGCAGATGAATGCTAATCTTACTTTCATTACTTAATTGGTCATTAGAAGCCTTTAGTCTGGATAACAACCTAGCCTCACACATCACCCCCGTTGCGTTTGTTAATTGTATTCATGAGTGGTGGGCCCTCTTTTTCTTCCATTTTTTTCCCTATTTTTAAGTTCCTTATTATCTATTTGGCTTTCCTATTGCTTATTACTTTTCTTCTCTTTATTTCAGTTTAAAATACAATTCTGAAGGCAACTGCAATGTGACGTTGCTAGTCTCCGAATGGAGGTGTTTCATCATCAGAAACGTCGAACAATATGGAAAAACCTAGAACTGCTGCTGCAAGCCGATAGAGTTGGAGACAAATTGTATAAAACCTAGCCCTAGCCTAGGGGCAGTTCGTAATTCTTGTATGTAAGTCACACACACAATTTTCTCTTTTAAAATTTATAAAAAAAAATTCTTTCTTTTTTTTTTTAATTTTTAAAACAAAATTTCTTTTAAAATTTCCCCTTTTATTCCCCCAATTTTGTAATTTCCCACAAAAAAATTTTTCTAAAATTTATTAAATCGTAGTAGACAAAAACTATGCTTTTTTGTGCCTTTAAATAACAACGGCAGCAACTACAACAAAAAATACGACATTAGAAAACATTAAAAAAGCCTGAGGGTGTTATGGGTTTCATCATACGGTTTGTTAAACCTGTGATGTACTGTTGTTTTCTGTTGTTTTTGCAACCTAAACAAAAACCATGTGGTTATATACATCAAGTCCTATTCTAACGGCTTAAAGCAATCATAATTTGACGATTTTAAATTTGGAATAATAGTGAAGATTAGAACAATGCTAGAAGCCTCTGGGACACTTTGGCAGGCGAATCGCTCAGTTGAGTAGATGGAGAGTGGACTCTACATGATCGACAAGGAGTGATTGCAGTATCCTGTAGTATTTGGTGAGAGGCCGGCTGACATCTTTTATAAAAGACTCCTGTCTTTACTTTCGCCAGAGCTATGATTCTTTCAATCACACAACCTACTACACTATGGCAACGTCTACCATAGAATACTCGTGGGTATTTTCCAAGCAGAGAAGTTAAGTTAGGTTAAGCTATGCTACCACATTCCATTAAATTTAGATCACAACGATATATGTCATCACGTAAAGCCCTCTTTCACTTATATACAGAGCGCTGTTCCCTATTCTAAATTGGTTCGTCAGGGACATCGGGAATGCACGAACGCGTGCATAACTTGGCAGTGACAAATTAAGTTTCAGACGATCTCTTTCCCCTTCTCCCAGTTCCAAGTTTTGCAGAAGCACGTGATAGGCTTCCGTAACCGACGTACATGCCAAAACCAAGGAGTTTGCAGGCCATTACTTCCGCAACATAGTTTCCGGGAGCCTCTGCCTAATTAATTAATGGTTCTCCATATATCTCAAAATAATTATCCATTTCCCATAGAAATAATTGAGTCGATTTGACTGTCATTCGCGAATGAGGTGCTCAGGCGGCAGTATTTCGGTATCGAGCAGCTAGTTGTCTGATTCAGTACCCATTGTAGCCAATTCGTCTGCGTTACACTTCCCGGGTACATACTTTTGAAAAAATAATGAAGACCTTTGGTGGGCGCCGACATAACGTTCCAAATAACATAATTGGAACCTGTCGGTCTAAGTATGGCAGTATAATTTCAATCTGTACTGTGCAATCCTTTAATTGCAATAAGAATAGCTATGACTTCTGACAGGAAGACCTACAATGATATGGAAGTCTTTATGAGTTCCTGATACCCAAGTACTCTATCCAACTTCCAAACATCAGTCCATTCTTCCCAAGAATTTAGAGGAGGATTTGTTCCGCATTCCCATATAGTTCATATATCTGTACCGGACCTTTAAAACAATTGTCAGCAAAGCAGTTAAGTAGGAGAGCTTCGCTGAGAATACCTTGCTTAGATATCTGGGAGTAGGACAGCAATGGAGTTTCGCTGTCTAGTTGTCTGGGATTAGGTTGCTGTAGGAAAGTTTTCACCTTCTTTGCTATGCATTGCTTGGCATAGCCTTCTCTACGTATCTTCCACAATTCAACCACTACTGTTAAACGAGAGCCCAGTGTTGCCATTATGTTCGTTTTTATGTTTCTAATGCATTTTCTAATTTTACTACGTTTCGGTTAGTTTGCGGTAGCCATGTTTTTCTTCTTTCTCTCTATTTCATCATATTCATACGCCAGGAATATTTTCAGTTTCATAAAGCTTTACAGCTAGGCAGTCATGCAAAGCAGAGTTTCATTATTTTCATAGAAATTTTTTCCATGTTTTTTTTTTGAAGCATACTTTTTGGCAAACATGGCGCAACAAGCTAAATTTAACCTCAGGGAAATTTATGTTCAAACAGAAGTTGTAGTAGTTGTTGCTGTTATACAAATTAAGAATTTTTTATGTGTGATGGTTGCCATATTTACGCATTTAGAAGGTTAATTTTGTAGACGAGTACCTCCAAAAAATATTTTTGCTTATAAGCCTAAATGTAGGCTTTATAATTTAAATGTAAAATGCGAGAAGAGAAAATATGCAATGGAAATATAAACTGTGACGAGAGAAGAGTGTTTAAAAGTGAGTGAATGAATGAATGAGTGGGTGAATAAAGTGAGTGTGTGGTTAACTTACCTGCAAGATTTTTGCATGACCTCGGCCCGATTGTAGCCGCTAATCTTGCAAAAGGATTCATTGCAATACACAATGGGAAAGTCGACAATTTGGGCATTGGCTAGAAGAAATGAGCTGTCGGCTGCAAGTAAAACAAAAGAGAACAAGAGAATACATGAGAGAGAGGGAGAGAGAGAGAGAATTAATAATAAAATATTTGAAATACAGTGAAAGCTCCCATAGGCGGACACCGACCGTCGAGGCATTTTTGTCCGCCTAGGGGAGATGTCCGTCCAAGGGATATTTTGTTAAAATATTTCGGGAAAAATTTAAGAAATACATATCTACCTGTATATTATTTGTTGCCAACGATAACTGCGATAAAAAATAATCTTTAAAAATATCTTCATTAACTTCTATTTTTCTCATATTCATATACATTGTACCTACGTAGGTATGTATTTATATTCAGAGTAGCTAATTAACTGACCATCCATCAGTTATCACATAAACCAAAATAAAAAGGAGAATCACAATTTAGAATTTGTCTATGAACATACATTACATAAAATAATAAACCGGGGAATCACCGCACTACGCAATGCTACATAATGTGATTAAGTTGAAAAATGCACACTCAACAAAGAAAAATTAATTAATCTCTACACATTGCGCTTAGTATAAAAGGGGGATAAACCGAAATATAATAAAATTGCTCTGCTTTGCCTTTTGTAATATTTATTTGTCCGCCTATGGGAGATGTTTTTGGCAAAACAGGTGTCCGCGTCCGTCCAAGAGAGCGTCCGTCCAGGGGAGATGAATTTGCTCTAAAAATACGACCTAATTGACGGGACTTAGAAAATCGTCCGTCTAGCGGAGATGTCCGCCTATTAGAGCTGTCCGCCAGTGGAGCTTTCACTGTATTCCTGTAAATAAAATGTCTGTTGTCTGCTGTCAATATTGTTGGCAGTCTTCGCGACAACCATTATTTTTCTTTTAAGTGCTTTAGTATGTTATGAAATCCTCTGCTGTATCCAGAGAAATTCTAACAATTGTTTGTCTTAAATTAAGTCGATTCAGTTGAATTTTTCCAAAGAAATGTTGCCTGCTGTAGAGATTCTTCCAAAGGATTTCAATGGAATTTAAAGGACATGAAAGGCTCAATCAAAATCCAGAGAATATTAACATATAGGGGGACGTAGAGGAGATATAAACAATGTCCTCTTGTCTATGCTAACAGAGATGAGACTTGGATAAGATGAATGGCAAAGTTTAGTCAAGACGTAGTACAGACATAAACCAGATAAAGGCAAACAAGAGGGCATTGAAACAAAAATCAGATGCAGATTGTATTGAAGAGCCGAAACGAAGATAAGATATGAACTAGATCAAAGATTTTTAAACGTATTAGAAGGTCAATCGTTTAGTCAAGACTGCAACCACTGGTGTGAATTAAATTTATTCATGAGTTGCGAAACCTGCTGCTTACTGTTGAAGCATTCAAAGATGAGACTTTGTCAAGATGAATCAAAGAGACGAAATGAAGATAACATAGAAGATTACAGAAAAAAAATTGGCCCGATTTTTAAACGCTTCATAAAGGCAAGCCAACTTTACTGCCTGCACGAGGGCACGCGTAGTATTTCTTGGCTCTGCTGGATTGATAAGACAGTCTTCTTTTTCCAACTGTTGCCGTTCTAACAGTTCACTGCGCTATTAGGAGGCATTTTTCAAGACTTGGCACTTCCACAAATAATTTCTGCAGGAGTCTAACACTTTTCCGTTAGGCTTTTGCCATTAACCTCTTCGTGACGGCGCACCTGAACCACAATTTAGATCGTTGTCATCGTTCGCGAAAATGCAAGAGTATGAATAAGTGACTGTCGTGTATATGATGTATGTGAAGATAAATTTAAATTTAACTAGCAAAGACAAGAACCAAAAAATTTTAACAGAGACCAATGTTTGGTCTTCAAGCTGGATATATATTGAGGTTTAAGTGGAACATTACCTTACCCTTCAAGAAGGACCATCCCTAAAACTAACCTAACATTTGTGGTTTGTTTGTCTAGTTTCAGCCGTCCTCTTCGATATATCGCCTTCCAGATAGCATTTTTGTGTATATGATAAGGTGTAGTGTGTAGGAGACTTATTCTCACAATCTGTCTTTAATTTAAGATTTCAACACAATGTTTCCTTCAGCCCCTATTATTATAGGCCGTATGATTTTCTTAAGGAATTCATTGAAATCCTTTTGTAAATAATACATTTTTCTTTCTATATGTTGTTGTTGTTGTTGTTGTTGTATTTTAAGTGTTCAAAATCTCCACCCGGGTTTTATAATCGGTTTGTTGTTTGAAAATGTCATGGATTTGCATAAAATTATCGTAAAAGATGTTGACACTTAATTATGCAAATTTTTTTATTTATTTTTTTTTTAAATTATAATTGCTCCCCGCATAGCATCTCTCATCGCATCGCATCGTTCTGGGCCTCCGCCCTCCACTGCCCTGTTGTATTACTTAGTTTACATATCATTATTGTTATTATTATTATTTGTTATTATTATTATTTAACAGAGGACATGTGTATTTTTAAATATGCGCACACATATGGGAGGAGGGGGGATGTTCCCTACACTGCTACAGTAGGTTCAGACATTTGCTTAGCTGAAAAAAGCAAAAAAAATAATAATGATAGATGAAGTGAAAGATAGTCTCTTTCTGCTTCTCAGATCTACAACTGCTGAAAAAGTTATTAGACAGAAAACATGCCTATCGTCATGCCATCCAATAGGGCAGTAGCCTGTGGGAATTGAACTACACGGTGAATGCAATGTAAGGTCAGAAGTTAATCTTATCCACACAAGTCCAGCACATAATTGCCTGCAAAGTTGAGCCAGTAAATATTCAGTTTTACTGATGGAATCCAAGCGCCTGTAATCTGTAAAATGTTGAAGATTGTTAGCTCTGTACCAGCGCTGGCCAGTCGACTTTGTCTATCAATTTGCAACCTGCAGTATACACCTCAAGGGTCCAACTGTGGAAACCCCCGAATTATCAGATTCAAAATCTAAAGTTGGAAGTTGTATATAGTCGAAGCGAATGTGTCTAGCTCACAAGCACTGCAGTATGTCCATGGCCCTAGTTCTACAAGAATTTAATTGCTTTGAATTTAACCTCTACCAGCTGAGCTAGTTGCTGCAATAGGAGGTTAGTGGGAAGCCAACGCACTCTGTCAATGAGTCTGCAGTGACGTTGGTACACTGTACACTGCCCGCATAGAGACAAATTGAAAAATGGAGTGATGCACCACGTGAACTACTCTATAAGACTACTGAAGTACTGTATAAAAAGATTTACTGATGCTTCGAAAGCGAGGGAAGCTGTTTCGTTTGACAAGGCTACCCGATTATTGCAGCGTTTTTTAAGCGGAAAAAGTAAGGGAAGCTGTTTCGTTTTGACAAGTCTACCAGATTATTGTAGCGTTTCTCAGGCGGAAGTATGGGCCACAGGGTGCCCAAAAGGTTGTAACCCTTTTAGGTATTAAGCCTAGGTTGCAACTTAATACGATCACCGTGAAACTGGAGATAGCTTTCCTTACAGAACATTTTAGGTCATTAACAAGATTCGGGAATAGATCACACTCGGAATATGTAGTTTTCTTCAACTATTCTACATTTAGCAAGAGGAAAATTAATACCCTGAATAGGGGTTCTCCATTGGACTCCCAATCTTTACGCTCTACTGAGGTTTATAGAAAAATTGAGCTGTCAGTACACTGTGGCCTTAGGCGTCCACGAAAGAACAACGTTTAGCAATGCTTAGATGGCAATGCATCAGCCTCAATGTAAAGACGTGGAACCATCTACAGCCATCTTAGAACATTCAGTCAGACCACAATGAGATCGTTCAATGAGTCTACTTAAATTCCAAAGAGGCGCGCTCTGTGTAGTTGTCGGTGTGATTACGGGGCATTGCATTATGGGTACACATGCGAGGCACATTGGTCTTGGACACCTTGCTAACGACTTCTGCAGAAGTTGCAGGGAAGAGGAGACTGTCTCTCACCTGCTGGGTACATGCCCGGCTCTTTGCCAAAGGAGAAGGAAGTACTTGGGTACTTACTACATGGATGATCTGAAGGAACTGTCAAGCATTGACATTGGCAGCCTGAATCGCTTCATCAGGAGCTCCGAGTGGTTTCGAGATTAGGGGATAACGGATAACTGTGGTTGCACAATGGGCCCAATGCGGCCTAAGTGAGTCCATCCAAAAATGTTTCTTGGATGGGCAGCCACCTCTACCTACCTACCTACCTACAATGAGATCGGTTACTTAAACTTCTAAATAAAGCTTTCAAATTCTGTCAAAATAGGCCCGCTATTGTAAAATTAAAAAAAGTTTTTAGGGTATCTGAAGTGCAGAGTTCACCGTTTATAAATTCCCTACTTGTTGTTTATTTAATTATTATTACAATAATTTAAAAAGCAAATACAAAAGCAAAAAAAAAAGAAAAACATGAGCACTGGATATGTTTTAAAAAATATCAGGAGGAATGGCGACACCACACAGTGTAACACAACATGCCTTAATAAATACACTTTAACTGGAACAAAAAAAAACAGAATTAAGATAGAGAGAGTGAGTGAGAATGAGAGATGTAAAAGAGTGAAATCTTTATCTTCATTTTAGGAAACTCACTTACTTATTTGGTCATTACTACCCTTTCGGCAGGATAACAATCTTGCTTCTTACACTACCCATGTTGTGTAGGGAATTTTATCCATGATTGGCGGGACCTACAGTTTAACGACGATCAACTCTGATTTTGAGGAACTTTTCATGGCAATTTTATTATTCTTTCAGAATTGTTTGCCAGAAGACTGCTGAGAGGAAGTCGCCTAGAGTTTTATTTTTTTTAGACTTTGTTTTATTTGAGATTTCAGATTAGGGATTTGAACCGCGGTCTTGTGTCTAATAAGCCAACGCATTACCAACTAGGCTTCATAAATTCGGAGGCCTTGAGTCAAAGTTCAAATTTCAGATCATCTTTGGTTTTTTTTTTTTTTTTAAGATTCCATACCTTTAAAGTCCTGACTTAAACTGGCATTAAATGCGCTCCATAATATTGTATTACGCATACGAGTACACTTCAGATAATTTTTAATGAACACATGTGCGCATTTTTAATTTTATTTCTTCAGCTCTTTCTTCCCCTCTCTCCTACATTTTCATATTTAAACCCAGTAAAATACAATAAAAAAGAAGCAGAAATTATGGAAAAATGGAGAGGAAAAAATGAAAAAAAAAAATGGCAAAAACCCCGACAACATGTAAAAAGTAAATACTTTCAACAGAAAAGGAGAAAAAATTATATGGCGCCCCAAGGAATTTTTAGAAACAGCACCAGAGTAACTGCCATACAAAAAGAAGCAGCCACAACAGTAACAGCAGTGGTACAGCTGTCATGGAGCGAAAGGCAGTAGAAAACCAAGTCAGAGAGAGAGAGAGAGAGAGAGAAAGTTGAAATTAAAATTTTAAAAGTTTAAGTTCACATAAGTTGTCAGAGAAATTTATAATTAAACGAATGAATGAATATAAGCATTATTCATTCACAAATTTCTTCCTTTTTAACAAAGTCAAATACGTTTGTAATTTAAGAAATAATATTAATGTATGCTTTTAGGCGCTAATTTTTTAAAGCATACTCTTGGGAGACAATTTATTATTAAAATGCAAAATTTTTAACACTGAATTAAGCAATTTGTTGTCACAAAATGCAAATGAAAACCTTTGAAGGTTAAAAATAAACCTTTCGAGAGCACAGAACAAATAAATTAAGAAAAAAAATCCTTTAATCACCGGAATAAGTCCGTATAATTCCAGTGTTAGGATAATAATGGAATCATACATAGCTTTTGATGACGTCATTTAGTCTCCATTGTTGACGTTCTTGACGACTAAGTGAATCAGTGCACAGTACAAGAACTACTATTGTTTCCTTCGCTGAGGAAGGGGTAACCAATTAGGTTCTACATTTCTTGCAGAATTTGGACGTTGGAGCCAATATCAATAAGGACTTCATGAGTACCTAGAATGCAATGCCCAATAACCACACTAGGCGGAGTTTTTAGAGTACTTTGGCAGGATTTGCTGCGCTATCTTGCGTGTATCCATTAGTGAGTGCAATATCAACCTGCAACTTAATGTCAGGGGTCATATGAAAATTCAATGATTGTACCAAATCTGATCAAGTCGTCCCCTTAGCAGTTTCCCGAAATACTACAAGATCTCGGTATCCCTACCGCAAGCGATAATTTTTCATATAAAGCGCTGGAATAGTTCGGTAGCTTTATTGCGTAAGCTATACTTGTCAACTTCGAGATTCCTTTACCCAAAACCTTATTCAAGTTCAACAACCCTTTAGTGAGGATTACAACCTCGCTTGTCATACAATTCATCTTAATCATGTATTAATTGTAATCATGATTGGCAGTACCTTCCGAAATATAGTTTTCTATATTGATACGGGCATACTTTTAGGCTCACATATAATTTTTTTTTAATTTTCAAACACTGTGAATCTGATTTCATGTTAGTCTTCATGTTTTTTTGATTGTTTAGTCTTTGTCGTTTGAACTCAACAGTTTTGATGGTTGTAATCGAAACGGAATAGATAAAATATAGCATACTTTTAGGTGTATATCTCTGACTAAACTTAAAGCATATGTTCAGGAGTTAAGTTAATAAAAAACTCATGTGTTTTACTATAAGACATCTGCAATTATTTTGTTTGCAGTTGTTATTATTAAAATTAAAATTTCAATTTAATAGCCTACTTTAAGGGGCATAAATATTATTTTTAATCAAAAGTTTTAAATTTTTAGGGCACTGTAGTTAGTTTCTTAAGAACATTTCTTTTATTTTCCTTAAGTTATCGTTATTTTAATTAAATTTCCATTAATATTTATGACGCTTGACTTGAATTTGAATAGAATTATTTATTTTTCCTCATGATTATCTAATCCTTAATTGATTAGCTGACCTAATAAAAATGAAACATGACTGACTGACTGACTGATATCATAACCTAAATAGAAAACAAACAAATTTGTTTCAAGACCTTCTCATAAAGCACACTTAAAAGAGCAGAAGCGAAGGAGGATGACAATTTGGTAGGCGTTGGAATATTAATTGCTTTTGGCCAGAAAAATAGGGACAACGAAAGAAAATAAAAAACCAATAAATAAGTAATTGTGTTGGCCATCATGTTCAATAAATATTATCAATATTTTTACATGTTTTTTTTTTGTTTTCTGTTGTTGTGATCGAAATATAAAAATAAAATGAAGATTTATTATACGTTCTCCTAAAATTTTATTTGCCTGCCTGCAATGGCAACACCATCATCATCAGCAGCAGCAGCAACAGCATCATTTTTCAAGACTGCTGTCATTGCCAGTATAAGAAAATTGATGATGTTTTTCAAAGAGAGAGGGAGAGAGGTAATGTTAGTGGTAACAGTTGGAGTAGATGGGGAGTAGATGGGCTAAATAAAGCTATCAAAGGACATTTATTAGTTTCCACTTGTCCTGCTAAAAGTTTTTCTTCTAATTTTTCTTCCTTTTTTTTATATTTGATTGATGATTGAAAATGTTTTTTCCATTTCATCCATCCATGGGGTTGGTTTATGGGATATCTGGCAGCATTTGGCAACGTGTTTATTAAAGTTTTTCTTTCCGACATGATGTCTATATAGGAAGATAGAATATCTTAATCCTTGTGAGTGATAACTACTGGAAAACAGGTGTTTTGTTGAAGAAAACAAAAGAGAGTCAGGAACTTTTGAAAAAATTTGAAACACGTCAGAAAGTTTATTTTATTTAACGGATTAGGTTTTGAAAATTAAAAAATACTTAGAGAATTCACAAAGGTGGAGGAAGGAAACCGTAGTCTAGTAGATAGTTTGTTAATTTATTAGTAGAGAGCACTCCAGCTCAAACATTTGAAATACAACGAAGTATGTAAGGAACATAAGTCTAAAGCTGTGCATTAGTTTCACAACTGGTCTAAGTATATACTTCAAGTGATTACTATATACTTACTTAATTAAACAATTATTGCATCAAATCTGGATAAATCATTCTCTTTGCAGTTTTCCGTAATACGACTAGATCTCGGTATTAATGTGATGTAAAAATTGTAGCGCTCAAGAAGTTGTTATAGTGTTTGGCTTTCAGGATATATGTATGATTTTATCTCTCTCTCTCTCAGAGATATTGTCATTCTCAATAATCTCTACAGCAAGCGACAATTTTGCTTGGAAAACGCCAAAATGGTTCGTTAGCTTTATTGTGTAAGCTATACTTGTCAACTTCGAGATTCCTCTATTCACAACTTCATTCAGGTTAAATAACCCTTTAGTCAGGACTACAACCTAGCTTTTCATCAGGCCAACCATGATGTGTGTGTTAATTTTTTCAATGATTGGTAGGTGTCTACAGTTTAAAGTCGACTTCGAACAACAGATTTTTAAGAAAGTTTTTAAAAACATTTTAATTTATTCACATGGAGTTTTTCCTCATCTTAGATTGCCTAACCTTCGTTTGGTCTATTATTGGTTTCTCCATTTGACCTATCACTTGACGCATGAGGGTAATCAGAAGTATTTTATAATCCTTCAACGCGCGATTGATATCGTATTAACATTTTTTACAACACGGTTCAGAGCAAAGAAATTCACCACCATATGTAGCTACTGAGTTCTCAAGAGATACGAAGCTGATTGGCATAGATTATGAGTTCTTTGATTGCAAACCAAAATAAAAACAAATATGTGTTTCGTTGCAGTTAAACTCTTTATTAATCCTTAATCACACAAATATTCTTTGTGTGCCACCGAATACAACTTCACCATACAACAACAACTTGCTTGTTCGTTATTATTCTCTGCTTACAATCTTTTTCTAAGCAACAACACATATACTAGTGTACAGATCTATAGCGGAGATCTTCACACAATAGCGATCTTCAAATTGACCGCTTACTTCGAACGCAACGCGTCTTCATACAAGACTGATCGAATTCTTACTTTTATATACGCACGTAATCATTATGATGAACATTCTCGATGTGGAATGTTCGTGTTTTCGCTTTCTCGGGAGTTCTATTGCACCTTCACTGTTGTTGTTGCATTTGCTTACTTATCTATAGCTTTTTCTCTCATACTTGTTGTTGTGGGTTTACTTGGAACGTGTTCGATGTATTTGTTAGTGTGTATCTGTGTCGATGTTCTCTTGCGAAATAATATATACGATAATAATTAAATTAAATTCAATTGAATTTAAAATTCTTTATTTTTGTTTATATTTGAAAGATGTTCGTCGCCTACATTTTCCATTATAATGGCTCAACTTTGAACAAAACAAAGAGTTCAGCTTCCACTTGATCTGTAAAGCCATAACGCATTTCATAATAGGCAGGGCTCATATGAGAAGGCATATCGGCATTCGAAAAGTTCTCCAATATCATAACGCGTTTTGTTCAGGGCAGTATAAATGTCTCAGATTTATCGTTAAGCGGTACATTGTTTGAGCACTCCTTCAAAGATTCCAGGAATAAATCCTTGTAGAAAGTATTTAAATTATTCGAAATAAAGTTTCCATCAAATCACATAACATGAGAACATCCCCCTCTTGTTCAGTTGGTCAATTTTTTTTTAAATAACGACTCAAAATAGTTAAAGAAATTATCAGTAGTGACGCTTCTTCCGCATCCTGTGAATGGTTCCAGTAGTTTGAGAACAACGAATTCCCCAAGCGGAGTTGAAGCTCCTCTGCTTTCTTCCTTTCCCAAATATGGGAATCCATTTATGATATATTTGGTGTATATCACGGAATAGCAAAAATGTTCAAAATCACAAGAAATTGCAAATCAGGAAACAGAATCTTTCCTGACCCCTTGCGGTATTTAAGGTAGATTACATATATTTCTCGGTAAAAAAATTAACAAGTGAGGAGTAAATCTTTGAAAACACATTCGATGTATTTTGCAATAAAAGTCGTAAGGGCAAATGGCGATGTGATAATGTTATTTTTAAGAAATTCTGACAAAAAGTTTAAAACGGGTTATTTGACCCGTCATGGTAGGTTTAGTGTTAAAAACTGTATGTGATGATAATCAATAATTATATGATCTCAGGCACACGATTTCGCAATTTAACACACATTGCAGAAATAATCACAGTTTTGCGTGACTTTATTGTGATAAAAATCTAGGGCTGTACGATATTTCAAGACTAAAATTCCAATAAATTCACTGGAATTTAGAATATTTTATTATTTTTGTAATTTTATTTGTTTTTGAACTCAATTACTTCAATCAAAAAATCGAACTCAAGTTTCAACAAACCTGTGATACTAGCTTTCACTTGATTTGTAAATACTAAGCGTGTACATATATTGTAATAGCTAGACTTCATTACGAGAGGACATATTATCAATTGAGAAGGTGCAGTTCTCTAACACCATAACAAGTTTCGTTAAGGACGCTGGAAATAACACGGATGCATCATTAAGTGGAGGATTTGTAGCACACTACCTTAAGTTCTTCAAGAATAAATCCTTAAAGAACGCATTGAAATATATTGAAAGCGGTTTTACTGGTATAAGAAATGGTTTAAGCCCAAAGTGTTGACCCATAGGGCTGTAAATCAATTAGCCATAAACTCTAGTCTCATCGGTTAAATCCACATTTACTGAACAAAACAGAATCGTGCAATGCGCTTTGAAGTTGAGCTCAAATCCACTAAATCCGACGTTTTATTGGTGAAATTTACATTCAGAATATCAGAAGTCCAGTAAGGCAGTTAAAGAATAATGGATTCAATGAAAAACAAAGCTTACATCGCTTTTAATCCTTACAATCCATAACAGTGCCAGCAAATGTTCAAAAATAAATGCCAGGAATTTCATTTTCAATGAATCGAGAAAATTATCTTCAAACTTTGATATCAAAAAACCTCTGTTTACTTCACTACTACTTACTGTAAATGTAAACATAACTGTCATGAAACATGTAATTGAATAAAATATTTTAAAAGTGATAAATCTTTGCTGAATAAATTCTTTTAATAGCTGAATAGCAATTAAGTTTCATAAAATCCTTTGATTAAAGCAAAAATAATATTGTTTGCTATAAGAACCTTAGCTGAATTACTTATTAGTTTGAAATAATTGCATAAAACTGATTTAAAATCATAAAACTTCCTCTAAAATATTCAAACTTAACTAAAAACCTTAGCTGAATAAGATTTGTTGCCAGCTGAATGGGGTAAAATTAAATAAATCATTAAAATTGAACTGAAATCGCATACTCGGCAACAAATGCTTAGCTGAATAAATTTTCTAACAGCTGAATAGCAGCTTAGATTCGTAAAATCCATGATTAAATAAAAAAAAGTTATTGTTGATTCAATAAACCTTAGCTGAATTACTTAAAAGTCTCAAATAATTACTAAAAAGAGACTTTAGCTCATAGTAATTTCAGTAAAATATTCAAATAGAACTAAGAACCTTAGCTGAATAAGATATTTAAACAGCTGAATAGAATTTATGTATAACAAATCACTGAAATTCATATAAAATCGTATAATCAATAAAGAATGCTTAGCTGAATATGTTTTTCAGCAGCTGAATAGCAATCAATATTACAAATTCCCTACATAAAGTTCAAAATTTTAATGTGAAGTACCAAAATTTTTAGCTGAATATGATTTAAAGCAGCTGAATAGGAGACTTTTGTTTCCATTTAGGCAGCTGAATAGCAACCAATATTACAAATTCCCTAAATAAAGTTCAAAATTTTAATGTGAAGTACCAAAATCTTCTGCTGAATATGATTTAAAGTAGCTAAATAGGAGACTTTTGTTTCCATTTCGGCAAATGGACTGATATATCTAGCAAATGTGTAAGAAACCTTAGCTGAATTACTTTAAATGCTAAATAACTCTCAAGAAATAGCTAATATATCAAAAAATTTGGCAGAAATTGCTAATTACAAGCAAAAATTT
Organism: Sarcophaga rosellei; assembly: GCA_930367235.1. NCBI lineage: Eukaryota > Metazoa > Arthropoda > Insecta > Diptera > Sarcophagidae > Sarcophaga > Sarcophaga rosellei. The sequence continues at coordinate 6,392,628 of OV884018.1, read as the reverse complement.
TTAGCTGAATATATTATTAAGCAGCTGAATAGCAGTTCAAATGTGTTGAATACCTGAATTAACACGAAAATTTTAAAATTAGTAATAAAAACCTTAGCTGAATTACATTTTTAGCCTGCTGAATACAGTTCAAATATAATAGAAGTCAACAAATTCATTTGTATGGTTGTAATTTATATTAAAACCTTTGTTGAATAAATTATTTAACAGCTGAATAGCAGTTAAAATGTAATTAGTAATAAAAACCTTATCTGAATTACATTTTTAGCCTGCTGAATACAGTTCAGGTATTAAAACCTTTGCTGAATTAATTATTTAACAGCTGAATAGCAGTTAAAATGCATTAAACACAGAGATTAGTTGTTTTTAGTTTATTATTTAATGTTTAATTACTGTTTTTAACAATATTTTCCCATTACATTGGCTCAACTTTAAACAAAAATGTGAGTGTAGTTTCGATTTGATTTGTATAAACAAAGTTTACATTGTAATAGCCTGTACGCAAATACGAGGGCATATTGTCATTTGAAAAGGTACAGTTTTCCAACACCATTACACGTTTTGTTAGGGGCGGTACAAATGTCTCGGACATATCGTTAAGCGGTGGATTGGTTGAGCAGTCCTTCCAATCTTCCAAGAATAAATCCTTGTAGAAAGTGTTATAAAAAACTGACAGTGACATCTTCGGTATTTGAAAGGGGGTGCGCACAAAATGTTGACCCGTGGGACTGTAAAACACGTTGCCATACACTTTAGTCTCATCGGTTAAGTCTATGCTAACGGTTATAGTACCTGCTATAACGAAACGACCACGTGCAATACGCTTTGCATAGAGGTTTGCATCAAATAAATCGGGTGTTAGGTTGGTGCAATTCGCATCTACGATGTCATAGGTCCAGCTGGCCTAAATAGAGCTAAGTATTATAATTTTAAATATAGAAGGGATTTAATGAAAAGAAAACTAACCTGACCTTTACCTCTTGCAATCCAAAACAGTACAAGCAAAAGTTCAATACTAAGCGCTAGTATTTCCATCATGAATTAAACAACAATATAATCTCCAAGCTTTACAATAACCATACACTTATCCCTGACGTTTTTATAGCAAAAATGTAAATAATAAATGCAATTAAAATTCTGAAATAATTATAGGGTATGGGCTATAATTATTAAAATAATTGTCATGCTCAGTACACTAGCCATATGGAGCCATGTTTACTTCGTGATATTTTATATAATCTTAATCAGAAAATATTTCAACATTGTTTCATTACACAAATCCTTACCTGAAAAAGTTTTTCAGCAGCTGAGTATGAGCTAATATTTATAATATCTAAAAAATCTTCGCTGAATGGCTTCCAAACACGCCTAATTACTCAAAAATGATTTTATATCAAAGAAATTGGCCAAACATATTGAAATACAGCTAAAAACCTTAGCTGAATTAGATTTGTAGTCAACTAAATAGGCTTCAAATATCCTAGGTCAACAAAATTTTACGAAAATCGTATAATCTAAAGCAAAAACTTTAGCTGAATACATTTTTTAAGCAGCTGAATAGCTACAAAACTTACAAATTCCCAAACTAAAGTTTAAAATTTTATTGCCATATACCAAAACCTTAGTTTTTTAACAGCTGAATAACAATTAAAATTTATAAAATCCTTAGATTAGAGCAGAAACATAATTTTTGCTATCAAAATCCTTAGCTGAATTTACATGAAGGTTTAACTAAACACTCAAAAATGATTTCAAATTTAAGAAAATGGCTTAATTCATTAAAATACAACTAAAAACCTTAGCTGAATAAGACTTTTAATCAGCTGAATTGAGTTTAAATATCATAAATAAATAAAATTGAACTACAATCGTGTAAACTACCGCAAAAACTTTAGCTGAATACATTTTTAAGCAGCTGAATAGCTACAAAACTTATAAATTCCCAAAATAAAGTTCAAAATTTCATTGCCATATACCAAAACCTTAGCTGAATAAGTTTTTTAACAGCTGAATAATAATTAAAATGTATAAGATCCTTAGATTAGAACAGAAATATAATTTTTGCTACTAAAATCCTTTGCTGAATTTACTTAAAGGTTTAATTAAACATTCAAAAATGATTTCAAATTTAAGAAATTGGCCTAACTTATTAAAATAGAACTAAAAGCATTAGCTGAATAAGACTTTTAGTCAGCTGAATATTAAAAGTTTAAATATTATAAATAAATAAAATTGAACTATAAGCGTGTAAACTACCGCAAAAACTTTAGCTGAATCCATTTTTTAAGCAGCTGAATAGCTAAAAAACTTACAAATTCCCAAAATAAAGTTCAAAATTTCATTGCCATATACCAAAACCTTAGCTGAATAAGTTTTTTAATAGCTGAATAACAATTAAAATTTATAAAATCCTTAGATTAGAGCAGAAATCTAATTTTTGCTATCAAAATCCTTAGCTGAATTTATTTGAAGGTTTAACTAAACGCTTAAAATTTATTTCAAATTTAAGAAATTGGCCTAATTTATTAAAATGCAACTGAAAACCTTTGCTGAATAAGACTTTCAATCAGCTGAATAGGGTTTAAATATCATAAATAAATAAAATTGAACTATAATCGTATAAACTACCGCAAAAACTTTAGCTGAATCCATTTTTTAAGCAGCTGAATAGCTACAAAACTTACAAATTCCACAAAATAAAGTTTAAAATGTCATTGCCAGATAACAAAACCTTAGCTGAATAAGTTTTTTAACAGCTGAATAATAATTAAAATTTATAAAATCCTTAGATTAGAGCAGAAATATAATTTTTGCTACCAAAATCCTTAGCTGAATTTAATTGAAGGTTTAACTAAACACTCAAAATTGATTTCAAATTTAAGAAATTGACCTAATTTATTAAAATACAACTGAAAACCTTAGCTGAATAAGACTTTTAATCAGCTGAATAGGGTTTAAATATCATAAATAAATAAAATTGAACTATAATCGTGTAAACTACTGCAAAAACTTTAGCTGAATACATTTTTTAGCGGCTGAATAGCTATAAAACTTACAAATTCCCAAACTAAAGTTTAAAATTTCATTGCCATGTACCACAACCTTAGCTGAATAAGTTTTTTAACAGCTGAATAACAATAAAAATTTACAAAATCCTTAGATTAAAGCAGAAACATAATTTTTGCTACCGAAATCCTTAGCTGAATTTACTTCACGGTTTAACTAAACACTCAAAATTTATTTCAAATTTAAGAAATTGACCTAATTTATTAAAATACAACTGAAAACCTTAGCTGAATAAGACTTTTAATCAGCTGAATAGGGTTTAAATATCATAAATAAATAAAATTGAACTATAATCGTGTAAACTAGCGCAAAAACTTTAGCTAAATACTTTTTTTTAGCAGCTGAATGGTAATCAAAATCTTAAATTTCCTACATAATGTTTAAAATTTCAGTGTCAACTACCAAAACTTTGTCTCACACACACGCAGTTTATTCTATGTAAACTTCAAACTTCTTCTGTGAGGAATATCAAGAATTGGTGTTTCTTAGCACGTGTGTATAACGATGTTATTGTATGAGTTCGATGACGGTGTATGAGTATGAGGATGATGTATGGGTGTTAGTATGATGTATCTGCAAGATGATGTATAACGCTAATGTATGAGTATGATGATGATGTAAGGCTGCACATCTACCAGGACTTTTTAGGGAATATAAAGAAAGGGAGTTCTGATTACTCTCATACGTTTTCACGAAAGGGTATGATGATGATGAATGAGTTCGATGATGGTGTATGAGTATAACGCTGATGTATGAGTATGATGATGCTGTAAGGCTGCGCATATACCAGGACTTTTTAGGGAATATAAAGAAAGGGAGTTCTGATTACTCTCATACGTTTTCACGAAAGGGTATGATGATGATGAATGAGTTCGATGATTGTGTATGAGTATAACGCTGATGTATGAGTATGATGATGATGTAAGGCTGCACATCTAACCGGACTTTTCAGGAATATAAAGAAAGGGAGTTCTGATGACTCTCATACGTTTTCGCGAAAGGGTATGTTGATGATGTATGAGTTCGATGATGGTGTATGAGTATAACGCTGATGTATGAGTATGATGATGACGTAAAGCTGCACATCAACCAGAACTTTTCAGGAATATAAAGAAAGGAAGTTCTGATTACTCTCGTACGTTTTCGCGAAAGGGTATGATGATGATATATGAGTTCGATGATGGTGTATGAGAATGATGATGATATAATGCCACCCAGGTGGCAATCTAATATCCTATATCCTGTGATCAGGCATCCAGATTAGAAACAAAACTAACGCAAAAGTTGATCGAGTGAGTCGCAATATACGTCAAGGAGTTTAGAACTGCTGGTTGCCCTGATAGCCTATTGGCTAGCGGATGCTATAGTCGAACACTGACATTGCAAATAGCTGTCAGCCTCGCATCATATTTAATATTTACAGAAATGATGATGCCATGTGGTTGTATAAGTTATTTAGTAACTGTATAGCTGTGACATTGTATTTGAAAATTTATTGAGAAATGCTTTAAATTGTTGCATAAAATCGATAACCATCTTTAAGATTGTTTCTTTAACGGCCAAGAAAACCATAAATTTTCTTTGTAAAATCTTATCTAACCACTCTCATCTCTGAAGAGAAAGAGAGAGAGAGAGAGAGAGCCAGAGAGTGAGTATGGCAAATAAAATGTAAATTTTATATTGCTTTGCAATCTGAAGCTACAAAATAAGTGAGCAACTGGAGAGCGTATAGGGAGGTAATGATGACGATGATGATGATGATGACCACGATGATATTTTATGCTTTAAAGTATGCTTCTTTTATTCACAATATTCTGTAATAAAATTTATAAAATAAATAGGCAGCCAATAAGAAATTGTACAGCCAATAAGAAATTGTAAAAATTTCCTTAGAAAACATGCAAAATTTCACCAAAGCCATGTCATGCCTTTGACCATGCCTATGCCCTGTTATACCACAAAAAAGCACCACAAAACTACAAACAAAGTTGCTGTATTACTGCTTGTATTTCTTATTTTTTGCATAAACTTTTCTCAACTCCCCCAATACCGTTACACCATTTGTGTTAGTGACTGTAAGGCAACTTGAAAGAACCCAACCCCAATCCCCCCCATTTGCGTTTGAATATCTTTTGTCAAGGCCACTTTGTGAATTATTTTGCGTGCATATGAAATTTAAACTTAACCCATATTGTCGTTAAGCAAAGCTAACGGTGGTTTGTTGGGAGGCGTTAAGGGGATATATATGTACAAGCCAAAGAAGTCATGAAAAGCAACCATAATGAAGTAGAAAGAAATGAAAAAGAGAGAAAAAACGAAATTGAAATGAAATAAAAAGCATTACAACAACAATTTTAACTAAAAGTTATTGCACGAAGATAGCAAAAACGACACTGAAAGTATTTGAGTAGCTACTTAACTATCGTAGTACAGTTGAAAGTATTTTATTTTCACTTGACAGGATTACAAGCTACCAATCATGTTGGCGAGCGATAGGATCTGTAAGCCTCTTCTACATTGCTATCATAAACCTATTAAGTGTTTGGTAAGCAATTAACCTTACATCGTCATGCTGAATGTGGGCAGCAAAGTTGCATCTCGAAAGCGAGCGTAGAGACCGTCTCTCACTGGTAGCAGCTTATTCTAGGTATTCTAGACAAATCTGTCTGAAGTTAGAATAAAGCACATCTTTTTAACTATTTTATCATACATAAATCATCATCATCATCATACTCACACATTATCATCACACTCATACATCATCATCACACTCATACATCACCATCATACTCATACTTCATCTGCATATATCATCACCGTACACTTGCACGAATTCGTACAAGTATAGTAGGAACACCCATTCTTGATATTCCCGACAAATCTGTCTGCAGGACATTGCCTGGTTTTTTTCTTTACGCCGAGGAGTGGTAAATGTACCTAACCGCACCATAGAGGAAGTCGTCACATCCTCCGTGTGTGAGGCCCTCACACACTAAATCCCCCCCCCCCTCGTCCCGTGGACTCGTTGTGCCCACTCCGGAACTACGGTGGTATTAATTCGGAGTGGAGTCCTTTTGGCCCTTTGGCCCCTGCATGGTCATATCTGCGTCCGGATTGTGTGTCGAATGTTAAGGAGACATCTAAGTGTCTCCATTATTCCTTTCGTCCAGGTCCCCGTTTCGGATTCCTTTGGCACGTGTGACAGTATCATCTATGTCGGAGTGCCTACCTGTTTCGCAGCCTCAAGATCTCTCTTAAAATGCGCTCCACGTAATTCGCCACTGAGGCGCAATTTCCTCTACTCGCAATCATAGCCCCGACAATGTTAGCGGCCGTGATCGTTCCAATTATTGACGTTAGTACAGAGTGCACACTCGAAAACAGTGTGCTCTGCATCATGAATTACTGCCCCTTCTTCGTAAAGACAGTAAGGGAAAGCGGTCTTGCCCATTCCATGCAGATATTTCCTAAAATATCCGTGACCCGATAGCATCTGTGTAACGTAGTAATTTACCTCTCCAAATCCATGGCCTTATGTCCGGACATTGCCTGGTATATACGCCGTCTTTTCGAGTACTTCATCATACATCATTATCACTTTCATACATCATCATAGTGGTCATACATCGCATCAAACTCACACATAATTATCATAGACTTGCGCATAGGCATACAAGAGGACTGGGAACCTTCCCATTAGTGATATTCATAACACAGATCTGTCTGAAGGCAGCTTAAAGGCCATTGCCTGGTAAATACTGTCTTTTTATGTGCTTCATATCTTTAAATTTTAATAAAATAAAGTTTATGTGGGAGATCATACAAATTTTTTAAATGTTTCAACGAACTATATATGTATGTCGTTAAGTGTGGAGTATAGCATCAGGTGAAACGCCTCCGAAATATATATATATCGCTACATGAGAAAACTCCACAAGAAAAAGTCTAACGTGGTCAAATCGTACAATTCCGGTGGCCAGTTCATGTCATCTCCACGTGAGTTGACCGTGCCCTCAAATCGCTCATGTAGAATATCCAATGGCGCATGAGCTGTGTGGCACTTGCTGCATTCAAATTCAGGCGAAATGAAGTTGGTATTCATCGACCTAAAGCGCTTGTCGTTGACAGTGATTGTCGGAATAATGTCGTTTTCAAAGAAATATCAGTTGATCAAGCTGTCAACGCGAAATCCACATCAAACTGGGACGTTTTCCGGTTGTATTGAACGCTCTTGGATATCGTATGTATTGGCTTCGTCCTAAATTCAACAATTTTGTTTGTTCAGGTATCCCTTCATTCGGTAATGGGCTTCATCGCTATATAGGAATTTTCAATGAAAGAGAAACTGCTCCAGAGGCCGTTCACTCAACTCGAAACTCAAACCCTCAAAATAAACTCGATTTCTCTAAGTGTTTAGCATTTGCTGTGCAAAGCCATTAAATTTATAAAGAAAAAGAGAGAAAATAAATAGCAAATGCGGTAAATAAATATGCTAAACACGGAAATATTGTAAGAAAAAAAATAGCATGAAGAAGACACAGTTACACTTAGTCTCCGTCGCAGCCTTAGACACAGCCAAGGATAGAATATTCCAACATACCATAGAAGAGAGCAGGGCACATAGACAAGGCATATAGGAAAGTACAGCGTAAAATGGAATATCATTTCAATTTTAATTTTTTATTTCTTCTTCTTAAACTTCATTATTTATGTAAGAAGGTTATGTGAGTTACTCATGATTTCTTAGTTTTCTTCCTGCTTTCTATTGAAAACTTGTTAAATAGTTTCTCAGTTTGTTGTTGTATGTACATACTCGTATTCTTCTCAAAACTATATTTTTCTTTATACTTTAAAGGAAAAATGTTAACATTTTTTTTATTAATTTGAAACTAAAAATGTTTAAATCATATCCTTTTCCCCTTCACAAAATGAATTACAATTCAACACGCCAAAGATTTTTATGGCCACATAAATATTAGTTTCAGTCTTCATATTCTTTTTATTTTATTTTACTTCATATTTATTTTATTAAACATTTTATGTGTGCTAAACATTTATTGCTTCCATTTATTGTCCAAAAAAATTTTGTTTTTGTTTTTGGCAATGAACTCATTGCGTAGGGGACAGAAATTATATCCGGTATATAGTTTCGTATTGAAAGTTTATTGATCCAAATATTGTGAAAAAAAACACAAAATGAATAGCAAAATTGTAGTTTTCCTCAATTAAACATTTTTATATAGGATAGCATTCGATATAAACTAGTATATATAGAATAGCCTATGCTATAAACTAGGTTATATAGAATAGCATATGATATAAACTTGGTTATATAGAATAGCATATAATATAAACTAGGTAATATAGAATATGATGTAATATAAACTGGGTTATATAGAATAGCATTTGATATAAACATGTTTATACAGAATAGCATGTGATATAAACAGGTTTAGATAGAATAGCATTTGATATAAACAGGTTTATAAAGAATAGTATTTGATATAAACACGTTTATACAGGATAGCATGTAACTAGTTTATATAGAATAGCATGTGACTAGTTCATATAGAACAGCATGTTTTATAAAGTTCATATGGAATAGCATTCGATATAAATAGGTTTACATGAAATAGCATTCAATATAAATATGTTTACATGAAATAGCATTTGATATAAATAGGTTTATATGGAATAGCATTCGATTCCATTATATATGAATAGTTGTATATGGACATGGAATAAAATTCGATATAAACAGATTTATACGGAGTAACATTCCATAATAATAAGTTTAAATGGAATCGCATTCGATATAAGTATTAGATATAGACTAATTTATATGGAATGTTATCATTTTATTCTTTTCTTAAATAGTATCATCCTATTCTACTATTAAATATTTCGTATAACATTTCCTATACACAGTACACCATTGATTACAAATTAAACTTTAAAATCTCAATTGTAATCCGGCCATTTAGATGCCGTAGCTAATAAAATTTCTTCCATTAAAATTGTTGGTAATCCACAGTATATTTCCAATCAAATAGAAGTCAAAACGAAATAGAAAAAGTACTAAAACTAAAGCAAAAGAAAACAAAAAAACAATATAATGCCCAGTAATAAATCAATAATAAATGCATTGGTATTGGGAGTATTATTGTATGAAAATTAAGTCAAACTGAACCAAACCGTTTGACCTGAATTTTGAATTTTATTCAAAAAAAAGAAACAAGAAAAAAATCACAGGGCATGGAAAACTACAATCTCCTTAATCAACATAAAAAAAGAAATTTAGAATATTAATTTGTGTTGTTTTTTTTAATTAAATTTAAATATTAAAATTGTAATGCTCATGACATTGATTGTCCATTTTTAATTGAAATTTATTGAAGAAAACGAAAAAAATTTCGTTTCTTTTTTTGGCCCCTTGAATGAATGCTTCTTTAACATGCACGGCTTAAATTGCCATTAGAAATGCCAAATAAATGTGGAGTCATAAATTCAATAATAAAATCAAATAGAAATCTTCTTAGAATCCTAATTAGAAATGATATCTAATGGAGGGCTGAGAAGAAGTGTTTGTACACTGGCCATAAATTATAATTGAGCTCAAAATGAGATTTTGTGGCATTTATAGCCACAAAGTAAAATGGCAGTAGGAAATTAGAAGTCAAGTAATGAGATGAAAAGCAAAAAGAAAACGAAATTAATATAATATCTCTATATATGCAAACAAAAAGTCTAGATTAACTGCTATTCTATAATAAACAAGCTTAAATTAAATGCTATAATATTTGTATTTCAGTATTGAATACTATTTTTTTATAAATAATCTTTAACAGAATGCTGTACATGAATTAACAACTGTATATCTCATGCTACTCTGTGTACAAAGATTTATATCTCATTATATTCTATATAAAATATTTTGTCTCATGCTATTCTATATAAAACGGATTTATATCTCATGCTATTCTATATAAAACGGATTTATATCTCATGCTATTCTATATAAAAAGATTTATAACTCATGATATTCTACATAAAGTGGTTTATATCTCATTCTATTGTATATTAAAAGGTTTATATCTCATGCTATTCTATATAAAAAGATGTATATCTCATGCTATTCTATATAAAAAGATGTATATCTCATGCTGTTCTATATAAACAGTGGTTTTTATCTCATATGCTATTCTGTATAAACCCTGGTTTATATCTCATGCTATTCTATATAAACTTTCTTTTATGAAATGGTATTCTTTTTATATTCTATATATGTATTGTAATTGTATGTACTATAGTATAATATCTCTGTATAAACCCTGGTTTATATCTCATGCTATTCTATATAAACTTTCTTTTATGAAATGGTATTCTTTTTATATTCTATATATGTGTTGTAATTGTATGTACTATATAATAATATCTCTCTATAATATCTTGTCGTAGCAATATTATAAAGTCTTGATTAAGGTTTTTTCTAATAATTGTTTGTCAAACACTATTTAAAATCTCATTTTGATTTTGAATTTCATTTTAAGTCGTTTTTTCCACTTGAAAAACTTTCCTAATGCTCGTTTGGAACAGCATTCAGTTGTAAAATAAAATTGCTTTTACCTGGTTCTAAACTTAAATTGTTACAATTTTTATTATTTTCCCTAAAAAAACAAACTTCCCACTCAGTTGTTCTTGCCTAGTATAGCCATAGACTTTCTTGTTTAAATAAGAATTTGTAGAAAAAATATTCTCTCGTACTTTTGAACTTAAATGGACAGGATGCGTATTGTTGAATTCGTAGCAAAAAAAAATAGTAATAAAAGAGAAAGAAAAAGTAAATTTCAACTAACAAATTACGGTGCATACTTCAAGGGACACAAAACTCAATAAAATGTGAAGCATACTTTTAGGAAAATAATTACTTTTATTTATTGAAGAATTTGAATTTTTCTCAAAAAAAGGAAACAAAAGGAAACACAAATCCTTTTTATGCTCTCCTTTAGCTTTTTAGATCTCTTCTATTACACTATCTAGTACTAGTGTCTAGTAATTCAGTGCATTTCGCCGACTCGTAATTTTTCTCTGCCACATTATTTTCTCTCTGTACTTCTAAAACAATTTAATACGCAATTTTCAGTGGAACAGCAAAATAGAAAATAAAAGAAAATGTGCTAGTGAAAGTAAAAACTATTGCTGGTTTTACATTTTCTATCCCTTCCTTTTAGTTTTAAAAGCATAATTTAATATTCTTACGTGTATATTTGCATATAATGCGGTACTATTGTGCATGTCTGTGCTGGCATTATAATGTTTTTAAAATAAATGTAACATAATAATTGTTTTATGGCACTCAAGCTAACGAACACAAGAATAAAGAGCCACAGAATAGAATGTTATGGAGAATACAATGCCATGGGATGTACAACATGTGCAATTTTAATTGTAACATGAGAGCAAAGGAAGAAAAGTTTTTCTAATAATAAGAAGAGGATAAAAACTGTTTTAAAAACCCATATTAAAAGTTAAAGGGCTCTGAACACGCGTATTTAAATAGTATATTAATATATTACGTTAACATTACATACAATAGCATTAGATATAAACAGATTTATATAGAATAGCATGTAATATAAACACGTTTATATAGAATAGCATGTGATATATACACGTTTATATAGAATAGCTTGTGTTATAAACACCTTTATAAAAATAGCATGTGATATAAACTGGGTTAATATACAGTAGCATACGACATAAACCTGGGTTTATATTGAATAGCATGCGACATAAACCTGGGTTTATATGGCATAGCATACGATATAAGCTATGTTTTATATACCACGTGATATAAACTTCGGTTTATATAGAAAGCAAATGGTATAAACAGATTTATATAGAATAACATATGATATATACAGGTTTATATCGAATAGCATTTCATATAAACAGGTTTATATAGAATAGCATGTGATATAAACAGGTTTATATAGAATAGCATGTGATATAAACAGGTTTATATAGAATAGCATGTGATATAAACAGGTGTATATAGAATAGCATAAGATATATACAGGTTTATGTCGAATAGCATTTGATATAAACAGGTTAAATAGAATAGCATGTGATATAAACAGGTTTATATAGAATAGCATTTGAGATAAATTTAAGTTTATATCAAACTGGGTTTATATGTATAGAAAAGCCTGCCTGGTGGTTGTAATGAATGATATTGAATCCATAAGTTTACATGAACTTTCTTAAATCAAGATATTACTGTTATTTTATTATGTTACAAATATTATCCCTCTCAAGTTATTCTTAAAAGTTGTACTTAAAATTTCAATTAAATAACCTAAGCAGTTACCTAAAAGTAGACACACTTTTTTAATTTGTTTTTATTATGAATAGAAGATAAAAAGTGAATTAGTTTTGATTATTATTTTGTAATAATAAAGTATTCAATCTGACCGTTTCAGTATTGCGTTTACTTCAATATTACCGCCTACCTTTAGGCTTTTGAATATTCACTTATTACGATACTTTTTAGTGGCTTAAGGTAAAGAATAACAAGATGTGTTTTAAAAATTCATAAGAAATCAGAATTCGAGAAAACGAAAAAAAGGAAATTAATTTTCCTTTAGACGGGTATCACAGAGTATTTATTAATTTATAAAGCCTAAAATTAGGCCTTACAAATACCCCAAACAAGAAAATCATTAAAAGTTCATTAACACCAACACAAACGCCAAACCATTAAAATTTCCAGCAGACAACACCCCACTACAGTTTATTTAAATAAATACTGTGCTACTTACTACTTGCTCATAGCTTATAAAAACGAAAGAGGATGATTTTAGGCGTTAAAGAAAAATAAGCAAAATAATTATGTACTGAATAAGTTGGAAGGGGCTGGAGGTATTTATGTGATGTTATACTGAATTTAAAATGTTATTCAACATGTTTTTTACCATGTTTTGAGTAGGTTTTTTTGCTAATGAATAATTAATTTTATAATGGTTCTTCTCCTATTCTTCTTTTCTCTTCATGGGAGAAGGGGTAGTGTAATTACGTATGTAAAATTTTGTAGCATACTTATAGGCAGTGTTGAAAGGTTTTATTCATTTAATAGCTTTTTATTTAATATGTTTTTAGCTCTAGTTAAATTGCATAATTTTAGGTATTTTACAACAACAGAAAATATACTACTTTAAAAAAACTACCTTTTTACAAATATACTACCTTTTAAAAAAAATTGTTTTTCTTTCCTTTTCATTGTTTAAATTTGCTTAAATTTAGGCATTTTTACATAAAAAGAAAATATACTACTTTTTTAAAAAAATACTACCTTTTTGCAAATATACTACCTTTTTAAAAAAAATTTTCTTCCGTTTTCCTTAGGAAAAAATTTACTTATTTCAATTTTTAAGTTTAATTTTTATAATTCAGTACTTTTTTCAAAAATTACTACCTTTTAACAATTACTTTTTACAAAATACATACTACTATATTAAAAATTCGTCAACATCTTTGTTTTTATGAAAGTTAGAATGTAATTATCTCAATTTCGTTAATACATTTTATTTTCCCAACATTTTTAAAGAAGTAATTTTTATAATTCAGTACTTTTTTCAAAAATTACTACCTTTTAACAATTACTTTTTACAAAATACATACTACTATATTAAAAATTCGTCAACATCTTTGTTTTTATGAAAGTTAGAGTGTAATTATCTCAATTTCGTTATTACAATTTATTTTCCCAACATTTTTAAAGAAATACTACCTTTTTAAAAAATAGTACCTTTTTAAAAAATACTACCTTTTTGCTTTTACATTAATTTTGATTGATTTTTTCTATTTTAAGAATTGTTATAACTGTTTGATCCATTTCAAATAAATACTACCATTTTTAATAAATACTACTTTCTTAAGAATGCATTAAAATCTGGGTTCTAATGAAATTTTGTGAATATTAATAAATAATTTGCAAATACTTTTTATTCCGCAAAGGTTTTAAAAAATACTACCATTTTTAAAAACACTACTTTTTTCAAAATGTGTTGATTTCAAAGTTTTGATTTAAAACTGTGATAAATTTTCACTATATCAGTATATATACGGTTTTCAAAACTTATTTTAAGAAAGCTAAGAGGATTTTACAGAGTATTTTATCTATTTAAGCCTCAGGGTAGGCTTTACATTTTTTAAAAATTTGTTTAAAATACTTATGCTAATAAAACCTCAAAGAAATTTAAGTACCATTTTGAATAATTTAAAAAAAATTTTAGCATTTTAAAGTCCTTTATAAATTATCTTTGAAAGTGTTTTGTAATTAAAGCCTAAAAGTATACTTCAATTTTTTTTTGTATTTTTTTTTATCTAAAAATCTTTATTATAATAAAAGCTTTCTTAAGTAAGTGTAAATAGGCTTTTGCAATTGCCTATTCTCTTTTCTGCCACACTTAGCCTTATGATAGGTTTTAATTTCTTATTTTTTTTGCCCATTTTTTCCTTATTAATCCTTTTGATTTATGATAAAACATGTTCAAATACAACCCTTTCTTCTACCCCGCCTTGCTTTTCTGTATGCTGTAGAAGAAAATAAAATCCTTTACAATTAATGATATGGCAGCGAGTCAAAGGCAACGAAATCTATGTTTTTCTTATACATGATTTAACCTATTGACTGCTCTTTTCAAAGGACGAAAAAAGCACATTCGCGCCACCACCCGCTGTTCGTTGACTATAACAACGCGGCGTGTGGTGGACATTTTTTTTTGCTCACAGGCATACAATATACTTGAGAGTAGAAAAACGACAACATACTTTACGAAATGTGAGCAACAAATATGTTTTCATCGCGTATAGCAGCATACTTTAAGGCTGTAAAAGAGGAAATAAACAAGTATTTTGAAAAAGATAAAATAAAGAAAGGGAAGAAAAAAATATCACGATAAGCAAATTATTCAACAACAACAACAAGATTTCGTAGACAAGAAAAAATAATTTATTATTGGCAAATAATAAATCAATATCGTAGCGAAAGAAATGAAGGCATTAACAGATGGAGATAATAAGTAGGCTCCTAAAAAAATGCCTTAAAATACCATAACAACATAAATTACAATGGGTTTGCATAATTTAGGGCAAAATAGGATACTTCCGCCGTAATAAATTATAACGGAACGGTTCGAACATCAATAAAACATAAAGTTTTAAGGCACCATAATTTGGTGATGAAATGTATTCTACGAAAGAGAAGGTTTTTTTGATAGTTACGGCTGAATGTTGTTACTGGTTGGTCACTTCCTGACGTTAAATAATTCTAATTGGGAGCAAAAATGGTTGCAAACAACTACATCATATGGATTGATTCCTACCAATAGCCGGGCATTTGTTGATTAAATGGCTTTAATTTTCCTACCTAGTAAAGATGGCAAGGAGTAAGCGTTATAATGAAATTAAATTTTTTATCGAAATCATAACGTTTTCAATGTATTATTTATTTCAAAAACCGTTGCCTATTGTAAGGCTTTTATGAAATGTTTTCATAATTAATGCTATTAAAGTTCTTGATTACCCTTTCCATTCCTCTTTCATTACAATTTCTTTCCTTCTTTAACGCCCTAGCAAAGTATATTTCCTTCAATATTAATTTCTATATTGTGTAGCATACTTTTAGGTGTTTTATTTTGAATAAATCTATTGCTAATTAATTTTGCTGCATAATTTCAACA
The DNA here is from genome assembly GCA_930367235.1 of Sarcophaga rosellei. Taxonomy (NCBI): domain Eukaryota; kingdom Metazoa; phylum Arthropoda; class Insecta; order Diptera; family Sarcophagidae; genus Sarcophaga; species Sarcophaga rosellei. The sequence goes on along the minus strand of OV884018.1, from coordinate 6,376,819 downwards.
ATTTGATATTAAAAGCATATTTAGCTTAATGAAAAACGTATTATTAATTCCTAGATAGAATTTTCTAAGAAAACCAAAATTAATTTGAAGCATACTTTAGGGGGTTGTAGCATTGAAATTTAATATTTTCTAAATCAAGCCATAATAACATAACACTTGATTTAAGTGTAACAGCAGCATGACTTATTAACAATTACCCAGAGACACATTAATATCAAGGAATTGAAGACAAAAACTACGAGGGTCGTTACGAAAATTTTTGTTTAAAAAAAAATATTGAACTATTTAAAATTTAAGTTTTAATTTTGAGAAAAAATTTAAATTTCATTTATTTCAACCACTTTTATGCTGCAAATAAATAATATACAACTTACCCGGGTTGAAATATTTTATGACGTCAAAATGACGTTACATTCCTGGAACAATATTTGCTGGGGATATTGCATTTCTTTTTGTACATATTTTTTTTTTGTTTCTCTCTGTGTATTTTGGTGTTATAAATGACTGTTACTTGATGCAACAATAAATTTTGCTTTATAAACGACATAACATATGTACATACGTATTCGAAAACAGTGCATGGACCAACCCCCATGTGGGTACTTCATACACACACACGCATAATAACCATCATCGGTAACCACAAACTGTATGCCCGGACTGAAAATTTTGCAGCGCCAAAGTTTGGTGTTGATTTATCAGCAACAAAACAGTGACAATGAATGCATGAAAGATTTACCAGCAGGATTGATGTGAACAGTAGTAATAAAAATTGAAATTTTTTAGTCGTAATGTGAATAAAACCCATGAGTTTTAAGAGTTTTAAAGAGTTTTATAAAAAAAAACGCCTTTAGCATGAGCTGAGAAGTGTTTATTGGTCACTGCTTACATAATATTATATTAGAAACTTCTTTCTGACTCTTCTGCTCGCGAGTTTTAAAGAGTTTTATAAAAAAAAAACTCCTTTAGCTTGAGCTTAGAAGAGTTTATTGGTCATTGCTTACCTAATATTAGAATAAAAACTTTTATCTGACTCTTCTCCTCGCGAGTTTTAAGAGTTTTAAAGAGCTTTATAAATAAAACTACTTTAGCATGAGCTTAGAACATGAGCTTATTGGACACTACTTTACTTATATATGAGATTCAAAAACTTTTTTCTAACTCTTTTCCTCGAAAGTTTAAAGAGTGTAAAAAATATTCATGAGTAAATAAAAAACTAATTTTATCCTATACTATCCCTAGCAAGTTGAGTGAGTTTTTTGAGAGTAATTTTTGTTGTAAACCTTTCAACAATGATAATGTACGCTTTTTGAAGTTATTTTTCATCATTTATCTTAAAGAAATATAAACAATTCTTGAAGTTTTAAAAAATTTAACTCGTGAGCTTTAAGTGTTTTTCAAGAGTTTTTTGAGAGTTTTAAGAATTGTTTCTTTAAACCTTTAAACAATGATAAATTACCCTTTTTTAATACATTTTTCACCATTTATATTAATGAAAATGAACAAATTCTTGAAATTTGAAAAAAAATTAACTCGCGAGTTTTAAGAGTTTTTCGAGAGTTTTAAGAGTTTTTCAAAATCCCATATTTTTTGATTTATTGTCATTTAAATTTAAAAAAAATGTAAAAGTTCAGTTAAATGTGAATTTTTTTGAAACTGTTTTTGTATTTTATTTAGCCAAACCCTACCCATTCGGTTGATTTTTTCAACCGCAATCAATGTCAAAACACTCTGACCAGCTTTAGGATGACAGAGTGATGAATTTACACGTAACAGCAGTAAGAATATGTTACCATTTGTGTATGTACGTACGAGGGCAGTGAAGTGTACACAAATAAATAAATGTTGTTAAATGTTCATAAATATTATTTATCAATCTGTACATATAAACAATGCATGCATGTGCATAGAGATTAAAAATATTAAAAAAGAAGAAAGTCAGGAAAGAGTGTTTTTTCAATAACAGTTTAAGGCAAAAAAGGTATTAAAAGGCCATTTTATATCCTAAATAGAAAAGAAAAACTTAACAAACTTTGTTTTATTTTTCAAAATATGATTTATAAGCCCCTTTTATCTAAAACCATTACTGTGAGCCTGTTGTTATGCTTTAAAATTTAACATTTTTGAATATTTTTTCTCTGTACTTACGTTGTGAATTCGATCGTCTGATAATATTCTCCAGAAAGGTATTTTGTGGAGCAACGAGACCTCTTCTTCCGCCCGGCATTTTGTTCGTTTTACTTTTTGTAGTAATTTTTATAAAATTTTTCTTCTCTCCCTTGATTTAAAATTCTTTTCTTTTTTTTTCTAATAAAATTTGCTTCTCTTTCTTTTTTATCTCATTTAAGATTTTTATTTTTAAAATTTAATTTCTTTTCAAGTTATATTCATTTGAAGCTGCTGTTTGTTGCATTGCTGCCGTTTGTTGTGTTAATGGCTTGAGGTGGCAACATTGTAATTTGTAGGTGTATGGTGTTGGCAACAGCAGCAATATTTTTAGCGGCATGGTTTTCATAATCGTAATCATCAGTCTTATAATTTAAGTCATAAGTATACATTGTTGTTGTTAAAAGAGTAGTAAGGAAAGAAAAACGAAAATACAACAGCAATAAATACAAGACATTGACGTCTACAAGAATTTTTTTTTTTTGTTGTTTTGGTTTTTTTGTTACTAACAATCTTACAGCATAGTTTAAGGCGTTATGGTTAGATTTTATTTTTTTTATAATTTTATAGTTGTTTTTGTTTTTAAATATTGTTTAGAAAAAAGCTGAAAAGAGAAGAACCAAAAATAGGAAATTATTAAAAATGTTAACAAGATTATTTAAAATTATTATTTATTTCTATTCAGAGAAAAAAAGTACTTTACAAAAAAGTACTTTTCAGAAAAAGTACTTTCCAAAAAAGTACTTTTATAAAAATACTACTCAGAAAAAGTACTTCTCAGAAAATAGTAGTGCTCAGAAAAAAGTAGCTTTCGGTAAAAAGCACATACTTCTCAGAAAAAAGTACTTTTCTGGAAAATTAACTTTTCAGAAAAAGAACTTTTCAGAGAAATTGCTCTTCAGAAAAAAGTACTCTCCAGTTAAAGTACATCTCAAAATACTAGTTCTACTAGAAAATACTAGTTCTAGTAGAAAAAAGTACTTTTAGAAAAAGTACTTTTCAAAAAAAGTATTTTTCAAAAAAAGTACTTCACAGAAAAGGTACCTCTCAAGAAATAAAAGTTCTCAGAAAAAAGTGCTTTTCAGAAAAAGTACTTTAAAAAAATACTCTTCTGGAAAAAGATCTTCACAGAAAATAGTACCTTTGATATGAAAAGGATGAAAGAAATGCTTCCTGTAAAAAATACAGTTTCAAAAAAGGTATTTTTTGGATTATAAAAAAGTACTTCTTCCAAGAAAAACACTTGGAAGCAGTTTCTGTGTTTTTTTCAGAAAAAGTACTACTTAGAAAAAAGTACTATTCAGATAAAAAAAAATGGATTTTTTAAAAAGAAATAAATCACTCCTGGAAAAAAACATATTCAAAAAAGGTACTTTTTGGATAAAAAAAAGTACTTTCTCCAAGAAAAACCCTTGGAAGCATAGGATTACACTCCTCTTTGGTCTCTCGGAAAATCATACGTGTGAAGGTGTTTCTTTGAAAGATCTGCATACTTTATGCTGCCATGAAGAGTCCCCTTTGCGTCTGATCACCAAATTAAACATCCAGGAGAAATGCCTTAGGGTGGCTTAACCAATTGCTGCACTAGCATGAGGCCTTATGCCAGCCCATCTGCCTTCTTATTGCCTACAATAACTAGAAAAAACAATTCTCTTGCTCAATCTCTTTTATCCCCTTTACAATGCGTAACAAATTATGTGTTACTCCACAAAACTTGTTTAAAATTTTTCAAATTTTATTTCCAAATTCTTCGCTCTTTATCTGTGTTGCAAAGGAATTTCTTTCTGTTCGCTTGATGTGTGTAGTTAGTTACCTCCTTTGAGTTCTTATTCCGTGATGGATGTTTGACTTTTTGCCTTGAATTTAACATTTTAACTCGACATGTGTGTGTATGTGTGTGTCATTCTTCTTGCCATGCCTTAGTTTTCAGCTTTTGATGTCAGCTTTATACATATGAATATCAAACGATTTTTAACTATGAAATGTAGAACAGCAACGAATTTTTAGAAAATATATATACCACTACCACCAGAGTGCACGTCATTAACCTTTTGCTGCAGGCTGATTAGCAAAGTCAGCGTCAAAGGGTTTTCGTTCAGATTGCATGGATTGCGTTGCTTCAAAACTGGGTAATTAGCACTGTAAACGATGGGTTTAAAACTAGCGATATGAGGTTTTTTATGTGGAAAATGGCAAGCAAAGTGATCTTTAATAAAAAGAAAAAGAAATGCGCAGTAAACGTATACGTATACGTAATATTTATTCATTTAACTGTGATGGTATATTACGTATACGCCTACGAGATAAATTTAAGATTTTTTTTATTATAACGCCTTCGGACAGTCGTTAATTGTGTTAAACTTGATTCCTCTTAACCTTTTTGAGTTTTTAAACGACCTTAAATGAGTTTTTCATTTGTATTGCCCTTATTAGAATGGCAGAAGTAGAAAAATCGTTGAAAGAGACTGACCCCCCCCCCCCCTATAGAAGAGGAATTTTCTATAGGGTGCAAATAACTGAGAGAAAGGTATTCTATTTACTAAAACCTAAACGCATTTAAAAAATAACTAGTAAAAGTACTTTTTTAAAAAAGGTATTCTTTGCATATATATGTATGTATGTATATATATTCCTTATAGGCACTTTTAATTAAAATTTAATGTTTTAAATTCGTAATTAAACATAATTCATCAAATAAAAATTGTGAAAAGAGAATTATTTAAAATAGTAGTATTTTTAAAAAAGGTATTATTTCCGTTAATTACAGTTTAAATTCAAAATGTTTTTATAAAATAAAATATTTTTATAAAATAAAAATTAATTATTTATTTATTTATTTAAAATTTCATCTTTATTCAAATATTATATATACATATATATATAAAATAAAAATTAAAAACTTTTATAATTTAACAAAAATTTAAAGAAATTTTACTTTTTATAGAAAAAGTAGTATTTTTTAAAAATATAGTACATATTTGCCTTAATTACACCTTAAACTTAAAAAGTTTTTTATAAAATAGCTTAAATAAGATTTAAAAAAATAACAATCTAACAAACATTTAAAGAATTTTTACACTTTTTTAAAAAAGTAGTATTTTTATAAAGCTAGTATTAGCATTAATTACATCATAATCTCAAAATATTCTTATAAAATCAATTAAATAGAATTAATACCTGTAATAATTTACTAAAAAATTTAAGAATTTTTACAGTTTTTGAAAAAGTAGTATTTTTTTAAAAAGTACTATTTGCTTTAATTATGACTTAAATTCAAAAACTTAAACTTATCAACTTAAATTAAATTAAAACCCATAATAATCTAATAAAAATTTTAAGAAATTTTACATTTACAGAAAAAGTAGTATGTTTAAAAGTAGCACTTTTCGCCAAATCAATTAAAATTTGATATATTTTTTATAAAATTTATAAATTGATGTATAAATCTGCATTATAGCAGAAAAATACAATATTTTAAAAATAGTAGTAGATTTCAAAAAGTAGTATTTATGAAAAACAAAATATACGTTTTGTTTATTTCTATAAAATTAAAATGAAAATTTTCGTATTAACAGAAAGCATGAGATTTTTAAAATAGCAGTAGATTTCAAAAAAGGTAGTATTTATGAAAAACAAAATCAAATTTCTGTTTATTTAGATAAAATTAAAATAATAAATCAAAAATTTGTATATACGTAGCTAATTACGACTTTTTTAAAATAGTAGTAGATTTCAAGAGGTAGTATTTATGAGGAAAAGAAAACTATTGCTGAATATAAGCAATTTTTATGGAATTATAGTTTATATAGAACACATTTTTAAAAAGGTAGTATTTTTTTTAAATTCTAATCTTTTCATTCTGCTTACAGTTTAAATTTTAAATTTCAAATAATGTTTCTTTTCTATGTCAATTTTTTTTAAACTGCATATGACATAATTTGCTTCGCTTCTTTTTTTTTTTCTTTTACTCTCCCCAAATATTTGCTTATGGCAAAGCAAACAAAAAAATTTTATATTCCTTGTAAATACAACGACACAACGCCAATGACAACGTTGTCGACAGCAAAAGTTGGTAGCTTGAGTTTAAAACAAGAAGAAGAAGAAGAAGCGGAAAAAATGGAATAAAATTATAAAGTTTGTGTTGAGTTCACAAACACACTTACATACATACATATACGAGTACACACATAACAAATATAAAATATCACGTGCTATTTGCAAGTTCTTTTTCTGTATAATTTTTTGTTTTTTGTTTTTGTTTTCTTTTTTTTTAAATTTCATAAATACTTGAGTACTTTACAATGACGTCATATGCAGTTTTTTTTTTTTTTTTTTGTATATGTTAAATACATGGGTTATAACAGTTAAATGCATTAGAAAAGCAAATTTGCATACAAAAAAAATTGCGTTTATTTTTTCTACTTTTGCTTTGCTCTCTCTAATGCATATGCATAAACTGAACAGGCACTTCATAATGTGTTAGTGTGGTGTCATCTTAGGATATGAGTTTAAAAGGAAAAAAATTGTCATTTAAAAAAATTAAAATATGGCTCTAGCATGGGGGGTAAAATGTTAAAGGAGAACATTTAAAAATCTTAAAAAAATCTTATTCAATACAAAATATCCTTTTAAACACTTAAAATCAAGGAAAAACTCAATACAAACACCCTAAAGTATGTTTTATTAAATTAAAAATCATAAGGAAGCAGTGCAAAACCAATGTAATTTTCCTTTAACGCTTTAAGAAAACACTCCATACAGTTAGAAAAAAAAAACACTCAAAATTTCTTATATTATTACTCATACGCTCGCGATACTTTAAACGAAGCATATGGTTTTCTATTATTGTTCTCCTTTAGGCTCTCCTTTACACTCTCCTTTAAGTGTTTACATCAAAATCAATACACTGCTTATACTCATATGGTGTCCACTACTGGTACATTAACTGTTAAACGACTCCTCTCTTTTTTCTACAATAAGTAGGCACTCATTTCTGAAAAACAATTGCATTTTTGTTGTTATTTGTTCGGAGAAAAAAACCCCCACTTTTTCTATTAATTGAGTAAAACAAAGTGATTTAATTTAAATTTGATTACTCATACGCTTTCATTTGAAAGAAAATAAAACACAACAACAATTACTTATTCATTGTTATTGTTATGTGTGGTTTCAGTAGTACACCATACCACTCAAGAAATTGCATACATTCTACACACATAAAGAAAACAAGTTTTATGGTAGAAGATGCATGTAAGTCTATGGATTAACGCACATTATTATTGTTTCCATTATGGCGCTCTATTAAAGAAATTGAGAAATTGAAATTGCATTCGTTGGCATTTGCATGGCTAGCTACTACGTCAGAGCTTATCCCATGCACTTCTATACCTATAATACTCGTACAACTTCGTTTTTTCTTTGTCCTCCCTTTTTGTGTAGTCCTCCATTGAAAATAAATAAAACAGGTTTGTATTTGCCATTGTGTGAGTACGTATGTCTACATATTGTATTAATTTTGTTTCCTTTATGGCGCTGTGCTAAAGAAATAACACATATTCATATGGCTAGTTATATACTCTCCACAAACTTCGTTTTTTCTTAATACGTTGTTTGTGTAGTCCTGTATTGAAAAAATAAACAAAACATGATTATATATATATGCGCACATTCTTATTGTAATCATTATGGCACTCCACATATTCGCATGGCTACAATGATACCTTATTGTGCTATCACACACGAGACTATTTTTTAAGCCGCACAATTTTTGTTCTTTCAGTCACACATGAGAATATTTCATCTGGCATAGAATGTATACATGTACTCTGCTTTGTGTGTATTAGTTTTTTTTTTTTTATTTTTCTGAATCTGCTGTTTTATAAATGTATGTGTATTTGTTTGTGCGGGATTGAAGCTAGTTGAAAAATTATGCCATCAAAAAAAACCATTCCCCTCACCTCTCTTGCCTACAAGCTGCCATTTTGTGCCAGCATAATTGCTCTCGTGTGTGATTGCCCATTCATACACTTCCATACTCTCAAATAAAACTTCTTTTTATTTTCTAAATGTTCGGCATTCTTTTTGTTATACTGAGGAACACAAAAACCAAATGAACTTCCTATGCGAACATGTGTGTTTACGCACACTGTTATTGTCTTGGTTATGGCGTTCGAAAAAAAATTTGCCTTTATGTTTGTCATAGGCTATAACATTATCTTACACCCAACAACAAAATTTCGTCTACTTTCGTTTACCTACTTCGCCTGAGAAGTACGGTAATTCGATCAGTTTCTAATCTCACTTCTCGTTGTTCAAGTGATTCATGCAAACGGGTCTCAGAGACATGTACTCGAAGATTTTCAAGTCTCAATGCTCGTCTGATTCTGATGGTCGTAATGCTCCTTTTTTCCATGCTTGAGGTGTAAGCCGACCAATGTCTTGTCATTCATTTTGAATAATTTTCAGTGGCGCCATCTACCGGGAATTAATCGCACCAACTTAGAAACCTCTGTCAACTTATGCGCAACAACTTTCCTAAAGAACATATCATGATCAAATGCTCAGTTTACAATTTAATTCATTTTGAATAATTTTCAGTGGCGCCACCTGTCGGATATTGGTCACACCAACTTAGAAACCTTCCCCGGCTTATGCGCAACAACTTTGCTAAAGATCATAACATGATCGAATGCATAGTTTACGCTTTAATTCATTTTGAATAATTTTCAGAGGCGCCATCTACAGGGAATTAATTACGCCAACTTATAAAACTTCATCGGCTTATGCGCAACAACTTTCCTAAAGAACATATCATGATCAAATGCACAGTTCAGGACTTAATTCATTTTTAGTCATTTTCAGTGGCGCCACCTGTCGGATATTGGACGTAGTAACTTAGAAACCTTCCCGGTTTATATGATGAATAAAATTGAATCAGGGTTTTCGTATGTGTTCTCTTATAATATGTAGGAGTGCAAGGGAAACTACAAACACAACAGTGCCACAAAGCAAGATGATCGTTTTGTTTTAATACGAATTAATTTTTGGGTGTATGCATTTGTGTGCAGTATTTCAGCATATTGTTATTGTTGCCATTATGCTTTTAATATTAAAAGATTTACATGAGCGTGCTTGCAATTTTTTTTTATTTTAAAGCAGCAAATAAAAACCACACGATGCTTACACCAATACTCTCCCTTTAATACTTCGTAGCACTTTTTCCAAGTGAGCGGTTAGTTTCGCAATTATTATTGTACATAAGGAAACAATATCCAAAAGAAATTTTTTTTATTTTATATGTATATGAGTAAGTGTATATGTATGTGTTTACACACTTTATTTGGGTTTTCATTATGGCTGAACATTAAGGAAATTATATGAGTATGGTTCTCAATAAAACTTCGTACTTCTTTTTTTTTTTTTGTTTTTTTTTTTTTGTATGATCGTGTATTATTATTATTATTGTCCATGCAAAACCATAAATAAAACAAGTTTTTTTTATGCGTATAAATGTGTGTGTGTGTGTGTTTACTTAAGTAAACAACATTAAAAATATTAATAATGACTCTGAGTATTTGTAATTAAAGAGAAACAAAAACACAAAAAGTTCATGCTTATCATCAGAACCACGAACACAAACTTTATATACAGGGATAAACCGAGAGTAAATAATTATATTTTAATGAGTACTGAGTACTGTATACTAAGTACTGTATATGAATGATATGTTATTGATGGCATCATTTCGCTGTTATCATTTTATATGTAAATTTGTTTTGTTGGTTTTTTTTCTTTGTTTTCATACTAAACTATGCTCTTCTGCTTCCCTGTTTAATGTAGTGTATATAACACAGAAAACACATTGTTTTTATTGTATTTTTGCATGTTTATTATGGAAACTGACTGGCGTAATGCCTTACATACATATGTATGTACATATATGCATTTGTTTAAGTATGTGTTTATATCAAGAGAGTAAGTAAAATAAATTAAATGTCAATAAAATAATGTTTTCAGGCTGTTTAACATTTGATATATGTACATTAGGGTGGCCCCGTTTGTATGGAGAAAAAATAAGGTAGAGATGTTCCCGACTAAAATGAAAGTTTGATTCATTCTAAGGCCACGTTTCTCAAAATTTTTGTCCTGGGCTCAATATTTGGTGAGCTGGATCAAAGGATAAAATGGTCTTTTTTAGAGGTTTTTTGGATTATTTTCATATTTCTTCCAAGGGAACTATATATAAATTTGGTATCATATGAAAGGTCTTTAAGAGGCGCTTTCAATAGGTTATCAGAAATTTAAAAAAAAATTTGGAAACTCAAAAGTTTTGAAAATTTCGGACAAAATTTTTGTTGTTTTTAATTTTTTCATAGAATTTACTTAAGTAAATTGTTGAAATTTCTTGATTATAAAGACCATGTAATTTAACCAAAATGGTTTACTCCGTTTTTCAAAATTCAATCTAGTTCAATTTTTATTAAAACTTTTTTAAACCTAATTTCTTCTCTATCTGACAACCTCTGTTAACTCAATTCATATATGTAATGGGTATCAAAATAACGCAAATTTTATAAGCTTTTCATTGATGTATAATTTCTTATACTTTTATTTTGTTATACAACGAATATTTCAATTTAAACCAAAACATTTGCGATACATTCCGCTATAATGTAATTTTCTTGTTATTCCGTAATAATAATAATAATAATTTTCTTAATGTTGTCGTTTTTTGTTGTTTATTTTTAAAGTAATGAAGAAATTGTATTAAACCAATGATAACTAGTAAAATTTAATGCCAAACAATCTCTTTTTTATTTTTTACAAAAAAATCTTATATATAGAAGTCAATGTTTTTTTGCAAAATGTGCCGTTAATGTATTGAATTTTGAAAAACGGAAAAAACCATTTTGGTTAAATTACATGGTCTTTATAATCAAGAAATTTCAACAATTTAGTTAAGTAAATTCTATGAAAAAATTAAAAACAACAAAAATTTTGTCCGAAATTTTCAAAATTTTTGAATTTTCAAAATTTTTTTTTAAATTTCTGATAACCTATTGAAAGCGTCTCTTAAAGACCTTTCATATGATACCAAATTTATATATAGTTCTTTTGGAAGAAATATGAAAAAAATCCAAAAAACATCAGAAAAAGACCTTTTTATCCTTTGATCCAGCTCACCAAATATTGACCCCAGGACAAAAATTTTGAGAAACGTGGTCTTAGAAGGAATCAAACTTTCATTTTAGTTGGGAACATTCGCAACTTTTATTTTGGGGCCACCCTAATGTACATATGTACATATAAAGAAAATTTCAACAATTTTCCAATATTTAAAGCGAAAAACAGTACACCGTATATCATTAAATCAATTTTATTTTTTAAAAAAGATTTAAGAAAATGTAAAATTTTTTAAAACTTTCGAAAAATTTTTTTAATTTTAAACTCGTCATACACTATTTGAAACGAAAGAAAAAATTTTAAATAATAAACAGTACATCGTATAGCATACAATCAATCTATATATATATACGTATGTATATAGAAATGAATGTTTGTTTGAAAGTTGGTATTCATGAGCCCGGGAAGGTTTCAAAGTTGGTATGACCAATATCCGACAGGTGGCGCCACTGAAAATTACGAAAAATGAATTAAATCGTAAACTGAGTATTTTTTAGCAAAATTGTTTCGCATGAGCCGACGAAGGCTTCTAAATTGGTATGACCAATATCCGACAGGTGACGCCACAGAAAATTACTAAAAATGAATTAAATCCTAAACTGTTAATTTGATCATGTTAGGTTAGCAAAGTTGTTGCGCATGAGTCGCCGGAGGTTTAATTAATTAATTCCCGGTAGATTCCCGGTAGATGGCGCCACTGAAAATTATTCAAAATAAATTACAAGACATTGGTCGACCTACACCTCAAGCACGGACGAAAAGAGCATTACGAGCCTCAGATTCAGACGAGCAACGAGCATTAAGACTTGAAAATCTTCGAGTACATGCCGCTGAGGCCCGTTCGCATGAATAACTTGAACAACGAGAAGTGAGATTAGAAACTGATCGAATACGTACTACTCAGGCCCGTTCGTCTGAATCATCTGGACAACGGGAAACAAAATCAATAAAATGATTTAATATTAATTGGATATTTGTGTAATGTCTTTCTTTCAAATTTATTTTAGTTGGTGGCACAACAACGCCCGCAGGGTACAGCGAGTTTTATATTCAAAAAAAGGAAATTATTTGAATAAAAAAAAAGAATTAAAAAAATATAATTTAGAAAAATTTTTGAAATATCTTTGATTTTAAACCCATCAAACACTATTTTTCCTGCCTATTTTATTTCTTTCTTTCAATACTTAAATATAATCCTCAACATATTAATAAATGTATGTATGTATGTGTATAGAAACGTTAAAAAGAGGAAAAAATAGAAAAACAAAGAAAAAACTTGTATATCATTGTACATAATAAATCTTGACTTATCTTATAATATAACGGAAGTTATATTGTTCAACTACAAGTATTTGAGTCAAAGAGCACAAGTGCAAGTAGTTATGAGATTGTTGCATACTATCAGGAAAGCAATGAATAGCGGATTATTTTTTTTTTAATTCAAGTGTTTACAGTGTTTACACATTGTCAGTTTTTATTGTGATTTCTTTAGTGTAGACAAAATTTCAAAATAAATCTGAAAGAGAGTAATGCATAACGGTATTTCTTTGTTGTCTTTAGAGTAAAGTAGAGTTGAATCCAAAGATATCTGCAAGAGTGTAATGCCTATCGGTATTTCTACAGTAAAGTTGAAATGAAAACAAATGAATGTACAAAGAGAGTAATGTGTAGCGGTATTTCTTCCTTGTTTTTTTTTTTTTTTGTTACAATAGAATCGAGTTCAACCCACAGACAAATCTTTAAGATTTTAGTGTCTCGCGGTATTTCTTTGTTGTTGTTGTTGTTTATTCCTTTCAAAAGTAGAGTTGTGTTGAAAACAAACGCAACCACAAAGAGAGTAATGTGTAGCAGAAGTTCTTTGTTGTTGTTGTCTTTAAAGTAGAGTGGAGTGGAGTAGAATCCATAGTAAAATATGTGTCACTGTGTTATATTTGTAAGGCGGAAGACAACAAAAACAAATGTCAATACGCATTACGCTCACATATTGACATCTCTCTATATGACACAAATATTTGCAGTTTAACAACAACATCCGTTATGATATAAGAAAATCCAAGATTGACATGTTTAAGGATAAACAAGTTTTTTTTTCTCTCTTTTGTTTAGTATACACTCACACACACACACATGCAATATTATGGAACAAATACTTACTTTACAAGAACTAATGCTAGAGAGGGAGAGCGAGAGAGAGTGAGAGAAAAAGAAAGTAATTTAAAATTTAACAGTGAAGAGCAATAGAAATATAAACAAAATATGTTTTCTTTTATTTTAAACAAATTGATTGGAAGATTTCAACATAACTTTTGAGCTAATTGAACGATTTTCTTCAAAAATACATCAAAATTTACCGAATCCTGGAGGCTAATAGATAAGATTTAAAATATTTAATAATTTTATGGCTGCAACTATTGAAAATACCAAAGAACAAATAATTATTATACCATCTAAAGCACGTTTCTGCTGTTCTGTTAATTTTAAAGCCTTCTTTTGTTTAATCATAATAATCATAGCCCTTTAAGCCTGTATGTTAGAATTTTTTTTGGCTTAATTATGAAAATTGAAAATCTTACAATGAAAAAAACAAACACCAACATACATATTTCCTACAACGGAAAACAAACAATTTTAATTTGTCTAAAGCAGGAAAACAGAAATGTAATGTTTAATTTCCAAGATTTTTAAAAGGAAAACTAAACAAAATTGCTAACAATTAATGTAAAAGTAAATATAAACAAAAAAAGCAAAGAAATAGAGAAAAATAAACAAACAAACAGACAGCAACACCGATCAAATAAATTATAAGAAATGAAGACAAAGGCAAAGGACAGGGTCAATATACATAAATAAAACAGTGACCTTAAAGGCATGTCTTTGGACATGCTGAAATTCTTGGCATTGGATTACCAACCCTTGTAGTAGTAATAGTCTTTAAAATTTTATTAAAAACAACAAGTTTCTTTAATATATGTCGATTTTTTCAATAAAAATTTCTAAAGAAAATTGAATTTTTCAATTCATTAATTTTCCGAAACGTTTAAAAGCACTAGTGGTAGTAGTAGACTGTAGGATTTTTCAAAAATAACTTGATTTGAGGAATATTTTTGCCTTTTTTATATAAAAAAAATCTTTAAAAAATTCAAATTTCCCATCAATTAAATTTCTTAAACCTTTATCCAAACTGAAAAAAGTAGAAACCTGCATGATTTTTCCATTTTCTTTCTTTGTTTACAATTTCTGAAAAGAAATTTTAATTTTAACATCCATTTCTTTTTTAAACATTTACCAACACTAGTAGCAGTGATAGATAGTAGTAGATACTAAAAGCAATAAATTTCTTTAACATTTTTCTACTTGTTAAAATAAAAATTACTAAAGAAAATTTTATTTTTGTTTACCAACCCCCCAACCCTGCAGGATTTGACAAAAATATCTTCCGTAAGGCAATATTTTTCTCTTTTTTATATAAATAATCAAAAAACAAATTCTATTTTCCCCTTGATTTAATTTTCTAAACGTTTATCAACACTGGTAAAACAAGAAACCTGCATAATTTGTTCGAAAATGCTACCTTTTATGAATATTTCTTGTTTTTTTTTTGTATACAAATAAAAATAAAAAAAAAATTTGCCATTGAATATTTAATATTTTGTGCTTTTTTAAATAAAAATTATTAATGCAAATCGAATTTTTTCATTAATTTATTTTCCTAAACGTTTACCAACACTGGTAGTATTTGCAACCTGCATAATTTTTTGGAAAAATTCAACATTTTTGTCACTTTTTATATAAAAATACGCAAAAACGACTAATTTTCAGTTTAGTGTATTATTTTTTGTAGTATTTTTGCTACCTTTTTAAAGAGTAGCATAACTGCTGAATTGCGTAATTGATATTTTTTAATATCTGTTTACAATAAATAGAAAAAAATCTTTAAAAAAATGCATATTTAAAAAGGTAGTATTTTGTGACTACTTTTTAAGAAATATTATAGTTGTGATTTTTTTGCCTATGCAAGTTATTTAAAAGTGTAATAAAATACAAACTTGAAAAATTTTAATTGGTAAAAACTGTTTATAAAATACATAGTAGTATATTTTTACTACTATTTTTATAAGTTTATAATTACGTATACAAAAAATAAAATTGATATATTTAAACGGCACTAAGGTTAAAAATGAAATTTTTGCTGTTTAGAAATATTTAAAGTGCGTTTTTGAATAGGTAGTATTTTTACTACTTTTTTAAATATACCTAAAATAATAAATTTTGTTTCAATTTACCAATTTTGTGTTATTTTTGAAGCTTAAATACATTAATAATGGGATTTTAAAAAGGTAGTAAAAATACTACCTTTTTTAAATAAAAATTCCTAAAGAAAATCGAAGTTTTTCATTCATTTATTTTTCTAAACATTTACCAACACTGGTAGTATCCAAGCAGCCTGCATAATTTTTTTTAAAAATTCAAAATTTTTTTTAATATTTTCCACTTTTTTATATAAAAATACGCAAAAACAACTAATTTTCATTTTAATATATGCTCCCAAACGTTTTCCAACACTATCATTACAGTAAACAGAGTTTCTGCAAGCCTTTCTTGCTGTCTGTGTTATGGAGTTATAATAATACTCAAAAATTTGTGTAAATATGTGTGTACTTGTGTGTGTGCAAGTTTCTTTTAAAATCCTTTTTCTTTTTTTAACAACTCTAAACTGTTTTTTTAAACGTTTACCAACACTATTATCACGGTATATTTATAGTGTTTCTCATCCTCTTTCTCTCTCTTCACTCACTCAACTACTGTTTACTTAGAATTTAATGTGCTGCTGCTGCTCCTTCAATTTCTTGTTCAAACTTAATTGTTCGCCTAACTATGCGAGTGTGTGTTTGTGTTTGCGTGGCTGTGTGATTATATATGAGAGTTTGTTTTTTAAATCTAATGTTACTGTGTTTTGTTTCGTTTCATTTCGTTTAATGGTAAACATAACTGTTTTACTCTTTATATGAGTACATCACACTGTTTAGTCTTTGTATTCTTCTAGCAAATCTTAATAGTTTGTTAGTGTTTAGTTTTTGTTGTTGTTGCTTTTTTTTCTATTATGTTTTGTTTTGTTTCATTTGTTGTTGCTGTTGTTACTTTTAGTGGATAACAACATATCGTTGTCGTGTAGAATATTTTCTTTTTTCCTTACGTTAGCACTTTTTCCTTATGCCGTACAGTTGTTATTATTATTACTGTTATATTTATGTACTTTTCATTTTCTCAAGTTCTCAACGCTCATCAACACTCTTGTATATGCCATTCACACAGCTGTTTAAGTGTATGTGTGTGTGTGTAAGAGACCTCTATTCAAAACAAGTTTTTTTTACTTGTTTTTCTTGATGTTTTTTTTGTAAGACATTAATGGTCTACAAGCAAATGTTGTTTTAAGATTGTTGCTGTTGTTGTTGTTGTTGTTGCCACGACCAATGTTAGTTGTGTGTTTGTGTAAGTGTCAGTGTTGTTGTATTAAGTTTACTTTTAATTAAAAAATCAATAAATAACGACCTTTACTTGCAAAGAAAAACGTGCACTTTTCTCTTATGTACTTTTGCTGTTGTTGTTTTTGTTTTTGTTTTGTTTCTGTTTTAATTTTGTTATTATAAATGTTTGTGCTTTTCTTTATTTTTATACTCTTTATATATATATGTATGTATGTGTATGTGTGTACTTTCTCGTCATCTAAGTTGTTGCTGTTGTGTATGCGTTTTGTTAGGTTTTACAATATTTAACCTTAAAAGGGTGCTCTTGTTTACGGTTCAACTAAGTTGTTAAAAAGTACTCTTTTACTGGCGTGTATAATGTACATACATATATGTATATGTATAAGAAACGAAAAATTCATTTTAATAATTTTACTTTCTGCAAATATGTAATCGCTACTGAAAACAAAGACTGACTGCACTTTTGTGGAAAGTTCCTATTTGCAAAAAGTATCTTTCTTTGAAAAGTATCTTTTTTTTGTATAATGTAATTCTTGCAAAGAAGGATTTTTTTGATATACATACGGTTTTTGGTAAAAAAAAGTACTTTTTTTGAAAAAGGTAAAAAAAGTACTTTTTTTGAAAATGGTAAAAAAAGTACTTTTTTTGAAAATGGTAAAAAAAGTACTTTTTTTTGAAAAATTTATCTTTTTGAAAAAAGTACCTTTTGGTGGAAAAATGTAATTAAAAAAAAAGTACTTTTTCTGAAATGAAAAAAGATATTTCTTCGAAAGGAGTATTTTTTTTTGAATAAACTATCTGCTTTGAAGAAGTTTTTTGAATAGAGTGTCGAAGAAAATATATTTTTGAATAAAGTACCTTTTTGAAAACAGTACCTCTTTGGGAACAGTATCTTTTCAAACACAGTGATTTATTTGGAAATAATACCTTTTATGTACGAACAGTACCTTGTTCGATAAGTTAACTTTTCTAAATAAAATACCTTTTTTGAATAAAATACTTTTTCTAAATAAAGTACCTTTTCTAAATAAAGTACCTTTCTTCAAAAAGTACCAAATGGAAAAAGGTACTAAGCACTCCCCTAAAATAAATTATTCACGAAAAAAAACTATTTCTCTTTTTTCATACATTACGGCTTATAAAACTAACCTAAATTATTACCCTCTTTACAGGTCACAGTGTTAACAACAACGTCATTATTGTTGTACTTGCCTTCGCAGCCTATTATGGGGTCGTGGCTTAAAGTAAATGCTGCCTGTCCCCACCCACCATTTAGTTTTTCTTTGCCTATACTTAATGCATTTAAAAATGTACACTTTTCAACTTGAAAACTTAAAAAGGGTAAAATGAATAAAAGGAAAACAACAACAAGAACATCACAGACCAAGAGGAAAATTATGTGCAAATTAATAGAAAATAAATAAAAACAAGCAAACAACAACAACAACTACTACTACAAGAATAATAATATCGCACCAAGTAACAGCGTTTAAACGTAAAGCGTTTAAAAAAAGTCAACTTTAGTTTTGAAATAAAATTTTTAGGTAAGTAATCGCTTATAATTAACGTAGAGCTTAAGAAATGGTAGGATGCTTTAAAAATATTATAAATAAATGCATTTAAAAGCATTTTATACGTAAAAAAAAAGAAATTTAAAAAAAGTACTTTTTGCAAAAAAGTAGTAAAAAAGTATGGAATTTCTTAAAAAAAATAGTAAATTTCTAAAATATGCCCTTAAATATTCATAAAAAGCTATGCATGGCCAGAAGAAAGCACTTTTAAAAAGTATTACAAAAAAGTATATGGCCTGAAAGGGAATAAAAACGTACGTTTTTAAAAATATTTAGAAAAAGTAGTTTTTTCAGGCAGTTTTATGCAATCTTAACTAATTCTTATATATATAAATCAGTACTCAGCATAAAACTTGTTTTGTAAAATGGCAGTACTTTCACTACCTTTTTAAAAAGTAGTACATATGCTGAAAAAAAATGCGTAATTGGTATTTTTAAAGATCTGTTTACAATAAATAGAAAAAAATCTTAAAAAATTGCATATTTAAAAAGGTAGTATTTTTACTACTTTTTAAGAAATATTAACGTTGTGATTTCTTTGCTTATGCAAATTATTGAAAAGTTTAATTAAAGTTCAAACTTTAATAACTTTATTTGGTTAAAACAGTTTATAAAATAGTAGTATATTTTTACTACTATTTTTATAAGTTTAGAACTTCCGTACATATGCAAAAAATAAAATTGATATATTTAAACGGCACTTAGGTTAAAAACCGAATTTTTGGTATTTAAAAATATTTGAAGTGCTTTTTTTTGCTACTTTTTAAAATATGTATACCCAAAATAATAAATTTTGTTTCAATTTAGCAAATTTTATGTTATTTTTGAAGCTTAAATACATTAATAATGGGATTTTAAAAAAGGTAGTATTTTTACAGCTTTTTTAAAAAAGGTCGTATTTTTACTACTTTTTTAAAAAGGTCGTATTTTTACTACTTTTTTAAAAAGGTAGTATTTTTACTACTTTTTTAAAAAGGTAGTATTTTTACCACTTTTTTTAAAAAGTAGTATTTTTACTACTTTTTTAAAAAGGTTGTACTTTTAGTACTTTTTAAAAAGGTAGTATTTTTACTACTTTTTTAAAAACGCTAAAAATTTTAAATTTCCTTTAATTTATTAATTTAAAAACTTAACAGAGAGAAAAAATCAACTTATGTTTAATTTGCTGTATGTATTTACAGCTTTTTATCTTAAATTATGGGAATATTGTCCTGTATCCTTCTTATTCTTATCTTCTGATAGTTTTCTTTGCCATAAGCCATCATAACCATCATAACTTGGCAACAAAAGTTAAGTTTCTTCTTTAGTTTTGTTTTTGGTTTTGTTGGTAAAGCCATAATTTTTATGTAAATATTTACACGTATTTGATTTCAATCAATAACTAAATAAATAAATATGACATATTTTTTCATTCATTCTCTTTCCTCTTTCTCTGTCAACTGCCTTTTGGCATTTGTTTATGCTGATTTCTTCTCTTTTCTTTCTTTTTATAGAACATTTTTGCAGTTGAGTCTTTTGTAAATGCTTAATTATCCATTCAAAGAATTCTTTGTTTTTGCATTAACAAATTTAACAAATAGACAACTGTAGGGGTTGAAAGAGATTTAAAAGAGTGAAAACATGGAAAAATAATGCAAGAAATTAAAAATAGCATTAAATTATTAGAAAGTGAACTAAAAAAATTAAATTTTTCACTTAAAAATCTTAAATTTACACATAATTTTGTATGCTACTGTATTTAGGCTGATTAAACTCTCTTTGTTTAATACTCTGTTTGTTTTAAATTGTCTGCAGTTAATAACGCGGTTTTGTTTACATTTAAATGTTATTCTTAACATTCTGTTTTGTTTTACACTCTACTATCAATGTGATCTCTTCTAAATATGTACATTAACTGGCTATAAACTCTCTGTAACTCTCTCTTTATAACAGAATCCTTGTATTATGTATAATAAATCATAATTGCTGTTATAAATATCGGGTCATCCATCTCGTGGTTTCAAAAGTAAACGTAAATAAAACACATATGAAATATTTTTTTCATGAAATTTCTTTTTTACTGTAAAGTTCGAACGTTGACATTATGTGTGAAACACTACATCATTTAAATGACCTCCACGCGAAGTGTTGCAAGCATTAATTCTTTTGAGGTAATTTTCGACCACTTTTTGACACATATTGGGCGGTATCTCAGCCATAACTTGACAAATGTTGGTTTTTAAGTGCTCAAGATTTGAAGGTTTATCTGCATAAACACGGTCTTTCGCGTAGCCCCACAAAAAAAGTCTAATGGTGTCAAATAGCATGATCTTGGTGGCCAGTTGATCTCACCACGACGAGAAATTACGCGGCCAGGAAATGTCTCTTGCAATAAAGACATATTCGCTCGAGTTGTGTGGCATGTGGCACCGTCTTGTTGAAACCACATATTCTCCAAGTCGTATTCTTCAATAGCAGGCAAAAAAAAGTCGGTTTCCATATGACCATAACGGTCCGAATTGACGGTGACAGTCGTTACATAGTCGTTTTCGAAGAAGTAAGGTCCAATCACACCTTCGGACCAAAGAGCGCACCAAACAGTTACTTTTTCTGAATGTAATGGCCTCTCTTCAATTACTTGAGGATACTCAGAACCTTCGAAAAATTGCAGTCCACCGCCTTTTGTTCAAGCACCCATTCCACGTATCTACGACGTTGTGAATGGTCAGCTGGCTCGCAGTTGTTGCGTGAGCTTGACTTTATATGGATGTAGGTGTAGATCTAAATGCAAAATACGCCATAATGTGCCGTAAGACAGTCCTAATTCCTGAGAACGACAAGGAATCGACACATTCGGGTCTTCGGCAACACTTTCACTTACAATAGCGATATTTTCAGGGGAACGAGCGAAACGATGATGCACAGGCCTTTCAATATTTGTAACCACTCCAGTCTCTTCAAATTTCTTCACAATTTTGCCAATTGCTTGCGTAGTTGGACGATTATGTAAACCATAATCTCCTCTTAAAGCACGATACGTGGCTGTGCCAAAATCACCATTTTTGTAGTAGGTTTTGAACTCACTCTCTCTTTCTCTCTCTCACACTTTATACCACAACTCGTTTTCTATTTAAATTGCACTCCTTTAAATATTATTGTTTTCCATAAACATAACATAGATTATAAATATAACAATAACAACAACAACAACAACACTAATACTAACACCAGCACAAAGTCAAAAAATCATACACAGAAAACAAAACAAAAATTTATCATTTCGTCTCAATTCAAGGTTTATAACGTTCTAACGATGATGGTTGACGATGACGCTGACGGTGATGATGAGTGTAGGAACAGCCGAGAGATCACTCTTTTAGTTATTGCTTGCAATTCATGGCTGCCTGTCAGGCAGGCAGGCAAGCCAACCTATATGTGTGTGAGTAAAACAAAAACTCTGTTAGATAGCGTGTGTCAATGATGCTTTTTGTTATTGTTTTTGTTTTCTGTTTGTTAAAATTACCCATTTCCGTTTTAAAGCTGATTTTTGCGTTGTTTGCCTAAATGTTTGTTATTTTTCGTTGTTTGTATTGTTGTTGTTGGCCTTTGATAAGGCATAATAGTGTATGGCACAGTGTAGGTGAGACACACACACACACAGAGGCTTATAACACAATAAAATAGGCGTTTAGTTGCTGGTATGAGTGAGAGACGATGTGTAAAATCCTATGACACACATTCATTGTAGTTAACCAAGTGTAAAAGTCATAACTTTTATAATCTCGTTCTCTCTCTCTGTCTCTGTCTCTATCGCTGCCGCCGCTCTCTATGTTGTTTAACAAACTTTTGTAATTTTCTTTCATTCTTTCTTTCATATTTGTTTTGTGTGGTTAATGGTTGATTTTTGTGGTTGAAAAACTAAGCCTTCTCCCGCTCCTCTCTCACTTGCTCTTTCACTCTCTTTTTGTTTGGTAACCTCTATAAGAGAACATGTTACAGTGTTTGTAAGCAAAAAAGTGTTGGCATAGTTTTTTGTTTTTGTTTAATTAAATTTAATTGCTTGTAAGTAGTAGTGGTAGTGTTTGCACACATACACACACACACACACTTTCTCTTTAGTTCTCTGCACTAAGTTTCTTTGTTCAAATTTAGTTGGTTTTTTTCTTTTCTTCTCACACAAAGTGTTTGTGTTTGTGTTTGTGAAAAAAGTGCAAGTGTTTGTTGTATGAGAGTGTAAAACAAACGCATTCAAACGCAAGTGTGTGTGTTTTGAATTTCAACAATAAAAACCACTGTTGACAAAACAACAACAACAGAAAAAATGGCATAAAAACCCGACAAGAAAATCGCAAACTTTTGTAAATTTTTTTATTTTTATTTTATTGTTGTGGGTTTTATTATAAGTCTTACGAAAGAAAAGGGCAACTTGAGTAAACAAACGTGCCTAAAATGCGGAAATATTCGTTAATAAATTCACAATAAGAATTATTGTTGTTTATTTATAAATTGATTTATTTGTTAAAAAGTTCAAACAAGTAAAGAGGCATACTTTACGGATTATTTCAAACAAAAAATAAAAGAATTTTAAACTTTTTAAAAAAGTAGTAAAAATACTACTCTTTTAAAAAAGTATAAATAGTAGTAGAAATACTACTCTTAAAAAGTAGTAGAATAACTACTCTTTTAAAAAGTAGTAGACATACTACTCTTTTAAAAAGTATTAGAAAAGTAGTAGAAATACTACTCTTTTTAAATAGTATTTTTACATAAAAATTTGTTTTTTAATCATATAATTGATCTAATACTATTTAATAGTTAAAATATGTAAAATATTAGCAATACAAAAAAGGTAGTAAAAGTACTACTTTTTCATAAGACTTCAAAAAATGTCTATATAAGTAAAACATTTCATTTCTACTCATTTTTAAAGTTTTTATACTAAACTAAATCATGTTTTTCACAAAGTACAAAAGGTAGTAAATATACTACATTTTTAAAAAACGTATAAAATTGCTTTTTTGACACAAAACTTTTGTCGTAACAAATGAAAAAACTACTGAAAATACTACTTTTCTGAAACCCACAGAAAGTAATTTCTATCTATAAGGGACATAGTTTCTTAACGTATATAAGTTTTTCGCTTTTAAAAACACAATTGTATTTATCAAAATGGAAAGAGTAGTAAAAATACTACTTTTTTACAAATTTTGTATAATATTAATTTTTGTGACTCAAAAATGTAGTCCTTTATCTTAACATGATCCTTTATGCTAAAAATAAAAACAATTAACAAAACAATAAAGGTAGTAAAAATACTACTTTTTTCAAATCCTAATAAAGTACTTTCCTAATACCATAACGTAGATTCTAAGCAAATATTACGTCATATATAAATCCTAATATTAAAGAATTTTATTTATTTTGAAAGAAATAAAAAGGTAGTATAACTACTCCTCTTTTTAAAAACCTCAACAAATACTTTTAAAACATAAAGTACATAGTTTGTAATCATATTGTATAATTTTTTCCATACTAAAGTACACTTTTTCTAATAAAATGAAAAAGGTAGTAGATATACTACTTTAAAAAAACTGTGAAACTGCTTTTTAAAAATAAAAATTTGGTTTTAGTCATACGAATACGTAATCATACCATATACGCTTTCAATTATTTATTAAAATGTATGGAATATTACTAAATAAAAAAGGCAGTAAAAATACTACTTTTTTTAAAAACCACAAAAATTTCTTCTATAACACGAAAGTAATGGTTTCTAATCATATATAACGTTTTTCATACTTAATACACACAATTTGATAATAAAATGAATAGGTAATAAAATACTACCTTTTTAAAAAGTTCTAATAATTATTTGTATGGCTCAAAAATATAGTTTTTAATTATATAATACGTGTAAACATAATTTTTTATGGTAAAAATATGTGCTATTAACGAAACAAAAAAGGTATTAAAGTTAGTATTTATTTTTTAATTTCTAAAAAAAGTACTTTTTAATATCAAAACATAGTTTATATTCATTTCGTACTAGTGTTTTAGAATATAAAATAATTATTTACTATCTTAATTTTTTATTACAAAAAAAGCTATTTTCTTAAAAAAATTCACAATTTTTTGATCATTTTGTAGATTTAAACTCAGACTGCTTTAAGGCTCCTTTATAGCCTGTACAATTATATATACATGCATAAAAATATACTTTCCTAGTCTCTCTTAAAAACAAACTTTTCTTAAACAACAATACAAACATACTTCAAATTTTTTATCCAAAAAAATTGAATTCAACAGCCCTCGTATTTATTCCAAATAAAACAGTTTTTTATGTTGTTGTACTTTGTTTGAAATTTTCCTTCGTTTTTTTTTTATTTGTTTGGCGCCATCCTTATCTGCCCTTTTATGGCTCCTTACATTGAAAATAAATCAAAATAATAATAATAACGGTATATTCTACATCATACCCACACACAAATATACTTTCAGTTACTCAATTTGAGAAATAAAATGAAAAAGGACACACACACAAATAGACTTTCACTCATTCAATTTGAGAGAAAAAAACAATAAGAATTCTTCGTAAATAAAAACCGTGATTTATTTTTAAACGTTATGCTATCTATAAACACCTACAATAGCTAATTTACCGTTTGTTTTCTAAACACAACAACAACTGTAGTTATGAAAATAATAAAGAGAGTTTATCTTTAACAAACCAGGTCACTCACTCGAAATGCAGAGTAAAATTTATGATTTATTTACTTTAATAGGCTATTTCCGTAAGACGAATGGTTTCAGACGAACGTCTCTGTTTTTATGGAAAACACACAATTTTTATTTGTTTGTATTTGTCTGAAATCACTTGTCTTACAGAAACAGCACAGCAACAGAAAAATAATAAGAATTTAGGGCCTGTTTTTGTAAGACAAACGATTTCAAATGAACATTTGTTTGTGTGTTTGTATTTCCATGGACGTACATTTGAAATCATTTGTGTTTTTGTGTAGGTGTATAAGCACCTATAATTTATAATTTATGGTTTGTTTACTTCAAGCAACTAAACAACTAAACTTATGAAAATAAAAGAGAGACTTTATCTCTTGCAAACCGTTATTTTTTATTACTGGCAATGATCACTTTAAATAATGTTAAGAAGAAGTATTCTAAACAATAAGAGAGAGAGAGAGAGAGACGAATGCTATTATTCTTCAAGGCCGTTTATATTATTTGGTTATTAACTCTCGCTCCGCCGCTCTCTCTTTCACTCAACATGTCTATTATTTGTTTACATTTAGCTTTAAGGCACTTATACACACACAATATAATAAACCTGTTTGGTCATTTTTATTGTATAATAAAAATAATGACAACAACAACAACTACTACTATTAGTACGACAAAATAAAGCAAATGCTAATTGATTGACATTTCCTTGTCACTAACACAACATATGTTTATTATTGGTTCATTTTTTTGCTCTCTCTCTCTCCTGCTAATACTCAATATTCTTAATAGCTGTATTTATATAATATTGTACAACTGGATTAGCATTAGTGCAGCTTACACATACATGCATACATCTGTACATACTCTTACTTTAATATACAATACACCTACACATTGTATTCGTATGTATAATGCGTGCTTGTCTTTTATAGGCCTCTGTGGTAAATGTACGTGTATAAAGTTTGAAATTTAACCACAAATTTGTGGAAAAATTGTTTTTTTCTTCTTATTTTTGTATACACTATGGGGCATTCGTTTAGAAATGTATTTTTGGGGAAAAAACGGGTTTTTACCAAAAAATCAAGCTCTAAACTGGGGGGGAGGAAACTATGTATTTTCAAATTCAAATAAAATGCAACATCATTATTTATGAACTTTTTTTTAATTTAAAAAAATTAAATTTAAATTTTTAAGTAAAAATTTTTTATTAAATTTTTAAGAAAAAACTTAAGAAAAAAAATTATAAATATTTTTTTTTTAAATTTTTAAATAAAATTTAATTTTTAAGAAAAAAAAATTTTTTAATTTTTTATTTTATAAATTTTTTTTCTTAAGGAATTTATAACAACAATGAGATTTTTATAAAGAATTTTTAAGCAAAAGTAAAAATTTTTCTTTATTAAGTTTTAAAGTTAAAAAAAAAACAATTTTTTTAAAGAATTTGTGAGAAAACATAATGTTTTAGGAGATTATAATCGTATATAATACTAGCTGATCCGTCGAACTTCG
Organism: Sarcophaga rosellei; assembly: GCA_930367235.1. Taxonomy (NCBI): domain Eukaryota; kingdom Metazoa; phylum Arthropoda; class Insecta; order Diptera; family Sarcophagidae; genus Sarcophaga; species Sarcophaga rosellei. Next base: position 6,350,187 of record OV884018.1, on the reverse strand, counting down.
TCCCGTCCAAATTGATTTTTCTTATTGCCCAAAACAGGTCACATTATATATTCATTGTAATAATTTATTGTAATAGCGCTGACGAAGTTATATATGTATGTACATATGTAGTTATAAACCATCGAATTAGCCGACTTATAGGTATCTCTTAAATGGGAGGGTTGCCACGCCCATTTTTTGGTGAATTTGTCGATATCGACTCTACGAACTTATCCACCAAATTGCATTCGTCTACGATTACTATGTCCCTAAATATTAAATTTTAAAGGTTTGCCACGCCTACTTTTTGCTATATAGAATTTTCTTTTAAAACCATCTAAACCTGATAAGCTTTCGAACAAAAGAAAAATAATGGTTAAAATCGGTTCAGTAGTTTAAGAGTTATAGGTATCATTTGAAGGGGGAGGGTTGTCGATATCGACTCTACGAACTTACCTACCAAATTTTATTCGTCTACGATCAATATATACCTAAATATTTTTTTTTATATATACCTATTAACATTTAGGCATATGAAAAAGAGATGTTGTCCGATTCTCAGATCTACCCGATATGCGCACAAAATTTCATGAAAATCGGTCGATCCATTTCGAAGAAGGTTTAACCACTAACACCGTGACACGAGAATTTTATATATTAGAGAGATATGGATTACTGTGGCCTCATCAAAAACATCACAAAAAAAACTGCTAATGATGTCGAATTTCATAATTTCACAGGACAATTGAAGTCGCCGTAGTCTAGCTGGTTTCTGGCAAAACCTCTGAGAGTCAAATTTTCATGATTGACCATGAAAAATGTCTCAAAAAATCTGTCGCTCTGAGTCAACTTTAAACGTTTGGTCCCGCCACTCATGTATAAGATTAAACACACACAACATAAGTGATGTGAAAAGGTATGTCTTAATTCTGACTGAAGGATTGTAAGGACCAATTATGTATGTAATTAGGGCCACCAAACCATAAAAGTACCAAAAAAAAAAGTATTCTGGCAACTTCACATAGAATACATCCAAAATCAGTTCCATTCTTCCATTTCATATCAAACAAAAGTCGTTTATCATACAGATATTGCCGTGTTCGATAGCACCTGCAGTTCATAATGTTCACCAAACAGTTAGTTTTCTGAAAGCAATAGCTTCTACACAATCACTTTTGAGTTTCTGGAGTGCTCCACGTGCGATAACTTTGCTTGTTGAGGTAAACACAAAGCGAACAATGAGTCCCTAATGGTGAAAAAAAACTCAGCACTAAAATCCTGTCACCTCTAGCAGCAATTTAGCATATTCATGACTCTGTATATGCTTAGGCGGCTTTCATGCTTACGTAAGTTGAACCTTATACGCTTGGAAATTCAAATCCCAGTGTAGAATAGACTACAATGAGCCGTAAGAAAGACGCAATTGCTGAGAATGTCAGAAAATTATCCACAGATACCGATTATCTGCCGCACTTTCCTTAACAGAAAAGATATGTTTGGCAGTGATCACATAAGATTTATGCTGAGGCCTGATCTGAACTGTAAACTTCCAGTTTCTTAAAAATTTTTTCTAAAACCTTGAAAATCCCTTGCTTACTAGACCCCTTATGACAACCTAGCCTCCCCCTGCAGTGCTTGAAAAGTGAGCACGTTTCTATCATCATTTTTGTGATGAGGTTTTAACGATTTTTATGCGTTCTTCGGTTGTTAAACGATCACTATTCGCTATTATTAGATTCTTCATTGAATAAGTAACTGCTGAAGTAGAAGTTAACAGCCTTGCCGTCGGCTTTTTATAACGAACATCATATTTCGATTATGCTCTAAAGAGAGAGTAAGTAAATAATACCGTTATGTCATCATTATTCCAGTAAATTACCTTAAATACTCACTCTACATATACGCATACACACATGCATGCACTAAACTAAACATGTCTAAACACATGAATAACGTTTAACTCTCTCTCTCTCTCTCTCTCTCTCTCTCTTTCTCTCTCCCTCACCTTAATCGAAAGCTAAACATAATAACGCATGAAATTCTCTAGCATTTAGCTATCGATATGCTTTCTATAAATGTCTTAAAATTATAGAAAATAAAATTGAGTGCGAGAGAGAGAGAAAAAGCGGAAGAAATAAACGGGAGGCTTTTTATGTGCCTTTAAAAGCCATCTTGAAATGAATACCAAAACAATTCATTACGTAAAGTTATGTTTTCTATAAAAGTTAATAAATAATGAAATTTAATAAATAATCATAACAATACAAACCCGTACATGCATACGTACATAATTTATAAGCATATATGGATGTACATACATACACGTACATAAAGCAGACACGAACCAGTGTTTAATATTCATAGGCCGCCTACATAAACTGGGGAAAACTACATTAAAAAGATCTCCAGAGAGTAAATTCATGACAAGATAACACAAATTTCCAAAATTCTTACAAAATGCTTGCCATTAAAAACTCAATATTTTAGGCTTTGAAAAAAAACGTACTAAATATACTACTTTTTGGAATAAATTTTCTTAAATCTATATTATGAAAATCTGTTATAAAATGTAAAATATTTAGTAAAATTTATTAAAAAATACACTTTAAAAAGTTTAGTAAGAATTTAAAAAAAAAGTAGTAAAAATACTACCTTTTTTGTAAAAGCTTTTTTGTTAATTTTTTTTACTTTTAAAAGAGATACGAAATGTTAAAATTTCTACGAAAAACATTATGTTGAAACTTTTTTGAAAGAGTACTACTACTATTTTAAAAAAGTATTTTTTTTTATCTAATAAAAATATGTATTTCCTTTTCAACAAATTTTGACTTAAAATTTTCACAAAAGACATTATTTTAGACCTACTTTAAAAAGTAGTAAATCTACTACTATTTAAAAAAATATTTTTTATCTAATAAAAGCATTTCTTTTTCAACAAACTTTTCAGAAAATGTTAAAATTTCCACAAACAACATTGTTTTGAACCTACTGTTAAAAAGTAGTAAATCTACTACTATTTTAAAAAAGTATTTTTTTTATTTAATAAAAGTATTTCCTTTTCAACAAAATTTTCAGAAAATGTTAAAATTTCCACTCAAAACATTATTTTAGAGTTTTTTTAAAAAAAGTAGTAAGACTACTACTATTTTAAAAAAATATTTTTTATTTAATTAAAAGTATTTTCCTTTTCAACAACCTTGTCTTTAAGTAAGAAAGAGTTAAAAAATTATAAAAATTATGATTTTAAATTGTGTTTAAAAAAGTAGTAGATCTACTACTATTTTAAAAATTGATATTTTGCTCAATTAATAGATTTAGCTTGCACACAAACTACTTTTTATTAAAGGATTTATAAGAAAAAATGTGAAAAATATTACTTAAGGCACTATTAAAAAAGTAGTAAACCTACTACTATTTTTTAAACGAATATTTTCAATGACACACTGTTTAATTTTGTTTTCCTTGTTTTAAAGAATATTTCAGCACATTTTTTTAAATTAAATCAAAACACCTATTCAGCTACTTTAAATTATATTCAGCTAAGATGTTTTATTCATATGACTTAATCTATATAAAAATTAACTCATTTTTACTATTCAACTGTCTTATAATTGTCCTAAAAATTAATTTAGCTAAGATTTTAGTTCATCTAGGAAATTTGTGATTTTGGTTGCTATTCAGCTGCTTAAAAATGTATACAGCTAAACTATCGTTATCAATTATACAATCCTGAATAAATGTCTCTATGTTATAACATTTAAACTCTATTCAGCTAAATAAAAACCTTATTCAGCTAAGGTTTTTAATTCTACTTGGTTATTTTTAACCAATTACTTTGAGCTACAGTCACCTTTTAGTAATTATTTGCGGCTTTTAAGTAATTCAGCTAAGATTTGGTGAATGAACAATAAAATTTATTGTTTAATCAAGGATTTTACGAATCTTAGCTGCTATTCAGCTGTTAGAAAACCTATTCAGCTAAGCATTTGTTGCCGAGTATGCGATTTCAGTACAATTTTAATGATTTATTTCATTTGACCCCATTCAGCTGACAACAAATCTTATTCAGCTCAAGTTTTTAGTTAAATTTGAATATTTTAGAGGAATTTTTATGATTTAAAAATCAGTTTAATGTGATTATTTTGTACTTTTATGTAATTCAGCTAAGGTTTTTTGTAGCTAACAATGATATTTTTGTTTTAATTTAAGGATTTTGTAGGTTTGGCAGTTATTCAGCTTTTGAAATACTTATTCAGCTAAAGATTTCAGTTATTATACCTCAATCCTGTTTCTGAAAGATATCTTGAGACTTTTGTCGTAATCTAGGGACTTCTTAAATTTTAATTGCTATCCAGCTGAGTATTCTTTGTATTACACAACATATGATGTGATACAGATGTCTACACATACATATGTATGTCGTGTACTGTACAAGACAGTAATGATTATAATTATAGCGCATATGGTATAATTATTTCCGAATTCCGTCTTCTCTTTTAAACTACACAACATATCATATCGTACGCAGATATCTCCACATATGTATGTATATGTCGTGTACTTTACATGACAGTAAAGATAATAATTATAGCGCATATGCTATCTTGATTTTATTTTTTGAATTTTTCAATCATGTCATATACTGAACATGACAGTGATGATAATAATTATAGCGCATATGGTATAATTATTTCCAAATCCCGTCTTCTCTTTTAAACTACACAACATATCATGTCGTATAGAGATGCCTCCATCTACATATATCGTGTATTACACGTAACAGTAACGATAATAATTATAGACCAAATGCTATAATTATCTTAAAATTTTAATAATTTTATTCCAACATCGTTCTGCTATAAATACTTAAATAAATAGAGTTTGTTAATTTGAAATTTATTTAAAGTTTTATTTGTTGATTTAAAGTTTGAAAAAAATTTCGTAAATTAATCCACGATGAAATTCTTGATGCTTAATATTGAAGTTTTGTTTACATTGCTATGTGTAGTGAAGATTAAAGGCGAGGTGAGCTGTTTTTATAATTCAGATTCTCCTTTTTTACTTGACAAAAATTTTGCCTTTATTTAGACCGACTGGACTTTTGATATCATAGATGTAAATTCCACCAATCAAACGCCCGATATTTTCGATTTGAAAATATATTTAAAACGTATTTCACGAGGCCATTTCGTTTTAGACGGCACTATAATTATCGGCGAAGACATAACCGACCAGACTATAGTTTATTGCAACGTTTTTTACAGTGCCACGGGACAATATTATACACTCACACCATTTCAAATACCTCAAATGCCAATATCCAAATATTTCAATACGTTTTATAAGGACATCGTATTGGATGGCCTTAAAGAATGTGCCACAAATCCACCACTTAGCGATGCATCCGAGACATTCATACCGCCCTGGAAGAAAGGTGTAATGGTGTTGGAAAACTGTACCTTCCCAAATGATAATATGCCCTCTCATATGAGGCCCGGCTATTACAAAGTAGATTTTGCATTTACAAAGCAAATCGATACTATGATCACATATTTATTGTTAATTGAGCCAAAGTAATGGAAATTTTTTTTGGAATTTCAAATATTTTATAAACAATAACTTGCTATTCCGTAGCTTTAAAGTTAAATTAAGAATAAAAGTTTATCTCCGAAAAACTTAAATAAAATTTTATATATTAGAGAGATATGGATTACTGTGGCCTCATCAAAGACATCGAAAAAAAACTGCTAATGATGTCGAATTTCATAATTTCACAGGACAATGGAAGTCGCCGTAGTCTAGCTGGTTTCTGGCAAAACCTCTGAGAGTCAAATAAAATTGCAATGAAAAATGTCTCAAAAAATCTGTCGCTCTGAGTCAACTTTAAACTTTTGGTCCCGCCACTCATGTATAAGATTAAACACACACAACATAAGTGATGTGAAAAATAATGTCTTAATTCTGACTGAAGGATTGTAAGGACCAATTATGTATGCAATTAGGGCCACCAAACCATAAAAGTACCAAAAAAAAAGTATTCTGGCAACTTCACATAGAATACATCCAAAATCAGTTCCATTCTTCCATTTCATACCAAACAAAAGTCGTTTATCATACAGATATTGCCGTGTTCGATAGCACCTGCAGTTCATAATGTTCACCAAACAGTTAGTTTTCTGAAAGCAATAGCTTCTACATCACTTTTGAGTTTCTGGAGTGCGCCACGTGCGATAACTTTGCTTGTTGAGGTAAACACAAAGCGAACAATGAGTCCCCAATGGTGAAAAAAAAACTCAGCACTAAAATCCTGTAGCCTCTAGCAGCAATTTAGCATATTCATGACTCTGTATATGCTTAGGCGGCTTTCATGCTTACGTAAGTTGAACCTTATACGCTTGGAAATTCAAATCCCAGTGTAGAATAGACTACAATGAGCCGTAAGAAAGACGCAATTGCTGAGAATGTCAGAAAATTATCCATATATACGGATTATCTGCCGCACTTTCCTTAACAGAAAAGATATTTTTGGCAGTGATCACATAAGATTTATGCTGAGGCCGGATCTGAACTGTAAACTTCCAGTTTCTTCATAATTTTTTTCTATAACCTTGAAAATCCCTTGCTTACTAGGCCCCTTATGACAACCTAGCCTCCCCCTGCAGTGCTTGAAAAGTGAGCACGTTTCTATCATCATTTTTGTGATGAGGTTTTAACGATTTTTATGCGTTCTTCGGTTGTTAAACGATCACTATTCGTTATTATTAGATTTTTCATTGAATAAGTAACTGCTGAAGTAGAAGTTAACAGCCTTGACGCCGGCTTTTTATAACGAACATCATATTTCGATTATGCTCTAAAGAGAGAGTAAGTAGATAATACCGTTATGTCATCATTATTCCAGTAAATTACCTTAAATACTCACTCTAAGCTACATATACGCATACACACAACTAAACATGCATACACTAAACTAAACATGTCTAAACACATGAATAGCATTGTACTCTCTCTCCCTCTTTCTCTCTTTCTCGGCCGTAATCTGAGAATCAATACGCCGCGCGTCTCTACTTGTCGATAACATATACTTTGTTTTGCCCTCATTTACTGCCAGACCCATCTTACTAGACTCTCGTTCAATAGCACTAAAGGCAGCAGTAACATCTCGCTTGGTACGCCCTATAATGTCAATGTCGTCAGCGTACGCAAGCAGCTGGACACTTTTTTGAAAAATAGTGCCATTGCGATGCACTCCCGCCTTTCGCAGAACACTCTCCATGACGAAGTTGAAGAGGTCGCATGATAAGGGGTCGCCTTGTCTGAAACCTCGCACGGTACCAAAAGGTTCGGAGAATTGCTCAACGTCATTCTGCATAGCCTTATCAGCTTCGCAGGTATACCGAGCTCAGACATTGCGGCAAAAACACGATCCCTTATGGGGCTATCGAAGGCTGCCTTATAGTCGACAAAAAGATGGTGTGTGTCGACTTGTTTCTCGTGGGTCTTTTCCAGGATTTGGCGTAGTGTGAAGATCTGGTCGATGGTGGACTTGCCAGGTCTGAAGCCGCACTGATAAGGTGCAATCAGTGTTTTGACGAGTGGCTTCAATCGTTCACACAATACGCCTGTAAGAACCTTATATGCGATAGGGAGAAGACGTATACCCCTGTAGTTGGCGCATATCGTAGGGTCTCCCTTTTTCAGGACAGGACAGAGGACACTGAGGTTCCAATCGTTGGGCATACTTTCCTCTAGCCATATTTTGTAAATAAGTTGGTGCATGCGCCCTACCAACTCATTACATCCGGTCTTAAACAATTCAGCGGGGAGGCCATCAGGACCCGCCGCTTTATTGTTTTTAAGACGCATAATCGCGACTTTGACCTCTTCATGGCTAGGCGGCGGAATCTCCACGCCGTCATCGTCGATCGGGTTCTTAACATCATCTCTAAAGGCGGAATTGTCGTCATCACCTTGCAGCAGAGTAGAGACGTGTTTCCTCCATAACCTCAGCACCCCTTGTGAGTCTGTGATCAGGTTTCCGTTTTCGTCTTTGCAGGAAGACGCTCCGGGCTTAAAACCTTCGGTTAGACGCTTAACCTTTTGATAAAATTTTCGAGCATCATTCCTACACCTATACATCTCGACTTCCTCGCGCTCACGCCTTTCCTGTTCCCTCTTCTTGCATCTGAAAAGGCGTCTCTTATCCCTTCTCCTCTCTCTATAGTTGTCGACAATGGCTCGCGTTGCGGCTGACTGCAGCGTTTTCTTGTATGCGGCGTTTTTTGCTGCAGCAGCCTCGCGACGCTCCTCGTCGTACCATTGATTTCGTTGGGGTGGGCGCTCGAAACCAAGGACTGTTTCCGCAGTAGTGCGCAAAGAGTGGGATATGTTGGCCCACAGTCCACCAATGTCGCTGAGATTGGATGGGGAGCGACGGAGCTTATCCGAGAGTTGAGCGGAGAACGCCTCAGTTGTCCTTTGTGATCGCAGCTTCTTGACGTTTAGCTTTCGCAATGTACTAGAGCGCGCAGACCTCGAGGCGCTAATAAAATGTTTAATAAGAATTAAAAAAAAGTAATAAAAATACTACCTTTTTTAGAAAAGCATTTTTGTTAATTTTTTTACTTTTAAGACAGAGAATGTTAAAATTTCCACAAACAACATTGTTTTGAACCTACTTTAAAAAAGTAGTAAATCTACTACTATTTTTAAAAAGCATTTTTGTATCTAATAAAAGTATTTCCTTTTCAACAAAATTTTCAGAAAATGTTAGAATTTCCACAGAAAACATTATTTTAGACCTACTTTAACAAAGTAGTAAGCCTACTACTATATTAAAAAATATTTTTTATTTAATTAAAAGTATTTTCCTTTTCAACAACCTTGTCTTTAAGTAAGAAAGAGTTAAAAAATTATAAAAATTATGATTTTAAATTGTGTTTAAAAAAGTAGTAGATCTACTACTATTTTAAAAATTGATATTTTGCTTAATTAATAGCTTTAGCTTGCATACAAACTACTTTTTATTAAAGGATTTATAAGAAAAAATGTGAAAAATATTACTTAAGGAACTATTAAAAAAGTAGTAAACCTACCTATTTTTTAAACGAATATTTTCAATGACACACTGTTTAATTTTTTTCCTTGTTTTAAAGAATATTTCAGCACATTTTTTAAATTAAATCAAAACACCTATTCAGCTACTTTAAATTATATTCAGCTAAGATGTTTTATTCATATGACTTAATCTGTATAAAAATTAACTCATTTTTACTATTCAACTGTCTTATAATTGTCCTAAAAATTAATTTAGCTAAGATTTTAGTTCATCTAGGAAATTTGTGATTTTGGTTGCTATTCAGCTGCTTAAAAATGTATTCAGCTAAACTATCGTTATCAATTATACAATCCTGAATAAATGTCTCTATGTTATAACATTTAAACTCTATTCAGCTAAATAAAAACCTTATTCAGCTAAGGTTTTTAATTCTACTTGGTTATTTTTAACCAATTACTTTGAGCTACAGTCACCTTTTAGTAATTATTTGCGGCTTTTAAGTAATTCAGCTAAGATTTGGTGAATGAACAATAAAATTTATTGTTTAATCAAGGATTTTACGAATCTTAGCTGCTATTCAGCTGTTAGAAAACCTATTCAGCTAAGCATTTGTTGCCGAGTATGCGATTTCAGTACAATTTTAATGATTTATTTCATTTGACCCCATTCAGCTGACAACAAATCTTATTCAGCTCAAGTTTTTAGTTAAATTTGAATATTTTAGAGGAATTTTTATGATTTAAAAATCAGTTTAATGTGATTATTTTGTACTTTTATATAATTCAGCTAAGATTTTTGTAGCAAACAATGATATTTTTATTTTAATTTAAGGAGTTTGTATGTTTAGCAGTTATTCAGCTTTTGAAATACTTAGTCAGCTAAAGATGTCAGTTATATTATGCCACTTTAATCCTGTTTCTGAAAGATATCTTCAGACTTTTTTCTCAATCTAGGGACTTCTTAAATTTTAATTGCTATTCAGCTGAGTATCCTTTGTATTACACAACATATGATGTGATACAGATGTCTACACATACATATGTATGTCGTGTACTGTACAAGACAGTAATGATAATAATTATAGCGCATATGGTATAATTATTTCCGAATTCTGTGTTCCCTTTTAAACTACACAACATATAAAATCGTACGCAGATATCTTCACATATGTATGTCATGTATGTTACATGGCAGTAATGATAATAATTATAGTGCATATGCTATCTTGATTTTATTTTTTGAATTTTTCAATCATGTCATATACTGAACATGACAGTGATGATAATAATTATAGCGCATATGGTATAATTATTTCAAAAACCCGTGTTCGCTTTTAAACTTTACAACATATCATGTCATATAGAGATGTCTCCATCTATATCGTGTATTACACGTAACAGTAACGATAATAATTATAGACCAAATGCTATAATTATCTTAAAATTTTAATAATTTTATTCCAACATCGTTCTGCTATAAATACTTAAATAAATAGAGTTTGTTAATCTGAAATTTATTTAAAGTTTTATTTGTTGATTTAAAGTTTGAAAAAAATTTCGTAAATTAATCCACGATGAAATTCTTGATGCTTAATATTGAAGTTTTGTTTACATTGCTATGTGTAGTGAAGATTAAAGGCGAGGTGAGCTTTTTTTATAATTCAGATTCTCCTTTTTTACTTGACAAAAATTTTGCCTTTATTTAGACCGACTGGACTTTTGATATCATAGATGTAAATTCCACCAATCAAACGCCCGATATTTTCGATTTGAAAATGTATTTAAAACGTATTTCACGAGGCCATTTCGTTTTAGACGGCACTATAATTATCGGCGAAGACATAACCGACGAGACTATAATTTATTCCGAAGCTTTCTACAGTGCTACGGGACAATATTATACACTCACACCATTTCAAATACCACAAATGCCAATATCAACATTTTTTAATACGTTTTATAAGGACATCGTATTGGATGGCTTTAAAGAATGTGCCAAAAATCCACCACTTAGCGATGCATCCGAGACATTCATACCGCCCTGGAAGAAAGGTGTAATGGTGTTGGAAAACTGTACCTTCCCAAATGATAATATGCCCTCTCATATGAGGCCCGGCTATTACAAAGTAAATTTTGCATTTACAAAGCAAATCGATACTATGATCACATTTTTATTGTTAATTGAGACAAAGTAATGGAAATTTTTTTTGGAATTTCAAATATTTTATAAACAATAACTTGCTATTCCGTTAGCTTTAAAGTTACATAATAAAATAAAAGTTTATCTCCGAAAAACTTAAATAAAAAAATTTTATTTTTATTTTAATTCCCATCGATAAACAAGAATTAACTTATCGTTCACGTCAGATACTCATCGCAAGCGTACATATGTATATGTATTTTGCGATAATATAAGGGCTGTACTATTCTCCTCTTTTTAAATGAATGTCGTGTAATTGGCTTTGGGTATTCAAGTATAGCATAGCGAAGCATATTTCAGTCGCCGTATTCATAGTTGGAATGTCAAGACGTAAAAGGCTCTAAACTCAATGACGAGTTTGGTAGCGCGGTCTACTCTGGGAAACTAGAGCTGAACATTTCCTTTCGACTGCTGGATTACTGTAGCGTGTTTCAAGCGGAAGTAATGGCCATATAGCGGGCTACTCAATGGATTCTCGTAAACGATGCTCCTCTCACCACCTTCATCGCAATTTTTCTCTGATAGTCAGTCTGCTATTGAATATCTGTCGTCGGGTTTTATGATTAACACCATAATCGTTAGTGAGTATCAACGCTGCCTCGACCTTCTTTCTGAGCGCTTAAGTTTTTCACTTGTTTGGGTCCCTGGGCACAGCCACATTCCGGGAAATTACACTGCCGACGAACACTTCTTCCGGAATCCTCTTCAATCGACTTGGGTAAGCCATTTACCTCGGTTAAATTGGCCATTGTGAAGAAATTCTTTCGGGACGTCAACCTATCCTGAAAGAAAGCATACCAAGCTCGGGCTTAATTGCAATGTCATCTCGATCACAGTGGCCATGCTTATAGGTCATTTTGTTATGCGGAGACATGCGAAAAGAATGCAGCTCCCATCTAATGACTTCTGCTGTCAATCGGATCTTCTGAGGAAAAGGCGACTGTTATACAGTTTCTTTGTCAATGACCATCTATTGTGCAGTGCAGATATAGATTATTTGGCTCTCCAATCCTTCCCAGCTTGACGGAACTAACATCCACTGATGTTAAGGATATAGCTTCGCTTATCAAACATTCGGGCTGGTATATAGTCGTAGTGATTTTAATGTGCAATCCTTACACTGGCCAACATCTTTCCCAGCCAGCTTAGTGGAATTCGGTCAGTACAGGGACTGCGTTTACCCATGGCGTCACAACGGGCTGTTATGCGTGCTCAAGTGTGCTTTTGGTGTCAAGACCATTTCTGCAAGAGAATCAGCCACAAGACAATGCATTTCATAAATTCCATTTGTGTATGAAATTTTCAAGTCCCAAGTCTGTCAACCTGTTTAACAAGATATTTTAGAAGCGATTGCAGAGACATGTTCCCTTTCAAGCTGAAAGATCTCATGCTTTGGATAGCGGGATGCTACGCCGCGGTTTTATTCTGTTTTTATCAGAAGCATTGTATTTTCATTTCCGGTTTCATATCGAAATTGTTTTCAAAACTTTTCTTTTATCTCTTGATCTCACAATTCAATTTCATGTCCCATGACAGTTATGTACACATTTAAAGGCCATTAATCATTTTAATTGCTTTAATTGCAAGAAAAAAAAAACTTTTCTACACTTCTTTTGTGCTATAAAAACGTGCGGTAAACCGAGTTATTGATATCAAAGTTTTGTAGATAAATTTGTGGATTCACTTTCAATATGCAATTCCTAACGCTTAACATGGGACTCTGTCTTGGACTGCTGTGGCTTATAAGGGTAAAAGGCGAGGTGAGCTTTATTTTTCATTAATATTCCCCCCAATTTTATTCTAAACACTTGCCTGTACTTAGCCCGACTGGACATTGGAAATCCTGGAAATAAACTGCATAAATAATACTCCCGACTTATTGGACATAAAACTCGATTTAAAACGTATTGCCCGAGGACGTTTCGTTGTAGATGGCACTTTCGTCGTCGGCGCAGACTTAACCGATGAGACCAAACATCGTTCCGACCTTTTTTATAGCCCTACGGGTCACAGTTTTGCACCCACCCCATTCACTATACCAGAAATACCGATCTCACAATACTTTAATACTTTCTACAAGGATTTATTCCTGGATACAATGATTGAGTGTTCAACGAATCTTCCGCTTACCGATAAATCCGAGACATTTACACCGCCCTGGCGGAAAAGTACAATTGTGTTAGAGAACTGTAATGTCTCGAATGCCGGTATGCCCTCTCATATGAGGTCGGGCTATTATAAATTAGTCTTAGAATTTACGAATGAAGTCGATTCTAAGGTAACAGCTTTGGTAAAAATTGAGCCGAAGTGATGCGGAATTTTAATTGCAAATATACGAGGTTAATTCAGAAATTTGCAATTATTAAAATAAAATAAAATAAGATAAAAAAACATTCAGATAATTTAATTATTTGTTGACAAATTTCAAAAATTCATACAGATTTGTATGGAAATTTGTTTAAAAATATTTTTGTTGATTGGTTCGTTCATTTGTAAAAAAAGTATCAGAAAGGGTTGCAAAGGTGTACGTATCCATAGAAAGTCCTTAAGACTAAATGAAATCCGATAGCGAGCGCATGCCGAGTTTTGAACATTGAACATGATAACATTACAAACGATTAATAAATTGGCACCAGCTTGTAGAATTCCACAGAAGTTTACACTGAAGGTACGAAGCCAATTCGTTTAGTTTGCCTCCTCAACAGTGAATGTCATATATTGGCGTGGTGAGTTCCAAAACGATCTTTTACACTAATGGTGTGCAGTGAATATGGAAAGAGTGAGTGTGCCTATGTCTACCATGATAGTATTGACGTTTCGAATAGTAAATGAGCGGATACAGATGACCAACGGATAGGCACTGACTATTCCTATTGAGCTTAGCTTTTTATATCAAATTTTAATATTGAAGGCAATCGTATTTGATTTTAAACCATTATCACCCAATTATATAAGACTTTTAAGTAATTCAGCTAAGAATTTTTGATTCTATAATAATGTTTTTGTTTTATTCCAAAGATTTTATAAGTTTAAATTGCTATTCAGCTTTTGGAAAAGTTATTCAGCTAAGTTTTTGTTGTAGATTATATGATTTCAGATCAATTTTAGTGATTTATTGTATTTAAATTCTATTCAGCTGCTTAAAAATTGTATTCAGCTAAGGATTTCGTTTGCTCTTACGGACTTTCGAGGGATACGTACACCCTTCCACCATAAAACGTAAACCTCTTTCTGATATTAATTTTACAAATGAATTAAAAACATTATTTTTTTAGCAAATTTCCATACAAATCTGCATGAATTTTCGAAATTACTTCGAATAATTCAAATTTAGTTTTTTTCTTTTTTATAAAAATTTTATTTTATTTATTGTAGTGAGTGGTTTTTAATAAATTTCTAAACTAACCTCGTATAATTAATAAATATAAATAAATAAATTAAAATTTTCCATTATTTTGGCTCAACTTTTCCCAATAAACTGCAAGCAGTGTCCACTTGATTTGAAAAAACACACGTTACATTATAATAGCCCGATCGCATGTGTGAGGGCATATTATCATTTGGGAAAGTGCAATTTTCCAACACCATGACACGTTTCGTCAGTGGCGGCACAAATGTCTCGGATGCATCGCTAAGTGGTGGATTTGTGGCACATTCTTTAAAGCCATCCAATACGAAATCCTTATAAAACGTATTGATATATTTGGATATTGGCATTTGAGGTACTTGAAATGGTGTGAGTGTATAATATTGTCCCGTGGCACTGTAAAAAACGTCGCAATAAATTATAGTCTGGTCGGTTATGTCTTCGGCAATGTTAACAATGCCATCCACAACGAAATGGCCTCGTGAAATACGTTTTAAATAGATTTTTGTATCAACCTTGTCGGGAGTTCGATTGTTGCAACCTATTTCAATGATATCATAAGTCCAGTCGGTCTAAATAAAGACAAAATGTTTGTCAATTAAAAAACCGAGAATCTGAATTATAAAGAAAGCTCACCTCGCCTTTAATCTTCACTATGCATAGCAATGCAAACAAGACTTCAATATTAAGTGTCAAGAATTTCATCGTGGATTATTTAACGAAATTTTCTTCAAATTTTAAATCAATAAATAAAACTTTAAATAAATTTCAGATTAACAAACTCTATTTATTTAAGTATTTATAGCAGAACGATGTTGGAATAAAATTATTAAAATTTTAAGATAATTATAGCATTTGGTCTATAATTATTATCATTACTGTTGTGTGTAGTACACGATATATGTAGATGGAGGCATCTCTATACGACATGATATGCTGTAAAGTTTAAAAGCGAACAAGGGATTTGGAAATAATTATAGCATATGCGCTATAATGATTATCATCACTGTCATGTTCAGTATATGACATGATTGAAAAATTAAAAAATAAAATCAAGATAGCATATGCACTATAATTATTATCATTACTGTCATGTAAAGTACATGACATATGTGGAGATATCTGCGTACGACATGATATGTTGTGTAGTTTAAAAGAGAACACAGAATTTGGAAATAATTATAACATATGTGCTATAATGATTATCATCACTGTCATGTTCAGTATATGACATGATTGAAAAATTCAAAAAATAAAATCAGGATAGCATATGCTCTATAATTATTATCATTACTGTCATGTAAAGTACACGACATATGTGGAGATATCTGCGTACGACATGATATGTTGTGTAGTTTAAAAGAGAACACAGAATTTGGAAATAATTATAACATATGTGCTATAATTATTATCATTACTGTCTTGTACAGTACACGAACATATGTTGTACCAGAACATATGTTGTGTAGCTTAAATCAAAAAATTAAAATCGATAACATTTCGATACACCTTAAAAATTAATTTTAAACTTTTTTTTAATACAGACAATCCTTAGCTGAATAGCAATTTCAATAGCTGAATAGCAATACAAATTTAAAAATTCTTAGATTAAAACAAAAATACCCTGATTTGTTCCGAAACCCTGAGGTGAATTATTTGGAGGTCAAGCCAAATACATATTTTTGAGTATGTATTTGCTTTCAAATCAAAAAAATAGTTGGAGTCTGGTCTAAGTTTAATGCATATTTTGTACTCTACTGTCTGTGCAACTGGGTTTGAGGTTTATATTCCATTTGAAATTTGTCTGATACCATTTGTTTGCTTCTCCACAAAGATATGCCTTAATTGCATGTAAAATTCAGTTCAATTTCCCATTGTACTAGTTTTTCTACTACTATTTTCTACTACTTCATTTTCCATAGAAAAACAATACGCCTGAGTTTATACAGCCTTATTTCATATGAAATATGTTGTTTCTACACGTTACTTTCAGCAAATTTTGCATATAAATAGTAGTAAATTTCTACTACTATTTTTTAAAATGGAAATTTTTATTAGAAACTAGTATTGAAGATTTAAAAAAAACTGTTTCTGTTCAAAATTTTGTGTGTTGAAAAAGTAGCATTTCTACTACTATTTTCAAAAAGCTAAATTTTTCGTAGAAAAACAATAAGCATAAATTTATACAGCCTGATTAAGTAAAAAAATTAGCATTTTATGTGTCGATTATACTCTACTACTTTTTTCTACTACCTTTTTCTACTACTTCATTTTTCATGGAAAAACAATACGCCTTAGTTTATACAGCCTTTTTTTCATATGAAATATGTTGTTTCTATACGTTACTTTTAGAAAATTTTCTTAAAAATAGTAGTAAATTTCTAATACTATTACTACTACAGTAATAGCAGTAAATTTATACTACTATTTTGTAAAATCTAAATTTTTATTAGAAACTAGTATTGAAGATTTAAAAAAAACTGTTTCTGTTCAAAATTTTGTGTATTGAAAAAGTAGTATTTCTACTACTATTTTCAAAAAGCTAAATTTTTCGTAGAAAAACAATGAGCATAAATTTATACAGCCTGATTAAGTAAAAAAATGAGCATTTTATGTGTCGATTATACTCTACTACTTTTTTCTACTACCTTTTTCTTCTACTTCATTTTTCGTGGAAAAACAATACGCCTTAGTTTATACAGCCTTTTTTTTCATATGAAATATGTTGTTTCTATACGTTACTTTTAGAAAATTTTCTTAAAAATAGTAGTAAATTTCTAATACTATTACTACTACTACTGTAAATAGTAGTAAATTTATACTACTATTTTGTAAAATCTAAATTTTTATTAGAAACTAGTGTTGAAGATTTAAAAAAAAAACTATTTCTGTTCAAAATTTTGTATATTGAAAAGTATTTCTACTAATTTTTTTTAAAAGCTCCATTTTTCGTAGAAAAACAATAAGCATGAATTTATACAGCCTGATTACGTAAAAAATATGAGTGTTTTATTTTGAATAAATATATGTAGATATTATCGTATGTGTCGAGTATACTCTACTACTTTTTTCTACTACTTCATTTTCCATGTAAAACCAATACTACTGAGTTTATACAGCTTTATTTCATATGAAATATATTGTTTTCACAAGTTACTTTCAGCAAATTTTCTTGTAAATAGTAGTAAAATTCTACTACTATTTTTTAAAATGGAAATTTTTATTAGAAACTAGTGTTGAAGATTAAAAAAAAACTATTTCTGTTCAAAATTTTGTATATTGAAAAAGTAGTATTTCTACTACTTTTTTCAAAAAGCTCCATTTTTCGTAGAAAAACAATAAGCATAAGTTTATATAGCCTGAATACGTAAAAAATATAAGAATTTGATTTTGAATAAATATATACAGATATTATCGTATGTGTCAAGTATATGATAGTAATGATAATACTTATAGTTCATATGCTGTAATTACTTCCAAACTGTTTGTTATTTCAAAATGTTTTAGTAGGTTTAATTACGGATTTGATTACATTTTTTAGATTAAAACAACTCAACATATGTATGTATAATGTGACACAGATGTCTCCACATACATATGTATGTACTCGTATGTCGTGTATTTCACTCAACGGTAATGATAATAATTATAGCCAATATGCTACATGCTATAATTATTATAAAATTCGAATTGTTTTTTTTTTTATTAAAATCTTTGACTATAAAAACTCAGATAAACAGGAGTTTATTCATTTAAAGTTAAAACATAATTTTACAAATTAAACCACAATGAAATTCTTGACGCTTTGTGTTGAACTTTTATTTGCATTGTTGTGGATTGCAAGGATTAAAGGCGATGTAAGAATTTCTTTAATATTAAATTTCTTCCTTTATTAACTTAAAACACTTGCCTTTACTTAGCCTGACTGGACCTTAGACCTCCTGGAAATGAATTGCACCAATAAAACACCAGATTTGTTTGCAGTGAACTTTTATTTAAAACGTATTGGACGTGGTCGTTTCGTTATAGCAGGCAATATTACTATCGGCGAAGACTTAACTGACGAGACTAAAGTTTCTGTTGAACTTTTTTATAGTCCTACGGCCCAATATTTTACGCGTACCCCATTTCATATACCGCAAATAACGCTTTCAAAATTCATGAATGTCTACTATAAGGATTTATACTTCGAGGGCTTTAAAGAATGTGCTACAAATCCACCACTTAGTGATGCATCCGAGACATTCATACCGCCCTGGAAGAAAGGTGTAATGGTGTTGGAAAACTGCACCTTACCAAATGATAATATGCCCTCTCATATGAGGCCCGGCTTTTACATAGTGAACTTTTCATTTACCAATCAAGTAGAAACTTATTTCAGTTTTTTAATAAAAATTGAGCCAAAGTAAAGAAAAATTTGTAATTTCCTACATACGAATTTTAAGTTTATGAAAAAACAATCATCAAATCATCATCTATCAAGCCGAGTTTTGAACGTTGAACGTGATAACAGTACAGCCGATCATTAAATAGGCCCCAGCTTGTAGAATTCCACAGAAGTAGTACGAACCCAATGTGGGTAATTTGTCATGTATTGGCCTGATCTGTTCCAAAATGATCTTTCAGACTTGTGGGGTGCAGTGAAAATGGAAGATGTGAGGGTGCTTATGTCCACCGTGTCACCATAAGCGTTTCGAATAGTAAATGAGCGGACACAGATGACCAACGGATAGGCACTGACTAAATATTCCTATTGAGCTTAGCTTTTTATATCAAATTTTAATATTGAAGGCAATCGTATTTGATTTCCAACCCTTATCAACCAATAATATGACGCATTTAAGTAATTCAGCTAAGAATTTTTGATTATATAATGATATTTTAGTTTTATTCTAAAGATTTTATAAGTTTTAATTGCTATTCAGCTTTTGGAAATGTTATTCAGATAAGTTTTTGTTAAAGATTATAGATTACACGATTTCAGATCAATTTTAGTAATTTATTGTATTTAAATTCTATTTAGCTGCTTCAGAAACGTATTCAGCTAAGGTTCTTAGTTCTATTTAGATATTTTAGATCAATTTTTTTAAGTTACAGTTACCTTGCAGTACTTAGTTCAGACTTAAAGGTAATTCAGCTAAGATTAGTTGAGTGAACAATAAAATTTATTGTTTAATCAAGGATTCTACGAATTTTAGCTGTTATTCAGCTGTTAGAAAACTTATTCAGCTAAGCATTTGTTGCCGAGTATGCGATTTCAGTTCAATTTTAATGATTTATTTCATTTGACCGCATTCAGCTGAATATTTTAAATGAATTTCTATAAGTTTAGATCAGTTTTAAGTTGTTATTTGGTATTTTTATGTAATTCAGCTAAGGTTTTTGTAATAAAAATAAATATTTTTGTTTTAATTTAAGGAATTTGTAGGTTTAACAGTTATTCAGCTTTTGAAATACTTATTCAGCTAAAGATTTCAGCTACATTATGATAAGTCAAGCCTATTTCTATGACTTTAAAACATTTTTTCGTAATTACTTAAGCCTACAAATTCAAAAGAGAAAAAGACACCTGGGTGCCTACTACATGGAGGACCTAGCTGAACTGTCATGCATGGATATTGGCAGTCTGAAGCGCTTCATCGGAAGCTCCAAGTGGTTCCTGGAATAGGGGAAATGTGGCACTGTGGTATCACAACGGGTCCGGTTTGCGGCCTAAGTGTGTCCGCTCATGATTACATTGAGGGGACTTCCACTTCTACCTACCTACCTACCTAAGCCTACAAATAATTCAGCTGAGGTTTTTGGAATAAATCAGGATATTTTAATCTTTATCTAAGGACTTCTTTAATTTTAATTGCTATTCAGCTGTTAAAATTGCTATTCAGCTAGAGATTGTTTGTATTAAAGAATGTTGAAATATTAATTTCAGGCTTAGCTTTTAATGTGCTTTTAAATGTTTTCGATTTTAATTTTCTGATTAAAACTACACAAAATATGATGTAATACAGATGTATCCACATATGTTGCGTACTGTACATGACAGTAATAATGAATTCGGTTTTATCATTATATCATGTCATATAGAAATGTCATACAACAGTAATGATAATAATTATAGTGCATATGCTATAATTATTTTCAAATGCTATAATTATCTTAAAATTATAATTATTTTATTCCAACATCGTTCTGCTATAAATACTTAAATAAATAGAGTTTGTTAATTTGAAATTTATTTAAAGTTTTATTTGTTGATTTAAAGTTTGAAGAAAATTTTGTGAATTAATCCACAATGAAATTCTTGATGCTTAATATTGAAGTTTTGTTTGCATTGCTATGTGTACAGAAGATTAAAGGCGAGGTGAGCTTTCTTTATACTTCAGATTCTCCTTTTTTAATTGATATTTTACCTTTAATTAGACCGACTGGACTTTTGATGTCATAGAAGTAAATTCCACCAATCAAACGCCCGATATTTTCGATTTGAAAATGTATTTAAAACGTATTTCACGAGGCCATTTCGTTATAGACGGCACTATAATTATCGGCGAAGACATAACCGACCAGACTATAGTTTATTGCAACGTTTTTTACAGTGCCACGGGACAATATTACACACTCACACCATTTCAAGTACCTCAAATGCCAATATCCAAATATTTCAATACGTTTTATAAGGATTTCGTATTGGATGGCTTTAAAGAATGTGCCACAAATCCACCACTTAGCGATGCATCCGAGACATTTGTGCCGCCACTGACGAAACGTGTCATGGTGTTGGAAAACTGTACCTTCCCAAATGAAAATATGCCCTCTCATTTGAGGCCTGGCTATTACAAAGTAGATTTTGCATTTACAAAGCAAATCGATACTATGATCACATTTTTATTGTTAATTGAGACAAAGTAATGGAAATTTTTTTTGGAATTTCAAATATTTTATAAACAATAACTTGCTATTCCGTTAGCTTTAAAGTTAAATTAAGAATAAAAGTTTATCTCCGAAAGACTTAAATAAAAAAATTTTATTTTTATTTTAATTCCCATCGATAAACAAGAATAAACTTATCGTTCACGTCAGATACTCATCGCAAGCGTACATATGTATATGTATTTTGCGATAATATAAGGGCTGTACTATTCTCCCCTTTTTAAATGAATGTCGTGTAAGTGGCTTTGGGTATTCAAGTATAGCATAGCGAAGCATATTTCAGTTGACGTATTCATAGCTGGAACGTCAAGTCGTAAAAGGCTCTAAACTCGATGACTAGTTTGGTAGCGCTGTCTACTCTGGGAAACTAGGGCTGAACATTTCCTTTCGACTGCTGGATTACTGTAGCGTGTTTCAAGCGGAAGTAATTGCCATATAGCGGGCTACTCAATGGATTCTCGTAAACGATGCTCCTCTCACCACCCTCATCGCAATTTTTCTCTGATAGTCAGTCTGCTATTGAATATCTGTCGTCGGGTTTTATGATTAACACCATAATCGTTAGTGAGTATCAACGCTGCCTCGACCTTCTTTCTGAGCGCTTAAGTTTTTCACTTGTTTGGGTCCCTGGGCACAGCCACATTCCGGGAAATTACACTGCCGACGAACACTTCTTCCGGAATCCTCTTCAATCGACTTGGGTAAGCCATTTACCTCGGTTAAATTGGCCATTGTGAAGAAATTCTTTCGGGACGCCAACCTATCCTGAAAGAAAGCATACCAAGCTCGGGCTTAATTGCAATGTCATCTCGATCACAGTGGCCATGCTTATAGGTCATTTTGTTATGCGGAGACATGCGAAAAGAATGCAGCTCCCATCTAATGACTTCTGCTGTCAATCGGATCTTCTGAGGAAAAGGCGACTGTTATACAGTTTCTTTGTCAATGACCATCTATTGTGAAGTGCAGATATATGTTATTTGGCTCTCCAATACTTGTCAGCTTGACGGAACTAACATCCACTGATGTCAAGGATATAACTTCGCTTATCAAACATTCGGGCTGGTGCACAGTGGTTGCACTTGTATGGGGAGGAGCGACAAAAATAATTATATTAGAGATATAGTCCTGAAATTTTCATAGTACATTTCGGATATAATAACCACAAAATTCTAAAAAAATGAGCGCGGTCACTTGTCCCTACCGCCCATTTTTTAAATTTGTTCCTGATAAAATATTCAGAATAAATTTTCGGTTTTCCAGAAATCTTTCAAATACGTGTTTTTCTGCAAATTAAATTTAGTACTTTATTGTTTTCAAAAAATGTCAAAATATAATGCAAGAACTTCAGCGGTATTTGATTCCGAACCAGCTTGCTTTGGTTCTAAACATAGACTACGTAAGGCATCCGCTGCAGTCGCATCAGTTTCTGCCAACTTTGCTACTCTTCGTTGTCTTGTTCTTTTTGAAGAACTTGAGAAATCAGATTAAGGACGACCACGTTTATACGGTTTTAATACTTGTTCTTTAGGTGACACAGAAACGTTCTCCAGTTTTAATAAACAATCTCTTTTTTAGCTAACCAGCCTGAATGATTTTTTAAAACGTCAGATTTTAAGCGGTGAATCTTTTTCCAAATGTCAACAATTCTTTTACATAAATATTGTACACATTTCAATAAATCACAAAACGCACCTTCTTCGCATTCAAAATTAATTAATTTGATTACTTCGTCATAAACTTGCTGTGATTTCGCCGAATTTGAGCCCTTCTTAGAGCACCAAAGCTCGAAAATTGTCATTCGTGAAAATATGCATTGACGGGATGTTTCTATTATGTAGAATAAAATAAAAAACTATCAATAACAACAAAAATGTCAGTATTATTAAATCAAACGAGATACGCAACAAATTTTGAAAACACAATAAACACAGAGGTTAAGCCAGTATATTAAATATATTGAAAAAACCTGCAAAAACCTGCACTTGAATTAAACACAATTTGTTACTATAGATGTGTATTAATATTTACAAACCAATTTGGTCATTGGCTTTCATTGGGAAACTAACTAAAACTCTAATTATTTTTTATAAAGAATTTCAAATGGTGTTAATAAAAACACTTCTAAAAAATTAGTACTTTACGAAAACTATAACACAATTTATTAAGTTATTATTTCTTAAAAATAATGTCAATGCCATTCACATTAATTTCCATTTTAATTATTTTAATTGGGCACTTTAATTAAATGTATTTTAACAATTTGATATTCACTTTGTTTTCACAGTCGCTTAGTCAACTTTCTTCTTCTATATAAAATCGCACTTTAATTGTTTGCATTTAAAAATTACCGTTAGATATTATCAAAACAAATTCAGAAGAGAGAAATTTGATGACATTAGCGACTATTTAGTTCGCAACAAACCCAATATAGAAAAAAAAATTTTTTATTTTTGTCATATGGGCGCAACCACTGTGTGGTGTATAGTCGTAGTGATTTTAATGTGCAACCCTTACGCTGGCCAACATCTTTCCCAGCCAGCTTAGTGGAATTCGGTCGGTACAGGGACTGCGTTTACCCATGGCGTCACGACAGGCTGTTATGCGTGCTCAAGTGTGCTTTTGGTGTCAAGGCCATTTCTGCAAGAGGATCAGCCACAAGACAATGCATTTCATAAATTCCATTTGTGTATGAAATTTTCAAGTCCCAAGTCTGTCAACCTGTTTAACAAGATATTTTAGAAGCGATTGCAGAGACATGTTCCCTTTCAAGCTGAAAGATCTCATGCTTTGGATAGCGGGATGCTACGCCGCGGTTCTATTCTGTTTTTATCAGAAGCATTGTATTTTCATTTCCGGTTTCATATCGAAATTGTTTTCAAAACTTTTCTTTTATCTCTTGATCTCACAATTCAATTTCATGTCCCATGACAGTTATGTACACATTTAAAGGCCATTAATCATTTTAATTGCTTTAATTGCAAGAAAAAAAAACTTTTCTACACTTCTTTTCTGTTATAAAAACGTGCGGTAAACCGAGTTATTGATATCAAAGTTTTGTAGATAAATTTT
This sequence comes from Sarcophaga rosellei, assembly GCA_930367235.1. Taxonomy (NCBI): domain Eukaryota; kingdom Metazoa; phylum Arthropoda; class Insecta; order Diptera; family Sarcophagidae; genus Sarcophaga; species Sarcophaga rosellei. Next base: position 6,325,582 of record OV884018.1, on the reverse strand, counting down.
TGGATTCACTTTCAATATGCAATTCCTAACGCTTAACATGGGACTCTGTCTTGGACTGCTGTGGCTTATAAGGGTAAAAGGCGAGGTGAGCTTTATTTTTCATTAATATTCCCCCCAATTTTATTCTAAACACTTGCCTGTACTTAGCCCGACTGGACATTGGAAATCTTGGAAATAAACTGCATAAATAATACTCCCGACTTATTGGACATAAAACTCGATTTAAAACGTATTGCCCGAGGACGTTTCGTTGTAGATGGCACTTTCGTCGTCGGCGCAGACTTAACCGATGAGACCAAACATCGTTCCGACCTTTTTATAGCCCTACGGGTCACAGTTTTGCACCCACCCCATTCACTATACCAGAAATACCGATCTCACAATACTTTAATACTTTCTACAAGGATTTATTCCTGGATACAATGATTGAGTGTTCAACGAATCTTCCGCTTACCGATAAATCCGAGACATTTACACCGCCCTGGCGGAAAAGTACAATTGTGTTAGAGAACTGTAATGTCTCGAATGCCGGTATGCCCTCTCATATGAGGTCGGGCTATTATAAATTAGTCTTAGAATTTACGAATGAAGTCGATTCTAAGGTAACAGCTTTGGTAAAAATTGAGCCGAAGTGATGCGGAATTTTAATTGCAAATATACGAGGTTAATTCAGAAATTTGCAATTATTAAAATAAAATAAAATAAGATAAAAAAACATTCAGATAATTTAATTATTTGTTGACAAATTTCAAAAATTCATACAGATTTGTATGGAAATTTGTTTAAAAATATTTTTGTTGATTGGTTCGTTCATTTGTAAAAAAAGTATCAGAAAGGGTTGCAAAGGTGTACGTATCCATAGAAAGTCCTTAAGACTAAATGAAATCCGATAGCGAGCGCATGCCGAGTTTTGAACATTGAACATGATAACATTACAAACGATTAATAAATTGGCACCAGCTTGTAGAATTCCACAGAAGTTTACACTGAAGGTACGAAGCCAATTCGTTTAGTTTGCCTCCTCAACAGTGAATGTCATATATTGGCGTGGTGAGTTCCAAAACGATCTTTTACACTAATGGTGTGCAGTGAATATGGAAAGAGTGAGTGTGCCTATGTCTACCATGATAGTATTGACGTTTCGAATAGTAAATGAGCGGATACAGATGACCAACGGATAGGCACTGACTATTCCTATTGAGCTTAGCTTTTTATATCAAATTTTAATATTGAAGGCAATCGTATTTGATTTTAAACCATTATCACCCAATTATATAAGACTTTTAAGTAATTCAGCTAAGAATTTTTGATTCTATAATAATGTTTTTGTTTTATTCCAAAGATTTTATAAGTTTAAATTGCTATTCAGCTTTTGGAAAAGTTATTCAGCTAAGTTTTTGTTGTAGATTATATGATTTCAGATCAATTTTAGTGATTTATTGTATTTAAATTCTATTCAGCTGCTTAAAAATTGTATTCAGCTAAGGATTTCGTTTGCTCTTACGGACTTTCGAGGGATACGTACACCCTTCCACCATAAAACGTAAACCTCTTTCTGATATTAATTTTACAAATGAATTAAAAACATTATTTTTTTAGCAAATTTCCATACAAATCTGCATGAATTTTCGAAATTACTTCGAATAATTCAAATTTAGTTTTTTTCTTTTTTATAAAAATTTTATTTTATTTATTGTAGTGAGTGGTTTTTAATAAATTTCTAAACTAACCTCGTATAATTAATAAATATAAATAAATAAATTAAAATTTTCCATTATTTTGGCTCAACTTTTCCCAATAAACTGCAAGCAGTGTCCACTTGATTTGAAAAAACACACGTTACATTATAATAGCCCGATCGCATGTGTGAGGGCATATTATCATTTGGGAAAGTGCAATTTTCCAACACCATGACACGTTTCGTCAGTGGCGGCACAAATGTCTCGGATGCATCGCTAAGTGGTGGATTTGTGGCACATTCTTTAAAGCCATCCAATACGAAATCCTTATAAAACGTATTGATATATTTGGATATTGGCATTTGAGGTACTTGAAATGGTGTGAGTGTATAATATTGTCCCGTGGCACTGTAAAAAACGTCGCAATAAATTATAGTCTGGTCGGTTATGTCTTCGGCAATGTTAACAATGCCATCCACAACGAAATGGCCTCGTGAAATACGTTTTAAATAGATTTTTGTATCAACCTTGTCGGGAGTTCGATTGTTGCAACCTATTTCAATGATATCATAAGTCCAGTCGGTCTAAATAAAGACAAAATGTTTGTCAATTAAAAAACCGAGAATCTGAATTATAAAGAAAGCTCACCTCGCCTTTAATCTTCACTATGCATAGCAATGCAAACAAGACTTCAATATTAAGTGTCAAGAATTTCATCGTGGATTATTTAACGAAATTTTCTTCAAATTTTAAATCAATAAATAAAACTTTAAATAAATTTCAGATTAACAAACTCTATTTATTTAAGTATTTATAGCAGAACGATGTTGGAATAAAATTATTAAAATTTTAAGATAATTATAGCATTTGGTCTATAATTATTATCATTACTGTTGTGTGTAGTACACGATATATGTAGATGGAGGCATCTCTATACGACATGATATGCTGTAAAGTTTAAAAGCGAACAAGGGATTTGGAAATAATTATAGCATATGCGCTATAATGATTATCATCACTGTCATGTTCAGTATATGACATGATTGAAAAATTCAAAAAATAAAATCAAGATAGCATATGCACTATAATTATTATCATTACTGCCATGTAAAGTACATGACATATGTGGAGATATCTGCGTACGACATGATATGTTGTGTAGTTTAAAAGAGAACACAGAATTTGGAAATAATTATAACATATGTGCTATAATTATTATCATTACTGTCTTGTACAGTACACGAACATATGTTGTACCAGAACATATGTTGTGTAGCTTAAATCAAAAAATTAAAATCGATAACATTTCGATACACCTTAAAAATTCATTTTAAACTTTTTTTTAATACAGACAATCCTTAGCTGAATAGCAATTTCAATAGCTGAATAGCAATACAAATTTAAAAATTCTTAGATTAAAACAAAAATACCCTGATTTGTTCCGAAACCCTGAGGTGAATTATTTGGAGGTCAAACCAAATACATATTTTTGAGTATGTATTTGCTTTCAAATCAAAAAAATAGTTGGAGTCTGGTCTAAGTTTAATGCATATTTTGTACTCTACTGTCTGTGCAACTGGGTTTGAGGTTTATATTTCATTTGAAATTTGTCTGATACCATTTGTTTGCTTCTCCACAAAGATATGCCTTAATTGCATGTAAAATTCAGTTCAATTTCCCATTGTACTAGTTTTTCTACTACTATTTTCTACTACTTCATTTTCCATAGAAAAACAATACGCCTGAGTTTATACAGCCTTATTTCATATGAAATATGTTGTTTCTACACGTTACTTTCAGCAAATTTTGCATATAAATAGTAGTAAATTTCTACTACTATTTTTTAAAATGGAAATTTTTATTAGAAACTAGTATTGAAGATTTAAAAAAAACTGTTTCTGTTCAAAATTTTGTGTGTTGAAAAAGTAGCATTTCTACTACTATTTTCAAAAAGCTAAATTTTTCGTAGAAAAACAATAAGCATAAATTTATACAGCCTGATTAAGTAAAAAAATTAGCATTTTATGTGTCGATTATACTCTACTACTTTTTTCTACTACCTTTTTCTACTACTTCATTTTTCATGGAAAAACAATACGCCTTAGTTTATACAGCCTTTTTTTCATATGAAATATGTTGTTTCTATACGTTACTTTTAGAAAATTTTCTTAAAAATAGTAGTAAATTTCTAATACTATTACTACTACAGTAATAGCAGTAAATTTATACTACTATTTTGTAAAATCTAAATTTTTATTAGAAACTAGTATTGAAGATTTAAAAAAAACTGTTTCTGTTCAAAATTTTGTGTATTGAAAAAGTAGTATTTCTACTACTATTTTCAAAAAGCTAAATTTTTCGTAGAAAAACAATGAGCATAAATTTATACAGCCTGATTAAGTAAAAAAATGAGCATTTTATGTGTCGATTATACTCTACTACTTTTTTCTACTACCTTTTTCTTCTACTTCATTTTTCGTGGAAAAACAATACGCCTTAGTTTATACAGCCTTTTTTTTCATATGAAATATGTTGTTTCTATACGTTACTTTTAGAAAATTTTCTTAAAAATAGTAGTAAATTTCTAATACTATTACTACTACTACTGTAAATAGTAGTAAATTTATACTACTATTTTGTAAAATCTAAATTTTTATTAGAAACTAGTGTTGAAGATTTAAAAAAAAAACTATTTCTGTTCAAAATTTTGTATATTGAAAAGTATTTCTACTAATTTTTTTTAAAAGCTCCATTTTTCGTAGAAAAACAATAAGCATGAATTTATACAGCCTGATTACGTAAAAAATATGAGTGTTTTATTTTGAATAAATATATGTAGATATTATCGTATGTGTCGAGTATACTCTACTACTTTTTTCTACTACTCTTTTCTACTATCTTTTTCTACTACTTCATTTTCCATGTAAAACCAATACTACTGAGTTTATACAGCTTTATTTCATATGAAATATATTGTTTTCACAAGTTACTTTCAGCAAATTTTCTTGTAAATAGTAGTAAAATTCTACTACTATTTTTTAAAATGGAAATTTTTATTAGAAACTAGTGTTGAAGATTAAAAAAAAACTATTTCTGTTCAAAATTTTGTATATTGAAAAAGTAGTATTTCTACTACTTTTTTCAAAAAGCTCCATTTTTCGTAGAAAAACAATAAGCATAAGTTTATATAGCCTGAATACGTAAAAAATATAAGAATTTGATTTTGAATAAATATATACAGATATTATCGTATGTGTCAAGTATATGATAGTAATGATAATACTTATAGTTCATATGCTGTAATTACTTCCAAACTGTTTGTTATTTCAAAATGTTTTAGTAGGTTTAATTACGGATTTGATTACATTTTTTAGATTAAAACAACTCAACATATGTATGTATAATGTGACACAGATGTCTCCACATACATATGTATGTACTCGTATGTCGTGTATTTCACTCAACGGTAATGATAATAATTATAGCCAATATGCTACATGCTATAATTATTATAAAATTCGAATTGTTTTTTTTTTTATTAAAATCTTTGACTATAAAAACTCAGATAAACAGGAGTTTATTCATTTAAAGTTAAAACATAATTTTACAAATTAAACCACAATGAAATTCTTGACGCTTTGTGTTGAACTTTTATTTGCATTGTTGTGGATTGCAAGGATTAAAGGCGATGTAAGAATTTCTTTAATATTAAATTTCTTCCTTTATTAACTTAAAACACTTGCCTTTACTTAGCCTGACTGGACCTTAGACCTCCTGGAAATGAATTGCACCAATAAAACACCAGATTTGTTTGCAGTGAACTTTTATTTAAAACGTATTGGACGTGGTCGTTTCGTTATAGCAGGCAATATTACTATCGGCGAAGACTTAACTGACGAGACTAAAGTTTCTGTTGAACTTTTTTATAGTCCTACGGCCCAATATTTTACGCGTACCCCATTTCATATACCGCAAATAACGCTTTCAAAATTCATGAATGTCTACTATAAGGATTTATACTTCGAGGGCTTTAAAGAATGTGCTACAAATCCACCACTTAGTGATGCATCCGAGACATTCATACCGCCCTGGAAGAAAGGTGTAATGGTGTTGGAAAACTGCACCTTACCAAATGATAATATGCCCTCTCATATGAGGCCCGGCTTTTACATAGTGAACTTTTCATTTACCAATCAAGTAGAAACTTATTTCAGTTTTTTAATAAAAATTGAGCCAAAGTAAAGAAAAATTTTTAATTTCCTACATACGAATTTTAAGTTTATGAAAAAACAATCATCAAATCATCATCAATCAAGCCGAGTTTTGAACGTTGAACGTGATAACAGTACAGCTGATCATTAAATAGGCCCCAGCCTGTAGAATTCCACAGAAGGAGCACGAACCCAATGTGTGTAATTTGCCATGTATTGGCCTGATCTGTTCCAAAATGATCTTTCAGACTTGTGGGGTGCAGTGAAAATGGAAGATGTGAGGGTGCTTATGTCCACCGTGTCACCATAAGCGTTTCGAATAGTAAATGAGCAGATACAGATGACTAACGGATAGGCACTGACTAAATATTCCTATTGAGCTTAGCTTTTTATATCAAATTTTAATATTGAAGGCAATAGTATTTGATTTCAAACCCTTATCAACCGATAATATGACGCATTTAAGTAATTCAGCTAAGAATTTTTGATTATATAATGATGGTTTAGTTTTATTCTAAAGATTTTATAAGTTTTAATTGCTATTCAGCTTTTGGAAAAGTTATTCAGCTAAGTTTTTGTTGTAGATTACAGATTACACGATTTCAGATCAATTTTAGTGATTTATTGTATTTAAACTCTATTCAGCTGCTTAAAAATTGTATTCAGCTAAGTTTCGTAGTTCTATTTGGATATTTTAGATCAATTTCTTTGAGTTACAATTACCATTCAGTAATTATTTCATACTTTAAGTAATTCAGCTAAGGTTTGTTAAATTAACAATTAATTTTTTTGTTTAATCAAAAATTCTGCTAATCTTAGCTGTTATTCAGCTGTTAGAAAACTTATTCAGCTAAGCATTTATTGCAGTGTATGCGATTTCAGTTCAATTTTAATGATTTATTTCATTTGACCGCATTCAGCTGACAACAAATCTTATCAACAAATTTTTTCAATCAAGTTTGAATATTTTAAATGAATTTCTATGATTTTAAATCAGTTTTATGTAATTATTTCAAACTAATAAGTAATTCAGCTAAGGTTCTTCTAGCAAACAATGATATTTTTGCATTAATCAAAGCAGTTTACAAATCTTAGCTGCTATTCAGCTGTTAATAAATCTTATTCAGCAAATGTTTTTGTTTAATCCTTTAATAACAATTATTATGACAGTTATGCTTACATTTATAGCCTATTAAACAGTTTTAATTATTTTATTAGAAAACATTTTTGCTGCTCTAAAGACTTGAAATAAACGGAGGTTTTTTGATATCAAAGTTTGAAGATAATTTTATCGATTCATTGAAAATGAAATTCCTGACGTTTATTTTTAAACATTTGCTGGCACTGTTATGGATTGTAAAGATTAAAGGCGATGTAAGCTTTGTTTTTCATTGAATTCATTATTCTTTAACTGCCTTACTGGACCTATGATATCCCGGATGTAAATTTCAGAAATAAAAGTGGATTTGAGCTCAGCTTCAAAGTGCATTACTCGAGGCCGTTTTGTTCACCCGACTTTTTTGCAGTAGACGTTGATACTAGCCGGTGATACTGGAGTTTAAGTTGCCGTAGTCTAGTAGGTAGTGTGTTCGCTCATTAGAGGTAAAGCCCTGGTTCGAGCCCCAGGCCAGACATCAAAGCAAAATATGAAAAAAAATATTTCTTCGGCGACTTCCTCTCAGCAGATTTCTGGCAAAAACTCTGAGAGTAAATAAAGCTGCCATGAAAAAGTTTCTCAAAAATCTGTCGTTCGGAGTCGACTTTAAACTGTAGGTGCCGTCACTCAAGTATAAAATTAAGGCACACAACATGAGTGGTGCGAGAAGCTAGGCCGTAATCCTGACTGAAGGATTGTAATGGCCAATTATTTATATATGTATGTACTAGAGTTTAAGGTGGATTGCTTAACAGTCCAAGGGAACTGCAATCTGTGCATACCTCGTTTAATATTCCACAAATACTGCTTTCAATACCTTCTATAAGGATTTCGTCTCGGAGATCTTTAAGGAGTGTGCAACAAATCCTCCACTTAGTGATGCATCCGTGATATTTGTAGCGCCCTTAACGAAATGTGTTTTGGTATTAGAGAACTGCTCCTTCCCGAATGATGAGATATGTAACTCCTCATAATGATGACGGGCTATTACAATTTACGCGAAGCATTTACAAAACAAATGGAAACGGATATCGCAGGTTTGGGAATTTTATTTCAAATTTGTTGAAGTACGAGATTTGTTACAAAAAAAATAAAAAATATTAAAAATTCCAGTGAATTTATTTACATTTTAGTCTCGAAATATCGTATTTCCATAGATTTTTATCAAAATTTTTATTGAAAAATAAAACTCAAAATTAAAGCCACGCAAAACTATGATTATTTCTACAATGTGTGTTTAATTGCGAAATCGTGTACCTGAGACACAGTTTTTAATCGTGTGTCCAATTAAGTTTGAAAATTAATATCTAATAACCAATTGAACAAGAGGGAAATGTTATGTGATATTATCTGATGCAATCTTCAATTTGAATGCCGTTTAATTAGAGCTCAAATAGATCGATTATGTTTGAAAGATTTTCAATATGCCTTTCAATTTTAAAAATTCGAAAACCACAATGACCATTTTTCATATATGTACGTCGGGGCTTAAACCTGGGTTGCTTGGGTTTACAGTCAAGTATTTTCACCACTCATTATTTGTGTAGAGCCTCATCACTGCAAGCAATTCACTCATGAAATACGAAATTATAGAACAGTTTCAGACGCGTCCTTTATGCCTGAACGCAGGGGAGGCCAATTAGTATCGTGTCAGACTGGAACTGCAAGTGATATATTCTATCAAAAAATTTGGTGATATTAAATTCTTCCTGGATAATGAGTTTAGATTAAGCTGGTGTAGAGTTTATCCTTAATATTCAGCCTGATCCTGACCAACATGGCCTTCAAGCACATAACACAGTAAGAATTTGCCATTTTGTCGATAATACAGTTTCTCGGTATAGTCCCCATATGCCCGGGAACTTAAATGATGAGCATCTTAGAAAAATTCTTCATTTTCAAGCTTATTCATTGATGTTGCATACTTTCTCAAAGGACTTAAAAGTAACCCGAATGTAGTTCAGTATATTCCCCGGGGAATACTTTGCTACTCAACAGTCATTCTATCGCCTTAAGGATAGCTGTGAATTTCTCCAATAAGGCACTGCAATGAAAACCGAGTCTATCTATCCGATGTCTCGTTTATTTAAAATTTATCTTTTAATCTCACAATTCAATTTCATGTCTTATGACAGTTATTTATACATTTATAGGCGATTAAACATTTTAATTGCAAAAACTTGCCGGCATTTTTCTGTTATAAAAACGCGCGGTAAACAAAGTTTTTCATATTGATTCAAAATCCAATACCAATTTCGCCACACTTATCTTAACACATACTATTCTATTGTAAGTGTTACGACACCACAAGAGTGTATTGAGAGGTTTGTCAGCTACAATCGTTTGTTTACTTTCTTATATAGTCGTTCGGTCAAATAACAAAGTAATTCTCATTCAGTTCATTACTATTTAACGATAAGTAAACTACAGTGTACTCTCTACTAAGGGGCACTCCTCTTAAGCGGACACCTTCAATAAGCGGACACTTTTTTCAGTACCAAAAAAATTGTATGGGATTTTTAAAATATTTCTCTCTTATGCGGACAACCCTCTCATAACAGGACACGGACACTTTTTTCCACGACGTATTGGCATTTTAGTTCCCCATAAACGGACGACTTGCAAAATGGTAACATAATTTTATTTTGTTTTTGTTTAAAACTTACAGCGTGGTAACACTTGTCTACATTTCTTATTCGCTGAGTTGATTACTCCATAAAACGTGCATTTAAAAAGGGGAATCCCGAAAAGATAAAAAGAAGACAAATTCACTTCATACAAGAAGGCTTATTTAGCCATAAGAAAACTAAAACGTTTTGCTCTATATCACAGCGACCTTGAAAGTGTTAAAATGCTGACTGATCTTCAAATGCATCGCCAAAATATTGAAATTAAAGGCAAAACTCGCCAAGCTAAAATTTCGGACTATATTAAATCCAGTTGAATACATATCAGGTCTTTCTTTATTCAAAAAAATATAAATGAAATTTCTGTTTATTTTCTCTTGTCATTATATGAATGTTTTTTTGAAAATAAAAGTGTTTAAAGAAATATATATCGATGACTTAATGTAGAAAGGTCGTATCTTACATTTTCAGTATTTTACAGGAGAAGGAAAAAACTTAATAAAATCTAAAACAAGAAGGTTATGTTATGTTTCTTTTAATTACTGTAAATCAACTATTCGTCAACATAGGAACCTGAATTTTTCAGAGGATGTGTATGGGGGTTTTGTCTACCAGAATATGTAAAAACCCCGATTTTGAAAAAAAACGAGATACGACCTTTCTATATTAAGCCATCGATATGTACTTATAGTTTGTTGATTGCTCTTTTTGATTTTCTCTCATCAACGGACACTCCTTATAAGCGGACAAAATTGTCAGTCCCGTAGGTGTCCGCTTATGAGAGAGTACACTGTATATAGTAATTGGAGGGTGGGCGGTGGTGGTAACTTGAAACTCTCTCGAATTCAAAAATTCATTAACTCTTCTTTCTATTAGGAATCCATTGGACTCTATCTTGGATTGCTGTGTAATGTAAGAATTAAAGACGAAGTGATTTTTCCTTCGTTGTTAACTTCTAACATTTTTGTTTGTTTTTTTATACAGCCCGACAACACAAATGCCAATTTCAAAATATATGAATACTTTCTACAAGGATTTTGTATTGGAAGGTCTTAAGGCAAAGATAAATCGCAGACATTTGTACCAAAACGTATCACGGTTCTAGAGAACTGAACCTTGCGAATAACAATTTGCCCTCTCATTTGAGGCCCGGCTCAACTATAAATTAACTATATAAACAACTAACAACAATATGATGTGATATAATTATACCATTAAATTAAATCTAAAATTAATATTTTTTAATACAAAGAATCCCCAGCTGAATAGCAATTTCAACAGCTGAATGGTACCTAAAATTTATGATGTTACTTTCAGAAAATTTTCTTATAAATCGTAGTATTTTTCTACTACTATTTTTTAAAATTGAAATTTTTATTAGGAACTAGTATTGAAGATTTAAAAAAAAAACTATTTCTGTTCAAAATTTCGCATTTTAAAAAAGTAGTATTTAGTAGACATATGCACACTCACTATTTCCATATTCACTGCACACCGTTAGTGGAAAAGATCGCTTTTGAACTCACCACGCTAATATATGACATTCACTGTTGAGGAGGCAAACTATACACATTGGGCTCGTACTACTTCTGTTTTATTCTACCAGCTGATGCCATATTATTGATCGTTTAATGTTTAAAACTCTGCATGGGGTCGCTATTGGATTTCGTTTGCTCTTACGGACTTTCGAGGGATACCTACATCCTTCCACCATAAAACGTGAACCTCTTTCTGATATTAATTTTACAAATGAATTAAAAACATTATTTATTTTTTTTTTTAGTAAATTTCCATACAAATCTGCATGAATTTTCGAAATTACTTTGAATAAATCAAATTTAGTTTTTTTTTTTTTATAAAAATTTTATTTTGTTTATTGTAGTGAGTGGTTTTTCATAAATTTCTAAACTAACCTCGTATAATTAATAAATATAAATGAATAAATTAAAATTTTCCATTATTTTGGCTCAACTTTTCCCAATAAACTGCAAGCAGTGTCCACTTGATTTGAAAAAACAACGGTTAAATTGTAATAGCCCGAACGCATGTGTGAGGGCATATTATCATTTGGGAAAGTGCAATTTTCCAACACCATGACACGTTTCGTCAGTGGCGGCACAAATGTCTCGGATGCATCGCTAAGTGGTGGATTTGTGGTACATTCTTTGAAGCCATCCAATACGATGTCCTTATAAAACGTATTGAAAAATTCTGATATTGGCATTTGAGGTACTTGAAATGGTGTGAGTGTATAATATTGTCCCGTGGCACTGTAAAAAACCTTGGAATAAATTAATGTCCGATCGGTTAGGTCTTCGCCAATGTTAACAATGCCATCCACAACGAAATATCCACGAGCAATGCGTTTTAAATAGATTTTTGTATCAAACTTATCGGGAGTTCGATTGTTGCAACCTATTTCAATGATATCATAAGTCCAGTCGGTCTAAATAAAGGCAAAATATTTGTCAATTAAAAAAAAGGAGAATCTGAATTATAAAGAAAGCTTACCTCGCCTTTAATCTTCACTACACATAGTAATGCAAACAAAAGTTCAATATTAAGCATCAAGAATTTCATCATGGATTATTTAACGAAATTTTCTTCAAACTTTTAATCAATAAATAAAACTTTAAATAAATTTCAGATTAACAAACTCTCTTTATTTAAGTATTTATAGTAGAAATATTTTTGTAGAATTTTAAGATAATTATAGCATTTGGTCTATAATTATTATCATTACTGTTGTGTGTAGTACACGATATATGTAGATGGAGGCATCTCTATGCGACATGATATGCTGTAAAGTTTAAAAGCGAACAAGGGATTTGGAAATAATTATAGCATATGCGCTATAATGATTATCATCACTGTCATGTTCAGTATATGACATGATTGAAAAATTCAAAAAATAAAATCAAGATAGCATATGCACTATAATTATTATCATTACTGCCATGTAAAGTACATGACATATGTGGAGATATCTGCGAACGACATGATATGTTGTGTAGTTTAAAAGAGAACACAGAATTTGGAAATAATTATAACATATGTGCTATAATTATTATCATTACTGTCTTGTACAGTACACGAACATATGTTGTACCAGAACATATGTTGTGTAGCTTAAATCAAAAAATTAAAATCGATAACATTTCGATACACCTTAAAAATTAATTTTAAACTTTTTTTTTAATACAGACAGTCCTTAGTTGAATAGCAATTTCAATAGCTGAATAGCAATACAAATTTAAAAATTCTTAGATTAAAACAAAAATACCCTGATTTGTTCCGAAAACCTGAGGTGAATTATTTGGAGGTCAATCCAAATACTCGAAAATGCTTTCAAAGCAAAAAAAATAGTTGGACTCTGGTCCAAGCTTTATGCATATTTTGTACTCTACTGTCTGTGCAACTGGGTTAGAGGTTATTATTCCATTTGAAATTTGTCTGAGACCATTTGTTTGCTTCTCCACAAACATGTATAAATTCAGTTCAATTTTCCATTGTACTAGTTTTTCTACTACTATTTTCTACTACTTCATTTTCCATAGAAAAACAATACGCCTGAGTTTATACAGCCTTATTTCATATGAAATATGTTGTTTCTACACGTTACTTTCAGCAAATTTTGCATATAAATAGTAGTAAATTTCTACTACTATTTTTTAAAATGGAAATTTTTATTAGAAACTAGTATTGAAGATTTAAAAAAAAACTGTTTCTGTTCAAAATTTTGTGTATTGAAAAAGTAGTATTTCTACTACTATTTTCAAAAAGCTAAATTTTTCGTAGAAAAACAATGAGCATAAATTTATACAGCCTGATTAAGTAAAAAAATGAGCATTTTATGTGTCGATTATACTCTACTACTTTTTTCTACTACCTTTTTCTTCTACTTCATTTTTCGTGGAAAAACAATACGCCTTAGTTTATACAGTCTTTTTTTTCATATGAAATATGTTGTTTCTATACGTTACTTTTAGAAAATTTTCTTAAAAATAGTAGTAAATTTCTAATACTATTACTACTACTACTGTAAATAGTAGTAAATTTATACTACTATTTTGTAAAATCTAAATTTTTATTAGAAACTAGTGTTGAAGATTTAAAAAAAAAACTATTTCTGTTCAAAATTTTGTATATTGAAAAGTATTTCTACTAATTTTTTTTAAAAGCTCCATTTTTCGTAGAAAAACAATAAGCATGAATTTATACAGCCTGATTACGTAAAAAATATGAGTGTTTTATTTTGAATAAATATATGTAGATATTATCGTATGTGTCGAGTATACTCTACTACTTTTTTCTACTACTCTTTTCTACTATCTTTTTCTACTACTTCATTTTCCATGTAAAACCAATACTACTGAGTTTATACAGCTTTATTTCATATGAAATATATTGTTTTCACAAGTTACTTTCAGCAAATTTTCTTGTAAATAGTAGTAAAATTCTACTACTATTTTTTAAAATGGAAATTTTTATTAGAAACTAGTGTTGAAGATTAAAAAAAAACTATTTCTGTTCAAAATTTTGTATATTGAAAAAGTAGTATTTCTACTACTTTTTTCAAAAAGCTCCATTTTTCGTAGAAAAACAATAAGCATAAGTTTATATAGCCTGAATACGTAAAAAATATAAGAATTTGATTTTGAATAAATATATACAGATATTATCGTATGTGTCAAGTATATGATAGTAATGATAATACTTATAGTTCATATGCTGTAATTACTTCCAAACTGTTTGTTATTTCAAAATCTTTTAGTAGGTTTAATTACGGATTTGATTACATTTTTTAGATTAAAACAACTCAACATATGTATGTATAATGTGACACAGATGTCTCCACATACATATGTATGTACTCGTATGTCGTGTATTTCACTCAACGGTAATGATAATAATTATAGCCAATATGCTACATGCTATAATTATTATAAAATTCGAATTGTTTTTTTTTTTTCTATTAAAATCTTTGACTATAAAAACTCAGATAAACAGGAGTTTATTCATTTAAAGTTAAAACATAATTTTACAAATTAAACCACAATGAAATTCTTGACGCTTTGTGTTGAACTTTTATTTGCATTGTTGTGGATTGCAAGGATTAAAGGCGATGTAAGAATTTTTTTAATATTAAATTTCTTCCTTTATTAACTTAAAACACTTGCCTTTACTTAGCCTGACTGGACCGTAGACCTCCTGGAAGTGAATTGCACCAATAAAACACCAGATTTGTTTGCAGTGAACTTTTATTTAAAACGTATTGGACGTGGTCGTTTCGTTATAGCAGGCAATATTACTATCGGCGTAGACTTAACTGACGAGACTAAAGTTTCTGCTGAACTTTTTTATAGTCCTACGGCCCAATATTTTACGCGTACCCCATTTCATATACCGCAAATAACGCTTTCAAAATTCATGAATGTCTACTATAAGGATTTATTCTTGGAGGGCTTTAAAGAATGTGCACCAAATCCACCACTTAGTGATGCATCCGAGATATTCATACCGCCCTGGAAGAAAGGTGTAATGGTGTTGGAAAACTGCACCTTCCCAAATGATAATATGCCCTCTCATATGAGGTCGGGCTTTTACATAATGAGCTTTTCATTTACCAATCAAGTAGAAACTTATTTCAGTTTTTTAATAAAAATTGAGCCAAAGTAAAGAATAATTTTTAATTTCCTACATACGAATTTTAAGTTTATGAAAAAACAATCATCAAATCATCATCAATCAAGCCGAGTTTTGAACGTTGAAGGTGATAACAGTACAGCTGATCATTAAATAGGCCCCAGCTTGTAGAATTCCACAGAAGGAGCACGAACCCAATGTGTGTAATTTGCCATGTATTGGCCTGATCTGTTCCAAAATGATCTTTCAGACTTGTGGGGTGCAGTGAAAATGGAAGATGTGAGGGTGCTTATGTCCACCGTGTCACCATAAGCGTTTCGAATAGTAAATGAGCAGATACAGATGACTAACGGATAGGCACTGACTAAATATTCCTATTGAGCTTAGCTTTTTATATCAAATTTTAATATTGAAGGCAATAGTATTTGATTTCAAACCCTTATCAACCGATAATATGACGCATTTAAGTAATTCAGCTAAGAATTTTTGATTATATAATGATGGTTTAGTTTTATTCTAAAGATTTTATAAGTTTTAATTGCTATTCAGCTTTTGGAAAAGTTATTCAGCAAAGTTTTTTTAAAGATTATATAATTTTAGTTCAATTTTAGTGATTTATTGTATTTAAATTCTATTCAGCTGGTTAAAAATTGTATTCAGCTAAGGTTTGTAGTGCTATTTGGATATTTTAGATCAATTTCTTTAAGTTAAAATCACATTTTAGTAATTATTTGAGGTTTTTAAGTAATTCAGCTAAGGTTTGTTAAATCAACAATTAAATTTATTGTCTAATCAAGGATTCTACGAATTTTAGCTGTTATTCAGCTGTTAGAAAACTTATTCAGCTAAGCATTTGTTGCCGAGTATGCGATTTCAGTTCAATTTTAATGATTTATTTCATTTGGCCCCATTCAGCTGACAACAAATCTTATTCAGCTAAGGTTTTTAATTAAGTTTGAATATTTTAAATGAATTTCTATAAGTTTAGATCAGTTTTAAGTTGTTATTTGGTACTTTTATGTAATTCAGCTAAGGTTTTTGTAATAAAAATAAATATTTTTTTTAATTTAAGGACTTTGTATGTTTTGGCAGTTATTCAGCTTTTGAAATACTTATTCAGCTAAAGATTTCAGCTACATTATGATAAGTCAAGCATATTTCTTTGACTGCTAAACATTTTTTCGTAATTACTTAAGCCTACAAATAATTCAGATGAGGTTTTTGAAGGAAATCAGGATATTTTTGTCTTAATCTATGGACTTCTTAAATTTGAATTGCTATTCAGCTGTTAAAATTGCTATTCAGCTAGAGATTGTTTGAATTAAAAAATGTTGAAATATTAATTTCAGGGTTAATATTTAAGGCGTTTTTAAATGTTTTCGATTTAAATTTTTTGATTAAAACTACACAAAATATGATGTAATACAGATGTATCCACATATGTTGCGTACTGTACATGACAGTAATAATGAATTCGGTTTTATCATTATATCATGTCATATAGAAATGTCATACAACAGTAATGATAATAATTATAGTGCATATGCTATAATTATAGCCCAAATGCTATAATTATCTTAAAATTCTAATAATTTTATTCGAAAATTGTTGTGCTATAAAAGCTTAGATGAATAGAGTTTGTTAATTTGAAATTTATTTAAAGTTTTATTTGTTGATTTAAAGTTTGAAGAAAATTTTGTGAATTAATCCACAATGAAATTCTTGACGCTTACTATTGAACTTTTGTTTGCATTGCTATGTGTACAGAAGATTAAAGGCGAGGTAAGCTTTCTTTATAATTCAGATTCTCCTTTTTTTTAATTGACAAACATTTTGCCTTTATTTAGACCGACTGGACTTATGATATCATTGAAATAGGTTGCAACAATCGAACTCCCGATAAGCTTGATATGAAAATCTATTTAAAACGCATTGCTCGTGGATATTTCGTTGTGGATGGCATTGTTAACATTGCCGAAGACCTAACCGATCGGACATTAATTTATTCCAAGGTTTTTTACAGTGCCACGGGACAATATTATACACTTACACCATTTCAAATACCACAAATGCCAATATCAATATTTTTAAATACGTTTTATAAGGATTTCATGTTGGAAGGGCTTAAAGACTGTGCTACAAATCTCGAGTTTATCGATCCATCGCAGACATTTATACCGCCACTGAAGAAACGTGTCACGGAGTTGAAAAATTGCACTTTCCCAAATGAAAATATGCCCTCTCACTTGCGTTCGGGCTATTACAATATAACGTGTGTTTTTTCAAATCAAGTGGACACTGCTTGCAGTTTATTGGCAAAAATTGAGCCAAAATAATGGAGAATTTTAATTTCGTATACGAGATAAATAAAATAAAATTTTTATTAAAAAAAAAAATTGTATTTGAGTTAATCGAAGTAATTTCGAAAATTCATGCAGATTTGTATGGAAATTTGCTAAAAAAAAATAATGTTTTAAAATCATTTGTAAAATTAATATCAGAAAGGGAAGCAATATGTCGTTTACATTTTATGGTAGAAGGTATACGTATGCCTTGAAAGTCCGTAAGAGCAAATGAAAAATCCGATAGCGACCACATGTCGAGTTTTGAACATTGAACGTGATGACATGAACATTACAGCCGATCAATAAAATGGCAGAAGCTTAATCTGGCTTTTAAATGGAAACCCAATAATGACTCTATGCTTTGGGAAAGAACTGCTAACGTTATAGGCGACCAACAAACTGGTGTTTCTTGACATGCGGCAATGTCATCCAGACGTCCAATGATGATCTGTCAGTTGTCTTGTGACTCTTGGCCTCTAACTAACCCTATAACTGATTTAGAGAAGTAATTATAAATCTAATTTCAGATCTTCTATGGGTTTTATAAAATACGTCTCAGCGTTAGGGATAGCAATTCTAAATCTACCCATGAGAGATCTGAAATGAGAATAAGCCCCTAGAAGGTGTTTCAATTCAAGCACCTTAGGCTGACATAGTGTGTTACTTTGCTGGCGAATTTTCTTTAGACTTCCACCATGACCCAAAACATCTGATTGCTGAAAGTGTTTTGTCCAACGAAGAGACGGACACTACAATAGTTATAGCCAAATGAGAAGAGCTTAAGTGAGATTAATTTAGATATTTCGAAAGATTGCTTCCTACTAAACAGAAAATATTTTAAAAAAAAGTAGTGAAAATACTCGTTTCTTTAAAATGTTGTAATTTTTGATTTTCGAACATTTTAAAAACAGTAAATAAAAATAGTAGTAGATTTACTATTTTTAAATTGTAGTAGATTTACTAGATTTACTACTATTCTAGTAGTAGAATTACTACTTTTTTTCAAACTCAGTAAATATAATTACAAAAGTAGCGGAAATACATAAAAACCCATTTAAAATTATAAAAATTGATTTTGAAATGTTTAAAAAAAGTAGTATTTTTACTACTTTTTTAAAAGAAAATAAAATTTTTAAACCAAACCAACAAAAAAAAATCCAAAAACATTACTAAAAATCATTACGTACTATTATATGTGTTTGATTTTTAATGGCATCTCACAATAGTAGTATATTTACTACTTTTTTTTAAACTAAGTGACTATAGTTCTAAAAGTTAATAAAACACATAAAAACTCATTTAAAACTATAAAAAACAAGATTTTAAAATTTTTTTCATCTTTTAAAAAAAGTAGTATTTTTACTACCTTTTAAAAAATCGAAATTTGTCAAGCAAACCCAAAAAAAATTGCCCGAAAAATGGTTTCCTATTAAATAGAAAATATTTTTAAAAAAGTAGTATAAATACTCCTCTTTTTAAATTTTTGGTTCTTTTTCTAAAATATTTTATGGAGCCATTAATGTCATCAAGTGTATGTATAGAAATGGTATGAGAATATGTATATATACGTTTCCAATCAATAATTTCTAGTTACAGCTGTTAAGTTTTCATGTGATTTGATAAAAAAAAAATCGAAAATAAATGGGTATTGCCAACATGTCTCTGTAGTTATTTCTTTTTGGATTTGTGGTGCTGTGGTTTACAAAGCAAACTTTATAGTTTTCCGTTAAAAAAAATAAAGAAAAAAATTTTGATTCTAAAAGTTTATTTAAACATCTCCAGTATTTGTATGCAACAAAATACTACTTTTGTTGTTATATTTTCACTCCCCTTTTTTAAAAATTAAAAAAAAACAATTCACAATCGAATGAGAAAACAAAAACTGTGTCACTGTTACACAAACTTACACAACATCTAAGTAAAGTTATTGCCCTGCTGTACGCCCCTTTGGCCCCTTTAAGCAGACTGATACATACATACATATGTACGTATGGCACAATAGGAAAGTTTGATTTTGTTTTCTTTTTTTTTTTCTTTTTCTAATAAAAAAAGTGTTTGAAAAAAAAACGAAATGCTAAGCAAAACAAAAATAAAACTGGAGCAATAAAAGAAAACACAAAAAGAAACCAAAAATTCATAGAAATCATTAAGGAAATACATTTAAACCCTGGAAAATCCTTGAAAATATTACTAAAATCCCTTTCAAACCATAATATTTCCTTTTTAAACATTTTTAAAATAGTAGTAGATTTACTACTTTTTTAAAATCAAGTTGGTATAGGTTCAAAAGTAACTGAAATACATAAAAACCTCTCTTAAAATTATAAAAATAGATTTTTATATAATTTTAAAAGAGTAGTATTTCTGCTACCTTTTGAAAAAATTTAATTTTTTAAAGAAATCAGTAAAGAAATGCATTTAAACCCTTAAAAATATTACTAAATTTCCTTTCAAATCATAATATTTAATTTTTAAACACTTTTAATAGTAGTAGTTTTAGTACCTTTTTAACCATGAAAATTAGGTTTTCACCAAGCAGGTTTTTGATAGAAAGCAATAGGCCTAAATATGGCTTTCTCAGGCTAAAATTTCATTTGGAATTAATGTTTAACACTTCTAGAAACTGTGTCTGCTTAAAATACTGATTTTTAAAAGAGTAATATTTCTTCTACTTTTTACAAAAAGCTTCATTTTCTGCAGAAAAAATATAAGCACCATTTTGTACAGCCTTATTATATGTAAAACATGAGCTTTTTATATATTATTTTAATTAAATTTTCTTGAAAATAGTAGTATTTTTCTACTAATAAAAGTATTATAATAATAATAATAGTATTTTTCTACTACTATTTTCTAAAATGGAAATTTTTATTAGGAATTAATGTTTAATAATTCTTAAAACCATTTCTGCATAAAATATTGATTTTTAAAACAGTAGTATTTCTACTACTATTTTCAACAAGCTTAATTTTTTGAAGGATATCTGTAAGCATACGTATTAAAAGCCTTAATGCATATAAAATACATTGTTTTCTCATGTTTGTTCTAACAAATTTTCTTATAAATAGTAGTATTTTTCTACTACTAATTTTTTTAAGTAAAATTTTTATTGGAAATTTCTGTTTAACTGTTAATAAAGTATTTCTATAGGAAATTTCATGTTTTCAAAAAAGTAGTATTTCTACTACTTATGTCCAAGAGATAAAAATTCCTTAAGTGTCGTATAAAATTTCACTTACCAGACTAAAAATATGTTAAGATATTAAGCCAAGTTAGTTGTAGAAATTATAAAATGGTTAACAGGACTTTTTTATTTTATTTTTTTGATTTTTTTTCACTTTTTAGCACACTTTTAATATTATTTATTTTTTTTTTTTCTAGAATTAATTTGGTTAATTTCACGTTTAAGCGGCACGTTTTTATTTGCGTTTTTTTTCTTATTTATTTTGCTCTTTTTTCTTTCGCTTTTTTTTAGCTTTTGTGGTTATGAAACCTGCAAATAGAAGAGAGAAGGGAATTTAAATGTAAATTAACATGGTGAACTAAAATAGTAAAAACAACAACAACAAAAAAATCGATTAATTAATCCTTAGCGTGTTGTTTTGTTATTATTTTAATGTTTTTTTTTCGTTTTTTTTTCTGTCGTTTTTTGTTTATCTTTGTCGTATTAATTTGTTGTGTCGCAGAGTTACCTTGCTAAAGGTTAAATTTTGTTTTTGCTTAACTTTTAACCTGCTAGAGGTCTTTTAATATAATATTGAAGAGTGAGTGATTTGTTAACAAAGTTTTCCTTATGTTTGTTATTCCATAATTCAAGTAAAATGACTATAATTAATGGCCTCTCTTATACACGTTTTTTTTTTCGTTTCCTTAAATTACGATGATTTCACTACGAGTTAAAAAGTTAAACACGAAATGGTTTTTAATTATAGTTTGTAATCTAATAAACAACAAATTTACATATATATTCTATAAAAGATATTGAAACCAAAGAAAAAAATTAAATTATCCTTGAATAAAAGTTTTTTTTGCCATTATTTTCTACTTTAAAATTTAAATTTTATTACACTGCACTGAGTTTTGCTTCATTTATTTCCATGTTCAGCTGTTTTATGCTCTCAATATTACGGTATTTGTTTTTTTCTCTTATAACACTCTCTTCACTTCATTTGCTTTACCTAAATACTGAGAGAGACAGTAAATGAATGAATGAGTGCTTGTGTATGCATGGATATGTACGAGCGAGTATGTGTAGACACTAAGTTTTTAATTGTTACTCACTCTATTTTTTCTGTTTTTGTATGAGTGATTACTTCTTACAGTTAAAAAAAAATGTTATGTATTGTTTTTGTTTTCGTTTTTATTGTTGTTTATTATTATTTTTATTATTATTGTTTTCAGGATTGTTGTTATTGTGTTTTTTCTCTAATAATTTAAATAGTTTTACTGTTTGTTTTAATTTACTTTTAATTGTTCATTTTTATAACTCAGCAAAAAAATATTAAAGCATGCTTTTAGGTTAGCAACAAATGAAAATTTCAAAGCCAAAATGCTTTAAAATATTGCGAAAATACCTTAAAATTCAAGGTTTCTGATTTCTAAAAAATTTTAAAAATAGTAGTAGATTTATTACGTTTTTAAAATTAAGTATATATAGTGCCAAAAGTAACTAAAATACATAAAAATCCTTTTAAAATTATAAAAATGGATTTTTGAATGTTTAAAAAAGTAGTATTTTTCCTACTTTTTAAAAGAAATTAAAATTTTTTAAAACAGATCGAAAGAAAAACCTAAAAACATTACTAAAAATCATTACATACCATAATATTTGATGTTTAATGGCATTCCACGATAATAGTAGATTTACTACTTTTTTTTAAACCTAAGCATATATAGTTTCAAAAGTAACTAAAATACATAAAAATAAAATTCCATTAAAGTTATAAAAAAAGATTTTAAAAATACTACCTTTTAAAACAAAGGTACCTTTTAAAAAAATGTAGTATTTTTACTACCTTTTAAAAGAAATTAAAATTTTTAATTTAAATAGAAAGAAAAATCTAAAAACATTAATGAAAATCATTACATACCATAATATTTGATTTTTAATGGCATTTCACGATAGTAGTAGATTTACTACTTTTTTTTAAATTAAGCATATATATTTCCAAAGGTAACTGGAATACGTAAAAACTCCATTAAAATTATAAAAATGATTTTGATATTTTTAAAAAAAGTAGTATTTTTCTTGTGCTTCAACAAAATTGAACAACTTTTAAAAAAGTAGTAAAGATATTTTGAAATTGATTGATTGATATTTTTGAAATTTAAGAACTTTTAAAAAAGTAGTAAAAATATCTTTTCTGTTCAATTTTGTTTTACAACTAGTAAAAATACTTTTTTTACTTTAAAAAAGTAGTAAAAATATTTTTCCTACTTTTTAAAAGCTGTTCAATTTTGCTTAAGCAGAAGAATTTCGTTTTACTTTAAAGCTTTAAAGAGTTTTCAAATGAAAAATCTCGTTAAGGGCATTCTGACTCACATAACTTTTAAGAAAACCTTGATTTGAAGACAGTAAAACTACACTTTCCTTGACATAAAAAGCAATAGAGGGTGTAATTTTGTTGTTGTTTTTTTTCTTGTTGTATTTTTGTAAAGTCTTTGAACTTTTATGGAACAATAGAAAAATGTAATTTTTGACAACTTAAAATTGTTTTTTTTGTTTCTTTTTTATTGCTTAAGAAAAAAAATTGTACGGAAAACGGAACTCAATGTCCTTCATGAAAAACGAAGCAATACAACACAGCTTACAACACATGTACATGTACAGACAATTATTTCCTTTACTTTGCTGACAAAGTTTCCAAAAAAAAAACCGTTTTTTAAGGATTTTACAGGTAACAATACATGCCATCGAAAAAACAAAGTAAGAAACAAAAGGAAATTTCGGTTGTTTTAGCCAAAAAGCTTGCTACAATTCTTGTATGTATGTTAACATTGCTTTCTCTCTTTAATCTTTAAACACACTCACTAGCATGCAACACACATACCGTTTTACTGTTAGCCCTGCATAAATAATTTTACACATTCCTTATTTACACATACTTACATACGTACCACATACAAATAGAGCCCATCATACATACGTAACAATAGCACAAGTAAAGTGAGAGAGAGATATAGAGAGAGGGCATGAAAAATGTGCTTTTGAATAATTTATATTTCAATCTTATACAAAATTGTTGCTGTTCTTGTTGTTGTTATTGTTTTTCATTTTCTTTAATATTAAAAATATATTTATCATATACATACCAGCACTTGTATAACGGGTGCAATTGTGTACGTGTATTTGTGAGTATGTATGTGTGTGAGAGAAAGAGTAATTGAGTACTTGACTAAAAAAAAAATAAAAATTGTCATTAGTATGTATGAATATGTAGGGATTTATAAATTTATGAATGAAATTGCTCGTATAAGACTTAAAAACAGGCGGAGAGAAAGAGAAAGAACAACGATAGTGGTGTAAATAACTAAAGTGGCATTTAGGGAACAGCAAATGAGATTATTTTTCATAAATAGCAGCGTATTATTTATTTATTCAAAAGCTGTTAAAATAAAATTTAAAGCTTTTACAAAAAAAAGTAGTATTTTTTACTACTATTTTAACTAAAGTTTTATTACAGTATTTCTACAGATATTTATAAACTTTCTTTGAAAAAATTAAATTATGAAAATAAAAATAAAACTTATTTCTTACAAAAAAAATATCCATTTTGAAAAAAGTAGTATTTCTACTACCATTTTAAAAAGAGGAAAATAATATATGTATTTTCAATAATATTTCGTAAAAGTCAAAACAATTTGAGTAGTATGGTAATAATTTCGTTCCAAAATAACCATTTTTGAAAAAGATAGTATTTCTACTACTATTTTGAAAAGCGGAAAACAATACATTTTCAATAATATTTCCACTACTATTTTAAAAAGTTGACAACAATACATTTTCAATAATATATCATAATAATACGATAATTTGAAAGTAAGGGGGGCAATTTCATTACAAAATAAAACGTTTGGAAATGGCCGTATTTCTGCTACTATTTTAAAAAGTTTAAAACAGCTTATGAACTATTATTTTTCATGAAAATTTATTACATAGAGTAATACAGTATACAAATTTCTGATGTACATTACTTTTAAAAAAGTAGTATTTCTACTACTATTTTGAAACGCGAACACAATTCATTTTTATCTTGTATTCAATGAAAATAATATAGTTGCAGTAAAATGCAGAAAAGTTATAAAAAAATAAACCTTTTCTAAAAAGTAGTTTTTCTGCTACTATTTTGTTAAGTCATATAAAGTATTCTCTAATAAAATTTATGGCATTTTTCGATACTTATTTGACGAAAAAATTAGTTTACTTGCAAAAATGTAATCGGTTTGTGTTGCTTATTTAACATATTTAGAAGAAAGGTTGCTTTTTCACAAAGTACTATTTCTACTACTATTTTGTAAAGAGAAAAGAACATCTTTTTTGCTAAAATTTATGTATTAAGAGTTGCTTAGTTACAGAATTTAAATGAGAATTTGATTTTGTAAAAAGGTAGTTTCCCTACTACTATTTCTTAAGTGAAAACAACTAGTTTACTTGCTTAAATTGAATTGGTCCGTTTTGTTTAACGTTTTAATTAACAAATTTGAAGGAAACTTGGTTTTAAAAAAAGTAGTATTTCTACTACTTTTTAAGTAGTATTTCTACTACTTTTTAAAATTTGCAAAATTTGTAGAGTTTTAGGTAAAAATATTACAAAAAACTGTTTATTTGAAATAGTAGTATTTTTACTACTATTCCATAAAGTATTACCTTAAGGTGTTTCAAAGAAATTTAAATTTTTTTTATTATTAACTAAGGGTGCCCTGGTAGTCTAGTTTGTAGTGTGCTAGACTATTAGCGTGAGGGTCGTGGGTTTGATTCCCACCAGAGACTCTGGTCTGTGGCACTACACCGAGCATATGGTCAAGTTACTCCGCTCGTATATAATTAGAATATAATTTGTAATTGTATTGTAATTAATTAATAAATAAATAAAATTAAATAAATTACTATTAACTAAGTTAAGCAAGGAAAGAAAGTACTAGTTCTACTGCTATTTACAGAAAAAAAATTTAATAAAATCTTTTTATTACCAGCTTTCAAGTAAATTTAATTGCACAGTCGTTTTTAAGATTTTTTATAATTTTTTTTCTTTCTATTTGCTTAGAGGACTCCCACTGTTCTTTTACGCTCTTTTTTTATAGCCGCACTCATTTTTTATATTCTTTTCCTTTCCGTTAATTTTAAACTGTGTTGAATTGATACACACACACCACACACACCGATGCACACGTATAAACATGTATTTTCTCAATGTCATATGACAAGGTAAGCATAGCTCTTTTTTTTCTACCACAAACAAAATACACACATACACACTGACAAATGTTAAATGAAAACAAACCAAAAATACTAAATGCACAGTGTGTTATTTATATACAACATTCCCTTACACAAAAAGGAAATTCCTGTGTGAGAAAGAAAGAGAGGGAGATAGAGTGATAGAGTGAGTAGTGAGTGATATGTAAACACATACACACAGCCAAACTATTATAAGTACTGGCAGCAGTTTTAAAGATTTTTAATGATTATTTGCATATACAATGCAATGTAATGGCTTTGTGTTGCGTTGTGTTGTGTATGGCAGTATAAACCGTTATTTGAGTTGAAGAGCGAAAAGGTTTAAAAACAGAACAGGTTCTTATGTGTGAGAGAGAGTGTGTTTGTTTATGGTGATGTCTTTACTCCTATATGTATATAGTAAAGGGGGTTTTTACTCCATATTTTTAAAATGTTTATTGTTATAGTGTTACAGTACAGGGTAATAAAAAAAAGGCCACCATAATTAAACAGTCAGTGTAATAAATATTAAAACACATTTTAAGAAAAATGTAAAACAAACAAAATTTAACTCGCTTTAAGGCTATATTTACTCGCATACGTTTAAATTCATTTTATTTCATGCAAGTACAGAACAAGTTAGCTGGTAACATTTAACAAAAATTATTATTTTTCTACTTTCGTTCTCTCTCTCTCTTGTTATTTTTGCAAGTTCTTCGTTCTGAAGAAATGTGTAAAAAATTATGAAAAAGTCTCTTTGGATTTCATTGTTATACACGAAATAATATTTTTTCTACGTTTTCTTGTTGGCATTTTAGTAAAGACAATAAAAGTTGTTGAGTACATAATGTAACTGTAGAAATTTAAAATTAAAAAATTTCAGGGGATATTTTCACCATTTAAATTATGCATTAAATGAGAGCTTAATGTGAACGTGTAGTGGATATATGAAGTATGTATTTAAAAGCAAAAGAAAATGGTAAAACACAAGAATGTTTTGCTTTTAAATTGGGTCACAATGAAGCAAAATTTATGTATAAAGTGAAGAAAAGTTGTAATGGATTTACTACTATTTTAGATTTGTTTTAAACTGCTGGATTTATATTTCTTTTAAAAGTTATCTTAAAAGAAAAAATTTGTAAAAGGAAAAAGGTATTTTTTTCTACTACTATTTTGAAGGCAGGCAAAACCATTATGTTTAATAATAATTATATAACTGGATTAATTTTTAGCAATTTGTGCTAAAAAATGGGTTTTTTAAAAAAGTAGTATTTCTACTACTATTTTACAAATTAAAAATATGAATGAATTTCTAACAAATTACACATTATAATTATAACACAAACAAATTTCAGTAAAAGTCTTTGAAAAAGTAGTACTTTTACTACTATTTCATAAGACGTAAAAACATAAGATTTTATATTAACAAGCATACTCCCATTTCTGTGCTAATCAATTTTGAGAGAACAACTATTGTTTGAAAAATGTAGTATTTTTACTGCTAATTTTGAAAATGGAGAAATTAAAGATTTTCAATTGTTTAGGACATAACTATAGCTCTAACAGCAGTTTTGGTACATAAATATATTGTTTGGAAAATGTAGTATTTTTACTACTATTCCATAAAGTTTAAAAAATGGTATATAAATAAGTAAAATGAATTTTTCCACAGAAATTATAATATTCTTATTAGCAAAACAAACTTTTTTGTATAAAATAGGCACTTTTTGAAAAAGTACTTTTCTACTACTATTTTTTGAAGTGTAAGAGAAAGCAAATTTTCAACCTCTGCTTGCTTTTTACATATTATAAGTACTTACAAAGCAAATCTTACCTTATTTTAGTTAATAAGAAATATTGATTAAAAGGTAATATTTCTACTACTATTTTTAAATTAAAGAAATAATATAAAAGTTAACACAATCTGTTTATTTTTAATATAATAGTTAACAATTTTTAAGCAATTCCTTAGCAAATCGATTGGAAAATCATTTTTTTTGGAAGTAGTACTTCTACTACTATTTCATAAAGTAGAAATAAAAACTAATTCTTTAAAATCATTTTGTTTTTGCTTAATATTAATAAGTTTTGAGCAATTCCTTAGTAAAATTGCTTTAAAAATGGCTTCTTCAGAAATTAAGATTTCTACTACTATTTTTCAAAGTGCTTGAAGTTTGAATAATTTACAAAATGTGCTAACATTCCGTGTAATATTAACAATATTTAAGCAAATCCTTATCAAATTTAGTTAAAAAGAGGCTGTTTTTAAATAGTAGCATATCTACTACTATTTTATAAAATCAAAATAATATCAAATAGAACAGTTTCTATTTAATTTGGAGATAGTAATACGAATTTTTTAACAATTCCCTATCAAATTTAATTAAAAAGAGCCAGTTTTTAAAAAGTAGTATTTCTACTACTATTTTTTAAATTAATCTGCTAACTCCAATGTAACATTACCAATTCTCCGGTAAATATTTGTAAAATGTACGCGTAGATTTCTATACACTTCCTGCTTAATTACTTGCCCCAAAAACAGTTATTAAAACAGATTTAAAAACAACCAAAAAATTAGTAAGGAAAACCCTTCAGGAAGCAGGAAATTATGTAAACGGAAACCCTAAAAGTATATTTTGAAGTCAAAATACATTCACTTAAGCGAAAGAAAACAACAAATGAAGGGGAGAGATTATTAATCATACACTGCTAATGCTTGCACACAAACACGCGCTCACATCCACAAAAATTAAACTCTTCTTTTCCTAATGTAAGCACACAACGCACACTAACAATAAAAAAAAACAGACTTGTAAACAGAAGTTCGTTTTAATAATGTAATGGAGGACTGTTCGTGCATTGCTTTATTTATGATTTCATAACGGCGGTAAAGTTTAGAGAGAGTGGGGTGAGTTAAGTAGAGTGGATTTTGAAAAAGAGAGTGTTAATTATACGGTACTTTATAAAGCATGTAAAAAGATTTTTTAATCTCTTCTCATTGTAAAATGTTATGAATTTAATCGCTTGGGCTAATTAACATTAAATTCCTTTTTATAAAATTGTCACCTGGTTTCTTGCTGCTTGTTTGTTTTGCGTTCAACAACAACAACAAGATTATTAAGACTGTTATTTTGAAATTGAGCAATGACAGTGTACGAGAGTGTGTGAGTGAGAAGGAAAAGTAGAACAAACTGTTATTGAAACCTTATTAAAGCTTTTTATGGTATTGTTTTGTATTGTAATAGCGCGCTTACAATTTGATATAAAACAACAACATTTACACAGCTTTAATTATATAAACTTAAACAAGAACAACAACAATAACAACCTTTAAAATTTGTTTTTCCGTTTCTTGTCTTTTGTTTTTCTTCGTTATTTTGTGTTTTAAATTAAGATTGACAAGTTAAACTGACTCGTGAACAATGTCTGCCTTAGAGAAGACATTACGAACGACAATAAATTCATTATGAATAGGTTTGGCCTGCTTAATTAAATAAAAATTAACGGTAAAACAATGCAAAAAAAAACAAAGACAGTTTTCTCTCAATAAAAGAAAAGAAATACATGCATGGTATTCTATTTAGAAACACAAAGAAATTAGAAAAATAAGAGCAATATTTACAATATATTGTTTTTATGTAGAAATTGTAGTTAAAAATAGATATTTTTAAAAAAAGTAGTATTACTACTACTATTTAAAAAAGCTATGTTTTTATTTAAATTTTAATCCAAGCAATTTTCTCTTAATTCTACATCAATTGCAACTACAAACAATTTATTTGGAAAAAGTAGTATATCTACTACTATTTTTAATTTTATAAAATAATATGATCTTTTGTAAAAAATTAATCTTAGTACAAATTCTTTAACTAATTTCAATTAAAACCCAAGTTCTAAAAAGTAGTATTTCTCAAACAAGAGTGTTTTGCCTTATCCATATCTTCTGTAAACCTTTTAAACAATTTCGTTTAAAACGAAAGGTTTTAAAAAGGTAGTATTTTTACTACTATTTAAAAATAAGGCGACATAATAAAGAATTTTTATTCAACCAATTAATCTTTTACATTTTTACAATTTTTATTTAAAAATTTAATTATTTTTTGAAAGCTTTATTTCTACTACTATTTTCAAAAGTGTCAAAAGAACAAATTTTTTAGTATAGTTTTAGTATAGTAGTGTAGTTTTATGCCTAGAATGAAGTTGCATTAATCTAAGAAATATGCCATTACAAATTCAACGAAATATAAAATTTTTATAAAAGGAGTATTTCTACTAATATTTTAAAAATCAAAATAACGTTATTATATTGAAAAATATATTTTGTATATATTTTCCTAGTTCTTTAGCTTAAAATATGATGCTTTAAAAAAAGGTAGTATTTCTACTACTATTTTAAAAGATTATAAATTTTACTATTTTTAAGCAATATCTGGTCTAGGCATATTATTTACAAAAATTTTGTTTAAAAAAGGCTTCTTAATAAAGTAGTATTCCTACTACTATTTTGAATTACATAAAAAATACATATTTTGTTATATTTTCTACATAAATTAGATCATTTGTTACAGTAATTTGTATATAGTACAATAAGAAAAATTGAAGAGAGATTAAAAAGCTGAACTTTTTATAAAAAAAAAGAAAAACATTTTGAAAAGGGGGATTTTGAGAATTTTTCTTTTATGAGCAAGATGAAGTGGAAGATTTGCTTGATTTAATTAAAACCTATTTACATAGCTTTCGAAAAAGTAAAAAAAGATGCATACAGCACCTTTTCGAAATATTATCAAAAGTACTTTTTTTTTACTTTACAAAAATAGGACTTTTTAAGTGGAAGATTTACTTGATTTAATTAAGACTTATTTACAAAGCTTTCGAAAAAGCAAAAAATATTATCAAAAGTACTTTTTTAGTACTTTACGAAAAAGTACTTTTTTAGTACTTCACAAAAAAGTACTTTTCCAATTTTATCCAAAAAAAAAAATCACAGAATATCATTAAATATTCATTCCTATGCTTGTGATAAAAATCAATACAAAAAATTTATTTCTTCCCCTTAAATATGTCCTTTAAATTACAATAAAAACAACAACAATAATAATAACAATCAAGACAGTCAATGTTATTTGGAACAACAACCGAAAATGAAATACAATATTTAACCAATATTTGACATAAATTATCCAAAAATTTCTAACGAAAAAAGAGCACAACAAAACAAAACAAAACAAAACAAAAAAAGAAAGAGTCAAGAAAAAACACTCACACACATGAAACAAAAACAGGCGACTGGCAACCACAATACTGCCAACCACCCAACGGGAAATATTTCTACCAAAACACACCACAGTTATATTTTCCCATTGTACTCTTACATTACAAACGCACACACACACATACTCGTTGATGTTGTTATTATTGTTTCGCTTTTTGAGAGTATTTGAGAGGGTAAACGGAGGAGAAGAGCGTGAAAGCCAAGAAACAATAATGTTGACAAATAACACGAAAAGAAATGTTATTGTTTTGAGTAAAACGCAACAAAACAATACAAATGCAACCACATAGCTGACTGTGTGTGACAAATGATAGAGTGTTTGAATGTGTGTGAGAGAGAGAGAGAGAGGGGGAAAGAAATAAGCAAGTGTGTTTACTACCACGTTAAAGGAAATAATGGGAATGAAACCCTGCATGTATATCAAGCAATTTGGTAATAATAAATAAAATAGCAGATAACCTTAAGAAAAAGTACTTTTTATAGGAAAATTTAAATTGAAAGGTGATAGATAACACGTTTTAAATGCAGTTTAAAAGCTTTATTTTAAGTTGAAATTAATTTTTAACATTAGAATCATCCAAATTAAGGGGAAATAGTTGTTTGTGCACTAAAATATTTAAAATTTATATTCAAAATTTTTCGAAAATGGAAAATAGTATTTAAAAAGCATTAAACAACTACAATAATAAATTTTTGAAAATCTAAAACACAAAATATAAAGCATTTTAGGCAGTAAAAATCCTAAAATTCAATTTAAAAAAATTTTCGAACATTTGAAAAATCCTCCATAAACAAATCTCAAGGTTTTAAAATAACTTTAGAAGGGTTATTGAACTCTGCCACGAGTTCAAAATAATAGAAAATATTTAATTTCGCAAATTTCTGAACTTCCATATAAATTTGTTCAATTTCTCAAAACAGCATCAGTAAATATAAAACAAAATATATAAAAAATGGTGTTAAAAAGACTTAAAATGAATGTTCGAATTTTTTCGAACATATAAAAAATTGATTTTAATGACTTAAAAATGTATAAAATGTTTTCTAATTTCTATAAAAAAACACTTTTTTACACAAATCAATTCGAAAACTTTACTATTTGAGCCAGAAAAAATAATTTCGAAAATTTTCGAACATATCAAATCTGCAATTAATATGTCTTAAAATTCAGTAAATGTTTTATTAAGACTTATATAAATGAATTTAATGAAAAATCATTAATATTTAATCCAAAAACCAATAAAATTTAAGTTCGAAAATGTTCGAACATCTCAAAATCAGACAAAAAACTTTATTAATAAGAGAAACCTCATTTAAATATCCTTAATAATTAAATATATTAAAAACTACCGAATTTAATTACTTTCGATATAATTTTAGTTAATTTCGAAAAATTTCGAATATAAAAAAGAGCCAAATAGTTTACCATATAGCCTTTAATGTTGGAAATTTTATAAAATACATCTTTTGTGTTCAATAAGTATAAGGAGTCTCAATATTTTTTAATTTCGAAAATTTTCGAACACAACAAAAATGGCGAAAAACAAGGTTTTTCAGTTTGCAATAGTTAAATGTTATCCAAATATGGTATGAGTACGAAGTAAAATTTAATTTTTCTTTGTGAGTTTTAATTTCGAAAATGATGAGTCCCGAAATTTTTGGTTTGTAATAGCTAAAATTTATTTAACTGCCACACGAAGGCCTATTAAGGTGTAATTATCAGTATATTTTTGAACTTCGAAAAATTTCGAACATATTCGAATGGTTTTAAAACTAAATTTCTAGCCTGTAATGCTTAAATTTTATGTAAATATGGTAAGGAGGATTAGAAAATTTTATTATTTTGCTTGTTTTTTGAATTTCGAAAATTTTCGAACATTAGAAATTTAATTTTTTTTTTGTTTGTAATGCTAGAACATATTACTTTTAAGACATATTTGGCTTTGAAAAATATTTTGCTTTAATATGTACTTTGGTCTTTAAAGATTCTTTTATAATGTGTTTAAAAAAGCTTATTAACCATGAATAATGATGTTTAATTTTGTGAATTATTTGATTCCCTTGATATTTAAAACAGTGTGACACATACTTATAATATGTAGTATGTGAACACACATATACACACTAACACTATTACTCAAGTGGTTTTCTTTTTATATATTTTTTAGTTTTCTTTTTTTATGGGATAAAAGTTATTGAGAGGAATTTTTACGCACACTATTTATATTGGACACACATATTAATTTTTTAAATTCTTATACACACACAAACACATTATTTTTTTAGTAAAAGAGAGAGAGAGAGAAAATACTTTTTTCAAAAAGCATAGAAATTCACCACTTTATGCGTAAGCATTTGTTTTTTCGATTCCTTTTCATTTCATTTCGTTTTATTTATAACATTTTCCTTGCTCTCCCTTTTTTCTCTTTTCCATGCTGTTGTTGTCGTCGTTGTTGTTTGTTGCTTTAACTGTGTTATTGGGTAAACGGTAGAGTAATGTAGACTTGTACATGTACATATATGTATGTAAAATGTATATGTATGTGAAAGTGTATGAGTATAGCCAGGAAAAAAAACTTTACGTTTCTCTTTCCTATTTTTTTTAAATGCTTAAATACTAGATTTTCACTTTCATTACACAATATTTACTAGAGACTAAGAAATTTTCTTTTATGCTTATTCTTTTAATTTTTTCTTTGTTTTTTAATTTATGCTTACTTTTTTATTTAATTTGAGTTGAAAAAAAATTAAACATTTATCTTTGATTTTTAATTTATTTATTAATAAATTCTTGGTTATTAATTATTGAAAAAACAAAAAAAATATTTTTTTTTTCTTATATTTCCTAAGAATTTTCCTTCATTTTGTTGATTTACATATAGATTTCTTTTTTCTTTTCTTCCTCTTTTATATTATTTGAATACACTTTTTTTTTTGCTTTTTGCCACTGTAACTCTTTTTTTTTATTAATTTTTTTCTATTATTTTATACAAATTCTTTCATAGATTTTCAACACGCGCTTACGTTATGCTTTAACACGCACCTAAAAGTAGACTACAAAAGTGTTACAAATTTCTCTAATGATAAAGTCTCATTTAAAAAGACGAACACAACTCAATCGCAACACGAACCTAAACACTCAAAACACTTTCTCTCTCAGTTATTTTTTTTTTTTTGTAAACTCAACACACAACACATATTTAATACCGGCCCTTAACTATTAGTTTTTTCAAAGG
Organism: Sarcophaga rosellei; assembly: GCA_930367235.1. Lineage (NCBI taxonomy): Eukaryota > Metazoa > Arthropoda > Insecta > Diptera > Sarcophagidae > Sarcophaga > Sarcophaga rosellei. Next base: position 6,290,973 of record OV884018.1, on the reverse strand, counting down.
TTCGTGTACAAGTGTGTGTATTGTGTTGTGTTGTTATTAAAAGGCGCATGTGTTTTTTTGTTTTTTTTGCTGTTTTGTTTGAAGCAACAGTGGTTGAGAGTAGTTTCTCTCGTGTAGTTTTTTTTCTTTGCTAAAGTAATACAAAAAGAAAAACGTGGTGAGTTTTAAGAACCAGCTGTTTAATGCAATTTTAAAGGGAATTGTATACAAAAATTTATTGTGAATTATAAAAAAGCCGTTATTTAAACGTATGAAAATTCTAAGCAACAGTAAATAAGTGGTTGTCACTGTCTTTGTTGTTGTGGTGCTTACTCAAGTAATGCAAAAATTAAGGTGGTGAGTTTTGAAGCCACTAAGAAAGGCCGTTATTTTCAAGGTTATTGTGAATTATACGATTTAATAATTAAGTAAAGCGTTCTATAAGTGTTTTAAAAGAAAAAATACTCGTTAAAAATAAATTAATTTTTTGTTTTTTTTTAATTTTTTTCAGTATCCCAGTAAATTGAAGGATTTATATTCTATTTCCAAGGCAAGAAAATGAAATGTAAGTTTTTAAACCTTAAATATACTATATGTTAAAATTTGTTGACATTTACTTAATTTATATAAAATTTTGAACTTGTTGTTTTAAAGATCTATATAAATATCATTTTAAGAAATTATGGTAGGTTTTTTTTATTCTAAAACACAAAAAAATCAAGTTCGAAAAATTTTCGAACATTGCAAAAAGTCTTAAAAATTGTTTTTATGCTAGAGAAATGTATTTAGAAGCTTTAAGCTCTTAAATTAAAGTAATTTTTTTGGTCCCGTGGTAAAAAAAATTATCTTCGAAAAATTTCGAACATTATCAAAAATAGCGAAAACCTATTTTGAAAGTGTCTCAAGGCATTTAAATTGTCATATAATTAACCAAAATTATGTTGGAAAATTATTTCTAAAACAAGAAAAAAATCAAGTACGAAAATTTTCGAACATTGCAAAAAGTATTCAAAAGTGTTTTTATGCTAAAGAAATGTATTTCGAAGCTTTAAACACTTAAATTAAAGCTATTTTTTTGGTCCAGTGGCAAAAAAGTTATCTGCGAAAATTTTCGAAATTAATTTCGAAATTTTAAAACTCAACAAAATTGTTACAGGAAAAATTTGAGAAAAATTTTATTTAAAAAAAGGATTTAACGAACATTATTTTGAATATAAAATGTTACTTTTAATTATTTAACATTTTTTAATGCAAAAAATGCCATCTTTTGTCAAATAGCTGCACTTTAATGGATTTAACAGATCCACCCTCTCTGTTCAATGTCATGTAAATGTCCAAACCAAAACAAAAGCGATTAAATTTAATTCTGTAACAACAGTGGCATGAGTTGATTTCGTATCTACACCAACAGAAACCATTTTCCTTAGGAATTTTCACGTCCAATACCAGAGTATGCTTATGAGTTAGAAGGTGGAAAATTTTATACGTGTTTTCTTCAGATTTAACGGGTGTTTTGTCAATGAAATTTAGACAAGGTGGGTTTTACCTACCTCTAGTTCCGTTTATTGTTGGATTTTTTGCTTCAGTTTTTAAAAAAATTTTGCGCCATTTGAAAGGTTTCTTAAATAACTACAAGAAGGAAAACTACGTTTATACAATAAATTTTAATTTTTGTGTTTATAAATTATTAAACATAAACGTTTAATGCGTTAAAGTAATTTAATTTAAAAAATTATTAAAAAAATGTGAGTAAAATTCAATTTTATAACCGAATTAAAGGATTATCAGTGAAGTTTTGAAATAAAAAAATTATTTAAAGTTTTGAAAGCAAGAATAAATGATTTTATATAAACCGGATTAATTGCCAGGACCTTCGAAACCACATTCGGACTTTTAAAACCTATTTTGGATACTTTTTGAAATGTTCGAAAATTTTCGAACTTCATTTTATACGCTGTTAAAGCACTAAAATAACTTAATTTTGTAAGAAAATGATTACAAACACCCTTAAAAAGTGTTTTGCGTTATTACTTTATGTTTTTCACACTTTTCTTAATGTTCGAAATTTTTCGAACTTTATTTTTCCTAGTTATGAATATAAAAAATAGGTTTTTTTGCTTTAAAATAAAAATCTATAGCTTTGATATACATTTTACAAGCTAAATAAATAATGTTAATGACTTTCTGGCAATGTTCGAAAATTTTCGAACAATTGTTTTCCTTACTTTTAATATTTAAAAATTTCTTAGGCAAGTGAAAGTTATAATTAAAACCTTCGAAATTTATTTTAGCATGGTTAAAACATAATTTTAAAGTCGTTTAAAATTTTTGCTAATTTTTCGAAGTTAATTTTACCTAATTTTAGAACATCATATAAAATTAATTTTACTTAAACTGATTATAAAAGCATTGCACTGGGTTTTGCTATTATTAATACGACTTTTTAACATTTTTTCAATGTTCGAAAATTTTCGAATTTAATTTTTCTTGTCTTGTGGCTAAAAAGAAACAAACCAAAATACTTTAAAGAACTATTTACGACTTTAAAATACATTTAACATGCTTAAAAATGGTTTTAAATCATTTTTGTAATGTTCGAAAATTTTCGAATTTACTTTTTTCACCTTTTTAACTTGTGCAGGGACAACCAATGGGGGTTTAAATGCTTGTTAACAAGGGAATAATTAGTAGTACCTTTAAATAAATAATTTTAAAACGAATAAATTAGCTTTTTTCAAGAATTTTTAATTTAATTATGAAGAAATTCCATAGAAAAACGCTTAAAATGTTATAAAACAACAAGTTTATGCACGAAGTTAACAGCACTGTTACTTCTCCTGTTATTATAGGCGAGCAGCATCTAATGAAAACAAGCATGAGTGTTTCCCCTCTTTAGCATACAATTCAAATATGAAACGTAAAATAACAAAAATTTTGCACACATACTGACTGCTTTCAACCGGTTTATAGGAAAATGAACAACAACAATAATAATAACAACAAACATAAGTACAAAGTCCAAAAAACCCAAACAAACTTTGTATGCAACAAGAAAAAAAAAATAAATAAATAAACAAGTCATTGAAAAGCTACATATCCATATACACAGTCACACTCACGCACTTGCATACGAGTACAAACATAAATATGGTGAATTAAAAATAAAACAAAAACAAAGTAATTTAAACAAAAATAACACACACTGATCATGGCGCATATGACTAAATGCTGTGAAGAGAGTAATAGAGGGGAGGACAAGCAATTATAAGCAGAGGCCCGACTGCTGCATGGCAATAAATGCCATTTAAAGCTATAAATTGCAAAAGGCCTGTTATAAACAAGTATGGAATATCATTTAGTTTTGTTGTTGTTGTTGTTTTTTGCATTTTATTATTTATCTTAACGTTTATTGATCTTTTTATAAATAAAAAAAATAAATTTTTCTACAATTCTTCTCCGCTCTGTGGGTATTGTTGCGAGCAAAATAGGCCCCCATTGCATTGAATGCTTGCAATTGGAAAAAACAAAAGCAAAAAAAAAATAAAAACTCAAATGAATAAATATTTGCATAAAAACCCGGTATTTAATGAATGTTATGTACAGTATTCCTTGGATATAAGCACCACAGGTATAATTATTCCTTGCTTAGTAGCGGTGAAGTCGCCGTGGTCTAGTAGGTAGTGTGTTGGCTTATTAGACGAAAAATTAAATATGAAAAAATATTTCTTCGGCGACTTCCTCTCAGCAGATTTCTGGCAAAAACTCTGAGAGTAAAAATTGCCATGAAAAAGCTTCTCAAAAAATCTGTCGTTCGGAGTCGACTTTAAACTGTAGGTCCCGCCACACATGTATAAAATTAACGCACACAACATGAGTGGTGAGAGAAGCTAGGACGTAATCCTGACTGAAGGATTGTAATGGCCAATTATGTATGTATGTATGTTAGTAGCACTGAAACTTAGGCAATCTTCTTTTTGATTCAAAATGTACTGAAACTAAAAGATGAGTAGAATCGAATCATACTCATAATTTCTAATACTTATACGCATTCATACTTATTTTAATATCATTCTCATACTACTCATATTTAAAGTACTCATCGTACTCATACTTAACAATACGCATAATGTTGTTGATTTCGACTCTCCTTTACTCAACATTTACAAGAATCACAAAATAAGTATGATACGCGCACGAACACTACAATACTCATTTCTTTTTTTTTTTTTTTTCACGCCGAGGAGGGGTGAATGTTCCTAACCGCACCATAGAGGAAGTCGTCACATCCTCCGTGTGTGGGGCCCTCACCCACTAAACTCCCCCCCTCGCCTCGTGGACTTGTGCCCACTCCGGAACTACGGTGGTATTACTTCGGAGTGGAGTCCTTTTGGCCATTTGGCCCCTTCGTGTTCATATCCGCGTCCGGATTGCGTGTCGTAAGTTGAGGAGACATTCACGTGTCTCCACTATTCCTTTAGATAAGGATCCCGTGTCGTTTTCCTTTGACACATGTGTCCGTATCAATTATGCCGGCGTGCCTGCCTGTTCTTCAGCCTTATGCTATGTTCGCACGAGTCTTCGAATTACTTCGCTCTCTGTTTGAATTACTTATTTGAATTATCATGTTCACACGGTAGTTTTGTAATTCTTTTTTACAGTTCTTCTTCTTTTTATTACTAAATTATTATTAATATTTTTCATACAGCTTCTTCAAAAGCTGCAAATACTTTTCAAAAGGTTTTCTACACACATAGTGGCTTCCTCCGCTAATTTCGCGAATAACTTTCTTAAAAATAATACTTTTTTAAAATATTATTTTTGGATTCCATTATTGTTTACAATATTTTTTGTTTATATTTTTTGTGCTTTGACAGTTGGTGATGGCAAAAATACGATAAAATTTAGAGATTACATTGATTTTTAAGTAATCCACAGGGTAATAGAAATTGGATTACACACAATTTCGGTAATTCGCTCACAAAATTTTGTATGGCGAATGACGTAATTTAGCACATAATTGGGTGTTGAATTGCGAATGAGAGAGCGAATTACGAAAAATTGCTGCCGTGCGAACATGGCATTAGAATGCGCTCCACGTAATTCGCCACTGAGGCCCAATTTTCTCTGCTCGAAGTCATAACACCGACAATGTTAGCGGCCGTGATCATTCCGATTTCCGACGTCAGTACAGAGCGATAGCTCTGCCAGCGTGCACATTCGAAAACCGTGTGCTCTGCATCATCAATAACTTCCCCTTCTTCGTAAAGACAGTGAGGGGAAGCGGTCTTGCCTATCCTGTGCAGATATTTCCTAAAATATCCGTGACCCGATAGCATCTGCGTAACGTAATAGTTTACCTCTCCAAATTTCCGACCAATCCATGGCCTTATGTCCGGGATAAGTCTCGCCGTCCACCTTCCTCTATCTTCATCGTTCCATCGTCATTGCCATCTTGAGACGGTGTTTTCCCTGAAGTGGCCGGTTATATGATCTCCAGCCGATTTCGCTCTATATATCTCCATCCGCTCTGCCGCCAACAGATCCACAGGGATTGTACCTGCTATCACAAGTACGGCTGGGGCGGACACTGTGCGATATGCCGACGTGATACGCAATGCAGCCGTTCTCTGTACCGATACAAGTGAGCTTGCCCGCTTTTTGACATCTAGCGTTTCGGCCCAAATCTCGCTCCCATAGAGCATAATACTGTTTCCGATCTCCATCAGGAGTCTCCTTCTCGTCGGTAGCGGCCCTCCAATATTCGCCATTAATCTGCTGAGCTGTCCAACGATCTTCTGGGCTTTGTTAGCAGAGTACTGAATCTGGTACGAAAATGTCAGCCTGGGATCCAGCCTTATTCCCAGGTATTTTACCGAGCTCTTGGTCCTGATTACCTCGTTTCCAATACTCATGTCCACGTGCAAAGGGATACGATGACCAGTGATCAGTAGTAATTCCGTTTTATGCATGGCCAGGTCTAGGCCGTGGGAATCCAACCACGTTTTTGTTCTTAATATGACACGTCTAAGTTTTCGCTGTGCCTCTTCCGTATTCCTGGCCGTAATAACAGCTGCAATATCATCCGCGTATCCAACCAAAAAAGTTCCCTCAGGCATATCCTCTCTCAGAATTCCATCGTAGTTAACGTTCCATAGGTCGGGGCCTAGGATAGATCCTTGTGCCGCACCTGATGTTATGAGCTTCACCTTTGGTCCCGAGCTTGTGTTATACACCAGCTGTCTGTTACTCAGATAACTACTTATCATGGCCAAGATGTAGTGTGGCACCGAGAATTTGTACTCCAGAGTATTTAATACATCGCTCCATCTAAGACTATTGAACGCGTTTTTAACGTCCAAAGTCGCAAACAGTAGCACAGGCCTCGAAAAGTTATTTCCTCGCTGTGTGACCATGGCCGCTTCAGTCACCTCTCTCAGGGCGCCAATTGTAGACCGACCAGGTCGAAAACCATATTGTCTATCCGACAGTCCGCCACTATTCTCTATAGCAGCTGTAAGCCTTGGCTTCAAAAGCCTCTCGAGCAGCTTCCCTGAAGTATCCAGCATGCACAGTGGCCTGTAGGCGGATGGGTCCTCTGGGTCGCCCTTTCCCTTGCTTATTAAGACTAGTCGTTGTTTCTTCCATATTTCGGGGAAAATACACTCTTTTAGGCATGCGTTGTACATTCCTAGTAGGAGTTCCGGTCTTTGATTGGCAATTTCCCGCATTACCTCAGGCGGGATGCCGTCGGGCCCTGGTGCCTTACCGGGTTTTAGTCCTGCTGCGGCTACTTTTAGCTCCTCTGCGGTGAATGGTAAAAATTCCGTATTGAGCATATTCTGTCGTCCTTCGTTCACTGGTTCATGAGTAGGGAATAGTGTATCCACTATATTTCTCATTATTCGCTCGTCCATAATCTCCATTGGTTTCCTCCTGTTCAGTTTGTCCATTACAATTTTGTATCCAAGTCCGTAAGGGTTTACGTTCACGTCATCTCGTAGTTCTTGGAATGCCTGGTTTTTCTTGAGCGTTATGGCCTTCTTCAGTGACTTTTTTGCCTCTTTGTATGCCCGCATTTCCTCTTCAGCTGGTCCGTCGGGTCTAGTTCTAGTGTACCTCCGCCGTAGTCGTAGGCACTCCCGCCTGAGTGCTGCGATGTTGTCGTCCCACCAATACACTGCCTTCTTCCTGATATTCGGGGGTCTGAATAAGGGCATTGCCTTTTTACATCCGCGTCTTATTACCTCCATGGTTTGTTCTACTCTCGTCCTCGCATCGTCCGAGAATTCAACTCTGCTACACAATCTGTCCACTTCTAAAATTAGCCGATTCGCATTCAATTTCCGTGCGTCCCATCTTCGACTATTCGTGGTGTAATTGTCCTCCTCTACTCTATTCCTTGAAGTAAAGGTGTACGATATGTACTGGTGATCACTGCCCGTATATATTTCCAAGACCTTCCAGTCCCTCACTCTGTGATACATGCTCTCTGAGACCATAGTTATATCAGGGATGGTCCCCTCGCAGCCTGGTCGTCTGAAGGTAGCTATGCTCCCCTCATTCGCGAAGACCAGACCGGTTCGAGCTGCCATATCCACAATTCGCCTGCCTCTTGGGTTGGTATTCTGCATTCCCCACTCTACAGCTCTGGAGTTAAAGTCGCCTGCCACTATGAGGTTGCCGCCGATCCGCGCCACTGCGTCCTCGATTCTGGCCAATTTTTCCTCAAAGGTTCCCACGTCGTCATTGGGAGACAAATAACAACTCATTAGAGTAATCTCATCAAACTGTACCCAGGTGAAACAATCTCCCCTACCAGATCTTCTCGGTCGGGGACCCTGGTTATCCGGTATCCATATGGCTGCTGTGGATGTTTCATCGCCCAGCCAGAATCCGTTATTTTTTGATGCATACTGTTCGCTTATAATGGCTACGTCAACGTCCTGCTCCCTGACTATTTGCGATAGCAAAGAAAAAGCCACCTTCCCTCGGTTCATATTCAGCTGCAAAATCCTCATGCTGCCTTTCGTAAGCTCATCTTACAGCCCCGCGATCCCGGGAGGTGATCCAGACGTTTTCCCGGCTTCTCAGAGCATATGCAACATTTCGGTGCATTTCGGCACTCCTTTCTCTTATGTCCCTTTTCGCCACATTTCATGCACAGGTTTGACCTGTCCGGTCCATCACATTCCCACTGTCTGTGCCCTATTCGAAAGCATCGGTAACAGCGTGTCGGTTCGTCTCTGATAGTTATTCTGCAGCGTGTCCAGCCTATTTTGATCCTCTGTAGTTTCAGAAGCGCATTCGCACAACTTGCAGAGGCTGTCACGAAGGCTCTTTTCTGTTCCCGACTGTTTGCCTCGGTTAGACGAATGGATATATCCGGATTCATTTCGCCCGCTTCTCTTTGTACCGCTGCCAAAACTTCCTCGGTGGTTATGAGGGCATCCAGGTCGCGAATCTCCAAAGTGACCGTAGGTACAAGCTCCTTCACGGTTGCCTCTTGATTTAGGACGCTCTTTAGGTTCTCCCTGAACTCGTCTCTTTTGCCTCCTTTACCCATTTCAATCAGAATGGCCCCTGTTTTTGTCTTCCGGACGGCGCGTATCGCTATCTCCGATTCCTCTGGTTTTATTTTGCTTCGTATGTTCCTCAGAACATCAGCGTAGCTGCGCCCCTCGGTTGGGTGAATGATCACAGCTTCTGGACGTTCTTTCACAGTTTTTCGTCGCTCCTTTTTCTCTTTCCTCGTCGATTTCTTGCTCTTAACTGTTTTCCATTCTTCGTCAGCTAATGTTTCCGACTACAATACTCATTAGAAGGTTGTGTATTTGATTTGCTTGCTGTCTTTTGTCTTTTTCTTTCTTCTCTTTTTTTTTGTAAATGCAACAACAACTAAGGCTGTAAATTTTGATGAGTATTATTCTAAATTTATGAATCTGAATGATTAGGCGTATGAATCAAACATATTGCGAATGTTATCAGTTTGATGTCCACGTTGTACTCATACTCATTGCAACCTGTACTTATAACTCAATGTTGTAGCGAGTACGAATGAATCAGATTAGTTCAATTTCAGTATTGTTGACTCACTCATATTCAAAATTTCATGAGTACTTATACATACATACATAATTGGCCATTATGTACAACCCTTCAGTCGGGATTACGGCCTAGCTCCTCATGAGTACTTATGAGTAGCGATTCATTGCTTATCTCTGATATGCATCCGGCTTTTAAGCATTCCTCGCGTATAAACGCGAATAATTGTACCTCGTGTTTTAAATTTACGTTAAAAAAAATTCCTTTCCGGATTGCTTGAGCCATTGGAAGGCAATATTCACCATTAACACGGCATACAGCAGATTTATAGGAAAAAGTAGTAAAAAAAATTGAGGTAGAGGATGCACTCTGTCCCATCCAGAAAACCATAACCAACTGAGGTAACGAAATCTCAGATAATTGATTTTTGCCAGAAAACCTACAATCCCTCAATGTTCGAATTTCGTAAAGGCTCTTCTTCTACTAATCTGAGCTGGTGCATATCTCGGGCGAGCTAACGATCTGATTCTCTACCCAGTTAATACTACTATAAGACTCCTGACTATGTCTATATACTCTGGTGCGAGTCCATATCCTTCAGCAATGTCTTCGTAGAGATGCCGAAGCGACTCGAGGGCCCAGCAAATTACATGGAGCTGTAGAAGATTATTAAAACCCTCTTTGATCAGCCGGCGTTCCATCGAACATGAAGCTATTGCTGGCAATGAGACAAATGGAATTTTATCAGCTTAAATGACACGCGGCTATTTAATATCAGATGCTGGATTTCGATATAAGAATTCCCTGCACATGGACACTGTGCTGCAAGCGTTTTTGAAAGTGCTTATATCCAGGGAATACTGTATTTACTAACGTTTGTTATACGCTTATTTATAGAAATGTTTAGAAAAATACATATATTTTTTTAAAACACTTAAAACCAAACACTTTAACGGGATTAAACCGTTTAAAAACGTTTAAAAAAAAGATTTCACAATAAAAACCATTTGCCAATTCACATGACTTTGTATAGTGTATGTTGTATTGAATACACTTGGTTGTTTCTGAACGCTCAATGCTATGCTGTATTGTGTATTTCGTATTCCAAATGTCTTATTCTTCTTTATAATTTTTGGCATTCAAACAATTTGATAGCACGAAACCAATATAACTTTTAAAAACATATTGGGCAATTCACACAACTTTGTATCGTGTATGTTGTATTGCATACATTTCGTGGCATTCAAACAATTTGATAGCCCGAAACCAACACAACCTATTAAAAACATAAAATTTTTTTCATTCACAAAATTTGATAGCACAAAATCAATACAACTTTTAGAAACATATGAACAAATGTGTATGTATAAGTGTATCGGATTTTTATATGAATATTGTCAACAACAATCATACACTGTTGTACGTTCTTCCAATAATACAATGAATACAACGATACAACGGCTTGTGTGAATAGACCAATGAAAAAAATGTGTATAAGTGTATCGGATTTTTATATGAAAATTATCAACAACAAGCAGACACTGTTGTATGTTCGTCCAACAATACAACGATACAACGTGTTGTGTGAATTGTCCACATGTTACGCGTCATAATTTACACTTTGTTGTGTCGATTTGTATGTCTACATCAATATTTTAACGTAACCTAATTGCATTCTTGGTATTAAACCGCATAAATGTCTTTTTGTCAATCTAATTATAGGCTTTTAATAAATTACGCCTGACGTTAATTAAGTGTTTCGCAAAAGAACACTTACTTCCACCTTTTAATCTCATGATACAATGTATGTTTACAAAACCGGTTTATATCCATAGCACAGAGAGAGAAGTCGTATTCCACATTTCAGCATACATGCTCTCCTTACTTTGATAACAATTGAGTATAAATACTTTCCCTCTCTATTACATACATACATAATTGGCCATTACAACCCTTCAGTCAGGATTACGGCCTAGCTTCTCAACACCACTCATGTTGTGTGCGTTAATTTTATACATGAGTGGCGGGACCTACAGTTTAAAGTCGACTCCGAACGACAGATTTTTTGAGAAGCTTTTCATGGCAATTTTTACTCTCAGAGTTTTTGTCAGAAATCTGCTGAGAGGAAGTCGCCGAAGAAATACTTTTTGTATTTTGTTTTTGATGTCTGACCTGGGATTCCCTCTCTATTATAATTACTTATTATGTATGGCAACAATAATTACTTGTGTTTTTCACACACACACACAATGCTTGCATTCTTTTGTTTTTCTCTATTTAATTACAGGCTTTTAATAAATTACGCCTGACGTTAAGTATGTGTTGAGAAAAGAACAACAACACCCACCTCCTAAACTAACGACATTGTTGCAAAACTTGTTTATAACCACAGAGAGGTCAACATACAACAGACGATTGCCTACATGTTCTCTTTTCTTAAGCTACAATTGAGTACAAATACTTACATATGCCTGCTCTCTTTTATAAATACTTATTAAAATGCATGTGTTTTGCATATGACAAAAACAACTGCTTATGGTTTTCGTTATTGTTTTTATTTCATTATTGTTGTTGTTGAGGTCTCTTTGTAAAATTGGCAAACAATGTTGATTTTTCTTCCATGCATACACGACACACACTTGTTTAACAATTGTATACACACTTACATTAATACTGGTGCGTATACATAATGGCATTGTATCAAACAGTTTCTAACTTAATACTCGTGAGCACATATTTCAAACACACACGCACACACTATTATCATAGCTTTTCTTATAGGAAAATGTAAATTAAAAGAATACGTATAAGGCACCTCAAACAAAAACAATTTTTTTGCTAAACCCTGTATAATTGTTGCTGCTGGTATTTTTTTATTGTGTTCAAAAATATAACGGACACCTTATACACATTGGATGGTATGTAATAGACCTCATTGTGTTGTTTTTTTTTTTTTTAATAAATTTCCAGTTGGAATTTATAAGTGCTCTGAGTAATATTGAAAGAATTGTAAGAAAAGTGTTAATGTGGCAGGACTTTCATTCAAGATGGTGTAAAAAAAATTAAGAAAAAACACAGAAATTCACGCAATTTTTAAGAAATTATTAATGAATGGTAATAAATCTATGAAATAATTGTAAACAGATTAATTTTTAAGTGTTTTTGATAAAAAAAAAATATCTTTTATACAAAGAAAATGATAGCCGGTTAGGCAAATCTATTAGTTCAGAGGGAATTTTACACCGAAAAAAATTTTGTGGTAAAATAAAAAAATATAATTCGTTTGTGTTGTGTTTGTGCTGAGAAGCTAGGCCGTAATCCTGACGAAGGGTTGTAATGGCCAATTATGTATGTTGTGTTGTCTCTAAGAAGTGAAAAATATGAATTTTTTCATTTAATTGTCTATTGTAAGGGCAATAATCAAATTGAATGAACAAGCATACAAAAGTCATAATATTTGATGGCAAATTAAAGGAAATTTGTATAAGGTATAGTAATTAGAAATACATGAAATTGAAAACTTTATTTAAAATAAACGTCAGACATCTCCGATAAAACGAAATATGAAAAAATATTTCTGCAAGGACTTTCTCTCAGCATATTTGTCATGGAAAAGTTTCTCAAAATTCGATCGTTCGAATTCGACTTTAAACTGTAGGTCCCACTTCCAATATATAAAATTAATACATGCACCGTAAGTGGTGTGAGAAACTAGGTCTTAATCCTGGGTAAAGTATTGTAATGGCCAATTATATATGTACATATGTATGTATGTAAATAGAAATATATGAAATTGAAATCTTTATTTAAAACTAGAAATTTTAAAATAAAGAGTAGCCTATAGTTCTTTCTAGACATACAGGAAGGCACTGTTAAAATTTCAAGAAGATCGGTACAGCCGTTTAGCCGTCTATAGACTTCAAACAAACAAACCCACAAACAAATAAACACACATTCATTTGTATATATAGACAAATCGCGGTAGTCTAGGTTCAAAGCAAAGCTTTTCTGTCATTCGTCATTCAAACTCATTGATTATATTTACACACACAACATGAACGGGTGTGGAAGCTTGATCAACACAGTGGGGAAATAAATCGGTAGTCTAACTTGATAGGTTGGGTTTAATTGAACAGGCAGCCAAAACAAAACTTACTTGGGATACTATCCCATTGTAATATCGATAGTACCTATTCTGCAATACGATTGTCACATATGTTTTCTGAAGATGTGAATCTTAACCAAACACCTTTTGCTCTGGGTGCTTAAGAATTGTTCAACTGAGGTTCTTCTGCCGTAAACAATGGATAAGATATTCTGTGGTCTCTTCTTCATAGCCTTTATAACTTTGCAGAAGTCGTTGTAGGGTATTCTCTCACTCAGAGTCCAAAAACTTGGTAGCCAGTACCCCATTATAACTGCCATGAGATCCTTAAGATGAATTTCGCTTTGGTTTAATGGACATTTTACAAATTTTTTCTATTATCCCATATACAGATTAGCGTAGTTTGTGTGAAGGATAATTTAGTTGCCCGCGTTTGTAGAGGAATGTCAATCATATGAATTCAATTGAATTTTCCAGTGCATTACGGCCACTAAGCTCATCGGCTTTGATGTTACCTTCAATATTCACTTGTCCGGGAACCCATATGAGGCTAACACCCCCAGTATCTAGCTACCTCCTCTAGAGATAACCGGCATGCTTGAACAATCTTAGTTGTGATGTGTACACTTTCTGTGGGTTTAATGGATGGATGGATCCAAATGTCGTTATTCGTTTTCGCACAACGCCAGTTTGTATAGCCATTATTTTACGCTGAATACTATTACAATAATCGAGTAGTGCGAGCTATAATCCCAGATTCAAATTTCAGAAAATATTCCACTTCCGCCTATGTCACGAGAGCTGGATCCATCCATCCATCTATCCAGTAAATACATGGGTGAAGTTCTCAGAGAGAAATTTCTTCTGGCTCGAGTCGTTTTGATTACCTTATGTACCTGGTAACGTCCTGCAATTCCATTTCAAGAATGATTTTCCAATTTTCTCACATCAATTAATACGACTCATTTAATAATTAGTCTAGTCGGATCCGGTGCAAAGTCTTTGGCACACTTCTTTTATTTGTTTTTATTTTATAAAAATCATTGTTTATATTTTTTAAAAAAAATTTTGTTTACTTTGCTGACGTCAATAGACGACTAAAGCGATAAAAACGTAATGAACTCAAAATGTTAAAAAAAAAATGAGAAGCGTTTGCAAAAAAAATCTTATACCTTCATATGTACCTATTCTTATAAGAATAGACTTTGTATTTAAAAAAAAAAACAAAATCAAAAAATGATAACATTTTTGTCTTACAAATCTAATGAAACACTTGATTTGATTGTCTTGTTTCTCTTTTTTTTACAGTGTAGCGCGAGAAGGCAAATGCAAATTAAGATGCAAGAAGACAGAGATGCTCTCTTTAGCACTTATTAACGAATAGCAAAGCAAAAAAACGTAAACAAAACACATGCCATTGGCGAATACAACGGAAGATAACACATATTTGTTGTTTTTTTATAATGTGCAGTAAGTGAGAAACAATTTGTAAACATTACCGTTTTATATGTGTCTAGCTTGACCAAATAAACAACAACAACAACAAAATTATTTAAAAACAATTAAATTTGTGGGTCCAATTACAAATTAGCAAATAAAAACAACAAAAGTGCATAAATACCGTTGTACACCAGTCAGTAGGAGATTCCAAAAAACAAAAATAAAATCAAAACAGAGAGAAAGATAGACAAAAACCAGAATTTGCAAATACAATATCAAACATCCAGTCGTAATCAAACGAAAAAAACTAATTTTATTAACGCACGCAGCTTTAAGTGTCCAACGTAAACAAAAACCACGAGCGCCACCATACAAAATATCAATAACAAAACCACAAATTAACAAAATCAAAAACAATAACAAAAGACACAGACTTTCGCAACGAAAACATTTCATACTCATACAGCTTTAAGTGTGACAAACGTAAACAAAACCCCCACGAGTGAAAAAAAACACAAGGAAAGTAAACAAACCGTATGCACCATACACTGGCTTCCATAGCCAACCAAAAACATTCGCTACTCTCTCACAGGCAAAAACAACATCGAACACTTACAAATGTTCGTTTCGAACTTAAGCAAAACCACACAAGAAAAGCAAATTTAAATTCCAAAAACAATTTCTAATACATTGGGTGCATCATCATACACTGTTATTTGTAACCGTGTATGAAAAACAAAAACAATCTTTAAGCAGCACAGCCACGGTCAAACTAGATTGATCAATCTGCCATTTTTGTGATTGTATTGGTAAAACTGTACTCACACGTACAGAAAACTGTCCTCACACGTACAGGCTGAGAAGAGATTGAAGAATATCAAAATACTTTTGATTTTCGCTACCTGCTCCGCAGAAATTGGAAGCAAATTTGATGTGTGTGCGGGCAATTACTTCAAATTTCATTTTTCTGCAGATTTCGTAGGAGAAACATCATTCTTTGGTTAGCGGGTGTTTCGAATGTGTTTAGAAAAAAGATGATAATAAAAATAAAAAAGTAGATGTTTTGTAATTTTTTATGTAGTTCTGTATTTATTCATGAATTTTATGATATTGTTCCTTTATTTTTGTGAACTTTGTTTCGTTTAATAAAAATTATTTTAATTATAAGCCGAAAAAATTAAGTCCATTAATAATATGTTTTAATTGCTTTTATATAATATTTTAAAATCTTGTTTATTTTTCCTTCTTCATGTCTTCATCCATCCTTAAAAAGTTTCGAAAATCATTTGGAGAACTCAGCTTAAATTCGTTGAGAAGATTTTCGTGCGTAAATTCATCCCTTTTCTTTAACCATTCTTTCATCCAAAGACGTTTTCCAGTTTCCTTCTTTTGTTTTTTTTTTTTAATTGCCTGCGCCAGGGCAATAGCTATGAAACAATCATCATTGTCATATTTATAAGCAAAACTCGACACTAATAACCAAAACAAGAATATTTTCCGATGAAAAACAATTATATTGTTTTATTCTTTACGACACTTTTCGGCAATAAAAAACAAAAACAAAGCAATCTGCCAATAAAACACCATATGTTCTTTCAGAAAAATTAAAAGAGAAATATTTAAAAAAAAAAAAAAAAAAAAAAACAAGAATTTTTTCCGCTGAAGACCGTATGTTGTTTCCTTCTTCACGATTCTTTAGAAATGAAATTTGAAGGCTGAAATTTGATGTGTTGCTGTGCTGAGTCAAACAAATATTACCAACACATATGCAAAATTTGAACACCAGAATTTGAACGTGGCCGAGGCACTTTACTCTCTGTCTTTCAAACAAAAAATAAAAACAATGTAAACAAAAACACAGTGAGAAAAAACACAGTTTGAGAAACAAAAACAAATTTAAATCGCAAAGCCTATGGTACATATATCAAACACCACAGTGTGCAGCATCATACACTGGCATTCTTTATTCTCTGCCTTTGAAATAAAAACAATGTAAAGAAAAACACAGTTTGAAAAACAAAAACAATTTCAAATCGCAAAGCCTATGGTATATCAAACACCACAGTGTGCACCATCATACGCTGGCTTTCGGGGCTAACGAAAATAAACGCGATCAAAAAAAAAAAAAAAAAAACAATGTGATTGAGAGAGTAATTAATGATTAAACAGTGAGTAGATGCAAGTGACTTGTGTGTCTGCCTGCCTGCCACAATAATTTTTGTTGTATTTTTTCCTTATCTTTAACGTTTAGTAGGTATGTACGTACGTATGCCTATGTACATGTACATGTAATTGTTAATGTTTTTAAACAAGCTTAACGCCATCGTTTTTAAACAACCATAGACCTATAAAATTATTTGCACATTTAGTCTTGTCTAGACTGTTGAAAGCTTCGGCAGCGTTAAACTGTTCGGTTAAATATATGTACATACTCGTATAAAAAAGAAAATTTAAAAAATAATTCTTATTAAATAAAAATAAAACGCGAAGAATTTTTTCTTTTTTTCAAACTAAAAATAAATTTCTTAGAAGAAAACTATATATTTTTTTGTTGTTGTTGTTGTTATTGTTATTGTTTTTAATAAAACATGATGCGTTCTACAACCGCACGTTTGGCCTCAAACTTGTTGCGTTCGCAAAGGGGCATCATTGCAAATGGTCGCCAACGTCATACAGCAGCAACGGTGGAGAGTAATTTAAATAATCAAAACGATAAATATTTGCATTATACGCCTGAAGAGGGTTACATTAAGACATCGCCCTTTGAGAACACTTTGATACCCAATGTAACACTGGATAAATATGTTTGGCGTGATTTTAAATTATGGGAAAATAATGTAGCAACTGTAAGTAAAAAAAAATGTTCTTTAATAATTTTTAGAAATAATTAAAAAAAAAAATTTTTTTTGAAAATTTTTTTCTTTGAAGGAATTTTAAATTTTTATTTTTAATTTTTTTTTTTTCTTAAATAATTAAAAAAAAATCTTTTGATATTTATTAACTTTGTCCACATTAAAAAGTAAAACGAAATATTTTCATTTTAATTAAACATAAAAAAGTACGTGGGAACATAAAATAACGGTTTGTTTCTCAAAAGCAACATGGTTTTCTATTACTCTCTAACCCTCTCCCAAAAACGTTGTTGTAGTATTCGTGTCCTTGTAAATACTAAATTCCAAGATTTATAACAGTTTTTATAACAACTTTCTCTTTCAATTATTTACTCCCTCTCTCTCATGCCTACACAATGTCTGTTGTGTTTACACAGGATCTTTTCCTTAATATTTTATTTACGAATTGTGTAACGTTAAATTACAGTTTAATGCTATAAACACATACAATGCGTCATTTGCCGCGCAGCAACTTAAAAGTAGAATATATGAGTGAATTTGGAAATGATTATTTTTAAGGTAGCGTCTGCTGTATAATTAGGCTAAATTCTACTTCTGTACAAGCGGCAATAAGAGGATTAGTGCTGTTAATATAATACAAAGCATGAAATAGCGGTTTTTCAAAACAATAAGAACCATGCATGCAATATAACCTTTAAAAACGCGATGAAAATATTTTAGTGGCACTATTGATGAAGAAGTAATCAACTGTTCAATTTTGATTAAAATTGCTGTGCAGCAATTGACTCATCGAATGTGTTTACAGCATAATGACAAAGTGTTTAAAGAATCTCTTCTTTTGCTTTATTTTCTGAGGGCATTACACAAATGTTTGTTAATTCTATTTAAAAATTTACTCGTTTAATGGGTCATTACAACCCTTTAGTAAGGATTGCAAACTAGTTTCTCGCAGCAGCCATGTGGTGTGTGTTCATTTTATTCACGAGTGGTGTGACTGCTCATTTTATTCAGGTGTTCTGAGCCAGGCCAGCCGGCTCGCGTCTAATAAGCCAACACGCTACCTACTAAACTGCATCGAATTAAAAAACAAAGACTTTAATCTCTCAGCAAATATAGTTTTAATCCTAAAGAGTTTGTTTGTACGGCCTTTAGAGGCTTTAGAGTTTTGTAATAGTTTAATCTTAAATCTCTTAAATATTTATGAACGCGCTTTACGTCTTAATGTCAGAAATGCTATCCTATAGACCAAAACAATAGGGGCTTAAACCGCGTTTAGTCTTCGCTTCTGCGCACCAGGTATGTGACGCTTCTGTTGGTTCTTGCCCTCAATGCTGGCGCTAAAAACCCTAATCAGTATCCCAATAGAATTCCTATATCAGATTCAGTGTCTATTCTGTTATAGAATAGAAAAGTCTGGACCATAATAATAAGAAATTCTGGAGATTCTTCAATATCCCTGATACTGCCATTATCTTCCTGCACGTAACCATGTCATTCGCTATCAT
Organism: Sarcophaga rosellei; assembly: GCA_930367235.1. Classification (NCBI taxonomy): domain Eukaryota; kingdom Metazoa; phylum Arthropoda; class Insecta; order Diptera; family Sarcophagidae; genus Sarcophaga; species Sarcophaga rosellei. Next base: position 6,272,050 of record OV884018.1, on the reverse strand, counting down.
GCCAGTCACTTTATCCTACCTAAGCAATTTTTCTTCCAGGACAGTTTCTCTGGCCTTCAGAAAGGCACTCAGATGCCTGCCTCAACTTCGTTTGCAAACAATACAAATTTCTCCAATTTATACATCCGAGAGAAAAGAACCTGAAAATTAATAATTTTCACTATCTTAATACTTTTTCAAAAGGTAGTAAAAATACTACCTTTTTCGTAACCCAGAAAAAGTCATTTTTTTAACTATTTTTTAATTAAAGTCTCATGATATTAGCTTAATAATATATTTTGGTACTTTTTAGAAATAGTACTAAAAACTACTACTTTTTTAAATTTCAATTAAAATCAATATAAATGCTAGTATTTATTTAAATATTATTAAGAGATTAAAGAAATACTAAGTTTTCTTTATTGTACTCCTCTAAAAAAAAGATACTAAATCTACTACTATTTTTAAAATGAAAATTTTTAATAATATTTTCGTATATTTCGTAGATTGCCACACTTGTAGTGATTATTATCATGTTTATGGTCGTGATAAGCCAGCCTTCTTTCCTTATATCTTATCTTCCCGTAGCTAAATAATGTTTTTAATTACCACAAGGTTTTATTATCATATTACTACAGATTATCTTGGAAATTAATTTCTGGTTGAACAGCCTTCTACTTAAAATTTGTTTTCCTTGCCTCAATCATTTTAATCTTATTGTACTCATGTCGCGTTTTTTTTATTATATTTTGATCACCAAGATCATCTTGAGTAAATTAAAAAGTATTTTCAGATTTTTGTTTGTTTTTTTCTTATTGTCATACAAAGTTAAATGAAAAGAATGCCAAGCAATTGCATTAAACAAAAATATGGTATTTCTACCACACGAAACAACAATACAATGCAATCAAAAGTTAGTGAAGCCTTTAATAAAACGCAGTATTTGTTTGCAAACAAATATCGTAGATGACAGACACACGTCATGCATTCTATTTGTAATATTTCTTGGAAGTTAAGAAGAGAAAAAAAATTGAAAATAAATAACAAAGAAATTGTAAATAATGTTACACATGCATGTTATCTATACTAGATTCATTAAAAATTCTAAGAATATCAGCACATTTTAAGAAAATTTCTTAAAATTTTCATAATTTTTTATTCAAATATACCAGCGATTTATATAAAATTTTTAGATTTAAGCAATTCTGCAATTTTTTTCACTTTTTAAAAAAAGTAGTATTTTTGGTACCTTTTTAAAGTTGCAGTATTTCTAAAATTGTTAAGATTTTCTTTCCGTATATGCTATAAATTTATGTAAATTTTGTATATTTACTCAATTCTGCAATTATTTTCACTCTTTAAAAAAAAGTTGTATTTTTGTTACCTTTTTAAAATTGTAGTATTTTTAAAATTGTTAAGATTTTTATTACATATATACTATAAATTTAAATAAATTTTGTATACTTACTCACTTACTCATTACATTTTTTTAAATGTAGTATTTTTGGTACTTTTTGAAAAGGTAGTATTTTCCAACAAAAAAAAATATATAGAAATTGAATATTGAAATTTATTTAAAAATCGCTTTAGATTTCTGTCCATACGCACCAAAATTCTTTTGTAAAAAGTAGTATTTTTTTGGTACTTTTTGGGAAGAAGTGATATTTTAAATTTTTTACCAGCGATTTACAATACAAAATTTTTAGATTTAAACAATTCTGCAATTTTTTTACTCTTTAAAAAAGTAGTATTTTTGGTACCTTTTTAAAATTGTAGTACATATTTTTAAAATTGTTTAGATTTTCTTTCCGCATATACTATAAATTTATTTAAATTTTGTATATTTACTCAATTCTGTAAATATTGGTACTTTTTTAAAAAATGTAGTAATATTGGTCCTTTTTAAAAAAATAGTATTTTACAAAAAAAAGACAATATAGAAGATTGAAATTTATTTAAAACCTACTTTAGTTTTCTGTTCGTACGCACCAAAATTCTTTTGTAAAAAGTAGTATTTCTTTGGTACTTTTTGGGAAGAAGCGATACTTTAAACTTTTTTTACCAGCAATTTATATAAAATTTTTAGATTTAAGTAATTCTGCAATTTTTTTACTCTTTAAAAAAGTAGTATTTTTGGAACCTTTTTAAAATTGTAGTATTTTTAAAATTGTTTAGATTTTCTTTCCGTATATACTATAAATTTATGTAAATTTTGTATATTTACTCAATTCTTTACATTTTGGCCCTATTTTTGAAAATGTAGTATTTTTGGTACTTTTTGAAAAAGTTGTATTTTTGGTACGTTTTTAAAATTGTAGTAAATTTTGTATATTTACTCAATTCTATAAATTCTGGCCCTATTTTTGAAAATGTAGTATTTTTGGTACTTTTTAAAAAAAGTAGTATTTTACAAAAAAAAAAAATATTTTAAAGCTATTTTAGTTTTCTGTCCGTACGCACCAAAATTATTTTATTATTAAAAATTCCTTTAAAAAGTAGTATTTTTTGCTACTTTTTTTTAAATTTTATATTTGTAAAATTTTTTTTAATTGTCCATGCTTGTGCACCAGAAAAAAAGCTCAGGTTGGAATGAGCGACTTGTGGTGTATTTGCGAGAGTGGTTCCTGCTACTCAGTTGCCTATTGAGACCATAGTAGCACATGTGCCCCTACGCTTGATCTCCGAACTGACATTATTTTTCCTGGTAACGGTGAAGCCAAGATAAACAAATTCACTGACAACATAGAAAGCATAGTTATCGTTAAGAATCTAGGTATCCGATACAGCTCATGTTCCTACTTTCACAAACCCATTTTTATTACACGTAAATTTTTTTTTATTATTTAAACTGTAAACTGTAATATTCTATTGCAAGCAGTATTGTTTTTTTTTTTTTGATTAGTTTATTAAATACGTTTCATTATCAGCTCTTTGTGGAATTTAACCTTAAACTTTTAATATGTAGTTTAATCATGTAAATTTCCGATTTTCAAGCCTCTTTATTTGTTACATCATCATCATCATTATCACTAAACAAGCATTGCCTGTGCATGCCAATAAACACCCTCTTTTTCTTCCCTCCTGCTCTTAATAATCACCATTCCACACATTCTCCCTTTTAGTGCTTACTTATCTGTGTGGTTCATAAATTGTATTGTAAGTACACAGAGAGTTTTTTCCTTCTTCTTCTTCTTTTTGTAATATCACTACTTAGCTACTCTATAACTCTACCTTTCGGTCTCTCTCTCTCTTTCTCCCTCCCTTTATTTACACAACCTTAAGTGACTTTGTTTACTTTTGGTACCTTTTTATGCAATTACTTCCCTTTAAAATCTGTATTATTACCGTTATTTGTTAATTTAATTAAATTTTGACATGCTATGATAATTTTTATTTATCTTTTTTTTGTTTAAATTTTGTTTTATTATTTTAAATTAATATTTTTCTATATTTAAATGTTTGTTTATTTTGTTTAAAAATATACGAGAGTTTATTAATATGTACTCTCTTGCTTCCTCTTTACTGTCATGGATATACCGGTAAACAAAACAACTACCCAATAACAACAAAGATCAAGTAATTGTCTTTAAAAATTGGGTTACAAAGTTGTGAGAGATTATTTTTTTTTTTTATACACAAGAGTATAAGTATAAACAGTCGCTGAAAAAAGTTTTCATACACCATTGTATGTAGACTTTTTTCGTGATTATTATTTTTTTTTTTGTATTTTTCTATTAATTTCTAGGTTATATTTTTATATATATTTTTTAATTGTAATTTTTTTTTAATTTAATAAACATCACCCTGAAAAAAGCGTGTATGTAGACTTTTATCTTTGACTGTATATTTAATGTTGACGTCACATTAACCACTTAAAACAAACAAGAGATTTAATGTACCCCTACATTCCCTAAGTAATCGAAACTGTTATAAAATCACAAAACAAAAAACCGGTAAATTATTATTATTAATAACACCACAACAAACATACACATCCAAACAAATGCTTAAACAAGGATAGAGAGTGTTGGAGAGAGACAGTAACAAACAGAGAGTACGAGTATATCTTGAATCAAAAGTGGGCAAAGAGAGGTGTGTGTGCAGTATTTCTGTAGGCATACATTGGTGTATGCATGCCTGAACATTATAATAAAATTACAAAAACAATAACAATAACATAAAAACAACACAAAAAACGTTGAGAGATAATGATCATCTAAATAATTTGGCGTAGACTTTGATCACGGATACTTTGGACTTTGCACTGGCATTTATCAAACAACAAAAAAAAAGAATAAAAATTATAACAAAATAAAAGACAAGACAAGACAAGACAATTATTTTAAATCCAAATATTTACAAATTATAAAAAAAAGAAAAAAAGTAAACCATAAATTATGAAAATAAACAACTAAATAAATAATAACAGTGAAATGATAATAATGATGATGATGCTAATTAAGTGCAGATAAATAAATATTTATTTCTCTCATCTTTGTATAACAGTTTGTTGTTTTGATTTGTTTGTTTACATTTTATAGGAGGGCAAAAAAAAGCTAATTACCGTTAATTTTATGTCGTATACATATGAACACTGAAAGAATTTATTGTGTTTAATGTCTATTAAATTGAATTTAATTGCTTGCAAGGTTATGAAAAGGAAAATCTTTTTGGAAAATTATTAACGAAAGTAAGGAAATGAAAAGAAAAGAATAAATATTTGTAGGTAATATGATTGGAAAGGAAGAGAAAAATATTAAAAAAAATAAAGAAAATGAAATAAATACATAAAATATAAAATATATAATTTAAACACGATAAAGGAAATAATGCAAAATTAAATAAGAAAAATATAAAATTGAAAATAATAATAAATAAATAAATAATAAAATATGAACTTAATAAGAAAATAAAACAAAACAAAAATAGGAAATTAAAATTTTTTTTTAATATTTTGTGAATTTATAAAAATTTTTAAATTTGTTTGTTTTTTTTTAATTTTTTTTGTTGTATTTTTCCATATTTTTATAATTTTTTATAATTTTTCTAATTGGCTTTGTGAGCTTTAAAAAATAAAATTTTTATAAATTAAAAATAAAATGTAATAAAAAAATATGAGTATAAAAATATAAGAAAATAAAGAAGAAACAATGAAAATAATTAAATTAAAAGAAATTAAAATAAATACATAAAGAAAAATAATTGTTGGTTATTTTTAATTATTTTTTATTTTTCTATTCTTTTATAATTTTTTCTGATTTTTATACTTTTCTTTCTTCGTTTAAAAACTAAAATTTTTATAAATAAAAAAGTGTTAGAAAACTATAAATATAAAAATAATATAAAAAAAAATAAAGAAGAAACAATAAAAATAATTTAATTAAAAAAAATTCAATAAAAATGTAAAAAAAAATATTAAGGAAAAACTTAAATAAATGAAAAAATAAAAAAGTATAACAAATTTATGAATAAATTAAATTAAATATAAAAAGATAATAAAATAAAAATACAATAATTAAAAATTCAAAATAAAAGAAACACTTTATAAATGAATAAACAAAAAAAAATTTAAACTTAAAACTTAAAATTTAACTTATAATATACATATATAAATTTCGAACTTATAAAATGTTTAAAACATGGGCTCATTTTTATTTTATTTTTTTTTTTTATTTTTAATTTTTAAATAGCTTTTTATTTTTTTACATTTTTTTCTGACTTTCATAATTTTTTTGTCTGTTTTAAATTTATTAAAATTTTTAAAAATTAAAAAAGTAAATTATAAAAAAAAAATAGAAACATCAAATGAGTTGAAAAAAATAAAGAAAAAAATAACAAAAAACATTTATGTAATTAAAACTAAATAAAAATAAATGCTTACGTAAATAAAAAGAAATTTATCAAAAATTAAAAAACTTAAATAAATGGAAAAATAAAAAAAAACTATAAAAAATTAATATTAAAAAATTAAAACAAATTTAAATGATAATAATAACGAAAATTATTTAATTAAAAGAAATAAATTAAAATAAATACATAAAAATATGAATTTATTGCAAACGTGAGAAAAAAATTGGAAGAAAAACTTAAATAAATAAAAAGATAAACATAAAAATAATATGAAAATATTATTTACCAATAAATTAAAAAAAAAAATAATTAAAAATTCAGTCGGGCCTCGATTATCCGTGATCCGATTAACCGGTAACCCTGATTAACCGTGATGGCCAAAGATCAGTCTATTGTTTTTTGTATGCAATTTTTTCAAATTGTTTGCTTCGATTAACCGTGATGGCAGAATTTTTTTATGAACTTCAAATTCATACATATAATATAATAAACATGAAAACGGGGAATTCCCTTGTTTGCATACGATGAGTCAGGAACATTTACATGTGATTAGTTTAATTTTAAACCCTAAACCCATCACAATTGTTAAAACCGTTAATATCGGTCTTCTTAGCAGAATTCCTACATAACGCAAACCCGGCATTACAGTATGTCATCGTTACCGATGGTAAAAGGACTGAACTGTATAATCAAAATTGTTATTCGATTAACCATCGATAAATCGATTATCCGTAAGCCTCTGGTCCCGCCCATCATGGATAATCGAGACACGACTATATAAAAAATTTATAATTAAAACTCATAAAAAAATTAAAATAATAATTAAAAATAAAATAATAAAAAATAATAATAAAATAAAAATAAAATAATACACCAATACCCCGGTTTGCGTCGCTAATTGGGACTGAAAAAATGAGACGCAAACCGAAACGACGCAAACTGAAGCAGAATTTTCAATTTCAACCTTCAGACTGAACTTCACTCCACGACATATAATTCGAAACTAATAACTACGCTTAACATGTAAAACAACGCACACCTGCAAATTTTCTTTCTACTAAACGGGAAATTCCCTTTTTCTGCTTTAGCTTTGTAAAAACATTTTCCTATCAACGATGCAAATCGAAGCATTTACGACGCAACTTCGAAGCCATGCGACGCAAACTGAAACAAAAACGACGCAACATTGAAATTCCAGAAACTTAAAAAAAGACGCAACTTCGGAGCGACGCAAACTGAAGCGACGCAAATCGGGGTATTGGTGTAATTAAAACCCATTGAAAACTAAATTAAACAATTAATAATATTAAACAAAAAACAAACAAAAAAAGTTAATTAAGGCAAAGAAGAAATTTATAAATTAAAAAAATAACAATTTTAAAATTTAATAATTAAAAAAAACAAAAAAAATATGATTAAAAAAAAAACAAAAAAAATATTTGAAATGAATTAAAAAGAAATTTAAATGAAAACCTAAACAAAAATTAAACAGAGAAAAATAATTTAAAAAAAAAGATAGAAAGCAAAAATTACAATTTTTTATAACGTTCTTTACTTCTGTTTAGTTTTTTAAAATTATTAAAAATAAAACCTGAAATGAAAAAAAATATTCTCATTTGTTTTTAATAACTTTAATCTACTTTTTTTTTAATTCCAGGTGGATGTAGTTACCGACCGCCAGTATACCTTTGCCGAACTGCGTGATTCTAGTGCTTCTTTAGCTGTACGTTTACAAACCAAATTTAAATTGGGTAAAGGCGACGTTTTGGCCGTATGTCTGCCAAATTTACCAGAATATCCTGGTGCTGTACTGGGTGCCATTGAGGCTGGCCTTACAGTGACCACTGTCAATCCCATATACACAGCAGGTAAGCGGAGTTATTTTATCTTAAAAAAAACATCTTAACAAAGGCGTGCGACAAACAAAATTAGGTCATATACAAAAACACCTTTGCCTAGATCCAATTGAAAAAGTTGTATTAAATCTTATCAACTTTTCTTGTTTTAATAGTAATAATAATGCTATACGAGTATTTTGCAGACAAATTTTTTTGTTTGTCTACTCATATAGTCCACATACTATGCTATAAAATATTTGATAAGATTATTTTAGATTTTTATTTAAAAGAGGTACTACGTTCAATTCAAATTAATCCCCCCTGCGTGAAATTTGGCATACGGCCAAAGAAATATGCGCAGACAACAAATAATTTTTTTTAATAAATTTATAAAAAATTTTATCGTGCAAATCAAGTTTAATTAGCATGAACATAGCACATTTTATAATAGAGTTCAAGGTCCTCTGAACAATAATACATAATTCTAGGGAAATAGAATTTGTTTTAAAAGAAATATTAAATAAGGGGTACCTTCCCTTTTTCAGAACAAAGTGTGTAGTCCTCAACTTTATAAAACTATTGATTTATTAGACTTAGAAAGATACCAACGTGGAGTTATAACGCCTTAAATATTGAGTGATTGGGTGCTAGTGCAACAGGATTAAAATGCTGATTTTTCAAATAAATTTTACTTCAGCGATGTGCTACCATTTCTCACTCGATAGTTGCATCAGAAAGTAATACGGAGAATCTTTAAATAATTGTCACCAAATCATGCAATATGCTGCGCATTATGAAGCCATATTTTGAGCCGTATTCTTTCCGAAAATGCTCTCCGAAAAATCGTTATGGTTTATTTAGAGTGCTATTACTTCCTTACTTACTTAATTGGCCATAACAACCCGATTAACGGATTTCGACCAGCCGCAATACATGCTTTCAGGCGCCTCTGCTTGTTGCGCGCCTACGCCAGTTGGTCACACCAATCGATGACAGGGCTTCCTCGATTTGGTCCTTCCAAAACGGATACAAGGTCGCCCTCTTCGCTGACTTCCGCAGATCCCCGCATCAAATAATCGTCTCGCCGGAGCATTCTCCTCATGGCCGAGCCAGCGCAACCGCTGCATATTAATACGCTGCACAACGTCTACGTCGTTGAGGAGCTCATACAGCTCACTGTTGGATTAGATACGGAAATCATCGCCAACTCTTACTAGACCGAAGATCTTACTTTTCTCTCGAATACTCTCAAGACTGCTGCCTGCATCAGTGCTTAATAGGGTCCATGCCACTGCGTCATAAAGAAGCACGGAGAGGATAAGCGTCTTGTAGAGTATAAGTTTTGTCGTACGAGAGAGGTCTCTGGTACTCAATCGGCCATTGAGACCATAGTAGCACCTGATGGCAAGAGGGCTATTGCCCGTAGCATAAGCGAACTGTTTTTGGATACGCGTGGATAATCCACTAGCATAGAAGCCTGAAAAGTCCAACCTTCTTCAAGTTAACGTAGGAATAAATCCAAAATGTGTGAAAAAGCAGTCGAAATTTTTCTCAAAAAGATTGAACGATTACTTCAATCAATCCAGAGGCGGTCAATTAAATTACATTTCCTAGATAATGACCAAAGCAAGGTTCAAGCACTGTGATAATAAAAAAAGTTTAATCGGTAGCATAGGTTTGAGTGTATTTTATATAGCTTTACCGTTGAAACCAATAAATGGAGTACATAATATACTACAGAGTACATAATATACTACAGAGTACATAATATACTACAGAGTACATAATATACTACATACAGTTATTTTTTCTTCCCACTGAGTATGTATCCTATTCGTGCTGATCACTGCTTTAGGGTCTCTACTATTAAACAGCGCCTAGGCAAGAGTATAAATAATACCGCAGACTCCTTTATTTTAGTCTTAGAAAAGACATGAAGACAACCTCTAAATTACTGTAATTTTTCGCAAAATTTTGGTAACGTTTTAAAAGAAACTTTGAGTCCAGACGAGAACCAGTGGTTCAAACCCCAGCTAAGAGATCTTGAACAAAACGGCTTTGACGAATTCCTACCAGCATTCTGCTGGCAAAAGCTCTGAGGGTAAATAAAATCCCTATCAAAAGTTTTTCAAAAATGTAACTACCGGAGTCGCCTTTAAACTGTAGGTCCCGCCACTGTGCTGAGTGCTGTGAAAAACTGGGTTTTAGTCCCGACTAAAGAGGTTGTACTGATCAATTTAGTTAAGTTACAGAAGTCATAGAGGTTTATTTAAGAAAATGGGTTTAAAAATCTAAATCGTGCTTTTTATTTAATTTTTGTTGTTTTAAATTCTGTATTTTTGTGAAATAAATTTTTAAAAAGTTCAAAGTCCACAAGAGCCGCTCATGCATTTAATCGTACACGACAAATTATTTTTTAATAAATATTTGAATAACTATGTATATAACAATTTAAAATAAATTTAACAATAATAACGTCATTGTAAACAATCAAATCAAAAGCATTTAATTGGACTTTGATCAAGGTCATATTGTTATTATGTATGTATTTCACTTAATAAATAAATTCAACTCTTTTTCGATAAGTTTAAATGAATTTTTATGGAATTACGTTTTAAATTATTTAAAATGTATTCATTTTTCTTTGCTGAATTAGCTTGCATTTGTAACATTTGCAGTAATATGTCAGGAAATTTATTAATAATGTTCTTAAGATTACGAAATTTGTTTTTCCCCTTAGCTGAATAGCATTTTCGTGGCGGAATAGTAGAGTTTCAATTAAAAAATGTATGAAGAAGCACTATTTTCATACATATATCACTATTTTTCGTAGCTGAATAGCATTTTTCGTAGCTGAATAGCATTTTTCGTAGCTCAATAGTAAAAATTTAAATACAAATACATCAATATGTATTTTCGTTTAGCAAATACCACGTCTTTTCTTAGCTGAATTGAGCTAAAATTAAATAATTTGTTAAAATAATTAAAAAAATTTATGAAATATATTAAAATTATAAAAATATTAATTTTTTCCTTAGCTGAATATCATTTTTCGTAGCTGAATAGTAAAATTTTTAATAAAATTTATGAAGAAGCAGTATTTTCATACATATATCAGTATTTTTCGTAGCTGAATAACATTTCTAGAAGCTGAATAACAGTTTTCATAGCTGAATAGTAAAATTTTAATTAAAATTGTATGAACAGGCGGTATTTTTTCTAGCTGAATAGTATTTTTCATAGCGGAATAGCAAAATTTTAATTGAAAAGATCCGAAAACATTATATTCATACAAATATCAATGTTTTTGAAGCTGAATGGCATTTTTCGTAGCTGAATAGTAAAATTTTAAATAAAAATGCCTCAAGAAGTATTTCATTTCAGCAAGTACAACTGCTTTTCTTAGCTGAATTGAGCTAAAATTAAATAATTTGTTAAAATAATTGAAAAAATTTATGAAATATATTAAAATTATACAAAATATAAATTTTTTCCTTAGCTGAATAGCATTTTTCGTAGCTGAATAGTAAAATTTTAATTAAAAATGTATGAAAAAGCAGAATTTTCATACATATATCACAATTTTTCGTAGCTGAATAACACTTTTCATAGCTGAATAGTAAAATTTTAATTGAAAATGTATGAAGAAGCAGCTGAATAGTATTTTTCATAGCTGAATAGTAAAATTTTAAATAAAAATGTATGAAAAGGCAGTATTTTCATATATATATCACTATTTTTAGTAGCTGAATGGCATTTTTCGTAGCTGAATAGTAAAATTTTAATTAAGAATTTATGAAAAAGCAGTATTTTCATGCAAGTATCACAATTTATCGAAGCTGAATAGCATTTCTCGTAACTGAATAACACTTTTCATAGCTGAATAGTAAAATTTTAATTAAAAATGTATGAACAAGCAGCTGAATAGCATTTTTCTTAGCTGAATAGTAAAATTTTTAATAAAAATGTATGACAAAACAGTATTTTCATACAAATATCATTATATTTCCTAGCTGAATAGCACTTTCCGCAGCTGAATTGCAGTAAAAAGCTTAATACTGTACCAGTTAGTTAAAATTTAAACGAAATTATTAAAATTTTCATTAGCTGAATAGCATTTCTTCTAGCTGAATTAAAGAAATTCATTTTAAAATTCACAGGAAATGTTGAAATTGTTGTTTAGAAGTGATGTTTCATTAGCTGAATAAAATAATTTCCAGCTAAATTGCAAATATATTCTGTCTTTGTATTAAATAAACAAAATTCGTTTAAAATTGTTACAATTTTGTTAGCATTTACTTTAGCTGAATTGAAAAAATTCAATTAGAAATCGATTCTAGTGAATGAAAATATCAGTACTGATGACTAACTTAGGCATAAACATGCAAACAGTTGTACTATTGGTTTAATATAATGCCTTTAGTCATGAAGGAGGACATTTAATACCTTTTAGTCATAAAGATAAGGATGGTAATAAACTAATAAAGATTAAATACAAATAACGGTGTCACTTACTGTCAGAAATCAATCAATTATGAATACAAGAGGCAAATGGTTTCCCTTTTTATTTATTATTATTGCATGCTTCCGTTGTTCTAATTTTCATTTATTTTATTGCGTGTCTTTCATTTGCAGAGGAAATTTCCCGCCAATTAACATTCAGTAATGCCAAGTTTATAATAGGCACTACCTTGGGCTATACAGTCCTAAAGGAGGCCTGTAAATTGGCCCAGAAGGACATACCCATTGTGTGTGTACGCATGTTCCCCGATGATGAATTGCCTGCTGGAGCTATTGATTTCAATGAAATTTTCAAATATGGCGCTGATGTGGATTTCTCTCAACTAAAAACATATGATATTAGTCCCGATGACATGGTTATGCTGCCTTTCTCCTCGGGCACCACAGGTCTACCCAAGGGTGTTATGCTGTCGCATCGGAATATCTCTTCGAATTGTGAAATGGTACAGAGTGTTCTTGAAATCGATTGTGCTCAAAAGCAAGAAGTTTTGCCCTGTGTTTTACCATTCTTTCATATCTATGGCTTGACCGTGATCATGTTATCGAAATTGGGCCAGGGTGCTAAGCTAGTAACCATGCCACAATTCAAACCCGAAGATCTTATGAAGGCTTTGTATGAATACAAGAGTACTATGCTCAATGTAGTGCCGCCCATAGGTAAGCTGAAGGTACTGCACTTCAATATTTAGTTTAAAAAATTAAAAATTCTGTCTTTGTCTCTCCTGTTTAGCCCTCTTTATGATTAATCATCCCAAGGTTACATCGGAGACATGTCCTGAATTATTTATGGTAATGTCTGGTGCTGCCCCTATAGGTGTTAATGATGTGGAAAGATTCCTTAAGAAGTAATGTGACTCAAAATTCAAAATAATCAATTTTTTTTATTAATTTTTTTTTGCATTTTCTTTCAAAAACAGATTCCCTGAAACAAAATTCTTACAAGGCTATGGCATGACCGAAGCCTCTCCTGTGGTTTTATTAACCCCCTGCGATAATACCCGTTATGGCTCTACTGGTTTTCTAACCAGCCATACTGAGGGTAAGATAGTGCCACTCGATGGTAAAGATCTCAAGGGTTTGGGCCCTAATCAAACGGGTGAAATGTGTGTACGTGGACCTCAAGTCATGTCCGGCTATTTAAATAATGAGGAGGCTACTAAGGAAACCTTTTTCCCTGGCGGCTGGCTACGTACCGGTGATGTAGCCTATTATGATGATGATGGCTATTTCTATATTACCGATCGCATGAAGGAACTTATTAAAGTCAAAGGTTTTCAAGTGCCACCCGCCGAACTAGAGGCTATTTTAAGAGATCATCCGAAAATCTTGGAAGCTGCTGTCTTTGGCATACCACATCCCTTAAATGGTGAGGTTCCTAGAGCCTTGGTTGTATTACGAGCCAACATGGAAGCTAGCGAGGAGGAAATCTATAATTATGTTGCCGAAAAGGTGGCCGTTTATAAGAAATTAGATGGCGGTATTATATTTGCCACTGAGATACCTAAAAATCCCACGGGCAAAATTTTAAGAAAAGTACTGAAAGAGAAATATTCCAGTTAATCCTTTGCCTAGCTTAGCCTTTGCCTAGGTTACCATATTTTCTTTTTTCTCTTGTTTTATAAAGAAAATATATATGTTTTGTTTTTAGCCTCTAGTCTTTAAGTAAGTTATTCGTTAAGTGTATATATATATATATATGTAAAGAAAAGATAGGGAACACGCCGCAAAAACTAGTATTTAAGGATTATTATTGGTTTTAACTGTGACACTTTAAACAACAGAAGTCTTTTGTTTTAAAGTAGAAAAGCAGAAGAAAAAAAATTTTATGCATTTATGGACGAGTGTTTTATAAGATTTTTTGTATAATTAAAACACAATATTATTATTGTTTTAAATCTTCATAATAATAAAAAGAAGATAAATATGTTTAATGTTAAGTATGTTTTTTAAAAAATAAACGATTTATATTATAAGAAAAGATTTCTTAATTATTATGCTTTTAGTTGCTTAACACCACAATCTATCCTTACAGTGCCTGTGCTGGAGAATTATCCAATCAATCAATTGAGCACACAATCTAGCAAATGAATCAATGGACCAATATTCCCAGGTATAGTATGCCACTATGAAGTTCTTCCAGCTATGAAACCTATCGTCCTTAGGACTCCAGCAGAAATCATAAAAGAAGTTAGCAACAGTTTTCCCATACTGACTGAAAACATCAAGGAAAATGTGTGCAGAAAGTTCCATAAGGCCATATCTAGCCTTAATCCAAAAAGAAAGACAACCTCGTGTACTATATATATGTACTTTTACAAAAAATTCCATTAAACAGCACTGGCATCCATTGGCGGGAGTTGCCACACCGTATTCAGACCCCTTTTCCAGTACGATTTACTGTCCAGCAAAGGTAAGTATTTTAATTTAAGAAAAGTGACAGAACTCTGCTGCACTACGAGAAAGAGGTTGATCTTCCCAGTCAAAGGAATCATCCCAGTGAGGTGCATACTTAAACTATGTACATACACATTGACACGCAAATATTGGTATGCAGAAGCTTATACGAATAATTAGGACCAGAGTCTTGAATCTTCAGGGCGAAACTTTACAAAAGTAATGTAAACAGTGAGGTACTGTCTTCCGAATGTGGTAGGAAAATACTCGTGAATAGTAAATCTATTTTCAAGGCTCTTAGCAGTTACGTTCACAGCATTATTGGCCAATTAAATCACTACGTAGACATTCCCAAACTGTAATACAAGAAAAAGGCATTTATTTTAAAGCCTTTTCCGAATGCGGAATGAAAATACTCGTGGATAGTCAATCTATTTTCAAGGCTCTTAGCAGTTACGTTCACAGCTTAACAACCTGGCCAATCAAATCACTACGTAGAGATTCCCAAACTATAATACAAGCAAAAGGCTTTCAGTTTAAAGCACACAGTGTATGTGATTAAATCAAGTGGAATAAATGATACGAAACATTAAAATTTCTTATTGGATATGCTCCAATAGTTACATATATTATTTATAAAATTATCTTATTACCTAAATACTTCAGTTTAACCTTAATTTAATATAATTTAGAAATATCCTCATATTGTACTTTATCTAGCACGCGTCCCTTTAAGGGGCCCTTTGATATTTCAATGGTGACACAATAATTTCGTTCATCTAATTTCTTAAGTATAGCCTCACAGCCACGATAGGCACCATTAACCACCAGTATCGGTTTGTCCAAAGCAGGTATTACAGTTTCCAAATGGGCTTGATCCACTTTGACTTTATCGCCGGTATCTAAAAATTTCACCTTGGCTCGATACTTATCAATGACTTCCTGGACGACAGCCTTTTGTTTATAAAATTTTTCACCTAAAGATTTACTTACAAATTTCACAACAATGCCTTCATGCAGCCAATAGTCTTTGCGATTAAATTTTTCTTTTTTTTGCTCTTCCATTTTCATAATTTCATCTAAAGCCGAAGAACTGTTGGCTGTTTCTTTATGTTTTCTTTTGGTATCCAATTTGATTGCCTTAGGCTTTTTAAAACCCTCCGCATCTTCTTCGTCTTCCGAATCTGCATCTTCTTCTTGTTTTACACGTTTCTTCAGCAAAGCTGATGTGCCTAAAACAGTTTCCGGCTGAAATTTCTTTTCCAATTTTATGTCCAGTTTCAACGGCTGATCTTCATCTCTTTTAAGCTCTGTATACTTTTCTTTTTCCTCTTCCTGATGGCCATGTTTGCTTTTCGTCTTCTCAATTTGTTTTTCTATAAACTCCATCATACGTTCCTCATCGTCTTTTTCCATTTTCTCTTTTCTTTCTGCCTTGGCTTGACGTTCTAAAGCTTCCGGGCTACGATCGATGTATGTAACAAACCAGCCTTTTTCTGTTTCATCTGCTATGGCCTGGCCAGTGCGACCTAACCATTTGACATAATCCGATAAAGTTAACCAACGTGTAGCATTCATGTGCACATGACTCTTGTCCGCTATATATTCTTGGTACACTTTGTTGGCATTGACACGCTTTGTGCCAAAGCGCCTTCGCAATAATTCCATATAACCATCAGAGAATTCCTGGGAAAAATTATGTAAAAATTTTCCGGGACTATCGGCAAACAGCAATAGCTGACGCTGATGGCTTTCGCTCGTGGTGTGGCACTTAAAGCCATTCTCATCGCGGCACTGTTTCTCGCACATCTGACAATACCAGCGTAATTTTTGCAAACCTTTGGCCTTCATCTTATTGGCCAGATACTTGGGTGTACCCACCTCAGCGCGACCCATTTTTTAAATGTTATTTTTAAAGAAACCAGGAAATTATTTGATAAAACGTTTGACTATTTTTCTTTTCTCCACAATAAATTTGTAAACAAATCAACCAGCTGTTGTTAATAAAACAGGGACGTTATACTAACAAAAGTTCCACCAAGTTCCAACCAGTTGCTGCTTATAAAACAGGGCTGCTATGTGATTACAAATGAAACAACCAACTACAGGGATGTTATACGAAAATTTATAAAAGCTTAATCAAGGCAAATTCAATACATGAATTCGCCATGAGCTTAATAGAAAAGCTGCGTGCAGAAGAAAAAATTTTTAAAAATGGAGGTTTTTTCAAAGTCGTGTGTCGAGTAAGAAAGTTAAAGAAGAAAATTTTATAGTAATAATTAAATAAAGTTGTAAATAGTGTAAAATAAATAAAAGTAATTAAAAACTTAAATAGAAAAAGTAATTAGTGTAATGCATATTGTCTCGTTTTAATTAAGTGTGAAAAATATAATAAAATCAAACCTAACCTAACCTAACGGTACATAACGGGCAAGATTTTGCAAGAACGCCTGTTGAATAAACGCATTATTGTAAGTACATCTAGTATTAATATTCAATATTATTATGCGCATTAGTTATAAAGCAAGCAAAACTCATTAGATAAGGCATTACATAGGGTGAGAAGAATCGTTTGGAAGGCCTGATAGCGGTCGATCTCAGACTGCATTTCGATATCAGTGCGCATTTAATTATGATTGTCGTTACTGCATCTCGTTTAGATTGGTTTCAGTCTGTAGAAGTCTCGCCCAATTTTTTAGGTTAAACACCAATTTTACAAGAGGTTTCAAGTTTTTTTTTCTTTATTTTATTTCAATGTGAAGCTTAGATCTAAATTATTACATTGGGGTATTCCTGCCCTATTTAATTCCAACACTTTTCATCTCTGAGTTAAACTACGAAATCGAGTTTAACCTTAAAACCTTTACTGCAGACCTAGACGTTCTTTGAGATTCATTTTCTCGATGAGAGTATAAAGAGACATGGAGAATTTGGCGATCTGTCAATAGGAAAACGATCAAAATTAATTAAAGAAATGAAAAATTAATTAATTTAAATACAAACGATGAGAGCAAGAAAGTTCTAATTCAGTAAGGGCTTTTTTTGAACCTAAGTAAGGTTCTTTGCTAATCAAACAATACAATTTCAGGTGCCCGAAAATGCTTCTTTTTGTTCTCATTTCGATTTTAGGCTACTTACGCTTATAAAACTATTCAAATTGATGGGAAATATTTTGCCCGCCAACAGTTGCATGGTCTGTTGCGTACGTTGCATAAAAAATATCATCATTTTACGATAACTACTGTTCTGGTCAATCCATTTCGAATGCAATATATCCTCACTTAGGCGATCACTATCATAGATGAGACAATTCGAATAATAGCACAAGGGAAATATTTCCGTAACCACGGCCATAACATAGAAGCAAGAGGCCACTTTGGCAGAAACATTCTTTGCAAAAATCAAAATATTGATCAACGTTATGCCTAAGATACCAGCGGTTATGGTGAATTGTAAGAAAATAGTGGCCGATATAACAGGTGCAATGATATTGTAGAGTCTGGAAAAAGAATTTTCTGATTACTCAAAGTTCTGAGGCTTATTTGAAATAGATACTCACTCTATAATCTTTTTATGATCCTTTATGCATAATTTCAATTCCTTTTCATTTTCTTCTGGCGTTTTATTAGGATTGCTATTCAGTTTACTTATTCTGAGTCTTAAGATATTTACATGGGCCCTTATGATGCATACATATACAGCAGCATAGGCATCATTTGCCACTTCCTGAAAACACGCACCATCCATTAGCATCCATTCTATAACGGAGGCAATAATGAACTCCTCTTTTGAATTGCGCCAGTTAATATAGGGCAAATACAAAGAGTAGGGCGGATGACCGGCTAATATCGAAACTATAAATGTAGAGGTGGCATAGCTCCAAAAGCATATGGCAAAATTAACCACTAAACGATTGCCCAACACTTTAATATTTTGCAACAATTTTATTTCATCCTCATCCGTACAACGTTCATCCAGTTGAGCCATTACCGGTTCACTTGTTTTCAAATGGGGTATGTAGTATAACAGCATTACGATTTTGCCTGAGGAGCCTATTACATTTATGGCCACCTGTATGGAGGTCAATAAGACATCATATTCAAAATTTTTACTAGACTTTAAAGAGTAACTGGCTATAAAGGATGATGGTAGAAATATGGTCACCCAAAAGTGTATAAAAATCATCCATAGTGCATAGAGAAATCTATTCTTATCGGTCGGATATAAACCCATTATACGACAGCATTTATACAGGTATGTGGTGGCCTCCTTGGTAGATACTTTTGATTTGAGTTCTAGAAAAAATGAGAAAAAACTGTTTGTATAACATAAAAATGCTAGATTAACTATTGAAACAAAAAGTGATTCCTGACAACCATTTGAGTTCAAATAATTCCTCTACAGGCTATTTTCTCTGTTTGTTTGACAGTGGTAAAGGAACACTAGTTTGAAGCATGCGTGCTTATTCTGAAGAACGTTGACTGATGCATTGAATAGATGTTTACTCGTATCAAATTTACAATCGTTATAAATCACACACTTAAGTTATTCGAGCAATAAAATTTCAATATACATAATTTTATTCTCTTTCAACTCACCATTTTTCTTCACGAATAAAGCTGGTAATTCGGGGATTTCTGGCATTTCAACCATTCTGCTTAACAATCTAATCGCTTCTAATTTAAAAACTAAATAAAGTTCCAACTCGAAACAAATAAATCTTATGGATATTTTTTAATAACGAAAGCAAGAAAAACTTTAATAATTAAAACTTTATTAATTAATGAAGGAAAGTTTTTTTCTTACATAAACTTTATTTAAATTAATCATTAAATATTCATTTTAATTAAGAAAATATTATAAAAACATTGAACTTAAGTGAGTGTAGTAAAATTTAAATGTCAAGGTTCTAACCTAAATTCAAATACAAAATTTTTTGAGGTTATGTTGATGTAGGTTGGTAGTTTATATAGTAAATCGCCTATGCAAATCAAGTGTAGTAGTGATGTGATTGTAATGTAGAGAAGATTTCATTAATTGTGTATTCATTTGTAAACCCAAACTTAGTAAATCACTTAACTCGAACAGCTCGTTCTGTTTCTTCAACAAACATGCCTGTACCTCTTATTGCAATTATCTGCAGGTGCTAGTACTAAAGGAGCCCTAAAGTGTCTACCCAAGCTTTTTATGTTGAGTTGCAGACAAAAGTCCCCTCTCATAGAGTCGCAGCTTAGAGGCTTTTTGGTGACTTTCGAATATTTCGTCACAGTGGATGTTCATAATTCTCTCTTCTCCAACTTTAGTAGACTCCTTATAAAGTTATACGTTAGTTATTATAGCGGACGTATTATATGAGCAGCAGTCGTATTTTCCTTTTGGGTGGATACAAGGACAAAAGCTAATACAGGATCAAGTATTTATTCTGATAATTTTGAACTTTTTAGACTCTCTAAGCTTGCCTGATAACAGCGCGGTTTTCCAGAAGCCACAAATTGCATTTGAAAACTAAATTTTAAAGTCCCGTTATGTGGTCTGTACTACATATTTAAACGCTGCATCGGCCTTTCTGTTAACAGGGATCCCAAATTATCCGGGCAGCCGAGGGAATGATATTGCTGTTATTTACGCTGCTCCTTGGTATGTACTCTTGAGCAGGGGAATACAATACCTCTTTAGTTGTATCTAACGAACTTGAAAGATAAATGGGCGTTGAGGAGAGGGAACTTATATGAAAAAACATTATCATTTAAGGAAATTTAAAACCCTCTAGAATATTCTATCAATGAGATCCCTCTTGACTTTTTAGGAGAAAATCGATTATATTTAAATTATTTGCAAGGTGACTTAACGAGCTGTTGCACTATATATTATTCACTTTGGGCACTTATCTCTCCTTTCTGAGGAATCACAGATTCTCAGTGAAATTGGGCGTCTAAACCTAGTCTTGATAGGATTCCAAACAGAGATTACTCAATATATAAAAGCTTAATCATGGCGAAATCAATACATGAATTCGCCATGAGCTTAATAGAAATGCTGCGTGCAGAAGAAAAAATTTTTAAAAATGGAGGTTTTTTCAAAGTCGTGTGTCGAGTAAGAAAGTTAAAGAAGAAAATTTAATAAAGTTGTAAATAGTGTAAAATAAATAAAAGTAATTAAAAAATTAAATAGAAAAAGTAATTAGTGTAATGCATATTGTCTCGTTTTAATTAAGTGTGAAAAATATAATAAAATCAAACCTAACCTAACCTAACGGTACATAACGGGCAAGATTTTGCAAGAACGCCTGTTGAATAAACGCATTATTGTAAGTACATCTAGTATTAATATTCAATATTATTATGCGCATTAGTTATAAAGCAAGCAAAACTCATTAGATAAGGCATTACATAGGGTGAGAAGAATCGTTTGGAAGGCCTGATAGCGGTCGATCTCAGACTGCATTTCGATATCAGTGCGCATTTAATTATGATTGTCGTTACTGTATCTCGTCTAGATTGGTTTCAGTATGTAGAAGTCTCGCCCAATTTTTTAGGTTAAACACCAATTTTACAAGACGTTTCAAGTTTTTGTTTCTTTATTTTATTTCAATGTGAAGCTTAGATCTAAATTATTACATTGGGGTATTCCTGCCCTATTTAATTCCAACACTTTTCATCTCTGAGTTAAACTACGAAATCGAGTTTAACCTTAAAACCTTTACTGCAGGCCTAGACGTTCTTTGAGATTCATTTTCTCGATGAGAGTATAAAGAGACATGGAGAATTTGGCGATCTGTCAATAGGAAAACGACCAAAATTAATTAAAGAAATGAAAAATTAATTTACATACAAACGATGAGAGCGAGAAAGTTATAATTCAGTAAGGGCTTTTTTTGAACCTAAGTAAGGTTCTTTGCTAATCAAACAATACAATTTCAGGTGCCCGAAAATGCTTCTTTTTGTTCTCATTTCGATTTTAGGCTACTTACGCTTATAAAACTATTCAAATTGATGGGAAATATTTTGCCCGCCAACAGTTGCATGGTCTGTTGCGTACGTTGCATAAAAAATATCATCATTTTACGATAACTGCTGTTCTGGTCAATCCATTTCGAATGCAATATATCCTCACTTAGGCGATCACTATCATAGATGAGACAATTCGAATAATAGCACAAGGGAAATATTTCCGTAACCACGGCCATAACATAGAAGCAAGAGGCCACTTTGGCAGAAACATTCTTTGCAAAAATCAAAATATTGATCAACGTTATGCCTAAGATACCAGCGGTTATGGTGAATTGTAAGAAAATCGTGGCCGATATAACAGGTGCAATGATATTGTAGAGCCTGGAAAAAGAAATTTCTGATTAAGTCCTGAGGCTTATTTGAAATAAGTACTCACTCTATAATCTTTTTATGATCCTTTATGCACAATTTCAATTCCTTTTCATTTTCTTCTAGCGTTTTATTAGGATTGCTATTCAGTTTACTTATTCTAAGTCTTAAGATATTTACATGGGCCCTTATGATGCATACATATACAGCAGCATAGGCATCATTTGCCACTTGCTGAAAACACGCACCATCCATTAGCATCCATTCTATAACGGAGGCAATAATGAACTCCTCTTTTGAATTGCGCCAGTTAATATAGGGCAAATACAAAGAGTAGGGCGGATGACCCGCTAATATCGAAACTATAAACGTAGAGGTGGCATAGCTCCAAAAGCATATGGCAAAATTAACCACTAAACGATTGCCCAACACTTTAAGCTTTTGCAACAATTTGATTTCATCCTCATCCGTACAACGTTCATCCAGTTGAGCCATTACCGGTTCACTTGTTTTCAAATGGGGTATGTAGTATAACAGCATTACGATTTTGCCTGAGGAGCCTATTACATTTACGGCCACTTGTATGGAGGTCAATAAGACATCATATTCAAAATTTTTACTAGACTTTAAAGAGTAACTGGCTATAAAGGATGATGGTAGAAATATGGTCACCCAAAAGTGTATAAAAATCATCCATAGTGCATAGAGAAATCTATTCTTGTCGGTCGGATATAAACCCAATATACGACAGCATTTATACAGATATGTGGTGGCCTCCTTGGTAGAAACTTTTGATTTGAGTTCTAGAAAAAAAGAGAAAAAACTGCTTGATTAACTATTGAAACAAAAAGTGATCCCTGACAATCATTTGAGTCGAAATATGTAATTCCTCTACTGGCTACTTTCTCTGTTCGTTTGACAGTGCTGAACAGTGGTAAAGGAACACTAGTCTGAAGCATGCGTGCTTATAGTCTATCAAATTGTTATAGTCGTTATAAATCCCACACTTTTAAGTTATTTGAGCAATAAAATTTCAATATACATAATTTTATTCTCTTTCAACTCACCATTTTTCTTCACGAATAAAGCTGGTAATTCGGGGATTTCTGGCATTTCAACCATTCTGCTTAACAATCTAATCGCTTCTAATTTAAAAACTAAATAAAGTTCCAACTCGAAACAAATAAATCTTATGGATATTTTTTAATAACAAAAGCAAGAAAAACTTTAATAATTAAAACTTTATTAATTAATGAAGGAAAGTTTTTTTTCTTACATAAACTTTATTTAAATTAATCATTAAATATTCATTTTAATTAAGAAAATATTATAAAAACATTGAACTTTAAGTGAGTGTAGTAAAATTTAAATGTCAAGGTTCTAACCTAAATTCAAATACAAAATTTTTTGAGGTTATGTTGATGTAGGTTGGTAGTTTACATAGTAAATTGCCTATGCAAATCAAGTGTAATTGTGATGTAATTGTAATGTAGAGAAGATTTCATTAATTGTGTATTAATTTGTAAACCCAAACTTAGTAAATCACTTAACTCGATCAGCTCCTTCTGTTTCTTCAACAAACATGCCTGTACCTCTTTTGTCTTCGTGCTTCACGGTTGGTGATCACGTGCGCCGTCAACTTCTATTGCTTGTTGGAATTGTCTTAGTATGTTTCATGTCGAGGTAATGATCATAAATCAAAGCCACAGTGTTCCTCCAGCTGAGGGCAAACACCCTGTGACTGCCTTGTTTTATGGGAGCCTAAGTCCACACTCTTTAATGCTTGATCAATATAGTTTTATTTAAAGTGTTACAAGGGGCTTAAAATTATTTGAGTGCATCTGCTTAAGCCATGCTATCCACCTAATATAAATTAACCTAGCCTAGGCTATTACTTTCAATTAAAACACATGGAATAACTTGTTGCAAATTGTATTCCTTAGCGTTGCTGTTGTACTTTTTATATTTTTATGCTCTTTGTCTAGATTGAATGTGCCAAAACTAATGAAAACTTTTTTCGTGTGCTTAAAGTGCTTTAAACGTGATTCGTTGTCATCATAATAGCAACTCCTGCTGCTCCCCATACCTATTTGTTGGTTAGCTTCTCCTTAATGCCCATCTCCTTGATGAATGTGTATAAAGAAAATGAAAATTTGGCAATCTGCGAGAGGAATATAAAGAAAATAAATTATTCAAATGAAATTCAAAGAAAAAAAAACTTCAAGAAATTACACTCAAAAAACTGTTCAAAGTGATGGGAAATAATTTGCCAGCGGTAAACTCTATACTACGCTGAGAGCGTTGTATAAAGAATATCAACATTCTGCGGTAGCGTATATCCTGATCCACCCAATTCGAATGGAATATGACATCCGACAAGCAATTGCTCTCATCCGTTAGACACTGAGCATAATAGCACAGGGGAAATATTTCCACAACCACTGCCAATACATAAAAACAACAGGCCACAATGGATGCAAAATTGGTGGCAAAGAGTAGAATATTGATTAGAGTTGCACCCAAAATGGTGGCCGTTATGGTGAACTGGACGAAGATAGTTGTGGATATAACAGAGGACACTACGTCGTACAATCTAGAAGGAAGAAAAACGTAAAATGTAGTGACCAGTGAGTCCTCGCTCTCCTTATTTCCACTCACTCTTACTCACTTTATAATATTCTTATGGTCGATGATGCACATTTTCAACTCTTGGAAATTTGCATCCAAAGTTATTGCCACATTATCGTTCATATTCTGTATCCTTTTCAATAATATATTCATGTGAGTCCTTAAAATGCTGACATAGATGACAGCATAGGAATCATCCACCACTTGCTGGAAACAGGCAATATCGATGAGCAGCATTTCGCAGAAAACGGCCAACAAGAAATGAAAAGTCGATTGCGAAGGATCCACCAGTGGATTATAGATGTTGTAGGGCAAGCGATGAAAGGTCACAGCACTTATGCAAGTGCTCGACGAATAACTCCAATAGGAAATGGCAAAGAGCACTACAAAACGATTACCCTCCTTAATGAATTTCTTAATGGCATCCAGTTCTTCTGGTTTGTGACAACGATCATCTAGTCGCTTAATAATCGGTTCACAACTCAATAGTTTTGGTAAAAGGAAACCCATTAAGATGATTTTTATAGAGCAACCCAAAACATTAATGAACACTTGTACGGAGGTCAAGAGGTTACCAATTTCCAATTGATCACCGCTCAGGTTCATAAAGCTCATGACAAAGCCCACTGGCAAATAAATCGTTACACATATATTCACCACAAACGACCATAAAACATACAAACCCCGTCTCCTCTTGGGCATATAGACACCCAGGAAACGGAAACCATTAAATAAATAACGGGTGCCCTGAACGGTGCGTATATCTTCAAAGGCTGATTAACAACACCATGAATTAATTTCGATAGCGCCCATATTAAAAATAAAACCATGTTTACCTGTTCCTTTTTGTAATTTCTCTACAGTTTCCTTATCTCCATTTGCCTGTTGTTCTTGAGCAACTTCATCCTCTACAGCCGCAATGGCATTTGGTGGCGGATTTCTCAAGTCCTCCATGTCGTTTAGGGTTTTGCTGTGACATTCTCTCAGACAGTTGTTAACTTTTATAGTCTCGTTTATTGCCATTTTTGTACACAAATTGGCTTATAAAAGTTTATGGCCAAAAGGAATTTTTAAAGAATCATTAAAAAAATTCTCTACTACACGTGGAATTTGTAGTCAGTTGGCGGCGCTTTTTTTGTACAGAACAGTTTTTAAATTCTCCCAGAATTTGGCGGCACAGTATTGTTAAACGCAGTACCATCTCTACGCTTCCAATCAAGGTCTGAGCTTCTCAAACCAAAGATCTCAATTTGCTTGAGGGTAGTTGTACCCTCCGCTACAATCAGACTACAATTGATTTATGAGTTCATTCTCTTTGTGAATACATACTTCTGTTACTACTTGCAAATAGGTCACCATGGGCACTGCCAAGGTTTACCTTTAAATCTGGTTTTTTTTTATTAGAAACCTCGAACTTTTTGTAATTCTTACTAGAGTGGCTCTTAATGACTTGGCAAATTCTTATTGAGTTAAAGCCGATTTTTCCAATATCCGACTTTTTTCTTCTTTTTTTTCGCAATGAGATTACCACTTTTTCTATATTTATTGCCTCATTAACATGGTATAAATAAAGTGGGTGGCTCTTGATATGCCTAGCATAAGAATCCAATGTGATGTTTGCAGTCTAAGAAAGTATTTAAATACAACTTTTTTAAAACTAGAGTACTACGCCGTCGAGATTACTTTGCAGACAATGTGCGGCATTTATTGCAAATCGACTTAATGTCCTGTCATCCTCTGTAGATTATTACCTCTGCGAGCTCCTCCTTGCCATCCGAGCTTTCCCGTCTGTGATAAAAGATTTCACACTAAATTTTCAAGCAGCATAAGCTGGTCGTCGTCCGTAGTCGCCTTAGTCTAGTAGGTAGTGTATTCGCTTATTAGACGCAAAGCCCAGGTTCGAGCCCCAGGCCAGACATCAAAACGAAATATGGAAAAAAAAATATTTCTTCGGCGACTTCCTCTCAGAAGCTTTCTGGCAAAAACTCTGAAAGTAAAGAAACCTGCCATGAAAACAGTTTCCCAAAAATTTTGTCGTTCAGAGTCGACGTTAAACTGTAGTCCCGCCACTCAAGTATAAAATTAAGGCACATAACATGAGTGGTGTAAGAAGCTAGGCCGTAATCTTGACTGAAGGGTTGTTATGGCCAATTATGTATGTATGTATGTAAGCTGGTCGTCTCACATGTTTAACTGCGGGAATTCTGTAGAAGTTAACGCCGATGCCGATGATCACACAACCATCAACTAAAAGCTTCGCCTGAGCACAACCAAGGTTGCTGATGCAGACGTTGACACTCGATTTATACATGTCGTCTATCATACCACACAAAGCAGCAGCGTTAAAGGTGCAGCAGGGTAAAGAAGTTTTATAATTTAAACAACGAGACCTGTATGCTAATGCTATGCAGCAGTCCTACTTTGAATTAAGCAGGGCTAAGAACCTTGAAGTCCGTTTTTAAAGGAAGAGAAGAAGAGAAATTGCCGGTCTTAAATCGTATTTTCTTTCATTGTATTTCCCAAGAAACTTATAATATTTAACCTACTAAAACCAAATATTTGTGCTGAATCATCAACATCACAAACAGGCCCAAGTCAGAAGCATGAGAATCCACTATGATTTTTGCCTGCAGAAGAATCTCGACTTCCATGGACCCAACAAGTAGATATATGTATGTACATGTGCGGCACTAACTCTTCTTAGAAGAAGACAAATTCTGGCACATGCCAACTTGCCAGCAACCTTAACCATACCTCAAAGGGTTAATACTTACAATTTAATCAAATAAAACTTTTCTTTAAAAACAATTAAAAATTCAACAATTATTTCTTTTAACGGCAACTATGACGACTATAGATTTATTTAAAAAGAAAATATTTTAATTTTAATTAAACAAAGTGAAAAACTTTTAACAAATTCTCTTTATAACACTTGCGATAAAAAAGAAATGCTTGCTTCAGGCCCTCTCCTCGCCTCCGTAGTGATTTTATTTTTTTGCATGTTGCCCGAAATCCATTTCCTTGATAAGCGTATACAAAGAGAAGGAGAATTTTGCAATCTATTGGAAAGAAAATTGAATTTTTTTAATTCAAAAACAAAATTTATTGGAAAACATTTAAAAAAACTTACACTAATGCTCGTATTTAAAGTGATAGGAAATAATTTCATGGCCGTAAGAGATACTGGCTCTTGGGCTTTCATCATAAAGAAAATCAACATTTTGCGAAAACGTTTATCGCGGCTAAACCATTCACAGTGTAAAATCGAATGCGACAATTGTTCGGCATCGTCAAGCAAACAGGTGGCCTGATAGCATGCGGGTGATGTTTGTACCATAACAGCGAGAAAATATAGTACCGAAGCGATTTGGGCCGTCAAATCGGCGAATATGAAAATGTTTATTAATGTTGTACCCAAAATAACGGCGGTTATGGTGAATTGGCAAAAAATCGTTCTCGAAATAGCAGGACTTATGGTCTCATGTAGGCTGAAAGAGAGAAGATCAAGAACAAAAATATAAAATTTGAGTGAATTTTAAGAAAGAGTAGAAGTAGCTAGATCATCTGGTGGAATTCTCTCGCCACTATTGAGTTCTATTGTTATTTAGGAGCTGTCGTTTGAGGTCTTTGGTTAGGCGTTTGAGGTGTTCATTTTGGTATCATCACACCATTTACTTGAGGTGCAATTAGGTCTTAAAGCTTATAATAAAATGGTCCTCGTCGTATAGTTTAAGGGTCAATATTCGCAAAGAGGAATTGATCTTTTCTTTTATTCAAGAAGATTATTCTAGAGGTTATTTTGGAAAGCAGTCTCCTTCAGATGCAGATTGCTTTACAATGCTCACGTATGGTGTCAAATGTCCAAATTCAGTGCCAGCTGTCTTGATTATCAATGCACTCTGTTCGTCTCCAACTAAGGAAGTATTTACAACACTCAGTTGCCACCCCTCTAACCTTTTATTAAAGAGTACGCCTCCTATTCCTGTAGAAATTGTTCGAGCTAAGCCTTTCGAAATGCTTTCAAATAGGGCAGTGGCCTGTGATAATAGCAATCAGTACTTTTTTTGTTTATCGATGACTTGCATCTACTATAGTAAATTTATCAATAACTTGAAATTTCTATAGTAAATTTATCGATGACTTGCATGTTCTTAGTAAATTTGGGTGAAACAGAGTTCTCTAGTGATCAGTGCTTGTCACATGTTAATGCCATTGTCGTCCTTCTAATTCGGATACCATAAAAGAGCAGTAGTTAAGCTGTTAAATGTTTAACCATTCAGTTTTACGTGATAAAGGAGTATTACGAAGCCCTCTCTGAGGTTAATGAAATTTTTCATTTAAAAATGAAAAGCGAATGATGCTCACCTTAATAAATTTTGATGATCTTTAATGCATCGCACCAGCTCAGCATAGTATTCATCGTCGGTTATTTGATCGGCATTCTCTTCTCTGCCAAAACGTAATACCCTCTCCACCAGTATTTGCATGTGAGTACGTAAAACGTAAATATAAATGAAGGCATATACATCATCCGTACCCTGATGCAGACATATGGTGCACATTAGCAAGAATTCTATAATGGATTGCATGACAAATTGATAGCCCGATGCACGCCAATCCATTACAGGAAAAATCAAATTATACGGCGGCATGCCCATTATCATCGATGTAACCATTGTGGTAAACGCGTACGTAGTGTAAAATGACACGTAAAATACCGTTGCACGATTGCACAATATAATGCAACGTTTGATTTTGGCAAACTCTTCCTCACGCGTACAACGTTGATCTAGAACATCCATTATGTCACGACCCTTTCGCAGCAATTTCAATGAGATGTACATGGCAAAACATTTCGGCGGCAAACCCCATACATTTATGGCCACTTGCAGTGAAGTCAATAGCTGACTAATGGTCATATGCTTCGCCTCGTAATAATAGCTGAGGCAGAACGTAGTTGGCAAAAATATTTGTGCCCAAAAGTTAAAAAAAGCCGAATATAGGTAATAAAGCAATTTTGATTTACCACGAGGATTCATGCCCAGGGCAAAATAGTGATTAAACACATAACATGTTGACTTGCGTGTAGAGCGTAAATCTCCGCGACCGAAAAATATATCGAACATTTGCGAGCGTTTTCCAACGAGAGTTTAACACAGAATAGATTTTAATTTCTGTATATTTTGGCCTTTATATAGGATTTAGAAGTTATGGTGAGAGGAGGAGGATGTTCATGTGTACCTGTTCGAAAGGGGAGGAGTTTTCAAAAGTTTTCAATTAAATTAAAGGCTATGGTTTTTCAATCTTTAATTACCCGCTTGACTTTTGTGAAAATAAACAGAATATGTGCAAAAAATTTGCACTTGAAAAATACAAAGGGGGCGCCCCCTAAGGCCCCTTGTGTTTTGTGTCTCTGAAGAATTGCAAAATGTTTGAATCGTATGGCTTACCGGCAATATTGATTAAGAAAGGAGCGACCAGAACTCTTAATCCAACAGAGGTTGAAGAAGTCTGTGACACGAGCCCTATAATACGATCGATTTCGCATGAGAAGCTGCCACAAAGAATAACTTCATGTTTAGCCGATGTCAATTAAGCACAAAGATCATGCAGTTTGACAGCTTTTTTTATGGTTAAGACAAAGGCTATGTCTACAGGCATAATCTCCCTAATTTAGGATGATTTTCAAATCAGTATTCGTTAAGTTATCGCAGAGATGACGTACGTAAGGTGTGTAAATGTGGTACAAACTAAATCAATAGAGTGCTTTAAATGACATTGTACTTCATACATCGTGACCTTTGCAAGAACTTCATTCAAATCATTGCTTTATGAGTGGAGAACCCTTTTAAGATATTTCTTGGATCTCATTGTAAATAAAAGTATACGACTTAGGCTTTGGAGTCGAAAACTTTCAAAACTTTATTTGAAATGAAACTCTACACTTTAGCGTTTTTCTGTTTTAGTTTTTGTATAAAAAATAACTTTTTTTCTTGCTTTTTATTGTATTTTTTTAATGTGTTTTCATATCGATTTTCACATTTATTTTTTTTATTTCTTCATAAATTTTTAAGTAACTTAATTAATTAATAATTCTTATTCTTCACTTTCGGTTGACTTATTATTAAAAAATTTTTTGCGAAATTTGTACATTTGCATTAAAAAAAACAAAAATAATAAATAATTAAACATTGCAACATAGAAAATTAATTATTTATTATAAACAAAAACAATAAATTAATAACAATATGACTAATATACCAGTGTATGTCTCTATGTATGTATGTTTATTGTAATCAAATCAATATTAGCATTTAAAAGGACTCGACTAGACAAGACAAGAGTTATGATTTTAAAACCAAGGAATTCAATTTATATTCGTTTTAAAATTGGAAAAGAATTTAAAACAAAAATAATTTAATATTGCAAATTAGATTTAAAAAAATAACTTTTAAAGGCCTATTTATTCTTGATGAAATAGAATCGTTTCCATAAATATTTCCGAGATTTCTACCTCTAAGTGGGCAATAACTTTTTTTGATCAAAATTTAAACACTGAAAATCGTAAAATATTTAGTCTTTCAATTTAAATTTCTCTGTAGAGAAATGTTTCGTGACGTGTTTTAATATCACAACTGCTCAGTTAGGTGTACCATTTCACCATGAATTGATTAAGAAACGTTAATAAAACAGAAATTAAATTTGTTTGCCAAATTTTGTTAATAACGGGTGCTTTTTTGCTATTTGGTCATTCAGTGTAAATTTTTTCAGTGTGAAAAATATTTCGTGACATGTTTCAATGTCAAAAATGCTTTTTAAAGTGTACCATTTCACCATGAATAGATTCACAAAGTTTAAAAAAACGAATATTAAATTTTTTTTACTAAAATTTTGTTCATAACGGGTGATTTTTTTGATATTTGGCCTTTCCTTGTAAATTTTTCAATGTAAAAAGCAAAATTCGTGACATGTGGCCATGTTGAAAATGCTCCGTAAGGTATGTCATTTCATTATGAATGGATTAAGTAACTAACAACGTGATTCGTGACATGTACCATTTCATCATGAATTGATCCAAAAACGTTAGAAACACAAAAATTACATTTTTTACTAAATATTTGTTAACAACGGGTTAATTTTATTGCTATTTGGCGTTTCCGTGTAAGTTTTTCAATGTAAAAAGAAAGATTCGTGACATGTCACAATGTGAAAAATACTCAATAAAGTGTACTATTTCACCGTGGATAGATTTTCAAATGAAAAATGCTAGCAAAACATTGAATTTTATTATTAAAATTCATTGCTGTGTAAGAAATAAGTTTCGTAAATTACTTAATTTAGTCAGGATTTAAACCTGGCTTTCTACACCATCTATAATTGGTGTGTTAAGTTTATCCATGAGTGGCGGAATACAGTTTAATGTCGACTATGTATGATAGATTTATAGAAATTGTTCATGGTAATTTTATTTGCTCTCAGAGTTTTATTTAATATACTGAGGATTTCAAATTAGCTTTTCACATTACCCATGTTATGTGTGTTAATTTTATGCAATAGCGGAACCCACAATTTAATGTAGACAAAATTTTTGACAACTTTTTCATGTCAATTTTGTTTACCCGCAGAGTTTTTGCAATGAGACTGCTGAGAGGAAGTCAGCGAAAGAAATATTTTTTTGTTTTTACATATCTGAGCTAAGCTTGGAATCGCAAACTTTCGTTTAATACTAGACTAGAGAAATTTAAAAATAAATTACATTTTTTCTTGAGAAAATTTATCATTCGAAATTTGTATAGAAAGAAATTTATCGATAATTGAGTTTTTTCCTTAAATGTTCCTTAACACGTTGACGCTCACCACGAAATTGACGAAGGCACTCAGAAACACACTTCCTTTTTTTTGTTTAGTTATTCAAATCTTGGCGAGTTTGATGGAGATTTAATACTTATAGATTAAAATTATGGTTTTTCATATAAAATTTTTTAAAGTAAAGGTGGACGTCTATAGCCGTCATTTGCTTTTCATAATATTCGTTCCATTGATGTGCAAATGACGGCATTAGACGTCCGGATACCGAAAGATATTTTTTGAAAATAATTTAGAAAATCATGATTTATATTAACTTTTATTAACTTAAATTCATTTTTACACAAATTCATAACAAAAATAAAAAAATTCATTTTTATAAAGCTTAAATAAAGTAAAAAATCGAATATTATTCAAATATGTATGTACTAACAACAAACGACTCAAAGCATTCGGGACATAGAGCTTGCTTTTCAGGGCACGTTTTACAGGTGTAAAACGGTATAGGTATACCGTTATATTTTGTTTCTTTTCGAAATTTATGTGTTGTGCAATTTCTGCAGCGGCGATATGAAAAATCTCTTTTACAGTTTTCCGGTGTAGGAATCTTCTCAATATAATGTTGTTCACGTAAACTTACAAAAGATGTGTTAGATGTTTTTTGTGGTCTGCCATATGTCACTTTAGATATTAGTTGGTTGCCATTAGAAATATCTTTGGGTAACCTTATTAGCGATCTAATAAGAGACTCCCGAAACTCAAGGAACTTTACATAGAAACAAACACATAGATCTAATACATGGAAAATTACTTTTTTGTACCAACGAATGCTCTTTCTTGGTGAAGAATAATATGTACGTGATCATCTGATCGCGTCTATCTATTCCTGACATATTTGAATTGTAATCCGCTATGTGATTTGGCTTCATTTTGATCTTTTTTATGTTTATTTGTAGTAGAAATCATAGTTGGTCAGACTGAAGTCAGACTGAAAGAGACGGCTATACACGTCGTTAAAATCTACATGCATTCTTATAGCAACAAAATCATGAATCTAAAAATAAATCAAGAAATATAAGTATAACATTTTCCTTTTGGAGTATTATTGAGTGAATTGGTAGAAATCTAAATCAAACTGAATTACAACTAAATTTTTGTTTTATAACTCTAAATTTTTTCGACGGTTATAGACGTCGTTTGCATTTACGTGCACTCATACATGACGTCTATAGACGTCATTTACGTCAACGTGTTAATTATCGATAATTGAAATATGTATTTGTTTTTAATAAAATTTATTATTTTACGAATTTTAATTGTTTCGGTAACGAAATTTTTATACAATTGAGTTTTTAAATAAATAGGCCTTATTTGCTTAAATATTTTCTTATTAAGTTTATAATATTGTTATCGTTTTTTGTTTTTTTTAATATCAAATTAACTATTTTCTGTTATTGTTTTGCAATATAACTGTGGATTTATGTTTTTTTTTTATTGTTTTTCTTTCATTTTTTTTTTTTTCAATTGAACTATAAATTTATTGGGTTTTATTTTTTTATTTCTTTTATATTTTCGAATAATAATAATAGTATGAATTGGTTTTTCTTTTCATAATTTCTTTTTTTTTTATTCTGTTAAATACAGCCATGGACATTAAGTTAGCACAAAATCCATATATACTTTGAATGTGATTTTTTTCTCATTTGTATCGTAATTAGGCCAATTGTTTTGGTCTGCAATGTTGCACGATGACATCTAGCTGCTGTTAACCAAAAAATATTACCATTATCGTATATATTTTTTGTTTTGACTGCTAATTTGTATCGGTACCTAAATTCGAGCTGGACAGTAAATTAGCACAACGTGCCTAAAAGTGTTTTAGGTACAAGTTTTGTTCGAGTATTTTTATTTTTACGGTATATTCTTTCAATTTTGTGGCATTTAAAGTAATTTTTGAAAAAAATGGTACGTGGAAAAGATTGCTCACCAGAGGAGAAGCGCATTATCGTTAACTTGTGGCATGATGGGAAAAAGCTGGTTGAAATTGACGAAATTTCGAATTGCTAGCGAAAAATGATTTATAACGTCATCATTTCCTTTAAACCAAACACAATAATGTCGCAGAAAACAAAAATTGAAGGCCACGTGTCAAGAAAACAAACCGAAATCGTTGGTCGTGCTATTCTCCGGAAGTCAAAGAAGGAGCTTCTCATGTCGTCACGCGATATTTTGAACGAAATTAACTCCCAATTCAGATTAAATTTATAGGACAGGCTCCTATAAAGACGTCTTAATCACAAAAAGCTCTATGGACGCTCTTGCCGAAAGAAGCCACTTCTACCAAAAGGAAAATATACTCAAGCGTTTAACGTTTGCTCGCACCCACAATGCTAAAGACCTCCCATTCTGGAAAAAATATTTTGGAGTGGTGAAACAAAGGTAAATTGTATGGGACTGGATAGTAGAGTGTTTGTTCATTGGCCAAAATGTCAGACATTCAATCCACGCTATGCTCAAAGGACCATAACGCATGTTCGAGGAAACACAATGGTGCGGGGAGCGTTTTCAAGGCACGGTGTAAGTCCCATTGTAAAAATTAATGAAAAAATGGACTGTTATCAGTATTTGGACAATATAAAGAACAAAATGGAACCATAAGCTTTTAAATAAATGCCAATTTTATTCATATTTATGCAAGATAGTGGCCCCAAACACACAATTAAGCAGGCAAAGGATTGATTTTATGAAGAGCACATTCCCGTTTTAGGCTGGCCATCGCAAAGTTTTGACCTAAACTCGATTGACAACCCCCTAGAACGATGTGAAATGTACAATTGCTCAACAAAAGTACACAAATTTGGACGATTTGAGCATTGGAATACGGAACGCTTGGTACTCGATTCCCAAAGAACTTTCCCGAAGAACATTGTCCCGTAGATGCCATGCGGCGCTTGAAAATAGGGGCTACTCTACTAAATATTAATCAAATAAGCCGAAAACATTAATATTTTTACTATTTATTACAGCACATCATTTTTATTCCAGAAATTTTAATTTGCGCTATTTTACTGTCCAGCTAAAATCTGGCGTTTGATACGTTTCAGGTCTTAATGAGCAGACGACTGGCAATATCGTCAAAATTTTTGTTTCTTTTTAAAGAAGAATATGTATTTTAACTTCCTATGTTTAAATTTTTTTATGAGTAGACCTAAAATACTATAAAAAATATGATTATTTTTATGACGAAGTTTTGTGCTAATTTAATGTCCATAGCTGTAAGTTA
Source organism: Sarcophaga rosellei (assembly GCA_930367235.1). NCBI lineage: Eukaryota > Metazoa > Arthropoda > Insecta > Diptera > Sarcophagidae > Sarcophaga > Sarcophaga rosellei. The sequence goes on along the minus strand of OV884018.1, from coordinate 6,236,432 downwards.
TAATGAGAGCGGGGGGGATTATACATTAGGTATGATTTAAATTTCTTTTTGTTTAAATATTGGTCTATAAATTTTTCCTTTTTTTTTGTTTAAAAAGGGTAGTGAGGGTTAGTTATATAGGATTATGATTTTCTTTTTTATTTTGTTAAACAAGTTTTTCTTTTTTCTTTCATTTATTTTGTTTGTTTATAGAGTTTTGTTTTAAAAATTATTTTTTTTATCGGTTTAATAGTTTGTTATTGATTTTCCATAATACAATATATACGGTTATTTAAATAGCTTAGTTTGCTTTAAGAAACAGTTATTAAGTTCAATATATTTTTGTTTTTGTTTTAATTTGAAAACTTTTTTTTTTATAACAATTTGGCTAAACAAGAAATTCTTTTTTGGAGTTTGAATATTTCTTTTTCTTCTTTTAAATAAAATTTAAATTAAAACAAAAATTTAAATTTAAAACAATAATAATAATAATTATTATGTATGTCTTTAAAATATGGAACAAGCTAAAATTATTCATAATGTATACATACAGTTAGTGACAAAAGTGAGAATTTAATTTGTTAAATTTTAAAATTGTATTACTCACTTTTGACACAAAGTATCTGTAGATATATTTAAAATTCATTTCATTTTATATACTTATATTAAAACAAACAGAAAAACTCTTTTTTAAATAAATATAAAAAGCTTAATTAATTAATTAATATTCATTTCCTTACAATATCAATATTGTATAATAATATTATCAATTTGTTTAATGAAAAAAAAACCTTAAATATAAGTATAGTACATACACACTTATAAATATTTTGGAAAAAAATACATTTTTCAAATGTGTTATCATATTGTGAGCGTTAGTTTCTTAATGGGTTAATACTCGTGGTTTGAGCGAAATTTAAATGAAAATTTTGTTCAAATAAAAAAAAAGGAAATTCTTAATACTGATAAAATAAAAATTTGAATTTAAAATTCTAGAACTAGATCAAATCCAGGACCTAAAAAGGATCAAACATTTTTTGAGTGTTTAGGGATCAATATGTTCAAAATCTGGTTAATATCATAATTTAAAACATCACTTTACAACTCTTGCTCTAAGCCTGTAAGCTTGGCAAATAAATAGCAAATGTTTCTAAATTGTTGTCTGAGACAGATACTGAAAATATGATTGCGAAACATTGTTTTGAATTCAAGGCTTCTGCGTTGTTGCGATGAGCAGTTATTGTCAGTTTAAATTTGCCATCCCAATTGGTAATGGAACGGCCACATACAGCAGTCGAATTTCTCCAACACAGGCATTGGAGTAGCGTCCGCAGCCTATGAAATATATGACGTTGGTCATTAAATGCCAAAATTGAACCTTCGGGCAAAGCCTGGAGGGAAGTAAACGTATGTGCTTTTTCTTTGCTACACCTAGTGCTCATTTTGCGACCCGTACTATTTGCAAAGTTCAAACCATTTTTTTGAACATGCCTTCCGTGCTCTGAGGAAGTTACATATATACTTAGAGGACGTGTACTTGTCAATTAAGACAAGTACAGTACCCGGAGGTCGAATTGACCCATTGTACAAAATACTTACAAAAACATAATTCTGACCTTGGACCCTGCTTATACTATATTTATTTTTGCGCTGGCCCTATCACCTTTTTCTTATTTTGATCAGATGTTTGGTATCCATTTCTTGAGGGAACTTAAAATGGTGTACTTTGGGATCTTCTAATGATACTGAATATTTTGGTGTGAGAAGCTACGTCGTAATCCTGACTGAAGGGTTGTAATGGCCAATTATGTAGTATGTAATGATACTGAATTGGTTATGAGACTGTAAAGCTGAGTATTACCAGGTCGTAGTCACCGTGACTTGAGTGCATTTGCATAAAGTTGGCATCAGTTCCGAAATTAATGAGAAAAATACATACAATATTGCTTATTATGGCCCTATTATGTACGAATTACGGTCTGATTTTCAAATTACTCACTTTCTATGTGTTAATTTTATACCACAGTGACATGACCTACACTTTAACGTTACCCTGAACGGTAAATTAATAAGCTTTTTCAATGGCAAGTAGTCTACTCTCAGAGCTGTTACTAGTAGGCTTCAGACTTCGAGCAACTCTCCGAAAAGAATTTTTTTTCATTTTCAACTATTTAGACCTCGCCTAGTTAACCAAAATATTGTACACTATAGCGACCACTTTTTTTGTTAAAAAAAGAATAGATTCTGCACAAAAGTAAACTAAAATTTAAACTAATTTTCATTACATTTCGCTCGTGATATAACATTTTTTTATTTGAAATTCTTGTCATTCTTTATTGTTATTTTTTTTTCATATCTTATCAGTACATATGTTGTGTTTTAAATAATGAAGCTATTATTATTATTATTATTATTTGTTTTTTCTTTCATTAAATAATTTTTTTGTTATTTAATTACCTCCTTTTATTTTTCTTTTGTTTTTAACATTTAATTTTTTTATTTAAAAAATTTTTTATTTACATTTACAAAGTCCTTAAGGAAAGCCATAGATTATTGAATGGTAATAAATGTTTTGTTTCAGCCTTTAAATGGTTTTAAGCTTTTTATTTATGAATATGGTAGTTAATGTTTAAAAAAATATTAAAAAAAATTATGTTCGAAAAAAATCATAATGTAGGCAACAGAATCAGAATTTTTTTTATTTAAAATACAAGTGCATGAAGCCGTTAGGAGCCTTTGAAACTTTTAAATGTTTATATCAAGGCAAATTCAATAAGGTAACCGTAACTCTAGAACAAGTACAACAATGCAAAAACAACACGCATTTTGTTTTTGTTAAACCTCCATTCGGATGTCAAAATAGGAAGAAAAAAAATGGAAAAGAAAAAAAAATTAACAACAACACACAAACGCACAACAAACACACACAAATTTTGACAGCCCAAGACCAGTCAGCTGTTTCCTCACGGTCACTTGTTATGAATTCGCTTTGGTTTATATATAGAAATTCTTGAAGTATTTTCGAAATCTTTTTAAAATTTGAAATTATTTGACTTGAAATTGTTATTTACAGACTGAAAACCTTTCAATAAAGCTGGATCTGAATCGCCCACATCCTTGTCAACATATACATAAATGTGGTTCCTCTGGATCTGTCCGAAATATTTTTAAAGATCGGCCACCCTAAACTGATTGACATTAACATAAATTCGACTCTGTCTAACGATATCAAACGCAAATTGTAAAACTCATATGACTGCAAAATAAAAATGGGCATGTTTCAAGGATAAGTACTGTCCTACCTATCCTGTTCGGTCTTTAAGGACATTGTACAATGGGTCAATTCGACCTCCGGGTACTGTACTTGTCTTAATTGACTAGTACACTTCCTCTAAACTAATCTAATCTACCTATCTTCTTTAATATTCATCCTGTTACTCTTTTTGCTGCTTTGCAGAACATTGCAATGGTGCCACATTCATCAAGCGTGGATATTGAAGGAATAATTACCCTCATAATTTTTTTTATCAACCAACCACTGTTTTAATACACAGAACTATCGAGCCAGAAACATGTAAAACTTTTGTAGAACTAGAATCCTCTCCGCATGCCTACCCATTACACAATCAGGCGTTGGAATAGATGCAGTGACAGAGATGTCCCTAGCATTGTATTTATGCAGTTGATTAATAAGCTTCCTATAAAATTTAGGCCATTAAATGCCTCTACCTAAATACCTCCCCGAAAGTGATCGTGTCACAGAAATTCTTGTGAAAAATGTCCTATTCAGGCGTGGTATAGTCAATTTAATTTAGAGCCTGGGTTTCGAAAAATATATAAAAGCAGTGCCTAGGGGAAATAATCTACCATCGTGACATGCTATTAAGTCGCATTGCAATTTATCAAGCAAGTACTGTGGAGGTAAGTTAGTTAAGCATTACAAGGAAGGCTTTTTGTATCAGATTAGATCTCCTTATTTTATTAAGAAGCTTCACCGTGGCATATTATCGCATTGCAATAAATGTCGCATTTTGTCAGGGTCTCCTTATTTTACCAAGAAACTTTACATTACAATTTTTATTTATGGGCCTCCACCAGGAGCCGACTCCATAAAGAAGATTAGCTTCTATAACCATTGAATAAATCCATCGAACAACACCAGGGCAAAGTCCTTACATGGTAGCAATTGTCCTCAGGCCTCAGTTGGCTGGTTTTATAGCAAGGAATTGTACTGAATTTTATATAATACAGTGAAATACAGTGATCGCTAAAAGTTAATATAATTGAAAATATAAAATATACCATGAATCTATATTTAATGACTGTTTTCTTATTAAATTTTGATTTTTGATTTGATAAAATGATGGAATAACGATGTTATGTTTAGTCAAATACTTATAAATTATTAGAATTTGTTACATTTTTGTTCTTAAATTAAATAATTTTAAATATATTTGTAGAGTATATAGTTTTCTTAGGATTTTAATAATGATTTTTAATTTTGTTTCTTCTTACTTTCTGTTTTCAGATTCAATTTCCATACATTTAAGACAAAAAGAGGAAAATGTAAGTGTCGTAATATATAATTTAAATTTTGTTTAAGGCATTTTTATATTTACGCAAGTTTTTGTTTATGTTTTTGTTTTTTCTTTCTTCTTATATTTACTTATTTAAATTTAAACTTAAAATTATGAAGAGTTTTTAATTTTTTTATTTTATTTTTATTTCCTTTAATAATACTTATCAATATTTACAACATAATAATGATTAAATAATTTGGCAAATGGAGTTTTAATATTTGTTTGTCTATGGTTTAATATTCCTATTAACATATACAATATGAAATGGCTTTAAATTAATTCTTTGGAAATTTAATTTATTTAAAAAAAAAATTAAATGTTTTGGGTTGGCTTATATACATAAAGAATAACGCTTAATAGTTCTTAGTAAAACGAATATTTTTTTAGATTTCTTTGTTTTTCTTTTTAACTATTAACCCATTAACCGCCAAAATGAATCCAGAACCGATAATTAACAAAAAAGTTTATTTTTTAATTCATTGTATATAAAATTGATATAAAAGTATAAAAAAATTTAAAAAAATATTAAAGGGGTGGGGTAGGGAGGGTGTACTCAACTGAGTACAGCGGCGGGTTATAGGTGAAAAATTTCAAAACATTGTTTTTCAATGCATAACGTTTTAAAACATTTCTTGCATTGACAGTGAACTCTGGCATGACATAAAGCACATCTTAATTGCTTTTCCAACTTTTTGGGGTAGTGGCCTATACCATCTTGGGGTAACCCTAGGACCAATGATGATGAAAGTCGAGCTTTAGTTTGGGCATTTTGACGTAAATAGTACCTTGCAATTGAACGTCGGAATAAAAGTTGATCCATGCTATCGCTATGACTCATTACATATAACCGCCAAGCATTTGCAATGGCCATATCTATTATATAGGTAAACAATGCCCACCACCATTTCTTACCACGAATGGTAATTCTGTAGAGTGCAATAGACTGATCCAGCTCATCTACTCCTCCCATATGTTTGTTATATGACTGAAACCCTTTTGGCATATTGACATCAATTTCTTGTCGTTGTGTAGAAGACCAACGTTTTACTGCTCCTAATGGTTCTATTGCGTCATAGTTGGTTGCCATTGTACAGACGCTATTGTCTTTCCATTTCACCAAAAGAATTTCATTTTGCTTGTCAAACCTATAGTCATATGAGGCCCGCTCTTCTTTTCTCATTTCTTTCGAACTTCGTAATGGACACTTTTTTATTCTATTCTCTCTAATTGTTCCAGTCGCATGAAATCCTTTCTCTTTGAAATCCACCAAGAGATTATAGCTAGTAAAACAGTTATCAAAAAATACGTCATACGATGCTGAGTTAGTCTCCATTTTCTCAAGCAATTTGTTTACTACTCTTGACCCTAGGGGATCAGTAGAAATTTCCTCCGATTTTCCACAATAAAAATCGAAAGTGTAGCAATATCCAGTGGAACTAGCTGCTACCCAGTTACCACATTTTGTATATGTATTCCGCCGCTGTACTCAATTGAGTACAGTTGTAATTAAATAAGCATAACTTTGTAAAGGTAAATTGCAGACCATTTGTTTTTACATATTTTATAGACAGAAATGCTTGCTTTTAGAAAATTAAATTAAAAAAGAAATTAACAAAACAGAAAATGCTAAAAAATTGTAAAGTCTGTGCTTATCTGGCCACACCAATTTTGTATAAGTTTAAGAGTCCATTTTGTGACAGTCGATATATATATAGCCAGCTTTGTTTATTATTTTAACAGGGAATATGTTTCTTTTATTCTAAAAACGCAAAAAAATTACAAAAACTTTCAAATTCTAAAAAATTTCGCCTAATGATTACCTGTACTCAATTGAGTACGGCGGCGCCAAATGGGTTAAAGTTTGTATTTTATTTTGGAATGTTTAAAACTTTATTGGGCTTCCATTTTCATTACTTTTTGTTTATTGTTTAAATTTTAATAATTAAACTTGTTTTACGAAACCTTTTTATACAAAGACTTGATATTTGTGAGCGAGCTTTAAATCATAAATTTTAAATTGATTTGAAATAAATACTTATGGAACTAAAATCCAAAAAGAAAGCGTAGCCACATGATATTAAATTTTATCCTTCTTCACAGTCCTAGAAATAAGTCTTCATACAGTGTTGCATGTAGACTTTTTCCAATAATTTCGAAATTATATTTTCTATAATCGGCTTTGCTTTCAAATGTTCTTAATTGTAACTGCCTTAAACAACGCAATAACATCATTTTCAATTTGATAAAAATCACCGGGGTATGTACATTTTTTTTCTTTGACTGTATGTAATCTGCTATTGCTTGTTAGATTGCTTAGATTGCTTTCAACAATTCCTCATTCCTCTTCAATGCTGTCAGACACAGTAAAACAAGTAAAAAATTGATTTTTACTTGAATATTAAGTTTAGCAACGACTCGTGTAATTCTTAATACAATTGCCTCTCTAGTGTTCACTAGTTTAATAAAGGTACCGCTGTAGTATAGGCATTGATCAAGATAGAAACCTCTCGTATTAACTTTGCCAATTGCCTCCAGAGTTCCTAATGCTGCAGCCCTTCAATTGCAAGGAATTTTTTATAATTGCCTTATAAGACAACTATCCAAAGCTTTTGGGCGGTGGATCTTATCTAAGGTACATCAAATTGCCAGTGCCATGCGCTTGAGGGAATTCCACTTTTGGATATTCTGGCATTCTTTTTTATAAGAAAACTATTAAGAGTTGAAAACTATTTCAGAGTAGGGTCTTATATAAGGTATAGTGGATTAGAAGACATTGTACTTGTAAAACTGTCCAAAGCTTTTAGCGGTGGATCTTATATAAGTTATAGCGGATTGCCTCTGAGTGCTACCAGAGTTAGAAGAAATTGTCCGCAGACTGTTCTCGACATTTCTCTGATTGATCTCACTAAACATATACGTCAAGCGTTGTGCAGAGCGTAGAGCCATACGTCTACGTCTGAGGAAATTGTGATTTTGAATATTCTGGCATTCTTAATATTTTTTCTGCCGATTGGGTAGGGATTTGGGTTTAGAACCGCCGATTATATTTTAATTCGAGTTTGCGTTTATCTGTAGTTTAAGAATTCTCATGTCAAATAGGGTCTTGGGGAATAGTGGGGAATTCCCAATACGAGTTGGTATTCTCATTTTCACTGATGAGTCGAAACTGCGTGGAAACTTGAGTGTTGGGGCCTTTTGTGAGGTGTCTCGAATTGAATTACAACTGTAGCTTTTTTCGAACAGAGATATTTGCTAAAGCTTTTGATGCTGTGGCTGATCCACTTTGTTTCTTCTAATGTAGAAGAGTTGAAGATGGTACAGTACTTTTTCTTTTGTCCTGCTCCTTGGATAAGAAGGAGACGAAGGTTATCCTAGGAGACGCTTTCTATTAGGATTGAAACTTTCTGTCGTGAATAAATATTCAGGCTCTCCTAGGAGACGAAGGTTATCATAGGAGCCGATTTCTATTAGCATTGAAACTCTCTGTCGTGAGTAAATATTCAGGCTCTCCTGAGGTTGTATATGTGGAGAGTTGTTTCAAATCGAAATGCTTAATTAATACGCTGGCTGAGGGGTGAGTGTTCATCCCCGTGTAACTGATCCCTATGTTTTGTTTTTTTTTTTGCTTATTTTCTTACGTTCTAAATGTCTTTTAAAACAAAGTTTAAATAAATACTATGTTGATTGGCTTCTCTTGCTAATTTCCAGCACACAAAAAGTTAACCATCCTATTCAAGTCGTATGTAAAATCCTCCTTTGATGTTTAGTGAATAGTTAGTGCCTTAGTTGCCCTAAAGCTTAGTAAAACTTTCTTGATTTTCATTTCAAAATGGAATCTATTTATAGAAGCTTTTCAAATACCTCTTCACCTACAGTCCAAACATCCTTTCGGAGTTTATTGTCGACATAAGTAGGGGACACTCCTGAGAATAGGTCTTATAAAGAAAAATTATTATAACATTACTATGGGAGCTCTCCCTTTAACAGCCTGTAGTCAGCGAAGTATAATAATGTAAATGGCCATAGCTGAGAAGGCACATAACAACATTGCAAGAAATCCATTGGAATAATTCACAGCGTAACTGAAGAAAATAATGATCACCTCTAAACGTGCAATAGACGCATTGATAGAAATAGTTGCCATAAGGAAAAGCTGAAGCAAAGTGAAGTCTTCATTGAAACCATTTAATATTTACTCCAATAAGGATGGTGCAACATGCTAGAATAGTTGGAATGGTCTCCAGCGGTTATTGCTTGAGAATTAATTGATATTCACTTCACCAAATGATCATCCGACAGCTATAATGCAGAACTCTTGAACTGAGTGAGTTGATTAAAAACAACAACAACGGATTTAGCAGCACTTAAATAGTAGCGCACCCGTTTTGAAATCTACTTTGAAATATGGAAAGCTACGTCCTTTTTGGATTTTAGTGGATCTTAGTATACAATTCATATAGTAATATAGCAATTATGTAACATAATACCTATTTACAAGGAAAATGAAAAAAAATATATCGTATTCAATATTGTTCTTACATGTGATATTCATATTGAGCCGAGCGTGAACGTCTTGCACCCGAATACCAACGATAGGGCAACTGTTGTTGTTGCTGTTGTCCAATTTGTTGAGCTGACGAAGGCGAAGGCGAACACAAACCCGTTTGTATATTATATGGTGGCGTAGAATTCAATGACAATGTACTGGAGCGTGCACCGGGACTACGGGCTAATTGTACCCGTAAATTAGCAAAACCCTGCTAGGATGAGGGCGACGTAGAGGAACCAGAAATATCGGCTGTATTACGTCTAGACAAACGTCTACTGTAGAGAGCTAAGGATTTGTGAGCAGAGGAAGTGCTGGCATTATTACCACCACCACCACCAGGACTAGCATCCAAATAGGCTTCGGGGCTAAAACGTACACGGCTGTGAGAAGATATGGAGCCTTCTTTGGCACTTAAATAAGAGCTATCATCACTAGTATACGAATCAGGTGGTGTAGGATTTGTGGGTGTACTATTGGCCGTACCACTGGTGGCTGTGTTGGCATTATTTATTTTGTTAGCATTAACCCCCGTAGTAGTAGTGGTAGTATTCGAATTAGGCGCACCATTTAAAGGAGCATTACCATTAGGCGTTTTATAGTTATTGTACTTTTTCAAAGAGGAACGCAATTTTGTACCCACATTTGCAGCCAAAGATAAAGCATTCGGATCGAACGGTAAACTGGCCGGCCTTTCCGGCATTAAACGTGGTATGGAAGAGGGTTTATGATGATTATGCGGCGGTGCTGGTGAAGGCGGTGACGTTTTCATATTTATAGGTGACATGGGTGTTGAACGCGATCTCGTGTAAACTGTGCGTTGTGGTGTATTATGCAAAGGAGTGCCTTCGCCACGCCGATATTGTTGCTGATACAACGGTTTGTGCAGAGGACTAACATTAAAGGGTAGATTTTCATAATCTCTCATGCGATTTATTGTCGTTATCTCATTGTGATTCGTGCCGCCCATAAAGCGTTGTATCGGTTTAGGCGAACTTTTATACAATTCCTGTTTAGTGGGTGGTGGTACAGCTCCCGTCGGTATAATAGAGGCTTCCCGGTATACAGCATATTCGGTGTTCAATGGCAAGGCCATATTAAACTCATATGGCTGGTTAAGAGCCTCATCATAATCCAAACTAAAGCCTTGATTATAATTCGAATTATTGGATATTGTTGAAGGCGTACGCCTATGGCCAGCTGCGCTAACACCCATTTGTGGTACTCTTGGTGGTGGTGTTCGAACCACAGGCGGACTAGCATGATGTTGTTGGGGTGCTGGTGGTGGTGGCGGTTGAGGATCATAGCTATAGTCATAGTAATTAGGCAAACGATGATTATATTCATACGAATAGTCCGGATAAGATTTACAGTCTCTTTCATAAGTCATTTGATGCTCGGGCCGATAGGGGAAATAGTTGGAGCCTGGAAAAGAAATAAAATTTCAAAAAATCTTCCATTATTGTGTTAAAAACAATTTCTTACCCAAAAATCCTGCCCTATGAGCCCCTGCCCCATAAGCCCCACCATCATTAGAGAAACTGGGACCATTTCGTATGTACTCTTGTGTGTTGCCATAGAAATTTTGATGTCCTTGTGGATTTACCTGGCCACCCAAATGAAATCCTGTAAAATTATGCGGATCCAAAGGTAAATTATCTTCCTGCTCGGAATATTCCAAATTTTCTGTAAACGATGATGTGCTTATCTTACGTCGAGGCGATGGTGTTGGCGGTTGGGTATGGCTACCCAAAGAGGAAGACAAGATACCCGAGGTGTTATTGGTGAATTGTGAACCCAAACCACTGGTAGTGGTGGTGGATATAGTTGAAGGCATTTTGCGTATTTGTTGTTGCTGTTGCTGGTTGAGCCCGCTGTGATGATAGTGATGTTGAGGTGTAGGTGGTTGGGTCAACGATTTCGTAGGTTTATGATATTGAGGCTGGGGAATAAGGCTTTGCTGTTGCAATAATAGTTGATGGTGTTGTTGTTGTTGTTGTTGCGACTGCTGATGCTGCTGTTGTTGTTGTTGAAGATGATGTGCTTGAAATTTATTTAAACCTAAGCTAGGATCCAATATATTCGGTGTAATCTTTTGCTGTCGCTGATTTAATGGTGAATCAGTATTACGTCGGGGCGCATCGTTGTTATCCGATGGCTCATAGGTTATAGAGCTTAAGGCGGTTCTGTAAAGTATGGCAATAGGTTGGTAAAAACATTTTTTAATATATAAATATGATACTCACCTGTTACGATTGCCAGTGCCATGATAGGTATTGGCGGCATAACGCCGTTCCTCATTGACTTTGGGCAGCTCCATATCCATGGGAGCTTTTAAGGCAGGTACATCACTTAACAAAGTAGGATGAAATGGTGATACATTTGACATGCGCACATCATAGCCAGCGGCTACACCAGCCAACAAGGCGGCCATATTGTACAGCAGCACCTCAATGACAGAGAGTTTAGGTTTGCGTACCGCATCGCCTGCATACAAGGTAGGCATAGGTATGTTGGAAGTAAAACGGCTTAGTAAATAAGGATTTGGAGACATAATGGGAAGATTTGGTCCACCTCCAGGCAATGTGTGTATGGGAGAGCACCAATCGTCTTTGGAATTATAGCCTAAAAGTAGTTTTTATTTTTCTTATTGAATTGAAAAAATTTTTACATTTTTTTATGGAACTTTTTTTTAATTTTTAATGGCCTTTACCCAAGTATTTTTTTTTTTTTTTTTAATTTTTTGTGTAGGGTTTTAGGATTTGAGACAGGTTAAATCGAAAATAAAACCAATAATTTATTATTTTGTTTTAAGTTTTTTATTTTTTGTTAATTTTTTTGTAAAGATTTTTTTTATTATTCTCGGTGTGTAAATTTTAAATCGTTGTTTTTAATTAATGGAATATTCGTTTTTAAATTTGTTTCTTTTTTTTTAATTAAAAAAATATATAAATTATTTAATAAAAATTATTAAAAATAATTACTTAAAAAGCTAAGAAAATAAATTTAAAACATTTACATTTACAAGAAAAAAAAAACAAAATAAAAGAAATTTAATTAAATTTAAATAAATTAAATAAAAATCAAAATATGAAATATCAGCACAAAGTTAATTTTCAAAAATCTTTTCTTTTTTCTTTTCTTTTCGTTTTAAATAATACAAAAAATAAAAACATTTTTTTTTAATCACAGTTTTTCTTTTACAAAAATTAAATAAATTAAACAATAAAAAAAAAAAATATTAATTGAGAAGAAAAAAAAACAAAAATAATAGTTTTACAGAAATATTGCAAATAAAGTTTTGAATTTCAACATTATACAGGCATTGCCATCATATAGTATTTGTTGTAGGATAAAAATAATTATTAAATAAAATAGAAAACAAAAATGACAATTTCACAAAAAAAATAATACAGTTTTGTCGTTTAAAATAGTAATAAAATAAAAATAAAAAATAAAATACAGTAACTAACTAGAAAGAAAAAAAAAATTAAATATATATGAAAATAATTAATTTTTGATTAAAAAAATATATTTTTTTTTTATATAAAAACAATTTTTTTCTCTTAAACAAAAACAAGAAATGCATTTTAAAAGAAAATCATAAGGCATTTGAAACTAAGTTTGGTCCCAGTTTCTTAACCCTTAATAAATGGCTTGGCTTTTATTTTTAAATTTTCATTCATGACATTTTTTAAACGCGAGGCAAAATAAATTTGTAATCTGTTTTTTTATAGATTTTAGAAAATATGTATGCTTTCGTATATATTCTGATCTGTGGGAAGCTAGGCCGTAATCCTGACTGAAGGGTTGTAATGGCCAATTATGTATGTATATATTCTGATATTAACGAGAAATGAAATTATAGTACAACCTCTGCCCGCTTATCCCACTCTGAAGAAATGTTGAAAGAAAGCTTTGTAATTATCTCTGAAGTTCAGGCTGGAAGAGTATTTACTTTTCTTTAATTTTATTTTCTGTAAAGATACTATAATAGCATCTGATTTAAGCAGTTACTATACTGTAGTTATATGTACCATATAATCTAACAGAGTTATAAGGCGATTTTACAAGGAAGTCAAAGAATCCTTTGAATCTTCTAGTAAGACTAGCTTATCCTGATAGAATTGGTTTTTCAGGGTTAGTGTTTTAGTTTTAATTTAAAGCAAAATAAACTTGATTTATATTTTTGGATAAGTTAAGTAGTCCAGAATTTAATTTAGAGTTGAAAAACTCAGCAGATGCCTTTTGTTCTGTCAGCTCAACGTTTACAGAGGCCTTATAGGGTTTAAGTACCCTATCACCGACTTTATACTGAATTCTAAGCCTTCTAAGAGTTTGGCTAGCGCTACTGTTGAAGTTATCACCGGTGGGAACCCTAATAATATTCACTTCTGTTTCAGAATGAACAAATCGTCATAAATTTTTTGACACAGTGACAGTAGTCTTATTGGACACTGGAAAACTTCAATTACCCTATTGAATACTTTACGTTGCCCCGTGAGAGTGGTATATATATGTTCCTCTTACTCCTCTAGGGAGCATAGAGCCGCGTGAGAGTGGTGGTCTAAAGAAATTGTACATCACTTTAAAGGGGAAGGTCAAAGTGTGTTGTTTCTTTACTGTTATAAAACCTTCGACAAGAAGCTAGAATGTATGCCAATTCCGTTAATTTAATTTTTTTTAATTCGAGGAATTATGTTTTTTTTATTCGGGGAACTATTTTTTTTTTAATTCGTGAAAATACATGCGAAATCGAACACGAACAGTAGCCGTTAGAGTACTGGTCTAAAGGACCAGTTCTATATTTAATATCTCTAATTATATTTTTTACAATCAATGACTCATGTTGTAAACATGCTGCAGACATTCTTTATACAAAAAAATGTGAATTTAAAATCGTTGGCATACTGCTCTCACTCATGTTCTGAAGGAGTTACAAAATTTAGATTACTTAGACCCAAAAGATTACTTTATAAGACAATATTGACGCCTCCGTTCTATAACATTCTAAGTCGAAAAAGTATTTTTGAGTTATGAACTCTCAAAGTTTTTACGCGACATACGACATATGTGTATTCTAAGTAGATTTTTCCCTATAACTTCGGAACGGATCGGCGTATCTTAACCAAATTTTGACAATAATTCAGTTAGAGTACGTAGAACTCAAGAACATTAAAAAAGTACTAAGTACACTTACAACGTTATAGAATGGATGCGTCGATATATTCTTTCAATATGTAGGGAGTAAAATACGTTTAGATGATAAAATTTATATAAAAATGTTTACAAATGTTTCACGTTTTTCAATTTTAAGTCAGTGCTTAATTCTGAAGATTCTTTCAATATGTTGTGGGTAGGGAATAAGGGTACTTTAGGTGATAAAATTTATATAAAAATGTTTACAAATGTTTCACATTTTTCAACCTTAACTCAGTGCTTAATTCTAAAGGCTAATTGCCTTTGTCTTTTATAAGGCAAACGCTTCTAGAAAGTACTTAATATTTTCATACAGATTTTTAATGTATTTGAAATTGTTTGCCTTTTTTCAAAATTCATTTCTTGTTTTTGTTTAATTTTTTTTTTTGTTTTTGTTTTTCTACTAAAAATATGTTAAATTTTAAAATTTATTTTAGCTTTACTAAAATAAAATTTTATAGTTTCAAATGCAAACGATGGTTATTTAATTGTTACTAAAACTTACAAGACTAAATGCAATTTATAATTATGTATTAAAATATATATTTTTTCTTCTTCTTGTTTTTGTTTTTTTTACTTTGTTTTAAGGCACTTAACAAAATTAATTATTTTGTTTTAAAATCAATTTATAAAAAATAAAAATCTTAATTATAATTAATATAAATATTTTGTAATAATAAAACGGCTAAAAATCATTTAAAAAAAAAAAGAAAAACTTACAGCTTTAAAGCTGGCTAAATAACTATTTGAATTCTTTTTCGTCTTCTTAGGTACAAAAGAAAGTGTATTTGTTTTTACTTAATCTCTATTACTAGTATACATATATTCTATATATAATAAATATGTATGTATGTATGTATATAAAATAATAATAATAATCATAAACCATTACCTAAAAGTTGAAATCAAAATGTGTATGTGAAAATAAAAACCAAAGAAATATTAGAAAACAAAAACAAAAAAAATAAACAGAATTACTACGGCACAGGGATATGGATATTAACGTTTGAAACTTTAAAAGCAGAAAACCAGATTTAAAAAGGATGAGACCTATAGAAGTAAAGAAAATATTTTCCTTAAACATTTAACACGTTGACGCTCACCACGAAATTGACGAAGGCACTCAGAAACACACTTCCTTTTTTTTGTTTAGTTATTCAAATCTTGGCGAGTTTGATGGAGATTTAATACTTATAGATCAAAATTATGGTTTTTTCTATAAAATTTTTTAAAGTAAAGGTGGACGTCTATAGCCGTCATTTGCTTTTCATAATATTCGTTCCATTGATGTGCAAATGACGGCATTAGACGTCCGGATACCGAAAGATATTTTTTGAAAATAATTTAGATAATCATGATTTATAATAACTTTTATTAACTTAAATTCATTTTTACACAAATTCATAACAAAAATAAAAAAATTCCTTTTTATAAAGCTTAAATAAAATAAAAAATCGAATATTATTCACATATGTATGTACTAACAACAAAATAAGTGGTACGGCTCGAAGCATTCGGGACATAGAGCTGGCTTTTCAGGACACGTTTTACATCTATATTTTGTTTCTTTTCGAAATTTATGTTTTGTTCAATTTCTGCAGCGGCGTATAAATTTTTCCCATATTTGTTTGTGGCATCAACAATTTTTTCAATATATCACTGGTAAATATTTTATTGAAAATATACCATGGACTTGATTTGAGGTTAATGTTGAGTTTTACTCCACATTCTACTTCATTAAAGTCAAATTCTCTAATTGGGGCTGTGTCCTCACGCCATTCAGTTTCATTACCATAATTCAGTTCATCATTATCACTATCGGATGAATAAACAATAGGAATAATTTTTCGACGACGGGAAACAAATATATCATCACTTTCATCATTATCTATCACTATCATCACTATATATTTCCCCCACTGGAGATCATATTGATAAATTAACTCAGACTGAAAGAGACGTCTATACACGTCGTTAAAATCTACATGCATTCTTATAGCAACAAAATCATGAATCTAAAAATAAATCAAAAAATATAAGTATAACATTTTCCTTTTGGAGTATTATTAAGTGAATTGGTAGAAATCTAAATCAAACTGAATTACAACTAAATTTTTGTTTTATAACTCTAAATTTTTTCGACGGTTATAGACGTCGTTCGCATTTACGTGCACTCATACATGACGTCTATAGACGTCATTTACGTCAACGTGTTAATTGGAAAACAAGCATAGTAAAGTCACAACAACAACATTTGCTTGGCTTAACAATTTCCTGCATTTTGTAAAATTTTAATGAAAAATTTATTTGGTAGGCAGCCATCCATCTCTTGCATACGACGGTTGATTGTTAACTTAACACACAACTGAAGCTAACATACAGTCAACGAAATAATGAGAGGTTCACAGCTACTTGTACAATAAATTATAAAAAGAAACACGTGCTTAAATCATGAATAAGTATAAAAAAGAAAACGAAATGGTTTCAAACGCTTATTCTGTGGAATTCAATAAAAAGCTAAGAATGCTTGTCTTGACGGTTGCTGAATTGGAATTGAAAAAGCAGCTGGAAAGGGAGGTTAAACCTTTTGCCTGCCGTAATTGGGTTGAATTAGTTGAGGAATTTGTAACGGCCCTATGATCCAATTCAACATTAACACTCGCTGAAGATAAGAATTCACAATTCAAAGATCATGACGACAAAAAAGTTGTACATGGGTAATCCAGGAAAAATTGGATTGAAAATATGATTATTTTCCATCCATGGTGCCTAAGAGGTAATGTATAAGCATTCCAGTAAAGAAGATTATTATTATGTTTTTAAAATTACAAATTACTTTTCTGGTGTCATGGATGTCTTATCTGGAGCGACTAATTTACATTTCAAGCAGCGTGAATTTGGTCTTCGATTGTCTTTTCGCTACATGGCGCTGAAAGCGGTAATGCAGTTGGTTATGCTCACTTAGGTGTTATGGAGACAGAAGAAGTCGATAGTAAAAGTAGTTATCGAACTCATATTACAGTGTACTGGTTCTGAAACCTTATACAAGACGTATTAAACTTGATCATGACATGGCCCAGGACTTTTACGTAGGCTGCAGAGATGAGGAAGAGAAGTAAACTGTTTTTCTCCTCGTGGGTTTATGCCCAGAGCGATGTTGTAGTAGAAGCAAGCACCGTCTGGAAGCGAAACTAGCTTATAGTAGAAGCTCCGAATGGTTTAAGGATAGAAGAGAAATGACAGACAGACAGTGGTATCATATAATGAGCCAAGAATGAATTGCAAAATTCAATGCTGCTTTGTTTACTTCAACTTGACATGCACGCGTTGAAGAATGCAATACGGAAAGAGTAATCAAAACTTAAAAAGAAAACAAACTTTAACGTGTTAACCTATCATTATTTCGGTTACTGTATACGCTTCTACATAAGCTTCTATTTAGAGTTCAATATGTCTTGTGTCTTTTCTTTTTTTTTTTTTAAACCATGATTTTAACAAATTCCCATTCCTCTTTGAAAGAAAGAGAGAAAGAAATCCCTTTTGAATACCCCTGCGTCCGTTTTTCTTTACCAATTCTTCTACACCATTTCCAATTGATCACAGGATTTAGTGCGCTGTGGTGATATTCTAATTGAATCCCTTTGCGAATCCAAAGTATTTTCGAATAATTTATACGAACTATTTGATTTTTGATATTTTTTCTTGGTACGCGTCAGAGTGCTTAGATTAAAGAAGCTCATAAGGGTTTTAAATTTCGTTGAATTTGTTGAATGCGTTTGTGACGCATTATCGTTAGCAGCAGTAGCGTCGTCAGTAGTTGAAGAGGGCGACGAAGCGGTGGTTTTAGAGGATTTAGATTTTTTTGTTTTCTGTTTTGATTTTGTTGTCGTGCAATTTGTTTGCGAATTCTTTTGTTGTTTCAATAGCTTTTGCTTTTGCAATTGCATTTCCTGTTGCAGTAATCGTTGTTTCATTTGTATGACCTCGGGATCGGGTTGTACATCTTGAAGTTTTCTTTGAGCCATTATTGTAATGCCGCTCTCTGTTAAATGCTGAGAGGAGCTATCACTTTCCGGGAAACAGGTGGCAAAACTAAAAGAATGATTCTGTTGTTGTGATGATGAGCTAGTAGTGGTGGAACTATTTACATCGTTTTGGCAGTCCTCAAAGGAATTAAATAATGACGAATTGTTATGGGAACTACTATGGGAACTATTGTTGTTGTTGCTGTTGCTATTACTATTTAAATGAAATGTAACCATCGAAGATTTACGTGATGTTTGCTGAGAATTCAAAGAATTATCTTGCGAGGAGGAATTATCCATTGAGTTTAAAGAATGAAATTGTTCTTCATTCGAATGATACGAACGAAATGAGACATTGTTATCGCCGCTACGCTCAGTCAAATAATTCTGTTTCAGTTTAAGATTCTCATGAGCATTAGACGGTTTGCGAAAGAAACAATGACGAGGAAATTGTGAACCCGAGCCATTACGTTGAAATCTATAGTAGGGGGACTCGGGATCATCCTCTAAATCTTCTTCTTTATGATGATGATCCTCTGTCAATTGGGAGGTGGAACAGTACATGGTTAAATTAACACTAGATTTTGAACTTAAAGGCTCTGACTTTTGCCAATAGTTTGTTTTATCACTAGTGCTAGTGGCAGGCGTAACCGTAGAATTTTGTTGTTTGGCAGAAAAGATCTCATCTAAAGACTTTTGCAGGCTGTTATAAAAGAAACGATCGTATGTGGGATTATCGGGATTGCTGTCGATCAGCATTAAAGAGCCCTGCTGGGAACAGGAGGTCACAAAGGGATTTTCTGCTACTAAAGGCGAGATATCGGGTGATATATAGGACAATTGTTGGCGTCTAGTCATGGGTGATAGACGACTATCTAAGGAGAATTTCTTTCGACCAATGGCTGGACTATTGCCCAAGCTATTGGACTGTTTTAAATCATTTATGGGACTTTTGTCCAGCTGTAAAGGCAGTTGTGAAGTATTACGGCGAAAAGGAAAACATCCCACCACGGTGGGTGTTATGGAATCTCTATCCGTTTCGAAATTATCCAAAGGACGCTCAAATGGCAAAGGCTTTGGAGACTTTTTCTTTAACAGAGAATCTAGACCACCATCATGGGATTTCGTTATTAAATGTTTCTTTTTTGGATTTTTCTTGGAACTTAACTGTAAATCAATAGCCTTTGCATAGCATGTTACAGAGTTGAGTGTACAATTGTTCAATTGTTGTTGATTATGATGGTGATGGTGAAGGTGATGTAATGGTGGAGCTAATGATGATGAATTATTACAATTAGTGGTAATGGTATGATGATGATATTGATGCTGATTAGGATGCATTAGATTATTGGCCGTGTTATTTGGTATTAATGGCAAAAAAGCTGGATGAATAGTAGAAGATACCATGGCCCTGGATGTTGTTGTACTACTACATGGTGTACCTGGTGGTGATATACCTTGTGCCGTAGCCGTTGTTGCAGCTGCTGCTGTCTGTTGTGTTAACGAAACGCTACTATTGCTAGCATGAGGGAAATGTAAATGAAGCTGATGGTGTTGCTGCTGTTGTTGTTGTTGTTGTTGATGATTATAGCCGTTATTAGGTGATGAGGGAGTAGTATTACAAGTCGTCTGTTGTTGTTGCTGCTGCTGTTGCTGTCGTATCGCTTTCTTATCGAGATTGGGTGCACTCTTGCATAGAGACGAATTACTGCTTACATTAGCATTATGCCATTCGGTTGAATGGATGGCAGTATTAAGATGGCAACGTTCACGTTGATGTACCGTCGATGGACCCCAAGTTTTACCCTTAAAACCATCAGGGTTCACTTGAATTTGGGTAAATGGAAAATTACCAAAAACAGATTGCATGGGAATAGGGCATATCGGGCACAAAAAAAAAATATAAAAAAATTTAAAACGAAAAAAAAGAAAGAAAAAAGGGAAAAAGAAAAAAAAAATTAATACAAAAACAAATAAAAATTAAATCAATTTAAAACACAAAACAAATTAAATTCAACAGAAAAAAAAACTTTTATATGAAATTAGCAAAAAAAAAAAGGGTTTAAAAATGCCAAAATACCAAGCCTACATAAACTATTTACTTTCAACTTTATTGAAGGTGTAATAAAAAGAAATGCATTGTTTACTACTTAACAACGAGTTTTTCTCTTTGTCATCGTTCTTTTCTATTTTTCATTTAAAACTGTCCTATGCTAACTGTTATTGGGGGAACTTGACATGTGCTATTGGTCATTAGCGACTTGTTAGTTGCAATAGGGAGGGGACACCAAGCCAAGGGTCGATAAGCAGACAAGTTGTCATTTGAAAAGGATTGATTGTAAATACACAAACTATTGGCCTTGAATTCGTTTCACTTTTTCATTATCATCACACAACCTTTCATGATCTCTATTACTCCTATTAACTTTTTAAGGTGTCCCATGTCAGGCGTATATCATGTGCATAGTCAAGGTCTTCAATGTGACGGTTTAATCGGCAAATGATTCCCCTGGATGTTGATTTAACTGTGGCTAGCATATCTATGAAAAGCATACTAAACTGCAAATTATCTAACGTGGTCCTACTTTCACATTTCCATTCCTATGGCTTATTAGAAGAGTTTAAAAACGAGATTAAATTATCGCCCATAATAGTGCATATTTAAGTTTACAATTCATATAAAAAATTATGGATTTCTTTTTACTACACCTAATCATTGTTAAAATATTTTCTGAAATAAGAAAAAATTAGCCTTCATTCACTAAACTCTTGCTATTACTCTTATCTAGTCTTACTAATAAATAGTAAAACAACAATTAGTAAGAATAAATATTGAGGTTACTTACGTGCCACTATCCTAAGGCCTGATATCGCCGGTGAACCGGGTGGTGTTGGCACCACACAAGCTTTATCTCTTATTGTCGTTATTTGATGGCGGAATTCAGTTGGCAATGATATTTGTAGGGGATCCTTTTTTGGTTTAAATTTAAATTTATTACGTCGTTTATTTGGTTTCGGTATGGTTTGAGCAATTATCAATTCACGGCCCATTAGTTCCAGCTCACGGGCACGCAATTGCTGTTCAAACATTTTCAAATTATTTGCCTGCTCATGTTGTTGCATTTGTATTAAACGCAATTGTTCCTCTTTATTACGCAATTCCTACAAGAATATATGGGGGGAGAGAGAGGAAATCAATTTAAAGATAACTTATATACAGCTTTTTAAAAACAATAATTTAAGGATAAAGTTTATTAAAACGAAAAAAAACTGATGATTTCAAACGATTACGATATTGAAAAAAGAATTAAAAATGAAAAAATAAAGAAGCACCCAAGACATATAGAGAGAAAGTTAGTTAGTTAAAGTAAAGTTAATATCAGAATAAAGAATATTAAAAAAGAGATTTAAATCGACTATATATATACACAAGATAAAAGGGCTAAAATTTATTGAAAGTTTCCGAATATACCGAGTAATGAAACTATTCTCTCACGCTAGGTACCGGATTTATGTTGAATCAGGGCCAGGTTTCGCCACGTTCTGCAATGCAAAGATGGATGTTCATTCAAGGCCCTATTATATTCATTCATTGTTGATGTAGTTGCTTTAGGAACATTCGAGAGCGATAATCGTTCACTAATGAATGGCATTATTTCTCGTTTGACTGAGTAAGAGTCTCTTGATTGTCTGAAATGCCAGATGGATGCCCATTATATTCCGTCATTGTATCTAATAACACTCGCTAAGCATTCGAAAGGGATATCCGGTGTAGAAATACTGCCGTAGGTTAGGTTAGGTCGGAGTGGTAGCTCTGATATCACAAAGCTCACTTGAGCACGCATAGCGGCCCGAATTGATGCCATGGGTGAACGCAGTCCCTGTACTGACCAAGTTCCACCAAAATCAGGGAAGAGGAAGAAGTTGGTCAGCGCAAGGGCTGCACATTAAAGGTACGACTACCCTACACTGGAAAAGCAGCCAGAAAGTTTGATAAACGAAGCTTTATTCTTGATATCAATAGATCATAGCTCTGTCAAGCTGACAAGAAATGGGAAGCCACATAACCTATATCTACACCTAGCAACAGACGGGCATTGACAAAGAAAGTGGATAACAGTCTCCTCCTCCTCATCCAATACTGCTGTATGTCATACCTGGTATGTCGTGGAGTGATGGGGTCTTCAGTTATCAACTCATCAATGTAGTGATTAGGCAGGTGACATGGCAAGAATTGCTTTGTCACTTGAGCAGTAGCGATGTCAAGAGCATTGTTCGAAGTTCCTTCTGTTTATATCGGCACTGCATATTTCAGAATCGAATGATCCAATTGCTTTGCAGTTTAGGTAGCCTTTTGAAGTGAGGGACTTGTGGTCTTTCTTCCAGTTATTTATCTACCATACATACATACATACATAATTGGCCATTACAACATTTCAGTCAGGATTACGGCATAGCTTCTCACAGCACTCATATTGTGTGCCTTAATTTTATACTTGAGTGGCGGGACCTACAGTTTAACGTTGACTCCGAACGACAGACTTTGAGAAACTTTTTCATGGCGGGTTTATTTACTCTCAGATTTTTTTGCTAGAAATCTGATGAGAGGAAGTCGCCGAAGAAATATTTTTTTTCCATTCATTTTCGTTTTGATGTCTGGCCTGAAGCTCGTACCCGGGCTTTTACGTCTAATAAGCGAACACACTACCTACTAGACTACGGCAACTACTATTTATCTATGATGTAATGGAAATTGGTGAAGGTAGGAATAGACCCCTCTAAACATTTTGATACCGTGCGAGGTTCAGACAAGGCGATCCACTATCAAGGGACCTCTTCGACTTTGTCATGCAGAGTGTTCTAAGAAAGTACATAGAAATGGAGCACAAAAATGTCTAGTAGCTTGTGTAGGCTGACGAAAAAAGATGTTTCTGCTGCCTTTAGGGCTATTGAACGGGAGTAGATCACAATGGGTTTGACAGTAAATCTGGACAAATTTATTTAAAGAGAAAGCTCTTCGAAAAAACAAAAAAAAAACTGAAATTTATGTTGAATTTTTCATACAAAATTCATTCAAATCATTTGAAATACTTTTGTATACAGTCAACCCTCCTATAACGAGGTCAGTGCGTACTGCGTTATATGGAAACCGCGCTATAAGAAACTCGGATTTCACCGTACAAACCAGGCTAATTCGTAGCTTGTTCTATGGAAACCGTCTACCGCGTTGTATGGAAACCGCGCTATAAGAAACTCAGAATTAGTACAATTCCCATCATTCGTACCGTGTTGTATGGAGATCAAGAAATACAAAAGACAAGCTAAATTATAAGTTATTCTTATTGAATTCAAGAGTTCATATAAGGATTGATAAAAAAAATTAAATAAAAAAAACTAAAAGACTGCAAGGAACTTATGGGATGTTATTGAACGGAAGCCGCGCAGTAAGAGTACCGCGTTATATGGAAACCGCGTTTTGAAAGTACCGCGTTATAAGAGGGCTGTCGCAATTTCAGCCCCGCGTTCTGAGAGCACCGCGTTATAGGAGGGTTTACTGTATTTTAGCCCTTTTGTTAAAGCAAAATAAATATTAGACTTAAAAAATAGTTTTAAGAAAATAATATTGAAAAGTTATATATGTACTCTACAAATGGAGGAAAATGCTTACCTCTTCGATAGTTTGAAAACGCTGATTATTATTGAGTTTAAAAAGTATAAAATTTGGATGAAATTTTCAAATATTTATATACAATACAACAATATAGAGTATTTGTTTTTCCCCATGAAATGTTTTCGAGTGTTAATTGTTTTTGTTTTTTTAATATTTCAATTCCAAAACCAATTTCAATGTTTTTTTTTTGTTTTTTTGTTTTTTCGAAAAAGAAAAATAAATACAAATAAAAGAATGAAAGAAATAGGGAGGGAAAGGAGCAAAAGAAATGTTTCAATAATATATTATATGTATGTATGTAGATAATGGCAAGAGATGAGCAACAAAATTAAATTAATTTCTCTTTAATTAACATTAAAATTAAACTACAATTGCAATACGATTACTAAAATTAAAAATAGTTGAGCTATTATTTTTAATTACAATTTTTACAAATTACAATAAGAAAAACACTCACAAAAAAACTATTTATCTATCTATCTGGTAATCAAAGAAGTAATCGAAAAGTTAATTACCTTTTCCTTTAAGCGCAATTCACGTAAGACTTCAGCAATTTCTTTTTTCCATCCATCTTGCATGGTATGAAATGATTCTTGAGGCGTTGATGTAAAACCTGAATGGGCTATATCCTCTAGATTTAATAAGATATCTTTGAAACCAGGACGATTATGTGGGTCACTCGCCCAACAGTCTAAAAATCGCACAAGAAAGCAAAAAACATTATTGTTAAAATGCTTTAAGCAAGCTAAGAAAATAATTACTTTTCATGAGTTTTCCCCAGGCTTCGGGACAGGTTTTTGGTATTGGTAGTGTTAGTGTATTAACGGCTACACCATAAGCCACCGATAATGAATCAAAACCTTTATAAGGTGTTTCGCCTGTTATCAGTTCCCATAATAGCACACCATAACTCCAAACATCAGAGGATCTACAGAACGAAAGAAAGAAAAAAATAAAGAAAATAAAGAAAATTTCTTAAAATTTTAAAAATAAAAACAAAATATACTCGCTTACTTGGAGTAGGTGCCACGACTTATAACTTCTGGCGGCATCCAGGCATAAGTGCCTGCGGCTGACATACGTGTGGTATTGTATAGTTCACGTGCCAAACCGAAATCGGTTATTTTTAAAGTTTTCTTATGCAAATTATCGCCTTCGATTGCTTCAAATATCAGAACTAGAAAGAGAAATCATTTATTTCCAAATACTTTTCCTTCTCTACTTGCTTCCTCTTCCTTCTACCCACCATTAGAACTCTTTAGATCCCTGTGTATCACCGATATGGGTGCTTCATTGTGTAAATAATTCATACCCTTTGCTATTTGTATGGCCCAATTAACTAAAACATCCGGTGGTATTTTTCTACCCGCCAATATACGATTTAAACTACCGCCTCTTGCATATTCCATGACCAAACACAATTTCGGTGGTTTTAGACAAACACCACGCAACGAAACAATATTTTCATGTTTTAAAGCCCAAAATAGTTTGGCTTCCTGCAGTACACTGTCACGCATTGTATCCATATCTTCATCGGCTGTTTGTCGTGCTGCCTTAATGGCCACCTCCTCGTTGTGATAATAGCCGCGGTGGACTTTACAAAAACCGCCAACACCGATTACTTCCTGTATATCGAGTTCTTCGTATTCGATTTCATGCGGCTGTATATCACCAATAGCTGAAGGCACATTTATCATCATGGGATCTTGATTCGTTACAAAATTACTGGGAAATATGCCGCACTAAAAGGAGAAGAGAAATAATATAAATTAGAAGGTAGAAAAGTTCCCCTACTTGGGACAAGAAGAAGAAGAACCTTACCTTATCGCCAATTTTTCCTATCCACCAACCCTCATCACCGGATACATTGGGATCCATTGATAAAACCAATACCACTTGACCACGTTGCAATGATAGTTCATCCTCGCCCTGGGCCTCATAATCGTATAAGGCTGTCCAAAGGCTACCAGGTGGTATGTTATCACTATATTGCTGTTGCTGCTGCTGTTGTTGTTGTTGTGTTTGCGAATCACTTGAATTTTGTATTACATTTGCAGACATAGTGGCTGCTGTGGTGGTAATGATGGTAGTGTTGGTAGCAGCAGCTGGTTGAGTTAATTTTGTTGTTGTTGTTATTGTTGTTGTATTCGAAGTGGAAGCCATACTACTACCATTTGTATTACTACTATTTAAGGGTGATCGAATTTCTGTAGCAGTGCCGCTACTATGCTGTAAAACATTATTAACAATTGCTGACGCGTAGGAAGAAGAGGAGCCAGCTGACGAAGTGTTATGATAATGACCAGAAGTGCTATGTTGTTGTGTCGATGTTGTTGCTGTTTTTGTTGTGGTTGCTGTTGCTGCTGCTGTTGTTGCTGTAGTGGAATTAAGGGTCTTAGAGGAGGGTGTATGTTTATAACCATTATAGGCTTTTAATTTGCTCGATTGTTGTTGTTGTTGTTGTTGCTGTTGTTGTGTATTATTAGATGACAACACGGTTTTATGGCCATTTAAAGTTGCTGTTGAATTGATGTTATTGCTAATGTTGTTGATCGTATTGTTGCTTGTATTGCGGGCGTTTGTTGTTGTATTTGTATTCGTATTCGAATGTGTTGTAGTATTGCGGGCATTATTATTGTCTAATTGTTGTTCTTCGCTAATGGCGATCATTTGTGTAACGTTATAATGGCGAGCAGGCATTAAATGCGTTAACAAAACTAGAAACGAAAGTTAATACACCAGACAGTAAGGCTTAACAACAACAACAATTGTACATGTATGTATATATGGATTTCAATCCTTTGAATCCTTTTTTTTTTAACAACAACAAGAAAACATTCAATAATCAAATTAAATAAGAATGATGAAAGAAATAGAGATAGAGAGGGATTAGAGAGCAAGAGAGATAATAAAGCTACTCTCTAATATGGCTGCAGACTTATGGAATTTTTATTTTTTTTGTCTTCTTTCGTTCAAAAGTTTTCTTTTAGACCCCAAAAACCAGCTTTTGTGTTATTTATTGTCTAGCAAGTAAGTTTTTTTTTTTTAACACTTGTTTGTTATAATTGTTGTTGTAGCTAAAGTGTTATTCTTATTGTTGTTGAAGAGTTGCTGCTGCCGCTGCTGCCGATTTGACTGCTTCTCTGGTATTTCTATTATTCGTTTATTATATCGCTGCTGTTGTTGTTGTTGCTGTTCGTTATATTGTTTTTCAATGTTGTTGACACTTTTATAAGCCATGCATGCGTATTTTTCTTGTTCTTCATATAAATTTATTATAATTTGTTTTATAATTTGTTATGTTTTAAATTTTTTTCTCTCTTTGTTATTGTATTGTTGATTTATTCCCACCACCACTCTCTTTCTCTCTCCCTCTGTGTTCTGTAGTAGTTCTGGTTGTGTGATGTATCGTTCTAATGTTCGGTGAACTGCTTGCTCTGTTGTACTGCAGCTACTGGTTAAATAAAGTCGAGGAGACAAAAACAGAAAAAAAGAAGAAATCGTATTAAAATAATGGAAATATTTTTTTATCAGATAAAAGTAAAGTAAATCAGTGCTTTAAATATATTAAATGTTTAATAATAAAAACAGCCTAAAATTGCCTGCAAATATAAAGTGGGCATTCATTCAAATAAGTTTTCAAAATCAACCATCAAACATTTTTTCAATTTCATTGCACACAGCTAACTAATTTCAGACAAACTTACACTAACAAAAAAAATTCTAACCCATTCCCACCGACCATTGAAGAACCATATTCTTTGCCTCTGGAGCCAGGTTAAAGCCTTAGAATATGCTAAATCAACCATCAAACATTTGTTAAATTTGATTGCACAGAAGAAGAACCATATTCTTCGCCTCTGAAGCCATGTTAAAGCCTTGCAACATGTTGGCCACTTCCAGACTCCCTCACATTAGCACAAACATTGCAAAAAGAAGGTATATCTCTCCAATACAAGCTAATCGTCTTTGTTTTCAAAGCTTAAAGCGCAGAGACATATTAGCCTGGAATTTCTTCAATCTCTCCTATTCTGTTACCACGCTTGGTTTGGCCTTTCTATCGATCAGTTGGAAAAAGTATAACCAAAAAAGAGGTTTAACTGACCTTTCCA
Source organism: Sarcophaga rosellei (assembly GCA_930367235.1). Lineage (NCBI taxonomy): Eukaryota > Metazoa > Arthropoda > Insecta > Diptera > Sarcophagidae > Sarcophaga > Sarcophaga rosellei. The sequence goes on along the minus strand of OV884018.1, from coordinate 6,208,320 downwards.
CTAGGTCTGCACATTTATCGAACCAGGCTTGTGTTCGAACGAAGCCTTGTGTAAAACGCTAATATCATCTGTGTTTCAAGATATTGGTTCGCTTTAAACTGTTTCTTATAGAAACAGTTGCGTTGACACTAAACTGGCTGCCTATTGACTTGATGTCACTTAAACCGTTTCATTCCATTAAGTAATAAAGGCTAACACATTCAATGGCTGACGAGGCTATCAGCTATTAAATGTCTTTCATCAGAAAGGTGAGAGGTTTGACATGTACTAATATGGATCGAAGAACGCTATGACTGTGTAACGTAGCAGTGTACATACATACATAATTGGCCCTTCAGTCAGGATTACGGCCTAGCTTCTCACCCCACTCATGTTGTGTGTGTTAATTTTATACTTGAGTGGCGGGACCTACAGTTTAACGTCGACTCAGAACGACAGATTTTTGAGAAACTTTCATGGCAGGTTTATTTACCCTCTGAGTTTTTGCCAGAAATCTGCTGAGAGGAAGTCGCCGAAGAAATATTTGTTTGTTTGTTCATATTTCGTTTTGATGTCTGGCCTGGGGCTCGGACCCCGGGCTTTACGTCTAATAAGCAACACACTACCTACTAGACTACATATACACTGTAAAAAGTGTCTCAAGAACCTAGAAGTGATTGTGGAAAAGCCTGCCACTGCATTCTGGAAAATGTGACTGTTTGGTGAACTTTGTAGTCTGAAGGTAGCATTGGGGCATGTTTGTTATTCAAAAATGACTACAGTTAAAGATTATGACTTTCTTTCAAGAAGACGGTACCATCGGTCACAGGGAAATACTTCCGAACAGAGCGGAGCCACACAACACTAACCATTTTTGGTTTATTGCATGAAAAGTTTTGAAAACGCCTATTGGCCAAGAAAATCGATCCGTTTGAAGCTGAGAAACATTTTTGTAGGGCTACGTTAGGCTAGGTTAGAGGACTTGTACTTGTCAATTGTGACAAGTACAGTACCCGGAGGTCGAATTAACTCATTGTACAACGTCCTAGCTTCTCACACCACTCATGTTGTGTGCCTTAATTTTATACTTGAGTGGCGGGACCTACAGTTTAACGTCGACTCTGAACAACAGATTTTTGAGAAACTTTTTCATCTCAGAGTTTATTTACTCTCTGAGTTTTGCCAGAAATCTGTTGAGAGGAAGTCGCCGAAGAAATATTTTTTCATATTTCGTTTTGATGTCTGACCTGCGATTCGAACTCGGGCCTTTCGTCTTAATAAGCCGACACACTACCTACTAGACCATGGCGACTTCCAAGTCTAACTCTCGCAAAAGGCCGGGTGACCATTCACAACGCCATAGATACGCTGATTGGGTGCTAGAGCAACAGGTTTTCAATACAAATTTTTAAACACAATTTTCTCCAGCGATGGAGTGGTTACTTTAACGAACAAAATTGTCGCATATGACCCTCAAGAACCTAGAAGTGATTGTGGAGAAGCCTGCCACTGCATTCTGGAAAAAGTGACTGTTTAGTAAACATTGTAGTCTGAAGCGGTAAGACATGTTTGCTATTCAAAAATGACTCTACAGTTAAAGATTATGACTTGCTTTCAAGAAGACTGTACAATCAGTCACAGCGAAATACTTTCGAACAGAGCGGAGCTGTTACAACAGCAACAATAAGCCACACAACACTAATCATTTTTGATTTATTGCGGCTGAAAAGTTTTGGTATCCGGCCGATTACAGCTCATATCTATCCCAAGTCCCCTTCAGCAACCATGTCCCATATGGAAACGAGTTACCAGTTACGGATTAATCTTACTAATCAGCAGTGATCACCGTGTGGTAGCGGGAAGAGAATACTATCACAGTGATCACCATACTTGTCGTACGAGGCGACTAAGGGTGCTGCTACCAGTCAGGAACTTTTTGGGGTTCAACTGGCAGCAGTCTGGTCTTGCTTGGCTGCGAAGCCTGACCAGAGGTCTTAATCTGGTACCACGGGTGCCGGGAGCCCCAGGGATCCGTCCCTGCCCGGCAATGGTGAGGCCCCTTTGTGGGAGCGACGTGGTGGCTGTGGTTTGGACCTAAATCGCGGGGAGTGCGCGAGTACGGTGTGGCGTTACACTCTTAACGCATTGAAGGAGTTTAGATGGTCTCCGACCCCTAAACAAGAGGGAAGTCATACCCAAAAGTATGACTTCGAATTTGGCACCTTCATACCGGGTTGTAGCCAGTGTTTACAGCGAGTATGTTGGGGCATTGGTAGACGCATGGTATTTCACCCTGTGCGAAGAGCACCGTGGGATAAGGTCCTCACGGATAGGTACCCACGTTAAACCCGACACATTGATCAGCAGTGAGCCAGTTGGCCAAGAAAATCGATCCGTTTGAAGGGCTACGTTAACGACCGCATCAACGCCAACAAAACCCTCTAAAGTTAGAGCAATTCTAAGCCAACATTCGTTGAGTCTTAGCTGCAATATCGTCTGAAACAAGCGAAAAAGTATTCAAAAACTACTTTAAAATGATTGACTGCTGCAATCAATACAAATGCGGTCATTCAAATGATAGTGTGTTTCCGTACATAATCTTCTTGACGAGATCCAAGCACCACAAAGTCTCATTGAAATCTTAGCTTGCCTTAATTCCTTGTAAGAAAGCACTCTTTTAAATGCCATTTTCTTTTCTTGTACAATACAATATTTTTTTGCAATAGTTTCGATTTGTTTTTCGTTTTCTTTTTTTGTTTTCCTATATTCTGTAACAAGAATAAATGTCAGGTAATGTGACAAAAAGTACGTGCCGATTTAAGGATTAAATAAATGTAATAAAAAGAAACAAATACAAATTATATATATGGGCAAACAAACATACAAATATGTACTGATAGTTATTACATGAAGGAAGCACTCCATATACACCCAGTGCTGGGAAGTTTCCTTAATATACATACGTACGCATTTAATATACATTGCAGGTAAAGAGAGGGAGGGATGGGGATATAATGATGGCATCGTAAATACTTAATAAAGGTCAAAGTCTACATAAAATAATTTGATCGTTAAGATATGTTATGTTATGTTTGGTTTTAATATTTAAATCGATTGTAATAAGAAACGTTTTATTGAGTATAGGCAGGCATTAAATATTACCAGAGTTACGCATAAGGATTTGCAAATAAAGGCGTATTATTTCTGCAACAACTATGATGGAAGTTTAGGGAGAGGAAGTGAAACATTAAAAGCAGATTCAATAACGATTTCCAACCTCACGTTGCGTTAAATTGGCATTTGTCTTATTCTCTTTGGGTCTACCAAAAGTTCTTTCCTTGTATGCTAACCTAAGAAAAGTTTTATAAACATAGAAAATTGATCCTATCTTCTGGATAGAAGATAGCAACACTATCTTGCAGCCAGGCAACCATTTGAGCACTTAACTCCTAATAAGACACTATCTTTGCATGTTGAACCAGCTAGCTAGGTGAAGTAAGATCACCCTCTTCTGCTGGATCTCAGACCATATGGGAATTTACTGTATTAAGCAGGCACATGAGATTACGAAAGAGAAGTTTTCATGCTGCTGATGAGGGCCAAACCCTGAATGAAGAGGAAGTTGAATAGATACGAGGACTTTTCTCAAGAAAAACACGTTTGATCAAACTGCAAAACTTTCCTTGGGTCTGTCGTAATTCCCAAGACATTTGAAGAGAAGTTTTCATGATGCTGATGGGGGCCAAAACCTGAATGAATAGGAAGTTGAATGCAATGTTGTGTAATTGCCAAGACATTTGAAAAGATTTAAGTCCCACATCCAATTATCCAAAAAGTTTCCGAGACAATATTTCTCTCTGGTTTGACGATGCCCATTCCGGATAAAATCTCTTCGAAGGAATGTGCTGAAATTGAATGAGGCCACAAGTGGTGCGATATTTACAGTCAACCCTCTTATAACGCGGTGAGTGGTCGCAATTTCAGTTCCGCGTTATATGGAAACCGCGTTCTGAGTGTACCGCGTTATAGGAGGGTTGACTGTAACGATATTTTCGGGCTGAAGTTTCATTATGTAGTAGATGGCAACTGTAGAGTTTTCCCATTAGAAGTCTCTAAAGTATGGAATTCACATGACACCGTAGTTGGCCTCTCACCTTCCAAAATAGATTCCTATGACTTCCGCTGTAAACCAAGCCGGCCGCCCCGGGTTGCAATTGATTTGGTCTGTTATAAGTCCCAAGTGGGTTTTTGATTGCGCAAACTATGTACGATTTTCCTGACAAACTCAAATAGATTTCCGTGTTATTCTTGGAGACGTGATAGGGTCTCATTTTATGGATAAAGTGGTTGTCGAGCCGGAACGCTCCGGAATGACGTTCCGGTACTTTCTTTTTGGACAGGAACGCGTTCCGGAACTAAAGATGATTTCTGATAACGAGAATTGGCTGACGTTTTGAAAAAAAGAATTGCTGATTTTTTTTTCTAATTTTTGACGTATTTTTATATGTATTTTTATAGACAAGGGTTTGAACCGAACCCGATCCGGAACGAACCGACATGTTTTTCCGAATTGTGAACCGGAGTCCGGAACGCGTTCCGGTAAAAAGAAATTAGCACAACACCGCTGTTGACAGCCCCTATTATATAAACTGCCGCCACAATGAGATCATCAGATAATCGATTAGCTTGCGTTAGAGCATAGCTCTGTAAGTAGAAACAGTTAACCATCGGTTAACGAAGCTAGAACTGGCTTATTGCTGATCCGTGACGGATAACTCGTTTCCATATGGGACATGGTTGCTGAAGAGGATCTGGAATAGATCTCAGCTGTAATCGGCCGGATATGTGGAGTGGAGGAGGAATCTGATGGTTTCGTTTTGGATCAACAAAGAACTACTAGGTGCATTACCCCAATTCCTATCAAAAGCTATAACTACTCAGAGCTCTGAATCATTTTAAAAATCCTGCCATCACAGCCCTAACAACATGAAGCTTTATCGTTGTCAAAATAGACCTACAGACCTGTTTCGCCTGATAGGTTGGTGGCTAAGCTACACATTTTCTACTGCTTTGAACACAAACTACCAACGAATATTACGCGCCCAAAATAATTTGCTGGCTTCGTAATGTTGGGGGATTATTAAGCAGGAAAAACGTAAATGATGCACACTTTTGTTATACACTGTAACAATTTTAATGCCATTTAAAACGAATGATTTTACTGGTGGGGGCCCTTTAAAAAGCTACCAATTGGACTAAATAATACTGCTAATATAGTCTTACAATTGTTAACAAGGAAAAATTTAATCGTTAGAGACTTTTGGTAGGCACTGTATTTAATTGAATTGTGTTGAAAACTAATGATTTTTTTTTGTTTTATTGAGGGCCCATTAAAACGCCTTCCAACTGGGTGATGAATGTATAAATAAAATATGTTGTATGTTCAGAGAAATATATTTAAGCGATTAAAACCGAAACACCATTATTTATGACACACACTGTAAAAATACGCATGTAAAGAAATAAAAACATTAAACGCAGTGTGGTGTGTGCCTGTGTGCAATATTGCACGCCTTCCAATCAGATAGATATAAATAACAAAAATTAATAGCAACAAGAACAACAACAACAACAAAATAATGTTCTCTCTCAGTTTTCCTATACGTAATAGATAGGCAAAAGAAATAAAACAAAAACAAAGAAAATCAGAAAAGAAAAACATCAAACAGAAAAACATGAGAAACAAGAGAGAAAACAAAGAAAAACAACAATAAACAAAAAGAAAAACATAAGCATTGAAATATGTACATACATATGTATGTACGTATGGAAATTGCAGTAAAACATAAACACAATAAGACAACACAAGGCAAGCACGAACATGCTAAACTCACACACACATTTTCTTTCCTTTAACGAAGAATGCTAAACAAAATTAACATTATGAGAGTGTGTATGCGTGTGTGTGCATATACAAAACAAATAAGTTGTGTAGTATGATGATGATCGGCTGGCTGGCTGGTTTAGGAGATGTCACAAACAAGAACGGCTGCGTTCAAAAAAAAACACACACGCACACTAACAAAAGTAATTGATAAAATGTGTCGTATAGGCAAGAAAGAGAAGGCGTTTGTGAGCTCTTCTACGAATGTACGTATAATAACAAAACAAGATTGACGTTATTGAACATTTGTTGTTGTTGTTGCTTTTGATTTTGGGTTTTTTTGTTTTTCTTCTCTTGATTGAGTGTTGAACTTCGTTGTTGCTTTACTTTTTGCCGATTATGTTTTAAATTTTTTTTTGTTTTTGGCTTTTTTTCGTATTTCGTTTGTCTTACGTATGTTGTACTAGCTATGACAGCGGGTGGGGTAGTTTTAGTTGAAACATAAAAAAAAAACAAAACATTAAAACAGCATTTGTTTAAAAAGAGTTTTCTTAGCACGTTTTTTTGTTGTTGATGTTGTTGCACAGCAAATTATTACAAAACACGAAAAAAAAAACATTTTTTTAATGGAATTTTTGTTTACAATTGAAGGGAAGCAGGGAAGTATATGTATGTTTCGAAAGACTTGATTTGTTTGTTTGTTTGCTTGGTATTGTTTAATGGAAAAAGGAATGGGAGACACGCCTACATTTATTGATATTTCGCAATAATCCTTTCTAGTAATAATGGTTGCATTATTAAGGGAACTTTAAAAAAAACAAATTGAAATTTTCTTTTATATTCTCTTCACAACGTTTTTAATAACAATTTCTCACTTCGTTTCTGCTGCTTTAAAATGTTTGCAGCTGCTTGCTTTATGTTCTCATTATTATTACACTTGAACACAGCTTAAGCTAGCACTTAAGCTGTTGTACACACTTTTTTGTCGGTGCCTATTAAGAAATAGGCCTTCTTTTTAAAAATCTATTTAAAACAAAAATATTTAATTTTTTATATGATATTGGTTGGTCTTATTACTTTTTCTTTTCTTTTCGGTGTTACAATGAAAAAAATTCTTTTCTTCTTCTTCGTTAGTTAGTTTTCCTTTATGCCTGTATTATTTTATTATTTTTTTACTTGCTTTTCGTTTTAACTTTTTTTTTTTCTTCGCTCGTTTTTTTTTTCTTTCGTTCAGCAACTTTTTTTTTTGCTTTTCTGCTTTTCCTTTAACAATACTTGTGTAATTTTTGTCGTTTTTTAATTCGTTTCTTGTAAGATTTTTTAATAAATTTATTAATTTTTATTTCGTTGTTGTTATTTGGCGTATAACAATTAAATTTTTTATCGTTTTTATCGAGTTTTTAATGCAAATTTAAGGCATTTGCGATTTTTTCTTTCTATTTAGTGTGTGTCGTACTATTATTTTTCTTTTACTGTGCCATTCTTCATTTCAATTGTCATGTCCGCCATACAGGGTTGTATTTCATATGACAATCTCTTATTATTAAAAGGTTGCCATATGAAATACAAACGGAAACACATATAAGAAAACGCTTAAATAATTAATTTTATGACGTACGCTCTAGATAGAAAAATATATTATGAAAATATCACATACAGGTTCTATCGGACCGTTATGGACCTGATATGCACACATATAGATAGATATATAGTGCCCAGGTCAGACATCAAAACGAAATATGAAAAAAATAAATATTTCTTCAGCGACTTCCTCTAGCAAAAACTCTGAGAGTAAATAAACCTGCCATAAAGAGCTTCTCAAAAATCTGTCTTTCGGAGTCGACTTTAAACTGTAGGTCCTGCCAGTTATGTATAAAATTAACGCATACAACATGAGTGATGTGAGAAGCTAGGTTGTAATGGCCCATTATGTATATATATAGTGCGCAGGCAGCCTGTTTTCTATTGCAATCTGTTCCACCTCAACTAAAGCATAACTTGCCCCTTGATTCGCCTTTGACTTTCTATTGCCTCAGAGCACTGAGCTGCTGGCCAGGTTTAATTATATATATCCTGTCTCAGCCTGTACTAAAGACATGGTCAACCTATACATTGTAGGCTACAGATACTTTATAATTTTCTCAATAAGAGATTACATATACACATACATAATTGGACATTACAACCCTTTAGTCAGGATTACGGCCTAGCTTCTCTCACCACTCATGTTGTGGGCTTAATTTTATACTTGAGAGGTGGGACCTAAAGTTTAACGTCGACTCCGAACGACAGAATTTTTTTGAAAAACTTTTTCATGGCAGGTTTATTTACTCTCAGAATTTTTGCCAGAAATCTGCTGAGATGAAGTCGGCGAGGAAGTATTTTTTTCTTCATATTTCGTTTTGATATCTGGCCTGGGGCTCAAACCTGGCCTTTTCGTCTAATAAGCCAACACACTACCTACTAGACTATGGCGACTACATAAGAGATTAGATTTTAGTATTCCAGCAATGCACTTCTCGTCTGATGATCCGGAACTGGTTCCCTTGACAGTAAAACCAAGTTCGACTTGATAAGACTGATAGAAAGATCCATCGGCACTGCGGAAGGATGAGCACATATAAAATATGATTCACTAAGAATCGGCTAATTGGGAAACTTTATAAAGTCGTTACTGGGCTTTGCATTTTGGGTACTCATGCCGGCTGCATTAATATTGTTCAAATAACGAATGATTTTTGCATTAATTGTAGAAATAAGGAGTAGGACAAAATAAATCTTCAACACTTGGTTACATATCCAGTGTCGTAGCAGAATGAAAAACCTGGGCTTTTGTCTGCACAGTTTCCAAGTACCAAGTTATGGTGATTCGTACTAGTCATTTAAAAAAGCTTTTTTAAAGTGTATAATGCCCGGTCAGAGAATAATCTTGCAAAAAAATTTTCTTCTTGCTAAAATACTTATCTTCTCGTTCTTCAGACCGTTTCTGGTCCTATCAGTGGCTTAGAGCTTCCCTCCTCTTAAACTTATTTGCCCTGCTCATTTCTGTAAATTTCTACATGTACAGTATTAGGGTTTATCCTATTTTCACGTAGCTAATATTAATATCCAGTCAATATCATATTTGAAGAAGAAGCTTGATGGTGATTTGTATGTCAAGCAATATTTTACTATGATCCGTTTCTCCAAGTTAAATTAAGCACAAATCTCAGTGAAGCATACTTCCGTGTGGAAGAACCCCCAAATATCTTAATAGATTCCCCAGATTTCTGTCTGGGATCTTTGGTTTGTCCTTTGTCCAACATATAATAGTCCCTTTATTGGTCTAGGACACCTTGCGAACGTTTTATGTAGAAGCTGCAGGGACGAGTAGGAAGAAGAGACGGTTCTTCATCTACTGGGAACATGCCCGACACTATGTCAAAGAAGAGGAGACATCTTGGTGCCTACTACATTGAAGATCTTAAGTGATTTGTCGAACATTGACGTTAGCAGTTTGAGTCACTTCATTGTAAGCTCTGGGTGGTTCCTTAACTAGGGGCTAGTAAACGCGAAGTGTGGTATCACAATGGGCCCCATGGGACCTAAGTACGTCCATCCAATTCATTTGTAGGGACGGCCACTTATACCTACCTACCTACCTTATTGAAAGGTCATAATTATTTCAATTTTATTTCATGTATTTTAGTTCACAGAATTTTTTTATTTTTAAGATTTTTATTCTTAAAAATTTTTTTAAGATTTTTTCTTTTTCTTAACAGTTGCTAACAATTTTATTTTTAAATTTCATTTGCAGTTAAAACATTTCAACAAAATACAACCCTGTCGACCAACTTTTCTTACGTTCACGAAATAAACGATATGGTAACACTCTATTGCTTATTTTTGCGGTAAAATACAGTTGATTTGCAAATGGCAGTTTATGTGCGTCGGTGAAGAAAAAACAAAAAGAAGAAAATTATGTTTAACGCGATTTATAAACGAGTTTTAAATGAAAAAAATTTTAAATTAAAAGTGAAAAAGTTTTAACGACTGTGAGAGACTTAAATGTGTAACGGTTTATTTGATAAAAACGCGAGTTTTTAAACAAGCGGCGCCGGTCGAAGTGTTTTCCAATCAGATGGTGTTGATGTGGTTACTTTAACGAGAAAGTTTTACTTAAAATCCACAAAGGAGGAGAGAGTAAGAGATTTCATTCCAAAGGAAAGAGCAAAGTCTCCAGTTTATTACTGGTAAGTAGCGGTAAATATTAATGCAAGTATATATACACGATACATGATATACGGATATTAGGCAGCATCTGTTTATAAAAACTAAGCATCTCTTGGTAAATGGTTGATTGTGTGTGTGTATATTGGTGTTAATGGAGAGCAAGCATCCCCATTGTATGTATGTTGTGTTGTTGTTGTTGTTTTTTGAAAGGAAAAACTTGCCAGTTTTCTGCTGTTTTATGCATAAAAATTTCAGTTACGCGCAGACTTTTGGTTTAAACGTGTACGTTGTGTTAAGCAAAAAAACGCGTTCTGTGTGTGTTGGATTTTTCTGTTCATTCTTTTTGGTTTTTGGAAAAAATAAAAGAAAGAAATTGTTTTTTTTTAATATTAGAAAAATTAAATAAAAGTATTAAAGAAATATAAATATTTATTAAAAGAAAAGAAATCTTTGTTATAAATAAAAGAAGAATAAAAATCCGTTTTAAATTAATAAAAAAAGAGAAGAAAGAAAAAAGAGAAAATCTTGTTAAAGCTTTAAAAACAGTGGGTGTTATAAAATCTGCTAAAAACAACAGCAACAACAACAAAAACAACAGCAAAATCACGTTTAACTGTCGTTTTTCTTATAAAATGCTGCTGCTGCTGTTGTTGTAATTTTCTATGTCTTTTTTTTTCTGTTTTTCTTATTTTTTGCGTAGAACAAGGAGAAAAAAAATGAAAAACATTTTTTTGTTACAAAATCCTTATGAAAGAAACCTCCCAAATGTGTATTTAATTTTATGAGGGACTAAGCCCTGCCAGCCAGGCAAACTGTTAAAAATTTCTCTTTTCTATTCCATTCCGTTATTTGTTGCAAATGTATAAAAAAAAAAACAAGTATGATTTTCCTGCTTCTTGAGAGTTCAAAATTTATTTGTGATCCTTTTTGACTCTTAATTATTCGCGTATTTATTTTGAAAATACAGAAAAATTTGCCTTGACACACTATTTTTTTATTCGCACCCTTTCCGAATCCTTTGCAATGACATTCAATTTCACTTTTTCGTGTATTTCTTATCGCAAATATTTCAAGGAAATTTTTTTTTTAAATAAATTTTTTTTATTATAAATTTAATATAAAAGTGTTGCCATATGTTCATCAGGAAATTGTGTGTAATTAAATTTTGCTTATCCTTAAATACTTTTGTTGTAAGTCTAAACTTTAATTTTCAAACATAAAGCAATTAAAAATGACCTCTTAGTCTCTTAAATATTCATTTCCGGCAATTTTCTTCAATAAAATAAAACCGTTATAGTTTTATAGTTTCCTGTAAGCCATATCATTTAAGCTACGAGAAAAATGAGTTTAATTGAAGCCTGAAATTAGAGGAGCATGTGAAAAAGGCTTGTGTTCCTTTTCATTTCTGTAAATGTAGTGTGTTTGGAGGAGATGTTCGTAAAGGTTTTGTGTAGCTTTTTATTCCCGCAAATGTCGTGTATTCGACTGCATTTGGCTACTGGAACCATAAATGTCAGTGTGTTAGCTAGTTATTTAGACGAGAGTCCAAGGTTCAGACCCCATCTCAGACCTCTCGAACACAACGGTATGCTGATCGACGCCATTTGCATTGTAACAGTAATCGTTTTCTTACTCCGTAACGCGTTAAAGCACTTACTCACACAGTAGCGTCCAAAAATCAAAACCTGAACAGCCATCGGAAAGAAATAAATCATCAGAGACCAGAGGGAGTACAAAGCAAGCCAGGTATAGGGGCAAAGAAACCCATATATAGGGGCAAAGAGAGGTCTTACGGCTGGCAAATTAACTTGACTCTGCACACTTTCATATTCTTCTTACTTATGCTATACATATGAGAGTAAACAGCTATATGAACACTATAAACCATATGAGCTCAGTATAATTACAACCAGATATTCAAACTAAAGGGTCCGCCAAATAATTTTTTTTTTTTTTTTTTTGAAAATGCTTTAAAAAAAAAAACTACTGAATATTTTCTCAAATTTCTTTTTTTTATTTGAAAGTACAATCCTTCCGGTAAATAATGGAAAATAATTTCATTCAAATGGCTGCCTCGGCTGGCCATGCAGTAGCCTACACGATCGGTCCAATTTTTAAGCACATTATAGATTGTGTGCAGCTGTATTTCACCAATGGCTTCACGAATATTATCCTTTAAAGCGTAAATTGTCTCTGACTTGTTGGCGTAACATTTATCTTTGACGGCACCCCACAAATACTAGCCCAACGGTGTCAAATCGCAGCTCCCAGGTGGCCAAACGACATCAGCTCTGCGGCTGATAATGCGATCTTAAAAAACAGGGCGCAAAACAACGAGTGAAGCTTCGGCTGTGTGGCACGTAGCGACGTCCTATTGAAACCAAATGTTTTGTGAACAAAAATTCGTTCAACATGGCCCGATAACGATCGCCATTGACTATAACGGCCACTCCTTGCTCATTTTCGAAGAAAAATGGCTCAATTATGCCTCTGGACCAAAATCCGCACCAAACAGTGACTCGTTTTGGGTGCGTCGGCTTTTCAATGTATTTGTGCGTGTGTTTAGTGCCCCAAATGCGACAATTTTGCTTGTTTACATACCCGCCAAGATCAAAATGAGCTTCATCTGAAAAGATGATTTTTTTTTCTTCAAAATCGACATCTTCTGTAAGTCGATTGCAGGCCCAGATCCCAGCGTTGTTCAAGCGTTCGTTCAGCGGAAGGATAAAACTAATTATCTGTCAAATCAGACATGAGCTAAGTGTTGCACTAGTTCAAAAAAAAAAACGTTAGATTGCGGACCCTTTATTTGCCAAATACCCCTCATTATAGATGAGCTCCTACAGAATTTCAACTTGTTTGCATAGCTTTTTTCCCCACAACTTTTCCATCATGCACGTGTTTTGTGAAGCAATACTGTAAGTGATAGAAAAAGCGCAGTGAGAGGGACAGAAATAACTTCAAATTGAAACATAATTTTCCAAACGATACAAGGCTTCAAAGCTGGTCCCATGATGCAGTGAAAGGTGAATGCTAGCTACTTCAATAATACGGTGATGGGTGTGCCGATGGCAACACTCTCAGGATTTCAAGTTGGAAAAGCACTCGACGATTGCGACAAATAGTGTCTTCTTTCTATGAAGATAGGTTGTACAAATTGCGAAAAGTCAGCACTGCCATATGAACATTTCGGGACCTACTATCTAAAATATCATGTCAATACGTCAATGTCGTCTTTTGGAAAATATGAAGTGTTAGCTCGGTCTGGAGTATGATGAACCACAACATTTTTGCAGCAAGATTTGTCCACTATCCCAGGAGAATATAGGTAGGAATTCAATTTACAATAAAGTTTAGAGGGTGTCATCCTCAGAGCACTGATAAAAAGGATGACAGATTGCCTTCCTACGCCATCTAGAATCGTAAAGTTAAATTAATTTGTATGAAGTAACCGTAGTCTAGTAGGTTGCATGTTTAAGGATTTCTTGAGGAGACTTTCACTTAGCAGTCTTCTGGCGGCAAAAAATCTGAGAGTAAATAAAATTGCCGTGCAAGGTTAGGTTAGGTTAGAGGACGTGTACTTGTCAACTGGGACAAGTCTAATAAGCCAACACACTACCTACTGGACCACGGCGACAAAGTTTCTCAAAAATCTGTCGTTCGGAATCGACTTTAAACACTAGGTGTCGCCACACTCATGGTTAAAATAAATACACACAACATGGTGCTGTGAGCAGCTAGGTTGTAATCCTGACTATAGGAATATAATGACCAATTAAGTAGTAGGATGACTCCTAATGCATGATTTCGCATGCTTTTCTTGGAAAAATGTCTTCAATTCGAACATCAATGAATTTTGTTTGGCTGCCAGAAATGACTAGTGTGCCTTCTACGTTGAAATTACCATTTCTAAGCCTCACAAACTATTTCGTGCTCATTTTAATCAAGGGAATATGTTAAGGTTAACTTGAGTTTGTAAGCAATCGATTTCAAATGCAATTTTTTGAAATTGTAGACGAAATTCAAAACTTACTGCATACAATGGTTTGGTGACATAAAATTCTGGGAGTGAATATCAAACGATTACACCCTGAAATACCATATCATTTATCGAAGACACAAACCTCTGTGGTTCCTATAAATATTTGATTAAATCGCTTTAATTTTAGCGCTTTTTTATGGGGTACTTAACATTAGTTTTCGTAAATAGAATTTCTCTTGCTCTCATTCTCTATTCATGTTCTCCTCCCCTCAATTGTTTCTCTCTTTCTCCCTAAATGCTCTTGTTTTAATAGAGAGAATTTTAAAATGTTCTCAGGGATTTGTTAATTATCTTTCACATATTTCCCGTTTAACCATAATTAATTACCTGTTTCTGTTGCTGCTTTCATTCACTCACTTTCTCCACCTCGTTCGCTCTCCCGTTGTCTTTCACTTGTGAGTATTATTGCTTGTTCTGCCATTTACTAAAGCAATGTGGTGTCGTAATGGGAACTATTTTGCCGTCAGCTGTACAGGAACACATTAAGATGTCGTATGTAATGATACGTTGGTTTTTGTTTTTATAACGGTGTTGTTTTTTTTTTTTTTTTTTTTTTTTTTTTTTTTTGTATTTCTTCAGCCTGTGCCAAATGAGTATTTGATGTTGAGGCTTAATTGTTGACGAAAATAGTTGGCTGTTGGCGTATACATAGTGAGTGGTGAGTGGCTTGCTTCACTGAAGTTTTGTTGTGGTGGTGGGTGTCGTAATTACTGATGCTAGACATGGCTGCATAGGTGTGTGTGTGAGAGAGAGAGTGTGAGTTCATGTAAGAAAGTTTTCTTCTAATGAGGTTTAGTTGTTAAATTTTTTGTTCGTTCAATATTTCCTTGAAATAAAATTCCTTTGCAAGTGTGTATGTATGTATTTGTGTGTGTGCTTGTACAAGGAGAACAGGTATTTAATTTTTATGCTTCCTGTGCTTTAAATTAAAGAGCACAAGGGTTTCTTTATCATTGTTTAGTGGTGTTTAGCGTTGTGTTTGGTGTAATTGATTTTGAAATGTATTGTACAGTAGAGGCTGCCGTGGTGCTCTGCCTTATTTGCCTTTTATTGTCAATTCAATACTAATGCGGCCTATTTAGACAAAGCATCTGAAAAATGGTTATTTATTATGTGTATGTATGTATGTGTAGGTAGTATTAGTGTGCGGTTTATTAAAGTGAATAAGAGAATTAAGAGCTATAAACACGCAGTCAGTCTATGAAATCTCTTAAACAGAGTGCTTCAATTTTTTGTTTGAGTAATTCAAAGCAAAGAAGAAAAAAAACGGTAAAAAACAAATGATGAATTAAATGAAGAGATATTTAAATGGATGGAGAGAAAAAGAACAGTTATTTAGATACAGTATGAGGAAAAAACGTTAAGCGTGCATTTATTGCTCTAAAAAGAGTATTTTCGCCCACTACTTAGGGCGTTATCTGTGGTATTTACGTATTCCAACGTTATGGTAGTTTAAAAGCAAAGTGCAAGTTACCCAAACGTAACGTAACGTAGCGAACGTTCTCTTTTTAGCATATGGAGAACAATGTAAACGCTTACCGAAACGTTCTCTCTCGTTAGCAAAACGGAACGATCTGTATAAAACAGAATTCTTTCACGTTTTTACGTGACAGTTGAACAAGAGTTCAAATGTTTGTATACCAATTTCTTTGCAAATGTATACCAATTTCTTGTGTTGAGTTCGTGGGTATGTCGCTGTGTTTTTTGTTTTGTTTTTATTTACATTCTTCGTTGAAATATGTCCCGTTTTAAATGTTTCTTTAACTACACAAATGTTTTTAAGGCTACGTACGTTACGATTTTACGTTTCTTACGCATGGATAACCAGCCCTTAAACATTGTCCTTAACGTAGACCCCCCAAAGAAGAAAACTGTTCTTGCAATAAATCCAGAATTGGTTGTGTTGTGCTGCTCATGGCACAGTCGTGGGTATATTCCTTAACTTAGCCGAACAAAACGAAAATATAACGGCCTTAGTTAATATTTTAGCTACGATCCTGATAACCAATTGACAACACTAAAATGTGAAATTATTCTTTCTCGTTACTTTTCATACAATAAAGTTAAAATCGGCTCTTGTTTTGTGACCACATCCCTTTTAGTCCATAATCTTCAATTACAAGTCAAAAACTAAACGGTTATCGTATGGCACTGCTTTTTTAGGTTCAATTTTGAACAAATAAGTTCAAATGGCAGATTCAGACCACTATACTTACCATACAATCACATTTTTCGAATGCAATGGCTATTTCATAATCAGTTTCGAGCTCCTCAAGCTCCATATTCAATCGCCAAGAGCTAAATGTAAACTTAATCGCTAAAGAAAATTATGTTCGAATAATGAGAATTGAAAACCTGTTACTGTAGCATCCATTTAGCTCATCTAAGGCTTTGTGAATGTGCTATCACACACGAGACTATTTTTTAAGTCGCACAATTTTTGTTCTTTCAGTCACGCACACGAGACTATTTCATCTGGTATAAAATTGTATACATGTACTAAATATGCTCTACACAAAAAGATTTCCTGAACTTGCTGTTTTATAAATGTATGTGTATTGGTTTTGTATTGTTTATGCATTGGTTTGTGCGGGGTAGAAGCTGGTTGAAAAATTATGCCAGTAAAAAACCACTCTCCTCATCTCTCTTGCCTGCCTACAAGCTGCCATTTTGTACCAGCATAATTGTTCTCGTGTTTGATTGCCCAATGAACATACATATGTACATAATTGGCCATTACAACCCTTCAGTCAGGATTACGGCCTAGCTTCTCAACACCACTCATGTTGTGTGCGTTAATTTTATACTTGAGTGACGGGACCGACAGTTTAACGTCGATTTCGAATGACAGATTATTGAGATAATTTTTCATGACAGTTTCTATTTACTCTCAGAGTTTTTGCCAGAAATCTGCTGAGAGGAAGTCGCCGAAGAAATATTTTCATATTTTCGTTTTGATGTCTGACCTGGGATTCGAACTCGGGCCTTTCGTCTAATAAGCCAACACACTATCTACTAGACCACGGCCCAATGAACAGACGGATTTAATTGTTAAGTGAGGTACAAATCCAAAGGTAAAGTGTGTCGTTGTGAAGATCAAAAACAGTAAGAGTTTAAAATATTGCTCATAAGCTAAGAGTATCTTTTTATGTTATGAATGAAATGCATTTCAGCACATGATTTGTTTACTTTCGCAAAGGAAAACACTTCAATTAATAAGCACAACATTGCGACTCCCTTTTTTCTCTCTCTCTCACCCCGCTATATGCATTTTAAGGCAGTTTTACTGTTACTGTTTGATGACAATGCAAAAGCCAACAACTAGAAAAAAAACTAAAGCATTATGGTGGTCAGTTAAAAAATGTAAACACAAAGAAGTACATATCACATAAGTAACACATACAGTATAAGAAAATGAGTCGCAGAGTATAAGTTATTACTCATACGCTCAGATAGATGTACCCTTAACCACAGCAATGCATCAAAACATTGCAATTGTTTACAAATAATGAAGCATTACTGCTCATAATTTTAAAGAGAAAAAATGATCTCTTTTGCTCTCTCTGGAGTTGTTTTCATATGTTCCATATGAATTTCAATGTTATTGCTATTGTTGCTATTCATATTGTTATGATGTTGTGTGTTCAATTAAAATCCAACAACATTATGTGTTTTTCTGTAAAGCAAAGCATTATGGTGGCTTCTTAAAAAATGTAAACAAAAACAAATCCATATTAATGCCGTTAGGGGTAGTGGGTAAAGTAGAAATAAAAGCAAAGGATTGTAAAATATTACTCATACGATTAGTGGTAAATGTTTAGAGTTTTAAGAGTGTTCAGTGTTTCAATACAATAAAAAACAATTTAAAAATTTAATATAATTTATTTATAATCAATAAGATAAAATTTTACACTACCATATTCATAAATACATTTTCGATTTATAAAGTGTTTCATAAACACTTCTATAAATTCAAAATAATTTTCATGAATATGAAAGTTAAGCGATAGTTTCTTTTTTATATTAATCTTCGGTTTTTTGTAGACAAATAATTTCAGACAATTGAAAATTTATATGGAAAAATATTGAATTATTATGGAAAATACTTTTTACTTGATTAAATTTAAATTCTTTCTAATAATTGATCCTCTTTCAAGGCTATTTAAAGAATTGAGCATGTTTTCTTTTATGTGCTCTATAGTAAAAGCACTAAAATTGTCATTTACTTTAAAAATAAAACCATTTAAAGTACATTCAAACACATGCTTCCATTTTCATTCATTCCTTGCTTTAAAGTATGCTAAACAATTTTTTTTATATACACAACCCAGACACACACACACATATACCTTTTTAGTTGGTCTATGGCTACCTATAAAGAGTGTAAAAGAGGCTACAGGATGCTAGTAGAAAAAAATCAAGAGTGAGTGTTGTTCTTAAGTGAAGGTTATCTGTTACATTTGCTAATAACACGGAAAAATTTATTTTTTATAATTTTTTTTTACAACAATGTATACATATGTATATATGTATGTATACATATGTATATAGGGTATATGTGTTGTATTGAAAACAATGTAAGAAAAAAACATTCATTTTCTATTGTAATGTGCATAAAATTTAAGGTTTTTTTTCTACTTTTTATTACTCTTCTCTCTCTTACTTTTACACAAAACTCGAGTTATTCTTAAATTATAGGAAAGTACCGTTATTGCTTTTCAAATAATAAAATTTACTCAAGGTTTCGTTAACTTGCCATCACTTAAACACCATGCAAATATTGCAAATAAAAAAAAAACAGTTAAAGCAAGACACTCATTCTTCATTAATTTCCTCTCTTTCTCTCACTAAAAAAAATTTGATATGTACGTAATACTTGTATGATAATGCAGGTATTGTTCCTCAAACGAATCAAGAAATAAAACAAAATTTTTATAATATCCCAAAAACACTTGCTACTGCAAATAAAACCCAAAGATAGTACAAAATGCACTATAAAGTCACACTTTAATTTTAGTTTCCATTACTATGCTATTTTTTCTTCATCTTTCTCAATCTGTCTTATTAACAGACGTCGGCACAAAGAGAATGTGACTGTATTTGTGAGAGGCCTGTGTTAACCCAGAGAAAAATTGTTAGTAATATTTTCAAGTCTACTTGTTAACCCAATAATATGTATATGTAAGCGAAAAATATAAAAAAATTGTACTGCGCTAATTCCCTAAAGACACCGTATTTAACTTGGCAAGTATTTTTCCAAAAATCGAAATCATTTCTCATTGATATTAGTGGATCATACTATAATCTTTCTTTGGGTGTAAAATTGAAGGTTGAAAAAAAAGCGACATGAACCTTCTTCTTTAAAAGCTGACAAGCAACTGAATGCATTTTTACGCCCTTTTTAACGAATATTGTTGATGTTCGTTTCCAATGTTCTTCCCCTGAGGGACATTGGTGCCTACGTCTGCTTATTAAGCTTCTAAAGCTGTTGTTTTAATATAAAAGAAGGCCAAACACTCCTTACTTACACTCCTTTTTTGCAAAGTTAAATCAATGCATTCAGCAAAGAAATATTTCCCTTTAAATTGCTCTCTTTCCTTTTGTTGCTGTCTCACTCTCTAAAAAATCGTTTGTTTACATTAAGAAATTAAATCAATGCACTCTGTAAGTCATATCTCATTAATAGTTGCAGTAATTTACTCTCTCTTTCTCTCTCCATCTATTCCCTTTTTCACTCAGTCCTTTAAAGTCACTTTGTTTACATTAATAAGTTAAGCCTCTAAAGACGATATCATACCCTGTTGTTTTATGCTTACACTACCCTTTTCTGCATACATATAAAAACTAACAAACAAATTCAAAGTAAAAATAACTTCATTTTCACTAATCAGTTAAGCCTCTTAAGACCGTATATGGATGTCTTCCCTGTTGTTTTAATATAGAACACACAACACATGCATACTTATAACAGAAGCAATGCAATGCAATGCACTCAGCAAGACTTTATTTTATTATTGTTTCCAATTTACTTGCTCTCACTCTCTTAAAAATAGGACGTTGCTTGTTTACTTCTATTTTTTATTGAGTTTTTCATAACAATTGATCTCCATGTTTTTAACGGAGACATTAACTTTGGTACACAACAGAAATATGTACACGAACATCCACTCGTATACATACATACATATAATAGAAATGCTCTCCTTGGTTTAATGTTCTCTATTACTCCAAACATTCTTTAATTGTTTACATTCATTTCATGTTTCATTCATGTTTCTTAAAGACACATTTTACCACTATGTTGCGTTCAAATCTACGTAAATATTCCCTATTGTTTCTCTCTCTCTGCTCATTGCTCTCTGCAAACAGTTGTTTGCAATAATTATCCTATATTAATTACAACACTACAACAAAGTGGTTGTTGTTGTTTAAATAAAACAAACGCTGTATGACTCCAGTTTTGTTATGCAAAACAACACAAAAAAACCGAACTCTGTGTGTCTTTCCCCCTCCCTCTCTGCCATAATTATCCAAAAGCAAAGTTTGTTTCTAATTATAAAAGTATTGAAAACAATAAAAACAAAAAGCCACCATGTTACTCTTACTCTCACTTGCACTAACTGTGCCGAAAATAAAACATGTGTTGCTCTAATTATAACACACACACACACACACATACACATTACGCAGTTTTCAAAGTACAGTGTGGTGCTATTATATTGGAATCATTTATTTTAGCATTGTTGGCAATGCTAATAGGTATGTGGTCATGATTTTTCATGTACAAATAAGAAATTACAGTATGCAGGCGATATAATATGGGTGTTATCTCCTCCTTCCATGTACGATTAAGTAAACTTTCTATAGTTTCATGAACATTTTTCTAAAGTTAATCCAAATATAACCAATGGGCAATCACACACGAGAACAATTTTGCTGGCACAAAATGGCAATATGGCAGCTTGTAGCCAAGAGAGTTGAGAGGAGAGTGGCATCATTTTCAACTAGCTTCTACCCCGCACAAACCTATACATAAACAACACAAAACCAATACACATACATTTATAAAACAGCAGGTTCAGAAAAATAACAACAAAAAAAACGAATACACATAAAACAGAGTACATGTATACAATTTTATGCCAAATGAAATAGTCTCATGTGTGTGACTGAAAGAAAAAAAATTGTGCAGCTTAAAAAAATAGTCTCGTGTGTGATAGCACAATTTGATTAAAGTGTGAAATCTGGGAAGGTAAGAAACGAGAACGAACTGCATTAGGTTTTACAATGGTTATCTATGCAGATAGTCAAACTGCCTTGAAGGCTTTGACTTTTTTTCTCCGGAACTACGGTGGTATTACTTCGGAGTGGAGTCCTTTTGGCCCTTTGGCCCTCGGCGTGCCCATATCCGTGTCCGGATTGCGTGTCGAAATTTGAGGAAACATCTCCGTGTCTCTACTATTCCCTTCCTCCAGGTCCCTGTGTTGGATGCCGTTTGACACGTGTGCAAGCATCATCTATGCCGGCGTGCATACGTGTTCTGCAGCCTAGAGATCTCTCTTCTTCAGTCTTAGGATACGCTCTAAGTAATTCAACACTGAAGTCCAATTCTCTCCATAAAGGCTTTGACTTTGCATTGCATTAGCTAGAGATTGGTTTCAGTCTAAAGAAAGAAAAGATCCCTCCAAGGCTCTTCATGTACTGGGTACTATTGTTTTGGGTACCGAGTCATTGCGATATGAGAAAACAATGAAAAGACGTAGCGATCAGTTGAACAGACGGATCATTGAGATATGTGGAGCAATGAAACTAAATAGAAAATACGTAACGATCGAAATAGAGGATTTTGCAGAATCTTCAGGCTTTTATGGCCCAATTTGGACCGTTTTAGAATGCGATATTGATAATGAAAGTGGAAAGGAAATTTATTTGGACGAGTCATAACTTCTTGACAGCATTATAACTTGTATCCAGGATTTGTGATAAATGTGCGGCAGCTGTGGAGTCTGTTAACCACATTCTGTGTTTATGTTGGAGCGTGAGACGAATACATACATAATTGGCTATTACAGCCCTTCAGTCTGGCCTGGGGCTCGAACCTGGGCTTTACGTCTAGTAAGCGAACACACTACCTACTAGACTACGGCGACTGCAGAGACGAATACTCATGTTTTTTACCACGGGTTTCTTCTATGGCCTTGGAGAGTTGGTTTGATTTCTGACATTGAGGGTATTATTTATAGTATCTGAGGTATTTTCGAGCTTGTAAGGTAACTCTGTGTGCTCTCTGCCAGGATTTATGAATTAACAGTTTCATCTGTGGTATTAAGTGGCTTAAGATGACTTTGTTGCGGTCTCTTACACTTTACCATTAATTTTTCTTCCTTATTGACTTCTAGATCATCTTTCCTTGGCATACTTTTTATCTCTTGATTCAACTCTTTCTATTGTTTGCCATGTTTGATCTTCGAGTTTTGGTGTTTTCATCACTTATCTCTCCCTAAACCATCCCAAACTAAACATTTTTATCGATAATAATTTCAAAGTTCCAAAATATTTTAAGTTCTTCTGCAATATGTTGACTTTTTTCCCTAACTGTACACGACAATTTGTTTTCTTTTATATTTTCCAAATTTAATTTTTATCACTTTTATTAAGTGTATCTATTCTTTTTGCCAAAACTGTATATTCTTTAATTATTACTCTATTAATAACCAATGTTGCCGTTTTTATACTTCTTCTCCACAATTCCTATTCAATTTATATTGTTAACATAAACGATTGTATGCGTTTTTTTTTTTTTTTTTTTTTTTTTTTTTTTTTTTTTTTTTATAGCTATGCGAGCTAAAGGTTGGGAATCTTCAAAAGACATTGGTAGCCCGGTCTACACAATGTGCACGATTCGCCGCAAGACTTACTCTCGGCTTGCTAAACGCATACGTACTAAACCCAACCAAGTTCGTCACACTTCCATTAAGTCGCCCCCCCCGGGACCACAATCAAGTATTACATCGGGGGAGGTAAAGATTCAGCGAGTGCTGCTATCCATTTCTGCTGTTCTTGCTCTCTCTATTATCCTCTGTTGCACTAGAACTTCCTTCGCGAATAAACATACCGCGTTCCAGTTTTCGCGTGATGTTAGCATCAGGTTAACCACGTTATCGGGGGTCACCTGGGATCCGATCGTCCTCTCCAGGATATTTCGTCGAAATTCGTAGCGCGGGCAAGTAAAGAATACATGCTCCGCTGTTTCGCCCGTATTTAGGCATGATGGACACGCTTCATCCACGTCATGCCCATACTTGTAGAGGTATGTCCTATAGCAACCGTGACCCGTTAAGAACTGTGTAAGGTAAAAATTTACCTCGCCGTGCTTCCTTCTAGTCCATTCTTCTATATTTGATATTAATCTGTAAGTCCATCTTCCCTTTGTGGAAGAAGTCCACTCGTGCTGCCACCTATTCATTGCATCGTCATTCGCCTGGTCAGGGTGCACTTGCCCCGTTCTCCTTCTTGTTAAGTGTTTCCTCCTTTCAACCTCTACTAACATTCGTAGCGGCATCATCCCTGCAATCACCAATGCTGCATCCGTAGATACTGTACGGAAGGCAGAAATTACTCGGAGGGCAGATCTCCTGTAGGCCCCATCAACTCCTATTCTGTATGTCTTCTTATCCATGGCCTCGGCCCATATAGGGGCTGCATATAGAGCAATCGATCTAACCACTCTCATCAGCAATTGCCTCTTCTCCTGTCTCGGACCTCCCAAGTTAGGCATTATCCGCGCGAGTGCGCCCGTTGTCGCCGCGCACTTCCTACTAATATACGTCAGGTGCTCCTTGAATGTGAGTCTGTTGTCAATCATAACACCTAAGTACTTGATAGACTGCTTCGATGTTATCCTTTGTTCGCCAACCGTTATGGTGATGTATTCCATTTTCTTCCTACTGCTTACCAATACGACATCCGTTTTATGATCAGCAAGTTTCAGACCTATACTCGCGATCCAGCTTCTAACTCTGCTAACTGCCGCGTTGCACGTTTGTTGCAATTTATCAAGGTGTTTACCTTTCACCACGAGGGCTATATCGTCCGCAAATCCGAATATTTGTGCACCCGTAGGAAGCCTAAGCCTCAGTACGCCATCATACATCGCATTCCATAGCACTGGGCCCAGGACCGATCCCTGTGGTACCCCTGCTGTTACAGCGTATGACTTTCTGCCTTGATCTGTGTCATACAAAAGTACTCTATCCTTAAAGTAGTCCATTATGAGTTCCATCAAATATCCAGGTACGCCCCTCTCATCAAGTGCAGCCAAGGTGGCGTCCCAATCTGCCGAATTAAATGCGTTTTTAACGTCCAGGGTGATGATTGCGCAATACTCCTTATCGCCCTCAAACCAGCCTTCCTTCGCTACGGTTATGACCGCATCCATTGCATCCACAGTGGAGCGCCCTTTTCGGAAGCCGAATTGGCGATCCGACAGGCCATCTCTCTCCAAAATCGTTTCGAGTCTTCTACATATTATCTTCTCCAGCAGTTTACCTACGGTATCAATCATACAAAGTGGGCGGTAACCTGATGCATCCTGCGCGCCGTTGCCCTTCGGGATGAGAACCAACCTCTGTCTCTTCCATATCCTTGGGAATTTCCTCTCCTGAATGCATGTATCAAATACCTTCCTAAACACCTCAACATTGTTCTCTATAGCCACCTTAAGTGCGACGTTTGGGATCCCATCAATCCCCGGCGCTTTCCTGAGTTTCATTCCTCTCCAGACTGCATCGAATTCCTGGCCGCTAACCCCAGGAATGTCATCGTGAGGCATGCTGTCTCGCACAGCATATGTGATCTCGGCCCTCTCCGGAAAGAGGCCTTCGACAATTGATCGCAGCTTCTCCGCACTTTCCGTGGCCGGTGGTCGAAAGCAGTTCAGCTTCCTCATTACCACCTTATATCCCGTGCCCCAGGGATTTTCATCCACATCGGCGCACATTTCTCTATAGCACCTTCTTTTGCTCCTGTCAATGGCCTTATTAAGGCTGGCTCTGAGCACCTTGTATCTTTCCCGAAGTACAATGAAGTCATTGCGACCCCTTGCCCTCTGGAATATCCTCCGCGCTCGATTACATTTCCTTCTTAAATCAGCTATCTCCGCGTTCCACCAGTACACGTGTTTCCTGCCCGGCAGGAGAGACTTCCTCGACATAGACGCGCTGCAGGCTTCCGTTATACAGCGCATAAGTTCCATCGCCATGTTGTTTGCGCTTCCGGCCAACCGAATGTCGCCCATCGCGAGAACAAAGGTTTCCTCATCAAAAGTAGAGTCCCTCCATAAAGGATTAGGAGGGGCGGCAATAATGGGGGTCACTGCAGGGCGTTCCTGTATTTCAAAAATGATCGCCCGATGGTCGCTATGAGTGTAGACATCGGACACAGTCCAATTCGATGTCGTTGCCAGTGTATCGCTGACGAATGTTAAATCAATCTTAGAACTCCGTCCACTTCTCGAGAATGTATCAATCTGCCCACAGTTGAGTAAGACAACCTCCAAGGTTGCAAATGCGTCAAGCAGGCTTTCACCCCTTTGGTTCGTGTACGCTGAACCCCATTCCACAGCCCATGCATTAAAGTCCCCGGCAATCACCAGGGGTCTTAGATTTCTAGCCTCGTTAACGATGTCATCCAATCTGAGTTTGTACTCCTCCATTGATAAGCTGGGGGGGAGATAACAGCTGAGGAAATGTACCCCATTAACGGTGCATTTCACAAAGCCCTCTCTCCTGTTGTCAATATTTCCCATTGGGAATTTACCGCATGTCCATATCGCCGCCTTGTTGCATTTACTGGTAGCCCAACGCTGATTGTCGGGTGCCCTGTAGTGTTCGCTCAATATCGTCAGGTCTATTTTCCGCTCCCGGACAGTCTGTTTAAGGAGCTCCTGCGCCGCTTCACAGTGATTCAGATTCAGCTGTAAAATTCTCATTTTCCTCCGTTCATCATCCTCTGTCGAGCTGCCAGGTACTGTGGACACTTAGGTCCCCCCGTGACATGATTCGCTTCCACATTTCGATCGCCTCTACAGAGAAGGCAGTGAGGGTCACTGCGACAAGTTTTGGCAAGGTGGTCTTGCGTATTTGTGCCTATGTGTGTGTGTGTAATCATGAGTGACCTCACAAATTATTATTTTTTGTTTATATTACCAATGGACCACAAAACCACACACACACACACACAAAGCATTTGTGTGGGAGTAAAACTAAGTGATAGAGAGAGAGAGATATAGAGATGCCGCTCTATCAAGAAATGTTTGCCAATTGTGTGTACGAATGAGTGTACATTATGAAAATAACGGTAGTGACCATAAATCTCTTTATAGTTTTTCCTTTGTTTTATTACTCAATACTGTTGTACTATAAAATATTCTTAAAATCTACTGCTCCGTTTCTCTCTCTCTCTTTTCCTCCCTCTCTCTTTCACTTTCTGGATGTTTCTTAGGTTTCTCTAGGCGAGTAGTTTGTATGGCCAAACATTTATCATTGCAAATATAAAGAAATGAATAAAATAAGAAAGGAAAACCTGCATAAAATAAAAGAAAGTGAACAAACAAACAAACAAAAAAACAAATATTATTCGACCATGTGTATACAATCTACAATTATAAAGGGTTAACCATGTAGTGGGGTTTTAAACTTAAAATTTAAATAAATGGTTTATCATGCTTAGGCCTTCTCCTAGTCATTTTATATACAAATTAAATGTCACAAACTGCCTACTGGTTGGGTTGCATCTGTCGTACCCTTAGTTTTCAACCAATTTTTTGAGACATTCCGATCCGAAGTTTTGGGTTTTCAAAGACTTCAAGACGACATGTTCTTTGACCTGGGCCTACAACAAATAAACGTAATGGCATCAAATCGCGTGATCTTGGTTGTCAATTTACATCACACCAAAACGTGAAATTAATCTTTCTGGAAGCTTTTTATGCCATACGGTCCTAATTGGTTGTGTTAAGTGGCTTGTGACAGTGTCTTGTGGAAATCACATGCCACACAGTTCATAATCTTCAATTTAGGTCCTAAAAAGTTATTTATAGTACGGCTAATAGCGCTCTGGATGGACATTTTCGAAGAATTGTTGAACCAATGACTTTTTAGAATGTAATGGCTTTTCTATTAACACTTCTGGCTTTTTGACGCCCATATGCCACAATATTGCTTGTAGACGTAACCACCGAGTGCGAAATGAGCTGAGAGCTGAGTTGTTTGAAGTCTCAGCATTGAAATCTTCCGTGCCCAATGAATATATCTTCGTTGTTGTAAATGGTAAATTGGGTAGGACCTTACATACACGGCGAAGCAAATCCACACTTCCATTTTCGATATCCAAATGTAAAATACTCGATAATGAGCTTTAGCTTTTAGCATGGAATCGACAAATCTGAAATCGATTTGTCACACTTTCTCTAATACAGGGTCCGCCAAATAACTTTTTTTTTGTAAATGCTTTTAACAAAAAACTACTGAATATTTTCTCAAATTTCTTTTTTTATTTGAAAGTACAATCCTTCCGGTTAATAATGGAAAATAATTTCATTCAAATGGCTGCCTTGGCTGGCCATGCAGTAGCCTACACGATCGGTCCAATTTTTAAGCACTATCGATTGTGTGCAGCTGTATTTCACTAATGGCTTCACATATATATTTGCCTTTAAAGCGTCAATTGTCTCTGGCTTGTCGACGTAACACTTATCTTTGACGGCACCCCACAAATACTAGCCCAACGGTGTCAAATCGCAGCTCCGAGGAGGCCAAACGACATCAGCTCTGCGACTGATAATGCGATCTTCAAAAACAGGGCGCAAAACATCGAGTGCAGCTTCGGCTGTGTGGCACGTAGCGCCGTCCCGTTGAAACCAAATGTTGACAATATTTTCCTCTTGAATTTTTGCGAACAAAAATTCGTTCAACATGGCCTGATAATGATCGCCATTGACTGTAAAGGCCACTACTTGCTCATTTTCGAAGAAAAATTGCCCAATTATGCCTCTGGACCAAAATCCGCACCAAACAGTGACTCGTTTTGGGTGCGTCGGCTTTTCAATGTATGCGTGCAGGTCTACATACCCGCCAAGATCAAAATGAGCTTCATCTAAAAAGATGATTTTTTTTTGCCAAAATCGGCATCTTCTGTAAGTGGATCGCAGGCCCACTTGGCGAAGCGAAAATGCATTGGATGGTCAATTGGCTTCAACTCCTGAACCAATTGGACTTTGTATGGCGTCATACCAATGTCTTTATGCAAAATTCGTCTCAATGATGTCTCCGAAATGTTGAATTGTTGAGAACGACGGTGAATTGATGTTGATGGCTCTTTACGCACACTTTCTGCCACAGCAGCAATATTCTCGAGTGTACGCACTGTTTTTGGCTTTTCACGCTTTGGTTTATCGATGAGGATGCCAGTTTCTTTCACTTTTTTCACAAGATAACGGAGCTGAGGGTGCTTCTCTTCTTCCAAAATCCGCTTGCAATTTTCGCACACATTCTGCAACATTACTATGATTTTCAAAGTAATTTCGCAATATTTCCCAGCGTTGTTCAAGCGTATACACAACCATATTCGTTCAGCGGAAGGATAAAACAAATTATCTTTGCCTTAATTTTATACTTGAGTGGCGGGACCTAAAGTTTAACGTCGACTCTGAACGACGGATTTTTTGAGAAGCTTCTTCATGGCAGGTTTATTTATGCTCCGAGTTTTTGCCAGAAATCTGGTGAGAGGAAGTCGCCGAAAAAACATTTTTTTTTTTGTTCATATTTCGTTTTGATGTCTGGCTTGGGGTTCGTACCCGGGCTTTACGTCTAATAAGTGAACACAGTACCTACTAGACTACGGCGACCTATAAATCGATTGTAAATGACGGGGTTGAAACCACTAAATGGATAAACCCTTTATAATATTCAAAATATAGTCATAAATATTAAATGTGTATGTGGGTAAAATATAATTTTTTTTTAGTTTTATTTTTGTTGTTGTTATTTATGTAAATATTTATGATATTCAAATTTGTATAGTTTTTAAGGTTTACTTTTGTGGGTTTTAGTTTTTTTTTGAATTTTTCCTTTTTTTTGGGTAAAGGGAAATAGGAAATGGAAAATAGAAGTTGCAGGTCTGTTTAAAATGGTCAGTTATTGTTTTTCTTTTTTTTCTCTTTCTTTTGATGGTAATAACCATGTAGAAAATATTTAAATGTTTTTTTGTTGAGTATTCTCTTGAGTAAAGGTTATCAAATGTTGTGTATACAGCATGTTTTCTGTTACTGATTTTTATGTAGTTTTATTATGATCTAAAAATATGTTTAAAATTCTTAAGGCACACACATTTTCGAAAAAAGGGGTAATGCGAGGGTATACATACATACATATATAGGTTTCTAGTGTAAGGTTGGTTACAAGTTGGCTTCAATTGCAGGAAAAATCATATTTTTTTTAAACATTTGCAAAAAAATAACACTTATTTTTTTTTAATATTAAAATTTTATTTTCTTTTATTACAGGGTATAACGAAGAATGTGAAAGTGATTTTAAAGAAAAACTAATTTTGTATTAAACCAAAAAAAAAAAAAATTAATTTAAAAAATAAGAAATTCAAATATAACCCGGCTTAAAAAATGTAATGTTTACTTTAATTCAAATCGCGTGTGGCGTTATTAGTAGTAGAAATATTTTTCGTCTTGGAAAAAAACCCGTATCCTTATCGCGCCATTACCTAATCGTCATAACCGTTAAAAGCCTCTCTTAAAATCCCCATCCCAAAAAAAACCCCCGCTGTGATTTTAAGTGTTTATGAATTTGCGTGTGTTCTCTATCATTATTATTCGCTGTCGTAAGCTTATTTTTGTTGTATTTTTTTTTTTACTTTAATCGTGTGTATACTTATGCGTAACAGTGCGCGTCTTGTCAAATCTGTAAGTGTTCGTGCTTGTCTTTCCTAATTTCTAACGGCGGAAACGACCATTTTCGCTGTGGTTTTCTGAGTGTGCGGTCGTGAGTGCGTGTATGTCGGTGTGTCCGTGTTTATTGCAATGCAATCGAATACAAGTCGCGCAACTTTAAGTGCACAATCATCGGGTACACCATCGGCTTCAACTATATCATCTGGCAAGGTAAGTGAACACTTTAATTAATTTTGTAATAATTTAAAAAAGAGAAAAATTTATTAAAAACCGCAATTAATCCTCAATATCATGTGATCCATTTAATGGCCTGGCAACACTGCCATTTATTAAATATCTTTCTTCTAAAATGTTTTTTTTTACTTATTGAAAGGTTTGCAATTTACGAATATTCAACGCTTAATAACCGAAAAACCCGTATAAATAGTTAAAACTACACCACAAAGGTGTGACCATTTTTCTAGCAAACGAATGATGGTCAGAACTGACCTATTAAACAAGGGATTTGTCAGATTTTAAAGGAATTGGATATATGTATTGAAGGAAAAAATAGTATTTTTCAATATTTCTTGCATTATTTATGTACAATATAGCATTTTTCGACAATGTTCGAAAATTCGAACTTAAGTTCGAAAATTTTTAAGCATACTAAACTTATTCCCTGTGCTCTAATTAACAAGAAAAAAATGAAAATTTTTGGAATCTCAGTAAGAACTGATCCATTTTCGAATTTCGAAACTGAAAAAATGAAAAAAAAAATCATTTTATATTGCAATTTTTCAACTTTATTTAGATTGCTTGTACAGAATATGGCATTTTTGTCAAATGTTGGAAAATTCGAACAAGTTCGAAAATTTTTAAATATTGCAAACTATTTCTTATGCATCAAAAAATAGTGAAACCTCAACGTTTTATGAAAAAATTGATAAATAGTACCTTTTTCGAATTTCGAAATTGAAAATATTAAAGGAAAACTTTTTATTTTGTAATTTTTGAATGTTGCTTGCATTTCCTATATGCTACTTGGTATTTGTAGACAATGTTCGAAAATTCGAACTTAAGTTCGAAAAAATTTTACACACTCTATAATAATCTCTGGGCCGTAATTAATAAGAAAATCGCAAAACTCTTAGCATTTATGCAAAAATTTACTCGTTTTTGCATTTCGAAATTGAGAAAATTTAGCTAAAATTCATAACTTTTCTTCATTTTCTTTATACCATAATTTTATTTTAAAGATTTGCAGCTTCTAAACGATTTTTCTTAACATTTGCTCTGTTTCTATTAAAGCACAGTGTATGTGTTTAAAAGGTGGTTGCTATGAGGCTGACTGACATTTGTTTATAGGAGAATATAATTAAGATACATGAAATAAATCCATTACCTAGATAAATCCATTCTTCCTGGCACACAACGGTAACTACAGTTAAGGTTTATGCAGACAGTTGCTCATAAAACACAGGAAAATTTTTTAATGAAAATAAATACACAAAAATGCCAGCTAAAGGAAAGAGAGAGAGAGAGAGAGTGAGAGAAATAAACTATAAAAGTACAGCAGCAACTATAAAATTATTAGGCGGAGTTATTAAAAAAGCATGGTATGCTTGGCTGTCTTTCTTTGAAACCTAACGTCTTTGAGCCATAAACATTTAAACATTTTCAGCATTTAATGGTCAATAAACAGCGTGGTTAAATCGTTGTTAATTTTCGAAGGCTTAAAATTACGGTTTCCCGTAAAGTAATTAGTGAAAGAAAAGGTAGCAGAAAAGAAAATGTTCTTTCGTACGAATTAAAATTCATGCTGAGATAAAAGTAAACAAACGCAAGTTTCTTTTTATTAAACCAATTTTAAAAGAAATTTCAGTTAAAACACAGCTCGTAATGTATGTGTAAAGTTTTGGTTAAAATTTTAATGAAATTGTAAAACAAAGTGGCTAATTATGTATCAGACTTGGCATATTTTTGCTAAATATTGTTATTGTTAAAGAGTTTAAGGCCAAGGGAATGTTCTAGGACAATTACAAAATTTTCGAACTTAAGTTCTAATTTTCGAACACTGGTCAAAAATGCCATATTAGGTATAAACAATGCAAATAACTGAAAAATAGTAAAAATAAATTTTTTTCTTTAGTACTTTTAATTTCGAAAAAGCCGCTTATTATGACATTTTTTTATAAAATGTTAATATTTTACTACTATTTTGAGCATAAGAAATAGTTTGCAATGTTTAAATAAATTTCGAACTTATGTTCGAATTTTCGAACATTGGCTATAAATGTTATTTTAGGCATAAACAATGCAAATATGTACATAATATTGAAAAATTACAAAATAAATATTTTTTCTTTGATGTTTTTAAATTCGAAATAAAGAAAATGAGTTTTTTCTATTTTCCAATTAAAAAAAATTTTTTGTTATTATTTTTATAGAAAAGTGATTTAAAACCTTATTTGTTATGTGTAGCAGCAGAGTATAACGATATTTTATGTTAAAACATTTACATGTCATAACATTTTTATATTTCTTGCTTTTTATGTCACTTACTTTATGGCATTATTTTTAACACTGACTGAATCTTGCTTTAGTTTTCTTTATTATTTTGTTTTTACAGTTACTCTACAGTTTTTCGCTTTCTCTCTCGCTCTCCCTCTCTACTCTATTTCATTTTCTTCGTATTTTTTTTATTATTTCCTTTATCTTACGACTAAATTGAGAGACAGCATGGTTTGAGCAGGAAAAACTTTTGATTTTCATTAATTTCTTACTCTGTGTGTGAGTGTATGTATGTGTATGTTTGTTACAGGTTGTTCGTTTTCTTTCGTTGTCGTTGTTGTGTATGATGAAATTCAACGCATAATAAAAATCTCCGTAACTCATTAAAAATCATAATGTCGTCGTTTCACTCAATTGTGTGCATATTATACGACTTCCCTAATGAAATTTCCGTTATTTCTTATGTTTTCATTGCTGCTTTTACTCTTGATTTGTTTTGTACGCCTTAAAATAATGCAATTGTATTGGTTAATTGAATGCATTTAAGACTCATAGTGTTTCCGTCGACTTCTAAGTTAGAAATTTTACAATTTTGGTTTGTGGTTACGAAATTAATGTGGTTGCCTTATGATTTCACCGATATTTTTGTGGCTTTTCAAAATTTCCTAAGGAAACCTTTTAATCATTTTAAATTAAAAAAAGAATCCTTTCATATTTCCCCACAATGAATTGATATGTCCTGTTATTGATAGCCTTTCAAAAAAAAAGGACATGCATTTCTTTAGAAATCACATGAGAATGTTGATGTTTGTGACATGCTTTTAATTTCTTGCCGTACTATTACTGGAGTCTCTTTATTTCATATACTCTCACTAACATTAGCTTATCATTGTCACATTTAAACTCAACAACATTTCATTGTCAGTCTAGTGACAGTCAATCTAAACTGTCATTATGATTTTCTTTTCCCTTTTTTTTTAACTGTGGCCAGCCACAGTTTTTGTTTGAAATATTGAAAAAAAAGAAAGAAGAAGAATTTCATTTCGTAATGTCATGTGCTAAAGTAACATTGTGATAAGGGTTTTTGTGAGATGGTTAGGAAGTTAATGACAGTTAGAAAATTTGTTTTAAGTTTCAAAAGTTTGTAAACATCTCAAAATATTTTGTGATGCCTTCGTGATAGTAAATTACGAACTGTTTTTTTCGAAAATATGCTTTTATGAAACTATTTTCGAATTTCGAAATTTAAAATATTAAAGAAAACATATTTATTTTGTAATTTTTTCATGTTATTTACATTTTTTATATGTAATAAAGCATTTTTGGCCAATGTTCGAAAATTCGAACTTAAGTTCGAAATTTGTTTAAACATTTCAAAATATTCTTTATGCTTTAAATAGTAATAAAATATTAAGATTTTATGGAAAATTTCATAAATTGTCGTATTTTCGAATTTCGAAATTAATAATATTCAAGAACAAAAGTTTATTGTTATTTTTTTAAATGTTATTTGCATTACTTGTACATATTAAGGCATTTTTCAACAATGTTCGAAAATTCGAACTTATGTTCGAAAAAATTTTAGACACGCTATCATATTCTCTGGTTTCTAATTAGAAAGAAAATATTGATATTTTTTATAAGTTTTGAAAAATGGAGTCATTCTAGAATTTCGAAATTGACAATATTAAGGAAAAAATTTATTTTGAATTTTTTCAATGTTATTTTTCATTCCGTATACATAAGTTTGAAAACTTTTTAAGCATGCTATTATATTCTCAGAGTGATCGATCAGTAATACGAAAACATACGTTTTCTTTAGAAAAATTAAAAAAAATTTCTTTTTTGCGCTATTTTAACGTTAGTAATATTATTTATTGTTAATGCGACATGGATTTAATGTTACGTTTTAGATTTACAAAGAAATAAACGATTGAATAACCCATCTAATACATTAATTTCCTTTAAACCAGATTTTTTTTCTTTTTCCACTAGCCTTTTTCTACTGCCATGTTTAAAACAAAATTTGTTTCATTTCCTATTTGTCATGTCTATCTGTATATCATTTGTATTACACAATTTCCATTCGTTTATAAAAGGACCGTGCCTTAATACTTCCAATACACTGTAAAAACAAGGCTTCAAATGCGTTTTTTTTTTCTAACTGTTCGATTGATGTTGGGCATTGGTTTGTATGGGCATTGTGTGTGTGTGTGTGTATGGATATTCCTTTACGGTCAGTTTAGTTGTTGTTGCTTTGTATTAGAAATAGAAAATAGGTTTTTCCTTTCATTTATTTTGCATTGCAGAAAAAAAAACAGTTTAAAACATACAACATGAGTGTATTGGTGTTTTCATATTCTCTTGAAATGACATGAAGGTTATGAATGTGTCAGCATGTATTTGTATGTATTTGTGATGATATATTTTGTTGTAAAGGATTTTTCATTATTTTTTGTACCACTTTTTTTGCTTCTTCCTTTTCTTTTTTCATAGAATATCCCCCCATATGTACATATGTAACATACGCAACAATAACAAGAATGACAACAAAAACCTGTCAAAACTGTCTTTAAATTTTAAATAAAAAGGCTTTTTCTCTTTCATTAAAAATACTCTTAAACGGTTTCCGTACACGTATGTACATATTATAACAACATGCTTTCACTTTTAGAGCTCTCTCTCGCTCTATCTTTCTCATTAAGGAAATGTTAGTGTCAAAGTAAAACAATATTTCCGTTACAGAAGGCAAAGCAAAGTAAAGGCTTTTTAGAAAGTGAAAAAATCCCAACAAAACCAAAAACATGCATGTGTGTGTAGGTCTAGTAATAACGTTTTTTGTATGTGTGTGAAGTTAAATTCTTTTTTATATTCTTTTTTTTACAGTGAATGTTATGTTAACAGACACTGTTAACTTAACATAAGCGGTGTGAAAAATTTTGACACACTTTCAAAAAGCGGTGTGAAAAATGTTGACACACTTTCAAAAAGAGGTGTGAAAAATGTTGACACACTTTCAAAAAGAGGTGTGAAAAATGTTGACACACTTTCAAAGAGCGGTGTGAAAAAATTCTGACGGCCATGTTCCCAAATGGCCACTGATCTTCTAGAGAATTTTCATATATTTTTGGCCATAAATCGATTTTTTTTTAAATTCAAAATCTCGACTCACAAAATTATTTCAGCTATCCCACTACCACGGTTGGAAAGAGGACCCTCTGGACTATCATTTGCATATAGTCTGTATGGTGTACTATTTCTTATATGTTCCCAAATGGCGACTGATCTTCTAGAGAATTTTCAATCAAAAAATTTATTTTTGCAAAGCCAATTTCAACAGTACCACATCACTTTATATGGGACTATATTGCTTATTGTATTAAGAGGCCTTGAAACACACCTTTCAGTATGATATGTTACTCAAAGACCTAATATTTGCCCTAAACTTAGCTTCTAAACAAGTGACCTTGTTCAGATGGAGACTGTTAAACAGTTAATAGTGCTCTGTTAAGAGCAAATTTGGCACTGTTAACCCTTTGACGGACACTGACGTCTATAGACGTCATAACAAGGGTTTCTGGGGGGACATGACGTGTATACACGTCATAAATTGTTTCCTTCGTAAAATTATTATAAATAAGCTAATGACCTTGTAAACCTTAATTGGTTTATATCAATAATATATTTGTTTTCTTTATAACGATATGTATATAAACATTGTTGCGGACAAAATACGGATACAAAGCTTACAAATATTGCAACATGCCAAATTTTTCGTATCTTGCCAAATAACGGAGACACAGCAAGTGTCCCACTGCACTGTTAACGCTAAATGTGGCGCTGCTAAAATTTATGGGTTTTCAAATATCTTGGGTTTTCAAATTCGAATTTATCTTCACACACATTCATAAAGTAAGTTAATCCAAAATATTTTTTGAAGAAAAAATCGTTTTATCAAACCTTTGTTGTAGATTGTCGTAGCATACTGAACGTGTGTGTTAGTTAGCTATGAAAATGCAAAATAATGCAATTCATCGTTTAGAAAATTGCAAATCATCTACCAAATAAGTGCAAGTTATCGATCAAAAAATGCAAATCATCGATCAAAAAACACAAGTCATCAAACAGAAAACTGCACGTCATCGATCATAAAAAATGCATGTCATCCATCGGCTATAAAATGCAAGTCTTCAACGAAAACAATGCAGGCCATCGACAAAAACGCAAGTTATCGACAATAAGACTGCAATACGAGCATTTTGCCTGATTCATAGAGAAAACTTTTCGTTGCTCATTTGAAGAAAGCTATTAGCTTCGTCGCCCATATCTCCAGTCCGAAGTAAATCTCGACCATAGCGAAAACTGTTTTGGAATCCTTGATCCAATAGGTCAGAAAACCGCACCTTTTTAAATTTTATCGAATTTTTCACGATTTATAGAGGGCATATTATCTCCAATTAGCAAATTGTTATTTTCATACATACATATTGGTTTTTTTTGTAAAGTTCAAAGGTTTAGCTTCGTCTTCCTTTCATTTTTTCTCTACTTTATCCCTATTTTTCCAATTTTTAAGGGATTTTCTTTCCTCCCTTTCCAAATTTTTTAATTATGTTAAGTTAACAGTGTCTGTTAACATAACATTCACTGTAAAAAAAAAGAATATAAATAAGAATTTAACTTCACACACATACAAAAAACGTTATTACTAGACCTACACATACATACAGCTCCTCAACATAAGGAACTTTCTCTTCTACACACACATACTCACTCACTCACTTACTCTGTACTTGCTTAAGTCAAGGAAACAAAACTAAACAAAAACGTCTACAACAACAACAATAGACCTGATTTTTTTTCTCCATCCTACATGTATGTGTATGCATGCATGTATAGTATTTGAAAACAATTGAGTAAATTGAAGACATTTCTCCCCAATGGCATAAACTTGACTACCAAACAGCAACAACAGTAATAACAACAACAAGAACAACAATAACATATATAAGCATTATTTTTAGGTGCAAGAAGAGTATGCACAGTTATTTCTTATGCTTTATAGGTAAATTAACCCTTTGGGAACCAACAAAATGCATTGAAAATGTAATTTATTTGCAACAAAAAAAAAAAAGGAATTTTGAAATGAATTGATTAAAATAAAGGACATTCGTCCTCTTTGAAAACGATTATATTCTGTAGAGTCGAGAATCGCCATTCAGACAGATTTCTGAACTGAACCCAGCACCAATGAATGCATCGTACTCAAAATAGTCTATAAGCGGCTCTGGTCTCCTCTTGGTATAAGCCAGTTGCACCAACTTTTCTATTTCCATGATGAAATCCTGGCAGATATCCGTTAGGTTCTTGTGTTCGCTATGCAGGTCTTTAGTGTCATAATTATTCTTACAACTCCAGGGCAATTATTTTAAAACTTTTGTTGTTGCTCTTCCCTTCGTTGTAGGTATTAATACAATATCAACACGGTGGTTTCAGAGCCGTAGATTTGGCAAAGGCAGATTATGCAACAGGTTTTCAATGCTGATTTTTCAAATTAAATTTTCTTCAGTAATTAAGCTTACTATGCTCCCGATAATTTCGTCAATAGGCAAAATGGCCGCATATAAGGCTCGCAAAACCTAGAAGTGATTGCGAAAAAGCTATTTCTTTCCATAGGTAACTTACTAACTCAGTAATTGGTTATTACAACCCTTTAGAAAAGATTGCGACCGGAAAAGTTAACTCTTTTGTAAATATTATGATCTAACGGTGTCATGGGGTTGTATTTTTTTTTTCTAAAATTACTGTGAAAGGACCATTACCGTCAATTGAAAACGTTTAGCCATATGTTAATGGAATTTTCTCAGTCAGAATTGAAGCCCCTGAGCTGGCCGATATATATTTTCAGCGAGATGATGGCCACGAGCCACACAACACAACTGATATGGGGTGTATTGCATAACAAGTTGCCGGAATGCAAATTTCACGTTTTGAGGACTTTAATTGGTGAAACTACATCAAAGGCCGTGTTCGAATTGGTCGAAAAGTGCTTCAAAAAGATAAACAGCTGCAAACAATACAGAGGAGGTCGTGTAAATGACATTTTATTTGTATTTCATACATAATGGCCAAAGACAGGGTCCCCCCAGCATTATCATAATGAAATAAAAATTTTAACTTTACGTTTGAGACCTTACAATGGATAACCCTTTGCTTATAATTTTTGCAAAAAATATGCCATTTTCCTTCCTTTTTGATGCCCTAAAGGGTTAAGTGTATGTAAATAATTATTTTAAATATTTATGTTCTGTAAAAGAAAAATTTCTTTTAAAATTAATTTCAATTCTTAAAACGTGATGAAATGTTTTCTTTAGTCATTTTTAAACCCTTAAGGGGTTAATGCCATAACGCAACACTGATTGTTTACCTACAAAATGACAAAAAAAAATTCGTTCTCTCACACTCACACTCTCACTCTCTATTCATTATGTTTAGTGTGATGAGTTTTAGGTTTACAATTAAAGATGCCATTGCTGCTGTTATATTGCATTGTTGTTGTTGTCATTGTTGCTGTGCTGTTTGCTTTTTCA
Source organism: Sarcophaga rosellei (assembly GCA_930367235.1). Taxonomy (NCBI): domain Eukaryota; kingdom Metazoa; phylum Arthropoda; class Insecta; order Diptera; family Sarcophagidae; genus Sarcophaga; species Sarcophaga rosellei. Next base: position 6,169,162 of record OV884018.1, on the reverse strand, counting down.
AAACAAAATAATGGACAATGCTAACAACAACAACAACAAAAAGAGAGTCATAATAATAATCAAAAACGAGTGATAATGAATGAAAAGAGGCCATATTGTTCGGTTATAGCGCGAGCTTAACTTGATGAGAAATTTTTTGTTCTTGTTGTTGTTCTTTCGTTCGGTTTTCTTTGTTGTTTGTTGTTTATTGTGACCAAATGCTTTACAAAATGGCTGTAACAATAACAACTAAACGGTGCTCTGTATTTATGTTTACAATTCAAAGACGTCGGCTTCCCGCTATAAAGAATGAAAATGAAGACAAAGAGCGCAAGATATCATGGCTGACAAAAGCTAAAGGAATAATAGACAGTGTTGTTGTAAAGAAAGGCCAAAGGAAATCAAGTTTATAAAAGAACATTTTTTTTTCAAGTGTTTTTTGTTATTGTTTGAACTGGCACAAAAAGAAAGAAGTAATTTATGACAACGCGAACCGCACTATAAAAAAGGAGGAAGTAGAGGTATTTAGTATACTTTTACTTGCGGAAGAGTTACATACTTTTAAAAATAAAGGTTTTAACTGTAAAGGTTTTCAAAAGTAAAATTAAATTAAAAACCCTTGAAGCTATGATTGTAGTGAAAATTTTTTTCACTATAAAGCTGGCAGCACATGGCGAAATACGTTCGTAAATATACGAAATCGGAGAATGGAACATCTACCCCACGCCTTAAAAATTACACCCGACAACTTCATGAGTGGAATAGCTTCTCTGGTACTTCACATATAAGGCATATACAGTGAGCGCCAAAAGTAAGTAAACACCACTGAAATAATTCATTTTCTTAGGATAGCGCGAAAAGTACATGAGAATAGTCGAATAAATTTCCAAAAATAAAAACGTTTATTTATTATTACTTATAAAATTGTAAAACAAAAACAACAATTCATGATAAAGGAAGGTTTTTTATACTTAACATAATAGAAAATTTAAAATTATAGTGGGTGTTGACTCACTTATGGCGCTCATTGTTAGAAACAAAAAGAAATAAAGATAAATTCGAATTTAAAAACCAAAGACGCAAACCCATGCTTTTGGCAGCGCCACTTCTTGCCCCTAATACAGGAAACTGCAATTATTGCAGACTATTGACATAAAATATAATTCTCATTATGATCATTAGTAAGTAACGCCCGGCCTTAAAGAAACCTGTTTTGGAATCATACATACATACATACATAATTGGCCATTACAACCCTTCAGTCCGGATTACGGCCTAGCTTCTCACACCACTCATGTAGTGAGCCTTAATTTTTTATACTTGGGTGGCAGGACCTACAGTTTAACGTCGGCTCCGAACGACAGATTTTGAGAAACTTTTTTAATGGCAGGTTGATTTACTCTCAGAGTTTTTGCCAAAAATCTGCTGAGAGGAAGTCGCCAAAGAAATATTTTTTTCCTATTTCGTTTTGATGTCTGGCCTGGTGCTCGAACCCGGGCTTTACGTGTAATAAGCGAACACACTACCTATTAGACTACGAATTGCTGTGATTAATTCAGTTAAAGGAACACATGATATGCATTAAAAACAATTCACTTGGTGCGCCCATGTGGTTCGGATTTGATCTTATTATTTTGGCTTATGTATTGGTTTCTATTACCTTTCGGAAATATAAGAGATTATCTGTGTTTTTTAGTACTTACGTACATAATTGGCCATTACAACCCTTCAGTCAGGATTACGGCCTAGAGAGGTCGCCGTAGTCTAGTAGGTAGTGTGTTCGCTTATTAGACGTAAAGCCCGGGTTCGAGCCCCAGCCCAGACATCAAAAACGAAATATGAAAAAAAAATATTTCTTCGGCGACTTCCTCTCAGCAGATTTATGGCAAAAACTCTGAGAGAAAATAAACCTGCCATGAAAAAGTTTCTCAAAATCTGTCGTTCGGAGTCGACGTTAAACTGTAGGTCGCGCCACTCAAGTATAAAATTTTGTAGTACTTATTATACAATATTTTGTATTGGTGTTGACTACACTTCTTAATTAACCAGATTATGATTTTTTTCTACATCAATTTGATCATTTGATTATTTCTATTATTATTGCCAAGTTTTAATTTGACTGTTTAACGGAGCTGCACTAGTAACATAGCACAGCTCTTAGTAACAAAACTGAGGTGTGATAACTGGATCTATACATCTTCACACAAGATTATATTGCTGCTGTACTCTGGCCGCCCTTTGAAAAATTTTTTTATATGGAAAAGTAGTCGATTTTTTTTTATTGAAGTAAATTCGTTTTCTTATTACAAAATTTTTGTTTTTCTTTAATTAATTTTTTTTGTTTTTTATTATTTTATTTGTTATTTATTTCACATAAAAAATATTAGTTTATTATTGAAATATTAAATATTCTTATTGAAATATTAAATTTTCTTGATAATTTTACGTAAAAAAAAACTCCTGAAGCATTAAAAACCTAAAAACCTCTCACGGATATATCACCGTTAATTTTATAGCATTTCATTACGTTTATCCACAATTTGTAGTTTCAAATTTGAAAAAAAAAATTTCAATGTTTCGCTATGAAATCCAGTTTTTAAATGAGACAGTAACAGTGTATGTGTGTGTGTGTAAGTGCGTATTTTTTACGTATTACCCAGCTAGCATTTGGAAGATTGTTTTTAAAAAAATCACCTTGCTGAGTCTTTTTAGAGTACTTTTGGTGATCAAAAACTTATTAGTCAGTTATACGATTAAAAAAAGACTCAAAAATGATTCGCGCCAATGAGTAAAATGAGTTCGATTTAAAATACAATAAAAAATTGTATTGCAAACGGAAATTAATCATCCAGACGTTTAAATTGTGACTATTATTTCCGTTATTTATTATTATATTCTACTTATACGGAAGATTGAAAAACGCTTAATCAAAAACAGATCAGGCAGGTGTTTGAAAAGTGATTGTAATTACGTATTTTATGATCATATTTTAAGCAGATAGATGATTAAACACTGCTTTTTTACACCCTCTCTGTATAAATTTTCATTTGTGTAAAAGATGGCTATGAAATAAAATACAATTTGTTTTTAAATATAAATATAATATTCTTTCTTTGGTAGACGCCGACTTCCTTTCAGCAGATTTCTGGCAGGAACTCCAAATATCTCAAAAATCTGTCGTTCGGAGTCAACGTTAACTCTAGATCCCGCCACTCGCGTATAAAATTAACGTATACAATATGAGTGGTGTGTGAAGCTAGGCCGTAACTTGACTGAAAGGTTGTAATGGCCAATTATGTATGTATGCATGTATGCTTCCTTTGTTACTCAATGTTCATACGAACGTGATTTTGGAAATCGCGACAGAGTAAACGTAGGTCTTAGAAAACCTATTAAAAACACATTTTGAAATACGAGTAATAAATCACTCAAATTATAATCATAAATGACCCAAAAATTAATCCAAATTAATACAAACATGACTGATAAATGACAATAAAAGGACTCCTAAACATACTGATAAATTACTCATAAAAGACTCGTATGCGATTAAACGATGACTGAAAGACGACTCGAAAAATAATCACAAATGACGATAAATAAGACTAATAAATGATCAAAAAGCGATTCGAAAATGATTATAAGACTACTAGAAAAAGAGTCGAAAATTACTCTACACTAATATAGAAAAAGACTCATAAATGACTTTTTTAGAAGAGTCGCCCGTAGTCACTTTTTTCTCCCGACAAAAGAGTCTTTTATGATTAGAAAATGAGCGCATATTCTAGCTTTTCAATCGCGCAGAAGAATCAAAAAAGACTCGAATTTGATTAAAAATTTCCAAAAATGCTGGCTGGGTATAAGCATATGGGTGTGAATACTTAATAAACATACTTTAACAAGCAAACCATACGACATACATACGCCTACACTTTTTTAATCACTGGCATGTGTAAGAGCGTATGTATGCATGTCTTTTAGTACTCACATAAAACAAAAACAAAAAAACAGTATAACTAAGCCAATGTTATTGTTGTTTATTCCTTTACTTTACTTTGCTCTGCTTTGGCTCCTTCTATATCTCTCTTGAAAATATATTCAATGTTATAACAAAACTACAACAAATTAAGTTCATCGTGTCGTGTATTATCTCTGTGTTGTTGTTGTTGTTTTTTCTTTTCTTTGGCTCAGTTACTCGTATCCACTGTATCTCATTGTTCGTATCGTATTTTGAATGTTGTTGTAGTGGATTTTAATCACACAGCGCATGGTTGGTTTGAAAATAAGTCTCCACTTTTTGTTTTCTATATAGAGGGTTGCTCGTTGTTAACACTATTGCTGTTACGTACATACAGTATGTTAGTAACGAGAGAAATATAGGGAGAGGAAGTGAGAGTAAAAAGGATTCTAAAAGAGTGCAAAATATGTATGTATGGGGGCCATTAGTTAGCATTGATTGTTTAAAGAAAACTTGATTGTTGTTGTTGTTATTATTTTCTTCTCTTTGCAATAGGTATGCTGTGTACGTAAAAAACAAAATGTATTTTTTTATAGGGAAATAATACAAATTGTTGCTTAAAAAAGTACTAAATGATATTAAAAGGTGCTTTAAAATATATTAAAAAAATTACATTAAATAAAATGAAGCAAAATAAAAGTACTTTTTTTTTGGTACCAAAAAGTACATTTTATATATTTTCCGAAATTAAAATTAAAATATATCAAGATCTAAATTTAGAATGTTAATACACTTTCCAAACACATATGTACATACATTCAAGAGTCATTCCGACCCTTCAGTCAGGATTACGATTCGTGTCTGACCTGGGGTTTGAACCGTGGCCTTTACGCCTAATAAGTCAACACACTACCTACTAGAATACGGCGACTTCACTGTCCAAACAGTTTTGTTAAAAAAGTGCTTTCTTGGTACTTTTTTTAAATACAAAAGTCTGTTTTCTGTACTGTTTCTAAATTGTCACCTCTTTCTTATAATTAGTTTTATCGGAATTTAAATTTCTTTCTATAAAATTTTGTTTATAAAGTACTTTTTTTTATAAAATCTCAAATAGATTTTTTTGTAACTTTTAAGAAATTCTTGCTTTGTTTTTATTATTTATGCCTTTAAAAATTAATTTTTAGAATTTTAATACCTTATGAAAACGCTTTTTAGAAAAAGTACTTTTTTTTGGTACATTTTACCAAACTAAAGGAAAATAGCTTTAAACAATTACAAAGGAACTTTTTTGCTAATCTCTTTAGATAATGTTAAGCTTTACAATAAAAAACGATGCCTTTAAAAAGTACTTGCTTGGTACTTTTTATGTTTTTTCGTATAACTTTTGTAATGTATCCTACACATTGTTGATTTTGTTTAAGAAATAATAACTGTTAAAATAAAAGTACTTTTTGGTTCGAAGATGTTGTACTTTTTGGTACTAAAAAGTAATTTTTGGTTATGAAAAGAAATTTTTATATCTAATATTCCCTTTGGTATTATTAGCAAAAAAATTACTTTAAATTTTTAAAGATTTTGAAAAAAAATTTTAAAAGTACTTTTTTTTTTGAATTTATTGTAGTAAAAATTTAATTTAAAATCTTTGAAAGTTTTTGAAAAAGTACCTTAACAGCCAAAGTGGATGCTATAGTAACAGAAAAGTACTTTTTTTCGTTTATTTAACAAGCTTTTTTTTTAAAAAAAAGTTTTTTTTTCTTAGTACAGAAAGTACTTTTTTCTTTGCTCATGCAATTGATCATCTCTGTTATTGTACACTCCCCGAAATATTTATAAGACCAAACGTATTTCTCGAAAAACTTCAAATCTTTTAGACCAATTCGTACCATTTTTGGGTTAAATATAACTAACTATAATATAAATCTTTTTATGTAAAAAAAATATTTTTTTCTTTGTTTAATAAAAGAATAGCACAAAATGAATTTCATTTTCAAACGAAAAAATTATAAGACCAAAATTAAATAATATTCACATAAAGCTAAAATAACAATGATGAAAAACAACTACTGAGTAATTTTTGTATTTATTAGTAATTAGTGTGTCCACCGTGATTAATAATGACTTCCTGAAGTCGACGGGGCATAGAATTTATTAAATTTTCAATGCAATTTTGACCAATCCTACTCCATTCTTGTATGATGGCACTTTTTAAGCATTTTACATCCTTATACTGAGTGTTATTATTGAAAACTTGGTCTGATAGTATTGCCCATAAATTTTTTATCGGATTTAGATCTGGACTACATGCCGGCCAATTCAAAACTGGTATGTTTCTGGAGGACAGAAATGATTTTGTTGCTTTTGATTTATGGATTGCGGCGTTATTCTGATGAAATATCCAATTGTTGCCTAACGAATCATCCCCAAAATTAATTAAAACGTCATCTAATAATTCAATATACTTCTCGCTATTCATTTTAGTTGATATAAAACAAATAGGAGTCCTTCCCGTAGTCGAAATCCCAGCCCAAACCATTACGGTACCTCCACCGAAATTTCGCGACATTCGTTGAAGTTATTCAACGTTATCAGTTATTTTTCCTGATGAAAAAAAGTTGATTTAGATGTTCCAGATGGTTCCCAAAAATATTGGATGGATTCACGTAAAAAAAGAAATCAACGAATGTCGCGAAATTTCGGTGGAGGTACCGTAATGGTTTGGGCTGGGATTTCGACTACGGGAAGGACTCCTATTTGTTTTATATCAACTAAAATGAATAGCGAGAAGTATATTGAATTATTAGATGACGTTTTAATTAATTTTGGGGATGATTCGTTAGGCAACAATTGGATATTTCATCAGAATAACGCCGCAATCCATAAATCAAAAGCAACAAAATCATTTCTGTCCTCCAGAAACATACCAGTTTTGAATTGGCCGGCATGTAGTCCAGATCTAAATCCGATAAAAAATTTATGGGCAATACTATCAGACCAAGTTTTCAATAATAACACTCAGTATAAGGATGTAAAATGCTTAAAAAGTGCCATCATACGAGAATGGAGTAGGATTGGTCAAAATTGCATTGAAAATTTAATAAATTCTATGCCCCGTCGACTTCAGGAAGTCATTATTAATCACGGTGGACACACTAATTACTAATAAATACAAAAATTACTCAGTAGTTGTTTTTCATCATTGTTATTTTAGCTTTATGTGAATATTATTTAATTTTGGTCTTATAATTTTTTCGTTTGAAAATGAAATTCATTTTGTGCTATTCTTTTATTAAACAAAGAAAAAAATATTTTTTTTACATAAAAAGATTTATATTATAGTTAGTTATATTTAACCCAAAAATGGTACGAATTGGTCTAAAAGATTTGAAGTTTTTCGAGAAATACGTTTGGTCTTATAAATATTTCGGGGAGTGTATAACATGTGTCTGGTTAACGGTATACTATATTGTGTGTATGCGTAAGAGTAATTGCTTTCTTATGCAAGCTCTCACAAACTCTTTAACTGTTGTAACTGTTATGCGTTCGTACTGTGAAAACATGTGCGACGAGTGAGTTTAACTAATAAACGATTATACCAAGGCAAGGAGAAGAGAGAGTGAATAGAAGGCATGTGTGGTTTAACAGTGACCTTACCATACATATACATACATATATACATACACTCATACATGCATATGTATACATAAAGTTTTTATTTATAAATAAAAATATTCTTATTAAAGCAACAGCAATAACACATAATGTTTTCGTATAAACATTTTTGATTTGCTCTCTCCATTGTAAGTGTAAGCAAGTGTAAGTCCATGATCTTTTCTCATTTTCTCGCTGTTTGGTTGTGCTTCGTTGAATAATTCGTGTGACACATATTTTTGATTTTTGTTTTATGCTCTTTTCTTTCCCTTTGACACACTCTCCCTCTGTCTCCATCGCTCTTGCTCTCTAAAAGGTTGTATTTACTATATTCTCCTTAATCAATTTTATTTAAGAAGCCTCTATAAGTAAGGCTGCTGCTGCCGATGGTACATAGTGTGAGGGTTTGCGTGGGTGTTTGTGTGAGTGTGTGTGGTTGTGGTTGCGCTAATTTTTCTTTTGTTAAACTTTAACGGTCATGGGGTTTCGTATACGATATTTACATATACATACATACATATGTGCGTATACGTATGCATGTATGAATATGATAATGATATATGTATTTTTCTTAAGAGTTTTAATGGTGGCGGTGAAATATTTGAAATGGAAAGCAAAAATTTACAGTGTTTGTCAATACATAGTAAGGAGCTATAGTGGTAGAAAAAAATTTTCTTACGGCTTCAAAAAAAAAAAATAATAATAATAGTGGGACTTTTGAAAGCTGTAGGAAATAAAAAATCAAATAAATTTTTAATTTATAATTGGAAAAATATTAAAAAAAATTAAATAAAAAAAAATTTTGAGAATAAAAAAAAAAAATAAAAAAATTTTTTTTTTTATTTCATTTTTTCGCAAAATTCTGAAATAAAATAACAATAATGTAACATATTAAAAATAAAAATAAAAAAAAAATTGAAAGAATAAAATATTAAGAAACTAAAATAAAAAATATTTTTTTGTTGCGTTGTTAATAAAGGGTCCGCCAAATAACTTTTTTTTTTTTTTTGAAAATGCTTAAAAAAAACTACTGAATATTTTCTCAAATTTCTTTTTTTATTTCAAAGTACAATCCTTCCGGTTAATAATGGAAAATAATTTCATTCAAATGGCTGCCTCGGCTGGCCATGCAGTAGCCTACACGATCGGTCAAATTTTTAAGCACTTTATCGATTGTGTGCAGCTGTATTTCACCAATGGCTTCACGAATATTGTCCTTTAAAGCGTCAATTGTCTCTGGCTTGTCGGCGTAACACTTATCTCTGACGGCACCCCACAAATAATAGTCTAACGGTGTCAAATCGCAGCTCCGAGGTGGCCAAACGACATCAGCTCTGCGGCTGATAATGTGATCTTGAAAAACAGGGCGCAAAACATCGAGTGTAGCTTCGGCTGCGTGGCACGTAGCGCCGTCCTGTTGAAATCAAATGTTGCCAATATTCTCCTCTTCAATTTTTGTGAACAAAAATTCGTTCAACATGGTCCGATAATGATCGCCTTTGTCTGTAACGGCCACTCCTTGCTCATTTTCAAAGAAAAATGGCCCAATTATGCCTCTGGACCAAAATCCGCACCAAACAGTGACTCGTTTTGGGTGCGTCGGCTTTTCAATGTATGCGTGCGGGTTTTCTGTGCCCCAAATACGACTATTTTGCTTGTTTACATACCCACCAAGATCAAAATGAGCTTCATCTGGAAAGAAGATATTTTTTTTTGTCAAAATCGGCATCTTCTGTAAGTCGATCGCAGGCCCACTTAGCGAAGCATTGTTCAAGCGTATACACAACCATATTCGTTCAGCGGAAGGATAAAACTACATAATTATCTGTCACATCAGACATGAGCTAAGTGTTTCCATTCACGAAATAAGCACTAGTTGAAAAAAAAACGTTAGATGGCGGACCCGATATAATTTTTTCGCAAATTTCTAAAAAAAATATGTAACATTTCTATGTAATTGTATCCAATTTAAAACCTTTTTCATTAATTTTATTTAATTTCCGCTTTTAACATGGGTATATGGCAACCCATGCCATTGACTCTAATGGAGTTTTGTTTGAGTACATTATTGTATGTACGTGTAAAACGGCTGACTTAAAAACCCTATAACACTTAAAAACGAAACACACTTGTAATCATTTACAGCACATATGTATACTCTCTACGTATGCCTATATATGTATGTACTTGCAAGCACACGGGTTTAAAACGAACACACCAGCCAACACAAATGTAAACATTGCCTCACTTACTTTACTCTTTTGTTATACGGTTAGGCCGTAAAAAAACAGGCACATAAACTGTTACACACATGCAATAATAAAACAATAACACAGTGAGGATTTTAAATGAAAAAAAAAACCAAACTCCTGTAAAAAAAAATAAAAACGAAAGTGATAAAAAAAAACGAACGAACGAATGTGATGAGTATAATGGCAGTGGGTGTGTGTGTGTGTATGTGTAAAAGAGCCAGAGCATAACAATTTATTTTCAATACGTATAAACAACATTGAACTTTAGCGAACAGAATTTTCTTTCTGGCAAAAGGGAAACAATTTCTATGTTGTGCAAGGGAGCGACAGAGAGAGAGAGAATTTGAAGGGTATTTGCCTCCAGTTTTTTGTGCTCGTTTGCAGATAAGCAAAAGTAAGTGTTTAAAGCAATAATAACAGGATGAGTAGAAGAATATGTTTATGAGAGATTTTATATTGTAAAACCTTATATTTCTACAGTTAGAAGAGAGAGAGAGAGAGAGAGAGAGAGAGCAGAGTGTATGTTTTAAAGCATTTAGGAGTTTGGGTATATAATTTTGGGAGTGTATTTACATATGTACATACATTTAGAATATTTGTAAATGATAAAACAGAATATGACCGTAAAAAGATATTTCTGTATGGGAAAACATTATTACGATGCTATTCTGTTTCATTATTGAAATGTTTTAGGCTGATGGTTTATTGATTAAATAAGTGTGATAGGGTGATAAAAAGGAGGAGGGGGGGAGGGTATAGAGGTAAAAGGTATACTTGTTGAATTCCATTTAATAATTTTACTCTTCTAAATAGAGTTTTATTTTGTTTGTATTTATGTATGCTTTATGGCGCAGTGATACTCAAACATTTAAAAATGTAAAAAAAAGCGAACAAAATTTTGTGGAAAAGAAATTCAAATTGAATTTTCATTGGATTTATCTTCGTACCTCTTACTTACTGTTTTCAATGTGCAATGATACATTGGGTCAATTCGACCTCCGGGTACTGTACTTGTCTTAATTGACAAGTACACGTCCTCTAACATACTGTTTTCAAAATGTATTGAGATCTCCTGAAATTATAAAGAATCATTCATTTTTCGCTTCTTTTGAGGGAGGTTGATTGCATGCATAGCTTACATTACTTGGATGATTTAGATGACTTGCACTATTTAGGAATGTCTACTGAAAGAATCTTGGAATTAATCTTAACGGAGAAGTAGTTTTACGTAAAAAAAGGCTGCTCTAAAGGGAGAGTAATTGTCGTTACTTCATGCCGCAGGTCCATGAACATAAACTGTAAATATTTAATTACTTTGCTGTCCGTTTTAAAACAGTATTAAAGGACAGCGAGAGAAAATCTTAAAATCCTAACGAAAATTTTACTCAACGAACTATTGTTTAAATGGAAAACACGAAACAACCCACAGGTTTTATTCCCAGTTTTTTTGTAAAACGAACAATTTCACAAGTTCGTCTAATTGTATGGAAAACACAAACAAAACTGAGTGTTTGAATACCACTGAATATGCTCGCTTTGTTTATGTATTTTGCTTTAAAATTATTATTCTTTTCGCTCTCCCTCTCTCTTTGGTTGGAGGACCTCACTATTTCTCTATGCGGAGAGTGTGTGGTTCAGTGTTTTTCGTGATTAATTGTTATGGTTTAGCAGACGTATGAGTAATATTTCTGGTTTTACAATAAATATCACTCATACGGCTAGAAGGAAACATTTTTGAAGCACTTGTGCTATTCGATTTTAGACAAACGAAAATTACTCAAATATTTTTGAGTTATTTTCATATAAATTAGTGATTGGTACGTACTAGAAAAGCAGGGTGTATCAATAAAAATTTGTTTAAAATAAAAAAAATTGAATGTTAAAAAAAAAATAACTTTTTATAACACTTTTAATTAAATTTCCTTTTTTTTTTTTGTTAATTAAACAAATATTTCCTACTACATTTAAGACTTTTTCTTATGCTTTTGAGTTCTTTTTCTATTAATTCTACCAGCCTTAATTATACTTTTCCGTTGGTTTGAAAAACTTTTTCGTAATAGAAAGTCAACGTCAACAATTAACAACAGGATGGGTTAACAATAAATTTTAAACAATAGCTTGTGATTTTTAGCTTATCTTTAACAAAAAAAAAAAAAACAAGAGAAAAAAGAAAACTTTTGACAATTTTTTCTTTCTCTTTCTCTTAAATAAACCAAAACTTTAACAAAAAAAAAAAATCTGCCAACTAAGAACAAAAACAAAATTGTCTTTTTGTTTCCTTGGCTTTGTGCCAAAGTGCAACATTTGCAATTGGCGCCTATATTAAGTTGTTTTTAGTAGGTGTGTTAATGTATTTCGACCATGCTTCCTTGTCTATGGCCTGGTTTTACCTCAAGTTTCTTTTATTTTCTTTTCTTTCTTTTTCTGTAACATTTTATGGCCTTTTTGTTAACAAGAAAGGAAGAAAGCAAGAAAGAAAATAAAATCCAACTGAATTGTCAAGTGGTTGCCTTGTTACCTGCCATTCTATCCAAAATAAGGTGCTGATGAATACTAATGGCCTGGTATTGTTAATAAAAATTGTATTGTTAGCCTTGTTAGCATTTACTGCAGTTGTCTTTCGCTGCTTTGGATCAACTTTCACAATATTAACTACAGCATATATATTACATCACGTTTTAAAGCATATCTCAAGGGACTTGATTATGCACTGCAGTAAAACTGTCAACGTTTCATTTGCTATAAGGCTAATTATTAACAACATTTTTAATGAAATTTACTACTTTAAGCATATTTTTACGTAACGGAGGGAAAGATATTAAAGAAAAGTTATATATTTACCTTTTTTTGTTGGTTTTTTACTTAAATATTGAAAATTCATTGGTTTTGGATTATGTTCGAAAATTCGAACTTATGTTCGAAAAATTTTTAAGCATGGGAAAATGTTTCCAGGATGTTTTAATTGCATAAAATCAGAATTATTTTTGAAAATCTTTTCATTTAAGCCTATTTTCGATTTTCGAAATTGGAAATTTTAAAGGAAAAATTAAAATCTTTATGGATTTACAGAAAATTTAGTTTTAGTTTTCGAAAAATATAAAATTTAAATAGTGTTCGAAAATTCGAATTTAAGTTCGAAAATTTTTATATTGCTGGGAAAATATTTCTGGAAGCCTCTATTGTGTTAAAAAAAACACCAAATATTGGCTTTTTTAGGTATTTGGTACCAATTATAACTTTTCAAATTACAAATTGTAACTTTTGTACGCTCTTCTAAACCCCATCATCTTATTTTATAGCCTCTCCCATTAACGTTTAATTTTTTAAATGCCATTTTATGTCTTTAGCATTATTAAATTAAGCCTGTGATTTGTCTTGGAGGAAAAGGTCCTTAAAACTAATTTTTGTTTTTTTTCAAACATAAAAAACTTTTTCTAAAGCCACAAACTACTTTTACATGGCCGCACATTTTATGGCTTTTAATTAAACTTTAAACGTTAGAAAGACCTGCTGAAATGTTATTGCCCCTAATAAGGCAACTGAAATGTTAATGATGCCGGCGATATTTCGACACTCCTGAAACAATTTATTTCACTAATTAAGTTAAACAGTTAAAATGGTTTTTATTTAATGGGCAAATGACACACAGAAAACTAAAATGAAATGAAACGAAACGAAAAGTTAAGTAGCAACCACCACCACCATCACCATCATCATTAGAATTAACATTAGAAGTCTAAAAGCATGCTTTGCCTTTTATTCTATTGAATTTTGATTTTAACAACTTTCTTTTTCTTTCTCTCTCTTTCTCTTTTAGCAACAAGTAGTAGAACTCTCTGGTTATGTTATAATTTTAGTGGAAAATCCTGAAGGTAAAATTAAATTGTATGGCTCACCGCCCGATCGTGATAATTTGGAAGTGGGCGATGAGATACTCGAGGTTAATGGCTTAACATTGGACAATATATCGCGTACGGAAGTTATACGACACATACATGATGTAAGTTCAGGGGAAAAAAATGGAAAATAATTATTAATTTTGAACTCTTTTATTTCAGTGCATTAAATCGTGTACGATATGCTTGCGCGTGCGCAAGAAAAATGATTCCAGGCTGGGTGAGTACTAAAAATTTACATTTATTAAATTTTATACAGTTTGTGACTATAATATAAGAATTTATGAAAATTTTTCATTATTTCGATTGATATCAAATTTCGAAATTGTTAAATCTATAGAAAAATAACAAATTTTGCTTTATCCTGTACGTATTTTAATAGTACATACGAAATATACAGATTTTGGGCTATGTTCGAAAATTCGAACTTAAGTTCGAAAAATTTTTAACCACGTCAGAATGGTTCTAAGCACGTTTACATGCTTCAAAAAATAATATTTTCTAAAAATTACCATTTAAAACAATTTTCTAATAACGAAACTGCAAAAATTTCCCAGAAATTAAAACTTTTTTCTGCTTAATTTGATAGGGAATATAAAATATGTAGGCTTTAGGCTATGTTCGAAAATTCGAATATAAGTTCGAAAATTTTCCAAGCATGGACAAATATTTCCATGCACTTTCACATACCTTAAAAAATAATATTGTCTAAAATGTTGCCATTTAAGGCCATTTTCGAATGTTCGAAATTGCTAAAGTTGTTTAAAAATTAAAAATTGTTACTTTATTCTGTTTAATTTAGATAAAGCATACGTAATATATGAATTTCAAGCGATGTTCGAAAATTCGAACTTAAGTTCGAAACGTTTCTAGACACACAAAAATATTTTAAAGAACTTTAAAATCCCATAAAAAATTTTAATTTATGAAAATGTAGCCATTTAAGGCCACTTTCGAATTTCGAAAATGCTAAAGTTGTCCAGAAATACACATTTTTTCAAACAATTATGTGAAATCGTTTATCTAATACAGCAAGGGAGACATCTTTTCTCAAAAGATTTCTTTGAGTGTAATCATGCCTCCTTTTTCTTTCTATCTATTTTTCCCTCGCTTGCTTTTTCTGTCATTATTTACGAATTTTGTAACCAAAATTTTCTATGAGCTTGTGTATGGTACTTGTTTAGCCTTGTTTTTTTTTCTTCTTCTATACTTCTCTCTCTCTCTCCCACTTTAACTGTTTTCTGCTCTTTGGAATCTTTGTACTCTCATTGTTTAATGATAAATTACCTTCATTAATTCGAAAAACAATCGAAAAATTTTAAGGATTATGGGTTGTTAGTTTTTGAGTGCTTTACTTACAATGAGAAATTACAACAATACGATAGTAAGGGAGAGAGAGAGAGAAAATAACTAAACTCCCTTATAAGTTCAATATAATAACCACAACATGAAATCAAACCCTGAAAACCAACAATAAAACAATCAAGACAAGGCTTTTAAAGTTACTGATATTTGTTGCAGCAGCCATAATGTCTTATTTATACATGTATTGGAACGTATACGGCAATAACAACAATGAACTGTTAAACACCACTATGGTAACAATAACAACACCAACTACATACATTGTATAACCAAAATAACTTTACAATTTCAAATGCTCTTCTCATGCTTAATGTTAAATAAACGAATCATTCATTCATTCTTTATTTATGTTGCCTTGTATTTACACTCTTGGTCTCGGTCTTGGTCTCTCTCTCTCTCTTACACTGTGTGTAATGGTGATATCAAGTCAATGAGTATTAAATATTGAGAGCAAGTATGTATTGTGTTTGCATATGCATGAGTGTTAATACCTGTGAGACCGGCAACAAGGAATGAATTCCGTTCCATTAACATTCGTGTGTATATTATTACTATTGATGTGTTGTGCTGTTCTTATTGTTGTTTCCTTGCTGTGTTGTTTGTATTGTTGTAAGTGCATAAAATACCATTTGATGAGAATGTATTGAATGTATTACGTAAAGCTATTGATATAAGGAGTGCACTACCAACTTTGTCCTTATTGTTGTTGTTGTTGTTGAGCATAGTTTGCAAAAAAAAAGTTTTTTTTTCGTTAGCGAAAGTTCAACAGCCATCTGTTGTATTCGTGTGTTGTGCTCTTGTGTATTTTCTCTCTCTTTTTCTTTTTGCTTTCCGTCTTGTTTTGTTTGATTTAAAATGGCATTAAGCCAAGCATTTTGGTTATAAGTACACAAACACACACATACACACAGTTACTCTCCCTCGTCTCTCCCATATTTTAATATTTATTGGAAATGCTTAACTTAACAAACAATAAATTTTGTTTTTGCTTGGCATACTTTAAGGAGTAAAATAATAAAATTTAAAGAAAATTAAAGATTTTATTACGAAAAATAGGAAATAAACACTTGAAGTGATTGAGTGAACAAATAAAATAAGGTTTTATGGCAGGTTTTCTATGGAATTCAATATTAATTAACTAGAGCGTGAGGTAAATTAATTATTAAGCTTAGAATAGATCATTTTTGTGTGAAACTTAAAAATCCGCCTGGCAAAGTACTGGGCTCTATCAGAACATATCTTTAGGGCAGTCTTAGAGATTGGCTGCTGCATCTACAGTCTCCATTAAATGTCAGTCCTCGTGTAGTACCTTCCGCCGCCGTGGCAACGATTGTTAAGCGATGCAATTTTGGTACTGTGGACCCCCGGAGGGACTAGTAAACATTGCCGCAGTGATATCGATGGTACACACTAATGTATCACTTGTCATCGATTGCTGATCTAAGACACTCATCCCCTACTAAACACACCAAACACTGCAACAAGAGTAGAGTAGAGTAGCCGCCTTGGGTTCTTTAACGCGATGTTTGACGTTAAGCTTTCATATTAATTTGGAGGTAAGGCCTTTAAGATGCACTACCATTTGGCATATGCTCACAGTCTTCGACAAATGCAACCCACTTTCTTAAAGCCACACAATGTTTTCAAATTTCTTTTGGATTTCGAATAACTCCTTCACGCTGACCACTTTCTGGGCTTCACAGACTATCTTGTGCTTTCAAACTCAGCTATTGTGTATCCTCGAGAAAACTTGGTGAGATCGGTAAAGGATTCGCGACCTACATATAAGTGCAAAGTTCTTTAATTGAGCCAGGAGAAGTAGTGGAAGTGTTTAGTTGTGAAGTCAAGAAAAAGGAGGATTATTGATGTGCTAAGTCCCACGCTTTTTCATGCTGAATTGTTTCACCTGCCAGTCGACTTACTTACTTGTTGAAATGCGACTTTAAACCTTGGTCACTTTTCTTTAGAGTCCGCGGATCCCAAGACTCTGAGTGAAACTGTCTAGTCGTCGTTTAAATCCAGTTATGCTAGAAGAATTCATTTAAGAGAGGGAGAGACGTCACTTACCTGCAAATGATTTCTGCAGAGGTTGTTTTGTTTGTGCTATTTTTAAGCCCTCTAGTGCTATTGCATTTACGCATTTTCTCTTTTTTGTGGCCATTTTAACCTGACTTTTATGCAATCTTTGCCGAGTGGATACTATTATTTGCCTAATTTTCAAAACAGTTGACTCAACGACGACGATGATGATGATGATGACGGTAATAAGGCGACTTGTGCAACAACGTTTGCCCTTTAAACGGAAATATTTGTGACGCTTGGCCAGGCTTTTTATCCCCTTCTGTTTAGCGGAAGTGTACATTTACAACAACAACAACAGGTTGGCATACAGTGACTGTTGGAAGTATCTTTACCTCTCTCTCTCTCTCTCTCCTCCTCTCTTGCGTGCTGTTCTGTGTTTTAATGCGCTTCAATTGATTTGTCATACATTCAAGCATGCAGGGGCATATATAGTACACCAGTCAACAGTGTTGTTACACATTTGTAGGCCACTGTTGTACAGACATACATAGATTTCAGCTAATTGCCAAAAAAAGGCATACAAGCGTGTTGAATGAGCGAATGAGTGAATGAATGCAGCAGGGGAAGCTGGCTGAGAATAAATGCTCATTAATCATGAATGCCATGGAATTTGTGGCAAAGCGAACGAGGAGTGGGGTTGTCATAGGTTGCATTTGTTTGTTAGAAAATTTAGTTCGATTGCCAGCCAGTCAGCGTTTGTTTTCGTTTTCTTTTGGAAACACTTGTCGATTTGTATTGTGCTTTGTATTGCAGTCTCTAGGTCATGTGGATTGTTTCGGCTTTAATTTAGTGGGTGTGTTGCAATTCAATTTAATTTAAAGGCGGGTGTGTTACACATTTTTTTGTTTTTATTTCTCTTTACGCTTCCATGATTTATTAAAGACAACCCTATTTAATTGCAATAAAATCGGAAATTTTCGCGGAATTTTTTAGATTTTAAAGGTTTTTAGTCTTTTCAGCTATTAAAATTTGAATTCAGCTGACATGTTGCAATTGCATTTCTATGTTTATTTGATAATATCGGTGTATTGCGGAGTTTTTCCCTTATTCAGCTGACAAAAACCTAATTCAGCACCGATGTTTTGTTGTAATATTAAAGATTTTTTAATAAAATTTAAGTAACCTTGTTTGGCTTATTCAGCTACTAAAACTTTAATTCAGCAACAAGAAAATTTCGCCAGAAAGGTTTTTTTTAATGTTGTTTATCAAAACCCTTCCAAAATTATTATTATTTTTTTTTTTAATTCAATTCATCTGACATATTGCAATTGAATTTCTATGTTTATTTGATAATATCGGTATATTACGGGGTTTTTCCCTTATTCAGCTGACAAAAACGTAATTCAGCAGGCATATTTTGTTGTCAAATTAAAGATTTTTGAATAAAATTTAAGTTTTAAACCTCCTTTGGCTTATTCAGCTACTAAAACTTTAATTCAGCAACAAAAAAATGTCTCCAGAAAGGATTCTTTTTAATTTTGTTTATCAAAACCCTTCCAAAATTATTTTTTTTTTAATTCAATTCATCTGATATGTTGCAATTGCATTTCTTTGTTTATTCGATAATATCGGTCTATTGCAGGATTTTTCCCATATTCAGCTTTCAAAAACCTAATTCAGCACGCATGTTTTGTTGTCAAATTAAAGATTTTTTTAATAAAATTTAAGTTTTAAACTTCGCTTGACTTATTCAGCTACTGAAACTTTAATTCAGCAACAAAAAATGTCTCCAGAAAGGTTTTTTTTTTAAATTTTGTTTATCAAAACCCTTCCAAAATTATTATTTTTTTTAATTCAATTCATCTGACATATTGCAATTGTATTTTCATGATTTTTTGATAATATCGGTGTATTGCAGGGTTTTTTTCCTTATTCAGCTGTCAAAAATCTAATTCAGCACCGATGTTTTGTTTTCAAATTAAAGATTTTTTAACAAAACTTAAGTTTTAAACCTCCTTTGGCTTATTCAGCTACTGAAAATTTAATTCAGCAACAAAAAAATGTCTCTAGACAGGTTTTTTTTTTAATTTTGTTTATCAAAACCCTTCCAAAATTATTATTTTTTTTTTTTAACTCAATTCATCTGACATATTGCAATTGCATTTCTATATTTATTGGATAATATCGGTGTATTGCAGAGTTTTTTCCATATTCAGCTGTCAAAAACCTAATTCAGCAGGCATATTTTGTTGTCAAATTAAAGATTTTTTAATAAAATTTTAGTTTTAAACCTCCTTTGGCTTATTCAGCTACTAAAAATTTAATTCAGCAACAAAAAAATGTCTCCAGAAACGATATTTTTCCCTTCAAAAATCAACTTTTTTTTCTTTTTAAATTAAAAATATATAAAAAATGTATGTGGTATACCATAGGCAGCCTACGACTGCCTGTTCTAATGGGTAGTCATGTGTAGTTTTTTGTAAAGAAAAGTCAGACTGGCAGTCAGTCATTTAGATACACTCATAAAGAAGAGTCAAGAGAGTGAAAACTTTCAAACCCTTTTTCCAATTAATTTATCACTAAATTAGGGAAATTTATTTCGAAACCAATTTGGTTGTAGTGTTAGTGATAGTTATTGTTGTTGTTGTTGTCTTCTTTTAAAAATCTTATTTAAGCAGTGAGGGTAGTTGTTGTTAATTGGCTGTCAATTGATTTTCAATATGATTTTTCCAGCGTGTATCACTCGAACACAAGTGATTAGGCACACAGAAAAAATGCTTTAAAGTGACGGTGTTGAAAGAGAGAAAAATTGAATGATTAATAGCTTATAATATGGTAATGAGTTCTCATTGCTTTCAACATTTTGTCAACAGTTTTATATACGCCCCCTATAAAATTTTTGATTTATTTTTTTAAGGAGAATTATTGTAACGAAAGATAAGAAAACATAACAATAAAGTAATAAATTTTAGTTTTATTATTAATAAATATGTAGTGCAGTTCTCCTACAAAAAAAAAATATTAAAACAATTCATAGGGTCTTGACCCCGCTCTGCAAGTTGCTTCAACTGAATCCACATTGTGCTTACATTGTAGGCACCTTGTATGGCTTTGGCTTCCTTTGCCTTAGCTAGGATTACAACCTTCTAACTTGTCACACCACTTACAGGGCCTAAAATTTAACGTTGACAGATTTTTGAGAAACTTTTCATGGCAATTTTATTTTATTCTCAGAGCAAAAAAAATATTTTTACGAGTTTCGTTTTGTTCGAGAGGTCTAAGCCGGGCTTTGAACCATGGGCTCGCGTCTAATAAGCCAACGTACTACCTACTAAACTACAGCGACTTAAGGCAGCTTTCAAACCCTAAATTGCAACGTAATGAACTCCAGTACAGTGTGCAGTTGGCGTAGATATCTCAATGAGATATGCTAGGAAAATTGTTCTACTGAAGCTGTAGGGTTGAAGAAGACAATGAGGCTGTTCTTCACCTATTGCTTACTTGCCCAGCATTATTCGAAGGACAGACTCTACATTATAGACATGCATGCGAGACACATTTGCCTGGAACATCCTGCAAACGATTTCTGTAGATGCTATAGAGTTGAGGAATAAGAAAAGACTGTTTTCCACCTACTGGGCACTTCCCCAGCATTATGTCGGAGGAGCGACACTGCATTATAGGCATGCGTGCGAGACAAGGTTGTCTTGAACATCTTGCAAACGATATATGCTGTAGAGTTGATTAGAAAGAGAAGGCTGTTCTTCAACTACTGGGTACATGCCCAGCATTATGTCGGATGATAGACATTGTATTATGGGCATGCATGTAAAGAACATTTGCCGTGAATATCTTGCAAACGATTTCTGAAGAAACTGTGGAGTCCACCAATGTATCAGTACTATTGGGTAAATGCCCAGCACTATGTGGGAGGAGAAACTGTCATGCGAGGCGCATGATCTTGAACATCTGGCAAACGATTTCTGCAGAAACTGTGGAAGCCAGCACTATGTCAGCACTATTGGGTACATGCCCAGCACTATGTGGCAGGAGAAAATGTCATGCGATGCGCATTGATCTTGAACATCTAGCAAACGATTTCTCCAAAAACTGTGGAGTCCAGCACTATGTCAACACAATAGGGTACATGCCCAGTACTATGTGGGAGGAAAAAATATCACTGATATTGAACGCTTTGCCAGCGTATGCTGCAGATGCTGTAGGAATAAGAAAGAGAGGAGACAGCGCCTGACACTATGTCGGAGGGCATCTACTATATACATATGTACATATGTAGATGATCTGCACGCACTGTCACGTATTGATAGCGGCAGACTTAATCGCTTTATTTGAAAACTGTGATATCACAATGGACCCCATATGGCCTAAGTGTGTGTAGAAGAATTAAAAATTATTTTAAAAACGAAACTCATATTTGGCAGAACCTATAGCCTTGAAGTAGCCGTAGTCTAGTCGGTAGTGTGTTCGCTTATTATACGTAAAGCCTGGGTTCGTACCCCAGGCCAAACATCAAAACGAAATATGAAAAAAAAAAATATTTCTTTGGCGACTTCCTCTCACCAGATTTCTGGCAAAAACTCAGAGTAAATGAAACCTGCCATGAAAAAATTTCTCAAAATCTGTCGTTCGGAGTCGATGTTAAACTATAGTTCCCGCCACTCAAGTATAAAATTAAGGCACACAACATGAGTGGTGTGAATTATGTATGTATGTATGTATAGCCTTGTATAGATTGGTTTCTGGAAAATTGCATTTTCTTTTGTAATATTTTCCGTGCATTTTTTATAGCGTTTTTATATGCCTTTTAAGCCTTTTTTGTGTGTTTTTATTATAAAGTTTTTTAAATAAATTTGTTTGCAATTCAAAAAAGTTTTCTTATTTTTTTTTTTTTATTAAAGTTTTTGCAGCGCTAACGCTAACGTTACACTGTGTTTTAACGTTATTAACGAATGAATGAAGAGTTAATACAATAAAGAGTATGATTGAGGTTCTCTCACTCTCTCCTCCTCTCAATGGGTTCTTTAGATAACTGGTGGTATTATCTAATAGGAGAGCATTTTGTTTACAAATTTAATTTTCTGTTGTTTTTTTTTATTTTAATCAAGAAAAGAATTGTTTGCTTTTTTAATTTTGTTAAGTTTTTAACACGGGTTTTTATTGCCATATTTTGTGTTTTTCATTTAAAAACAAATTGAACGAGTGTAACTAACTGCATGCAAGAGATTTAAGTTTTAAAGAGAGGAAAACCATAAGTGAGAAACTGTGAAAGAGAGAGAGAGAGAGAGATTTAAAAAAAATGGTAAACATTACAAATTTAATGATAAAGATAAACAGAAAACGAGAATTTCTTATTAAAACACAACTGTTGACGTCGCCAACAAACACACATACACACATGCTCACATACTGAGTGCTTAGGCCATTAAAAAAACAGGGGGAGAGGAGGCAGAGCAGTTGTTGAAGTAGATGGATGAACACAAGCTAAACTAATTGTTTATACGACGTTATTATAACGAGAGAGCCCTTTACTTAGAGCTTATGCCTCAGGGGGAGGGGGGATCATAACGAAGCAAAGAGACATACTTTCGTTAAAACACAAACACACACATATATGCACGCAAAGATAAATAAATACAAAAGAACAACAATAATAAGGTAAATAAATATACAAGCAAAACAATAGTGTTTTCAAATAATACAAATGAATCAACAAAATACAGAAAAACAGAAGAGAAAAAAATGTCAGGAAAAAATTAAAAAAAAAAAACACAAAAAACAAAAACAAATCAAACAAACTTATACAGGTTCTATAAGCTAACGCTAGACGTTAGCGTCAATATGGTGGCAGCAGTAGTAGCTGCATTAGTAAAACCAGCTAACCGCAACACCAATTACACTCATTGACTTTTAACGTTCAATTCAGTCTTTGGCTACAGCAGCTCAGACCCTGAACGCGTTTTTTCGTGTATTTATTGGGGTTTTAACGGCGTTATTTGTTGCTTTTTTTATATACATATAATTTTTAAAACGTTATTAAACGGTATTTGTTTGTTCGATCGTTCGTTTTTTTTCGCTCGTAAACGGTTTTAATTGTTAATTTTTAATGAATTAAAAATAATTTTTTAAAAACAATTAAACACGCGCGCGTATAGCAAATAATCGAAATCGAACCCGAAATTAATTTAAAAAATTTAATTTGTTCGTGTCTATTTGAAATCAATAAATAAAATGTGATTTTTTTATTCTCCTGCTTCTGCTTCTTCTTCTTGTGTTTAGTGAGTGTTGGTTGCTGTTGTGCTTCTTCTTTTATTTTATTTCATTTTATATATGTACATATGTATGGATATCTTTTTTTAATCCTCTTTGTGTTGATTTTCCTCTGCTATTTTGTCTTAAACAAAAAAAAAGTGTGTTTTTTTCGCTTGGCAGCAGTATAGTGTGTGTGTGCATAAGTTAACCATTGAAATCTATACCTGGTTTTGGACAGGTTTATAAGTACATACATACATACATACATACGTATTAAAACAGTACACACATACACTCAGACTTACATGCATAAAAAACAAATGTATCTGAATTGTTTTCTTTAAAAAACGTCAACTTTTAAAACCCAGTGTACCATGTGTGTGTGTCTCTCTTTCTCTATATATGCGTATGCGCGACCTGTTTTATTTGTTGCTGTTGTTGTTGTTATTATTGTTTTAATTCTCTTTAGTTTTTTTTTTTTTTTTGTTTTAAATTTCTTTCTAACTATGCAAGAGGAAGTCAAAACATAAATACAAAAATAATTGTACAAGAATAATAATAACAACAACAACAAGGGTATTTACATTTGAAAAGTAGAAAGAAAGAAAAAAAAAAAATTGGAAAACAAAAATTAAAATCAATTCATGAAAAATATTGAGAAAAAAAAGAAGCTTAACAAGAAAAATTTAAAGAAACTTTTTTTAAGCATTAAGAAAGTTGTTTAAAAATAAAATTTATATTAAAAAAAAAAAAATAATAGTAACATAAAATTAAATTTAAAAATTTGCTATTCAAAACGAATTTTTTTTTAACATTAAAATCCAATAAAATAATAAAAAAAAAAACTGAAATGAAAAATAAAATAAATTAAATTAAATTATTTATTAATGAGGAACGAAAGCAATCAAATTCAAAGATATAATATTAAACTTTAATAATTTATAATATATTAATAATAATAAAAAAAAGTAATAACAAAGCAGTGTAAAGCGTTTAAAAATAAATTGAATTCAAACAAATAAAAAATTATAAAAAATATAAAAAATTTTACACTTCAAAATAATAATCTTTTTATTTTAATAATGAAAGCTTTTCAAGAAAAGAAAAACAACAAAAATATATGTATAATGAATCAATAAAAAAAATACATAAAGTTAAAAAATAAATTAAAAATAAAATATTATAAAATTCAAAAAAAAAATTAAAATAAAAATAAAATATGTATTAAATAAAAATATACTAAAATAAATATAAATAAATAAAAATAAATAAATAAAAATACATACAATTAAAAAAATTATAAAAAATATATACAATTTTACACTTCAAAACAATAATTTTTTTAAAGAAAATAATGAAAGCTTTTCATGAAAAGAATAACAACAAAAATATATGTATAATAAATCAATAAAAATAAAGAAATAAGTAAAAAAAAAATTAAAAATAAAATAAAAACAAAATTCAAAAAAAAAAAAAGAAATAATTGAATAAAAATATAATTATAATTAATAATAAATTTAAATTAATTTAAAAAATAAAATTAATCAATAAAAATAATTAAATAAGTTGAATAATAAATTGAAAATAAAATATTACAAAATTAAAAAAATAAATAATTAAATAAAAATATACTAAAATAAAAATATATAAAATTAAAAAAAAATATAAAAAACCTGTGTAAATATTTTGGGAAATATTGAAATAAAAAATTTAAAATTAAATATTAAAAGAAAGTGATATTAAATAAAAACGAAAAATAATATAATTAAATAAATATTTACAAAATTATAAAAACTAAATAATAATTATAAAATAAATAATAACTAAAAAAAATAAATAATAATTAAAAAATCGATAATAATTATAAAATTCATAAAGTCCGTAAATGATATAGAAATATTTAATTAAAATAAAAATAGATCTCTAAGAAATAAAAAAATAAATTAATTAATAAAAAATAAATAAATTAATAAAAAATAAATAAATTAATAAAAAAATAAATACATTAAAAAAATAAATAAATTACTAAAAAAAATAATTAATTAATAAAATAAAAAATAAATTTACAAAAAGTTTATTGTAATTATTTTAAAGTGAAAAAATATTAAAAAAAATTAAATTCATTAAATAAAAATCAATTAAATTTTATATATTACAGCCGATATTGTTTCTAACATGAGTAATAAAAGAAAATTATTGGAAAATTTGTTTTGAAAACATAACAAAAAATAAAAAAAATTAAAAAGAAAAAATAAATAAAAAAAATTTAATAAAAATTAAAAAGTGAATATTTTGTTACAAAAAATCAATTATTATAATAAAAACTAATAAAAAAAAAATCGACAAAAAGCAAAGGAATAAAAATAAATAAATAAAAAACGTATGGAAAGTTTTAAAAATCATTAAAAAACGTTTTAAAAATTTTGTTTTAAATATTTAAAAAGCTTCTGAAAATGTTTAAACTTAAACAAGTTATAATAACAAAGAATAAATAATAATAAATAAAAAGAAATTAAAACGAAAATATCAACAATAAGATTAAAGATTTTAAAGGATTTTGAATTTGATTAATTCATCTAAAAAGTAAGTCATTACAATTAATTACAAATACTTATTGTGTATGAAAATAAAAATTTCATTTAATAACCAAAGACGCAAACCCACATTGTGATCAGCGCCACTTTTGATGTTAACAGAGCAAAATGTTTCTTTAATAGTGAGTTCCTTCCATATACTAACACTGATGGAATATCTCACATAATTTCAGACCTTAAATTGAATCATTAACGTTTTATGTTAAAACATTCTCAAGTCTCAAGGTTAGTGTGGCAATTTTTTCCCTAAATTTGCGAATTTTTCGTGATTTCTTTGAAACTCTTGCAGTTGTTTTCCTTTAAATACAAAATTTGAGCTTGTTTTGATATTCTTTAATACTTAAATTTATTCAATAGTAGGTTTGCTTATGGTATTACTAAAATTTCTTAGTTGATATGCTATTCAGATACTAAAAATCTAATTCAGCTAAGGATTTTTTTTTTTTTTTTTTTGAAACATTGTATTAAAACCGAGGTTGATGATTTCTTTTCTCCGAAAACCAACTACAAACCAAACTGCGGCCTCGCGGAATAGATTTGGCTCGATTGGCACAGCCGCTATATAGATTTAAGGCTGAGGCCCCAGTAAAGGTCTTTTGCTTTCTTGCAGCACAATAAACTGATCTAATGTTTCCGGCTTGGTACGTAGATTGGCGTAATACTAGGATACCGTTGTGCGATAGAGTGAATAGTTTACTATTTCCTTAGCTGAATAGCATTTAAAGTAGCTGAATTAAAAAAATTCTTTGTTTTACAATTTTTTCTAATATTTAATTAAATTTTTCGTTGCTGAATAGCTTTAAGAGTAGCTGAATTGAATAAATATGGTTATTTTATAAAAAAAATTATAGTTTTTCTATAATTTCTATGAATATTCCCTTAGCTGAATTGCTTTTAGAGTAGCTGAATTGTAGAAATTTTGATATTTTTACAAAAATTCAACAATTTTTCTGCTATTCAAGCAATCTTTTCCTTGCTGAATAGCTTTTAGAGTAGCTGATTTAAAAAACTTCTTTTTGTTTTACAAAAAATACACAATTTTTCTAATGTTCCCCTCAAATTTTCCTTGCTGAATAGCTTTTTAAGTAGCTGAATTTAAAAATTTCTACAATTTATGTAGAAAAATTTATATTTGTGTATAAGTTAATCATTATTTTCTTAGCTGAATAGCTTTTTAGGCAACTGAATATCATAAATATCTTCATATTATGTTTCTGGCAAAATAAAATTGATCACCTTAATCAACTAACGTGCTACAATATTGCAGATTATTTTTATAAATTCCTTAAAAACACGTTTATTTTGCAAAAATCCTTAACCATAGCCTTTAGCAAATCTGGCATACACTAGAAATTGAATTTCTGGTTTCCAAAAATAATATTTTCGACAATTTCTTAAGAGCATATTTCTCTTTTAATCTAGTCTTTCTTATACAATATGTGACACACAATTATTGTAAAAGCTTTAAGAAAAACGAGAAGAAAAAAATAGAAGAAATACGCCAGCATTTCTAAAACATTCGCAAAATACCCATCAGTTGCACTCGCAAATACTATAGAGAGTATGAAAAATACTTACTTACGACAGCCACAGCCACCCGTATGTTAGATTTTAATACCGAAAAAATATTATTTGTACGTGTGTACGCCATCACTAGCACCAGCACCACCACCAAAACGTGCTACTCGTGGAATGGAATGTAACTCGTTCGATTGCAACAAATGCTTAAAAGCCATGCCACCACACCATAGCCAGCCATCCATCCAGCCAGCATAAGCATAGCATATCACGCCACGTTACCAATACCACACAGTCAGATAGTTAGGCCATGCCAGGCCAGGCCAGACCATATTTATTCTACTTTTGTCAGCTTTTGGTTTTGCTGGATACCCCCCAAAGGTGGTATTTGGAGTGGAAAACTGTCCACAAATATGCCTTCAACCCCGCCTTTTATTTAGAAAAGATGCAATAGACGTTTATTTTTTGTTTATTTTTCTTAAGAAATTACAAGAGCACCACGTTTTCTTCTCTCTTTTTTTTTTGGAATTTTTGTTGTTGTTTATTGGACATGCTTAAGTAACACTGGCAGAAAATACGCGGTGGTGATAAGTGATTAAGGATTTCTAAGATTTTCTTATGCTGAATATGTTTTAACCCTTTTGAAAGGCGCACCTGAACCACACTTTTGAACTTATCACGACGGCACGGCTGACCATACTTTAAAAGGCTAATATCGTTGAGCAACCGTTTTCCAGATTGTCTACGTGGTAGACACCAAAATGTCTTTCTTCTCTTACATAGTGCTTGAACATTCTTCCTCAACTTTACATCTAGAACATAGAAATCGTTTGCAAGGTGTCCAAGACCAATCGTGCCCGCACGGGGGAAGTTTCCTACAATAAATGTCCAGCGAAAGGAGGCATAAATTCATCTCCAATGCAAATGTAGGAGGTCCAGTGTGCAAGGCACCACTTATAATTAAGCAGGCATATCCCTGTAACCGCTTTATCAGGTTCAAGGGATTCCCACTATACTAAGCATCTGGAGTTCAAGTGTTGTTTACATCCAGTGTATCATTCATGGTCCCAGGCTATATTATTCCCCACACACTTTGTTATAAGTGTAAAGGTTTTTTTTAATCTGTTAATGATGTTTCCTATGTCGCCGTAATCTAGTAGGTATTGTGTTGGCTTATTAGACGAAAAGCCCGGGTTCGTATCCCAGGCCAGACATCAAAAACGAAATATAAAAAAAATATTTCTTCGGCGACTTCCTCTCAGCAGATTTCTGGCAAAAACTATGAGAGTAAATAAACCTGCCATGAAAAAGTTTCTCAAAAATCTGTCGTTCGGAGTCGACGTTAAACTGTAGGTCCCGCCACTCATGTATAAAATTAACGCACACAACATGAGTGGTGTGAGAAGCTAGGCCGTAATCCTGACTGAAGGGTTGTAATGGCCAATTATGTAGGTATGTATTATGTTTCCTAAGGCCACTTTCTATCCAGAATGAGCCAATTTAGTCATAAATTCTGCTAAAAGTCGGTTTACAAGTTTTACTTTGGCTTAAATAATATTGATTTAAAATTTTTAATTTTTTCCCTTCTTTCAAAATATTAGTTTTAGAAAAATGTTTGCTGAATTGCATTTATATTAGCTGAATTACAGATTTTGTTTACAATTTATGTTTTATAAACTTTAGGTTATTTAAATACAATTTTAAATATTTGCTGAATTGCACTTACCATAGCTGAATTCAAGATTTTCTTTGTGATTAATATAAAATACAATTTTTCTTTACAACATGTATGCTGAATTGCATTTACGCAGCTGAATTACAGCTTCCGATTAGGATTCATTGTTTAAGTGCATCTAGTCACCATATTGAATACATGGCTTCAAAAAATATTCGCTGAATTGTATTTAAAAGAGCTGTATTACATATTTTGTTTACATTTTATATTTCTTAAACTTTTTTTCAATGAAATATGCTGTAAAATGCTTGCTGAATTGCACTTACATCATCTGAATTCGATATTTTCTTTCTGATTTTTATAAAAAGTTAATTTTTTCACTATTTTTATTCAAAACATGCTTGCTGAATTGTATTTAAAGTAGCTGAATTACAGATACTCTTTAAGATTCATGGTTAAAGTGCATCTTGCCACCATATTGAATAATTGGCTTTAGAAAATCTTTGCTGAATTGTATTTAAAACAACTGTATTACATATTTTGTTTACATTTTATATTTCTTAAACTTTTTTTCAATTAAATATGCTGTAAAATGCTTGCTGAATGGCACTTACATCATCTGAATTCTGTATTTTCTTTGTGATTTTTATAAAAACCTTATTTTTTCGTTATTTTTATTCAAAATATGCTTGCTGAATTGTATTTAAAGCAGCTGAATTGCAGATTCTCGTTAAGATTCTTGGTTAAAGTACATCTGGTTTCTATATTTTATATTTGGCTTTAAAACATCTTTGCTGAATTGTATTTAAATCAGCTGAATTACAGATTCTCTTTATAATTTATATTTTAATGGATTTAATTTATTTAAATATGCTCTAACATGCTTGCTGAATAACTTTTTCTATAGCTGAATTGAAATTTTTCAAGTGTATTTTGTGATTATGTTTATTGGCAACATTGTATTGCAAGTACCCAAGAGTTTTCTAAAAATTTTGTTCATATTGTTTGTTGCCTTTTTTTGCAAAAGTTTGGCACGCAATAAGTTTTTTCTTCTACTCCCATAAATTGTTTATAGAGTTTGGGTGTTTGTTGTTTTCAAAAGTATTTCTTTTTTTTCCTACTTTTATTGCGATTTTCTCTTGTTGTTGTTGTTGTATTTTTTTTCGCTAAACAGTTCCGATTGAATGGCTGGTAGTATTACAACTTCTTTCATTGCGAGTGTTTCTTTTGCAAAATAGTTTCGATGTTTTCGCCATTTGTTAAGCATTTGTGTGCTCTAATCTCTTGTACACTCTCTCCCACTCCCCGCTCCTAATTCTGTATGGAATGTAGAGTGTGTTTCATGTTGCACAAAATCCAGCTTTAAAAGAAAAAAACTGGAGGCAAAAAAAACACAAAAATCACGAATAGTAACCTTAACAGATCATGTTACTCTCGTTCAAAAATGTTTTTCATGCTGTTTTGTTAAACATTTTATGCATTTCTAAAGCAGTTTGACTGTCTATCTTTCTGTCTGTCGGTCCATCCGGCTGGCTGTCTGTCTGCCTGTTTGGCTCTCTCATAAAGTATGTACATATAATAGCATTGGAGGAGTATTCAACATCCGACCACTTGCAATTTCTATTTGTGAATGAAACTTTTGTGAATAAAAATTCGTGTTTTTTTGTTTTTTCCTCTTTTCAATTTATTTTAAAACAAATCACTTACAAACTCTATTAAAAATAAAATAAAAAAGCACAAAAACAGTTTATTTTCAAAGTTGAATTAATAAAATACGAAATACTTGAACAAAATGCTCAGCTGAATGTGTTACAAAGCAGCTGAATAACAATTTTATCCATCAATTTACTTAAATAATGTTAAAAATTGAAAAGATTTTAACACAAAACCTTTGCTGAATTGTTTTAAAAATAGCTGAATAGGCTAAATTGTTGAATTTCTATAAAAAGCTTTAAATTTTATTGTAAAAAATGCAGAAATAATCTTTGCTGAATTGACTTTCCAGTAGCTGAATAAGAGATTTTCCTTTCAACGTTATTTTAATATTTTTTTTTCTAAAGAAAGTAATTGCTGAATTGTCATTCTAGCAGCTGAGTAGAAGATTTTCTTTATGATTTCTGTTTAAAGTACAATTATTCATAATTTTTTTTAAGAAAGTCTTTGCTGAATAAGAGATTTTCTTTCTTATTTATTATTGAAATGTATTTCAGCACTATTTTAATATTTTTCTCTAAAGAAAATGTTTGCTGAATAGTATTTACAACAGCTGAATTGCCAATTTTCTTCTTTGATAAGTATTTTTAATATGTTTCTTATAAAAATGGAAGCTAAATTGTATTTATAGCAGCTGAATAGGCAGTTTCCTTCATCATTCCTGCTTGAAATGCACTTAATCACTGTTTTTGGCACTTATTTTCAAAAAAAATCTCAGCTGAATTGCTTTTAGTGTAGCTGAATTACAGATTTTGTTTAGCACTTTTGTTTAAAATGTATCTGTTCATTGTATTTAATGTAAATCCTCAAAAAATCTTTGCTGAATTGCATTTACAATAGCTGAATTACAGATTTTCTTTAGAATTTATGTTATAAATGTCTCTGATCACTATATTTAACGCTGCCCTTCAAAAAATCTCTGCTGAATTTCATTTACAGCATCTAAATTATACATTCTCAAAAGGATTTATGTTACAAATTCATCTGATTCTAATATTTGGTGCTTATTTTGAAAAAAAACCTTTGCTGAATTAGGTTTTCTTGAACTGTACATATGAAATCTTATGTGTAATAGTATTTAATGGCATTTAACTTTGTTTACGGTGCGAAAAACCTTTGCTGAATTAGGTTTTCTTAAGCTGAATAAAGAAGATTGTTTAATTAAGAAATGTTTAAAGTAGCTACGAATTTTTTTAATGTAAAACCTTAGCTGAATTAGATTTTTCGAAGCTGAATAAAGACATTTTTTTTGTTTTTATAATTTAACTAATTGCTAAGCCTGTGGGGAATAAAAAACCTTAGCTGAATTTGGTTTCTCAAAGCTGAATATACAAAATTTTTTGTTTAATAACATATTTAAGCATTTCACTATGATTTCTGTGTGGAAAACATTTGCTGAATTAGGTTTTTCTAAAGTTAAATGTATGAAATGCAAAATTATGGACAATTTTACTTCATTTAAGGGCGGCTTTTAGTTATCTGTGCTTAAAGAAATAAGTTTTAAAGATTTTTACAATAGGAATCGTTGACAAAGATTTGCTGAATATAATTTTGTATAGTTTGCTTGCACTCATGTATAAAATTAACGCACACAACATGAGTGGTGTTGAGAAGCTAGGCCGTAATCCTGACGAAGGGTTGTAATGGCCAATTATGTATGTATGTATGTATGTATAGTTTGCTTAACAAAAAACATTTTTCTGAATTCATTAAGCAATAGCTGAATACGATTTTTGTAATCAATTTTATTGAATACATAGTTCAGTTAACAATATAAGTTACAAATACTTTTAATTAAGGGAATTTAAATGAACTTTTTGGTAACATTTACTGCCATTAGTGTT
Organism: Sarcophaga rosellei; assembly: GCA_930367235.1. Taxonomy (NCBI): domain Eukaryota; kingdom Metazoa; phylum Arthropoda; class Insecta; order Diptera; family Sarcophagidae; genus Sarcophaga; species Sarcophaga rosellei. Next base: position 6,136,428 of record OV884018.1, on the reverse strand, counting down.
AAAAAAAAAAATTAAAAAACTGTGTAAAGCTTGTGATGTATGTTACAATGTTTAATAAAATTTTTTTAATTTTTTATGCTATTTTTGCTGCTCATTTTAGTAGTGGACTGCTGCATATTGTCGCCAATTTATGATTCACTCAACAATTTTTTTATTTTATTTTTATTTTTAATGTAACGCCACATGGGGTACAAAGTGCAGTGTAAACTAAAAAAAATTATTAAAAAAAAAAGAAAGAAAGAAAAAAAATAATATTTTATTACACAACATTTAATATAAAAAGCTCTCGGGTGGGTACACCCTGCAATATTACTATTTTTTTTTCTGAATTTTCAAACAAATTGGCATCCATTGTTGCCTTAATAAAGCCATTCATTGTCGGTTAGCTGATTTTACGGGAAACGAAAATAAAAAAAATTTGTTTTTACTTTCGCTCATTTACTTTATTTTTTTTTTTAATTTTTATTTTTATTTAATTATCGCACATTAATTAAATTTTTACAATTAAATGAAATTCTAAAAGGCGTATGAATTCATTACGGTTTTTTTCTCTTTTTCTCAAATGACCTTCAGAAAGTGAGAGAAAAATTTTCTAGAATTGTAGCCACAAATTGTTTGTTTTCCAATGGTTATTGATTGTATAACGTTTACAAGGTTTATGTCTTTAATAACCGAGTATATAACAGAGTACTTGCCTCAGGTTTGATGCAGATAAAGTAGAGAAGTAACCGGGCCCTCGATATAGCCGAGGATTCTGAGCACGTTGTACGTTTTAATGGGGTTGAATGCAGACAAATTGCATCCTGAGGCAGTTTTAAGAGAAGTAAGGGAGCCCTTGATATAGCCGAGAATTCTGAGTAACTAAGCCCTTGCTATAGCCAAGAATACTGACTACGTTGCAGGTTTTAATGCCTAAGGTTTGATTCAGAGAAACTGCGGCCGAAGATAATTAAAAGAGAAGTAATCGGGCCCTTGATGTAGCCGAGGATACTGAGCACGTTACATGTTTTAATGTCTCAGGTTGAATGCAGACAAACTGCAGCCGGAGGCAGTTTTAATAGAAGCGGGCCTTTGATATAGCCGTGTATTCTGAGTAACCAAGCCCTTGGTATTGCCAAGAATACTGACCACTTTGCACGTAGTAATGCTTTAGGTTTAATGCAGACAAGCTGCGGCCGGAGACAATTAAAAGAGAAGTAACCGGGCCCTTGATATAGTCGAAGATACTCAAAACGTTGCACGTTTTAATACCTTCGGCTTGATTCACCCTAACTGCACTTAGAAGAGTTTTAAGAGAAGTAATCAGGCCCTTAATATAGCCGAGAATATCGAGCACGTTGCACAGTTTAATGCCTTAGGTTTGATTCAAACAAACTGCAGCTAGATGCAGTTAACAGAAAAGTAACAGGCCTCTGGATATGGCGCGAATATTCTGAGAATTTTACACGGTTTAATGCCTTGGCTGTGACGTTGACAAACTGCGGCTGGAGGCAGTTTTAAGAGAAGTAAGAAGAGTTTTAAGAAAAGAAATCGAGCCCTTGATATCGCCGAGTATACTGAGCACGTACGTTAAACACTTTTATTCCTCAGGTTTGATGCAGACAAATTGGGGCTGGAGACAGTTAAATGAGAAGTAATCGGACCTTTGATTTCGTCAAGTATTCTGAGCACGGTGCACATTTTAATGCCTTATGTTTGATATAGACAAACTGCGGTTGGAGTCAGCTTTAAGAGAAGTAAGAAGAATTTTAAGAAAAGAAATCGGGCCCGGTTGCACACTTTCATGCCTGAGGTTTGATGCAGCCAAATAACGGACGGAGGCAATATTAAGAGAAGTAACCACTATCGTCATATGAGCGAGTGTACTGGTTTAATGCAGAAAAATTACAGCTAGAGGCATTTATAAGAGCAGAAATCGGTCTTCAAAATATAGTCAAGATAGAATGGTAGCCAGTTACGTTCGAACCATGATTTGTAAGTTGCGTGAGAGGAGGTAGTCTAGACGTAAAGCCCGGGTTCGTATCCCAGGTCAGACACAAAAACGAAATACATATGAAAACAAAATGTTTCTTCGGCAACTTCCTCTCAGCAGATTTCTGGCAAAAACTCTGAGAATGAAGAAACCTGCCACGAAAAAGTTTCTAAAAAAAGCTGTCGTTCGGAGTCGACGTTAAACTGTAGGTCCCGCCACTCAAGTATAAAATTAAGGCACACAACATGAGTGGTATGAGAAGCTAGGCCGTAATCCTGACTGAAGGGTTGTAATGGCCAATTATGTATGTTATGTATGTATATATGTGAGAGGAGGTAAAAGAAATGCTGGCCAGGCTTTGGAGGAACACTAAGTCTCTCACATAATACTACAAGTAGAGAGTCGCATAGATGTTTGCGGTAAAATCGGTGAACAGCTAGAATCTATTAAAAGGTATCCCCACCAAAACATTTCAAAAATCAGTGTGATCAGTATGACTCTTTGTTTCTTTCATTCTGACAATCTGGTGTTGGGGGCAAAGCAATCAATTATACTTTTCGCCTGCAATACATATTTTTCATTGAAAAATACGACTGTTTTTCCAAGTCAGCTGACAAATTTCTCACTCTATTGAGCTGTAAAAATTTCCTTTTTTATTTTTCTTAATTGTATTATTTTCTTTTTTTTTATTGATTTTCCTTTGCTAATGTTTATAACAACAACAGGAAGAGAGGATGGAGGGTTTCTTTTGTTGAGTCGGAATTAATTGCGTTAGAGACTGCGATGACGACCTCTACTTGAGATTTGTCCACCTTTAGCCAAGTATTTAAAGGCTCTTTGGTTTTAATTAAGGCCTCCAAACACTAATTTTTCTGTTTAGAAAATGTTCTTTTAAGCTTATCATAAGCTTCGTTAAACATTTGATACACTAGGCTGGAACGCATACATATGTATGTTGTTGTTGTTGTTTTTTGTTATTGTTGCATGCTTACAATATCTGTGAGGAAAACTATGTTAACGGTGCTGGCAACTGCATTTCCACTACGTGCTTAATAAGCCATACAATAGACCGAGAAAAAAAAAAATAGAAAAACTGGAGAAGCAAAAAAACTAAAGGCACACACATTAGAAAAGAAAATTTATTAGAAACAGTAGCAGCAGAAGAAGAAAGGAAAGGAAAGGCAAGAAAAATTTGCATAGAACAGATACAGCATAAAATGCATGCCAAGCCGTGTAGAGTTGGCTGCAATGGGGCAAGTAGTAGTAGTAGTAGTTTCACTAAAAAATGAACATGAAAATGCCTAGCTGCCGGTCTATCTGGCTCTTAAGCTACATATAAAAGCAGGCAAAAGAATGAAAGAAATAAAGCGTTATAGTTAAAGCAGAAAGAGGTTAAATGTTGGCTAAATGATTATGGCCATAAAACATCATCATCATCATCATCGCCATCACCATCGTCATCGTCATCATACACTCAGATGAGACCGTGTCCCATCAAGGTTCGTTCGTTCCATTGTGCTAATGGTACGAGAGCACATACATATGCTGCTAACCTCCTAACGGCTAAACTAAGGTGGCCTGAACTTATTAAACTTTTGTTTTCTCCCCTCCCCTCCACTCATTTTTCGCATAGCACTGCTCTACTCGATTCCAACGTTTTATTTTTCTTTTTAATTAACATCGCTGTGTTATTTTCATTTTATTGCTCTTTTTTTTCTCGTTTTTTTTTTTTTTTTGTTTGGTTTAAAAATGGTTTATAAATGACACATAGTATTACGAAAAGGAGAGCAAAAAAAAAAAGCGAAAAAAGCTGGAAAAATAATTCATAAAAATACTTTAAAAATGATGATAAAAATTCCACTTTAACTTGTTTATGGTTTCCGCTTGTTAACACACTTTGTTAGTTTGTTTTTTTTTTTTTTTTTTAGACCGTTTTATGGTTTGAACCAATTTATTAAATGACAAATGATTTAAATCATAAGAGGAAGTCTAAACAAAAAACAACACAAAAAACCATCATTTAAATGAGGTGAAATTGTTAATAATTTTACTCCGTAAAAAAATTTGTACACTTTAATTTCATCCATTTAAACGCACAAACACCTAATTCAGCAAAGGTTTTTCACACCATAAACAAATTTAAATGCCTTAAATTGTTATTACATATAAAATTTTGTATATTCAGCTTTGAAAAACCTTATTCAGCATAGGTTTTTTGTTTCCCACAGGCTTAGAAATTAGTTAAAACAAAGTTAAGTACCTAAAAATGTGATTACACATAAAATTTTTTGTATTCAGCTTTGAAAAACCGAATTCAGCTAAGGTTTTTTGTTCCCCACAGGCTTAGAAATTAGTTAAAATTTGGTAAACAACAAAACGTTCATTATTCAGCTACAAAATAACCAATTCAGCTAAGGTTTTTCACACCGTAAACAAATTTAAATGCCTTAAATTGTTATTACACATACAATTTTGTATATTCAGCTTTGAAAAACCGAATTCAGCTAAGGTTTTTTGTTCCCCACAGGCTTAGAAATTAATTAAAATTGGGTAAACAACAAAACTTTCATTATTCAGCTACAAAATAACCAATTCAGCAAGTGTTTTCAACATAGGAAACAAAGTTAAATGCCTAAATATGTAATTACATAAAAAATTTTGTATATACAGCTTTGAAAAACCTTATTCAGCAAAGGTTTTTTGTTCCACATTGGCTTAAAAAGTAGTTAAAGTTATAAAAACAATAAAATTTTCTTTATCCAGCTTTAAAAAACCTAATTCAGCTAAAGTTTTTACATTAAAAATGTACTAAATTACCTTAAAAAGTTCTGGATTTTACAATTTTCTATATTCAGCTTTGAAAAACCTAATTCAGCAAAGGTATTTCTCTATAAATGTGTACTAAATTACATTAAAAATTTTAGGAAACGTAAAATTTTCTGTACTTAACTTCAAAAAACGTGATTCAGCAAAGATTTTCTGTTTTCTGGAGATATATATCGTCGCGGGTAGTCCAAATTGTTTAGATGCCCTGGTAATACCTAAATTATCTCTCTATATTACTCTCACTGCTGTTTTCATAATTCTATTTAATGTATATATTTGAATGTGTAGGGTCTTCCAAAAGCATTTTCCAAACTATGACACACAATTATCCTGAATATACCGGTGACCGGGATCCCATATTTAGCTGTAATACAAAACTACTGCAAGAGTTGATCGATTAAGAGTCCCAGCATATGTATATCAACTATGTAGTTTCGACTTGAAAGTTATGCTTTATAAACACATTAGACGCGGCATTTGCAGAGCAACAATTTTGCAGTTTCAATTATTTTGAACGAGATCTCTTTACTCTTAATAGATTCAAAAGCTTGATCTGTGGTCCTTACAATACAGTAAAGTAGTCAAGGAGGCTTTTTTTGTTTTTTACAGCAGTTCACCTGAAAAAAATTTAAGAAATTATAGTTTTACAGCTCTGGTTTTATGTATAGGAATGTTTTTTTTACCAAAAAAAAATTAATAAATTAAAAGTGAATAATAAACAATAACAACAACAACAATAACAATTGTTGTTTTATAATCGATATCATATGTTCATAACTGTAGTTTGCAGCCAGTATGTGTGTAGACACTTGCAAAACAATAAAAACGAAAAACTTTTTAAATTCAATTTAAGTTTTACTACTGAACACACACACACATACACACACTTCTTTCCCTACCCCTCATGGATTTATTATGAATTGGTTGGTAATGCAATCAATAAAAATGAAAAGTTTTCAATTGAAAAATAACAACAAAAAAAAAAGTCGACTAAAATATGAAAAAAATAAATTTGGTAATAAAAACAACAAACACAATACAATACAATAATTATTACAAAATACTGGCAACACAAACAACGTCACTTAATGACAGTTTGTGAATTTTAAAATTCAGAAAAAAACACAAAATATTAACAACAATAACTACTTATATACCGTGGATATATGTACAATAAGATTTATTATCTGTGTTTTTTTTTGTTGTTGCTTTTTTTTCATCAAAAATTCACAACACGCGACATTTGAAAATGAAATTTTTGCAGTCGTGATTGTGTTTTTGAATTTATTTCGTAACTTTTTCAAGTAAAAGTGTTTCAATTGCAATGCAGAGAGATAGAAAGAGAGAGAGAGGGAAATTATAAAATTTATCAAATATTTGTTGAAAATTAATAAAAATAATTGTTTTTTTTTTATTGTATTAATTATTGTTTTAATTAAAATACTCGTAATGCAGCATGAAATGAAAATAAATTTTTAAAATTTTTCGCACACAGGTTTTCTTTTATTTAATCAGTGAATGTAACTGAATTTGTTAGAAACACCTGGTTTTAATACGATTTTCATGAAACAACTTATGATTCAGCGAGTAAAAATGCAATTCAGCTGAACAAATACAAAATTCAGCTGAAGGTTGGGTTTCTAAGAACAATATTTTCATGTTTTTTTCTTTTACACTTGAACTGCTAAAACCTTACTTACGTAACGAATTTAATTATTACAACCCTTTAATAGGTATCAGAAATTAACTTCTCACACCACCCACCCATGTTGTCTAGAGCCGACGCCATCATAATAACCTTTCGAAAGTGAGTGCTTCAAGTGTATTACTTCAGCTGATTGAAGGGAGGACCACCACCATTTGATTATTAAATTTACAAGTCTAGGAGACACTAAGGTCCTATGGTTTCCTCACGGAATAGCAAGTTGGAAGAACATGTTCAATAAGTTTCAAAGATGTGTACTCCACAGGTTTTGTTAAAAATAATTTTAGGCCTGTTTTCGTTGGAAATGGTGATGAGGAGACTTTTTAAAATTATTCAAAAGACTAGGGGAGTTTAGACACACGAGAAATTCAACCTTACGGACCCTGAGTTTCCCGGATTATATGGCATCAACACAGGCTACAGGAGGCCACTTACGTAACTGGTCATTACAACCCTCCAGTCAGGTTTGCGACCCAATTTCTCAAACCACCAATGTTGTATTGTGTTTTATACATAAGTGGCTGGTACCCACTTTTCCATTGAACTGAAGAACGACACTATCAACGAATGACGCCTAAAGAATCTTCTTAAATCCGCATGCATGACATACACATACATACATACATAATTGGCCATTACAACCCTTCAGTGAGGATTACGGCCTAGCTTCTCACACCACTCATGTTGTGTGCGTTAATTTTATACTTGAGTGGCGGGACCTACAGTTTAACGTCGACTCCGAACGACAGATTTTTTGAGAAACTTTTCATGGCAATTTTATTTACCGGAAATCTGTTAAGAGGAAGTCGCCTAAGAAATATTTTTTCGTATGTATTTCATTTTGTTGGAGGTGTCAGGTGACTTGGGGTTTGAACCGTGGCCTCATGTCCAGTAAGCCAACACACTACCTACAAAACTACAGCGATTTCGCTTCGGAGGATGCTGTAGTTATATACATACATATATAGATAATCAAGTGGCATGGAAAATACTGGGCGCTATATAGTGTGTTAAGATTGGTTTTAGCCTGTAGAAAGCCCCGCTCTGCTATGCTTTTGGGGAGAGAGTGAGGGGCTGCTGGTTGATTGGTTTTAGCCGGAATCTGTTGAACTTCGAAACAGTGATGAGTGGGTGGTAATGCAGAGAAGGACGGAAATCTGATGATGCTGTAATTAGCCTTCTCCTTGGACACTTTTCGATCTGATCGATCAGGATTGTATAGGGTGGTCACTACTAGAATTGAATGTAGAACCAAAACTGTGGAGGGAATTGGATGAGCAAGGACCAGTGTTGGGGACAAGAGCATTCCTTGTTTATGCAGAGTTTGTTGGAACATTCTCGAGTCAAAGTTTGTTGTCCTAGCTTGGATTCAAAAATCTGCTATTACACCTAACTCTACTTCGTTCTCCCCATTCTTTCCTTATTCTCTCCCTACTTTGTTATTTTTGGAAGTTGTTTGGTTTTGTCTCTCATAGTAACAGTGTTCAGTTTGACCCACTTTTACGAAAGCTAAGCACAGTCGTCTATATCTAGTCTTCTCTAAGTGAAGCTTCTCGGTCAGCTTAACCCTTTCGTTACCAGCGCCGAATTTATCCGGCAGCCACTGGATGACCCGTGTGTACCAGCGCCGGATTTAGCCGGCATACACAAAACGCCCCGTGTGTACCAGCGCCGGCTTTAGCCGACATTCATTTTCTGTTTTATTTAATATACCAGCAAAATTTTTAAATATGTAACACTTACATGAGAAAATTCGAACATCACACTTTGCGGCGTGCTGCCCGGTTCAGTAGCACCACTTCAGCGGAATGGACTGCGGTAACGAAAAGGTTAATACGAAAAAGCTTAAAGTCTGAAAGTCATTGCTGAATAGCTCTTTCCTTATTTTGTTGTTCAATTTTTGGTATGATTTTCTCTATGTTTTCATACATTTAAGGCTCTGGATATCTGTGTCTGTGACATTTGTTTCCTTATTTTCTTGTTTCTTTTTTTAGTCTTTTGTTTTGTGTTTGTTTCTCTATTATTATGAAATTTGAAACATACACAGTGTATCTTACAAATGTACATATATGTATGTACATATGTACCATACATATATGAACATATGTACCATACATGTATGAACGTATGTATGTTCATATTTATTAAATATTTATTTAAACGAGCGTATAAATTACCAATAAAACTGGAAAGAAAAAAATGTAAGGTTTGAAATGAGTGTTTAATTTCACAATTTCTCATTACAAATACAATTAACTCCTTCACTACAACTCCCTCTACATACATACATAATGCAGGAGTAGCAGCAACCGAAGAGAATTTATTTTTAAAACAGATTTAAAAAAGGGAATTCCAAATTAATTTTTAATTTTAAAGCGGAGTGAGACGATCCTCCTTTTCTCTCTCTCACTCTCTCTATTTCCGTTTGAAGACAAAAAGGAAACTGTGTACACAGTGCACATATGTAAGTGCTGTGTGTTGTGTTGTGTTTTCTTGTTGGAAATGTTTTTTTTTTTTTTAATTCAATTTTTCAAACTTGCATATCGAGAGGAAACATGTCTCCCTCCTCTCATTCACAATCAACAATTTTAATTGCATTTTAAATAGCATATCAGCACAGCCAAGTGAGTTTTATTGGAGGGAAAAGTGTTTTTTTTTTTTCATCACAAAATTATACGCAAACTTACGGAAATGAATCAGATATATTTGAAAAAGAAAACTCATTTTCCCATAAGACTTATGAAAATGAAGCAAAATGCTCTATGAGAGGCAAAAAACTTAAACTTAAATGCCTTAAATGTGCTAAAGTTAATTTGCGTAAGAGTCGCCGTAGTCTAGTAATTAGATGTGTTCGCTTATTAGACGTAAAAGCTCGGGTTCGAGTCGCAGGGCCAGACATCAAAACGAAAATATGAAAAAAAAAAATATTTCTTCGGCAACTTCGTCTCAGCTGATTTCTGGCAAAAACTCTGGGAGTAAAAAACCTGCCATGAAAAAGTTTCTAAAAAATCTGTCGTTCGGAGCCGACGTTAAACTGTAGGTCCCGCCGCTCCCATATGAAATTAAGTCTCACAACATGAGTGGTGTGAAAAGCTAGGCCATAATCCTGACTGAATGTAATTTGCGTAAGAATGTAGCCAGAAAGGGCCCTAAACTTCACCCAAAAGTCCAGGACATCCAGAAGATAACTTAAAAAAAAAAAAAAATATACGAGAGAGAAGCCAACAGAATAATCGCTCTAATTCCCGCTGTAATTTGCTCCGTAATAAACGGTGGAATTGACTTGGTAATTCCCGCGTAATTGACACTATTTGCGTTGCAATTCCGCTGTCATTCCTGCTGTATTTGCGCTGCAAATCCGTTGTCATTCTCGATATATTTGCGCTGCAATTCCCACAGTAATAGCCGCTATTGCAGCCATAATTCCCGCCTTAACTGCCGCCTTAATTCATGCTGGATCTGCTGCAGTTCCTTATGAATATGAGTGTGGTACAGGGTTTTTATGAGGGAATTAGAATCATCACCATTGTCATCGTTCGTGAAAACCCAAGTAAATGACTGCCGTGTGTAAGCGGCATCAAACCTCTGCGGACCAATAACTACATACATAATTGGCCATTACAACTCTTCAGTCAGGATTACGGCCTAGCTTCTCAACACCACTCATGTTGTGTGAGTTAATTTTATACTTGAGTGGTGGTATCTACAGTTTAAAGTCGACTCCGAACGACAGGTTTTTTGAGAAGCTTTTCATGGCAAATTTTACTCTCAGAGTTTTTACCAGAAATCTGCTGAGAGGAAGTTGCCGAAGAAATATTTTCATATTTTCGTTTTGATGTCTGACCTGGGACTCGAACTCGGACCTTTCGTCTAATAAGCCAACACACTGCCTACTAGACCACGGCGACTTCAGACAAATAACTAACTGCCGAATTTAATTTACGTCAGCTGGTGCAATGCGCCTAGTGATTGCCGTATATACAAGGCACGTCGCGGAATGGGTAAGCAGATGGAGAAATTGAAAACCAGAAATATCGTACGAAAGTTGCGAGAAAGCATTGGAAAACTAACGAGATATGACCAGGTTCAAATACATACATACATGATTGGGCATTACAACCCTTCAATCAGGATTACGGCCTAGCTTCTCACACCACTCATGTTGTGTGCCTTAATTTTATACTTGAGTAGCGGGACCTACAGTTGAACGTCGACCCCGAACGACAGATTTTTGAGAAACTTTTTCATGGCAATTTTTACTCTCAGAGTTTTTGCCAGAAATCTGCTGAGAGGAAGTCGCCGAAGAAATATTTTTTTTAATTTTTCGTTTTGATATCTGGCCCTGGGGCTCGAACCCGGGCTTTACGATTACTAAGCGAACACACTACCTACTAGACTACGGTGACTACAAATTCAAATAACGATCTCATAAAATGAATGAGAAACCGATAAATGGAGAACCCTTTGCTAGAGAAATTTAATAAGAAACCTTAGCGAAAACACAAACAGTATTTAAACGTCTTATGAAATTAATACAAAATGCTGGCGCTGAATTATCAATCGATTTAGCTTAGGATACCATACCATATCGAGCACATACATGTATGTATGTTTGCGATTTATCGATAAAAATGCTTGAAATATTTGAATTTTTTTTTTTCGCATAAATAAAATGAAATATGGACGGTGGGGATAGACAACATACTCGTATTTGTTTGTCTAGCTGGCTGTGTCTGTGTGTATGTCTCAAGTTATTGATTTAAGACGCTTCTGCTGATGATTGTGTTTGACATGCACGCGCTTATAATTTCAGGGCCAGGCTATAAGAAAAGAAACGAAGAAAGAATAACGTAAAGAAACTATCGATTAATAGAGATTCACACATAATTTGTTTTTGTTGTTGTTGTTTTTTTATAACTATTTCCTCTAATGAAATGAAAATAAAAAAAATTTTTTGGTGAAATTGTAAACTTACTGGCTGGCTGGCTGGCTAATGTAAGGAGAGAGAGGAGGGAGTGTTTATTGCACATTAACATGTGGTTTCAAATACAGACTCTGTAGAGAAATAGAACAAAAATTAAAACTAAGATGCTAAGAAATTTAAATTCTTTACTCATATTGCCAATAACAACAACAACAACGTGGTACATTCCTTAGCTTTACAACAAAACATGTGTACCAAGAGCACACATCTCTTCTGAAGTTTGTTTAAACGAATGCCCGCCCGTTTCAAAATACAAAAAAAAAAAAACTGAAAAACAAACCGTGTATTGCTTTGCTTGTAACTATGCTTAGATGCTGCTTAACCATGGCATTCTATCATTGCGCTACTCATTTAGAAGTTCTGCATAGATTTAGTCTGTTCATCGTCGCTTGTGTTATCTATCTTTGCTTAACAATATAGTAATGAATACAAAGTAATATGAGCTTTAAAAACATAAACGAAAAGTTTATTTTTAGCGTTTTTTTTTCTCTTCTTCTCCCTCTCTATTTCATACTAGAATAGCATTCACCAGCAGCCACTCCTTGGACATATTAATCAATCAATCAATCATGAATAGTTGAATAGCAATACACCCTACTTATGTGATTAATTTCTTGAAGCATAAAAATTCTTTAAAAAACTTGTATTTCTTAAAAAATTAAGGCAGGAAACTGTAGCTGAATAGCATTTAAAGGATGCTAAATTAGAAAAACCTCATCTGAATTGCATTCAAAGACTTCTGAATAGGAAAAACCTTTTCTGAGTAGCATTTAAGAGATGCTGAATTGCTTCTGAATTAGAAAAACTTTTGCTGAATAGCATTTAAGTGAAGCTGAATTCCTTCTGAATTAGAAAAACCTTTGCTGAATAGCATTTAAGTGAAGCTGAATTGCCTCGGAATTAGAAAAGCCTTCGCTGAATAGCATCTAAAGGCCTCTGTATTAGAAAGGCCTCAGCTGAATTATCTTTAAAAGCCTCTGAATTAGAAAACCCTCAGCTGAATTGCATTATAGGCTTCTAAATTATAAAAACCTCAGCTGAATTGCTTTTAAAGCCTCCCGAATTAGAAAAACCTTTGCTGAATACCACTTAAGGGCAGCTGAATTGCGTTTAAAGGCCGCTAGATTAAAAAACCCTTCGCTGAATTACATTTAAAGTTTGCTAAAGTTTTTAGCCTTAATTATTAATGTTATTAGAGGATATAAAATTATTTTAAAGAAGAAAACCCTAGCTGAATAGCATTTTAAAGCATTTTTCTAGTAAAAAATATTTAAATACCTTTGCTGAATTAGACAAACTTTAGCTGAATTAACAACAAACCTTAGCTGAATTAGTAAAATTAAGCGAATTTATTAAATGATACTGTTTTCTGTATTGAAAAGTTTGCTGAATTGCACTGTTGTCGAAATTGTTATATAATTTCTTAGCTGAATAGCATTGTAAAACATTTTTAATAGGAAATATTTAAAAACAATTGCTGAATTAGACAAACATTAGCTGAATTAATGAAATTGCTGAATTGGAATTGAATTGTTGAGGTTTTTGAATAAAAATTGCGTCTGAACTCAAGCAAACCTTAGCTGAATTAGCGAAACTGACTAAATTCTTAAGTTTTTTAGATAAAAATTTAAAATTTTCCTGATTTAGGCACTTGGAAAGCTTGCTGAATTGCGAAAAACCTTTGCTGAATTATAATTTTCTAGTTTAATAAACAATTTAGTGTGCACAAGATGCATTATAAGCCTGCTTAGATGATTATTTCCCCCATAGAATGTGTTAATTTGTATATTCATTAGGTCTGTCTGTCTGTTTGTTTTGTATTTCGAGGTTTCAATCTTGAAATCAAGAATTTTTTTAACACAAGTTTTGTTAAATGTTTTGCCAACAACCAACAGCTCTTGTCTTCCAAACAATTTTTCCTTGTTTGTCATAATTCAGCAAATAATTGCTGCTGCTGCTGTTGCTCTTTGTGGTGATACCAGACGTACAACTTTGTTAAGAGCCACTATTTTTTTTTTTTTAAGACAAAAACAAAAAACAAAAAAACAAGTTAATGATGTGACTGACTATGTGGCCGCGACGATTGCAGCTGTGACTATCGCTGTGTGGAATTTGTTTTGCTTTTGCTTGTAAGCAATTTAATGATCTTTTCAGTTTTGTTGTCGTTGACCCAAATACCAGCATACATTGAATGACTACCACCACCTCACCACCACCACATCACATCACATACAATTCAAACACAATCTTCAGACGACCGACCATCGTTCCAGTTTATCACAAACAAAACTAAACATTTGCACTTGCTTGCCACCAGTCTCTATTGAGCCACACCAAGTCTGCTGCTGCTGCTGCTATTCAGCCTGCTTTAAATTTTTGATTTTAATGGCTTGCTCGACTTAGTGGCAGGTTCTATAAATTTAATACAACAACGACCGACTGGTTTCCTTCTTGGCCATTTAATGGATTAAACTGTGTCAGTTTTTTTCTTTTTATTTAATTTGTTTTCAAACTCTAAGCAATTGTTTCAATTAAAGTCGATCTAAATTAAGATTTTGTAAGCTTGAATAGCTTCTTTTTTTATAGAAAATAAAAAAATCATCTTAAAGTTAATCAAAATTGTTTAGCTGAATTGCATTCAAAGGCGAAGAATTTGCTTTATTTCATGCTAATCAGTAATACTTGCATTAAATTGCATAAATTTCCTTAAAAACCCCTAGCTGAATTGCATTTTGGGCTACTGAAATCAAAGTTTTTCTGTAGAAATTGATAATATTGGCTTAAAATTATAGAAATATCTTCAAAAACCTTAGCTGAATTGCATTTTGGGCAGCTGAATTCAAAGTTTTTCTGTGAAAATTGACAATATTGGCTTAAAATTAAAGAAATATCATCAAAAACCTTAGCTGAATTGCATTTTAGGCAGCTGAATTCAAAATTTTTCGGTGAAAATTGACAATATTGGCTTAAAATTACAGAAATATGATTAAAAACCTTAGCTGAATTGCATTTTAGGCAGCTGAATTCAAAGTTTTTCTGTGGAAATTGACAATATTAGCTTAAAATTACAGAAATATCATCAAAAACCTTAGCTGAATTGCATTTTGGGCAGCGGAATTAAAAATTTTTCTGTGGAAATTGACAATATATGCTTAAAATTATAGAATAATCATCAAAAACCTTAGCTGAATTGCATTTAAATTAGCTGAATTAGAAGTTTCTTTGCTGAATTAAAGAAAACTGAGCTGAATAGCAGAAAATTAAGAAGAATTGTATTGTTAAGTTAGAAAAAACCTTAGCTGAATTGCATTTAAATTAGCTGAATTAGAAGTTTCTTTGCTGAATTAAAGAAAACTGAGCTGAATTTAAGGAGAATTTATTTGTTAAGTTAGAAAGCATTCAGAATTTTTGATATTTTCTTGCTGAATAGCAAAAATACATGCAGGTTTATAGAAAAGACATTGAAATTTATTTGTTTAAAACACTCCTCTTAGCTAAATTGTAGAAAACGCCACATAAATGTTATGTTTTGTTGTAAAAAAGTAATTTTCTTTACATTTCGTAACATTATTTTCCTTTCTAAAATTGATTAAATTGTTGTTTTCTGTTATTATTATTGTTGTTGTGGTTTAATACACATCTTGCCTTATTTGCAAGGAGAAAAAAACAGAAGAATTCAGAATATTTTTCTTTTAAGGTGTCTAGCTCTCTGAAGTTTCTTATTTCATTCCATCCACCACGAACGTTGCAACATAAGCAATTTATGTTCACTTCACTAACATTTTTCTTTTGCTGTTTTTCTTCAACTCTGCAACGTCTTTCTCGATTGCATGCTGCACTAGGAAATGAAAAACAGAATCTTATCAAGACATGCTTAAACACAATTATTTACAGAAAAACTTACGTACTTACTTACTTGACTTATGTTTTTTTTTATGTTTTGCCACAAAAAAACAGATTTTCTTTAGAAATACCGATAAAACTATCACGATAACAAAGGTGAACAAACTTTAGAAAGAAATACAAACAGAAAAACATACAAATTTACAGCATACATATTTGCTTAGCTCCTCAATTATTTGTATATTCATTTAACGCAGCTGAATTGAAAAGTTTCTTTCGAAAATCATAAAATTTAAACAAAAAAATTTAAAATTGAGACTATTTCTGCAGCTGAATTGGATTTTTTCTTAGCTGAATAGTATTTTTATTAGCTAAAATGGCTTAAAAATCAATCAGTATCACGCTTTAACCGCTTAATCAGGAAGCATAGCATGCAGCATGTCATGTTTTATGGCGAAATTGCTATTTTGCTTCTCTCTAATGATTCTCAGTTATTGCACAAATTTTTCGCTTACTCTCGTGGTAAAACGATATCTTATTTGCTTCCTTGCGCGAAAAAATGCTTTTCAAACACTCGCACAACAATAGTAGATTCGCTCAATAGGCGAATTTTACGCTCTTTTGCAACGTAAAACGAAATTGGGACTCTCTTTCGCGTAATAACGCAATTTATTACTCCCCAGCCGCTTTGTAGAAATGTTTACGCTCTTTTGAGTGAGTAGCGATCAACACGCGGTAATAAAAATTTTTTTGGAAATTTTTCGCTCTCTCGCTTAAATAAATTAGCGATCAAAACGCGGTAAAACAATTCTTTTGTAAACTTTTCGCTTTTCTTTTCGATTAAACACTTTACGTACAAACGCGCGATAGTATAGTTTTTCATTTACTCGCATGACTAAGCGAATTTTTCGCTCATTGAAAAAAAGTTTGCGC
The DNA here is from genome assembly GCA_930367235.1 of Sarcophaga rosellei. NCBI lineage: Eukaryota > Metazoa > Arthropoda > Insecta > Diptera > Sarcophagidae > Sarcophaga > Sarcophaga rosellei. The sequence continues at coordinate 6,120,165 of OV884018.1, read as the reverse complement.
TCTTTGGCACGTTAAAGTGATTTTTAAGTTCTCTCGCGTTATAATACGATTTTCCCTACGACACGCTTTGAAGCGATTTTTTTGCTCTCTCACGTGTTGTAGCGTTTAACATGCTATTCCTTTCCAAACTAGTGCTTTGAAGAGTTTTTTCACTCTTTCACACGATTTTATACTTTTGATGATGATCATGGTCAGGCTGTTCTTCAGCGGAATATAAATTTGTTTGTAACTTGGTGCAGAATTAATTTAATGGATCTTAACTTAAAAAAATGCAAATGCATGGTTTTCTCTCGCGGTGGTGTGATTTCGCCCACTTATGTGATTAATTCTTGCCCTTTAGAGACGGTGGCTACATTTCTTGATTTGGGAGTATTATTGGATATGAAACTCTCTTTTGTTGATCATATTAGTATGATGATTGGCAAGGCTCGAGCTGTTCTTGGTTTTGTGAAAAGATGGGCTAGGGAATTCATTGATCCTTATATAACTAGACTGCTATACATTTCACTTGTTAGACCTATTTTGAAGTATGCGTCTATTGTTTGGAATCCATACTATCGTTGTCATAGTGATTCAATAGAGTCTGTGCAGAGGCAGTTTTTATTATTCTGTTTACGTGGCTTAGGATGGGATTATGCCAATGGGTTTCCGTCATATGAGGCTAGATTAGGTTTGATAAAACTTCCAACTTTGGAACATAGAAGAACTGTTTTAGGTGTTTGTTTTGTTTTTAATCTGCTTAAAGGTGATATCGATTCTGAGTTTTTGCTTCGTAACCTGAATTTCAGTGTTCCTGCAAGATTTTCACGGCACTATCGCCTTCTTTCTTTAGATTTCTATAGAACGAACTATGGATGTAATTTTCCTTTTCGTAGATTATGTAAAGATTTTAACTTATATTATGATTTTAATTGTAGTGTTTTTAATATAAAACGTAGCTTATATGATGGCATTAATTTGTAAATTATTATATAAAAGTGTATTTTCGTTCTTGTCATAGGTAGTTCCTGTGGATTGTTAGTTTATTCAGCTTGTGATTAAGTTCTGTAGCTGATTTATGTTCTTGTTGCCATTACTTTTCCCTTACCCGCTATAGTCCGGACTGTAGTGTGTACGTGTCCCTTCGTAATGGGGACGAGCCCTCTGCGGTCGGGTGAGGGTGGGTTAGTGTATGGCCGGGGACGTTCGAATAAAAAAAAAAGAAAACGAATTTTCGCTCACTCGCACTATAAATTGATTTTTTCTGCTTACTTGCGCATTGAAGCGATTTTTACGCTCTCTAGCATGATTAAGTGATTTTTTCACTACCTCCGGGATGGATCGAAGAACCTGAAGCGATTTTTTCGCTCACTTGCGCGCTATACACCGTGTAATTCGCTCTTTCGCATGATAAACCGTGTTTTTCCCCGTGCATTATAAAATTATGTTTTGCGTACTCATTGATTTTTGCGCTTTCTCGTATGGTAAAGCGATTTTTTCGCGACCATTATAAAGCAATTCTAATTGTAGTTAACACAGGCTTTATAACACAGCTTTAATGAACCTCTGTGGGCGTTCTCACTCTTGTCAACAGATGGGAGTCTTCTGTAGGTCATATTTTTTTTGGCTGGTGCTTGAGGTATACCAGCTCTGCTATAGAATTTCTTTCTAATCCATGGTATTGATTGAATTGAATTGAATTTAATTGCTTAACTGAGTTACAATGGCTGGCTAGCTGGCTGTCTATAATTTAGTTATTATTGGCCTTTTAAAGGCATCCATTCGCAGAGTCATTTTCCCTGAAATGGTAATGGAAAGAGAGAAAGAGAAATGGAGATAAAGGAGAGGAGACATAAAGTTTTTAAAACAATTTCCGTTTTATTTATTGCCCAGCATTGTTATTGTTTTACCATTTCATTCTCAGAATAATTATGTGTGAGCAATGGATGAATCTTGTTAGTTTCTCTGAATTTTAAAAATACTTTCGTTTTTCTTTATCTTTTATGCGACAGCCTGCTAGTCACCATAGCACAGATTTGTTTTTAATTTTTTTTTTCTTTCTTATCAAAACGACCATGAGTTCAAAATATAATAAAGAGAGAAAGACTCTGTTTTTTTTGTTTATTATCTTGTCATAGCTTTGATATACGCTAACTATGGCTGGCTATTCATAATCCCTGTTATCGGTATTTGTTTTTCATTTGTTTCTGTTTCTCTTTTTTTTCGTCATTTCATAGATAAATTTTCTTTTCTTCTTCTGTTGTTTTAAGTTAATAAAAATTAAAACTTTAACAAAAGCTGTCACAATCAATTGTTTTCTATTGTTTTCATCAAATGGCACGAGACTTTTTTGTGAATGTTGTTTATGTTTAATCGTAAATAATCGTGTAATATTCAAAATAAACAAAGAAAAGCAAACAAATTGATAAAAAAAATACTCCCCCCATAAATAATATAAATTTAGAAAAAAAAAATTTTAAAAAATTATAAAAAAAAACATTTGCTGAATTGATTAAAACTAAGCTGAATTGCTTTAAAATGCATGAATATCAAGAGATCTTTCAACCAATAATGCCTTCAGAAAATGTTGTTACAATTCAGCTATAATTTCGCCTATTCAGCTAAGAATTTTTAAAAAAATTGTTTCATATAAAGTTAGATTTGGGTATTAAATTCCTTAAATTACTGAAAAAATTGCGCTTTAGCTTAGAAAAAGCTATTCAGCTAAGGTTTTGAATACAATTTGAATTAAAAATATAATAATTTAATATTTTCGAACTGTTTTTGTCCAATTCAGCCATGATAGCAACTATTCAGCAAAGAGTTTTTCAAATTTTCTTTAAATATTGTGTGTTTAAATTCCTTAAATTAGTGAAAAAAGTGCTCTTTAGCTTAGAAAAATGCTATTCAGCTAAGGTTTTGAATGCAATTTGCATTAAAAATATAATAATTTAATATTTTCGAACTGTTTTTTTCCAATTCAGCTATGATAGCAAGTATTCAGCTGAGAGTTTTTAAAATTTTCTTTATTTAAATTCCCTAAAGTACTGAAAAAAATGCTTATTAGCTTAGAAAAATTCTATTCTGCAAAGGTTTTGAATGGAATTTGCATTAAAAATATAATAATTTAATATTTTCGAACTGTTTTTTCCAATTCAGCTATGATAGCAACTATTCAGCTGAGAGTTTTTTAAATTTTCTTTAAATATTGTCTGTTTAAATTCCTTAAATTACTGAAAAAAGTGCTCTTTAGCTTAGAAAATGCTATTCAGCTAAGGTTTTGCATACAATTTGCATTAAAAATATAAAAATTTAATATTTTCGAACTGTTTTTTTCCAATTCAGCTATGATAGCAAGTATTCAGCTGAGAGTTTTTAAAATTTTCTTTATTTAAATTCCCTAAAGTACTGAAAAAATGCTTATTAGCTTAGAAAAATTCTATTCTGCTAAGGTTTTGAATGGAATTTGCATTAAAAATATAATAATTTAATATTTTCGAACAGTTTTCTTCCAATTCAGCTATGATAGCAACTATTCAGCAGAGAGCTTTACCAACTTTCTTTAAATATTGTGTGTTGAATAACAGAAAATTATTGCTATTAAGTTATTAAAGAATGTTATTTAGCTTAGAGGAATATTTTTAAAATTTAGCTGAAATGCATTAAAAGTGGAAAATGCTTATATTTGCCATATAAAACTTTTGCTGAATAACATTTTCCTTAGCTGAATAAGGCAATTGTAATATATTTCTCATATTTGAGATGACTTTCTATTAATTTTTCGCTAGCATGCCATATTTCCGTTGTAAAAATATCAATGACAATATTTCAATCACGGTTTTTCATGCATTAAATTAATTTATCAGGTACCAGGTACTGTTTTTTTTTATAAATTTCATGTTTGTTTTGTTTTTCTATTGAAATCTATTGTTATTTTTATTTCAAGATTCCTAAATATCATCATACAATTGTTAATTGAAGTTCGATAATTACAAGACACTGACTATACAGACAGAAGATCGTTTGCCTACGATAATCACGTTTATTTTATTAATTAAAGTTTAAGTACGACACAGTCAAACAGACAGACTGTTAGATAAAAACAGATTTTAATTGCATCTTTAGTTGTGTTTTTGTAATGTAAATATTTAATTAATCAAATAATTTTTTACATCTAAATACTCATGTTCAACATAAACAATTGAAAAACTTAATAATCATACAGTTTTGCCAAAGAGAATAGCAAAAGATTTCAATTTATTTCGGAAATTTAAAAGAAAATTTCAAAAACTCTTCATTAATTGCTTGCTGAATTGCTAAAATAATAGCTGAATTGATTTAAATGTACATAAATAATCAAATTTAATCTAGCCTTTAGACAAATTTAATATAAAACTCTAGCTGAATAGCATTTTTCATAGCTGAATTGCAGTCATTTTCTGTAAATCAACAAATTTAGTAGGAAATCAAATATTATTTAAAGAAAATTTTAAAAACTCTCAGCTGAATAGCCAAATCTTAGCTGAATTGGATAACAACTGTCTGTAGACGTTGAATAATGAAATTTTAAATGAAAATTGTATTACAAACTTTAGCTGAATAGCATTATTCTTAACTGAATGACAATAATTTTCTGTAAATCAATTAAAATTTAATAGGAATTCAATGCTGAAATACCAAAAATTTGTTTAAAGCCACTAAATTACCGCATTTTTATGCAAATTGTATTTAAAACAGCTGAATAGCATTTTTTATAGCTGAATAGAAATTTTCATAGCTGAATGGCAATAATTTAAAGTAATTCCATAAATTTAAGAGAAAATCTATATTTATACGAAATAATTGTTAAAAATTCTCAGCTGAAAAGATGATATCATACAAAATTGTTGAAAAAAAGTTCTTAAATGCCTCATATGTTGCAAAATCTTATAATTATCATGAATTATGGTGCAATTCAACAAAGTTTTAAGTAATTCAGCTGACAAAATGTATTTAAATTACAAGTAAATGTTATTCAGCAAGGAAAATTGGAGTGGAATATAATGATTTTGCTAAAATCTTTGTATTGTCATGTGTTTTATGAAAATTCAGTTAAGTTTTAAGTAATTCAGCTGACAAAATTTGCTTAAAATAAAAGATTTTTTAATATATTTTCACTTTCCATATAGTTTTCTGTAATTCAGCGAAGGTACAGTACCGTGCAAAATAATAGCAGTGAAGAGTTTTAAGTCAGACATTGCCTATTATTATAAAAATTATTAAAGAATTGTTTTAAACTATTTTGTAAATTCATTATTTAGTATGTTGTGTATTCATTGAGGATACTATTTTTTTTGGACAACATTTTTACAAAATGTGAAAATAGAAAATTTAAAACTTATAGAAAAATTTGATTGCAAAAAAATAGCAGTGTTTTTAAAATTTCAAACATTTTAGGTAAAAAAATAAAAACTATTGTTTAAAATTAATATTTATTGGAATATTCTCTATTCTTAATTACTGCATTACATCGACGACCCATGGAGTTAACCAGTTTTTGGCATCTTTCTACCGGAATAGCCCGCCACGATGATTCCACCACATTCCATAACTCCTGCTCATTTTTCGGTTTCGGAAAACTTAAAAATTTATTCAAGATGTTGTTGGTTGCTCAGCTAAAATGATATCCAATGCCAAAAAATGGTCATACAAAGCAGAAACACGGGGAAGAAAGAGCAAAATTAGCCAATTTGAAGTTAAAAAATTCTTGCGAACTGTAAGAGATGAGCCCAAAACTTCAGCCACAGAGTTGAAACAAAATCTAAATCTTGATGTTCATCCGTGTTCGATAGGAATGGTTCTACTTAATAATAATCTACCAGCAAGAACTCCCCGCAAAGTCCCGCTTTTGAAAAAACGACGTGTTGTAAAAAGATTAAAATTTGCCCGAGAGCATCGTGATTGGCCTCTATCTAAATGGCGTAATATTTTATGGTCTGATGAGACTAAGGTTGTTCTGTTTGGCTCAAAAGGTCGCCGTGAGTACGTTAGACGTAAGCCTAATACAGCATTTGAACCACGCAATGTTTTAACTACTGTAAAACATGGAGGTGCGAAAATAAATGTAAAGGGTTGTTTTTCCTATTACGGCACTGGTCCTTTATTTTGGATAAAGGGAAACATGGATGCCCATCTATACGTACATATTTTGGAAAATGTTATGAAACCATACGCCGATTAGAATATGCCCTTAAAATGGGTTTTCCAAAATGATAATGACCCGAAACACACAAGCAGAGCAGCTAAATCGTGGTTTACTAACAATGGCATTGATGTTATGGATTGACCTGCTCAGTCAGCGGATCTTAATCCCGTTGAAAATTTGTGGACCGACATCAAGGAAGCAGTTTTTACAGCAAAACCGAAAAATGAGCAAGAGTTATGGAATGTGGTGGAATCATCGTGGCGGGCTATTCCGGTAGAAAGATGCCAAAAACTGGTTAACTCCATGGGTCGTCGATGTAATGCAGTAATTAAGAATAGAGAATATTCCAATAAATATTAATTTTAAACAATAGTTTTTATTTTTTTGCCCAAAATGTTTGAAATTTTAAAAACACTGCTATTTTTTTGCAATCAAATTTTTCTATAAGTTTTAAATTTTTTATTTTCACATTTTGTAAAAATGTTGTCCAAAAAAAATAGTAACCTCAATGAATACACAACATACTAAATAATGAATTTACAAAATAGTTTAAAACAATTCTTTAATAATTTTTATAATAATAGGCAATGTCTGACTTAAAACTCTTCACTGCTATTATTTTGCACGGTACTGTAAATGTTATTCAGCAAGGAAAATTGGATTGAAATCAAATGATTTTGCCGAGATCTATTGATTGTCATGTATTTTATGCAAATTCAGCTAAGTTTTAAGTAATTCAGCTGACAAAATTTATTTAAATTACAAGATTTTTTAATATATTTTTGCTTTCCATATATTTTTCTGTAATTCAGCAAAGGTAAATATTATTCAGCAAGGAAAATGTTTATGAAATAAAATGATTTTGCTAAGATCTATTGATTGTCATGTATTTTATGCAAATTCAGCTAACTTTTAAGTAATTCAGCTGACAAAATTTGCTTAAATTACAAGATTTTTGAATATATTTTTTCTTTCTATAAATTTTTCTGTAATTCAGCAAAGGTAAATGTTATTCAGCAAGGAAAATTTGTATGAAATAAACTGATTCAAGAAAGATCCCATGATTTAAAGCAATTCAGCTGAGTTTTAATTATATTTATTTTATAATTTTTTTAAATAAATTTTTCTATTTCTATATTATTTATGGGGGAAGTATTTTATTAATTTGTTTGTTTTTCTTTGTTTATTTGAATATTACATGATTATTTATGATTAAACATAAACAACATTCACAAGAAAGTCTCGTGCCATTTGGTGTAAACAATAGTAAACAATAGATTGTGACAGCTTTTGTTAAAATTTTAATTTTATTGGTTTAAAACTAGGGTTTCGTAAACGTTTATAACCGTAACCGTAAACGCGGTTATTTGTGCTCATAACCGTAACCGTAAACGGATGAAAATCGGACGCATACGCATATTTAGAATGCTTGTCATTTGTAAACAAAAACTTTTTGTAAAAAAAGAATATTCAACGCATTACATACACAGAAAATAAAACATTATGAAAAATTATTATGTATTAAAACTTACATAAATTAACAAATATTTACCCTAGAAAATGTCATTAAAAACACCAACATTATCAGTTTGGAGTTATTTCAAGAAATTGGATGAAGAAAATAAAGCCCAATGTTTAAAATGCTTTTCCAAGGAACAACTGGCGCTATGATAAATCATCTGAAGCTGATACATAAAATATCATTAAGCTCTTCTATGGGAAATGAATTGCATCAACCAAAACTACGAAAAACTTCAAGTTCAATGCTAGAGTTTGTTAATCGAGAGAGTTTGGTGGCTATTGTCTCAAAATTGGCTGCAATTGATAACATCTCAATACGCACTATAACAAATGCAAAATTTATTCGAGAATCAATTTCAAATCGCGATTATTCTTAAAATCATCTAACTGAATTCAACATAGATTTTGAGAGTGATATAGTATGTACTACTAATGATGGAGCACCAATAATGCTCAAGTATGGAAAAACTTGTCCAGCTGAACTAATTGTATGTTTAAATTACAGTATACGCTTAGGTGTTTGTGACTACTTTTATAAAAAGCGTCTACACAAAGATCTTATGATGAAAACATGGAGGACAATGAAGAAGATATTTTTGAAGATTCTTGTGTTGACTATGAAATCGAAGATTATATAAAGGATACTATCTCCATTTTTGATATATATTTTTTTAGATATTCTCCTGTGCGTAATAGCGTACTTCAAAATCATATTAAAAGGGAATTTGAATGTGAATACGAGTTGCTGTTGGACATCAAAGTGCGATGGAATTCAATTTCGCCAATGTTAGAAAGATTTTTGGAACTCAAAACATCAATAGCACAAGCTTTAAAAGATTTAAATTCATTTCATTTGGTGGACAAAGTAGATTTGGAGCTGATTGATAACGTTAGCATTGCTCTGCAGCCAATAAAACTTGCTCCCTTACTTACTCTCATTAAAAGACTTTTTCCGAATAGTAACATTCAAGATCCGGACAACGAAAGTCAGGATAAAGTAGCTGTAACTGATCACCAAGTTGATTTAGTAGAAGAACTGAACTCTTACATAACAAAAGCATCAAATATAAAACACTTGGGAAAAACTTCAGATAACACTTTGGGCCAAGAATTCAACATTTTCAAAAGAACACTGAAAAGAACTCCCAATCTTGAAATGCTCTAAAAACGTTTAAGCCAACATCAACAGGCACCTAGAGAACTTTCTCAGTTTCAGGAAATTTTTTAACCAAAATTCGTTCTCGTTTATCTTGTAAGTCACTGAATGCTTTAGTGTTTCTAAAACATTATTATATTAACCATGAAATGTATTTTAAAGCAATTTATGTTAGAAATAAACTATTTCTACTGAAGTTATATATTTCTTTAAATTTTTCTTCGGTTAACCGATAACCGCGGTTATTTGGAAAATTACTATCCGATAACCGCGGTTACTGAAAATGCGGTTATTACGAAACCCTATTTAAAACAAAAGAAAAAAATTTTATCTATGAAAAGAAGAAAAAGGAACAAAAAAAAAATTAAAAACAAACAACGCTATCAGAGAATTATGAAAAGTTATGACAAGATATGCTTCAGTTTCCTTTTTAATGATAAAATATTGTTAAGCAGTGTAAATATTCTTAATCTACCGTGTACAGAACTCTTGCTTTCTGGTCATTTAACCCGGAATAGTAGAAGAAAATTTCCCTCTCGAACGTTTTTTAATTGATCCATTAAACTTGATGTTAATTTATGCTCTTGCTGCTTGTTCTTACTCTCACTCTTGTTCTCTTTTTTTTTATTTGCTGTTGTTGCTTAAATGAAAATTTATGTTTTCAATTTACTAAACAAAACACATGTCATAAAATATTGCCAATAACAATAATAACAACATCAATACCAATTTAAATGTTTTAACAACAGCAACAACAACAACATTAATACATGCATACATACAATATTGATACTCTTTATAAGCTCTCTGGCTTATTGTTATATACATAAACATCATTATCATCATCATGTGTGTGAGGGTGTGTGTATGTTGGTTTTTTCCATGCCATACATAATTAAAATTGATAGATGTGGTATGGCATGATGGCATGGTGATAAAAAATAAAGGACGTTTGCATATATTAACTCTTTTTTTTTATAAAAAGAGGAAGAAGATTTATGATAACTGTTATAAAACAGGTTGAACACAGAGTGAGAGAGCACAGTGTACTTTATAAGCTTGAGAATAATAATGAAAACATATTTACCGTATAACAAATTCATAAACAATGCAACTTCATTTCGTATTGTACAGTTATATGTATGTGTGTGAGAGTAATATGCTGTGTTTTGTATGAATACATACGTAAATAATAGAATTTATTGTTATTCCCTTAAGATTTAGTTTTATGATACGGAAGGAAACAAGTGTTATCAACTTTAAATTCAAATTTAATGACATTGATGGGAAAATGATAAGAAAATTTGAAATAAAAACATGGAAATTAAATAAAAATTTGAATAGAAATGAAGGAAAGTAAGGTAAAGGGTTCTTCATTTTGATCATTTCAAAAGTAAAGTTACACGTAAGCCTGGCTCACTAAAAAATTTGTATTTCATAGTAATGTTTTGGACATTGCTTAGACCGGAAAATGTTTGTAGCAATTGTTCTTTTTGACTTAGTTGCCTATTTCAGGCGATGGATTAGGTTAGGAACGCTGGCGGTCCTTTAAGTCCCTAACGAACGTCCCTGAATGCCGAGAATTTCTCAGGGTAATTTCAAATCATTAAAAGGACATGGTGATATCGTTGGAAATTGCATTGCTAATGATTTGGCCAGATCGGGTAAAGAGCTCGCAATCTCCGACACAAGTTACAGGTCATAGGTATTCCGATTACACAACTTACATACATAATTGGTCATCACAACCCTTCAGTCACACAACTTATGTTGTTTGTGTTAATTGAATGGCGAGACCTACAATTTAAAGTCGAATCCGAACGACAGATTTTTGAGAAACCTTCCATGGCAGTTTTATTTGCTCTTAGAGTTTTTACCAGAAATCTGCTGAGAGGAAGTTGCTAAAGCAATATTTTTTTCTTTGTATTTCGTTCGGGGTTTCAAACGTGGCCTTACATCTAATAAGCCAACACATTACCTTCTAGACTATGGCGAATTCATAAGTATTCCGATTGCCTCATTGAATTTGGAAATTATGCGCTCATTTTACTCGAAGGCTCATGCTTGTTGGCAGCAGTAGATTGTATAAAATATTGCTAGGTCCTGCATGGCCAATAGGACCGGATCGACTCACATTTTTTCTTAAATCGAATGGCCTTTCGTTGATTAATTGCTAGACTCTCAACAGACCTTTTGGTAGGCATGTGCCGAAAGACTTGGCATTACAGCAAATGAGCCTTAAGTCCGAGGAAAAGGAGGAAGAACCTGGCTTTCAATGTCATGTGTGTAATGCCCTGCTCTGGCCATAAATAGATTGAGATTTTTAAACTCTCAGTTTCTGATATCCTTGACCTAACTATTTAATATATGGATTGCTACAATAGCAAGATGGGTTCCTCTAGGGATTACTTGTTTGCCGGGTTGAACTGAATTGATTGTGGTATCACAATGGGCCAAAAATTCTGCACTTAAGTGGGTCTTCTTCCCTTAACACGTTCACGCCGGCACTAGACTGCCTTATCGGGCGGCGTGTACCACCGGTGGCCCGCACTAAACTGCAATTGATCAAGTTATTAGACGGTACGTAATACCAAATATTTAGATCTTTAACACTTCGGATGTTGAAAAAAATACCTGAGAGTCAGATTCTCTTAAGAGCTTTTATTTTTAATAACAATTATAATTAATAACGTCTTCTAAATATAACGGCCGCCCGTAGGAGACAAGCATGAATTAAAGCGCCGGCGTGAACGTGTTAAGGGGGAACTTATAAGGACTGAGTTACAAATTCAAATGCAAAATACGCCATAATAACCTTAAGAACACCACGGAATTGACAAATTCCAATCGATTCGCCACACTTTCACTAGCAGAAGGAAGATAGGCCTGATGACAAATGTAACGTTTCCAAACTTTTCATTTTTCTTTGTAATTTTACAAATTCCTTGCTTAGCTAAACGATTGTGACGACCACAGTTAGCCCGCAATGCTTTTAAAAAATGGGCACGTTTGAATCAGCTTTTTTGTCTACGAGTTTTAACTATTTTTACACGTTTTTTTTTGGCTGTTAAAAGATCCATAAACGAAAGTAACTGGCAAGAAATTTATGAAATAAATGACACTTCAAAAGAAAGATATTTAACAGCTGACACTTAACCCAAGACCCCAAAGAAAGATTTAAGGGAGTGTTTTTAAAATATGCTGACGTTTCACTAATTAGAGAGTTTTTATTTTGTTGTTCAAATAAAAAAAATTTTTTTGTGGCACAAGTTTCGTTTTGAAACTTTTTAACACTTTCATGTTAAAATTCTCCTCTAACTGATTAGCACGTTTTATTAGCGTTCCACAAGTGGTCATAAAAAGACTCTAGACGCTTAAAAATTAAACATTGGAAATCAAATTTTCAAATAAATTTGGTTGCTAAGGTCAGCAGTTTTGTATGCTAAAACACAAGCAACTACACTTCCGTGTTCAGTTTCCTTCCCCATATTACAACAACAATTCCCTCTTGATTAATTCCTTTTAATCTTGAATTTATTTTCAGGCCATAAGAATTGATTTTCTTTCTTCGTTTTTTTTTTTTTCTCTTAATTTTCTACATTTTTATTAAAGCACGTTATTTGTAACACATCATCTACTTATACATACATGCTCAGACACACACATAACTCTCTCTCTCTCTCTTCAGCACTTAGTCGTTTGCATATGTGTTAAGCACAGGTTTTTTCATTGACAAACACCAACGTGGGACCTATTTTATGTTGAATGATGGTTTCCACTGTTCTATTGCAAATTTTTTTTCTCTCAGTTCCATTATCAAAATATTTTGCCAAAATTAAGGTGACCAGCTGAAGCAAATTTTCTGTAGAGAGAAGTTTTTTTTTTAGCTCTCATTTAACGTCTTCCCATGCTTAGGATAAATATCGTTGCTATAGGATTGTGCTTTGGTTACAAGGCCAGCCCAAGCCTAAAGTCCGTTCCACATGCATCCCCATGTAGGGTTTACCAGTGAATCCAACTTTTCCTCAATAATACCAAAACAACATTCTATTTGTGGTCCCACCTACTCTATTCGTCTGTTGTAGGCTCCAAAGCTAAGCCTGATTTTGCCAATTTATCCGCAATAACACCGCAATGCTAAGGCAACCACTATTTATCAAATTGATAATCTGGCATTAGGCCTTCTCTGGCAGCCTTTTACGCTTCCAGATCAGATGTGTGGTGCGAAAACATGTCCCTTTAAAGCTTTTCGTGTTGCCGGATTATGTACAAAATTATAACTCAATTTACTGACCAGTTAGTTTGGTAATCTTAACGAAACGCCAGAGAACATCCGTCTAAAAAACGCTGTAGTTTCCCGGAGGCCCATATAAATTGCTAACATTTGCACACATTTCATCTTGTTAGGTTAGGTTAGGTCGGAGTGGTAGCTCTGATATCAAAAAGCTCACTTGAGCACGCATTGCGGCCCGTTGTAATGCCACGAGTGAACGCAGTCTCTGTACTGACCAAATTCCACCAAAATCAGGAAAGAGAAGGAAGTTGGTCAGCACAGGGGCAGCACTTGTATCCGTCAATGAAAATAGCCCAGATATTGAAAAGTTTATCAGAACCTATGCACACTTTCCTATCAGGTATTATGACATTCGATGTATAGCAGAAGAGAACGTTTTTGCAGCGATGTAATTCATCGTTCCGACAGTCTGAATAACCTTAACTCGCCATGTTAGTTCCTTCAGAAAGGAATTCACTAAACTTAGCTTGCTTTGTTTAAAGAGGCTTCTTAGCTAGTATAGGGTGTTTTTTATAGAGGTATAGAACTTTAAGTTGGCATTACTTTTCAAGATGGCGACCGATCTAACAGCTGTCAAGTGATTTATTCTCAGTTTGGTTTGGCAATTCATCATGAATATACTCATGCCTGTACAACGCTTGCAATTAGTGCAATTTTATTTGGATTTATTGAAAGACATGTTTGGTGACCGCCTAATTTCACGTTTTGGATCTGTGAATTGGCCTCCAAAATCTTGTGATTTAACACCGATAGACTACTTTCTGTGGGGCTATGTAAAGTCATTGGTCTATGCGGTAAAGCCACAAACGCTTGAGCATTTGGAAGACAACATTCGCCGTGTTATTGCCGATATACGGCGACAAATGTTGGAAAAAGTCATCGAAAATTGGACGTCCAGATTGGACTACATCCGCGCCAGCCGTGGCGGTCATATGCCAGAAATCATATTTAAAATGTAATGCCACAAGATTACCTTTCGGATAAATAAAATGCATGTCAATCGAATAATCCATCGTTGGGTGCCCTGGTAGTCTAGTGGGTAGTGTGCTAGACTATTAGCGTGAGGGTCGTGGGTTCGATTCCCACCAGAGACTCTGGTCTGTGACACTACACCGAGCATATGGTCATGTTACTCCGCTCGTATGTAATTAGAATATAATTTGTAATTGTATTGTAATTAATTAATAAATAAATAAATAAATAAATCCATCGTTGTTTTATTGCAACTTAAAGTTCTATACCTCTATAAAAAACACCCTATACTTTCCTCTCATATTCCTTAATTGAGATTAAGTAAAGCATGACATTCACAGCTGCCTGAGGTGGAAGGCTTCTTCTACTGCCATTTGTTTTCTGGTTTCCTTGCCTAGTTCATTCATAATTTTCCTTTAAATTCCCTATCTTTTCATTGCGTTCTTCTTTGCGTTCATACAGTAGTTGGTCACCTCTCCTTATTCCTTGAGAGTATGTGTGTTTGTGTTGGGATTTGTATGCGTTGCTTATGTTTAACACACTTTTCGTTCTTCTTGTTTGTGCTCCTAGTTGGCCACCTTATTGTGTACGATTTATAAATTTCCCGTTTTATGCCTCTCTTTCTCCCTATGCTTTGAGTGTGTTGTGTGTTACCGTTTGTATGAGTTGCTCATGTTTTTAACACATGCTGGACTAAACTGGACTTTCTCTTCAAATTACAATTTGGCACATGAGGTCGCCATGACATTTTTATGGCTCTTGAAACACAGAGAAAAACAGAAACAAAAATAGAAACAGAAACGTGGTGATGGGGTGGTCATGTGCTGTTTTATCGTGTGTCGTGTGTCCGATAGTGATAGTGATGATGATGATGATGATGATGATGAGCACACACAACAGCTTCAATTTCTAATATTACAAGTGGCAGTTGGTCGGTTGGTTGGTTGGTTCGTTGGTTGTCTTCAAGTCTTTGTGATGTCGTCTCAGCCATTAAAGGTGTTTTAAAAGATGCTCGTTTAACACACTACAACTAGAGACATTTAATGGCCAACAACTGGCCTCTTTTAAAGGTTATTTTCGGCAACAGTTTTAGCAAAAGAAAAAAAAGAAAAATAATGTCAAAACATGTGGTTGAAATGAGAGCGTTAAGAGGCTGTTTTTTCAAACCATGATTTTGAACTTCAACAAGGTCAAGAGAAAGGGCAAAAGGGAGAAATGCTTTCTTTGCTTAGATTGTTAATATTAAACTAAGATGAGAGATTAGGTAGGAAATCTTGTAAGGACTTTAGATTTTTTTTCCTTTTGATTTCCTAATAAAATATTGATTTCTTTGTGTTGTTTTTTATATTTCTAGCTTGGGATATTGGCAACTCTGTACAGGACGCCTTTGTTATAGCCGTTGAGGAGCATGCCAGAGAGCGTTTACAACGTTTAGCGGCCATAAATCGTGTTACACCGGTTGATATTACACAACTATCGAAGAAGGTAAGCGAAATATTTTGAAATTTTATGAATTTTTTTAAGAAAACTTATTAAAAATTTAGAAACTCAGCTTTGTTAGGCAATTTTCAAAGAATATTTTTTTTTCCTTCGAAAAATTCTTGATTCAAGTGTTGTTTGTTGTTTAACAATTGAAAAAAATTCCTCTTTTTTTTTTTTCTTTTCATTGTTAAAAACATCAATAATTAATGAGTTTTAAAGCACATGCTATTGTGTTCAAACTCATTAATTATCAGCTGCAGCAGATTTAAATTGAAAAATAAAAAACAAGAAAGAAAAAAAATTCATTAAAATTGTGGCATAAAAAATAGTTTCTTTCACACTTTACACGTTGATTCATTCAAACAATGAAGTCAACGTGTTTAAATATGTAAGATTTAAAACTCAAAAACATGTTCATCATCATCACATTATTATTATCGTCATTATAATAATTATTTTCAATTGTTATTACTTTGTCGTCAGATATTAAGTTACCCGTTTAGGGCTTTCGAAATCGCCCATTTGATAAGATTCTGACGAATATGAATAGTTTAACAAGCCATGCCTTGGTATTCTCAGCAATTGAGCCTATCTTATGGTTCCTTAAGGTGTATTTAGCATTTGAATTTACACCTCTATCCATATAAAGTCAAACTCACACAATAATTAGGTCTGCAGACCCATGAAAATGACGTACAAGGAAGCTTGATTGTATGCTAAAGCAACAGGAACAAGCAAAATTGTTGCATATGAGGCTGGGAAACCAAGGACTGATTGTGGCAAAGCAATTGTATTCGAAAAAAGTCATTATTTGGTGCGCACTATGTTCTGGTGGTGTCATTGAGACGTATTTTTTCGATCTAGCGACTGGCAAAAGCTTTGCCACCAATTCAAAATCCTATAGACGTCTGATAATCGATTTTTATCAGTCTGTTATTGAAGATTATGAGCTTCTTGGCATGTATCACGAGCCACTTAACACGAGTCATTTCTTCATTGCATGAGACGTTTAATTATCCGTTAAGATTTGATGCGGTTTAACTTTGTTCGACATTTTTTGTGAGCCTACGACAAAGGTCGCGTTCATGCGAATAATCCCTCAACGTTGAAGCAATTGAAAACTTAAGATAATGTCCGAAATATAAGAAAAAGTGTTGAAAACTACCTCAATACAGAGTTAGTCATTCAAATGGCAATGTATTGCGTACATAATGACTCGGGCAAAGTCGAATACTATGCTCAGATATGCACTTTTATTGCGTCAATATTCGGTTTATTGAGTGCAATATTTTTAGTGTTCAGACATAGCAATATACGCAGTTCAGCTGGTTGTTTCAACAACATTCTTTTTATTTTGTTTTGTTGTTTGTCGTTGTTGACATTTGAGTTGTCAAATATCAACAGAAAGTGTTCGGATAATTGTAATACACGCACTGAACATACTTATGACAGTGCTGCATTTTTTGTTTTACTCAATACATACATAACATACATACATAATTGGCCCTTACAACCCTTCAGTCAGGATTACGGCCTAGCTTCTCAACACCACTCATGTTGTGTGCGTTAATTTTATACATGAGTGGCGGGACCTACAGTTTAAAGTCTACTCCGAACGACAGATTTTTTGAGAAGCTTTTCATGGCAATTTTTACTCTCAGAGTTTTTGCCAGAAATCTGCTGAGAGGAAGTCGCCGAAGAAATACTTTTTGTATTTTGTTTTTGATGTCTGGCCTGGGATTCGAACTCGGGCCTTTCGTCTAAAAAGCCAACACACTACCTACTAGACCACGGCGACTTCAATATTATAACAATTTGCGTATTTATTGCGCAATAATTAATTGAAACTTTATATGAAATATTGAGCATGGCGTTTATTGCGATTTACGCATAAGCATTTTAATAAAAGAAAATGTTTTTCAAGTTATTTCAAGCCTTTAGTTAGGCATACAACCTAGATTTTCACACCACTCGCCTTGAGGGTATTCATTTTTTCCTTGAGTGTTGAGATCTAAAGTTTAAAAGTTCACTCTGAGCGATAGATTTGCTTTTCACTGCAATTATTTAGTCTTAAAGCTTTTGGCAGAGGAGCTCTTGCGGAGAGGAGGTCGCCAGGTTTCCACAGGCTCTTTCTAATAAGACTGTACACTAGACTACGACGACATCATAACTTTAATTCATTTTAATTTCGTTTTAATTTTATTTATGATACCGAAAATTGGTAAACTCTTTACAAATTTCTTTTTTAATTAAAATAAATTTAATTTAATTATTTATAAATTTTTTGTTTTTAATTAAAAATTTCTTTATTTCATTTATATTGGCCTATTTCAACCTATAATTCCTTTACGTAAATAACAACAGCCTAAATTGTTGTAATTTAACCCACAAATTTCTTTAAGTGTGTTTAACATTAGTAGAGAAACTACTGCCAACAATTTCTTTAAGTATAACGGTGCTCATAACAATACATAATAACAAGAGCTTAACACCTACACAAAATATAAACAAAACAATCATAATAACTGTCTCACATACATATGTTGTATGTATGTATGTAGTAGGGAGTCTCCCACATTCCTATTTATTTATTTACAGAAAAATAAACAAGTTTATGAATCACTTACTACTCATTTAAACATTTCATAACCAATGTTCGCAAACGTGTGTACAAAACATATGTACATACATGTAAACTAATGCAAGTAATAAGAGTTTTTGAAAAAATAAATAACTTATCATTACATTCTCCTTGACATCCCTCCCTCCCACTCTTATACTGTTGCTTTGCTATTATATTTCTTTCGATTCTTTGTCAAACATGCACCATACATCTCTAGGAAGAACTCTCTCTTTCTGGTCGTACTTTGTTTACAAATTATGTGCACTCTCTAGTAATAGACTGCCTGCATTAACTTACAAGAACTGTTTTTTTTCTATCACTCATATATAGTTTACAACAGACATTCCTTTAGAGCATTCTCTCTCTCCCTCTTGTTACAATTTCACTTGGTTTTAAAAAACTATACTCAGCAACCATTCTCTAGTAAAAGACTTCCTGCATTAACTTGTAAGAGAGTGAGATTTTTGTTTGTGTTATTCAGTTTACAGCACACACTCACAATTTCACTTTATTTTAGTAAACATAACACACACAACAATTACTTTTTCAAACAACAACAATCGAATTTTGTTTGCCTTATTAATGCTTGTGCCTGTAAGTCTCTCACAACGGGATATTTTTATGAGAAGAAAGTAGAGGAAGTTCTTTCTTATTGATTTGCACTTTCTTTTCAAGTAATTAAGAACAGAATGCGAGCGTAACTGCATGAAAATTGAGAATATTTAAGTGAAAAAGCGTTCGATAAAATTCTCTCTGTGTTGTGCCCCTATTTTACATGCAAAATTCGTGTAAAATTTCATTCTGATTACAAAATTACGGTTTTTTCTAAATGGGCATCGGATTAGAGTCTGTTTGGCCTTTAGAAGAAAGGAGTAATCGGAAGAAAAAGCTTCAAACGGTCTTCAAACAGGGATACATATTATCGCCGTTGATGTTAATTTTTGCTCGTGACTAGAGGATTCATATTTTTGACTCAAAGAGGTATAACACCAGCCCTAAGGTTGAACAATCTTTACATAAGGAATCTATCCAGCTTACAACAAATATTAGGAAAATTATATCTATGCGTGTAAACACCAACAACACTGCTTGCAGAAAACCGATAACTTGTTGAATGTTGGTTTTTAAATGCTTAAATGTTAGGGAATTATCCTCATAGATACCGTCTTTAAGCCTAACAACGTCAAATCGCATAGTCTTGGTAGCCAATTAACGCCAGCAACACGTGAAATTAATTTACTAGTACCTTCTCAGGCCTATGAGGATAAATCGATTGTATTGTATAAGCCGTGACATCGTCTTGTAAAACTCCGTGCCGTCTAGTTCATAATCTTCAATAACAGACCAATAAAAACCGATTAGGTTAGGTTAGAGGACGTGTACTTCTCAATTAAGACAAGTACAGTACCCAGAGGTCGAATTGACCCATTGTACAACGTCCTTAAAGAGGAAGGATAATAGAGGGAATAGGATAAAATGGAGAGGATTATCAGACGTCTATAGCGCTTTAAATTCGAGGTAACGCTTCTGTCAAGCTCTAGTTCGAAAAAATTCGTCCCCATGACACCACTAGAACATAAAGTTCAACAAACAGTGACTTTTTGCGAATGCAATTGTTTTGCCACAAGCAGTTCTTCGTTTTCCCAACCTCATATATGGCAATTTTGCTTGTTCACATGACTAGCGAGAGAGAGAGAGAGAGAGAAATGAACCTCTTTACTGAAGAAAATTTTATTTGCAAAATTCAGCTTTGAAATCCTGTTGCTTTAGCATACAATCAGGCATACCTACGTCGTTTTCATGGAAGAGCTGACTGTAATTATTTAATAATTTTTATAAAAAAAAGTGCTGTTTTTAGTTTTTATTTCGCTTTTCCCTGTAATTTATGGTCAAAACCATTAACAACGTTTAGCTATTTGCTGAAAACTAACCTCAAAGTGTTGAGGTTTATTAAACAATGTGATTAAAATGCTGTATTTAACCATAACAATTAAAAATAAACAGAAAGAAAAATAAATTGAAATGCATTACAAATCGATAACAGTGTGGTAATGAGAATATTTTATAAAATGAAGTTAAGTTCAATTAAAATTAAAATATTTTTAAAATATAAATTGGAAAAAAATTAATTTCTATTTTATTTTAAATTTAAAAAAAATAATATTTAATATTTTTAAAATTTTTTTAATTTTAATTTTTTTTAACCCACTATGCCTGTGAAATAGGAAAAAAAATATTGAGAGAGAGAAAACCTAACGGTTGACTGTTCAAACAATAACAGGATATTGGCTAGCAACAGGGAAAAAATTTGTTTTTCTCTCTCTCTCTCTCTCTCTCTCTCTCTCCTTTCATTGTGTGCAAAAAATTTCAATTATTTCCCCATTTGATTAAGTGCTGGAAGTGAGAAAATCGTAACGGAAATATTTAAAAACAACAAAAGCAATTAAAAAAAAACAACAGAAAAAAGAATAGAAATAAAATTAATAGAAACAACAACAAAAACAACAGAAATTTAAATTGTTTATAGGGAAAAAAAGAAAGAAAATTCATTAAAAATATGTTTTAAAACAAACGATGGCAATTGAATTTTATTTATTTTTTTTATTTCTACTAGAATTAAATATTAGAAAAATCAATTAAAATTCGATTTAAATTTGCTGACAAATACTGACTGTAACTTACAATGAAAAATAAGTTTTGCTTTTTTTGTTGTGCAGTGTAACTGAGGTGGGCTTTAAATTTCATAAATTTTTTTTAACGATTTATTAGCAATTATTGTCTTTTAAACAGTTACTGTGGAGCTCTCTTCCCACTTTCAAGCATACGCACACACACGCACACGGTTTTTTATTTGATTTTTTTTGTCTGCAAATCTTTACGACATTGTGTTCCTGGTATTTTTAACAACATCTGTTGTCTTGTCTTTGGCTTGTCTTGGCTTGCCTTGTCACTGTCTTGCTTGCCTTGTATTATTGTTGTTGGCGTCATCATTTATTTCTGCATAATTTTTAATGCCTCCCCACACCCTTCACTTACAGGAGAGAAAACACAAAACGAAAAAAAGGGACAAGAATCATAGAGAGAGAGAGAGAGTTCGTATTTAAAAATATTGATGCTGTTGCTGCTGCTGCTGCAGCTGATTTATTTTGGAGTATCAAAAAGCCAACAAAACAAACAAAAAACGAAATTCCTCTTGCTCGGGTATCATTTGTTACTGTTGCTCAGTGTGTGTGTGATGGTGTTGCAGTGTTTAGTGGCTGTGAATGTGCTTGTTCAGTTTTGTTTTGTCAAGGCTCTTGAGTTTCTTTTTTTTTTCTTCTTTTCGTTACAAAGTTCTTCTCGGGGGTTTTTTGTTGGCTTTTGTTGCTACAAATCGAATTTGCATAATTTAATAAATAAATGCACAGTTTTTTTTCCTTTTTGTAATATTTTTGTATTTATTTATTGTTGTTGTTGTTTTTTCTTTTGTTTTATTAAATTTGCATTAAATTTTATGCGCAAATAAATCTTATTTTTGTGAAGCGTTCTTGTACACGATGAGTATGCAAGTGTTGGGTGTATGTATGTATGTGTGAATGCAAACAGTTTGAGACAAAATAAAACAAATTATGCAGGCGTTAGTGAAAAGAAAAATGCAAAATTTAACCCTTAAACGTAACAATGGGTGCGACTAAGTTTTGTTTTACTTATTTGACGTTTACCTTTCAACATATAAATGTATGTGTATTGGTTTTGTGTTGTTTATGTATTGGTTTGTGCGGGGAAGAAGCTAGTTGAAAAATTATGCCACTCTCCTCACCTCTCTTGCCTACAAGCTGCCATTTTGTGTCAGCATAATTGCTCTCGTGTGTGATTGCCCATTAAGAGGTAACTTTTATATGAGTTGTGGGACATAGCGCTTACCATTGGAATTTACATTGCTGATGAGCTGTCCAGAGCCGGTACGGAGATCACAATCTCCGTCACGTTACAGGCCATAGGTACTCCTACGTGCTATGCACGCATTTTAGGCTCAATCTTGTAAGCAGCAGAAGCTTAGGTGCAATATTATCATTAGCATTGGAATTTGTATTTTCTGTTAACTGCTCTACTTTAATTTAAAAATTTGGACGATTTACAATAAAAGTTTCTTTAAATCTTGAAAATTCTTTAAAAACTAATTTGCTTACCTTCTTCTCTTCCTTTTTTCTTTCTGCAGTTACAACAGAACAAGGCCGGTGTTGCGTCAACACAAAAACAAGATTTAAGTTTCCTAAATGAAGCCTCACCCATCTATGTGACCTCATTCAATAGCAATCATACGGCGGCCAATAGTACGACATTAACGACTGCCTCCACCTCAGCAACAGCGGGCCTAATAAGTGCAACAACAATAACACCAACACCAGCAATTGCAACAACAACAATAGCAACAACAACGACTAATGCAAGCTCAATAACAACAACCGCAGCAACAACATTAACACAACAACCGACAGCTGGTGGAGCTGCTATAAATTTGGCCACAGCTACAGCCACTGCCACAGCAGTAGCAGCAGCAACAGCCACAGCAGCTGTTGGTGGTCCAGATAGGAATGCCAATAGTTATGCCCAGCAATCTCTAGCAAAATCATCGGTTTTCCAAACAAATCACAATACAATCTATCAGTCTTTACCGCTGGCCAAATTGCCACCGGGACTGCCACACAAGAAACTGACTATTGCGCGTAGTCTGCAGCATTTGGAGGTGAAAGAGGAAGACGATGATGATGATGATTTGGCAGCATTAGGGGCCAATTTGTGTAATATTAACTTTATCAATTACAAAAATAAACACGCTGAAATACCAACGCCCACTGCGGCCACTGTTAGTGCCACAACACCGTTTGCTGTTACCGCAACGGTACATAACGTGGGTATAGGTGTCGGAGTTGCAAATCAAAGTTCCACTTTGGGTCGAAGAAAATCCCAAACGAATACCATTAGTGCCACAGTCGATGTTCATCAGCATTCTTCAACAACAACAGCAGCAGCCGCCGCAACAGCAGCATCAACATCTGGTACCACTTCATACCACGATCATATACCACCGCCTTTACAAATACCCCCGCCCAATAAAGTGTATGTGGATGCCCAAACGTTAACGTCACCACGTCTAGCCAAGGATGTGGTAGATTTACCATCAGCGTTAACGCTACAAAATAACAATAACAACACCAACACAAACAATAATAATAATAACAGTTTAATTAACTGCACCACCACCACCACCTCCTCCTCTGTATTATTGAATAATAATCAGCAGCAACCAAAATTGGCACAAGCTCCAGTAGCAGCTGCTTCAGCAATACCTACTTGTCATAGCAGCATTGTGAACAGCAGTTTAAACCCTGCTTTAACCGTCTCTAAAGCTTACATCACAACTCAAGCCGCTACAACGAATTCAGCATTACTTACTACAACAACAGCCTCAAATACAGCAGCAGCTGTTGTAGCAGCAACTGCAACACCAGCGTTCAAAAACAACGGCACCAACAATCACTGTGATTTACAGCAACAGAAGCAACTGCAACAACAAAAGCAGCAGCAACTGCAACAACCACCGAGAAGAGAGGTAAAGTTTTTTTCAATTCCTTGTACTTTTTATTTTAAGCCACTAAAGATATCCTTTCCCTATTTTAAAGCCGCTCAAGAGAAGCTTAAACTCCTTTGAAAGCCTTCTTAAACATTTAAACCCACTTTTCTCCAGAGACAGGCTCAAATTCTTTTAAAACCGTTTTTAACTCTCAAATCTCCTTAATCTTGAGTTTATTAACGATTTTTAGCTTCTTTAAAAATCCCTAAACCCTGTTTACACCCTTCTTCAAAACTCTAGAGAACCTAAAACATCTCCAAAAACTCTTATAAACACACTCACAAAACGTTTGCCTTTTCCAGGTCCCTAAAATATCTCAAACGGCAATAAAACTCTTCTGAGTTCTTGAACTCTACATATCCCAAATTTATAAAATAGCACTTGTTATCCTTATGAACCGTTTTTTAGGTTTTTAAAGCCCCTAAAGAGATTCACGGTTCTTCAAAAACCCTTTTTGAACAGATTTTACTTTCGTAAGAATTTCATACTTGCTCATTACAAATTTATAATCTCAGAAAACACTAAAAGGTTTCAAATTCATTCTCCTAAAAGTAATTTAAGAACATTTTTCCCTTTTAAGGCCTCTAAGAGATTCAAATTCCTTTTATCTCTCTCTCAGCCAACTTCTCTTAACTAGTTTAATATCGTTTCAAGTTTTGAGAAGATTATTTGAAAGTATTTAACAAATTATTTTCCTTTTTTAAAATTCTTTAAAGATATTCAAGCTCGTCAAAACCCTTTTTAGATTTTAAAACCCTTTAATCTCAAGCTTGTAAGAGTGCTCCAGCCTTGTTAAAGTCGTCTAAATTCTTTAACTCGCTTTTTCTATCAATCTTGAGAGACTCAATGTACTATTAAAGTACTCAAAAGACTTTGTCCATTAAAAAATCGTATAAATCTTCTCTAGAATTCTTCTATATTTTGTAAATCATTGTTTTGGTAGCAAAATATTACTAAAGTAGGCTTAAGGAACCCTTAAAAACTTTTAAATTTATTGAGCCCCTGAAAATATGTCTCAAAAGTTTTCAAATCCCTAATTTGAGAACATAATTTCATTAAAAAAGGCCCCTAAAAAGCCTCTTTATTTATTGTACTCCTGAAAATATGCTTTAAATATTTTTATTATTAAATTTATTTTTTCTTTTTCTTTTAGTTACTAACCGATGATGATGAAGATGAAAATGATGAGGTTTTACAATTGAATAGTTTAACAAATAATTTAAATTATAGTCCAAATAGTAGCATATCAAAAGGCGGTTTTGAATTATTATTGGGTGATCAAACACTACGACAGGATATAAGGTGAGTGCAAATAATTTATTTTTCTTAATTTAAAATGTAATTTTATAAACATAATATTTATCTCAGTGTATTTAAAACAAATTTTTATATTATTTTTAAATTTTAAGGATTTTTAAAGCAATATTTTCTTGTGTAAACATAAGAATTATATTAATTCTTGTTGGAAACAATATTTCTCTAAATTTTTTTGAAATTATTGACAAAAAACAAACTTAAAATTAATCGTTAAAACTGTTTAAATAATCATAAAATTAAGCAAATTTACCATAAGATTTCTTACGGTGCTTAAATAATACGTTTTTACAGTGTATTTAAGGTTAAGAGGTTAGTGTTTACAGTTTTATTGCTGTACATACACGCTCTCTTTTAACAGAAATTCTCTCTCTTTTTTATTTATCGAATATCATTGCTTTTTAAAACTCTCAATATTTTTTCATTCCATTTTGTTTTTAAAAAACATTATAAGGATCTCTTACCTAAATTACACAGGTTAGCTTCGTTCGCTCTCTCTCTCTCCCTATAAAATCCTTTTTAAACCTCTCAATATTTTTTTTTTTTCATTCCATTTTGTTTTTAAAAAACATTCAAGGATCTCTTACCTAAATTACACAGGTTAGCTTCGTTCGCTCTCTCTCTCTCCCTATAAAATCCTTTTTAAACCTCTCAATATTTTTTTTTTCATTCCATTTTGTTTCTAAAAAACATTATAAGGATCTCTTACCTAAATTACAAAGGTTAGCTTCGTTCGCTCTCTCTCTCTTTCTCTCTCTCTCTCTCTATAAAATCCTTTTTAAAACTCTCAATATTTTTTTTCATTCCATTTTGTTTTTAAAAAACATTAAAAGGATCTCTTACCTAAATTACACAGGTTAGCTTCGTTCGCTCTCTCTCTATGAAATCCTTTTCTTCATTTGTTTTTATTTATTTATGGCTTTTAGTTATTCAAAAAATTTCACAAATTAACTGTTTACTTTACCTTTAAATGCCTTGTTGTAACTCCTTTTATTCTATGCTACGGAATCCTTACGTATACGTACATATACACCTACTATATAGCCGGTTGTAGCACATGAATTCATTTCCATTATTGAACAATGGAGTAAAATTCCCTTTCATTGCTCTCATTGTTTGGTATTTTTTGTTTACTCTCAATACAATGGCAAGGATTTTTACAATGTGTGAGAACAATAATAACAACAAAAGAATATACTCTTTATTTATTTTATTTAATACAACAAATAAAAATCATAATTTTAACACTGTCATACATACACTCAATACTCACCACCTACGCTCTCTTTCTCTTGCTCCTTTAATAACGGAGTATTTGTTGTTGTGTATTTTTTCTTGTTACTTCTCTCGTTGTTTTTAATTGCAATTCATGTGTGAAATTGGGAAATTTTTTTGTTTTTGTTAAACCCATCATCGAAGCACAACAACAACAGTTAATGAAATGAATCTGAAAGAAAGTGTCAAAACATAAACAAATAAACAAAAACAAAAAGATGTGCTGATTGCCAAACAATTACGAGACGAAAAAAATACTTCTTACACCACACACACACACAACAACAACATTTGTTGTTGTTACTCGTGTTTTTCCAAAACAAAAATTTTCCATTTTGTTTTGACAATATACGGTCATATTGGGAAGTTTTTTATTTTGTAATGCAACCTTCACTTTTAATGGGTGTTTTAAAAAGCTCTCCTACTATTTGTCGTTTTTTTTTGTTCTGCCCCAAGCTCCGGATGAAACCGCCCAGTATTCTTAGTGGCACGTTAGCCACCATGCTCAGATTTTCAAACGTTCTGATACCCACTCGCATAAAAGTATACATTCCGTTTTATTCACACCATGGCAGCTTTTACAGTAATTCTGGAGAGGCAGATCAAGCTTGTTCACGAAACTGCCAATAGCGGAATATCCTGTAAGAATACGAATCGTTTTCTTGTCGAACTCAAGTAGTTCCGTGATTCTCCCGCTGTCCACTACAAGACATGTTGGACTACCCATGGTTTGTTGTATTTCATACGGATTTTTCCAATTTGTAAAAGGATTCCTTTAGAGGCACCACCCATATCTTGCTTTTTCGTCTCCTCCTCAGACATCTCTGATCCCTTTTGTGTCAGTTTGTCCGCTTTTTCGTTCCCCTCTTTGTGTTAGTGGCCAGTAACCCAATAGATGGGCGTGTGTTGTGCCGATGTATACGGTGTACAGAGTCCATGTAGCTACTGACCCCCTTTGATTTGACACAAGTTGGAATGAGGCTGGTCTCCGGTTTCAATCATACGTGCAGCTTATTCGATAGCAAAAATTCCCAGCTGAAATACTACGCGGGCCGAGTTAGGAAATCTGCATGACTCGTTCAGTGCCATGTTATCGGAATAAACTCCCGATCCAGTTCCGCATTCCATTTTTTAGTCATCGGTGAAGATCGTTATATCACCGTCAGCGATGACAGCTTCAGCAATCTATTCTTCCATTGTGATAGTAAAAGTCCTGTATGTTCGTCCGAAAACAGTCTCTGGTGCTAAGTAGTCAAATCTAAAACCCACCATGGCCCACTGTACAAGGTCTTAACATATCTTAGAACTTAAGCCTTAGTGCAATTCGATCAGGCACGTTTCAGAGGAAGATGTCTAACGGTTGTAGAGACAAGAAGACCTAGAGGCCAGCCTGCAGGGTGGACTTTCAGAGCAACCGTGATGCCCAAGTATTCCAACCTCTGTACCTTGTTCAGCGCAGGGAGATAGGACCTCTTTCGTATAGCCTGCTGCCATACTTCTGCCCCGTATTAGAATATAGGCCGTACAATCACTGTGTACATCCAGTGGATGATACGAGGTTGCTGGCCCCATTTACTACTAAACTTCTTTTTACATATAAGGTATAAGGCACTCATCACTTTCTCTTCATCCTTTCTTCCGCTCGAGACCTTGTATTTTCGAGAGAATAACACAAGTTCAACCTTGTCCGGGTTCGCATCCAAGCCACATCCAAGGTTTTCAGTAAAAACGAGAAGACGCTTATTGGTCTGTAGTCTACCGGTGTTATGTGTCTTGGTTTTCCCTCATTGGGAGTGAAAACCACCCTCATCTCTTTCCACTCTTCACGTATCTAATCTAAAAGTTTACATCTCCTGAAAAACCACTCGATGAGGGGTATCATTTTATGTACATGCCATCCGTTCCCGGAGGTTTGTAGGATTTGACTGACTAGATTGCCCATGCAATCTTTTGCCTCGTTATTATGTTATCAGTGAGCCTTACTCATCGTCATTGTCATCATCATACTATACATCATCATCATCATCATACTCATACATCATCATCATACAATTCATCATTATCATCACACTACACATAATAATCATACTTATTCATCGACATTGTCATCATCATACTATATATACATCATTATCACAATCATACTACACATATATACATCATCATCATCATCATACTATTCATCATCACACTACACATCATCGTCGTATTCTTCATCATACTCATACATCATCATCATACTATATATACATCATCAGCATCATTCTCCTACATCATCATCATGATACTCCTACATCATCATCATCATACTCATACATCATCGTCATCATCATACTATTCATCATCATCATATTTATTCATCGTCATCATCATACTCATACATCATCATCACGATACTCATAATTCATCATCATACTATACATCATCGTCATTGTCATCATCATACTCATACATCATCATCATCATCACCGTACTCATACATCATCATCACACTACACATCATCATCATACATCATCATCACACTACACATCATCATCACACTACACATCATCATCATACTTATTCATCGTCATTGCCATCATCATACATAATCATCATCATACTCATACATCATCATCATCACACTACACATCATCATCATACTTATTCATCGTCATCATCAGAATAATACATCATTACCATATTAATAAATTGCCATTATCATCAAACTATCAAACATACTCATACACCACCATCATCATCATATTATATATACATCATCAGCATCATTCTTCTACATCATCATCATCATCATACAATACATCATATCATCATCACACTCATTCATCATCATCACACTCATACATCACCATGATCATACTATAAAAAATTCACTCTATATCCTAGCTAGGAATATATATTAGCTATCTATGCTAGCCTGCTAGCAATCTATACTAGCCAGCTAGGTAGCCACCTATACTATATCATATAATCGGATATAGAGTGCATTTTTTATAGTATGAGTGTGATGATGTATATATTACTAGCTGGCTAGTTAGCTACCTAGCTGGCTAGCTGGTATAGGTATACCATACCTATAGCTAGTATAGGTATAAAATACCTATACTAGGCACCCAGTATAATATAGGTTTTTGCTAGCTAGCTAGCCGGCTAATATAGGTACAGCTAGCTATAGAGTACACCTATAGCTAGCTAGCAAGCTATACCTATACATCATCATCATCATCCTATATATACATCATCATCATACTATATATACATCATCATCATACTATATATACATCATCATCATCATCATCATCATCATCATACTATATATACATCATCATCATCATCATCATACTATATATACATCATCATCATCATCCTATATATACATCATCATCATCATCCTATATATACATCATCATCATCATACTATATATACATCATCATCATCATACTATATATACATCATCATCATCCTATATATACATCATCATCATCATCCTATATATACATCATCATCATACTATATATACATCATCATCATACTATATATACATCATCATCATCATCATCATACTATATATACATCATCATCATCATCATCATACTATATATACATCATCATCATCATACTATATATACATCATCATCATCATACTATATATACATCATCATCATCATCATCCTATATATACATCATCATCATCATCATCCTATATATACATCATCATCATCATCCTATATACATATACATCATCATCATCCTATATACATATACATCATCATCATCATACTATATATACATCATCATCATCATACTATATATACATCATCATCATCATCCTATATATACATCATCATCATCATCATACCATATATACATCATCATCATCATCATCCTATATATACATCATCATCATCATCATCCTATATATACATCATCATCATCATCATACTATATATACATCATCATCATCATCATCATCATTTATTTATATTATATACATATTAATTTAATTACTTATCATACTATACATATATACATATAGCTGGCTATACTGGCTGGGTCATCCAGCAAGCTGGCTAATATCCTCAGCTGGTTAGTATAGCTAGCTAGCTGTATAGTATAGGTGGCTAGCTAGCTAGTTAGTATAGCTAGTATAGACAACTGGCTGGCTATTATGTAGCAGCCGTCTAGTATCGCTAGACTAGTATAGGTGGCTAGCTGGCTAGTATAGGTGCTTGCTGGCTAGTATAGGTGCTAGCTGGCTTGTACAAGTGGCTAGCTGTCTAGTATAGGTGGCTAGCTGGCTAGTATAGGTGCTAGCTGGCTTGTGCCAGTGGCTAGCTGGCTAGTATAGGTGCTAGCTGGCTTGTGCCAGTGGCTAGCTGGCTAGTATAGGTGCTAGCTGGCTTGTGCAAGTGGCTAGCTGTCTAGTATAGGTGGCTAGCTGGCTAGTATAGGTGCTAGCTGGCTTGTGCAAGTGGCTAGCTGTCTAGTATAGGTGGCTAGCTGGCTAGTATAGGTGCTAGCTGGCTTGTACAAGTGGCTAGCTGGCTAGTATAGGTGCTAGCTGGCTTGTGCAAGTGGCTAGCTGTCTAGTATAGGTGGCTAGCTGGCTAGTATAGGTGCTAGCTGGCTTGTGCAAGTGGCTAGCTGGCTAGTATAGGTGCTAGCTGGCTTGTGCAAGTGGCTAGCTGTCTAGTATAGGTGGCTAGCTGGCTAGTATAGGTGCTAGCTGGCTTGTACAAGTGGCTAGCTGTCTAGTATAGGTGCTAGCTGGCTTGTGCAAGTGGCTAGCTGTCTAGTATAGGTGCTAGCATTATAGATGGATTATAGATGGCTACTATTATAGATGGATTATAGGTGGCTACTATTATAGATGGATTATAGATGGCTGCTATTATAGATGGCTACTATTATAGATGGATTATAGATGGCTACTATTATAGATGGATTATAGGTGGCTGCTATTATAGATGGCTACTATTATAGATGGATTATAGATGGCTACTATTATAGATGGATTATAGATGGATTATAGATGGCTACTATTATAGATGGATTATAGATGGCTGCTATTATAGATGGCTACTATTATAGATGGATTATAGATGGCTACTATTATAGATGGATTATAGGTGGCTACTATTATAGATGGATTATAGATGGCTACTATTATAGATGGATTATAGATGGCTACTATTATAGATGGATTATAGATGGCTACTATTATAGATGGATTATAGATGGCTGCTATTATAGATGGCTACTATTATAGATGGATTATAGATGGCTACTATTATAGATGGCTACTATTATAGATGGATTATAGATGGCTGCTATTATAGATGGCTACTATTATAGATGGATTATAGATGGCTACTATTATAGATGGATTATAGATGGCTGCTATTATAGATGGCTACTATTATAGATGGATTATAGATGGCTACTATTATAGATGGATTATAGATGGCTGCTATTATAGATGGCTACTATTATAGATGGATTATAGATGGCTACTATTATAGATGGATTATAGGTGGCTACTATTATAGATGGATTATAGATGGCTACTATTATAGATGGATTATAGATGGCTACTATTATAGATGGATTATAGATGGCTGCTATTATAGATGGCTACTATTATAGATGGATTATAGATGGCTACTATTATAGATGGCTACTATTATAGATGGATTATAGATGGCTGCTATTATAGATGGCTACTATTATAGATGGATTATAGATGGCTACTATTATAGATGGATTATAGATGGCTGCTATTATAGATGGCTACTATTATAGATGGATTATAGATGGCTACTATTATAGATGGATTATAGATGGCTACTATTATAGATGGATTATAGATGGCTGCTATTATAGATGGCTACTATTATAGATGGATTATAGATGGCTACTATTATAGATGGCTACTATTATAGATGGATTATAGATGGCTGCTATTATAGATGGCTACTATTATAGATGGATTATAGATGGCTACTATTATAGATGGATTATAGA
This sequence comes from Sarcophaga rosellei, assembly GCA_930367235.1. NCBI lineage: Eukaryota > Metazoa > Arthropoda > Insecta > Diptera > Sarcophagidae > Sarcophaga > Sarcophaga rosellei. Next base: position 6,087,725 of record OV884018.1, on the reverse strand, counting down.
TGGCTGCTATTATAGATGGCTACTATTATAGATGGATTATAGATGGCTACTATTATAGATGGATTATAGATGGCTACTATTATAGATGGATTATAGATGGCTACTATTATAGATGGATTATAGATGGCTACTATTATAGATGGATTATAGATGGCTACTATTATAGATGGATTATAGATGGCTGCTATTATAGATGGCTACTATTATAGATGGATTATAGATGGCTACTATTATAGATGGATTATAGGTGGCTACTATTATAGATGGCTACTATTATAGATGGATTATAGATGGCTGCTATTATAGATGGCTACTATTATAGATGGATTATAGGTGGCTACTATTATAGATGGATTATAGATGGCTACTATTATAGATGGATTATAGGTGGCTGCTATTATAGATGGCTACTATTATAGATGGATTATAGATGGCTACTATTATAGATGGATTATAGATGGCTGCTATTATAGATGGCTACTATTATAGATGGCTACTATTATAGATGGATTATAGATGGCTGCTATTATAGATGGCTACTATTATAGATGGATTATAGATGGCTACTATTATAGATGGATTATAGATGGCTACTATTATAGATGGATTATAGATGGCTGCTATTATAGATGGCTACTATTATAGATGGATTATAGATGGCTACTATTATAGATGGATTATAGATGGCTGCTATTATAGATGGCTACTATTATAGATGGATTATAGATGGCTACTATTATAGATGGATTATAGATGGCTACTATTATAGATGGATTATAGGTGGCTACTATTATAGATGGATTATAGATGGCTGCTATTATAGATGGCTACTATTATAGATGGATTATAGGTGGCTACTATTATAGATGGATTATAGGTGGCTACTATTATAGATGGCTACTATTATAGATGGCTACTATTATAGATGGATTATAGATGGCTACTATTATAGATGGATTATAGATGGCTACTATTATAGATGGATTATAGGTGGCTACTATTATAGATGGATTATAGATGGCTACTATTATAGATGGATTATAGGTGGCTACTATTATAGATGGATTATAGATGGCTGCTATTATAGATGGATTATAGGTGGCTACTATTATAGATGGATTATAGATGATGATGATGATGATGATGTATATATAGTATGATGATGATGATGATGTATATATGGTATGATGATGATGATGTATATATAGGATGATGATGATGATGTCTATATAGTATGATGATGATGATTGATGTATATATAGTATGATGATGATGATGTATGAGTATGATGACGATGATTGATGTATATATAGTATGATGATGATGTATATATAGTATGATGATGTATGAGTATGATGATGATGATGATGTATACATAGTATGATAATGGTGTATACATAGTATGATAATGGTGTATGATGATGATGATTGATGTAAATATAGTATGATGATGATGATTGATGTAAATATAGTATGATGATGATGATGTATGAGTATGATGATGATGATTGATGTATATATAGTATGATGATGATGATTTATGTATTTATGATTGATTATATATAGTATGATTATATATAGTAAGATGATGTATGAGTATGATAATGTATAGTGTAGTATGATGACGACAATGACGATGAATAAATATACGGGCTGGCTAGCATGGGTATAGCTAGCTAGCTATACTCATACCGGCTGGCTAGTATAGGTATAGCAAGCTACCTAGCTGGCTGGCTATTATGGGTATAGCTAGCTAGCTATAGTGTGGATATTGCTATGCCCATACTAGCCTGCTAACTATACCCATACTAACCAGCTAGCTATAGCCATACTATACCTATACTAGCCAGCCAGTATGAGTATAGCTAGCTAGCTAGCTGGCTAGTATGGATATAGCTAGGTGGCTGACTAATATGGGTATAGCTAGCTAACTGGCTGGCTAGTATAGATATATACCTATACCTATACTAGCTAGCTACTAGTATGGGTATAGCTAGCTAGCTATACTAGCCAGCCAGTATGAGTATAAGTAGCTACCTAGCTGGCTAGTATGAGTATAGCTGGCTAGCTAGCTGGGTAGTGTAGCTATAGTTTGGATATATCTATACCCATACTAGCCTGCTAGCTATACCCATAGCGAGCTAGCTATAGTATGGATATAGCTATACCCATAGCTAGCCAGCTAGCTATAGCCATATTATGCCTATACTTGCCAGCCAGCTAGCTAGCTACCTATACTACATCAGATAATCGGGTATAGAGTAAATTTTTTATAGTATGAGCATGATGATGTATGAGTGTTGATATGATGTATTGTATGATGATGAATGGTATAAAGATGTCGGAGTAAGATGATGGCGATGATGTATATATAGTATGATGATGATGATGTATTATAATATGATGGCGATGATGTGTATATAGTATGATGATGATGATGTATAATATGATGATGACAATGACGATGAATAAGTATGATGATGATGTTTAGTGTGATGTATGAGTACGATGATGATGTGTAATGTGATTATGAATAGTATGATGATGATGATGTATGAGTATGATGATGTATAGTATGATGACGACAATGACGATGAATAAGTGTGATGATGATGATGAATAGTATGATGATGATGATGAATAGTATGATGATGATGTGTAGTGTGATGATGATGATGACAATGAAGATGAATAAGTATGATGATGAGGGTGATGTATGAGTATGAATAAGTATGATGATGATGATGTATGAGTGTGATGATGACCAATACTTACGGTGACCATTATTCCTATGAGAAAAAAGCTGAAAAATATATAAAATTGAAAAAGAAAAAAAATAATTTATTATAACTAATATTTTATATAAGGATTTTTAAAATACAGACATAAATAGGTACAAATAATATACACAAACTTGAATTTATACATATACACACATATGGATGTACATATTTATGTGTACAAATTTACCTTTGGTATTTCTCTACAGAATGTTTTTTTGTAAGATTGGGCCTGTTAGATAAAAATGTTTTAAATTCTGAACAGTCCATTTCAAAATTGAAGTTTGTGGTCAAAAGAGATTCTAACGTTTCTAGTTCCACTTGGAATTTTTCGAAAGAACAAATATAGTTGGATATAGAGAAACCGCTTTCTGTTGGTGCGTTAAATGCTGGCAAAGGAAATGAAAAATCTATAATTTCAGGATGTTTTTATAAGGAATAATTTTTGTTTCGAAAAATTTGAAAATTTCAACTGAAGAGCGAGATGGGATTGCATCTAACAATATCCGAGCAAATGCCTCAATTTCTTTAAAAGATTATACAATATTTTTGGCCATTTTTCTTGTTTAAGAAAGTAAAAACAATTCCATTATTCGCCCTAAGGGTGGCATTAAAGTTAACCAACGCGTTTTACTAAGTTACAATAATTTTTTATACTCTACATCAATTTTATTACAAATATGTTTAAATTTTTCAACTCTATCTGTATAAATGTAAGAATATAAAGATCGTAATTCCAGCTAATATAAGCTTTTTTACCGAATTAGTGGAAAAAAGTGGGCAAAAGTGGACATTTTGGAAAATAAATACGTTTTAGAAGTTACGTGTGGTAAAATAGTGGACAAATAGCGAACGAAAAAAAATAGCGGACTGTCCGCTATAATAGTGGACGGATGGTCCCCGTGCCTATACTAGCCAGTTAGCTAGCTAGCTATACTTATACTAGCCAGCTAGCTAGGTATACATATACTAGCCAGCTAGCTAGGTATACATATACTAGCCAGCTAAATAGCTATACCTATACTAACTAGCTAGGTAGCTGGCTGGTATAAGTATAGCTAGCTAGCTTATACCAGCTAGTCGGCTAGTATAGGTATACCATACTAGGTATAGCTAGCCTATAGACTAGTATAAATATAGCTACCTAGCTGCCTAGTATAGGTATAGCAAGGTAACTAGTATTTGTATGTATAGCAAGCTAGCTGGTTAGTATAGGTATAGCTAGCTAGCTAACTGGCTGGCTAGTATAGGTAAAGCTAGCTAGCTAACTGACTGGCTAGTATGGGTATAGCTAGCTAGCAATAGCTATACTAGCCAGCGAGCTAGGACAGGTATAGCTAGCAGGTTAGTATGAGTATAGCCAGCTAGCAGGCTAGTATGAGTATAGCCAGCTAGCTGGCTAGTATGGGTATAGCAGGCTAGCTAATCAAAGCTCCATCTCGTCAAATCAAAGGGCGTCAGGAATTAACTGGACTCTCTACACTGTATAAGCCGACACAACACCCGCCTCTACTGGGTTCCAGGCCACTGCGGCATAGAGGGAAACGAAAAAGCGGACGAACTAACACGGAATTGATCGCAGATGTCTGAGGATGAGACGATAGAGGGGGGATATATGGTTGCCGTATTTCAAAACTGCTAAGATGGAAAGCAGGATAAGCAAGGAACTACTTGAGTTCGACAAGAGAAAGGTTTACACTCTAACAGGAATTCTAATGGACATTGCGCTTAGGGCAATTTTGCTGACAATCTCGGTCTGCCCAACAGGATTATCGCAGAACCTGCCATAATGTAGAGGAAATAGATTTAGTGCAACGCCTTTAATACAAGTCAGCTGCACTTCACAACAGACCAGACATAATCGATTTTTGGGTGACAGAACGTTTGAAGATCTAAGACAAGAGAATTCCCTAACATTGGATAGCAGAGCAATTTGTAAACTTTCATAAAACTCGTTTAAAATTTTACTGAAGATTTTTTATTTATTAAGAATTTTGAAAAAAAAAACCCGCCATTCAATACCGTTTCATTTCATCTTGATTACAACACAAGTAAATCATTCACAATTTAAGGAGAAATAAAATTGAACTCCTAAAAGTATGCTTTTGATTTTCATAAAGAAATTCTGTTACGCTTGTAATAAAAGTAAACAACACATTGATTTGTTATGCTTGCAACTACAGAAAACAAATTTGTGTAAAACACCAACAACAACTACAATTTTAAAGAAACGTGATTGCAAAACACATTTAACTCTCGCAGAGATTTTCCTTTAATTACCTGAGTCTAGGTTAAACAACAGGACACTTGCATACTACCTGTTGCATGTTTTTATGGTGCTTTCTAGGTGCGTTGCCATTGTGGTGTAGGACAGGAAATGGCAAAAGAGAGTAATTAAAATTAAATTTCATTTTTGACATGAAGGCACGTTTTTTTTATCACATGGTTTTAAAACGTTCTTAAATAAGTTAAAAGAATGCTTAACATTAAAAAGAAATTAGAAAATCATTCTAAACTGTTTTGAAATTTAAAAATGAATTAAAAAAAAAAAAATATTTTCTTTACGAGTAAATAATTCATAATTTTTTTGATAATTTCGTTTGCACTGTACATTTCTATTTTTATACTGTGCATATGGGTACTTGTATATGGAAGTGTGCTTGTTTTATTATAATAAAATTACTCTCCATAAATTCATTCATACGATACATGCATGAGCAATAAAAGAAAGAAGAGAATCACAATTCCATTTACTCTTAATGTCGTTTAATTTGAAAAGTAGATTTACACACTCTCTTGCTTACACTTACACACATATGTGCACACATAAACTAACATGCAACTAACACATGGCCGTCCAATATATAGTACACTCAAAAAAATAGTGCCGCTATTGCTAATGCTTAGAAATTTAATTTAATTTTTGAAAATTGATTTTTTTTTTAACAACAGGGTCTTAAATGAAGTGAAAATTTAATTTTTTTGATGGGTTTTAAGGGAAATTATGGATTTGCAACTGCAATCGAATCAAATATGAGACAACTTTATAGAGCAAAATCGGTTTTATAAAAATATTTAGCGGGGTTTTTAAAGAAATCTAATCAATTCAAGCTGGGTTTATATAAAAACTCCACCGATTTTTGTTGAAGTAACCGGTTTTTATAGAAATTTATGGCATATGTAAGCCAGCTTTAGGAAAAACACTGAAGAGACGAATAATTCTGATGGACAATTAACCGGTTCTTATAGGAGATTACGAAATGCGTTATGGGTTTTAAAATGTTAACCGGCTTTTATAAAATTTATAAAGTGTGTAACGAATTTAAAGAAAATCTCTCATAATTAGGCAATTTTTACGAAAATATTTACCGGTTTTTATAGAAATTTAGGAATTAAGAATTGGAATTTAAAAAGACAATGAACCGGTTCTTGCAGGGATCTATAAATTAAGAATCGGGTTTAACATATACGTACATAATTGGTCATTGCAACCCTTCAGTCAGGATTACTACCTAGCTTCTCACACCACCTATGTTGTGTGTGTTAATTTTACACATGAGTTGCGGGACCTACAGCTTAAAGTCGTCTCCGAACGACAGATTGTTGAGAAACTTTTTCATTTGCAATTTATTTATTTTTGCCAGAAATCTGCTGAGAGGTAGTCGTCGACGAAATATTGAACCCAATGGAATTGAAACATTTTCTTATAGAAAACTAGCTGGCCCGGCGAACTTCGTCCCTCCCAAAATTGATTTATTTTATTGCCCAAAACAGGTCACATTAGATATTTATTGTAATAATTTATTTATTTTTGGTGGGATTGTCGATATCGATTATACGAATTTACCCACCAAATTTTATTCGTCTACGATCGATATGTACCTAAATATTCAATTTTAACGATTTGCCACGCCCTCTCAACACTTAGGGATATGAAAAATAGATGTTGTCCGATTCTCAGACCTACCCGATATGCAAACAAAATTTCATGAAAATCGGTCTATCCATTTCGGAGGAGTTTAACCACTAACACCGTGACACGAGAATTTTGCATTATTAGAAGATTTATATATAGAAAATAAAAATCGGTTTTTATAAAAAAAAATTGTGAGAAAAGCTTCGATTTATTTTACAAGAACCAACCAAGTTTTTATTGAAAAATAACATAACAATGAAGGTTTTGGGTAAAGTTCGTAAAATATATGCCGGTATTTATAAGAAAATTTTATAAAACGAGTTGGTTTTAGTAGAAAATTTTGAAACATATGGCGGTTCTTCGAGTAAAGCTTCGATTTGTGTTATAAGAACTGGTTTTTATTAAAAAAAATAAGATAATAATGAAGGTTTTGGTCAAAATTCGTAAAATATATGCCGTCTTTTTTATATGTAAATATTATAAAAAGAACCCGTTTTAATAGAAATTTGCGAAATATATGCCCGTTTTTCTCAAAATGTGCTATGAAAACTCGGTTTAATTAGAAATATATACTGGTTTTGTATAAAAAATGGTTATATAGGAGACAGTTTTTGTCAAAATGGTGCTTTTTATATGTAAACGTTAAGACGTGTTCGGTTTTAATAGAAATTTCAGAAACTATGAAAATTTTTCGCCAAAAATGTTATAAAAATAACCGATCTACATATGGTTGGTCTCATGTAGAAAGGCCCTAACTCGCATTTTTTTCGAAATTGATTTTTCTGTGATTCCAATGTGTATTTGTGTTAAATGCATTGGAATCACAAAAAAAAATCAATTTCGAAAAAAGTGTGAGTTAGGGCCTTTTTACATGAGACCAACGATATACATTTATAGATAATATATTCTATAGAATTATTAATATATTCTATAGAATTATATGCCGGTTTTTATGGAAAATTGATGTAAAAAATTGGTTTGTATAGAAAAACATGTAATATCTGCTGGTTTATGGAAAAAAAATTCAATAAAAATATTGTTTTTAATAGAAATTCTTTAAAAATATGCCTGATTTTACAGAAACAGATAAATAGAAATTGAGATATACAGTGGTGTCCACGAATTCAAGACACGACATATGACTGACTTATTTGTGATAATTGAGAACATCTCAAGAAACCCATGATATTTTGAAAAAATATACTTTGGAGCGACGAGTCAAAATTGTGCCGTTTCGGCTTTGATGGAAAGCAGTACGTATGACGCCATTTAAACCTGGAGCATCATCCAAAGTACAACCTAAAAACGGTCAGAAATGTTTGGTGTGGGCAGCATTTTCCTGGCATGGTGTAGGTCCCATTTACAAGATAAATTCTAAATCGACCAGAATGTTTACAAAAATATTATAACAGATACTATGATACCATTCGCTAAAGACGACATGCCTCTAATATGGAAATTTATGCATGATAATGACCCTAAGCACACTTCACACGTCTAGTGAAGAGTTGCTTAGAGGAAAACGATATCATTGTTCTTAAGTGGCCAGCTCAACTCCCGGACCTCAATCCAATTGAGAACTTGTGGAATGGTGTTGAGGAATATGTACGAACAGTTAAACCAAAGAATTCAAGCGATTTGTGGGAAGAAATCCAAAAGACAAATACACATTGGAATCACAAAAAAATCAATTTCGAAAAAAATGTGAGTGGGGGCCTTTCTACATGAGACCAACGATATATAGAAAAATAGAATATAGGATCATATGCCGGTTTTTATGGAAAATTGGCATAAAAAATTGTTTTATGTAGAAAAACATATAATATCTGCTGGTTTATGGAATAAAAATTCATTAAAAATATTGTTTTTAATAGAAATTCTTTAAAAATATGCGTGATTTTACAGAAAGTTGTGTTACTACATACATAATTGGCCCTTACAACCCTTCAGCCAGGATTACGGCCTAGTTTCTCACACCACTCATGTTGTGTGCCTTAATTTTATACTTGAGTGGCGGGACCTACAGTTTAACGTCGACAGATTTTTGGAGAAGCCTTTCATGGCAATTTTATTTACTCTCAGAGTTTTTGCCAGAAATCTGCTGAGAGGAAGTCGCCGAAAAAATGTTTTTTTTATATTTCGTTTTGATGTCTGGCCTGGGGCTCGAACCCGTGCTTTACGTCTCATAAGCGAACACACAACCTACTAGACTACGGCGACTATTGTGTTACTATAACATCTAAATAGAAATTGAGAGATACATATATGCCAGTTCTTGGGTGAAAATGTAATCAGAAGCGGGTTGTAATAGTAAATCATAAAATATATGCCGATTTTTGGCAGAAATCTTTAAATAAAAATGTGGGTTTGAATAGAAATTCATATAATTTATACCGGTTTTCAAAGAATATTTTATATTCTACTAGCTGACCCGGCGAACTTTGTCCCGCCCAAAATTGATGTTTATTTATTGCCCAAAACAGGTCACATTATATATTTATTGTAACAATTTATTGGAATAGCGCTGAAGAAGTTGTAGTTATTGTACTTGCTCCAAAACTAAACTAACTGACATACATGTTATATATGTACATATGTAGTTATAAACCATCGAATTAGCCGACTTATAGGTATCTCTTAAAGGGGAGGGTTGCCACGCCCATTTTTGGTCTCGACTCTACGAACTTACCCACCAAATTATTCGTCTACGATCAATATGTACCTAAATATTCAATTTTAACGATTTGCCACGCCCTCTTAGATGTTGTCCGATTCTCAGACCTATTAGATATGCACACAAAATTTCATGAAAATCGATCGATCCATTTCGGCGGAGTTTAACCACTAACACCGTGTCACGAGAATTTTATATATTAGATAGAAATTCCTCAGTTATTTGCTGATTTTTATAGAAAATTATGATAAAAAATATATTTTAACTTGAAAAACCTGAAGCAGAAGCAAGTTTTTGTAGAAAATTTAAATGAAAACGGTTAGTTTTAATAAAGATTTGCCAGATATATAACTGTTTTTACCAGGAAACTACGATAGAAAGATGATTTAGAAAGAATAGATTTTTTACAAAATTCTATTTTTTTAAAACCACAATTTTATCTTTCAATTTTTATGCCATATTTTTATAGCAATTTTAAAGTGATTTTCTTTCACTTTTTTTTTTGATTTCTTGTAACATTAATTTGCCTTAGACAGGAAATAATGTTTCCTTTTGTTGGCTTTTAAAGATTCATTGTTAGATTTTATTTTTTTTTTTATTTTATTTCATTTCATAATTTTTTTCCTTGTTGTTTTCCATTTCATTGCACATAATTTTCATGAAAATTTTTCTTTCTTTACTTCTCTTTACTTTGTAAGAAATGTACACAACACACACGTTCAAAGGTTGTTAAACGAAATGCTAGTAAAGTTCTTGGGAAATACAACAACAGCAACAACAACAAAATAACAATTTTTATAAGATTTTATATAAAGTCTTATAGCCAAGCTCTCATACAAAGTGTTGCTGTCTTAAAATTTATTTTATTTTTATTAATTTTTAAGTTTTTTTCCTTCTTTATATTTATAAAGAAAAGAGAAAAAAAAAGAATAAAGTTTTGTACGTGTTGGCTGGCTAAGCTTATCATAATAATAAAAAGAAGTAGAAGAAGCAGAAGAAAAAAACAAAGAAAAACGTATTTGAACCTGCCTCAACTTAAAACTTTAACTGAACTTCTACCAACACCACCAACTAAATGTTTTGTGTGAGTGTGAGTGTTAAGAAATATGAAAAAAACCAACTTAAGGTGGTAATTGTTTAAAAGAAATTCATTTGTTTGATTAAAATAGTCACACACACAAGTTTTGTTATAACCCCCCTAATGCTTAAGCAATAACACACAGTTAAGTTAGCCAGTCGGCCATAATAATAATGAAAATAAAGAAACAACAACAACAAATAACTAAAATTCCAAACACACGATATGTTATTTTCTTCGTATGTATTATTATTGTTATTGTGGCCATAGTTGTTTAGCTGTGATTTCTTATAATTCTCTCTCTCTCTCTCTTTCCTTTCCTTACTCGTAACTGTTTAGTTACACTCTCACTTCTTAAAAATAGATATTTTTTAATTCCAAATGCATAACACAACGCATAGAATTTATGTATATTAAGATGTTCAAATAACAACAACGATAGCAATGCATTATTACTATTACAATAACAACAACACCAACAACAATGAATAATAACAACCAAAGCAACATTACTTTAATAACAATAACACAACCAACTCAATAAAACAACACTATCATCATCATCTACTACTGCTAGCTACTACTGCTGTTGCTACTAAGAACTGCTTACATACATATATGGAGACTCTCTTAAAAAGAGAATATAATACTAAGTTCTCTTGGTATTAAAGTACCCAGCATAACAATTTGTTTTTTCTTTGGAAAAAAGGGACAGAATTGTGTTTATGGAATGTGCTCTAAAACAGTTACTTTTTGTACTTGTTATTGCATTCAAACGGTTATTGGAATTGTAATTGAAATTAAAAATCAGAAAATAATAAAACAGAATACGCATTATAATGCAAAAAAAATACCGTTAATATCAAATACTTTGTATAGGAAGGTACCGTTTTTAATCATGCGTCCATGTTTCAGTGGCATTTAGAAACTCTAGAGGGGCCTGTGCTACTTAATAACCTTATAGGACCACAATGTTGTCAATTGGAAAAGTAATTGTATGCCCGATATTCAGACTAAAACCTCTACCGCTCGTAATGGCTGAGACCAAGTAGATGTACTCCTCGACAACGCCGACAGTACTGGTGTAGGCGGTAATCTGCAATCCAATACGCCGCACGTCTGCACTTGTCGGTACCACATATTTTGTTTGGTCTCATTCACAGCTAGACCTGTCTTAACAGACTCCCATTCAATAGCGCTAAGGGCAAAAATGAGATCTCGCTTGGTACGCCCAATGATGTCAATGATGTTAGCGTATGGGCATACATAATTGGCCATTACAACCCTTCAGTCAGGATTACGGTCTAGCTTCTGATGCCACTGATGTTGTGTGCCTTAATTTTATACTTGACTGGCGGGACCTTCAGTTTAACGTCGACTCCGAACGACAGATTTTGAGAAACTTTTAGCGTATGTAAGCATCTCGAAACTTATGGAAAAAGGTGCCCTATTACGATGCACTTCCGCAGAACTCTCCGCGATCAATATTGAAGAGGTGACATGATATGGTATACCATTGTCTGAAACCTCGCACGGTATCCAAAATATTTGAAAATGTCCATTCAAGGAGCTACCGGATTTGTAGGTATATTAAGCTTAGACATTGTGGCAAAAACACGATTCTTCATAGAGCTATTAAAGGCTGGCTATTATAATCGACAGAAAGATGGTGTGTAATTTGCGGCAATGTAAAGGTCTGTCTAAAGCCGGGCCGCTAAGGTTCAATCAGTGATTTGAACGAGTGCTTCCAGTCGTTCACACAATATGCACGCAAGAACCATACAGCTTTAGGGTAGAGACTTATATCCTTGCAGTTGACTCATGTAGTGTGGTCTACCTTTTTCAGGACAAGACAGAGGGCAATGATGTCCCAATCGCTACAAATTTTTGTCTACCAAAATGAGCTGTACATAAACTTGTAGTCGCCGTAGTCTAATAGGTAGTGTGTTCGCTTATTAGACGTACAAGCCCGGGTTCGAGCCCGAGGCCAGACATCAAAACGAAATATGAAAAAAAATATTTCTTCGGCGACTTACTCTCATCAGATTTCTGGCAAAAACTCTGAGAGTAAATAAAATTGCCATGAAAAGTTTCTCGTAAATCTGTCGTTCGGAGTCGACGTTAAATTGTAGGCCCCGCCACTCAAATATAAAATTAACGCACACAACATGAGTGGTGTGAGAAGCTAGGCCGTAATCCTGACAGAAGGGTTGTAATGGCCAATTATGTATGTATGTATGTATGAAACTAGTGCACAGCACCCCAGCAACAGTAATTCAGGACTGGAGCATTGTTATTCTTACATCAGTCGTAGGCTGGGATCCAGCTTTGATATCTTCAAAACTGTGCGGTAAAATCTCTAAGCCGCCATTGTCGATTGGGTACGGTATTAGAGGGATTGGCCTTGCAGTGGAGCAGAGAAGTGTTGCCTTCGTAACTTCGGCACGCCTGGTACGTGGTTCGCGAGAATGTAAAGAATCTCATGCGTGACATCCTTGAATGAATTGAAGGTAGTATAATCGGTATTCCTCGGTATAAAGGAGAGTTTGGATGGTTTGGGGGGCGAGTGTGACATAATATGTTTTTATATGTGTTGACGCTATCTAATCTAACCCAACCCAAAGGCTATTAAAAATTGAATTTAAATTATATTCAAAATTAAGCGCGTTTCTTCATTCAAAAAGAAAGAAATTTTTATGCAAATCTTTGGATTTTAAACCCGAGCAATTATTTGCCATTTTAATTCCCACTCAAGTTGCCATTTTTTTAAACACACCTTCACCGGAGTACACTGGTGAGTTTTCCTGTTCTTATTATTCTTTTTTTTTGCAAATGATTATGAAAACGTTGTTGAAATTCTTCTCTCTGCTGATTGAAGTTCAAAAACAACAATTTTTTTTTTCAAGAATTTAAACGTATTTTTAAAAGTCTTATGACAGTTTTTAAACTCTTTATTTATTATTGTTGTTATTATTATTATTTTGTTGTTGTTGTATGTTAATGGCAGTTATTTTGTTAGCGTCACACCTTCATTTTCTTTGCAATTGTTTCGCACTATTACGCACACTCACACACACACACACATAGTCGCACATAATACGACAGTGTTTTGGTTTGTTTGACAGTTTCTTTATAAAATTATAACGTTTTTCTGTTTTAAAATTCACAGAATTTATTGTTGTTTTGAGCTTACATTACATTTTATGTAAATTACAGAGAAAGAGGTACGGTCGAGATAAAGAAAGAGAGAGAGAGAGAGAGCATATGAGATTAGCATTTTACAACCATTAATTTTTCTCCTGTAAGTATATGATTATGATAAACGTCTCCTCAATGCATATACATACACATACATACATACACATACTCTGGTATTATATATTTTAAACATACAGAACAAACGTACAGTGTGTGTTTTGATACATTTGCAAAAAAAAACCTTTTGCATAAACAAGGAATAACGTGGAGGAGAGTGCATGCGAGTATGGGTGTGGGTGTGGGTGCATGTGAGAGTAGAGTGGAGTTAACAAAGAGAACAAAAAGTGTAAAGTTATGCACAACAAATAAAGCGAAAATATTTGCATCCTTAAAACTAAAAAGAAAAAAAAAACAACAACAACAACTACATTCGTCGTTAAGAGTATTAAAACAGGGATGGGCGTTATAAAAGGCTTAAGAATAAAAAATTCTTTAAATTTTTAAAGATTTTAAAGGTTTTTAATTTAAAATTTACAATAAAAACAACAAAAAAAAAAGAAGAAATCTTTACAAATTTGACCTCCATGTAAACAAAGCATTTCAAAGTAAATTAAAAAAAATTGTCGATGACTTGCATTTTCTATTCAAAAAGTTTTTAAAAGAAATTCTTACAATTACAAATTTTTTTTTCATTATTTACATTATTTACACGATGTTAAAAACATGTAAATAATGGAAAATTTAAATTTTGTTAAGTGTTTTAAAATCAATGTTTGCAAATATGTCAAAATTTCTATATGTTTACATTGTTTACATCATGTCAAACTTGTGTAAATAATTGAAAATTATGTTTCATTAAAAATTTTAAAATCAAAGTTTGCAAGTCTTTAAAATTTCGAAATGTTTACATTATTTACATCATGTCAGAATGACGTAAACAATGGCAAGCAATTATTTGTAGAGGATTTTTAAAACAACATTTGCAAATAAATGAAATTTTGAATTGTTTACATTGTTTACCTTTCGTAAATCCTATATAAATAATGGAAAATATTTCGTTTCTAATTCTTTACACTATTCACATCATGTCAACATTGGTTAAATTATAGAAATATTTGACTTTAAAAAGTATTTCAAATTTGTCTGCGAATATTTGACTGTTAATTGTTTACATTCATCTATAATAGTAAATTTTGATTTCCAAAGTCATATATGCAAGTATTTGAGGTTTGGAAAAGGTTAAATAGTTTACCACATATCGACATTAGGTAAATAATGCAAAATTTTGTTTTGTAAACTGTTTTAAGACCAAGGTTTGCAGGTATTCGAAAGTTCGAATTGTATACATTATTTACCACATGTAAACTTTAGGTAAATAATGTAAAATTTTCTTTAGTAAAGTCTTTTAAGACAACCTTATGAAGGTATTCGAAAGTTCGAACTGTTTACATTGGTTACCACATGTAAACTTTAGGTAAATAATGTAAAATTTTCTTTTGTAAAGTGTTTTAAGACAAACTTGTGAAAGTTCGAATTGTATACATTGTTTACCACATGTAAACTTTAGGTAAATAATGTAAAATTTTCTTTAGTAAAGTCTTTTAAGACAACCTTATGAAGGTATTCGAAAGTTCGAACTGTTTACATTGGTTACCACATGTAAACTTTAGGTAAATAATGTAAAATTTTCTTTTGTAAAGTGTTTTAAGACAAACTTGTGAAGGTATTCGACAGTTCGAGTTGTTTACATTGTTTACCACATGTAGACTTTAGGTAAATAATATAAAATATTCTTTTGTAAAGTGTTTTAAGACAAACTTGTGAAAGTTCGAATTGTATACATTGTTTACCACATGTAAACTTTAGGTAAATAATGTAAAATTTTCTTTAGTAAAGTCTTTTAAGACAACCTTATGAAGGTATTCGAAAGTTCGAACTGTTTACATTGGTTACCACATGTAAACTTTAGGTAAATAATATAAAATATTCTTTTGTAAAGTGTTTTAAGACAAACTTGTGAAAGTTCGAATTGTATACATTGTTTACCACATGTAAACTTTAGGTAAATAATGTAAAATTTTCTTTAGTAAAGTCTTTTAAGACAACCTTATGAAGGTATTCGAAAGTTCGAATTGTTAACATTGTTTACTACATGTAAACTTTAGGTAAATAATGTAAAATTTTCTTTTGTAAAGTGTTTTAAGACTAACTTTGAAGGTATTCGAAAGTTCGAATTGGTTACATTGTTTACCACATGTAAACTTTAGGTAAATAATGTAAAATTTTCTTTTGTAAAGTGTTTTAAGACAAACTTATGAAGGTATTCGACAGTTCGAGTTGTTTACATTGTTTACCTCATGTCAACATTAAGTAAATAATATAAAATTTTCGTTTTATAAAGTGTTGTATGGCAAACTTATGGAGGTATTCGAAAGTTCGAATTGCTTACATTATTTACCTCACGTCAAGTTTAGGTAAATAATGTAAAATTTTCTTTAGTAAAGTCTTTTAAGACAAACTTATGAAGGTATTCGAAAGTTCGAATTGTTTACATCGTTTACCACAAGTAAACTTTAGGTAAATAATGTAAAATTTTCTTTTGTAAAGTGTTTTAAGATAAACTTATGAAGGTATTCGAAACATCGAATTGTTTACATTGTTTACCACATGTAAACTTTAGGTAAATAATGTAAAATTTTCTTAGTTAAGTCTTTTAAGACAAACTTATGAAGGTATTCGACAATTCGAATTGTTTACATTGTTTACCACATGTAAACTTTAGGTAAATAATGCAAAATTTTCTTTGGTAAAGTCTTTTAAAACAAACTTATGAAGGTATTCGAAAGTTCGAATTGTTTACATTGTTTACCACATGTAAACTTTAGGTAAATAATGTAAAATTTTCTTTTGTAAAGTGTTTTAAGACAAACTTGTGAAAGTTCGAATTGTTTACATTGTTTACCACATGTAAACTTTAGGTAAATAATGTAAAATTTTCTTTTGTAAAGTGTTTTAAGATAAACTTATGAAGGTATTCGAAAGTTCGAATTGTTTACACTGTTTACCTCATGTCAACATTAAGTAAATAATGTAAAATTTGCTTTTGTAAAGTGTTTTAAGACAAACTTATGAAGGTATTCGAAACATCGAATTGTTTACATTGTTTACCACATGTAAACTTTAGGTAAATAATGTAAAATTTTCTTTCGTAAAGTGTTTTAAGACTAACTTATGAAGGTATTCGAAACATCGAATTGTTTACACTGTTTACCTCATGTCAACATTAAGTAAATAATGTAAAATTTTGATTTTTAGGAGATTAAAGTTACAAATATTTAAAAGTTATTAGTATTTACATTGTTTACATGATCTACACCAGTTCCTAATTATTTTTCAGTCTAATTTGTTGACATTTGCCAACATTTATAATATTTTTACAGTGTCTCTACAGTAAACAATAAAACCTAAGTACTTTGTTTTGAGGGTAAAATAATCCGCTTTTGTAGAAGACAATAAAGAGTGACTTTTCGTTTCTCTTTCTTTATTTTCTATACTGATTGTCGTTTTTTAATTTCAAAACCTTAAATTTAGAAGAAGAAAAAAGAAAATTGGGTTTTATTTTAAATTATTCCCTTAATTACTAGGTTTATGATGTACCACCATCAATAATATGTGACGCCTTGTCTGTCTGTACACGTCATTATTGATGAGTATTTAATTTGTAAAAGTCTCTTGCACAAAGATAGTCCGTTCAGGTTAAATGTATTGTGTTGAGTCAGCGATATAAACAACGTAGTCTTTGCACGCAGGCAAATAAACACGGGCACAGTGATTTTTTTTTTTTTTTTTTACAACTCGGCTCTTAATGATTGAGTCTCCTTAAGTAATATTCTTGAATACAATATGAAAAACTATGGCTGCCATTACCGTTTATGAATAAAAACAAAAAAAAAGTTTAAAAGAGAGAGAGAGAGACAGTGAGAGTAATTAAAAGGGAGAGTAGTAAATTGAGTAAGAGTGATATTTTATGTAACAAGAGTCGTGTAAACGAATTTTTTAAATGTAAAGAGAGAGAGAGAGGTAAACCAGTTTCTCTTCCACTCCCTAATAGAGTCAGCAAGGGTAATTAGAAGGGAGAGTGGTGAATTGAATGAGAGAGTGATATTTTATGTAACAAGATTGTCATGTAAACGAATTTTTTTAAATGTAAAGAGAGAGAGAGGTAATCTACTTTCTCTTCACCTCCCTAATAAACTGTTTTTTTTTTCATTACAAACCTTTGGAAAAATGCTTTAAAATTTAAAAGTTTATTTAAAAAAAATTTCTCATTTATTTTGAATTTATTTTTACCCTTCATTGGTTAAGTTTTTTTTTCTACGTTTGCTTTTGTATTTAAAAAAAAAGATTTTTTCGTTTGCTCCACTTTTAAGAAATCCCTACTCAGCTTAAATTTTTTTTCTTTTGATTTGTAAGAGAAAAATCCACACGAAACCCTTAAGAATACTGTAAAATTACAAAAACAAAAACAACAACAACAGTAAGATTTCTTGAAGTATATACTTAAACAACAACAAAGTATTCTACTTTACTGCTGCTATCTAAGCAGGCTAAAGGTTTTGTATTACCTGGTGGTGCCGTATGTGTGTTTGTGTTTAGCTGTACCGGCTCGGATCTTATTTTCTCTTCTTTTTTTGTTCAAATCAAAAAATAACTGAAAAAATCCTATGCTCTCTTCTCTCAAAAAAAACAAAAAAAAAGTGTGCTTCATAAACACGCATACGTAATATTATATATGTATATGTGTTTGGAGCTCATAGTAAAAAAGTAACGATTATTTCTTGTGTTCATTCACTCTATCGCTTCTCTCCTCTCATAAGATGTGTGACGCCACATACAAGTGCAAAATTGGGGAGATACGTGTGTAGTTCATGCTTTGTTTTGTTTTTTCACTTGTTGGAAATACAGAAAGAGAATACATACATGCTAAAGTTTTGCTTTGTATGTATTTTTTGAGTAACTGAATTACACTGAAAGAAATTGTTACAGTGATGGGTTAATAAAATTACCCATCAAAGGATCATTCCTCCTCGAATAAAATGTAAAAAATTAATTACATTGTTTACACATTCAGTCTACAAAAAATTTATTATTTACATATTAAAGTAAATAATGTAAACTTAATTGTAGTAAATTTTGATTTGAAACACACAATGCAACAATTTTTATTGTTTACATTGTTTACACCAAGTGAACAGCATGTAAATAAAGGTAAATTTTTATTTTTTTAGCTCTCTTTGAGAGTAATATTTGTAATTCGTAATTATTTACATTGTTTACATCATGTAGACGTGAGTAAAATGGGTTAGAATGTAATAAAATGGAGTAGAATGAAGTGGAATAGTAAGAATTGTAATGAAATGGGTAGAATTGGAATAGAAAAAAATGGAATGAAATGAACGGAATTGAATTGGAGCGGAATAAAATGAAATGGAAAGAATAAGAATGAAAATGAAATGGTATAAAATGGAATGAATTGAAATGTAATAAAATTAAATGACTTAAGTGATGACTTTGTGGTTCACTTTTTCTTTCATTCGTCTCTTATATCCTTCCTTTCCTACCTCTTCTCCTGTCCCAATTTCACTATCTTCTTCACTATCCTCTCTTAAATTTTGATCTCTGAATATTGCACTTGTCCTCAAACCTAACCTAAAATGAAGTGAAATGAAATCGAAATGAGACGACATTCTTCCCACACATGTTTGAAAGAGCAAAATACTTTGAGAATGAACTTGAGCCTGGACCTTAGTTGTAGTATTTAGAGATTGCTTCTGCGATATTAAATTCCGTGATTACAAGGTCTCGGAAGTGGTTTACAACAGAGGGAGAAAAAACTTATGCAGATGTAGGAACGTTAAAGCAAGTGTGCTCAAGTGCCGAAACTCATTCAATTTCAGTGTTCGCTAAAAGAAACCTATAGAAGGGTATCGCAAGTGCGCCCATTTTTATATTTTTTTTTGGGGCAGTCAAGCCGCACTTAGAATACTGCATTCTTATGGATAGAAACTAGTCGATGAGTGTTTTCATCTGACAATAAATGGATCCACTTTAGAATTTACTTCGAACGCGGAGAAGGATTGCAGAAATGACAGAAGACGAGTAGTGGTTGGATAATGAGAAAGGTTTTCTTTTCTATCTGAAAAATATCACTCAATTGAACCATTTCAGTTGGTGTCAGATCTGCCATCACAGATTTACTTGAAGTTTATTCGAAAAGCGGAGAACTTGCTGTGTCGTCATATGTACACTTGTTGTTGTAGTTGTTTCCTTTGTATTTGCACGCGTACTTGTTGTTTGATGTACTTGTTGTGTTATTTTCATTTGTTTTGTTTTAATTTGTTTTTCTTTTTGTTTTTTCTTCCTCTCTTCCTTTGTTGTTGTTGTTGTTGTTTTTGTTTTTGTTTGTTTTCTTAAAATAATTAAAGGTACCCCATCATCATCATCATCACAATTGTTGTTCTTTACTTTGTTGTTTGCATTGTTTTCTCAATTTTTTTTTCTACTATGAGTACCATATGTATGTGTGTAGGCGAGTGTATACACATGTGTATGTTATGTTTCAGTTAATGTAACTGTGGGTTATTCACAGAGAGAGGAAATATGGTTCTTGGAGAACCCTTTGCTGGAGAGAGAGAGTGCAAGGCATTGTCTAACGGACAAATTGAAATTTAAAAATAAAAAATACACGCAGAAAAAAAGATTAAAAAGGGGGACGAAATAAAAAAAGTACTTTCAAAGTGATAGGTATTGTTGGTAGATGACTTTCAAGTGGAATATATGTATATGGTAATATCGACTGCACAGGAAGCATTATAGAGTGTTGGAAAGGCAACAACTGCTTCTGATTAATTAGGAGTCATTGTCAAAATGCCATTATTGTGGGAAGAGATATTTGGGTTGAAAAATCAAAATATTAACGTCATATTTTGCTTTTCTTTAATAGAAAAAGATAAGAATGCATAGCAGTTTGCTTTAAAAAAAAATTGAGAATTTTACAGAGCCGATCCTGTAACTGGAAAAATTGCAGCAAAATATTTGCTTCATTATCGATGTGATCGTTTTGATATTAAAGATGCTTCATGCTGTGTCAGGTCTACCAACCAGTAAAAAATTAAGAAAGACTAACACTTCACCATTGCGCTAGGGTGCTAAGCATTCATCATGCAACTCTAACCAACGATTTGAAGAAAGCTGGATATGTAAAAGTAGCTCTAGGTTTGACAGTTACATGAATTAAAAACGAAAAATATGCGTTGCGCTGCTAAAACACAAGGAAATCGAAGCATTTCTGAAGCAAATTTTACTAGACAATGTAAAGTGTATCACGTACATTAACAATGTTCGAAAAAGATTATGAACTAAGCAAGTGGGAGAAGTCGCCGTGGTCTAGTGGATAGTGTGTTGGCTTAATAGACGAAAGGCTGAGTTCAAATCCCATGTCAGACATCAAAACGAAAATATGAAAATATTTCCTTGGCGACTTCCTCTCAGCAGATTTCTGGCAAAAACTCTGAGAGTAAAAATTGCCATGAAAAGCATCTCAAAAATCTGTCGTTCGTAGTCGACTTTAAACTGTAGGTCCCGCTACCTTTGTATAAAATTAACGCACACAACACGAGTGGTGTGAGAAGCTAGGACGTTGTACAATGGGTCAATTCGACCTCCGGGTACTGTACTTGTCACAGTTGACAAGTACACGCCCTCTAACCTGACCTAAGCAAGTGGTAGCTTCGCAAATGGTGGCAAAGCCGTTATTGGCATCCAAGGAAGGTAAATCTGTGTGTCTGGCTAGAATGGAAGGAGATTTTCTTTATATAAACTGTTACAACCTAATCAGAGCCTTGTTTTTCATCTCTGTTGTCAATTGTTTGAAATGAAGCAAAAAATTCAACTAAAACGAACAAAACTGAGCAACAGAAAAGGTGTTGTGTTCCAAACAGTAAACGCCGATATATGATGAACCGGCTGAAGTTGAATCGACTCGGCTTACTCCAATATTAGAGAACTATTCGCGTGGTCATGGCCGTGTACAGTGTAGATCCACAAAAAACTGGACCGACGGCGTCAAACCCCATGCTCTTGGTGGTCTATTGACGATGCCAAAATGCGAATATTCCACTTCTGGAAATTTCTCATGCAATAAAGACAAAATTGTTTATGTTGTGTGTGTGATTCCTGGCACAGTCTCGATCAAACCAAATTTCTTAAAACGTGGCCACGTTTAAATCACCACAATTGTGGTGCAGTTTCTACTATTTCTACGCGTTCTTTGGTTGTTAAACGATCCATGCTTGTAATTAGCAAGGCTTGCCTTAAGGAAAGGAGACTTGAGTAACCCAATATTTAATTACAATACTGAGTTTTTTTTTTTTTAATAAAAATCATTCAAAATATTTGAAGATTAAAAATAAAATTTAATTTATCTTACAGTTAAAAAACGTGTGTGTGAAGCCTAAATAATATTTAAAAATGCTTTTAATTTCCTGTAATTAAGAAATTATTCAATGTTTTTTTGCGAATATTTAATTATGCACGTGTTGTGTTGTGTTTTATTTGGTGATTGACCCTGTTATTTCTCTAAGTGTGTTTAGTTTTCGAACAACAACACAACAGGTTTAATCCTGCTATTCATCATAAACAACAAGAACACACACAGCCAAAATCATTGAATAGCAACAACACAACAGACACACACACTCACTCGCTCACACAAAAAGAAGAGTCAAAGCCAAGTACGCTCTATCTTTGCCCACCATATGTTTTATTATAAAGTATTACAGTGTACTTGTGTATGTTTTTCATTTTTTTATTTATTTTTAACGTACTCAAAGGTCTCTCTCTCTCTCTCGCTTTCAAAGGCAGTAACAACAAAAACAATAATAATAATAAGTTGTATTGTAATAATAAAAATATAAAATAAATCGCTACATACACTCACACTTCTACAGCAGTCACTTATTGTTTACAACTAAAAATAGAGTAAAATAGTATGTGAGCGGGAGAGCGAGAGCATAGTACTTGAAAAGGAGACTAATCATAAAGCATGCACATGTTGGTTGTATATCATGTGTGGAAAGAAGAAGAAAAACAAACTACCTGTTCAATTGCATTACACCATTCGTTTATTACACTGAGAATCTCTTTTTGGTATACCACACCCTACACACAGGAGAGTTGTAGCTTGCACACGACATGTGTTAGGTATGTATGCAGATGGGTAGAGGTGGTTGGTGGTTGTTTTTCATTTTCCTCAATTCCCGAAATCATTTCGGAGTTTCTGATAAAGTGACTTATACTATGTTCACACATGCATTTTTATTGAGCCAATATTCGGTTATTTGAGTACAATATTTTAAGTGTCCACATATATAATATAAGCAATATTCATTTGACAGCTGGTAAACAAAACAGCTGATTGCTTCAACAACATTGCTTTTAATTTAATCGCGAAAATTAGTGCCAAAAAAATGTTAGAAAAAATGGAAAACAATTTAACATTGCAAAAGGTCTTGCGAATGATTGACCGAAACGCCCAGCTGTTGCGGTTAGTAGGGACTACTTTTGACTCCAAAGTGGATTCTCTCAGAAGGATGAGAAAGAAAAATTTGATAATAGTGGGCCTGCTGCCCTTCCATGTTTTGTTTGTCGTTGTTTACATTTGAGTTGTCAAACATTAACAGAAAGTGTTCTGAAAACTGTAGTATGCTCACTAAACATACTAATGACAGCGTTGTATTTTAAGTTTTAATCAATTTTATAAGAATTCGCAAATTTATTGCGCAATAATTAATTGAAATTTTATATTGAGATCAATAATGGCGTTAATTGCGATTTACGCAATAAAAGTGCATGTGTGAACATAGTATTAGGCTGTCAATGTCCATGGCTGACAGACAGTACGTTCAAATTGTTTAGGTCGTAGACATCTAACTGGCTTTTCCTACTTCGGCTGGGCATATAGCCAATAGGTGAAGAGCAGTATCGTCCTTTTCTTTGTCGCCTCAGCTTCTGCAGAAATCTTTTGTCAAGTGTCCTAGACCAATGCTTGTTGGATAAGTGTCCATAATACAGTGCCTCTTCTCCGACATAGTACTGGGTATAGATGAAGAACAGTCTCCTCTTCTTCTTCATTCCTAATGCTTTGACAGCCGTATGGCGTTTAGAAATTAAGATACCGTTCCGTCTGGGAATATTTGCATCTCCAAAAAATTCTTGCCGAAGCCTGTATTGGCGATATCTTCACCTGAAAGGCTTTACAGTAATTGAGCAGCGTTATGTGGAGCGAGCTATTTCAATCGATTCCAAAGAGATTTCACGACGCACAACTCAATTCAATTTAGATACATCAGCGAAGATTTATACAGAGTCTTTAGACCTTTTTATCCGTGATGGAGGTCCTGAATTTCTTTCAGAAGTCGTACCTTGGACAAAGACGGATACTCCTTTCAAACCAAGTGGGTTTGAGAATATCAAAACTTTCGTTTGATAATTACAATAAAATGGGATTTGAATCAGGCCTCATCGGACACTATAGACTCAAATAGCACTTGTACAGAATAAGGATTTCATCAATCTTAAATTATAGATTGTGGGATGACGAAAATAAATCATCAGAACAGTTACTTGGAACCTGTATAGAACCTGTTAATGCATCCCAGAAGCCAACAAATGCGGCGGGGTATCAACTGCAATCGGAAAATATACTAAGTTTAGTTAGAGTAACAGAATTGGGAAGAGACAATATAGGGTTACCCTATATAGTAGATTAAGATCGTATGGTTGCTGTCTGGTACCACTTCTACTGGACAATAATAATAAAAATAACGCCCTAGGGATAAGGATTATAAGAACTAAAGGCCCATTCTTTCCCCGACTTGATGAATTCTTTAATTTTACGTTAAAAATTTAATTGAAACAGAACGTGGGCGGCAAAAAATTGTTCGTATAATTTTATAGTGGTAAAAAATCGGATAGCATAGAGGCCATTATTAGCACTAAGGACCATAGAAATGTTTGCCCAAAAATATCCCTGCAAACGAGTGAAAATTGCACAAAACTTTACCATACATACATACATAATTGGCCATTACAATCCTTCAGTCAGGACTACGGCCTAGCTTCTCAACACCACTCATATTGTGTGCGTTAATTTTTATACTTGAGTGGCGGGACCTACAGTTTAAAGTCGACTCCGAACGACAGATTTTTTGAGAAGCTTTTCATGGCAATTTTTACTCTGAGTTTTTGCCAGAAATCTGCTCAGAGGAAGTCGCCGAAGAAATATTTTCATATTTTCGTTTTGATGTCTGACCTGGGATTCGAACTCGGGCCTTTCGTCTAATAAGCCAACACACTACCTACTAGACCACGGCGACTTCTTCCCGACTTGACGAATTCTTTAATTTTACCTTAAAAATTTAAAATTGAAACAGAACGTGGCCGGCAAAAAATTGTTCGTAAACTTTTATAACGGTAAGAAGTTGGAACAGGATTTTCTTATTGCCCTTACCCCAGACAATAATTTTTCAGTTTTCTTCTCTCTCAAAAAGAAGAACCAAGCTAATAACGGCGTTATGCCCTTGTGGTGTGTAGGCCATCATTAAATGTCTGCTTTTACCCACTAAAACTTGCTCCGTTGTTTTGTTTTCGAGAGAGAGAGAGAGAAAGCAAGTGTGAGAGAATTTTTGTAAGGCACATGCAGATTGTTCAAGTGACAATAAGAATGAGTATGTGTGTATGGATGTATGTGTGAGCATAGGTAATCTAAGTATAGGCCATTAAACCAAAACGTACAACAAAAAAGGTAAAAACTTGTTATGATGATATGGCATACAGCGGCATTTATTTGTGAATGTGGATAAATGGTTGGTTGGGTTCGTTGCTTGGTTTGGTTTGTTTTATTTTGAATGGATGGATGGCTGGCTGGCTTGGCTGGATGGATGGACAGCTTCAACTCAATAAATATGGGCAGTTGAATACGAGACGGCATAACAACGACATCATCAGTACGTAAATGACAAGCGAACAACTAACGTGTGTGTAGAGGAACAAAAAAAAACAAAAAAAAGAGGATAAAACTTAGCTTTGTTCATCGCTAGCAATCACTAATACATGCACATTGATATTGTATTGTATTCAAACAAAAAAAAAAAAAACAACCGTGTATGCAATGATGGACGTTTTACTCAAAATGGTCAAATGAAAACAAAAAACGGCAAATAAAAAATTGTTTCAAAAACCCATACAACAACACTGGGAGAAATAAATAAATACGGGAGAAAAAAAAACGTAATTATGTGGTCAACAAATATTATTTAAAAAAGAAAAAAAGGAAAATTTTAAAGAAAAATGTATGTGTTTGAGTGTATGTGTGTGTGTGTTTCAAGCCATTGAAGTCAATGATTGGCAAAGGAATGTTGTTGGCAGTTATGAAAACCTTTTTTAGATTCATTTAAAAAAAATTTTTTTTTTGTTTTTGTTTATGGAAAATTTCCTTTTTTTGTTTGTTTTTCTGTTTGTTATTTATAAATTAAAATGTTCAAATAATAATTTCTTTTTAATTAATGAAAAAAATATAAAAAAAAAAACAAAAAGAAAATCAAGTTGTAATGTAAAGAGAAAAATAAAAAAAAAAAACTTTCGAATATTTTTTTCTGTAATTTATTATGTGTGTGCGTGTGTGTGTATAGTGTTTGAAAATCTATAAAAATTAATTGTTGAAAACCATAACGTGTGCAGTGTGTGCAGTTTCTCAAACAACAACCGAGATTTACTTAAGCGTAACGGCGTGTAAAAATTAAATTACAACAACAAAATCAAAATACAATAATTATAAATAAAGTCAAGTAAACGAACGTATTTATAGTACATATAATAACAACAAAAATGCATTAAATATGCTTACAAGTGAAAGATTTTTAATTAATTAAAGAAAGAAAAAAAATATGAAATTGAACACAAACATTTTTTTGATAAGTAACGGTTGTAACTAAAAATTTTTAAGAAAAATTTAAAAAAAGAAAAGTTTATAAATATTTATCAAAAATGTTTACAAATTTTTGTAAAAATGTAAAAAGTATAATCAATCAATAGAAATTGTGAAAACTTAAAAAAAGAAGAAATAAATTTAATATTATAATTTAAATAATTTTTTTTAATAATAATAATTATAATAAAAAATACCGAAAACCACTTCTAAATTATAAACTAAAAATTAATAAATTCAGAAAAAAATATTTCATTTAAAGTTAACAACAATTTACTATTTTGAGTGAAATTCTTTTGCTTTTATTATGCAAATGCCTACTAGACATTGATTAACCCTGCAATACCACTTTTTGGGGAGTCTAGTAGGTAGTGTGTTCGCTTATTAGACGTAAAGCCCGGGTTCGAGCCAAAGGCCAGACATCATAAACCGAAATATGAAAAAAAAAATATTTCTTCGGCGACTTCCTCTCAGCAGATTTCTGGCAATAACTCTGAGAGTAAATAAACGCGCCATGAAAAAAAAAAGTTTCCCAAAAATCTGTCGTTCGGAATCGACGTTAAACTGTTGATCCCGCCACTCAAGTATCAAATTAAGGCACACAACATAAGTGGTGTGAGAAGCTAGGCCGTAATCCTGACTGAAGGGTTGTAATGGCTAATTATGTATGTAATCTCCTAGGCACTCTGCAATACCAGCTTTAGGTCATGATTTCTCACAATTTTTCTTTCACCGACTTCCTTACAAGGTATCCCACCACATGTGCTTTGTGTGGTTTCAAGTCTGGCGGCAGATGGTCGAAACAATTGATTCACAATTTTACAGATGTGTTGAGAATTGTTGTTTTATTGCATATACAGAATATCTCCTCTCTGGAAACAACATTTTGCTTGAAAATATCGAAATAAACTTCCTCTCGATACTGCTATCCAAAGCCAGAACATCAACACAACTATAAATATTACTGCAAAAGCAAGATTTATTATGGACACGGGATGGTTTTCTCTAGAGAATGGTAGAGCCCTGGATAGAATGTAGTGTTGTACTATAATGGGCCTAGGTTAGGTTAGAGGACGTGTACTTGTCAACTGTGACAAGTACAGTACCCGGAGGTCGAATTGACCCATTGTACAACGTCCTAGCTTCTCACAACACTCGTGTTGTGTGCGTTAATTTTATACATGAGTAGCGGGACCTACAGTCTAAAGTCGACTCCGAACGACAGATTTTTGAGAAGCTTTTCATGGCAATTTTTACTCTCAGAGTTTTTGCCAGAAATCTGGTGAGAGAAAGTCGCCGAAGAAATATTTACATATTTTTGTTTTGATGTCTGACCTGGGATTTGAACTCGGGCCTTTCGTTTAATAAGCCACGGCGACAATGGGCCGAAATAAAACCTCTTTCTTCGAGGCGGCCCGCCACCCAATCTAACCTAACCTATCCTTAGCTCATTTGACAGCTCTACAGCTTTTGATTTCTTTCTTATAGCTTTTTGCGCAATAAGTCTTTCAACGTCTCTCGACTTCAGTTCATGTGGCAGCCAATTTACTTGGTTGTGAATGAATCAAATTGCTTTGAAACGCTAAAGAGGCGGGGCTCAACAAAACTTTCATCAAATGCTGTTTTTTGTGTGTGTTAGACTTCCCCATCCTGAGCAAAAAAAAAAATTATGACAAGCCTATGTTGATATAAAGGAATGCATAAGCAAGTGGTACGCTTCTAACGTAAGCGACCAAACTCATGGCATTAAACGAAACTACTTTACACGAATCGGACAACCAAAAGCAGCCCTGATACTGACAAAGAGCTGATATGTAATGGTTTATACATAATTTATTTCCAATCTGGTAACTTCTAGAAGTTACTGTTGATTTGTTATTGTTATTATTTTCATTTCTTTGTGATTACTTTTCGGAAAAATTTATAAAATTACATTTCAAAAAAAAAATAAACAAAATTACTGTTAGCGTTGAAAACTTTAAAAAGAAAATTTTCCATAATTTACACATTTTTCTTTAAATTAAATTGAAAAAAAAACGAAACAAAAATTATTCATAATTTCTATTTTATGAAGAAAAAAAGTAATTTTTACAAATAAATTGGTTTAGAAATCTAGAATACAACAATAACAACAAACATGTGATAATTTTCTTGGAAAATATTAAAAAATAAATAAAAAAGAATACAAAACGTATGAAAATCTAACAAAAATAAAATCTAAAATATTAAAAACGACGATAACAATTCACCAAACACCAAACTTGATCAACAAAATGCGCATATTGAAGCATTGGTAAGTCAAATAAAACAACAACAAATAGAAGTTTTGAAAAAAAAATTTTTTTTTTTTCAAATTTCCATATAAAAACCAATAAGTTTTCCCCTTAAAAAAATTAAATTTAATTGAATATTCTTTAGATTTCTCAATTTGCATTAATAAACAATAATAAATACCTAGAAATGGGAAATATTTTTACTTCTCGTGGTTATTCAGAAACGATAAATTCAGCATTCAAATTGCCAAAGAACCCACTGCAGTCTAGTATACAGTGGTGTTCTCTTATTATACGTGAGGCTACGGTTCAAATCCTAGCGCAGACATCCTGAACAAAACGAAATACGATAAAAATATTTCCTTTGGCAAAAACTCTGAGTAAAATGAAATTTTGTCATGAAAATTTAGGTCCCGCCTAATGCTGTGAATGGTGTGAGAAACTGACTAAAAGGGTGGTAAGGATTCTCTCACTCTCAGCCTATCTATGCAGAAAAATTCTTTAATTTTCTCAATCCTGCATGCCTACATATTATTTACCAAACGAAATATTAGTCAAACCGCTTGCGTGTAGGCTTTAAGCCTTAGGATTAACATTAATCCCCCAATGGAACAATAAACCTCAATTCTAAAGATTATGATTTTTCCTTCATTTAGCTCTCTCGCTTTCTTTCTCTCTCTCTCGCTCTCCTTCGTTCTTTGTGTTTCATATTCAAAACAGAAAAAAAAAATAAAAGAATTCCTTGAAATTCCTTAGGTAGTGAGTCAGCCAAAAGCAAAAAGCGGCGGGTAATTTAATCTGCTTTCAAACACACAATAATAATGGAAAAATGCTAAGAAATCTTCATTTAAACAGTTGCTGCTGTCTCTTCTTAGGAGATGATAAGGCAAGGTGTGTTGTTGTGGTGCTCTTGGCAACCAACATCACATGACTGACCATCAGTTTTTTTAACAGTTTTATGGCCTCACCTTTAAACATTTTTTTGTGTGGCATTGTTGTTAAAGAATTTTAAGAAATTGACATTGAGAAAATGATATTTTTTATGATTTTTTTGATTTATGTCTCTAGTTTTTAAAATCTCATGGAATATATAAAAAATTCTTTATAAAATAATTTTAAACATTTTTGTTTACATTTTTTGCTGTTAAATTAACAATTCAGCGCTTTTTAACGACATATTTCTATCGGTTTTTAACACAATATTACAACAGTGTTAAACACTGTTGTGTTAACTTCAAAGGGGTTTTGATTTAATTTTAAAGTCTATCTCTCTCTCTCTCTCTCTCTCTCTCTCTATCACACACTTTTTTTATTTCTGACTATTTTTACAATTCGTAGCATAGCGAATGTCCTTCTCAAAACATTACAAAGCCAATAGCAACAACAAAAACAAAAGAAAAAGAAATCTTCAATGCAAACAAACAAACAAAAAGAACAGAAACAGAAACTTGATTAAGCATGCAAAACTGTTACTCTCTTGTTGCTCCTATGGTTGATTGTTTACATTGTTTTTCTGTTTCTCTGGCTCACTGTTTTTGTATTATTAACGAAGAGAAAGGCCTAGAACACAACCAAACTACAGTGCAGGCAAAACGAAAATGGCAAGTGAATAGAAACAAAAAGAAAAAAATGTATGAATTGTTTTTGATTAGGGAAAATGTAACGGCATTCTGCAAAAATATATCCTCTTACGGCTTATGTTGTATTCTGCAATTAAATTTACACCACCATCCATATATGGAGCTCAAATTGTTGTAACAATTAAAATCGCCTGACCATTCACAAAGCCTTAGATATGCTGATCGAGTGCTAGAGCAATCGGTTATCAGTAATGATTTTTCGAAGTGAATCTTTTCCAACACTGAAACTCTCATTTCTCACTGGGTTATTATCCTATATAGGACTTGGAAAACCTAGAATTGAGTGTGGAAAAGCCCATGCAAAAGAGAAAAATTATTGTTAATAAGCGTTATGGCCTGAAGAGAATCATATGTGGAATATTCTGGCCCAACACCATCTGCAACGCAGATCTCTGGACTCTTACAGAGGAGGAACCCATACAGAAGCAGATCAAAAAGAAAAAAGGGGGTGAATTGGCCATACATTGAGAAAGAAGCCCGACAGTATTACAAGAACGGCGCTAGAGTGGAATCCCCAGGGCTCAAGAAACCGTGACTGGCCAAAAAACACCTGGAAACGCACGGTCCTTCAAGAACTAAGACTAAATGACCTGACATGGGAAGGCGCAAAAACATCAGCGGAGAATCGTGTCAGATTTCGATGCTTTGTGGAAGCCATATGCTCCCGAGAGGGGTAATGGAAAAAAATCAAATTAAATCAGATGTAATTACAACAACAAAACTACATAGAAATACCGTGAAAGATAGTAAAAATAAGAATGATAATACAAAACAACAATTAGTTCTAGAAGTTGTCATTTTTTCATTTCTTATTCGGTTATTAGGTTAACAAATGTATGAAAATAGTGGCTGTTTAGTAACATTATGGCCTAGAGGCGTAATTTTTTGAAAATGTTCCTAAAAAGACCATTACCGCCGATTTAAAGCGCTGGGGTTGTATGATACAGTAGTTTTGACTTACCTGCACAACTAACTTTTGAAAGAATTTTTGTGCAGATAAGCCAAAAATGCAGCTAAATTAAATTTTTTACTTCAATTATAGATTACTCCCTCAAAGCACGAAACAAAATGTTTGTGCAGGTAAAGGCAATGCGCACGTAAATAAAAGGCAGCTAAACCAAAACTACTGTAACTATAGATTATAAACTGGACATTGTGTGCTTTCAGTAAGACGGTCGGTTTTGGTTTTACTGCATAACAAGTTTCTAGTTTCGCACACTTGGCGATGGAAATTGGCCACCAATATCATGTTATTTGAAACGTTAGGCTTTTTTGGTGAGGCTATGTTAAAGATCTTGTGTACGCAGATAATCCAATAACGTTAGAGTATTTAAAAATAAAATGTCGTCAACTTAATGCCAGCATACTTTCCGAAATGCGCTAAAAAGTGTTGGAAATCTACCTCAAAAGCATCAGCTGATGCAACTAATCTTCTGGTGCTGCTTTCAATTACACTGGATTTCGTTGCCATAGTTTACAAACTAAGGTTCGAGCACATTATAATGAAACTTCACTTATGAAATCGAAAACACGTAACTCTTTAAGTACAGTCGGGCCTCTATTATCCGTGATGGCAGAATTTTTCTTATTAACTTCAAATTTTAATTTAAATATGTATGTACACTAACGTTCACTTGTTAAATAGTAAAAATATTAAAAAAAAACTATATAATCAAAATTGTTATTCGATTAACCGTGAAAATCGGTTATCCGTAATGCTTCTGGTTCCGACCATCACGTATAATCGAGGCTCGCCTGTATTTGAATTTTTTTTATAGCACTGTAGTTATTTCTCTTTTGTTTTTAAAAACTAAAAATTTATAAATTTAGTTGTATGGGTTGTTTTGTTTTATTTACCCTTTTTGATATTTTATTTCATTTCATTTCCTTTATTTTCTTTTCATTCAACATGTGTTTTTTAATCAAATATTCTTAAATTCATTGAATTGCAACAGGTGAACTTGCCACGATATAACACAATAAAACTAAAAATACACAACCAAAGGGGGAAGAAAATCAACCATCATTTCGCTCGCCCTACACTGAACACACACAACTTGTGTGCTTGCTTGTTTATGCATGCATAATCTTCCTCTCTAAATAATGACATCGTTAATGTATTATTAGCAACAAAACACACACAGTATGCTGTGTTTATTAAAACACTGGTTTCATTTACAGTTTTATTAAGCAACCATAAATCCATAATACTCTCTATCTCTCGGAACACGTGAAAGATAGAGAGAGAGAGAGAACGAGGGAAGGAATAAACCTGTAACCCTACTAGAATAATTGAAGCATAATAAACTTGTTACGTATGTTCCTGTATAATTGTTGTTGTTGTTGCTATTAATTTTTTTTACGTTTTAATAAAGGGCTAAATATGTAGTTGTTGCTATTGTCAATTGCTTTGTAGTTAAACAATGCTTTATTTGTTTTCATATTGTGGATATTGTTTTTGTATTGTTTTGTTTTGTTTCTAAAACTTCCGTTGCAATTGTAATGGCAGTTGTTGATTCATATTAACAATTAGAGATCATGAGAAATGTTAACATAGTTGTTTTTATTACTACGAGTATTTATTGTATACAACATAGAAAGGGGATTTTATTGTATAAAAATTGTAACAAGAAATAAAATCAATTAAATTAGTTGGGAATTCTTTTAGTTTTCTTAAAGTGTTCTATATTTTCTAACAAAACATCTGTTATTTAAATGCAAAAATGCCATTATTTCAATGGTAAAAGAAGACTTAAGAGTCATTAAATTGGACTTCAAAAAAGAGATAACTTTTATTGCGTACACTGCAAAAAGAAAAAAAAAGGTTTTAGAAGAAAATGACAAAAACAAAAACACTAAATTAAACAGGAATTAAATTTTTATTAAAGTTTATATCCTTATTTGTTAAAATACCTGTTAATTAAATGCTAAAATTTATTTGTTACTACATATGTAGCAATATATAAGCCATCAGTAATTACACTGAAAGAAATTTATATAGAAAATTAAACAAACTTAAAATGTTTTGATGTGTTTCGCCCACATTACACTACTAATAAGAACGGTAGTAGATCATTTCCAGTACAACTATTGCCCTGTATAGCCTTCTTTTTACCGATCAAGAGAGCCACATAAGCTTTCTAAACTCTTTTCAATAATATCCTGTTTCATAAGTATTTAGAATTTCCAGATATTTAAACGTGGAGGAGAAATTAAATTAAAATCTCGGTAGTTTGAGTCGATTCTCAGGATATCGTTTCTAGTGAACAGCCCTAAGCGCCACCTAAAGAGGAACCTAAAAGCAAAGTTGAAGCACTCACGAAAGCCTTCGGAGTACATGCCAGAGATATTTATACGCAGATCGTTAGCATATTCAAACACTTTAAAGCTGTTTTCAATGTGCTTTAGTACTTGAATCGAGGATAATACTCAGGTATTCCACAATTCTCCATAGTTTGAGTTGATTATCGATTGAGTTGAAGCCTGAGCTTAACTTAGATAGGATTCTAAAACTAGAGTTGAATCGCTCACAAACGTTCAGAATACATGCTGAAGTTAAATAAAGGCAGATCGTCAGCAAATTCTAATTTTTTAAATCTTTCTTCCATGAGATTTAGTATTTGAATTGGGGGGTATAATTAAATTGAATTCTCCCTAGTCTGAGTTGGTTCTCGAGATGTTATCGTTTCTAGTTAACAGCCTCAGAGAGGATTCCTAAAGCAGAGTTCAGTTGCTTACAACGGACATCAAAAAACGCATTATACGCAGATCGTAGGTATATTCTAACACTTTAAAGCTCTCTTGCATGAGAATCGCTACATAGTCAATGGCCAGAATTTTCCTAGCAACGGAGTTAGTGTGACACAATTGTCAACTTTCCTCACAACGGCGAGATCTTGAATAACAGCCGTGGTTTGTGGGGTGTGGGAAATCTATTCAATTTAAAAATTTTGTTTAACATTCTTTGATTTTTTCGAACGGAAATACTTAAAATTCCATTAAAATCAAATTTGAAACTGAAGATAGACAGACAAAGAAGTTAGGGTTGTGTTTAGAATTTTTTAAAACTTTAAGATTTCAATTTAAAATAAAAATATTAAAAACAACTTGATTAAAATTTCGGGCACGTTTTTCAAAAGATTTAAAAACAAGAAATGCATTTCGTTTATAAAAAAAAAAAAATAAAAAATAAAATGTTAAAATTCTAAACAAATTCTCAAAAAAAAAAATAAAACATGATTAATAGCTAAACCATAACAAAAACAATAACAACAACAACAATAAACAAATTGTAGTAAACAATAATAAAATATAAGTGAAGTTAACAACTGAAAATCATAACAAAAAATATGTACCTTCTCTCTCACTCCCTTTACTTGGAATGAACATACACATGTATGTACTTAGGTATAAGCCGAGAAGTTTTTCAGTTTAATGACCCCAGAAAATATAAAAATAAAAAACTTTTCAAATTATTCTACAAAAAAAACCGAAAAAACAAAATGTTTTAAACAAAACAACACCCACTTGAAGTTTTTCCTCTACTTTACGCTTTAGGGTTACGTTGCTCTATTGTGTCTTCACTACTATTGTTACCTTTT
This sequence comes from Sarcophaga rosellei, assembly GCA_930367235.1. Classification (NCBI taxonomy): domain Eukaryota; kingdom Metazoa; phylum Arthropoda; class Insecta; order Diptera; family Sarcophagidae; genus Sarcophaga; species Sarcophaga rosellei. The sequence continues at coordinate 6,052,520 of OV884018.1, read as the reverse complement.
TCTTTAACTTTATGGAGCATGATGATGATGACTCAATCTGGGTTTAAATTGCTTGCCTTTAGCTTGATTTCATTTTATTGTTGTTTGTATTTTTTTTTCAAGTGGAGTTTTCAAGTTCAATGTCTTACCTGCCTGTGCTTGCTTACTGCCTCTCGCTAGAGTTTAAGTAATTGAGAGATAACATTTTTAAAAACGTCTTACTCAGGCTAGACAATATTTTGTAGTTTTTTTTTTATCTTTTGTTTATAAGTTTTTAAAACAATTTAAATTAAAATAAAAGTTATGGTTTGTTTTTGTTTTTCTTTATAACATAAGCATTTAAAATAAATGACTTTGAACTGAATGTCTAAAAAAAAGAGACTGTGTTTCCAACTCCAAGTGTTTATAGTAAAAGTTTTGCTCATTTTACTTTTGTTAATTACATACTTAAAGCTTAAAAGCTATGAAAAGCAAATTAAATTAAACGCCTTTTGTTTAGTATGGTACATGGAGAACGTCATAGAGAATCTTTATGCCAGGTTTGAAGACGAGGAGATCTAGGGAACCAAACTGTCCACTCCTCAATATGCAAATTATGTTAAAGCTATTCTGAGATAGTAGAGATGAAACCTGCAAATATTGCATGGATCCACAAAACATTAGCTGATCACATTGGTGATTAGTTAGGTTAGGTTAGAGGACGTGTACTTGGCAACTGTGACAAGTACAGTACCCGGAGGTCGAATTGAGCCATTGTAAAGGGTGTTTTTATAGAGGTATAGAACTTTAAGTTGGCATTACTTTTCAAGATAGCGACCGATTTAACAGCTGTCAAGTGATTTATTCTCAGTTTGGTTTGGCAATTCGTCATGAATAGACTCAGGCCTGAACAACGCTTGCAAATAGTGCAATTTTATTTCGATTTATTGAAAGACAAACGCTTGATCATTTGGAAGACAACATTCGCCGTGTTATTGCCGATATACGGCCACAAATGTTGGAAAAAGTCATCGAAAATTGGACGTCCAGATTGGACTACATCCGCGCCAGCCGTGGCGGTCATATGCCAGAAATCATATTTAAAATGTAATGCCACAAGATTATCTTTCGGATAAATAAAATTCATGTCAATCGAATAATCCATCGTTGTTTTATTGCAACTTAAAGTTCTATACCTCTATAAAAAACACCCTATACAACGTCCTAGCTTCTCTAACCACTCGTGTTGTGTGCGTTAATGTTATACATGAGTAGCGGGACCTACAGTTTAAAGTCGACTCTGAACGACAGAGTTTTGAGAAGCTTTTCGTGGCAATTTTTACTCTCAGAATTTTTGCCAGAAATCTGCTGAGAGGAAGTCGCGGAAGAAATATTTTCATATTTTCGTTTTGATGTCTGATCTGGGATTTGACTACCTATTAGACCACGGCGACTTCTTGGTGAATAGTTTCGGAGATGATAAAGCACCAGGAGATCTGAGGAACCAAACTGTCCACTCCCCAATATCCAAATTATATCAAAACTATTCTGAGATTGTAGAGATTCAAACTGCAAATATTGCATTGGGTCCACAATATAAAGCTGATCAGATTGGTGAATAGTTTTGGAGATGATAAAGCACCAGGAGATCTAGGGAACCAAACTGTCCACTCCTCATTATGCTAATTATGTCAAAACTATTCAGAGATTGTGGATATTCAAACTGCAAACATTGCATGGGGTCCACAATATAATAGCTGTTTAAATTGGTGAACAGTTTTTGACATGATAAAGCACCAGGAGACCTGGGGAACCAGGAGATGTTAATTCAGGCCAGCGGGTGACCGTTGGAATATAATTTACGATTTTCATTATTTAACTAACAACCACTCAAAAACTCATTAAAAATAAATGAAAAGGCACCGCTTTCATAAATTTCCTTTATCTTTAAATAAACATTTCCTCAATTCTTCTCTAAAACATCCTGTTGCCCTACCTAAATTTATCAAAAAAAAACGCCGATTTCTTCTTGAAATACCTTTTCAAAGAAAACATAATAACCTTCGTATTGAAAGTAAACTGCCCTTTTAATACAACCAATAATATACAGGACTATGTAAACAATAAGCAATACAATAACAATTACAAAAACAACAATAAATACGATTCATCAAAAGGAGCATGGCAGGGAGTAAGAGAGAGAGAGAGTGCTAGATTACTCTTATTTTAAATGTAACGCTATTTTGTGTTGTTTTTTTTTCTTTTTATGTATTTGCAAGTGTGTGTGAGCGAGTGTGTACATATTTTGAAAATGTAAACAAATCACATCCGTTTCGTTATGCTTTGTTGTGTTCCTTATATTTTACAGCGTTGCATGAGAAACGTTTTAAAAAAAAAGGAAATTGTTTTTCTTTTTCTATTGAAAAATAGTTTTGTTTGCTTATTTTCTCAAGAAAACTTGTAAAATAAAATAAAATATTAAATTACATTAACAAATACAACATACATATGTACGTTTTACGGTAATATATTGTCTCTGTTAGTTTAGTTAGTGCTGGCGTGTAATTAAATATTTTGATTTAAAGTGTAAGGGTAAAAAAAATTCATTTCTTTTTTGGGGAATTACTCGTATTTATTTATGAAAGATTTTTAAAGAAAAAAGAAAGTTTAATTAATAAATAAATATGTATTAAAATACAATGAAAATCATGTTAAAAGAGTAAATAAATCGTTAAAATAGATGTAAAAAAATTTATTTTATTTTTAATAATTATTAAGGAAATTATGTTTAAAGAATTTCGAAACCTTGTGCAGTTAGGGTCGCCGTAGTCTAGTAGGTAGTGTGTTCGCTTATTAGACGCAAAGCCAGGGCTCGAGCCCCAGGCCAGACATTAAAAATGAAATACGAAAAAAAAATATTTCTTCGGCGACTTCCTCTCAGCAGATTTCTGGCAAAAACTCTGAGAGTAAAATAAACCTGCCATGAAAAAGTTTCTCAAAAATCTGTCGTTCTGAGTCGACGTTAAACTGTAGGTCCCGCCACTCAAGTATAAAATTAAGGCACACAACATGAAGTGGTGTGAGAAGCTAGGCCGTAATCCTGACTGAAGGGTTGTAATGGCCAATTATGTATGTACAGTGGTGGCCACGAATTTAAGACACGACATATGACTGAGTTATTTGCGATAATTTTTACATTTTATCGAAAAAATTATGGGTCCATGATATTTTTTTAGGATCTTAGTAATGTGTGCAGTTAGAAAAGACACTATGCAGTGTCATTGGCTACACAAGCGATATTAACTTCAATTTATTACGAGTTTCCTATAAGGCTAACTTTACGTATTGGAGACGTAAACAAGGCACGCTTTAAAGCTTATTTTATGAGACAACGCCAAAGACCATGTCTATAGACATAGTCTTCTAATGTTGGAAACCAACATCGCCGAGATATCGCACAAAATGTGCAAAAAAGTGGTCAAAAACTACTTCAACGACTATTTTACCGATAATTTTTCTTTTTCTGGGTTCTTATCGTATGAATTAACATCCAAAAGTGTTTCTACTAGCATCACTAATTTTCTAAAATTCAAAATCTTATGCTGTATTCAGACTAAAAATGTTTAAACATTTTCTTTTCGTATTTAAAAAAGAAAATTAATATTATTTTGCTTGGTTGCCACAAAATAAATTCGTATTTCTGTTGTTTAATTTGCGTAGCGTTAAAAGTTATCCCCCGAAAATACATAAGTTGACATGACATGACACATAACCTTAAAATGCCAGCCAAAAGAGAAACAATGGAAAATGTTCACACATTATTTTTAAGCTTTTTTTTATGGCAGGAGGAAGAGAAATACTATTGCATGTGCATAAAAATTTGGCCCTTTAACTTTACTCTATATGTAGAGTATATGTATGTATATACTACATACATATGAACAACACTTTGCCAAAACTGACAATGTGTGAGCTGTCAGGATAATGTCATGTTGGGGGGGGGGGGGGGGGGGATTTATCTGTCAAAGTCATGTCATGGAAAATCAGGGTTAAATATGGCAACAAATGAAAAATTGCTAAATAGAAACGGAAATACGAAAACAAATTGGTTTTCTTTTTTACGAAATGAGAGAAGAATAAAGGCGTCAATTATAATTTGTTTTAAAAGTTTTAAATTGATTTATGTCTGCTTCATAAATATGTATGTATGTTTGGTATTTAAATTTAATATGTCTGTTTGATAATTAATTAGCTTACATCTACATATACGAGTATTTTATATAAAATTATTTAAACTTACCAAATTTATTTTATTCTTTGTATTTTACTGGAAATGTCGTATTTTCAATACTGCTTTTGAGAAATCGTTGTAATTTTGCTGATTGTAGTATAGACAACTGCACGTCCTGTAAGTAATAAGACACACAATGATTTTTCTTTCCTTTTGTTTTTTTTTTTTATTACTGATAGCATCATGTGTGTGAAGTTAGCTGCAAAAGTTATTTTCTTTTTTTACTATTCGGATCTAGTGGGCTGGATAGCTATTGGATCAAGGATTTCAAAGTTAATTTTTTTTTTCAAATACAGTCGGACCTTGATTATCCGTGATCCGGTTAACCGGTAACCCCGATTAACCGTAATGGCCAAAGATTAGATTATTGTTGTTTTTTTGCAATGTTTTCAAATTGTTTGCTTCGATTAACTGTGATTAGCTATGTTATCCGTGAAGGCAGAAGTTTTTTATTAACTTCAAATTCATACATACAATATAATAAACATGAAAACTGGGAATTCCTTTGTTTGCATACGAAGAGAAGACGAGAAGCATTTACAAGTGATTAGTTTAATTTTGAAATTTATAAAATTATGTATAAAAGGAAACTATAAGTTGGAAAATATTAGACAAACAACATTACACAACTTTTTTTGCCTCATGTTTTCAGTGGAAAATTTAATGTATACATACATACTTATTTAATTTAAAAATGTACATAAACTTCTTGAATTAATTTTTTTTTAATATAAATATGTATGTTTCGGAAGTCGCCGTGGTCTATTAGGTAGTGTGTTGGCTTATTAGACGAAAGGCCCGAGTTCAAATCCCAGGTCAGACATCAAAACGAAAATATGAAAATATTTCTTCGGCGACTTCCTCTCAGCAGATTTCTGGCAAAAACTCTGAGGGTAAATAAAATTGCCATGAAAAGGTTTTCAAAAATCTGTCGTTCGGAGTCGACTTTAAACTGTAGGTCCCGCTACTCATGTATAAAATTAACGCACACAACACGAGGGGTGTGAGAAGCTAGGACGTTGTACAATGGGTCAATTCGACCTCCGGTTACTGTACTTGTCACAGTTGACAAGGACACGCCCTCTAACCTAACCTAATCTATGTATGTAAACCAGTGTTCACATGTTAAATAATACAAATATTAAAAAAAAAAACTATATAATCAAAATTGTTATTCGATTAACCCTGAAAATCGAATATCCATAATGCTTCTGGTCCCGACCATCACGGATAATCGAGGCCCGACTGTAATTAAAATGAAAGTTCTTTAGCCCGATTGAAAGGCAAAATTGAATAAAAGATGGACTTGTTGGGGAAATGAAGCAAGTGGGCTGGATAACCATGGTATCAAGGATTCGAAAAAGGTTTTCCAGTCCCAAAAGTTACCTAACTGTAACGAAAACTTGTATGCAACCCGATATTTCTGAAAACCGCACCCTTTTAAATTGTATCGCATTTTTGTTCAAGTTATGTAAACAGGGCACGTTTTGTAAAAATACTTTACTTTTTAACTTTATTATCTTCAATATACAAATTGTTATTTTCATATATTTTTTCTTTCCAATTGATATTTATTTTCGTGCTTATTTAAGAATTTCTTCTATAACTTTTTCAAATTTTTCAATTATGTTAACAGTCTCTGTTAAAATACCATTCAGTGTAAAAAAAGGATATGACTTCACACACATGATAGCAGCACTAATACTACTGTATATCGTTGGTCTCATGTAGAAAGGCCCTAACTTACACTTTTTTCGAAATTAATTTTTTTTGTGATTCCAATGCATTTAACACAAATACACATTGGAATCACAAAAAAATCATGTAGAAAGGCCCTAACTTACACTTTTTTCGAAATTAATTTTTTTTGTGATTCCAATGCATTTAACACAAATACACATTGGAATCACAAAAAAAACAATTTTGAAAAAAATGTGAGTTAGGGCCTTTCTACATGAGACCAACGATATGTAGATATTGCAATGCAGATCACTGCGTATTTTTTGTAATTTTAATGTTTTGCTTACCTTTTCAATATTTTCGAGGTATTTTACTCTCTGCTTAATTACACCGACTAGGAAATTTTATTCTCCATTTAATAACACCTTTTAAATTTCTGCTTAACTTGTAACTCTCTCTAGTACTCAGTGTTATTCTCTTTATTGTGTGATAATTTAAGCATTGTTTTTGATTTATTATTCGTAGTGATTATTTTCTAAAGAACTCATCTTAAAGAGATCACGTTTCTTTACAGTTTTACTTTCTCAAGAATATCTATTTCACTTCTTACTGGTTTTACCCTTGAACACATTCTCAAAACAATTTCTTTTTTATTGTATTGCAAGATAGTTTTGTTTACATTACACAGCATCTCTCGGAAGAAAAATCTCTCTCTACAAAGTACTATATGTATGTAGTTCTTGCGAAACAGGTTTTATTTTCTCAAAAATATCCATTTCACTCACTCTCTGTATATTACTGCTGCAGCAAATAATTGTTGTTTTTGTATTAAACATAGAAATTATGTTTGTAAGGAAATTTTGCATGAATTGGCATGCACAACGTGTTTGTATACATGCATATGTACTTACTTGCATGTTTACTTTAATATTTTTTCTTTTGTTTGTTTTCTATTTTCAAAGGAATTACCTTTTTCGTGTCTCTCCCATAGAGAGAGAGAGATGTAATATGGAATCTCTTTTTATTTGTTTGAACCATTCTGCAAGGCATTGTTTTTGCGTTGTGTGTTCATTTTTGTTTTTGTTAAGGAATGTTGTTTTTCCTTTTCATATTATGGATGTTGTTTGCTTTTAAGTCTCCTTGCTGTTGAGTGTTAAAAAGGAATAAAATTTTTGCCATGTGTTGACAATTGACAGCTGCTTTTTTTTCTTATTTTTTCCAATAAATTATGGATAAGAACAAAAAGAAGAATTACAGTATTGATCTCGTCAGAAGAGCGCAGAAAACACATTTCAAATACACTGAAAAAAAAATTAAAAAAAGAGTTTAAATTAAAAAAATATTTCTTTTAATAGATTTAAAAAATTTAAAAACATAATACTGTTGAAAATTAAATATAAAATATATATTTGTTAATTAAAAAATGTTAAAATTTGTTTAATTTTATTTTTTTTTCTATTTCCAGGCCCCGCCGTCGTAGCGGCTCTAGTATAGTGGTTTTAGATAGTGAAGATTTAAAACCCTGTCTGCCCGATGTTTATAATAATTTACCACATATACGACAAACAAACGAACAGGATACACAAGAAATTGATCAGGAATTATATACCACCATGTTAAAGTCCATAAATCAAGATAATGGTAAGTATATACGACTTATTTACATATAAAATATCACTATATAAACAAATTTTATTTGATTTTTAATTAGGACCTCATCGTGAGATGGCTGTGGATTGTCCCGATAATTTTATAGCGCGCAATAAAACACCGCCACGTTATCCGCCACCCCGTCCACCACAGGTAAACATGAAACAAATGAACAACACCAACAACAATCACAACCACAACAAAAGGAATAAATCATTAAAAACCCAAAAAACAAATACAAGCACATATAAACAAAAACTTTCTTCACCACAAAAGCATCATCATTACACGCGTAATACTAATCAAAACATAAACACAAACAAACTCACCACTGTAACAACAACAACTACTACTGTTAACTCCTCATATTCATCACCTATGTTAACTTCTAATCATTTACCACCTCTTACGCACTCATATAACTCTCTTAAACATATAAGCACTACTACTACTACTGCTTCTAGCACAAACCCCACCACCAACATCATTACCAACAAAAACAAAACTGTTTCATTATCATTAACACACTCCTCCTCACAATCTTCTGTATGTAAACCTTTTGTTATTACTACTGCTCTTGACTACTGTAATCATGGTGAAGAGCAACAAAATTCCCTTGTAGTTAAAGAGAAATTTCCTTATTATCCGTGTTATAATAATAATACTCTACCCAAATGTACTGCTAAATTAATCAAAAATAATACAAAATTTATTATTCATTATAATGATGCTCACCATCAACATTACCGTCACCAACAACAACAACAACGACAACATGGCTCTACCAAATCATTATTCACCAAATGTTGTGCAACTACTACGGCCACTGATCCATTGCAATTGCAAAATCTGTATAATGCGCGCCATCAATTGAAACTGGAACAATTGGAAAATTTGGAAAACAATTTAACTGTGGAACACCAACAACATCAGTCTCAAAAACTTAATAATGCTTTAACCTTGAAACAGCCAGTGGTGGCTCATAATCCCAATCCTCCTCATTCCCAGCCTCCCAGCGGCTGTATTTCACCTTTAACTTCCTCGGGCTCTGAAGAATTGGAATTAATGGGGGATTCTTTATATCGTAAGAGTTCTTCCAATCATTCGTCTTCATATGAAAGTGAAGTTTTAAGTAAAAATTCTTGTGAATCTTATGATACCATAGCTTATCGTCAATTGAACAACAACAACAATAATAATCACTTGAATAATAAAACGGTTATGCAACATCACCAGCAGCATAACAATCCAGTCAATTCCTTTAGTTCCGCCTCTAATTCCACATCCTCCTCGTCATCTGTTAAATCTCCTTCCCTAACAAACCAAAATAACGTTTTAATAGCCACGGATAATGGTCAGGTTTTAAACAGCATTAGTGGTGATTCTTTAGCCAGTCTTACTAGCACAGGTTCTACTCCGCCGCCCGAGTATGAACTTAAGGAATTCTCCTCCTCTAAAAATCCCCTTTTACCTCCTCTAATTAAGCATCGCGAATTACCGGTCGATGTGCCCGATAGTTTTATTGAAATTGTCAAAACGCCACCACGTTATCCACCGCCCACCCATTTAGCATCGCTGTCTTCACAAATTTCTTCTTGTTCTTCGGCCTCTACGGCCAATACTACCCTGACACGTATAAATTCTTGTAATAATTCCAATACCGAGTCCCATAACATGAGTTTTTCGCCAGCTTCCTTGCAAAATCAATTGCTTCAACAACAACAACAGCAACAAGAGACTTCTTTGATATCCACCATGTCTTTGAATGGTTCCTTTGAGGATTTCCAACAGCAGCAGCACCAACAGCAACAACAGCAGCATCACCATCAATCAGGCTACCAAAAGCCTCAACCCCAAGTGGCTTCAACAATGCAGGAAAAGCGTTTAGAAGAGGTTTGTCTCTTTCACACTCTCACTGTATCTCTCTATCTCTCTGTCTTAATTGGTAAACTATTGGTCTATTAAATACTACCTAGTCTTTGATGTCTACCTCCTCCTCTTCCTCACCCTTGTAGTACTTTAGTAACGATTTATTGTTAATATGTAGTTTGTTTATATAAAAAGTATGACAACTCTATAAATTATTTGATAAACAAGAAGATTTTTTTAAAAGCCCGGGATTTTTTCAATTTTTTGTTAAAAGAGTGGCAATCCTGAAAATATCCACATACATATACCTTATAAAAGTTAATTTCACAGCTTTGATTAGACGCAAGTTGGACTGAAACACTTAAATAAAAAGAACGAGGAATTTTGGAAATTTGCAAAAAAATTGTTCAAAAATTTTTGGGAATTTGCAAATAGACCTTCAGGAATTTTAGACAAATCCATGATAGATTAAATAATGTATTTAAGTAGTTTTGTGTTAAATTAAAATTTCAATAGAAAACAAATTTTGGGGATTTTTTAAAAATATTTAGGAATTTAAAATTCAATAGTAATTTATAAAATCAATATCATTCAACACTCTTCAAAACTTTTTCCATAATAATTTCCACCAAAAAATCTCTTAGATTTGTTATTAAATACTAAAGGAATTTTGGGGATTTCAGAAAAATATTTAGGAATTGTAGAATTTTAGGTTTTCAAGTGCAATAAGTTAAAATTAAACAGTTTAAAACTCTAAAATATTTATAAAATACTTAGGTATGAACAATTGTATAAAATATGGACATTTTTGGGATTTCAAAAAAATATTTAGGAATTCAAGAATTAAGGTTTTTAAAATTATATAAAATGTATTTGTGGTATTTTTTGTGACCCTTTCAAATATTTACATATACAATTTCAAAAGAAATCGGATTCTGGAAATCTTCGGAAACTATTTGGGAATTTAAAGTTGAAGTTTGTTTTTGGGAATTTAAGAAATTTAGGGAATTTGAAAACACAAACTATTTTTCATTATCTGTATACATTTGTTAATAAAATTCAGTAGTGCTATAACAAAATTCTTTCCATTTGCCTTCTAATTTTCCAACAAATTTGATTACAAACACTAACTTTCATTTGACTTTTCCGGAAAATCAAAAAGATAAATAAAACTGAGTGCAAAACTGAAAACTAGCAGACAGATAGATAGACAGACAACCAAGCCAAGCCAAGGCAACAGAGTAAATTTAATTAAATGCAATTTATTGTGATCAAATTTTCCATGTCAGCAAATTTTTGCACAAGATTGTCACAGCAAATATGGCACATGCCATGCCATGCCATACAACAGAAGACACAAACTGCTCTGCTCCGCTTTTCCGCTTGCCATTATTCAACAGCATATTAATGGAAAATTAGAATGACAGTAGAAAATTGTTAAAAAGGCAATTATTAGATTGTTTTTAAAAGATATTTTCAGGAAAAACTATAAAAATTATGTTAAACGAGCTGAAAGCACTTCTTAATTGCATATTAACAGCTACATGTTCTTAATTGTTTTGTTAATTGGCTGGCTAAAGAATACGTTATGGAATATTGTGTATAAAATTAGCAATAATTTACAATTATTTGCCTTTTTAAATCAAAAAAAAAAGTTATATTAAATACCTTATTAGGGTCTTGGAGTTTTGGGTTAGGTTAGGTCGAAGTGGTAGCTCTGATATCAAAGAGCTCACTTGAGCACGCATAGGGGCCCGTTGTGATGCCACGAGTGAACGCAGTCTCTGTACTGGCCAAGTCCAACCAAAATCAGTGAATAGAAGGAAGTTGGTCAGCTCTGGGGCTGCACTGGAGTTTTGGGTATTTCTTAAAAAATATTTAGGAATTCAAAAACGTTGAGTTTTAAAGTTATTTAACCAATATTTGAGCTGTTGGAAATATCAAAAACACATTTCTATTGAATATTTATTTTTAATAAGAGTTTGGGAATTTTAGAAAAATATTTACAAATTACAAATTTTAGTTATATTTCCAATTTTAACATAATTTAAGATTATCGAACACTTGACATAGGTATTTTATAACATAGAAATGTTTCAAATTTGCCTTAAAGTATCTGGGAAATTTTTGGGAATTTCTGCAAATTATTTAGGAATTCAAAAAATAGCCTAAACAGTTAATACAAGGTATATTTGAGCCTTTCGAAGCTCTGAAAAACATTTCAACTTTAAAACATTTTAAGAAAAGAGATTTTGGAGATTTTAAAAAAACTATTTGGGAATATAGAATTTTATTAAAATTCAGATTTTTTAAAATTGCTAACACCCTAGAATTCTCCTATTTCATTTTACTCCTAAAAACGTTTTAATTTTATATTTAAGGTAGAAAGATAAATTGATTATCTGCCAGAAAGTGTTTAGGAATTCAACAAGTTAGAGTTTTAAAGTCATATAACTTATAATTAACCTGTTTTAGGCGTTAAAAAACATTTGAATTTAAAATTTGAAGGATGAACAAAATTTGGGGATTATAAAAAAAATATTTGGGAATTTTAAATTAAAGTTTTATTTATAAATTTGAATCGAAATGTAAACACAATGTGTGACCTGTTATTTTGTATGATTATATTTGATTTGTTAAACTCTTTCTACACTTTCATTAACTTTCATAATATTTACATTGAAATACTAAAAACAAAACATTTTCATACTCTTTACACACTATTAGTTCTCTTAAAAATATTGTATATTTTGTTTTTAAACTTGATTTAAAACAACAGAGTTGCCAATCTTCTTTTTTTTTGTTTCAATCAGTTAAATGGTTCAATAAAGCCGGTACCACCGCCCCGTGATACAGTGCGTGTGGAACGTACACCACAGCCGCCACAACTGCCTGATAGACGTGGCATGCCGGGCACAACAACAGCAATAAATAATGTGGCGCAACAACAGCAAATAGCTCAAATTGTTGAACCAACATTGGAGCAATTGGATAGTATTAAAAAGTATCAGGTAAGTTTAAATTATTAAATTTTATTTAAAAAAAAATAAACCTTTGGTTACCCTAATCTAGATATAAGAAAATATAAACACTACAGTTTTTCTAAAAATATAGGCCTCCTGTGGTCACTTTAATTTATACAAAAAAAAATACTCCCTAAAAATATGCTTCAATTTTAATTTGAACAATAATCCGTTTATTTAGAGAGATGCCACCACATATGTTCGTATACAAATTAAGGCAAATAACTATTTTTTTATTTTGTGTTCCAAAAATGAAAAGTAATTTAAAAGATTGTAAGAAAACCTTGCTCGTGGTGAGTTAGTGGTAAAAAAATCACCAAAATGTAAACAGAGAGAGTATGTTGTGTTGTGCTCAAAAGAGAAAAACAAAAACAAAAATCTTGCAAAAGAAAAAAAAAACCGTTCCACTCATTACTGTTAAAAAAAATTAAAGTGTAAATAAAAGCCATACATTCTAATGAAATGTAAACTTTACTTGGTTAAAATAAAAACAAACAAGATAAAAAAGTTTGTAACTTGATGATGATTGTTGTTATTGTTTTTCAAAACGGGTTTTTTCTCCTAAAGAACGAACATGTTTTTTATGATATGTAAACAATTGTCTCTAAAGGGGAGCAGTGGTATTTAATGGCCAGAGAAAAAGTGTTTTTAACATTGTTCTTCTCTGCAAGCTTTACATTTGTATGCACACATGTTGTTATAACATATATACATACATATGTAAACAATGTATACAAACCATAAAAAAAAGAGTGATATTTAATAAAGCTTTAATGTTTTCTGAAATTACTAAACATGTAAATAAAAAATGAAAGCAAAATATCCTTTATGTGGAGAAATATTTTTGTTGTTTTTTCTTCAGGTAAAATCGTATTTATTTTTGTGATATGTAAACAATCGTTTCTAAAGAGAGAAGTGGTAGTTAATACCGCTGAGAGAAAAAATGTTTAACATTGTTGCGGTTAAAGTTTACATCTATACACCACATACAGTGTGTAATAACACAATTGTTTACATTATAAACAAACCATAAAAAAGAGAGTGATATTTAATAAAGCTTAAAATGCTCTCTTGAATTAAAAAAAATACTGTATGTGTTCAACTAAATATTGAGAGTAAAAGTTTCTTTGTAGAAAATGCTAAATTGTTGTTGTTTTTCAAATTAGTTTTCGCTTTGCGATAAAAATGTGTTATGTTAAGCAATATTTTCTAAAGAGAGTGATGTTCCTGTCTAGACTTCAGAGTTGTTCCTATCCTTTTTAAGGTTTTTATTTATACAGTACAGGCCAAAAGTGTATGTATACTATTTATGTATTTTCTTGAGTAAAGTAAAAAATATTTTTAAAAAATTTGTTGCTTATAAATAAATAAATAAATAAAATTATTTACAAAACAATAAAAATAAAAAAGTATGAGACAATAGTACGCATTAATCAAAAGTTAAACAAGAAAATGAGTTTTGTTTGGTGGCATCACCTTGGGATTCAATTACAACCCATAAGGGACAAGGCATTGAGCCAAATTCTCCGTAATATCGGATATAATTTCCTTCGAAACACTACTTCCAATCGGTCTACGTTTTATAGATTCACGGTTTGTTACGTCATGATTTGGCATACATTTTTTTAAAACAACCCAAACAATTTTTGTTGAGGTTAAGGTTTCATGTCTAGTATTGCATGGCCCTAGTGGGATGGAACGGAAAAATAATCTTTCTGCAAACTTCTTTCGCAACAAAGCCAAAATTATGGAGAAGTATGGCTCACAGGACAGTTTTAAGGTTAAAAAAGAACGTTATCATAGGACGTAGCGCTTCGAAATAACGGTAACGCAGTTTCTAGAGTTATTTTCAGCCCAATTTAAAGCCCAATGACGTCTTTAACAAGTAATGTAAATAGTTAGGGTTTCCAGATGCAATGATAATGACATTTAATCTTTAAGCTCCATATATGCAACAATAATTCTGCATGTGAGCATAACCAGCATGTAGGATGGGAAAATGTGATTCAATCACAATCAGAATTGAAAGTCTATTCCTCTAGTACCAAATCAGTGTATCTAGGGCATCTAGGGAATGGTTAGACCAATTCAATTAACTTGTTTAAAGCTAGCTATTCTTTGTTATTTCTTTTCTATGTATTTTGCTTCTTAATTACATCATAAAACTGTTGTATAATGTGCGGTATGTGTGAAATTGTCACTGCATTTTAAAAAACAACAAAATACATACATACAAAATAAGAAAAAGTAATTTTGTTTTCTTATTATTATTTATAAATGTTACTGACGACTGTGATTTAATGTGTTTTCTTTGAAATTTCTCTATTTTCAACGTGTTGTTTCTTTTGTTAATTTATTTAAATTAAAGCAAATACACATACAATACTAATTAGCCAGTTGAAAAATATATTACTAAAAATAAAAAATCGTATACATTTTAGAAATACAACTGAAATACATATATAAATGAGCTGAAATGAAAAACCTGTTCAACTAGTGTAATAAAATTCGAAACAGACAAAAAATAAAAATTAAAAATTAATGTGTTTTTATTAATGAGGAATTTTTTGTTTAACAACTAAAAGTGAAAAAGTAAATATAAACTTAAAAGCAAGGAAAAGAATGAAGGGAATATAAAATAAGGAAATAATACTTGAATTATCATGGGAATTTTACAAAACAAAATGACATATTTCTTGTGTTATAGTACTATTGTAAGCCCATTTAATGTGTTAAAGTGTTAGAAAAAGAAATGGCAATCAAAGGCAAGAGCTTGTATCGGCTTAATCGTTATAATTTTATCCCTATTTTCTAGATTGCAAATGTTTGAGAAACTTTTAAACTGCATTCTAAAATAACTACATTTTTTTTCTGGAGGCCTATTTAGCGCATTACAAATTGTAAATAATTTAGACAAAAAAATTAATTTTACTTCGTAGGTAAGGTAGGTCTGTCAAGTAAGTTTTAAGCCTTGAAACTGAAAAACTACAATGAAAAGTAATATTGCTTTGCTACGGGAGGCCTATTTAATGCGTTATAAATGTTTTATACAATTTTACACTCAATAATTTAAATAGAAAATTTAGTTCTTATTTCTCCTATAGAAGGAAAGAACTACTATAATGGAACAACAGATAAATTTTAAGGCAGAGAAAGAGAAATCCTCTTTAAAAGCCCTTGAAAACAAAATAAATTTGTTTATTTTTATTCATTTCAAATCTATTTTTTATATATTTTAAGATTATTGAAATGTTAAAAATGTTCATCTTGTTAGAGTTCATATATAATTTTATAAAGAAGATTTTTTAATATGTACCTCCAGAATATTGTTCTTTTATGGAATAACTTGTCACAAAAAAGAAATTTTATTTACTTTCAAAATTAACGCTTTAATGCGAAATATCACAGTAGAAATAAATACAAATGTTTGTTAATGTCCCCTTTTTTAAAAACAGTTTTTTTCCTGCTTAATTAGCAGCACTGGCTCGTTAGCACTTGTTTGTTTACATTTATCCTGTTTCTCTTTTTTTATTTTTCATTTCTTAAATGCATTCCTTGCCGTGTGGTTTTTTGCCAAAGAAATCGTTTGTTTACGTCTCTCACATTCACACTCTCCGCTCTCTTGTTTTTCATTTTACACTCATTATCTTATCTTTATGTCTGCGCGTACATTTGCAATTACTTGATTAATTAAGTTAAACAAACAACTCCCCGTATTATAACTCTTATTTTTGTTGAAGTCATACTTTGTTCGCCAGGTTTTCTCTCACTTTCTTTTACTCCTTAACGAAATGTTAAATTTGTTGTTGCGATGGTTGCTTTTTTTTCTTATTACAAGACTAATGAATGCAGCCATTGTGCATGCTGCACTTGCTTGTTTACATTGTAATTTTCGCTTTTTCCCGTTTGCTTGATATCTCTTTAAAATTTCTCATTATGTATAAGGAATGCCCATTCGACTTGGCAGCCTTAATACACGACAATTTTATTTGCGTTTCAGCAAAAGTTAGTGTTGCCAATCGATTTTGAAAGGCTTTAATCAGTATAGGTATAATTAAATTTTAGAAAATTTAATGTGTTTTAAATTAAAAATCTCTCTTTCTCTCTTTGTTATTTAAACTCAGTAACAGTTTACTTATATTTTTGCTCTTTTAAAAAATTTAATATTTTGTTATGGTATTATTTGTTGTTGTTAATTATTCAAATACATACAAACCGCATTTACGTACGTTGCCAAGCAAGCCATAAAAAATAACACCGGCTATGTTCTACGTAAAATGTACAACAAAACAAATAGTACGATTGTATTGTATTGTGCTGCTATCGTAACTTACTAACCTACCCAGTTTACTATACAGTCAAACAAGCCGTTATCGTCATTGGCCATAGTATCGTGTATGTATAGAAGAACCAGAAAAGAGTATTAAACTTTACTTTTATTTTTATATTTTTTATTTTTACTCATATATAGAGAATTAAAAAATTGTTTTGTTTTTGTATCTAGTGTGTTGTTGGTAAAATGCAGGCCAACATTTGTACAAGAGACAAGTTGAAAATGTTTTTTAACATTTAGGCAAATCAGTTTACGTTTAGTGTTTTGGCCAAACAAAACACAATTTATTTACGCGAAAAAACAACGGTTAAAAAACACAAATACGTCAATAAAAAAAAAACGAATAATAAGATAAACGGTTTTACAATTGGAAAATATAGGAGAAACAAAATTTAAATCGCTTAGGCGAGGGTGTAAAAGGGTACAATTAATATGTTAACGTCGTTGCTACGTACGACTGCAACAGACTATAATGAATTTATTTTCTATTGTTTTGCTAAAGTGGTGGGTGTACAGAATTTTATTCTAAAATTCTAAATAAAGGCTTTTGTTTGAAAAAAATAAAATAAGTTAAAATAAAAATTAAGCTTAAACGCAGTAAATAAAAAAAAATCAATTTTAAAACAAAATAAAACCGGGCCAAATGACCATATTATATGGTTGTTTAAGCCCTATAAGGAAATCCAAAAAAAATCGTGAAAGGAATATTAAAGTTTAGATGTTGAAAATTAAAAAACCAATTAAAATTTTAAACAAACCAGGAAAATAAATAAAAAAAAAAAAGTTTAAAAAGCACAAAATATTGAATACCAAACAAGATAAGGAAAATTAAAAGGAAAAATAATTTAAAAAAAAACTGCTACAAAACAAGAAACAAAAACCAGAAAAATAATGGCAATGCAACTTTAAAAAATATATTTTTTTTAAATACAAATAAATCGGCTTTTTTAATTAAATCTCAATAACATTTATAAAAAATACGGACAGTAAACATAACAAAACAAAAATTGGCAACTCCCTGCTAAAATAGATATTAGTTATTGTTTTTCGTTACATATAAAAAGTGAATTAAAAAAAATTGGCAACTCGCTGCTAATGTAAATAAACTTATAAATCTATTGTTCTTTTTAACCACAAATATACAGGTTTTTTAAATAATAATATATTAATAATTATAATAAAATATAAAAAATAATAATAAATAATAAAATAATAATAAAAAATAATAAAAAAAAACCAAGAATAATAAAATAATATTAAAAAACTATTAAAATAAAGTAATAAAAACTAATAGTAATAAAATAATAATAATAAAAAATATTAAAAGTAAGAATAATACTCTTGTAACAAAAAACAATAATATAAACAGTAAGAAAAAATAAAAAGAATAATATTAATAATAAAAAATAAAAAAATAAATAAAAAATTAATAAAAAAAAATATTAAAAGAAATAATAATACATACTTTAATAATAAAAAACAACAATAAAAAACAGTAATAAAAATAATAAAAAACAAAATTAATAATATTAAATAATAATATAATAATAAATAATAAAATAATAATAACTAATAATAAAAAAATAATAAATAATAAAAAATAACAATAAATATCAAAAAATAATAATAAGTAATAAGAAATGTAATAAAAAATAAAAAGAATAATATTAAATAATAAATAAAAAATTAATAAAAAATATTAAAAGTAATAATACTTTAATAATAATAATAAAAATAAAATTAATAATAATAAATAATAAAAAAATAATAAAAAATATCAAAAAATAATAATAAGTAATAAGAAATGTAATAAAAGATAAAAAGAATAATATTAAATAAAAAATTAATAAAAAACTTTAATGATAAAAAACAGTAATAAAAACAGCAATAAAAATAATAATAAAAATAAAATGAATGAATAATAAATATCAAAAAATAATAATAATTAATAAGAAATATAATAAAAAAAGCAATATAAATGTATATTTTTCTGAAAGAAGAATATAAAAACAAAATATAATTTTAAATTATAAATTAAAAACAATTAAAAAAAAAATTGTAAAGATTTTAAAATAAATAAAACCGTTAAAACAGTTGGCAACTTAATACTGATAAAGTGTAAATTTTCAATGTTTAAAAAGCAAAAGTAATTTAATTTTTAATTAAAAACCATGGAAAAAAAACTATTCGACGCTTGGCAATTTTAATTTATAAAATTAATATATAAATATTAAAATCTAATGGTTGTAAATAAAAAAGCGTTAAACTATTGGGAATTTTTATGAAAAATATCAAAATGTACAAAAATATTCAAAAATTTAAACTTTAAACTGTATTCGAGTCATGAAATTCATATTTAAATCACAAAAATACAAACTTTAAAACAGTTGGCAATAAAAAAAGAATTTAGTGGCAATAAAGGATAATTGAAAGAAATTAAAAAAATATATATAATTTTAAATAAAATTACAAAATAAATAAATGAATAATACTCAAATCAAACTAAAAACATTTGAAATAATTAAATTAAAGAGTTGGCAACGCTATAACAATTACCAATAAATATTTATTGTACAATTCGCCCATTTGTCTTCATAAATCTTAATTTATTGAGTTTTTTTTTTCTTTTTCTGTAACCACAAATGAAATTCTTTAAAAATTACTCATCAAATAAACGTATTTTGTTTGTGATAAAACTGTTTTTATTACCTTCATTTGTTTAAATTTACGCGACAATAAGTATTAAAAAAATAATAAAAATTTAATTAAAATTCAAACACTGCTTCACTATATTTCACTATCAGCTTAAAATTCTACTTTGTATTGTTAATAGGCAAAGTCTATGGTATTCCAATTCAAATTTTCTATTATATTCGCCTGTGATATTTAACGTTTCTAGAAAACAGAACCAGAACACGTAACACGTATTCGTGCTTTTTGAAGTATGAAAATATACAATAAAAAATGATTTAAAATTGTTTTTATTATCAAAAGTCAAGTTTTTTTTTACAATGAGTATATGTATACCCAAAGTGTAGTCGCTTATGTAAATAATTTATTTAAATGTCATTGTTTAGTTAAATAAAAACACAAATAAATGTAAAAATTGTAAAGAGAAAAAACTAATATTTACCTTGTACGGTTATTAATAAACGAAACATTAAAAAATTATTGAAAAATAATAAAAAAAAAAAAAGGTTTTTTGGTAATAAATAATATAAAAAGTGTTGCCAACTAAAATTTTCAATCCAGTGTTGGTAAACTTTGCTAAATAAAATTCTTAAATGAGAAAAGTGACACGGAAATATTTTGTTTTATATCTCTGCACAAGAGTACTATGATTTATTGTACTGTCCTAAAACTAAATAGGGTATTCCCCTAATATATATTCCAATAATGTTGCCCTGACATATTTCGGTGCGTTTTTCGATAGGTTAGCTGAGGTAAGTAGTGGAATCCCATAAAGGAAGAGCTCATACTTAGAGCCATTGTGACACCGCAATCAATTCTACCGTGGGATTAAATATTTCCTAAAGGAAACCATCCCGATTGCTATTGCAATAATCTTTATATATGTATGAGAGACCTCGGTCAGAGATGTCAAAAAATTAAAGATCAAGAACCTCCGTCTCTTTATGGTAAGGGCAGGGCATTGACACATGAGGAAAAAGACTATATGTTCCTGGTCCTGAGACCTACATTTTCTGCAGAAGTTATTTGGTGGAATTACGAGTCGTTTGGCATGCCCACCAAAATTACAGTGGCCCTTAAAAATCGCTGTTGTGCGATTGATGGTCATGCGACGTTAGAACAGTACTGAATCGGTCCTCTTTCCTTCTCTCTGCCTAGTTCTTAATACGCGTACAGGTTTTTACTCCTGAGATGCTTTAGCTCTGTATAGACTCGGAGAAAATGTTCTCATGATTTATTGTCCTCTTAATAGAATCTACATATTGAGCTTAAGGTGAATAAATGTTCCTTGAGCCTAAAGATGCTAGATAACGGGCGTTCTGGAAATTTGCTCAAACTCCAGAGGTCCACGTTTAGAGTAATTGTAGGAGTGATTACTGGACATTGTATCCTGGACACTCATGCAAGACGAATTATTCTTGGCCATATGGCTTTTAAAGACGCTGTACTCTCTTTGATACAAGCTCATGATGCTATGCAGACGATCTCACTAAACTATAGAGAGGATTGACATTGAGAGTTTAAATGGTTTTGTCAGAAGCTCCAGATGGTTCTAGAAATTCGGAAAATGATAAACGATGGTAACACAATTGGCCGTAGTGTATTATCCTCTTAAATTGAAATGAAAAATTATCGTTTTCACCCACTCTTTAAAGCAAATACCGAATAAATTATATAAAATTAAAGTTTTAAAGATGTTGGCAGTTTTCAGTTCAACAAAGTATTGCCAACTTTCTTTCTTTACATCCTATTGTTGACGTACAGAGTTTTGGTAGAACTTATGAACCTTTTAAAGTTCAAAATTCTTATAAAAAATGTTTTTCTTTTTGTTTAGAAAAGTATTGCCAATTTTTCAATTCATGCCAAAACTATTATTTGGTATTTGAATATGTATTAGTTTTCAAAAAAAGAGTTGCCAATTTCCGTTCAGTTGTATTTAATTTAAAGTTAAATTTATTGTTGAATGCTACTCAAACTCATTAAACGCATTGAGTCTTATTACAAGAAAGAGTTGCCAACCTTTTTATGGTTTTAAAAATTAATTTCTTATTAAACTTCAAACTTTGTCTCTATTCTAAGGCTGGTTGGTGTGTAATAATGCTTTTTCAATAATAATTTTGTTTTTTTTTTAACTTTTTAATTGTTTTCTTGTGTATGTAAATTTAAAGAAACTTTTTTACTTTTGTTTTGATTTTTTTTATTTCAATTGGTTTTTTAACCATTCACTACCTACAATTGTAGAGAGGTACGTAGTACGTACGTGTTTAGCATTAAATTACCAATAATGATGATGAAGTTCTTTTCTTTATTCTGAATTATTAAATTGTTTTTGTCATTACCATCTACGCACTCTTTTCCATAAAAACAAACAAGAAGTGAGTCATAGGTTTGAGGTTTTTTTGGAATTCAGATATTTTTTTTTACTTTTTAAATTAATTTGCAAACGAAATTGTTTACGGAGACAATAAGACATTAAGAGTTGCCAATGTTTTGTTGACATAAAAGTTTGCCCTTCACTTAATCTCTATAAAACTAAATTGAGAGTTGACAACTGCAGTGTTTAATTCAGAAATATATTTCTTCTATTTAATATATGTAATCTTAAAAGTCAGCCTATCCTAATGCAATTAAATAATACGAGTTGCCAACTTCTTGATTTTTTTATTAAAAATTTTCTTCCGTATTCTTGAAATCAAAATTTTTTAAAAAACCGCTTTCATTATTCTATGAAATATTCAGATTCCATAACTTGCGTAGAGTTGCCAACTTTTTGTTTTTATTAAAGAATTTCTTCCGTATTCTTGAAATCAAAATTATTAAAAAAGCTTCCTCATTATTCTATGGAATATTCAAATTCCATAACATACGTAGAGTTGCCAACTTATTTATTTTTCTGAAATTCTGTTTACCTGTTCACTTTGACTTAGAATTTTTAAAGAATGTAATTTTTTCTTAAGCATTAACCATAGCCTCCCGTACAATAAGATAATAAGAGTTGCCAACATATTGCTATATATTTTCAAAAATTAAAAATTTGTTATAAAAACTATTCTACACCTTAGCCATTATTTCTACATAGCATATTAAGAGTTGCCAACTTGTTTCTTTTTCTAAAATTTTTTTCATTGAAATGAAATTTTATTTAAAAAAAAATTCAATCTGTTCTACACTTTATGCATTACTTTAGATAATAAGAGTTGCCAACTCGTTTTTAACATATTTTATTCCATTTTATTGAGAATTTGGTAAAAGAAATTAATTTCATTCTTGGGCAGTGACATTAGATGCCATCGTTTGTAAAACAAGATAAGAGAGTTGCCAACTTTATTATTTTTTTTATATAAATAAATACAATATTTGACAACAAGTTAAGTCAGACAAATTTTTCCAATAGATTGTAAATATATTGAGAAAAAGAAAACAACTTCACTATGGTGGTGTCCACTTTAAGCATAACTTTAGACGCCACAGTGCCTAGTATAACACCACTAACATCGCCTGCAAACGACGTTACGACCAACACAACGACTACAGTGCCAAATGAGCAACAACAACAAAGCAATGAAAATTTTAATTTAAGGAGTGTAAATAATAAAACCTTTGAGAATAATTTCAATAATTTAATGATACTAAATGCCACACCCGTTATAACAACAGCAATGGCTGTGGTAGTGGGAGCTGAGCAGCAAGGCCTTAAAAGAGATAGCAGTAGCATAAGTGCGAAAAATAGCTTTAGTGGCAGCAGTAGTAATAGCAGTGAGAGCAGTAATTGTCATAGTCATATGACAATGATATTAAATAATAACACCAACAACAACAATAATTTAAATACAAATTTAACTGCCATTATGATGGATAATAACAATACAAGTGCGTTTAATCTTAATCAACCAAGTGCCAATAATAATAATAATAATAACTTTGATAATGATAAACTTATAGAATTAAAGGATAAATTTAATCAGTCAGCATTATTAAGCAATTGTGATAATAATAAGGGTTTTAATACAGCAATAACAACAACAACAGCAACAACAACAATGCAAACATCATTACCCTGTGATAAACAATACATAACAACACCTTCAGTCACGCCAGTTTCTCATCATTATCATCATTATCATTTCAATGAGAATTTAAATGCCTATGAAATGCAACAATTAACAACAATACCTATTGAAACAATAACAAATACAACAACAACAACAGCAGATAATCATAATAATAATAATAGTGACAACAACAATCATCATAATAATAATAATAATCACCATCAACAACAACAACAGCAACAACATTTAAATGACAATAATCATGAACAATTGTTGCAACAACAACAGCAATATTTTATGCGTCGAAATTCTTTGCAATTAAAAAGGGGTGTTCCAATAACACGTTCCCAGTTTTTAAAACAACAACAGGCAAGTGGTTTAATAAGAGTAAATAAAGCAGATACTGATTATAAAGCAATAACAACAACAACAATAATACGTAATAATAATAGTAAAAACCTGTTTTAGTCTTAATATAATAATAGGGGTATTCACATAAAAGCATTGCAGTACAGGTTGTTATCGGTTTTAACCTCTAAAAACCTTCACGGACCTTAGACAGTTATCTTACTCACGAGAAGCTTTTTTTCAGTTGATATTAAGAGGATAGTTTTGTACATCCCAAGCTGAACAGGATTGCACTAGGGTTTCTAAGGAAGCTGGCTATCTTAGTAGGCTTTAAGATAGTGACTTGTTCTAGAATGAGAACACTTTGGAAAGAATGGAGAAGGTCATCAATACCTATTATGCAGTTTGAAGCCCATTGGCAGGAGGCGGAGTTTCCGCTTTATAACTGCGTATTGCGGCCTTGGAGGCGACGAATTGTAGGATAGTGTAAAGAATATGTGTCTTCGGAGCGTTATCTCATTGACGTTTATGAAGGGGGCGGCAAGGAACTTTTTGAGGATATTTGATTTAAGGTCTGCTAGAATAAAAGTCTTCGGGACAGGTGTTTTTAAGACTACTGCTCAGGCATCGTTGGAGATAATTTGGCTCGCATAGTACCGTTTATGAAGGTGACGACAAAGGACTTGTTGAGTACAGTAAGACCCCGCTTAACGCTGTTTCAGTATTAAATGGTAGTATGGGGATTCCCCTAAATTGCACACTGTATTGATACTTGTTGTACATATACACTGTTGTTCAAAAAAATAGATTCACCTGCTCTCCGAAAGTTCTATTAGACATCTCTTATGCAAAGGAGTATATGTAAAAAAGTAACTGCACTTTGTTTACTGGCCTCTTATGAATATAATTCCGATACATTTCAAAAATTTGAAGCGTGAGTCTTCTTTAATTAATTGCAAGATGTTGATCATGGTGAATCTATTTTATTGAACAGCAGTGTATGTGTGCAAATAAAATGGCCACTCACCAACCAAAAGCGGTACACTATATAGCAACGGTGTATACTAATGTATCTTTTTCAATGCGCTTTTGTTAGTCTGTCCAGAATAAAGATTCCAACTGTATTTTGGAAGTCGTAACCACAGTACGAACGCATCTTTCCTACGTCACAGTTGATTAATTAGATGCGTAGTTTAACGCTGTTTCGTTTAGCACTGGAATTTATTGGAACGTATTACTCGCGTTAAGCGGGATCTTACTGTATATTTGATTTGAAATCTACTAGAATAGGGGAGTCGATTTCGGCATATATGTAGGTATCCAGGTTTACGGTTTGTGATTTCGACAAAGTGACTGTTTTTCGGTGGTATTTCCGAAGAGGAAACAAAGGCAAAGAGTGGAATTAGGAATAGTGCAAACTAACATACGCTTTCTGAGACTTGTAATATTTTGCTGAAGTGGCTAAAGTGTTTTCAATCACCAAAGTAGCTGAGCTGAGCTGACCTGAGAATTGATGGATGCTAACTGAGCATTATTCCAGCTCGAGGCTGGTTTCAGTTTACAGGAAAACCCTTACAAGGCTATGCTAGCTTTCAGGGCATTGTAGCATTGAGGGCAATGAGATTGCAGATGAACTGGAAAGCTAAGACACCCCTGCCTTGTTACATTTCTTCTGGCTGATCTCGGTCGAGGAATTAGGCGGAGGATAGTGTACATATCACACTTGTAGTCGTCATAGTCTTGTGGTTAGCGTGTTGGCTTATTAGACTCAATACCACGGTTCAAACCCTAGGTCACATATTTCCAACACGACGAAATGTGGAAAAAATTATTTCTTCGGCGACTTCCCCTCAACAGATTTCTGAAAAGTTTCTCAAAAATCTGTCTTTTGGAGTCGACTTTAAACTGTAGGTCCCGCCTAGGGGTGCCAGACGTACTGTTTTTAACAGTACATGTACTGATTTTTTCCAATTGTACTGTTTTATTGGCAAGACCCAAATCAGTACGCAAATGTACTGTTTTTTCAATTTTTACTGTTTTTGTACTGTTTTTTATTTCTTAAATGCTTTTTATGCAGCAATACCAAACATGTCTCTATTTTAATATAATAATAAATATACAAATAAAGTAAAATGCTTGCATTATTATTATTATTACTGCATTATTGTCATCAATTAAGAAATTAGAACAGGACAATTTAATTATAATCGACTTTTACAAAATAGTTAAAATGCTTCGTGACAAAAAAATTAAAAATTTAATGGTTATATAGCTGAAACTGTTTGCAGCAATTGTAATAACTCACAAAAGGTTTCTTTATTTAAAAAACGAACTGACGCAGTTCTATCATATCGACGCCTCCGTTCTATAACATTCTAAGTCGAAAAAGTGTGTTTTGAGTTATGAGCTCTCAAAGTTTTCACGCGCCATATGACAACATGTGTATTCTAAGTAGATTTTTCCCTATAACCTCCGAACGGATCGGCGCATCTTAACCAAATTTTGACAGTATTTAAGTTAGAGAACGTAGAATTTAAAAATGCAAGAACATTAAAAACGTTCTAAGTACACTTAGAACGTTATAGAATGGAGGCGTCGATATGTAATTAAATATATTGAAGATCGATTTGATTTGAATAATAAATAACAAATTTGGAAAACTAAGTTTTTTAAACATAAATTCAAACATTTTATTTCAAGATTTTACTAAAGTTGTTAATTTGTTCTCAATTAAAAATATTGATATGGATCTCCTATTTGATGAGTTTATTAGTTTGAAAAGTTCTGCTATAAAAGTACAAACAGAAAAAACTGTTGACCAAAAATGGAAAGACTTTTTAAACAGTGGTAGTTTTCCAAATTTTGAAAAAATTTGCAATTTTATATTTTCAATACCCCATTCAAATTCCGCCACTGAAAGGATTTTTAGTCTAATATTTTTATTTTGCGGAAAGGAGAGGAATAGACTATTGATTGAAAAACTGAAAAATGAATTAATTATAAAAACAAACTTGTAATGAATTTTACAGTTTTTTAGAAACGGAAGATGGGAGGAATGGCATTTTAAAACATATTAAAAAAGTGATAAATATCTTTAAGAAATAATATACAAAACTATTTTGTACTCTGAAAAAAAAATCTAAAAAGCATTTTAATAGTATGTGCTTACATTTAAAAATATTTTAATATTTGTTTAAAAAAAAGCTATATAATTTACTATATAACCTCATATTTTAATTGTTTTTTTAATTAACACCTCAAAATGTTATGAATTGAAGAAATTGTTATGTTTTTGTGAAAGCGTACTGTTTTTTCATTAATTGTACTGGTTTTTTGTCCTCAGTGTACTGTTTTTCCGAATTCCAAATCTGGCTACCCTAGTCCCGCCACTCATGTATAAAATTAACACAGACACAACAAAATTGGTGGTAGAAACTAGGCCGTAATCCTGACAAAAGTGTTGTAATGACCAATTATGTATGTATGCACACTTCACTTCACCAGTACAGTGGAGATTGCAGAATTTCCAGGTTATTTTGTGTTCGAAACTCAATCGTTCTAAGACTGAATAGATACTGAACCTGGGTAGGACAATTATTAAGACTAAATGTAAATGAGCCTGAGACTGTCGAGCATATTGAAAGCATATGCATTGACGAAGACTCAACATACAGTGAGTGCCTTAAGTGAGTCAACACCCACTATAATTTTAAATTTTCTATTATGTTCTTAAGTATAAAAAAAAGTTCCTTTATCATGAATTGTCGTTTTTGTTTTAACATTTTATAAGTATTAAATAAACGTTTTTATATTTTTAAATTTATTCGACTATTTGCTCATTTACTTTTCTCGCTATCCTAAGAAAATGAATTATTTCAGTGGTGTTTACTCATTTTTGGCGCTCACTGTATGTATCTTGCCTTAATGCCTTAATGGCTTTAGTGCTGCTATTCTGTAAGTTTGGTTAAATTTGGGTTTTAAAAACAGAGTTGTTACAAGCTCCTTATTGAAATTGCACTTTTCTATGAATACCCTTAATGCCTCATTAATATCATTGCATTTTGCAGTTGAATTTTTTTTTTTGTTACAGTGCCATGCAAATTTATATTTTTCCTCGAAAATAACAGACGGGGTTTTACGTTTAAAAACAAAACGCAATTGTTGCAAGGTCTATATGTCCGTCTGTCTGTCTGTCTCACGGGCCGTTCAAACTCTGTTATTGCTTGCAAAAAGAAAAAAACCTGGCTTCAATTACTGTTACTGTGAATAATCAATGTACTCCCGTAATTTATTTCAATTTTTTTTCCACATTTTTTAGTAAAAATATTTTGTGATGAGATCATCATAAATATAATTTTTTGTTTAAATTTAATAATAAAAAAAATTGTAAATTATTTAAAATGTGTTTTTTTTTTTTTAAATAACTTTCAAGTGCTCAAGTTTGTGATAAAAAACAAAAAAAAAAAAATCATGACTTTTTTAAATTGAATTCTTATCAGTTTTAATTTGTTTGTTTGTACGTAAAAATTTATGGTTTTATTGGTTTTTTTTCTGCTTTATCAAATCAAAATAAAAAACCAAAAAATTTATGCGGAATTGTTTAAAAAAAATTCATTCAAAGTACGAAATGAAATTCGGGAATTCTTAAATTTCATTCATTGTATAGTATATCATGGGAACCCAAACAAATTAGGAAATTCAATTTTAAAAAAGAAAATAACAACAACAACATGATACCCTACACCATACTGCATGCGCTGGCTTTGGCCATTGAGAAGGTTTTAAGTGGAAATTTCTATGTCTTGATCGAAATATTTCTATATTCATGCAATGTCCATAAGACCAGCAGCTGAGACATACCGTGAAGACCAACTATGTATATAAGGGGTGATTTTTTAAGAGCTATAGGAAAATTTTTACAAAAAAAAAACACATAAAATTCAGAAAACTGCATGAAATCTTTATTTGAATCGATAGTACGGTTCATATAATTTAATGTTTGAAGATTATTTCAAGCAAATGTTGACCGCGACTGCGCCTCAAATGGTCCATCCGCTTAGTCCAATTTTGGCATACTCTTTCCAACATTTCGGCCGGTATCTCACGAATAAATGCTTCAATGTTGTCTTCCAATGCGTCAATTGAAGCGGGCTTGTCTGTATAGACATAGCCCCACAAAATATACTCTAAAGGCGTTAAACCGCACGATCTAGGCGGCCAATTGACCGATCCCGAACGTGAAATAAAATGTTCACCGAACTCGCCTCTCAATAAGGCCATTGTTACGCGTGCTGTGTGGTATGTGGCACCGTCTTGTTGAAACCACATGGATTTTGGGCAAAAAAAAGTTGGATATCATCTCACGGTAGCGCTCACCATTCACAGTTACGTTACGATTCGCAGCATCTTTGAAGAAGTACGGTCCAATGATGCCACCAGCCCATAAACCGCACCAAACTGTGACTTTCTGGATGCATTGGTAGCTTTTGCGACAATTATGCATATTTACGTATCCCGAATAGCCGCATCAGTGGGTCGATTAAACTGACCATAAAATGGAAGAAGCACGCGATGAACTTTCTTAACAGAGCACGCATTTTGATAATAAAATTCAATGATTTGCAAGCGTTGTTCGTTTGTAAGACGATTCATGGTTAAATTATAGACCAAACTGAAGATGTTTGACAGTGAAACAAAACACGAAATGTGCTTGAGCTGTTTAAACCAGTGTTGTCAAAAAGATAATAGCTAAAAAATCACCCTTTATATCTGCTCTCAAGTACGGTACGGTGTGGAACGGATGTAAACTAATAAATGACAGAACAGAGTTGGGTATCGATGAACCCAGATTTAGAAGATCAATCCATGAGTGTCTTATCGGCAATTTTCCAGACAACATATGTATATGTACATACAGTGAGCGCCATAAGTGAGTCAACACCCACTATCACTGTATGTACTTATGGATACCCTAGCGTTTCTTAAAGAACATCAGTCGACCCCAATTATTTTAAAAATTGTATGTAGGTGCCTTATACCTTTTGGAAACATTATGGACCCTTAACAGTCGTCCGTAAAACTGAATTCCTAGAGGTGAGGACCATGAGAGTAATAAGGCGCGGCGACCTGTCTGAAGAAATGATGGTAAACCTGAAGACTTGCAAGAAACCAAAGGGCCGAAACACTTAAGAACAAGATGGAAAGAAGAATCGTTGGTATATGCCATAACTATGTCGACCAACGACAGGCCACAAACTGTTTCTAAGTCCTAACAAATGTATCGCAGATAAGCTGTTTTTCGCTAAGCAGAACAAACTGAAGCGATCAATCGCCGCCTTTTGCAGTGCTTGGCAAATGCTTTGCAGTCGAGCAATGTAAGACATTTCAAAACTCAATCGAACAAAGGCTACAGTTTCTAGGGAGAACATTGCAACGATGGTTTATAACTCCTATTCATCATTCTCTTTCAAGCTAACCTAACTCACATACATACATAACATACATACATACATACATACATACATACATAATTGGCCATTACAACCCTTCAGTCAGGATGACGACCTAGCTTCTCACACCACCACATGTTGTGTATGCGTTAATTTTATCCATGAGCGGCGGGACCTAGAGTTTAAAGTCGACTCCAAACGACAGATTTTTGAGAAACTTTTCATGGCAGGTTTACTTATTCTCCGAGTTTTTGCCAGAAATCTGCTGAGAGGAAGTCGCCGAAGAAATTTTTTTTTTTCATATTTCGTTTTGATGTCTGACCTGGGGTTTCAACTCGGGTCTTACGTCTAATAAGCCAACACACTACCTACTAGACAACGACGACTTCTAACCTAACTTAAGTTATGTATAAAAATTTCTGTTTAATAAATAGCTTTGGTTTCAATTGAATGGATACTTGTGACAACTTTTTAGGTTTTACAATGTCCTTGTAACCCTTTTCTTTGTTGTTATTTTTCTTGTTTCTTAAAAGACAAGCCGCCTTTCAAAAGCTTAAATTATTGAACACTATGAAAACGTATTGGTGGCATAGAAAAATGCCACTTAAATATTCAAAATTGAAAAAAAGCTTGACATACTTATCACATGTGTATGTAAAAACTGTAACAACACCCTAACACCACCTACGCCACCCCACCACTATCGCCTTTGTATAACGCACGCCATAAGCACCCATATAATCCATCAACGTTTTCAAAACAAAAATTCTTTCGTTTCCATCATAAGCACCACCCCCAGCCCCAGCCTCACATTATGACATTCCTTTGCAATTTCAAAACTATGTATTGTTATGATTGACAAATAATAAACGTACCGTTAAAGTTAAAAGCGAAAGAGAGAGGGCATTTAGTATTATAGTTGTTGTTGTTATTGTTGTCATTTTTAATAACACTTGACAGGTTTCTAAATTGTCAACATGCATTGAGGGCTTATTTGCAACGTGCAACAAAGAAAATAACGCGCAACAATAGCAAAACAAAAAAAAAATTTATATTCTTAGAATTTAAATGCTGTTTCTGCTTAACAAGACCAACAACAACAACAGTAGCAACAACCATTTAAGCATTAAAATTTTTTCGTTTTTCGTTCTTTTATAGAGGCTTAGTTACGTTTCCTCTTTACCTCAACCTTTTCCACGTATGTATGTACTGCTAAGTAATGGACGTTTATGCTGCCTACACTTTCAACCTTTTGGGCAAAAAAGTGTGTCCTCATTAGGTGTAGAAAAGTGTGAAAAACATTAAGAGGGGAAAAACAAGTCTCCAAGCCATTTACTTTTTTTTTTATTAATTTAAGTTAACGTAGGATGTGAGCTTAATAAATGCATGACTGGCCGGCCAAATAGTCATAGACAGTGGTACATTGCGTGCTTTTGTTTTTGTTTACATGAAAACACAGGCCAATTCGGGGCTCATCTTTCGACGTTTGTTTAATTGGTTGGTGTGTGTTAATATGATCGGCCCTTAACTCTTTCGTTACCGCAGTTCATTCCGCCAAAGTGGTGCTACTGAACCGGGCAGCACGCCGCGAATTGTGATGGCAAGTTGATGTTCGAATTTTCTCATTTAAGTGTTACATATTTAAAGATTTTGCTGATATATTAAATAAAACGGAAAATGAATGCCGGCGCTGGTACACACGGGTCATCCAACGGCTGCCGGCTAAATCCGGCGCTGGAAACGAAAGGGTTAACTATCACGAGCTTCATGCAATGTAATCAGACACCGTTTTGACGGTTTATCACATCTCTCGAACCGTATGTTACTACTCTAATCGCTTTTGTTAGATCGAAACGTACCTATAGATTCCCTAGATCAGTATATAACATCCCCCAGCAGATGTAATGTACGACTTACTCGCCAAAAATCCTAGGACGATAGTTTTTTTTTTTGGGAGCCTTTAATCAAGTAGTCATCTTTCTCCTCCTCTTCGACCGTGTCACGAATAGGATAGAGGTCGTTCAACTGTGGCATAATCCATGATTCCTAATCGACTGGTGCCTAGTAAGTACAGCCCCCAATTAGAATGCGTTCTCCTTATAGTGAATACTAATTAGCGAACTAGAGCGCCGCTTGATATCTTATTAGGTTTTGGGATTTCCTTTTCATGTAATAGTCGAGACTATTCTTTACATTTTCGCCATCTTTACGCTTTACATACATACATAATCGGCCATTACAACCCTTCAGTCAGGATTACGGCCTTGCTTCTCACACCACTCATGTTGTGTGCCTTAATTTTATACTTGAGTGGCGGGACCTACAGTTTAACGTCGACTCCGAACGACAGATTTTTGAGAACCTTTTTCATGGCAGGTTTTATTTACTCTCAGAGTTTCTGACAGAAATATGCTGAGAGGAAGTCGCCACAGAAATGCTTTTTTTCATATTTCGTTTTGATGTCTGGCCTGGGGCTCGCACCCGGGCTTTTCGGCTAATAAGCAAACACACTACCTACTAGACTACGGCGGCTAATCCTTATAAATTCCTTTAAAAATTTAAATCTTTTTCCATAAATCTGTATCTCTCTAATATTCCTCTTGATTTTCCCTGGCAAATTTGGCCGTTCGTTTTTAAATGCATTTTATTGTAATACGAAGTGGTTTCTTTAATGGATTTCATTTGTCAGCCTGTATGCCACACTCTTGAAAAGTGAAATTTGTTGTGACAACCTGAAAACACAAACTGAGCGATAACGACAATTGTGCAGTCAAAGTGGTAGCAGTGGTAATTGTGTGTTGAGGGAGGCTTATAGTGACTATTTCCACTACAGCCTTTGCCTTAGGCATTGTGCTTCCAGTAACAAAAACAATAAAACATTGTGAAAATATGCACGAGTTGTAGCATACTTTTGGGGGGCGGAGATGGGTGGGGGGACATTTTGTGCAACTAATTAAATTAAAAACCATTTGCGAAAGGATTAAGATTTACGTGAATGAAATGAAAATTTCGAGAAAGGTTTTCTCTAAAGCATATAAAAAAATCAACAAAAATAAAACGGATTTAAGTAAAAACGAAAAGAGAACAGAAAATAGTCTTTTAACGCCTTAAAACAGGCTTCAGATTAAAAAATATATGTTTTAAATATGTACATAGTTATTAAATTAATTTTTTTCTTTATTTGTCTTGCTTTTAGGAGCAATTAAGACGCCGCCGTGAAGAGGAGGAACGTATTGCCCAGCAAAATGAATTTCTGCGCGCCAGTTTACGTGGCTCCCGTAAGCTTAAAGCCTTGCAAGATAACAAAACAAGCACGGCTCAACAGCAACAACCAGTGGCCGCCGAACGTACGGTAGTGGGTGTGGAAAATGAGGCCTACATTGAGGATGAGGATACCACAGAGAAAATAACTGGCAAGTTTTATATCGAATTTAAGTGAAAATCCTGTATTTATGACCATTTTTTTTTTGTTACCCAATTTAGGTTATGGTGACCTTATAGCGGCCTTGACACGTCTACAAAATCAGCTAACCAAAAACGGTATGACTACACTCGCAGGCCGAGTGTCGGCCGCCCATAATATACTCTCTAATCCAGGAGTGGCACATGCTTTAGCAGCACGCCAAGCTGTACTACAACGTAGACGACCCAAAGTCACTAATCCCGTTAGTACAAATGCCATGGAATTGCAAAAGGATATCGTCGAACTATTGGCCAAATCCAATTCAGCGTCGGCCATAGAATTAGGCAACTTACTAACCAGCCATGAAATGGAGGGTTTACTATTGGCTCACGATCGCGTGGCTACCTATACGGATGGCTCTCCCTCCCCTTTAGTTTTAAGCGGCACCGCAAGTCCTCAGCCGCCCATGTCACCCTCATCAGCAACAACTGCAGCTGCTCCTCCCTTACCGGTTCCACCAAAATCGGCATCTTTGCGGGCTACAGCAGTACCGCCACCAGTTGTACCACCACCTTTGGCTCAACGTGGAGCCATGCCTTTACCGCCCAATGTAACGCCGCATAATCCCACGGGCTCGGGCCAGACTGGTTATGCCCATATGAAACCGACTTTGAATGCTGGCCACCGCCCCGATTCCCCACCTTTAAGTGCCTGCTTTGGCATACTCAACGATCAAAATGACAATATACGCATTATACAAATTGAGAAATCGACTGAACCTCTGGGTGCCACCGTGCGCAATGAGGGTGAGGCCGTGGTTATAGGCCGTATAGTAAGAGGCGGTGCTGCCGAAAAATCCGGTCTGCTACATGAAGGTGATGAAATTTTAGAGGTGAATGGCCAGGAGTTGCGAGGCAAAACGATTAACGAAGTCTGTGCTTTACTTAGCACCATGCAGGGTACCTTAACCTTCCTAATAGTGCCAGCCGGCAGTCCTCCTCCCGGTGGCGGCCTACATCGCGAGAATGCCATTTTACATGTACGTGCCCACTTTGATTATGATCCTGAGGATGATTTGTATATACCCTGTCGTGAGTTGGGCATAAGTTTCCAAAAAGGTGACGTTTTACATGTCATATCACGTGAGGATCCCAATTGGTGGCAGGCCTATCGGGAGGGCGAAGAAGACCAAACTTTGGCTGGTCTCATACCTAGTCAGTCGTTCCAGCATCAAAGAGAAACAATGAAATTGGCCATTGCCGAAGAGGCCGGTCTACAGGGTAAAAATCGTGGCAAGGAGGGTGCTAGTAAAGGCTCAACACTGCTGTGTGCCCGTAAAGGGCGCAAAAAGAAAAAGAAAGCCAGTTCTGAAGCAGGGTAAGTTAATAAAAAGCTATTTTAGATTTTCTTTTACATGTTTATACGAAAATTTATATGAACTTATTTTATATCTCATGGTATTTTACATTTTTTTGTATTAATAAATGCATATTTCATGCTATTTTTCATGTTAAATGGTATATAATTTCAAAAATTTTATATCGAAGATCTTATGCTATTTGTTACATCACAATATTTGTATATCACATGCTAACTTAGTAAATTATATGCTATTTATACATGTTTTGTGATATTTTATGAGAGAACATTTTGCAGATATTTTATATTAATTGTTGTATGTATTATATATGTATATATAGGATTTTAATTTTAAATGCTATTTAGTTTACTATTTACCACATCCTAAATACACTACTATTTACAGTAAACACTTGAATTTTTTTATATGCGACATTATTTTATCACACTTTTGCAGTAAACGTAATATATTTCATGCTAGTTTAACATCGTTTTATATTTTATATTTAAAATTTTATATATCATGCTACTTATATGAAACATATACTATTTAATGTAACTTCATATAGCTATTATATATTTTATGCTATTTTATGTTAAACATTCTGCAAAAATTGTGATATTTTACATTAAACATTACATATCTTATGATACATCAAACTACATTTATTACTACATACTACATTATACATATATTTTGCTACATATTATTAAACATCATGCTATTTTAAATTGGATGTCTCATAAATATCTCATACTACATTTATTACTTACGCATACATATTATTAAGCCACATGCTATTTTATATGGGATATCATATACCTCATACTACATTTATTACTACATACATATCTTATGCTACATATTATTAAGCTACATGCTATTTTATGTGGGATATCATATATCTCATACTACATTTATTACTACACACTATTTTCTACTAAGTATCGAATACCTTACACCAATTTATAAAAAACTTTATTATATTTAATGCGAAAAATTACATTCAATCATAAATTACACCCAGTATTTACAATGCCATATTGTATATTACATTTTACATTTAACTTAACTAATCCTGTGACACATACTGATATGTATCACTTCCTTACTACTTGTAATAAAACATTGCACATTTCCTGGCATGTTAATTTTAACATTACATATCGTCACCTAAAATGCAAAATAACGTATCATCACTTTTCACAATTTTACAGGAGAAGCAAAAAACGTTATAAAATGGAAAATATTGCATCTAGAAATGAAAAATTTTGTAGCTAAGCTCAAAAAAGGGTAGGAGATCAATTCCAGAAGAAAAAATAATATTTTTCAAAAACGTGTTGAAGTTATGTTTGTTACGTTATTTTGAATTTAAATTTTCTGAAACAAAATGACGTATCATCAATGAACATAATGAAATATGATGTGGAAAAATGCGAAAAAAAATCGAAAAGCGATCAAATGAGGTTCAATAAAAGGCAATGGAGTTGTTTGTTTTTGTTAATATTTCAATTTACTGTGTTTTATTGCATAAAATTCGGTTTAATTAAACAAAAAATGTAATTCATTTAAGGTTTTTTTCTAAACACATTGTAGTTTATTTTGAATTTTCTTTATAAAATCGTTATTTTTTGACGCAGATGCATAATTTTTTTTGGAGACGTGTATTTTTATCTATTGAATCATAATCAATCAAAATCCCGATTTTCATTTTTTTGATGATCCGTTGTTTTGCATTTCAGGTGACGATATGTATCTTATACTATTTTATACTAAAATTAAAATATAGCATGCTATTTTGTACTAATAAAACATTTTCGATTGCGATTGTATGTATGTAGATGTCGAATACTTTAAAATCTTTCAAGTCACCATAGTCTAGTAGGTAGTGTGTTGGCTTATTAGAGGCGAGCCGGTGGTTCAACTCCTAAAACTAAATATGAAAATAAAAATATTTCTTCGACGACTTTCCCTCAGCAGTCTTCTGGCAAAAACTCTGAGAGTAAAATAAAATTGCCATGAAACGTTTTCTCTAAAATTTGTCGTTCGGAATCGACTTTAAACTGTAGGTCCCGCCGCTCATGGATAAAATTAACACATACACAACATGAGTGGTGTGAGAAGCTAGGTTGCAATGACCAATTAAGTAAGTAAATATATCTATTCTGATCTTTTTTACTGCACTTTATATAAATATATTATTATTTATGTTAAAAATATACATCATGCTATTTGAGACAAAAAATATAAGGCATAATAATGCTACCTCTTAAAAAATTGGATTATTTAATGTTAGTTAACATTAAACATTACTACTATCATGATTTATGATCTCTTTCTATACCTCTTTTCATTGAAACGAATATCTAATAGGATTTCACTTTTGAAGGAATATTTTTCACTTTTGCATTAAATTTCATATTTATCCCATGCTACTACTACGCAGTATTTTTTTAAATGAGTATCGACTATATCATTAAAATATAGCTTAATTTATATTGAATATTTTTCGGAAATCTTATGCTATTTTCTATTAAACATTATTTATCATATGCTACTATTTTATTTTAAAACCTACTGTGTCATGCTATTTTTCGTCGAATATACGTACATATCATGATATTTTATAGCAAACATTGTTTATCATAGGCTATTAAATATACATATTTTTATATTAAACATAATGTATATCATGCTGTTTTTGATCATTTCTTTTGTACTAAATTTCAAACAACTCATGCTACTTTATATAGAACATAAGTAATGCCATGTTATTTTATAAAAGAAAAAGAAAGCTAACATATCTTTTGTTATTTCATAAAAACTGCTTCATATTTCATATATAATTTTTGACTAAATAACAAATATCTCATGCTATTTCAAAGACAATTATTTTATAACTCATGCTATTCCATGTAAATTGTTTAATATATCATATAAATTAATTAAATAATGAATTGATTTAAAATTTATTTTCACAGTTATCCCTTGTATGCCACCACCGCTCCCGATGAAACTGAACCCGAGGAAATACTCACTTATGAAGAGGTTGCCTTGTATTATCCCCGTGCCACACATAAACGTCCCATTGTTTTAATAGGACCACCAAATATAGGTCGTCATGAATTGCGTCAACGTTTAATGGCGGATTCGGAAAGGTTTTCAGCTGCTGTACCACGTAAGTTAAATGAAATTTCTATTAAATGTGGCGATATTAAAATTATTTTTGATAGTATTCTATTTACTAGAGTCTCACGATAAAAAGAAGTTAAAGAAAAAAGGTATTTCTCTTTAAAGAAACTCCATAGAATTGTATTGAAGCTTTTAAAAGCTCCTTTTTTTTATAAAATTCATTAGAAAAGTTGAGAATTTGAGCTCATTCCCCTGATTTCTATAAGTTGAAATCTCCAATTTTGGGTTGTATTTA
This sequence comes from Sarcophaga rosellei, assembly GCA_930367235.1. Lineage (NCBI taxonomy): Eukaryota > Metazoa > Arthropoda > Insecta > Diptera > Sarcophagidae > Sarcophaga > Sarcophaga rosellei. The sequence goes on along the minus strand of OV884018.1, from coordinate 6,013,986 downwards.
AAGCTCTTACATGAAACTGTTTTAGAGAAAATTTCTTTGTAGTTTTAAAGCGACCTTAATAAAACTCCTTAGTTTGATTTTAGTTTTTCAAAGGATACGAGTATTTCCTTTATTTACAGTAAATCTACACTAGACTTCATTACCTAAGCTTTCTTAAACATAAGCTTGGAAATCATGACTTTCAAGTTTCCAATTTCAGAATTTCTTACTCAATTTTGTAGTAAAGTGAAGGAGGAGAGTACTCCACGAACTAAAACAGCTGAGTATGTATTAGTTCACGGGGTGGGAAAACTTATAAACCAAAAAGCTAACTTCAAGGAGAGTAAAGGCCTATTTGCATCAAAACTTTTCAAAAAATGTTCTCACAGAGTTTTTGTAGAGAAACCTTCCTAGGAAAACCTTCGTTAATGTGGAAAAAAGCTTTCGATTAATCTTTTTTTTTTATTTTAACGAAAAATCCTTTCAAGAGAAGCTTTTCCTTACTATTTCGCTGTAAAATAGTAGTTACTTATACAATTTTCATTAACATCCTTGCAGATACTTCTCGTACCCGACGTGAAGGTGAAGTTCCTGGCGTGGATTATCATTTCATAACACGCCAAGCTTTCGAAGCCGATATATTGGCACGTAAATTTGTGGAGCATGGCGAATATGAAAAAGCTTATTATGGTAAGTATTTGAGATCTTTTTCGAATAACACAAACGTAATGAAATTTTGTTTTTCATTCTTCTTTAGGCACTTCTTTAGAAGCCATACGTACTGTAGTGGCCAGTGGTAAGATATGTGTTCTAAATCTACATCCACAAAGTTTAAAACTTTTAAGAGCTTCAGATTTGAAGCCTTATGTAGTACTGGTAGCACCACCTAGTCTCGATAAATTAAGACAAAAGAAACTGCGCAATGGTGAACCATTTAAGGTATGTTTAACCTCAAGTTTCTTATAATACAAAGTTGAAGATTTAAAAACCACATTTTCTTATTTGGTTTTACTTAAAGGAGGAGGAACTAAAGGATATAATAGCCACTGCCCGTGACATGGAGGCACGTTGGGGCCATTTATTCGATATGATTATCATTAATAACGATACTGAACGAGCTTATCATCAACTATTGGCTGAAATCAATTCATTGGAACGTGAACCCCAATGGGTACCAGCCAGTTGGGTGCATAACAATAGAGATGAGTAACTTTACATAACTTAGGTTTTTTTTTCGAAATAATTAAACGGAAACATTTGAAAAACAATAATAATTAAAGGCAAAAAAAAAACACAACAAAACTAAATAACAAAAACAAAAACAAACAATAATTATTAGAAAGAAAACAAACATTCCATTTAATACACAAGAAACAAAAAAGCAAAACTCATTTTAAATGTCGTAAAATTGTAAATAATTTCAAGGAAAATCGAAAAGAAAAATTGTTTACACAATAAAAAAAAAAAAACCAGGCAATATATGCATGTTGTAACTAAATAAAGTAAGGAAATTATAGAATTAACTGTCTATTAAGGGATTTTCTTTTTTTAATAATTTTAAAATGTTCTTGCATACCTAGCCCACGCATCACATATGTATATGGAAATTCCTTGCTTTATAAATATTAAAACAAGGTTTAGAAAAAAAAATGTTCGAAAATAAATTTAAATTTAAGAAATTAAGTTTATCTACTTCATTTAGTCATTACATACTACCTTTTAGTCAGGACATATGACCTATGACTATGAGGTTTAAGTCGAATCCAAACGACAGACAGTTTTGTAAAAAAATCTTTTCAAGGCAATTTTATTTACTCTCAGAGTGTTTGCAAAAAAAAACTGCTGAGAGGAACGAAGTCGTCGAAGACATATATTTCATACTTCGTATTGTTCGAGATGGAGTTTGCACTACATACAGCAACTTCAAGAAGTTTACTTTAAACATTTCCATAAAAGTACCAGAGACACTTTTTATATATTTGAAGTACAAAAATAATTCAAAACTAGAATAACTTTAGAAATTGTTTTAGTTTTTTTATTTAAGCCTTTCCTTTTGCCAATAATAAATACAACATGAAAGCTAAGCTTAAAGTTTAAACTTTTGAAATCATAATTTAAACTTTTTGTAAGATCGATAATCTATTCGAAAATATTTTTCAAAATCATGTTTTAATTTAAAAAAATACAATTAAATTTCACAATTAAGTCCTCCTTAAAGAAGAAATCATTTCTCAATAAAAGCCTCTAATTTCGTCGATAATGCCGTGTAATTCAGTTTGAAGTACAAGGCATAATTCAATTTAAGAATAAAGAATAAAAGAAATTCAAAATTATGTTTTAAAGCACCATTTAAGGTATTTGTGTAGTAAATTGTAATTAAAAGTAAAGTCTCAAAATCTAAAAGCATTTTTATAAATTTAGAAATTTTATTTTTATATTTTAACGCATAGGTAATACCGTGGTTTGAAAAATACTATTAAAGTAATAAAAAATCAATTTTTTCTTTTAACATTTTCAAGTACAGTCAACCTTCCTATAACGCGGTGAGTGCGTACCGCGTTATATTGAAACCGCACTATAAGAAACTCGGATTTCACCGTACAAACTAGGCTAATTCGTACCGCGTTCTATGGAAACCGCGCTATAAGAAACTCAGAGTTAATACAAATCCCATCATTCGTATCGCGTTATATGGAGACCAAGAAATTCAAAAGGCCAGATAAATTATAAATTATTTTTATTGAATTCAAGAGTTCATATAAGGATTGATGAAAAAAAAAAATGAAATAAAAAGTAAACTAAAAGACTGCAAGGAACTTATGGGATGTTATTGAACGGAAACCGCGCAGTAAGAGTACCGCGTTATAGGAGGGCTCCGCGTTATATGGAAATCGCGTTTTGAAAGTACCGCGTTATAGGAGGGCTGTCGCAATTTCAGCCACGCGTTATATGGAAACCGCGTTCTGAGAGTACCGCGTTATAGGAGGGTTTACTGTACCACAAAAAGGATTTAAAAATATGGCTACTTGTCTATTTCAAACTTGCTTTCAGCGATGAAGTCTAATGCGCTTCAAAATTTTAATGAACTTCAAATTGTTTATCTGAAAGTCTTAAAACCATATGTATTTAAACAAAAAAAATATATAGTTTAAAAGCTTCAGAAATTTTCACAAATACTATGTCGATAATAGGGATCAAATCATTTAAAAATTAAGAACTTTACATAAGTGTATATAACTTTAAATAAAAATTGACAATTTAAATTTCGAATGGTAAAACCATATACAGTTTGTGATTATTTTTGTCGACTGTAAAGTACAGCTTTAAGGGCAATATATATTTTTAAATTAGGTTTCCACCAAACCCTTAAAAGCTTCGATTACGGAAATATTATTTAAATCGTGTATAAAAATTAAAAAGTTTTTAATTCAATTTTTTTTTTATGTATTATGAATATTTTATTGTATGTACTATGTATATTGAACAGAAGATAAAGTTTTATTGAACTGGGATGGTAATACAGTGCAACTTTTTATTATGAAATTTAAAAAGAAAATTTATTTTTATGTAAGATATTCGGAAAGTCTTTGAAGCCATTTTTGTATTCTTATAGAGTGTTAATATTTTTAAAAGTATTTTATTTATTTTTTTTTTTTTTTTTGTTTAATAAAATCTTTTTAAATTAAGCATTTGTTTTGAAAATCCACAATGTATTGATATTTTAATTTCAATTCAAGACCCAACAGAGGTGATTTTTGCTATTTCTAAATCATGGATAAATTTAAAAAAATAATGATTTCATGATGACAATTTCGTGTCAACAATAAAGTCTTTTAGCGATATGATAATACCGTTTTATTTATTTTTTTTAAGGTTAAGGTAATGTTTTCCATCTTTATATTTTGTTTTTTTTTATTCAGAAGTTATTTTTTTATATAGAATATTTAGGAACATTATTAAAAAGTAAATGATTTTTAAGTGGGTATCACACGACATGTATTTTACATATGTACTGTCACTTTCTTTATCCATGTGTAATTCAGTATGTATGTCAAAGTTGTCATTTTATAATTTTTGCTATCACACCTGCGTATGTTTTCTGTATGACATAACCTAAAAATGTAAACAACAGACTGACTTTTTATTGTCTATAAATTGTTAAAAATATATATAAAAAAGTGAAATGGATGTATAAACCGCTGATAAAACAATTGTAGTGTCCAGTATTATTGCAATAATATCAGCAATAAAAATTAAAAATAGAAAAGAAAAAAATAAATTAAAAAAGAATCGGTCCATATGGAGTCATAAGTGGCTACTTCGAAGGGATTCTGGAACTTTTGGGCCAATCTAACTGCAATAAATGTAATAAACATTATTTAATTCATTAAAATATGGAACAATAGTTACTTTTTCATGTTCTTTACTCATTTTCTTTAAATTTGTTCACAATTATTTTTTCTTCGAAAAATTTTCTAAAAAACAAACACCTGTTTTGTTTATGTTTGTCACAGAAAAATAGAGCAAGCTCTAATTGAAAATATTACATATGTATTTCCATATGTCTTTTACATATGCAATGTTTCATATGTATCAGACGATGTGTACAACTTTTGCATATGGAAAATTTGACAGTACATATGTAAAATACATGTCGTGTGATAACAGCTTTAAAATTTCTTTAATTTTTAAAAAAAAAAAATAAATTTTCTAAAACCGATTCTTTTAAATGTTTTCAATACTTTAAGAGCCTTTTAATAGACAGTTCTTTTTATACATTCTTTTTTTAATATTTAAATTTATATGTTGAAAGCTAAAATGGTGTAACTTACAAAATATTCAAATAGTAATATATCAAGTTTAAGCAGTTCTAAGGCATTATAGTGGAATACAAATAAATTTAAATACGTTTTATAGATAGTCAAATAATCAAGATCAAGATTTGAAATAAAAGTTTTATGGATGTTAGTAGTTTAAACCATTTTAGCTTTCGACATTTTTCAATTTGGTAGTTAGATATTTATAATTTTTTCTTTTAAGTTTAAATCTGTTATTTTTTTTACAAACTTAGGTATATACTAAAAAAAAAAAATTAAGAAATATTAAAAAATGAAAAAAATTATTAAAAAAAAAATAAAAAACCTAAAACAATAATTTAGTAAAAGATTATTACCAACACGTAATTTAAAGCAGCCCCATTTACTTTAATCCCAGACATCATAAAATGTATGTTTTTTTTCTATTTAGATTAAATTAATTAAATTTAATTAATTAAGAACAAAACAAAACAAAAAACAAAAATAAAATAATTTCAAACAATAATTTATATTAAAGAAAAGAAAAAAAACAAAACTAAACTTAATTAAAACTAAAAATAAATTTATAAGTTGTTATATATTAAAAAAAAAAAAACAAATAATAATAATAAATTTTTTTAACAATAAAACTTTAAATAAACTTGTTAAAAATATAACTTCAATTTAATTTTCTGTTAACAAAACAAATATTAATAATAACTTAAACGTAAACAAAATTATAATAAATATTTAAATATTAAAAGAAAAAAAGAATTAAAAATATAGTAAAACCGTAATAAATAAAAATAAAAAATTGTGCTTCTTTTTTAATATGTTGTGTAGTTATTAAAAAATTATATTTTGTTTATTTTATATTAAATATATAAAAATAAAACAAAATTATATTAAAAATAATTCAAAAAAGAAAATATTATAACAAACAAAAAGAAAAACAAAAAATAAATCAAGAATTATACTAGAATTTAGCAATGTAACTGAGAAATAAAATGATGATGATAAAACATTAATTAATAAATAATTATATTGAATATGTTAAACTATTTTTAATTGTAAAATCTATAAAAACAAAAATAAAAACAAAGGAAATTAAGAAAGATAATAAAAATAAAACAAAGTATGTATTTTTAATTCCTGAAAAAAGTGAGGAACCTTGTCTGGATTATAAACGACGGTCCTTATAAAAATGACAATCGATTCTACAGTGACGTCAGTTACGTTTGATAGTAAGAGAACTTTGAAGTCTATGGTTAGTATAATGGGAAACAAGTCTGCCACAAGATTCATCAGTAGCCATCATGAGTTCCTACAGCATTGCTGGAGACTCAATTGACGCATATGGTAGTTGGAACCACAACTATGTAGGCTATGGTAAGTATAATGGGAGACAAGTCTGACGCAAAATTCGTCAGTGGGAAAAATTATTTAACAAATCGAGAGTCTTACAGCAATAAGAGGCTCAGTAGATGCATAGACACAATAGGCGACTAACCTAACACGATATTTATCAGGGGCTATCGTGAACTATATAGTAGCTGAAGCTTCCCCCTTAACCGTACCCTGAAACAGAGCCAGTGGTGTCTATGATTATGGGAAAGACTTTCAAAAAATACACACTCTTTTAAGAATGGGAGATCATTCTGTGGACAGGAGGCGGCATGCACGATGCCAAAAGTGGAATATTCGGAATCCATTAGGCTACTTGCAGATATCTTCCAAACGGAAGTCCACCCCATCACAAAATGTGCTCAATTCAACTACGACGTCAGACAAGTGAGCTTGCGGGGAGCGGTAGCTCACTAGACGCTACTAGGGCTAAAATCTTTATTTGGAGTAGAGTAGTAGGAGAAATGTTTTGAAGGGTTTATTCCGGGAAAAGAAATACAAAGAGAGGCCCAAACAACTTCTTAAGCAGAATGGTTTTGAGATAATTAAACTTCTGTTGGATAATTACAATGAAAGGTGATTTGAGTTATGCATCAGACTATCCAAAAGTGATCTAAGGATAAGGATTCCAAGAACATTCGTTCAGTATGGCACCCCTATTTTTAAACCCAGAGGCAGTACAAACAGGGAGGAGGTCATCGTTGCCAATAAGTCGTAGTCGATTAGTGATAATCAGAGAGTTGTATTGTAATAAAGTTAATGGCGCAATATTGTTAAGAAAAAGTGTGTTGTTGTTAATTAAACAAATAAAGGAATTATTTAAATAAACAATTTGTTTAGACAAAGAAATAAAGAAGGATTAAAAACAAACAATTTCTTTTATTTAATTTGTAATCTTCGAATCCCTGAAATTAAAATTTTGAAGAATTTAAAAACGTAACAGTATTGTAAATAAGATAAGAAAGCACACGGGGTATTAGCTAGTGATCTATTTATTTACTTTACAGTGACGTTAACATTTTATTTCGACATCATATTACATTTGATTCTGTATTCAATGAATCATATTTGTTATGCTTTATTTTATTTACAAATATTTATAAACTTGTAATCTATTTATAAAGGCGAAGAGAAAAAATATTGTCTAGACTCTAGAGAATGAAAACAAATAAGACCAGCCTCCAAATAGCCTCATACATATTTGTTATTGTTATTGTTTTTATTATGAAAATTGTAAATGAATTGCTATAATTAAACGCGTCATTTACATTGAATTTTACAAAGAATATATTGCGTAGGAACTGATAAGCATTTTATATACATACCTACATACATACGTTTAAACAAAATATTTAAAACAAAACAAAAATATGTATTTAAATTTCTACGAAAATGTTTGTCATTTGTTTGTTTATTTTATTAATTAATGTTTTTTATATGTATATATTTCGTTATGTGACGCTAAATTCTTTTAAAATTTTCTACATCATCAAGTGAGTCAATTTATCGTATGATTTTTATTTTCATTCTACATATATATTATATACTATGTATGTATGTAGATAATTAACAATAATAGCTGCATTCTTTTTTTATTATCAAAATGTAAATAAATGTTAATGAATTTTGTTGTTTTTTTTTTCTTTCATAGAATCCATAAATTCCAAAATTTTTCCCCAGTTTATTACAACAAACTGGTTTATTGATGGGAATTTCTAGATTGCCCCATAGGCTTAGTAGGGCCATTAATAAATGTTGTAAAAATGAAAGGGTCTTATAAATCAGTTCAGGATTTTGAAGATAACGAATATTACAAAATTAAATGATATCGCTTAGCAATTCAATAGAAAAGGCAAAAAATTATTGACTTTAAGGCATATGAAACAAGGGCTATTAAGAAATATACTTAGACTGTATAGCTCGATTAAGAATAACATTCGAGTTGCTTTATTTTTACAATTAAAATTGTAAACTTTTGGTTATCATTTGCCATCTATAGTACCAATTTATAAAATTTTTGGCAACTGACAATTAAACTGGAGCCTTTTAAACTATCAGACTAAATTAAGGGCTATAAAAACAGCCACTGTATGGATCTAATATCACAGTATAAGGAGTAGCAGTACACCCACATATTTAGTGATATTAATGCAGCTATCATATACTGAGGGAGTGTGTATGTCACATTTATAATTGTCCTATAATGTTAGACGTCTCCAAATAGACAGGCATTCAACGGTTATCTCTTGCGTGTTTCTGACTCACTGGGAAAAACTGGTACATACATACGTACATAATTTGGTCATTACAATTCTTCAGCCAGAGTTACGACCTAGTTTCTCACACCAGTTATGCTGTGTGTGTTAATTTTATACATGAGGACCACGACCTACAGTGTAAAGTCGACTCCGAAGGACAGATTATTGAGAAACTTTTTCATTTATTTTGCTCTCAGAAATGTGCTGAGAAATATTGGAGATTTCTGACCTGATATTTGAACCGAGGCCATACGTCTAATAGCCTAAAACGCTATCTACTAAACTACGGCGACTTGTATGTTCCTGAAAAAGCGAACATCGCAAATAACACTGACTCGGAAAAGGGAAAAGCGCGTAGAATAGTTAATTTGAAAATTTTCTTACACAAGATTAGTATTCCTCTTATCACGCAAAGGAAAAGGAAATGGAAAAGTCGTTGCATTCGGAAGATATTATTTATTGTTTGGGCCGTATTTTTTTAAGAATTACTCTGGAAAACCATTACAGTCAATTCGTGGAGCGCTATGGCTAAATGCAAACCGTTTTTCTTTTATCTACAATTGAAGCTTATGAACTTGACGGTATGTGGTTCCAACAAGACCGTGCCACTAGCTAAAAAGCTATGACAAATTTCGACGTTATTGAATGAGATGTTTCTAGAAGTAATTTCACATTTTGGCGACATCAATTGATCACCAAGATCATGCGATTTGACGCCGTTAGGCTTTTTCTGTAAGCCTACATATCTAACCGGATAGCAAACAAAATAAATTATATATCGAAAATAATCGAACACTATCTCAAAAGCTATGAGGTCAAAAGCTGACGGTCATATAAATGACAAGCATAAAAGTCTCATCGAAAATTTCATAGAAATCATAGCAAAACATGGATAACCCTTTAACTTATTTAATTTATTTTTTATCAGTTTTTTTCGGCGATGTTGTGATAAGACTTAAGAAAATGTTGTGAAGTCTTTAAACAATCTTTATTAGAGGAAATTTTAAAGTTTTTTTTTATTTTTTCGCTGGTGTGAATTGTATTTGTTATTCCAATTTATTATTAAATAATTAGAATTGTTTAAAACAACATAGGATGCTTTACTACGTCAATGCACAAATTTGTATGCATTTAAATGACCTTCTTTATATTGAGAAAAAAAGTCCACAGACAGTGTGGAAAATATATTTTTTTTTTTTTTTTTTTTTTTTTTTTTTTTTCAAAACAATAAAAATTCCATTTAGACGGACAGATTTGCTAGGTGATAGAAGATTTGCCAAAATTGTATTTAACAAATGCCATTGGTGATAACGAATTGAAATAAATCTCTTTGAAATTTCTTATTAAATGTTCTTTTTCTAAACATTAATACAAAGTCCAAAGAAGAAAAAAATTCAAAGAATTTAAATTTACGTCAATTGCTTAAGTTCAAAGGAGATGCTCTTAATTTTTTATTATAAAAAAAGAAACTAAAATTATACTACTAATGTCTAAGATCTACTTACCAATAAGGTCTACCACCCTTGGCTTGTTTTTTAATTAGATTTTAAACACACTTATTTCTTTTCTTGATAAGTTTCAATAAATACTTTATTTTTTTTACTTTTTAAATACTTTCTACTTACTAAATTACATACTAAACTAAAACTACTATAATATTCTAAATTCTATATGCATATACAACAACTAATTAATAAAGAATGTTTCTTAAAGTTTCTTTATATATAATTTATAATTAAACAAAACTTTCTTAAAACTACAACTACAACTACGAGTATACTCTAAGTACATTCTATTAATATTTAATAAATTCGTTGCTTTCTTCTAATACAAACGTAATTTAAATATTTGAGTACATTTCTAGTTTAGAATTTTAGAATGTTAAAATAGTACACGTACATTAATAATTAATTAAGGCTTATCAGTTAATTGTTAGTCTCTATGTACTATACATATACTTTATTAAGACAGAACACAATACAAAATTTCTTATTTTCATTGCTTATTTCTTTAATAAAAAAAATAAAATAATTTAAAGAATTTTCTTACCAAGTATTGTTTCTTGATATAAACATTGACCAACTGCAAAGAAAACAAAAATTGGAAAAGATGTAAGTAAATAAATTAAAAAAAGAAGTTTAATTAAAATTAATTGACAACATTTAAAATATGCCGTATTCGTGTGATTGTTTAGATTTATTCAATAAAAAAATCACAATTTGTTTAAACAATTGAAAGAATTTATTTTAAAAACCTCTTTCATCAATTTATATTTACAGTTCCAAAAATGTCAGTAAAGTCTAAGAATCTTAAAAGAAGCTTAAATATACTGACCAAAATGTAGTGTGACTTAAAAAGATTACAATAAGTACAAGAATAATTGCAAGCACGTAGTATTTTAGTTAATATGTATACCTGATATATTACACAAACGATAAAGTTATAAACTACTTTTATTGAATGAAAAACAAAATTATTTTATACACGTTGAACAAAATTTTGCCTTTTCTCACTGTTTCTTTATAACTCCGAATTGTCCTTATTACCACGTGATTTAAATTTGCATTAAAATGCAACTTGGCAGCATTTATTTTGAATATTTTGATTTCTAACGGAACAGTAAATTGAAATGTGTCTGTGCTTATGGCAAATGTTTCACGAAGTAGAAGAATCGCAGAGGGAGATAGAAAGGAAGGGAGTTCATTTTATTATCAACGGTAAATTTCATTGCTATTCGCATAGTCTGCCAATTTTTTTTTACATAATTATAACATTTCATTTAATTTATTTACATTTTTTGTTGTTTATTACTTTACATACCTTTTAACAATTATTTTGTTGATTTTGCTGTTATTTTGTCAATAATTGGCCTTAATTAGACAACGTCATTGTATGCTGTATGAATGTGTGTATGTGTATGCGTTATTAAATAATATAACAGCAGCGTCAGAGCAGAGCAAAACAGAACAAAGCATTCATTTAAAATGTAAACAATGTTTAAATACCCTACTGAACGTAGGTGGAGAATATTGTCGATGCTTAAGTTGCAATATCTTTAGGGTACGTGCTTAAGTACTGGTATTTAGCAAACTATTTTGTATTATATAAATATGTTATATTAATTAATATAAATGAGGTTTTAAGCAGTTTGAGAATTGTTATTTTCTCTTATACTTTATAAAACACTTCGTGGAAGTGTTCGTTAAGCTGTAGTGGTTTTCGCATTTGACTTCCTTAATACTTTTTATTATACCGGAGGTAGGCCTTTTGTTTAACATGTTCTTTAGCACAAGTACCATCGCTGGCACGTTGTTGGCATACCACTTCTTTGGTCAAAACAAAACATTGAGTTTGTACCAGATTAAAGAACAGCTTGCCTATGGTATTCGCATCTTCATCATTTGCCATTTTTAAGCAGGTGCGAAAACGACGATCACAATTACAGTGCGATAAGGTGTAAGGACGATAATTGAATAAATCAAAACGATTGCTCATGGCGGGTATATACAGCTTGCAGTGATCATGTGTGCGACAGCATTTATCAGCCATAGAGGCGCCACCTAAATGATTATAAGTACCATTGGCGGTGTTACCACGACCACACCAACGTGTATTAGGCGCTATTAGAAAATCAGACAGTTGACGTTTTTGTCTTGAGTGTGTTAGGGTAGCCAAAGAGTCTTCATCACCGTCTTGGTGTTCATCCATTGCAACGTCATTATTATGCTGCTGTTGTTGGTGTTGTAGTTCAGCTAAACCAGTTGGTTGTGCCTTCAAATTCTCGTGTTCATTTTTGCTTGTGTGTGTTTTTGCATTTACGACGTCATCAGCACCGCTAGCAGTATCGTATGATTTTTGTGGCGTTCGCATATTTAGCAGCAGTGGTTGTCCACTAGTTTTTGTATATTTTCCAGTAATTAATTTCTGTTGATTATCATTATCTTCGACACTAACATCATTATTATGAACGTTATAATTATTTGCAACATCGGCATTTAAGTTAAGCTGATATTTATTTGCACTTTGTTGTAAATTCAATTGCAATGATGAGTCTTCCTCATACCGTACACCTTCGGCATAGGATGAGCCCGTGTAATGTTCATTTTTGGTATGTTCTGGAACATAAATTGCCCCTGAAAGGGCCACCATGCACGCCAGAATAAGTAATATATTCAAATTTAATAGTCTATACATTTTTAGTTGCTTTTTTTAATTTGTAATATTCAATTGTATTAAAATTCTTTCTAGTTTTCTTTTTCAAATATTCGTTTTAACCGCTAGATATCTGTAGTTTTTCAATAGAATAGAATTCGTATATGTTTTTAATTGCTCTTCTATTATTATAGCCACTTGAGTAACTTATAATAATAAAATACACACACTTCCTTCCTGCACTTGATATAAATTTTTCTTTATTTTTACTTCAACACTTCTTCAATTTTTCACCAAAAAATACTTTCCGTTTACGTTTCACTCTATGTTGTTCTCACGTTCACAATTGATGTTTGACTGCCCCTGGTTATCATTCGATTGTTCATTTTATATTTTATTGTACCACACTTGTCTACTCTTGTTAAATGTTTGCTAATTTTGTGGTGAGATTGTGTTGTTGTAGTTCAATACATTTTATTTAGCTTTTGTTTTCTCTTGGGCTCTCTTTTTGTTTTTCATTGTTTTGGTATGGAAAAAATGCCGGTAAGTATTGTAAATAAGATAAGGAAGCACATGGGGTACTAGCTAGTGATCTATTTATTTACTTTACAGTGACGTTAACATTTTATTTTGACATCGTATTACATTTGATTCTGTATTCAATGAATCACATTTGTTATGCTTTATTTTATTTACAATATTTATAAACTTGTAATCTATTTATAAAGACGAAGAGAAAAAATTGTGGCTAGAGAATGAAAACAAATAAGACCAGCCTCCAAATAGCCACATATTTGTTATTATTTTTAGTATGGAAATGAATGGAATGAATGTAACACGAGTAAATGGATATCTATACTCTTCATATGACTAATAGTATAAGTATGTGTATGCTAATAAAGTCTTTATTTTTGTCATTAATAGTATAATTTTATAATATTATTGCATTACCAGCATACGGAGCGGTTAAACGGGAGAGTGTGTAATAGTAAAAGAGTGTAGAGAGTTAGAGAAGAAAGAGAGCATTTCCTTTTACTTCATTATGAGCGCTTAAATCACTCAAATCATTAGTGGCTTTTATCAAAAACGAAAATCTCATTCTAAACACATACATACATATATAGGACATGTTGTTATTTAAGGATATTTATAAAAGAACTTCTACATATAGGTACATACATACATATATTGTTGTGTGCATGCATTTGCATGTGTTAGTTCTGGTTTGTTTACTTTTACATTTGTAAGTAAAATCTAAATATTGAAAATACATTTAAAATTAATGAATTTTTGTTATGGATTTCGAAAACTATACATTACTGTATATTCTACATTAGGTAAAGAATGTAATGTAATGTGTAAAAGAACGCAATAAATATTTGAAACAATATTTAAGACTGAAGGCAATTTGATGACTTAGTTAAATATTGATTTTGAAAGAGAATTAATCAATAAGACATCATGTGTAAGCAATCAAATTATAGGACAGTTGTATAAAACTTTAATTTCTTTAAAAGTTGAATTACATTTTAATAAATTCTTTTTTCATGGTTTACTCTATTAAAATTAGGTTCTGGTAAATAATTGTGTAAGTAAAGTAAATTTAAAAGTACAATTTCGTATATTAAGTTTTATATAAAATAAATGATTAATTTCCATAAAAAATAATAATGTGCACATTAAATATTCAAATTTTAAATATTAGAAAATTATTTACATAATGTAAACTCCGTGTAAATAGTAATAAATTTGTTAAATATGAAGTATTAACCTTTAACTAGACCTTTTTTACAGGTTATTCAATGAGTAAAAAGATAGAAAAATAATCGCAAAATTGCAGTAAATAATCTGAATTGCTTATTTACACATTATCTACATGATGTAAAGTTCAAACAATTGATTGTTTATTATACATATGACTGTCAAAATTGTTTTATATGAAACGCAAGACAAATTTGGATAAAATTTAATTGTTTACATAGTGTAAAGTCAGGTAAATAATTGTTATTTCATATGCTGTATGAAAATTTAAATAAAATTGGAAACATCGTTTACTTGCAATCATATCTCAAATTTTAAAATATACATTATTTGTACAGTATAAACTTTGCATAAACAATATTTGTTTGTTAATAATATTAAAACTGTTGTTGATCGACTATCTATCAATATCGAGTTGTGTAAAATCGTGTAAAGAATTTAATAAATATCTGCATGAAGGAAATTTTTGAAATTTATAGTTTTATAATCATTAAAATAATGCTACTAATTTATGTTAAAGCTGAAACTTTAAACAAAATAATTAACATTATTTACTTGGAGTAGCGTTAAACCGCATATTGATAATTTCAAACACAAATATTTTCTTTCAATTTATTGATACAAAACAACAAAGAAGAAATAAACACAATTTTAAAGCCTAACCCGCAGGTGAATCAATTGTAAGGGATTTTCATATGATTGGTTATTGAACATTTATCGAGCAGGCGCTCTAAATGGCTTGAATACACCTCCTATGTCCCTAAAGCTAAAGAAAACCTTGGCTCTCTTGTTTAGTTTTCTTTTAAAATCACCGAATGGACACCCATGTACGTTTTAATAACAACCCTAAATATTTTATAATTTTTTTTTTTTTTACTTGGCTCTTCTAATTTTTTATTTGTCTTTACGTAACTGTTATTTGTTGATTTTAATAATTTTTTTTTTTTAAATATTTTTTTCCAAAAACAAAAACTAAAATCGCTTAGTTAGCAGCCAAAAGAGAAATGCCATGGCTACACAAGGACCATGTATAGAATGGTAAATAAGAAATGTAAGTATTAAATTTACTACAAAATGTAAAAGCTTTTACATAATTTACACCATCGGAATAGGTGTCGGTAAATAATTTCAGAAAATGTAAAATTTTACATTATTTACATGATGTAAAGTTCAGAAAAGTGATTATGTATTATACAAATCGTAGGTATTTTTTTTTTATCAAAATCGTTTTATATGAAACGCAAGACAATATATTTTTTGAAAATTATTTTATAATTACTTTCTATTTTATATCTTTTATTGTTTTTAAATATGTTTACTTAAGTTTAAAATATAAAAATTAGCACTAACCTTCAGAAATATTTTTATAATACGTAAATTCTTTCAAATTCCATGTATACCGGCACGCGGCAACACTTCTTTGAAATCTTAATGAGAAACAAAATACACCAACAGCAACGTTTAAGCACCATAACAAAAACATGCTTGCAATTGAATGTTCTGTTACATATTTGAGTGCAGTTGCACTTGAACTTTTGGTGACTTTGCGAAAACACACAAGACGAACGAACTACAACAATAACACACGTAACGGGACGCCATTTAATACGAAAGCAAAAACAAATTTTCATTAATATTTTCTTCTTCTCGATATTTTTTTCACACTATAAATTATTAATATGTACACCCGTTGTTTAAACAATAGATTTATTAAAATTTTATAAATAATACATTTTACTAGAATATTTAACAATTTTAACTAATTTTAATACACGAAAACCGGCACGGCATTTTTGTACGCTCTGCTTGACATTTTTAGTAATAAACACTTTTATACTTTAAATTATTGATACACTTGTTATTTAAACAATCGATTTATTGAAATTTTATAAATAATAACACATTTCACTAGAATATTTAACAATTTTAATTACTTTTAACACGCGGAGACCGGTACGACACTATAAAGATGCTAAAATTTCTAAAGACCACGAACAACTAACGGCGGCAGATCAAATGAAATAGTAAAGTTGTAATAAAGTAATGAGAGTAAGAGAATTGATAGAAGAGCAATCAATTATAAAGTGACAACAACAAGTGGGGACTGTGTTGCCGTTTTCGTTAAATATTATCAAATTTAATTACATACTTTTTTCCCACAAAGTATAGATGTGTACTTTTGAAGGAATTTGAAATTGCATTTGTTAGCAACAATAAAAAGATCTGACGACATATTTATTATAAAGTATGTCCATAATTATAAGTTAATCCCTCTTTTCAGATGTTTTAAAATGTAACTTTAATAACTTAAGTGCCTTTTCAAGAAGGAGTAGAAACGGTCTTTTATTGTTTTTAAATATGTTTACTTATGTTTAAAATATAAAAATTAGCACTAACCTTCAAAAATATTTTTATAATACGTAAATTCTTTCAAATTCCATGTATACCGGCACGCGGCAACACTTCTTTGAAATCTTAATGAGAAACAAAATACACCAACAGCAACGTTTAAGCAACATAACAAAAACATGCTTGCAATTGAATGTTCTGTTACATATTTGAGTGCAGTTGCACTTGAACTTTTGGTGACTTTGCGAAAACACACACAGACGAACGAACAATAACACGCACGTAACGGGACGCCATTTAATACGAAAGCAAAAAAAATTTTTCTTTAACATTTTCTTCTTCTCGATATTTTGTTTTTGGTAATAAACACTTTCACACTATAAATTATTGATAAATAATATTTAAACAATAGATTTATTGAAATTTTATAAATAACGCATTTTACTAGAATATTTAACAATTTTAACTAATTTTAATATACGAAAACCGGCACGACATTTTTGTACGCACTGCTTGATAATTTTGGTAATAAACAATTTTATACGTTAAATTATTGATACACTTGTTATTTAAAAAATAGATTTATTGAAATTTTATAAATAATAACCATTTCACTAGAATGTTTAACAATTTTAATTACTTTTAACACGCGGAGACCGGCACGACACTATAACGATGCTAAAATTTCTAAAGACCACGAACAACTAACGGCGGCAGATCAAATGAAATAGTAAAGTTGTAATAAAGTAATGAGAGTAAGAGAATTGATAGAAGAGCAATCAATAACAAAGTGACAACAACAAGTGGGGAGCTGTGTTGCCGTTTTCGTTAAATATTATCAAATTTAATTACATACTTTTTTCCCACAAAGTATAGATGTGTACTTTTGAAGGAATTTGAAATTGCATTTGTTAGCAACAATAAAAAGATCTGACGACATATTTATTATAAAGTATGTCCATAATTATAAGTTAATCCCTCTTTTCAGATGTTTTAAAATGTAACTTTAATAACTTAAGTGCCTTTTCAAGAAGGAGGAGAAACGGTGATATAAAAGAAAGGGTTAGGGAATGTAAATGAAAAGCGGTATAGATGTAGAAAAAATTAATAGACAAAAACCACAACAGAGAACGTACCAGTTATACAAGGACGAATGAGTTCTTTAGCCGGACCAATACCATTACAAACTTCAGGGGAAACTGAACGTTAGCTCCCACCACATACGATTATCTGACCTCTACGCTTTTGTGTGTTATCTCCCACTTATATTCCTATAAGTCCATAGTAGTAGGAGATTGAAGGATTTAAACCAAGAGCTTACAGTCATAGGCAATTTATCATCAATCAATTGCTATAATTAAAAGCATCATTTACATTGGATTTTACAAGAATATTGTGTAGGAACTGATTTACATACGTACATACGTTTAAACAAAATATTTAAAACATTTGTATACCACAAGTAACAAAACAAAAATATGTATTTAAATTTCTACGAAAATGTTTGTCATTTATTTATTTTATTAATTAATGTTTTTTATATATATCTACATATATATTTCGGTATGTGACGCTAAATTCTTTTAAAATTTTCTACATCATCAAGTGAGTCAATTTATCGTATGATTTTTATTTTCATTCTATATATGTATTATATACTATGTATGTAGATAATTAACAATAATAGCTGCATTCTTTTTTTATTATCAAAATGTCAATAAATGTTAATGAATTTTGTCGTTTTTTTTTTTTTGTAGTCCATAAATTTCAAAAATTTTCCCCAGTTTATTACAACAAACTGGTTTATTGGTGGGAATTTCTAGATTGCCCCATAGGCTTAGTAGGGCCATTAATAAATGTTGTAAAAATGAAAAGGTCTTATAAATCAGTTCATGATTTTAAAGATAACGAATATTGCAAAATTAAATGATATCGCTTAGCAATTCGATAGAAAAGGCAAAAAATTCTTGACTTTATGGCATATGAAACAAGGGCTATTAAGAAATATACTTGGACTGTATAGGTCGAAGAGAACAACATTCGCGTTGCTTTATTTTTACAATTAAAATTTTAAACTCTGGGTTGCCATTTGCCTATATATCTATAATACCAATTTATACCATTTTTGGCAACTGACAATTAAACTGGAGCCTTTTAAGCTATCAAACTAAATTAAGGGCTATAAAACAGCCACTGTATGGATCTAGTATCAAAGTATAACGAGTAGCAGTACACCCACATATTTAGTGATATAAATGCAGCCATCTGATACTTAGAGTGTATGTATGGCACATTTATAATTGTCCAATAATTCTAGACATCTCTAAATAGACAGGCATTCAACGGTTATATCTTCTGTGTTCCTGAAAACGGGAACATCGCAGATAATACTGACTCACTGGGAAAAACTAGTACATATACGCACATAATCTGGCCATTACAATACTTCAGCCAGGATTACTACTTAGTTTCTCACACCAGTTATGCGGTGTGTCTTAATTTTATACATGAGGACCAGGACCTACAGTGTAAAGTTGACTCCGAACGACAGATTATTGAGAAACTTTTTTTCATTTATTTTGCTCTCAGAAATCTGCCAGAAATGTGCTGAGAGGAAGTCGTCGAAGAAACATTTTTTCGTATTTCGTTTTATTGGAGATGCCTGACCTGGGATTTGAACCGTGGGCATACGTCTATTAACAACGCTGCCTACTAGACTTGTATGTTCCTGAAAACGCGAACATCGCAAATCACACTGACTGAATGGGAAAAGCGATTAGAATAGTTAATTCGAAAAATTTCTTACGCAAGATTAGTACATTTGGAAGAAATTACTGTTTGGGCCGTATTTTTTTAAGAATTACTCTGGAAAGCCATTACTGTCAATTCAGAGAGCCCTATGGCTAACCGTTTTTCTTTTACCAACAATTGAAGCTTATGAACTTGACGGTAACAAAACAGACACCAATTTCGTAACTTGAACGTGAGAGTAAAGTTCCGGCGCCTGTTCATGTCTGGGAGTACTGATGCAACTTCATCCTAAGGTCCAATTGGCATTCAACCAAATAAGATGTAATTTATAGCGCAAATTTACTCACTCTTGCAAATGTAATAATTAAAGAAATATAAAATTATTTTATAATGAATTTTTTTTTATTATTTGCCCATGAAATGTTTTACATTTGTACTTATCTGGCCACTTTAATACTATTACCGGCATTTTTTTCATAGCAAAACAATGAAAAACAAAAAGAGAACTCAAGAGAAAACAAAAACAAGAGCTAAATGAAATTTATTGAACTACAACAACACAATCTCACCACAAAATTAGCAAACATTTAACAAGAGTAGACAAGTGTGGTACAAGAGTATATAAAATGAACAATCGAATGATAACCGGGGACAGTCAAACATCAATTGTGAACGTGAGAACAACGTAAAATAGAACGTAAACGGAAAGTATTTTTTTTTTGTGAAAAATTGAAGAAAATATAAAGAAAAATTTATACCAAGTGCAGGAAGTGTGTGTATTTTATTATTATAAGTTAACTCAAGTGACTATACTAATAGAAGAGCAATTAAAAACGTATACGAATTCTGTTCCACTGAAAAACTACAGATATCTAGCGGTTAAAACGAATATTTAAAAAAAGAAAACTAGGAAGAATTGTAATCGAATTCAATCGAATATTATAAATTAAAAAAAGCAACTAAAAATGTATAGACTATTAAATTTGAATATATTACTTATTCTGGCGTGCATGGTGGCCCTTTCAGGGGCAATTTATGCTCCAGATCATACCAAAAATGAACATTACACGGGCTCATCCTATGCCGAAGGTGTACGGCATGAGAAAGACTCATCATTGCAATTGAATTTACAACAAAGTGCAAATAAATATCAACTTAACTTAAATGCCGATGTTGCAAATAATTATAATGTTCATAATAATGATGTTAGTGTCGAAGATAATGATAATCAACAGAAATTAATTACTGGAAAATATACAAAAACTAGTGGACAACCACTGCTGCTAAATATGCGAACGCCACAAAAATCATACGATATTGCTGGCGGTGTTGATGACGTCGTAAATGTAAAAACACACACAAGTAAAAATGAACACGAGAATTTGAAGGCACAACCAACTGGTTTAGCTGAACTACAACACCAACAACAGCAGCATAATAATGACGTTGCAATGGATGAACACCAAGACGGTGCTGAAGACTCTTTGGCTACCCTAACACACTCAAGACAAAAACGTCAACTGTCTGATTTTCTAATAGCGCCTAATACACGTTGGTGTGGTCGTGGTAACACCGCCAATGGTACTTATAATCATTTAGGTGGCGCCTCTATGGCTGATAAATGCTGTCGCACACATGATCACTGCAAGCTGTATATACCCGCCATGAGCAATCGTTTTGATTTATTCAATTATCGTCCTTACACCTTATCGCACTGTAATTGTGATCGTCGTTTTCGCACCTGCTTAAAAATGGCAAATGATGAAGATGCGAATACCATAGGCAAGCTGTTCTTTAATTTGGTACAAACTCAATGTTTTGTTTTGACCAAAGAAGTGGTATGCCAACAACGTGCCAGCGATGGCAACTGTGCTAAAAAACATGTTAAACAAAAGGCCTACCTCCGGTATAATAAAAAGTATTAAGGAAGTCAAATGCGAAAACCACTACAGCTAAACGAACACTTCCATGAAGTGTTTTACAAAGTATAAGAGAAAATAACAATTCTCAAACTGCTTAAAACCTCATTTATATTAATTAATATTACATATTTATATAATATATTTATATAATATTTATATAAGCACGTACCCTAAAGATATTGCAACTTAAGCAGCGACAATATTTTCCACCTACGTTCAGTAGGGTATTTAAACATTGTTTACATTTTAAATGAATGCTCTGTTCTGTTTTGCTCTGCTCTGACGCTGCTGTTATATTATTTAATAACGCATACACATACACACATTCATACAGCATACAATGACGTTGTCTAATTAAGGCCAATTATTGACAAAATAACAGCAAAATCAACAAAATAATTGTTAAAATGTAAGTAATAAACAACAAAAAAATTTAAATAAATTAAATGAAATGTTATAACTATTTCAAAAAATTGGCAGACTATGCGAATAACAATAAAATTTGCCGTTGAAAATAAAATCGTCTCCCTTCCTTTCTCTCTGCGATTCACCTACTTTAGTCAAACATTTGCCATAAGCAAAGACACATTTCAATTTACTGTTCCGTTAGAAATCAAAATATTCAAAATAAATGCTGCCAAGTTGCATTTTAATGCAAATTTAAACCACGTGGTAACAAGGACAATTCGGAGTTATAAAGAAACAGTGAGAACAGTGTGAAAAGGCAAAATTTTGTTCAAAGTGTATAAAATAATTTTGTTTTTCATTCAATAAAACTAGTTTATAACTTTATCGTTTGTGTAACAATTATTCTTGTACTTATTGTAATTTTTTAAGTCACACTACATTTTGGTCAGAATTTTTAAGCTTCTTTTTTATAACAAAAGAGATTCTTAGACTTTACTGACATTTTTGGAATTGTAAATATAAATTGATGAAAGAGGTTTTTAAAATAAATTCTTTTAATTGTTTAAACAAATTGTGATTTTTTAAATTGAATAAATCTAAACAACCACACGAAATACGGCATATTTTAACTGTTGTCAATTGATTTTAATTGAATTTATTTTTTTATTTATTTACAGTTGGACAATGTCGCTTAAATTTGCTATAATTTGCAGCTGTAAACATAATTGATTTTTTGTGTTCAATGAAAATGAAAGTCTAGAATTAATTTATAATCGTTTATATCAAGAAGCAATATTTAGTAATATTTTATTAAAGAAATAAGCAATGGAAATTAGAAATTTTGTATGTGTTCTGTCTGTATTAATAAAGTATATGTATAGTACAATTAACTGATAAACCTTAGTTAATTATTAATGTACGTGTACTATTCTAAAATTCTAAACTAGAAATGTACTCAAATATTTAAATTACGTTTGTATTAGAAAAAAGCAACGAATTTATTAAATATTAATAGAATGTACTTAGAGTATACTCGTAGTTGTAGTTGTAATTTTAAGAAAGTTTTGTTTAACTATAAATTATATATAAAGAAACTTTAAGAAACATTCTTTATTAATTAGTTGTTGTATATGCATATAGCATTTAGGATATTATAGTAGTTTTAGTTTAGTATGTAATTTAGTAAGTAGAAAGTATTTAAAAAGTAAAAAAAAATAAAGTATTTATTGAAACTTATAAAGAAAAGAAATAAGTGTGTTTAAATCTAATTAAAAAAACAAGCCAAGGGTGATATTTCTAAACAGACCTTAGACAATAGTATCACGCTTTTAGTTCCTTTTTTTTATAATAAAAATTAAGAGCATCCCGTTTGAACTTAAGCAATTGACGTAAATTTAAATTCTTTAATTTTTTTCTTCTTTGGACTTTGTATTAATGTTTAGAAAAAGAGAAATTAATAAGAAATTTCGGAAAGATTTATTTCAATTCGTTATCACCAGCGGCATTTGTTAAATACAATTTTGACAAATCTTCTATCACCTAGCGAATCTGTCTGTCTAAATGAAATTTTTATTGTTTTGAACAGAAAAAAAAAATATTTTCCAGACTGTCTGTGGACTTTTTTCTCAATATAAAGAAGGTCATTTAAATGCATACAAATTTGTGCATTGACGTAGTAAAGCCTCGTATGTTGTTTCAAACAATCCTAAATATTTAATAATAAATTGGAATAACAAATACAATTCACACCAGCGAAAAAATAAAAAAAAACTTTAAAATTTCCTCTAATAAAATAAAGATTGTTTAAAGACTTTACAACATTTTCTTAAAAGTCTTATCACAACATCGCCGAAAAAAACTGTGATAAAAAATAAATTAAATAAGTTAAAGGGTTATCCATGTTTTGCTATGATTTCTATGAAATTTTCGATGAGACTTTTTGCTTGTCATTTATATGTTTGTTTGTGTTTGCCATATAAACGGACGAACGCATATTTGTGTGGAAAACACAACAAAAACATCAAACTTTGAGAGGAAATCTCAAACAAAAACACAAAATTTTGAGTGGAAAAATAAAAAAAACTCAATTTTGTTTGTGTTTTCAATGCAACAGATGAATGTGTGAAACCCCCTTCGTCTTATTGAAACAGGGCATTAACTGCTTTTTCTTTCGCATTCTTTTTTTTACCGCCGGCCGAAAAATATACGTCACTTTGGTGTATGTGCGTTACATACACACAATAAGAAATTCGGCACACACTTGAAATTGGATGATCAATAGAATAATGCAATAAGAACAACAAGAAAAAGGAACCATTTTTTTATTTTTCTGTGAAGGCGTCTAGAAAGATCTTTTCTTTTAAAAAACAAGTGTAGATCAAGTAAAAATACAATATTTTTAATAAAAAGTAATTTCAATAATTGGAAATAAAGCGACAAGGTTTTTATTTAACGAAAATACTAGTCACTTACCTTATAAACACTTTTTCCGAATAGAACTTTTCCTTTTTCCACGAGTAAGAGAAAACTTCAATTAATCAAAATCGTACACGCACTTGTAAATCCCTTTTGCCACACTTAATTTGAAAACCTAATACTTTGGCTTTTAAAAATTTTCAATAGCTTTTCCCGTTATAAAATTACGCAAAACACAATTAAGTTAAAAAAAAAAACACTATATTCACACCACTAGTAAAAAAAACTTCAATTTACGAAAAAACGTACACGCACTTGTAAATCAGATTTCATACTAAACAGAAGTAAATTTTTATTCACATTAAAAACCCTTTGTATGCTTTGTTTTTGTTTGTAATTTGAAAGAGAAACTCTTTATCACATAACACCCGCGAAACAACAAAACAAAATTCTCCTTCTGTTGTCGCAAAAAAAATCCTATTAAACACCATTAAGTATTTGCTTAAACACTTACTCAATGACACCATAGAGTAAAACAATAACACAATATAAACTCCAATCTACTTGCTCTACTGAACAGAGTATTAAAGAATTCTATTTACTCTGTTTCTACGCTAAAAAAAAAGTTAGTGAGAGAAAGGAATACTATGTTGAAATTTATACCAAACATTATTACTATCAAAACAAATAATTGCTAAGTTGTTGTTGTTGCTTTTTTATCAAATGACAATTGTATTCACGTAGTCAATAACAACAACAATAATAATAAATCTTGTTAACTTCATTATTATATTACAAATGATTATATTGAAAGGAGATGATGCTGATATTCCTTGCAAATAAATTAAATTCAAAGTGGGTATTGCTATCATTTTGATCTCTTTGAATAGCTGAATAGAGAGCATAAGCAGAACAGAGAGTGAGAGAAATCATATTGTTTACATTTGGGAAATTGTAAAGAAATGTTATTTCTTCTTAATGAAGAACAAATACGAGTGGTTTGGTTTAATTAGGGGTGAGGATTGTTTTAGTTGTGGATTTTGTCTTGGATGAATATATATAAATATATATATATATATTTCTTTATTTTTTCTTCAACACTTCTTAATTTTTAACAAAAAAATCTCAATCTTCTCCTTATATATTTTTATTTATATTTAATTCGCATATTTATTCAAATATATTTTCTAACTCACATTACAAAAGTTTATTCAAAATGAAAACACATTCATTTTTATAAACAATACTATTTAAATTTAATTAAATAGACTGACTATTTGTAAATAACAAAATAGTTGTTGTCCATAAAATAACATCATTTTCCCATACACCCTTTTGACTAAATCCACAACAGCTGTTTTTGTTACATTTTGTTGACAACTTCTTCCTCTCTCGAGTGTATGACACATCCCCATGATGGTGAATAGAAACTGTCAAATTGAATTAACAAAACAAAAGAAATCAATACATTTTTCATTCTCAAGTGCACAAAATATATACGCGAAGGACTTATTGTTTTCGAAGAATTTTGTTTTTCTAGAATTTTTACAATATTTTTTAAACTATTTTTACTGAAGTTTTAAGCAAAAAATAAAAGACTCCAATATATTATAACAAATACAAGTTTGTGTTAAATATTAAATAAATAAGCATGCAAGATGGTCGTCAAGCTGCTCAACAATGTCATGAAGAAGAGTCAGGCATGGAATTGAATTCAAAGCCTCAACCAGCACAAAGACTTAATTTAACGCATTCATTGCACAACAGACCCAGTACTGAGGATGACGAAACGGAACCCGATTCGAGATATGAATGTACCATTTGTATGAATTGGCTAAAGGAGCCCGTATTGACTGCATGTGGCCATCGCTTTTGTAATGCTTGCCTGGACGCCTGGTTATGCAATAAAGCACAAGTTTGTCCATCTTGTAAATACGAATTAACTTATGAAAAAGATATATTTCCCGATAAATTTACTAAAAGAGAAATTGATCAGATTAAATTAAAGTGTATTAATTTAAAATTGGGTTGCGATTTTGTTTCTTCACCTTTGGATATGGAACATCATAGATATGTGTGTCGTTATCGTAGCGAGGAGAAACAGGCAGAAGAAAAGTGTCCATTTGCTAGTATTAAATGCGATTTTGTAGGACGACCTGAAACAAATGCTTTAGAAATGCATTTAAAAGAAGATATGCCTCATCATTTGCAATTAATGCTAAGAGCAATGCAGAATACAGCCATAGACTCGTGGAATCCACAGAAAACACCCAAAGGCCAGGCACAAACAAATGGTCATAATGGCAAAGAAGCTAGCAATGGAGCTGGTATCGCATTGCCACCACCACCTCAATATGCCAATGGAGGTGGCGAAGAGCAACTCATACAAGCTATGTGCCAACGTATAGTAGTGCTAGAGCAAAGGACACGAGAACAGGATGTTAAAATTGAAAATCTAACCAAACAATTAGCCAGCACACGTTCTCAACTGGAGGTGCACAATAGTCATGGCACCATTGTTTGGGAAATAAAAGATTTCCACAATCTGGTACAATATTTACGCTTAGATGTCAACAATTTGGTATACTCACATGAATGCTATACATCACCGTATGGCTATAAATTTTGTGCTCGTCTCAATATACAACCGAAAAATCTAAATGTACTTAAATTGCATGTACATTTAATGCAATCGGAGAATGATATACATTTAAAGTGGCCCTTCAATGGTCGCATACAATTTTGTATGGTACATCCCAAGGATATGAGTCTGTCGCAGTATGATACCATTATGACAAAACCGGATATATTAGCTTTTCATCAGCCCAAAGAAAGGATTAGTACAAGAGGATTTGGTTTTATGGAATATGCCAATATAACAGATATTATTAAGAGGGGCTTTTGTGAAGATGATCGTTTGATTATTAAAATACAAATAAATTTAGTTTAAGGTATGTATGTATGTTTAAATTGGCTAAATAAACATACTATTTATAATAATTATTTAAGTTACATTATTGAAACAGTAAGAACAGAAAGGATGGAAAAATATAAGCCAAACAAAACATTCACATAAATGTTAGGATTGGAGAATTAATTTGACATTTTGGATATTGCGAACTGAAGCACATTATAAAAGAAAGACGTTAATAAAACATAAATAGTGTAAAACATTCCCCAATTAAATGCTAGGATTTGAACAGACTGCATTGATACATTTACATAAAAATATATGTATGTATGTCTATATATGTATACAATCCATTTTTAAAACAATACCACAAATTAATAATTTCTTCAGGATTTACCAAATAGAAGTGTTACTGTTTTTATAACACCATGCAGTTCTGCAAGCAAATTTTTATTTGCCCTAGTAATATAAAAATTACAGGCAGAATTTCATTGTGCAAAATATGATTTAAACCTTAACACAATACCTTGGAAAATCATTGAATATATTGGAGTCTTCCCAAAGAAAAATGAATAATTAAAAACATGAAAAACAAATAAATAATGTACAATACTATTTATATACACACTTTATAGTAAACACACACACACCATGTAGAAATAAAACGCTTTCTAGCGTTAACGAAACTGGCTTGGAATTGAACTTAATTAAACAAATAATATAACATAATAATTTATAGACTTAATAATGAGCCAAATTTACAGGAATTTATAATGAAATATTAAGAAGAAAATCTAAAATAACTTTTTTTAAAGCAACAGAAGAAAGCATTTAAAAGAATGTAGAAAATTAGTATAAACCAAGCAAGCAAAAGACACACAGTAAGAAGGCAATATTTTCTATAAAAAATAAATTCAGACTTAATAACATTTCTAAATCACATAATAAACATTTAAAAAAATCTAAACACTACATAAGATATTATTACTATAACTTTACGAAAAATATTTCCCTTAAAACGTATTTATAAAACATTATTTTTTAAAAGAGAACTTTAATTAAAATTAATTAGAATTTCTAATTTTTCCTACTTTGTTATTTTCATTTATGGTGATGCTATTAAGCATCTAAATACGATATAAACATTCGTTTTAACTATTTTTTATAACAAAAATTATAAATTAGATTATATAAATTTTAATTTATATTTCATATAGTGCCCCTTTTTATTTATAAAAGATTTGTTTTACACCAAGATGTGTTTTTTCCGAATCGCAAAAATATTTTATTTATAATAAATATTAAAAAGTTATTAGTTTTGCTTTTGTTTATGTATCCCTTAAGGATCCACAAATAATATAACGTCCATTTACGATATTTTAAAGAAGTTAAAGTAATTTTAATCATTTTTTTTTTAATTTAATATACTTATAATAACAAATATGTATGTTAAATGTACATTTTTATGTAAAACGTGTACTTATTCCAATAAAATTAAAACAAATTTACATTAAAATTAATTTACGTAATGTGTTTTACTACAGGAATAGGCTTATTTATTTAATATTGTTTTATTACTTAGAATTGCCAGGTCTATCGGCATGCCTTCGAATAGAGCTGTGGCCTCCAGAGACCGGAAGCATGTGTAGCAAAATGCAAATTGTATGTACCCTCCTCAACCTACAACCAGGTAGTCGAACTGAATGTTTCTATGATGTCCGATTATTACAGCATATCCATAATCTAAGTTTGATCAGGATTTAACTGCATGACATCATCTTAGCTATCCAGCTTATCTATTGCTTCAATAGGAGAACATAGGATAGTCATAGAAGTCACGGACATTACTACGTTGAAGTGGAATAGAGTACACTTATGATCATGACATCTGACTGTCTGCGCACTGTGTCTATCAATTTGCAGGGACATTGGTCTTTGCAAGCAGTTTCAGTTGTACAAACAGAAAAACTCAATTATAATAAGTAAAAATAACTCAAGGGTTACTACCGTTTAAATTTTAAGTAGGGTAGTCTAGCGGGTAACGTGTTAGACTATAAGCGTGAGGGTAGTGGGTTCGATTCCCTCCAGAGGCTTCGGTCTATTACACGACATACATACGTAATTGGCCATTACAACCCTTCAGTCAGGATTACGGCCCAGCTTCTCGCACCACTCATGTTGTGTGCCTTAATTTTATATTTGAGTGGCGGCGCCTACAGTTTAACGTCGACTCCGAACGACAGATTTTGAGAAACTTTGCCAGAAATCTGCTGAGAGAAAGTCGCCGAAGAAATATTTTTTTTTCATATTTCGTTTTGATGTCTGGCCTGGGACACTACACCGAACATAATATCTATGTTACTCAGCTCGTAATAACAATAAATTATTTTTAATTGTAAAAAATTGTAATTAATAAATAAATAAATTTTGATTATTATTTACAGAGTTATAACTACCGTTTTCTCTCAGTGTATTTAGCCATATGTTTTCTTGCTACTACTTGGCATCACTTTCCAAAATTTAAACAATAAATACAACAGAGTTTAGAAATTTGAGTCCTTATTTTCGAAAACAGAATAATGCTCAAAAATTGCTTTTACCCTGTACAATATGATAATATATTAAATAAAACTGTTGGTGAAATTATTTGTCAAAGTGAAGCATCGTTTACCATTGTCTGTAACCTATGCGAATTGAAAATTTTCCAATTTAATGAATTCGTAAAACATTTTCGTCTCCTGCATTGGTCAGATACTAATCGGGCAGCCATTATTTGTAAAACGGAGCAGGATAATGCAAAGGACGCTCTTAAACCAACGAAGGAAGAGCTTATAAAAACAGAAACAAGTGTAGAAAGGGATGATGAAGGTTATACTTTGGATTTACAAGCTGATGAGAGTCAATATAAAAAAGAATCACATATAGCTAGTTCCATAAACGAAGACGAAAACTCATGTGATTCTTATCAACCCTTGACCATTTTAAAAAAGGTATTTGTTTTAAAAACACTTCATTTTCCTAATTTTCATTGCAAACAACTATTTTAGAAATCGAAGCCTTCAAAGAATAAGAAAGGATGTCAGTTTAAGTGTACCATATGCACACGTTCCTTTACTACAAAATACTATTTGGATGCCCACATACAAAAGCATAATGATTCACAATTTCAGTGTAGCAAATGTAATCGGATTTTTGCCAAAGAATTGCAACTTATACAACATCAGTACTCGCATAACGGCTATCCGTGCCAGGAGTGTGGTAAACGTTTTAGACTGAAATCATCACTGAAATACCATTTGGATACACACAAAGGCGAGAAGAAATTTATTTGTGATTTTGACAATTGTGGCAAAGCTTTTATGAACAAACGTCGTTTAACTGCCCATAAAAATGTCCACTATTCGAATACGGAATGTGTTTGTGAAATATGTGGATCACGCCAGCGTAATAAGAACTCTTTAAGAGATCATATACGTACGCATACGGGTGAAAGACCATTTGCATGTCCATTATGTGATCATCGTTTCACTTCCAGATCTTTATTATACGAGCATAAAGCGTGTCATGAAACGGAACGCAAGCATATATGCGATGTATGTGGTAAAGATTTTAACCGTCAAAAGGCATTGTATCATCATAAGCATTTACATTTGGGCATTAAAAAGTTTATATGCAAAATATGTGGCTCAGCATACGCCCAAGCAGCCGGTTTGTCGGCTCATAGGCGTAAGCATAAATTGAACAGTAGTTAATATTTAATTATTCTAAAATAATTTTAATTAATTTATAATATTTTAAATAAAGTATTTTGTAAGTAACTAATCTATAATTTAAAGTTTATATTTTTTTAAATTACAACTATTAAAATACAAATATGTATATCGTAAGTTCATGGAAAACCTAGGCTTGTTTATTTTTTTAGACGAAATTCCCAAATTATGCTGTTGAGCTACGTTAGTGCGTACTTTTTATAGAAAAAAAAAAAGAAAATAAAAATGATCTGACAGTCATTATCACTAACGTCAAGCACTTGAAACCGTTATGTTACACCAAATAAAATGTGAAGCACTTAGGCGACACGTGATTAAGTAAAGGGCTTTAACTTTAACACACACTATACAGATACACCACAAGAATTGTTGACTAACAATAAAGATTCAGTGGAAAACTCAAATTTTAATTCAATTCATCAAACAAAGTATGAGTATGATGAGAATAACTTCTTCTCTTCTCTAAATTTCCCTTTGCCTTATTAATGGTATTCTTTTATTATATTCATTCAGAATCATTATACATGGCTGGCTGGGTTCCCACAATTCCATACCAAATAAATCCATACGTGAAGTCTATCTAACACAAGGCAATTATAATTTAATATCAGTGGATTGGAATGCTTATGCCAAACGAAATTATGTTACGGCACGTAGTAAAGTACCTGTGGTGGGAGCAATAATTGCTAAATTTGTAGATTTCCTTCATAATGAATTCCATTTAAGTTATGATTCTTTGGTGGTTATAGGCCATAGCTTGGGTTCGCATGTTGCCGGCTTTTGTGGTAAACCAGTTTGATATGGTCAGCTATCGTATATTGTGGGCTTAGATCCTGCTGATCCTTTATTTGATTACAACAAACCCGATAGCTGTTTATCTGAAAACGATGCTAAATATGTCCAGACTATACAAACAAATGCCAATGGCCAGGGTACTCTAGAACCTACAGGTTCAGCGGCTTTTTATAGTAATTGGGTCGCACACAACCCGGTTGTGGCAAAGATTTAACTGGCAAATGGTCCCATCATCGCTGTGTGTATCTCTATGCGGAAGCCATTAAAGATAGTTATGATAATCTTTTAAATAAAAAAGATTGTTTAGATTTGGTTAAAAGCATACAATTTGGTGATCCCTTACAAATTGAACGTAAGGCTGGTATTTACCATTTTACTATGAATAGTGAAGCTCCATTTGGCCTTTTATAAACAAAAATAAATTGCAAGATTATTAAGTTTTATGAACTGAATTTGGTTTGGTATTTACTTTTAATAAACATTGTGATGTGTGATATAAACAAGTTGTAGATGAGCTGGCAAGAGAAATGGTCGTTTAAACCTCACCTAACACACACTTCTTAGAGCTGCTCGATCAGGTAATGAGGCAAAGGATTAACTGTCTATTGTATATGTGCTTATTTAATAGCACCTTTCTAGAATAGTTTTGATTCTAAATCTGGGAAAGAAATTCTATTGTGGCGTTGACAGATTTCTTTTTATTACTTGCGCCTTGATTTCAAGAAACAGGGCAGGAACAGGAGCACAATTTCTTTCTGCAGGATTTATAGTAATTTGAGAGAACTGGAGTCTGTTGATAATATTTTGTGGCTTAGCCTTGACGAACAGAGGCTCAGAATCAAGGTTCTTGACTGAGGTTTCTTTAATTGTATTAGTGGAATATCCTACATGTATAGAAGGCAATAAAATAGATCGTATGGCTGTGATATTGTAACAAGATCATTTAAGTATATTTTAATACGAATATGTTCAAAGCGTCTTACTAGAGTGTGCAAAACGTTTGAGAAGCTATCTTAACAGAGCATTAAAGAACTCTTCTGTGGATTTCAAACCTAACAATCCATAACAATCGAATGATTTAAAAGTATTTTTAAATATTTAAAATAAAAAAAGTATTTGAAAATGAAATACAGAATAATAATAGATTTCTAATAAATTACACGGTGATCAGTGTTAAATTAAAAATATTTTCTATATTAGATTCAATCACTTGCGGTTACAATGACTGCAAAATAAAATACAATCGATAACAACGTTAACCCATGCACTCTATTGTATTGTTATTTAAGTTAATAAATCTTCCTGAAGTAGGGTAAAAATGTAATACTCTTACCAGAAAACGATTAAACATTAATTAAATAATTATTTATAGTTAAACCCTTCAAATTATCTCTATTAAGTCTTCTGTATCAGATTAAAAGTGACATGTTGTGAATATCTTATCGTAAGTTGTGAAACGGACAGTTACAAATGGTTTTGTTGGATTTCTTTTTGCAAAAGGAAATAAAATCATAGAAGAATTATTATAACAATAGGCCGTTATTAAAGAGTTTAACATAAACTATACGATATAATATAATAAATATTTGAAAAGACATCATTAGTCTTAAGCTGTGTTACCCAGCAAAATGAAGGCACTTGTGGTGGCCTATTGTTGCTTTGTTGCTCTTGGTAAATATTTCTAATATTTTCTAAACAAGTGAAATAACTTCTTTAATTTATTGCGTTTTTTAAGCCTTGTGCTACGCTACGCCTTTAAGAAGCAGTCGTATAGATTTAAAAGAGTCACGCAATACAGGAAACGTTAAATTTTATTTGTTTACCAAAGCAAATCCTAAAACGCCTCAACAGTTGTTTGTTAATAATGTGAATTCGGTAAGGAAATCAAATTTCAATAAGGCTCATCAAACCAAGTAAGTTTCGTTTTGAATTTGTTATCAAAATGTCCTGCTTGCTTGATAACAAAAAAAAAAAAATACCTTACTTAAGGATCGTTATTCATGGCTGGGGTGGCTCATATATTTCTACACCTAATGGTCCTATACGTGATGCTTATCTATCTAAAGGCGATTACAATATCATATCGATAGATTGGAATGAATATGCCAAATTAAATTATGTTTCAGCACGCAATAAGGTGCCTGTGGTGGGTGAAGACGTTGCTGAATTTGTGGATTTTCTTAATGAAAAATTACAAATGACTTTCGATTCTTTGGTGGTTATAGGCCACAGCTTAGGAGCTCATGTGGCTGGCTATTGCGGCAAACTGGTACGACGTGGCAAATTGCCTTCAATTGTAGGTTTAGATCCTGCCTATCCTCTATACAGTTACGACAAACCCGAAAGCCGTTTGTCTAGCACAGATGCTAAATACGTTGAGACTATACAAACTAATGGCAATTTTAAGGGTTTTCTTAAGCCTATTGGTACAGCAGCATTTTATCCCAATTGGGGACGCTTGCAACCAGGCTGCGGCAAGGATATATATGGTAAATGTTCTCATGCCCGTTGTGTTAGCTTGTATGCTGAAGCTATTAAGGGTTATTCATTTGCTCCGATTTACAAATGCAGTAAGTTTGATAACATATTGAACAAGGATGGTTGTACTGAATCGGCTAGTGGAGTTAGAATTGGTGATCCTACTCAAATTGAACATAAAACGGGTATTTATTATTTTACCACAAGAACTGAAGCTCCCTTTGGTCATTTATAAAATAAAATATATGGAATGAATGTTTGAAATAAGGCTATAAAATTAAAATGAAATAAATGCGACAAACGAAGTTTTTAAATTTATAAGAAAGTTCATAATCTGTATGCGATTTACAATGGCTTTGATGCAGACGAATAAAATTGTAACGTCGGCGGTGACTTGGTCATGTAAGTGTGTGATTGATCTTTGATAAAAGGATATGTCGAGCGAAATTGCAAAAGGGGAATACAAAAATGGCGACAGAAGTATCATGCTGAGGATGATCCGGTATATGAATCTTAGGATAGCAGCCCTATATTTCTCCAATTGAGTAGCAAATCTTCCGTACATAGCTCTAATCTCTTTTGTTCGCCCTATAGAGGGAAATTTTGACTATGTATTCTATTCTGCCATTTAAAGAGGCATCTTTCAAAATATTTTTTTTTATGTTATTACACTTAAAGATATCTTTCGTATTTATTTATAAATTCTTTAAACTACATTTTTAAATACTAAAAAATTTTACTTTAATTAAATATACAAAACTACAACTACTCCTACTAAAACAATATTTACGCAATATACTGACCTAACAAATTGCTGCTATTATTGTTTTCTTGTGTTGTTATACTAATTGCAGTATTTGTCGTGGTACTAGCTGTATTATTACACAAAACATTTTGATTCTCTGTTGTAGGCAATATAACAGGTTCATTTGCCGTCTTCTCTAAGGCAGCATCATGGGTGCGCATATGTGAATTTAAACCACCCGATTGGGCAAATGCTTTGCCACATATTTTACAAACATGTCTACGATCCTTTGAATGTATGAGTTTGTGAACTCGTAATGCTTTTTTTCGTTGGAATGTAGAGCCACAAATGTCACACTTAAAAGGTCTTTCACTGCTGTGCGTTACCGCATGAACATTTAGATCGTGGAAGGAGAAGAAACTTTTACCGCATACCTCACATTTGGCCGGTCTTTCACCAGTATGCCTGCGCATATGAGCTGTTAAAACACCACGATCTCTACAACGTTTACCACATATTTCACATATGACCGGCATAAGACCAGTATGGCATATCATGTGTGATTTTAATTCTTTATCGGTAAAGAATTCCTTGCCACATTCTTTGCATTTATGGGCTTTTATACCCGTATGGCGTATCTTATGGCGCATCATGTTGCCGGTTTGTGTAAAGGGTTTACCGCATATATCACAGAAGATGCCAGTATGCTTCCATTTGTGACCTCTTAAATCTCGAGCCGAACGGAATACCTCATTGCATTCATCACATTTATGTTCGGCTTTGGGTTCTTTAATCTTCTTGGGAGGTTTATTGGGATTGTGAACACTGTATTTGTGCTTCTGTAAACTATGCTTAGAACGATAGGAACGTTTGCATATAAGACAAGGAAATGGTAACTCGTCATTTAAACTGTTTTCACCATTGTCAGACTAAATTATTGAAAAACACAAAAAGCAATTAGTTTAAAGCTTTACATAGTACTGTAATACAGAAACTTACGTCAGTCTCTGATAATTTATCCTCCACAGACCAGTCTCTATCCATATCAATATCGTCTTCTTCATCTCTAAGTTCATCCTCTTCCTTTGTACTGACAATTTCTTTTTCCGTATATTCCTTTATATTATTTTGTGGCTCATCTACTGTTGCTAACGGTTCCTCCATCTTTTGCTCCTGCTGTATGTTAACTGCCTTTGCGAGAAATTTTTTCGAGTTTCTAGTATTAGGCTTACGTACCACTATCTTAATTTCTACTTTTTCTCCCACATTTTTATCATTAGTTTCTCTTTCTATCGTTTCTTCCTGCTGATCCATTTGCAATTCTTCATTTTCACTTTCCCTTATCAGTTGCTGCAAACTTTTATCATCTTCATCTATTTCCTCTTCTTTTATAGGATCATCTACGGGATCCTCTTCTTTAATTGCTATATTATCCATTAGATTTACATCTTTAGGCAATTTAGCATTACGCTTTCTGTCCAACTCCTCTAGATTAATACTTTCTTCGGCTAAAGTTAAATGCTGGATTTGAAAGTGACTGGGAAACTGTTCCAAATGCATTTTGGTGGCACACAAACAGCAGGTTACATTGTACACTGAAGGCGATACACAAAATATTTCGCCACATTTGAAATTGTGAAACGCATCAGCTAATGGTTGAACTATTTTTAACATTTTCTTCACCAAATTTTATTATTTATTTGAAATATAGCATTTGTTTATTTAAAAAATTATTATTGCACTTAACTTCTGTTTAACTCTCAGACATGAAATTTTTTAACTAAAAGTGCTGCCAAATTTTACATTGTTGTCATAAACATTCCAACATATTGCCAACCAAGAACAGAATTACACTGCCAGCTAGTTGAATAAGTACACTTTATTATAACTTATATTAAAAAATTTATTTTTTATACACAATCCTTTGTTTTTAAAATTTAATGCAAATAACATTATATTTTATGTTATTAAAATTTTATTCTAGATTTCTTAAGTTCTATTGATTTCTGTTTTCGTTTTTTTGTCATAAAAATACTTATTTCTTCTTATTTCGTTTGCGTTTTTTATCTGATCCATGTAGACCCTTTTTACGTGTTATGCACACACGGCAAAACCAATCCTCGTTGTCTTTGGGTGCCACAAATATACCCACGCAAACCCTTTAAATATGTTAATGTATAATAAGCCTGTAATTAAAAGTTAAGCAATAAGACTTACCAATGGTACCAGGCATCACAACCATCGCAACCAATCATGGGTGAACCATCATCAACTTTACCACAAGCTGGACAAATCCACACTCGATTACCCTCAGCATCCTTTATTAAAAAAGGAAAAACAATTTTAAAGAGCGAACCAATAACGTAAAAAGTTCTCTTACTATATAAGACGAAGGCCGACTAGTTTCCGTTATTAGAGTTAAAGGACTTTGTCTATCTAAGTTCGGTGTCTTGGTAGAGGTATCAGCTGTATTTGTGGCACTAGCAGATGAACTAGCTACATCGTGTTGTTTAGTTGTTTGCAGTAATTGATGGGGTAGTAACACCGAACTGGCTGATATAGTGCCACCCGATAGCCAGGGACTTGGCGGTGGCACTACCATGCTGCCACCAGTTGCTGAGCTTGCTTTACTACTCTCTCCTATATCCAATGAACTCGCATTTGCTGCAGATATAGTATTGCCAGCAGCTGATGTTGACGTCATTTCACCACCTAAAAGAATGTTAAATAAAGAAGTGTCTTTCTAGACAAACATGTCGTGAGACAAACTTACTTGTATTTAATTTATGTTTAGGAGGTCTTGTTACCAACGGTGATATACGTGCCAGTTCTGGAGAAGGTTCTCTTTGATGTTCTCTTGGTGGTGGAGATACAGTGGTTACCTTGGTAGTTGACGTAGTCGTTGTAACAGAACTTTTATGGCCTTCATCCCTTGGCGGTGTCGGCGAATGTGTGGAGCCCAGCTTTAAAGTTAATTTCGGCACTAAAGAAGCCGTACTTGCTATTGTAGTACTGCTAGTGTTTGCTGCAGTTTCTGGTTCAATGTCAGCTGGAACTGTGTTTATAGAAATTGGTGCTAACTTTTGCTTTTTGGACTCACTTTCGCCTGATCCTAAACTAGTATTTGCTGCAGTTGTATCCTTTTCTTTTGTAGTGGTAGGCATTGGAGTAGACACTTGCGAGAAACTAGGACTTTTTGTTGGCAAGTCTTCTAATACTGTGCGCTGTTTTTCTTTTTTCTTTTCTTTTTTAAGTTTTTTTATTAAATCCTTATCCTTGACTTTTTCCATACCACTGCTATGTGCAGCTACTACAGGTGCTGGAGTGCTCGTTATAGGTTCTGCCAGTGTTATATGTTCTTTTTCTTTTGATGGTGAACTCTGTGTTTGGCCCATTAAATATTTTTCAGATTTTTCTTTGCTTTTGTTCTTATCTTTTTTATCCTTTTTCTTTTTGATTTTGCCTTCTTTTAATTCTTTCAGCTTTTTCAGTTTCTTATGCTCCTTGCGTTTCTTTTGTATATCAAACAGCGAGGCAGAGCTATTACCCGAAGACGATGGAATGGCGGCGGTTATTGTAAGATTGTCGAAAACAGAAGAAGAGGCAGCAGAAGAGGAAGCAGGATTCGATGAATTAAAGTCATTTTTATGAGCATTGAATGCAGGATTCGCCGTTGCTGTTAGGCTGTTGTAGGGTATATTCTTCGATGAGTATGCCAGGCCTGTAGATGCCAAAGGTATTAAATCAGCTCCACCCGCTAATTTTCCAACACCACTTGTTTGTGCTACAGTGGCTCCTAGACCATCTGTTTTATCAGTACCCATTACACTTGCAGCATTAAGGCTAGATGAAGACTTTTTAACTTGTTTTTTCAGTTTTTTGAGTTCTTTAATGCTTAAATCAGATTCCATGGGCTTTTGTAATAAGTGGGAGCCAGTATTGGCTGCAAACATATCATCCATAGAGGAAAAGCTGTTGTGTGATTGTTGATTATTAGACTGGCTTATGTTGTTTGTTGAGGTCGCTGGTGTTTGAATTCTAGATGGTGGTGGTGGCTGATTTGTTTCGTCAGAATCATCAGACACCTCAATTGGTTCATTATTTAAAGTAATCGGAGTTTTAATGGTTAAATCACCACCCATCAACGAATGATTTTGCTTTTTGGACATGGAAAAATCTAAGCCCGATTCTTGGGAACCCGTCAACGATTTAGAGTGCTTATTAAGGGGTATCAAGTCTATGGGACTATCGTTCTTTTTCATTAGCTGCTCGAATGTATTCAGGGACATGCCACCCGGTGTTGAAGGTATTGATTTACCGCTTATACTACCAGCTGCACTTTCAGGCGTATGAGCCTCGGACATTTTCTTAACGAAATTATCTTGCGACAAGTTATTTGACGAGTGAGCATTACGAGGTTTGGGAGTTTTTGGTAAGTCCGGCTCATTATTATTAGTATTACTACCAGTGTTGGTGTTATTATCATTTAATTTTGTTAGAAAATCGGGCACCAAAGGAGCTACATTGCAGTAGCTACGCTCTGTTGACTGTAAATTCGTATCCAATTTATTTTTATCTGTGCTTAAATCTTCAGATTCTATAAATAAATATGTATTTAATACCGTTGATTGCAATTTAAAATACTTTAAAACTCACCTTGATTCGCTGTTGTATTATCAGTTAAAGGCTGCTTCAAGTTGGGAAAAGGGAAAATGCCGGGTAATAAAGGATTTTTAGGATTATTGGGAAATGGTGCTAAGCCTGGTGTAGGAAATAGTCCGGGTGTTGGTATTAAACCAGGACGGGTAGGAAATGGAAATTGTAACATGGAAAGCATGTTACCGGGCAAATTTGGAAATGGTGGACGATTTGGCAACATAAATGGCTGCACTAAACTACCGGCTAAATTATCTGTATTCGACATTAGACGTTTTGAATTACCCGGTGATTTTAAGGGTGAAGTCAAGACAGGAAATACAGAAGGAGAGTTTAATTTTTTGTCTCCTATCAAACTTGTATCTACAGTTAAATCTGTCGTCTGATTAGAAGGTGCCGCTTTAAGTATGGTATCCATACGCATTAGTTTTTTATTAATCGATTGCACTTCTTCGTTTGTAGGTACTATCAGCGGAGGAGTCGGCATATTTACATTGCCCAGTTTATTGTCATTATTTAAGAGTTCTTGCTTTAAAAGTTTATTTTTTTTCTTATGCTCTTTACGTTCCTTGGCTCCGGCCATTATCATCATTTGTTGTTGTTGTTGTTGCAATTGTTTATTTTGAGACCAATCTGTATTCTGCATAGGATTTGAAAAGAATTGGGCCATGTTATCGAATTTTAAATTACCTATGCTGCTGCGTATCTCTTGGGGTAATTGAGAAAAATTCGCACCGAATAAATTGGTATTACCAAGATTGGCCTTCTTACTCAAGCCACCGAGAAAATCAGGATTCAATTGGGGGATGTTTGAACCGAATAAATTGTTGTTCATCATGTTGCCTTTCTTACCTAGCACTGGCCGTATGTCTTGCGGTAGTTGACCCATGTTGGGTATAAACAAATTGCTATTAGCCAGATTAGCTTTCTTGCTATTTTTCTTTAGGAGATTATTAGGAAATACACCAGGTATCTTGGGAGAATTTTTACTGCCCGGCTTACGACCACGTTTTTTCGGTTTATTAACTAATTCTACAGCTTCGATAGGTTTCTCACCAAATACCCGCTTGATCATAGTTAAATCTGTAGGCTGATTAGGATTTATACTTGGTGCTGTAGCCGCAGTGGGTTGTTTATCTTTAATGTCATCGACATTAATGACATTATTTTTGTCTAAAGACGAATTGCCAATATTGTTTTCATTTGGCAGTGGGGGAAATAGGCTTCTACCCACTGGTGTATTTGTAAGGGAAGTATTTGAAGTGCTGGCAGGGCCGGGAGCTGGTGTTATAGTTGTGCCAGAGGGTAAATTTATAATTGGTGTATCGTTATGGCCCATTACACGCATGGGTGTGGGAGAGGAGGATTTTGGTGTTTTCTGTTTGGAAATCTTTTTGAATATATTTAACTTTGTACGATCTGGCTCATTGGATAATTTAAGTTCCTTTCCGTCTACACTAGTTAAGGGAGGGTTCTCAAACATTTCCAGCACTGTTGAAATTTCCGTTTTAGGTGTTTTACTTAAAGCAGCCTCCGTCATGTTCATTGGCGGTGCTACAACCATCTGTGGCGATGTTTTCATTGTAGGCATAAATGCGGATTTTACGGGAGAAACATTCGTTAAATCTTTTTGTTCTGTTTTCATTTTTGACTCTTCTACGTCGACATTTAACGGCTTTTGCATTGCCTCCGGCATGCGTGTCGGTGGAAATATGGGCACCAAAGGTGGCGGTTGTATAGGTTTTTTCGCTTGTTTTTGTGCTTCCATTAGCATTTGTTGCTTCATCATTTTCTGCCTTTGTTTGGCCTGTTTACGTAATAACTTTTCTATTTGAATTTTTTCTGGTCCCGGTGGCATACTGGCTACTATATCTGGATTAATCATTTTTGATTTTTTATCAGGACCCATAATGGTACCTAATATTTCAGGCGGTATTTTACCTTGTTTAGCCATTTTTTGTAACATTTTCATGTATTTACGCTGAGCTTTATCCGCCGCATCTAACTTGTGCATTTTGTCTGGCAAAGGTTTAACATGTTTTTCCCCTAAAACTTGTCCAGGCATTAAAGGCACCTTTTGTTTTTTAGCCTTTTTCAACAGCATATTGGCATAATTGGTTTGCGGCGTATGTATGCCAGAAGCATTTTGATGCATCATAAATGATTTCTTATTATAATTTGCAGGCATAGGCGGATGGGCATCATGAGGTTGGGGTTTGCCACCAAATATTTTGTCTTTTTTCAAGAGTAATTCATTGTATTGCTCCAATTTCTTATTTATTACCGGTTGAGGCTCAAGACTACGTGATAATGCTTTTTTTGTTTCTTTGCTAGTGGAAGGTCCATTATCTCCCCTATCTATAACATCCTTATCACCTGCATTTAATTTTTCCACAGTCGATGGTGTAGGTGTTGAGGCTGCAGAACGAGGGACTGGCTTGGGTTGTGGTGGAGGAGGAGGTGGCGGAGGCGGTGGCGGTGCATCCAAGCCCAAAAGTTTGTCTAATCAGAAAATTAGGTATACTTCTTGAAATATTAATATTATTAAAATTGGGGTTTTCCAATAGTGGCCATGCCACTGCAGAGAGTTTTTTAAATCAAACGACCAAACTTCGTTGTAAGATTAATTACTAAAAGAATTAACAAACTTCTTGGAAACCCCCATTTTATATTCTAAAAAACTCACCAATAATATCGGGCACCATGGCTTCTGGCATTTTACCCTCTACTGCAGGC
Organism: Sarcophaga rosellei; assembly: GCA_930367235.1. NCBI lineage: Eukaryota > Metazoa > Arthropoda > Insecta > Diptera > Sarcophagidae > Sarcophaga > Sarcophaga rosellei. The sequence continues at coordinate 5,971,700 of OV884018.1, read as the reverse complement.
GATATATAACCACCGGTAGTCATTACAACACTACTGACTTCCCTAGTTGGTCTTTCACCATCTTCAAAATTACTTGATGGCTTAAATAAGGACTGCAATGTACTTTTATCCAAGGTATGTGAAGCATTTGGATTTTTGTTTGTTGGATCTAAACAAAAAATATGAATTTAAGAAAAAAAAACTACATTTTTAAAAGAAGAAACGTGCATCTACCATTACTTGTTTCACCATTCGAGTTACTATGGCCCGAGTTTTCAGAAAATGATTTTGTATCACCTATCCCATTTGATGTAAAGGCATTTAACGGTAATTCTGTAGGTTGTGTTACTTCTGGAGGCAACATAGGCGGCAAATGGTCATGTACATGGACGCGTCGTGTTAAAACTTCTTTACTGCCGGGCTTTAAAAAATTTAGGGCAGATTCTTTCCGCGCCGGAAATTTTGGCACTTCTAAAGCAAATGGTACCGGCTCAACATTGTTGATATAATCCAACAGTTCGTTTAAATTTACATTTATGCTGTTCAAGGTCAAGGTCACATCATTAAGATTCGCCTCTGTACGATTATCTGAAGCAATGCACACAGGAAAATACCAAATCAAAACAATATTTAGCAAATTCCTTTGCACATATGTACTTACAATGTTCTACCTGTCGCCTTAAATCGCGCGTGAATTCTCTTAGAAATTTATCCAAGACATCCTGCAAAAGCTCCAAAGGCGCGGTTTGCGTGGCATTATAACCGATTGTTTGACATATTTGTGCCACGGCTATACGGAGTAATTCTTTCATATATTGGTCACTCATTGTAGAACGTCTTCTTTTTGCGCTTATACCTTATGCTGGTTTGTTTTGTTGCAGGTTTTTACGTTTCTTCTTCTTCCTTTTGCTTTTATTTTACACTTAAGAAAAACACAAACACACACAAGTACAGTGTGAAAGTTTTTTTCACAGGCTTTTCTTCCACTATTTCTTGGGGTTTTTGTAAATTTTTTGCTTAAATTCAATGCATAATTATTTTTAGTTTAATTTTATGCTTATTTTTTATAGATATGCTTAATAAATTATTATTATTTTGAGATTTTCTTTGGATCAAATCAATTTTGTGTACACACTGAATCACGTCTAACAAAATAATGCTATTAACAAAACAAAAAGGAATGTCATGGAATGAAATAAGTCATTATTCTTGATATAGCCAGATAAAAAGTGTAAACGCACGAAGTAAAATAATCGCTTATATAGTTGTAATAGTAATACTTCTCATTGACTTGGTATATCTACTCCAACAAAAACTTGAATTGATTATTTTGCTTTCTAAAATTTGAATTAATAAACATTATTTTAATATTTAACGGCTATTTTTAATTTTAGAAAATAATTTATATAAAAGCGTTTTTCCGCCTATTATTGTATTTTAAAAAATTTGATGCTGACAATACTATTTTTGTTTCTCCCTATACCCTTCTTTCAAATTTTTTAAACTCTTATTAGTTGTCAAATATTGTTATTTACAGTTTTGTTTTGTTTAACATTTCCAATTGAAAACATATTAATTCCATATCTCAAACAACAATGTTGAAAATAATTTAGCAATAACTATATCTGTTCAGCCATAGGAAGTTAATACATTATAAACAATTAAATAATCATCGTGAATTATTATAATGCCTTTAGAACAAGACAGTTTAAGTCATTTCCAGATGTCGTGTTCCACAGCAAAACGTCAACGTTTGGAGTCTCCAAAAAGATATGTAAACAACACTTTGGTGCCACTGGGCTCCAAAAGGTGTGGTGAAGTATTGGTAACGAATAATGCTGACAAATGGACTTTTGTGTGTACGTTTTGCCAACAGGTTACCGGTGATATTGGTGTATTCATTTGTCATATTAGAATGCAGCATTTTGAAGATCAGCAGCAGCACGACTTGGATAACGAATCAATAAATAGCAATACTGCCAACAATAACACTGAAACAAATGATACTGTTATAAACGATAATAAACAACCACAACAAAATAAATTTCCTGCTATACTGCAGGTAACTTCACTAGCAGGGCAATCGAAGGAAAGATCAACAGGTGAAAAGGTATTTTAGTAACATGACTATGTATACATATATATATTGTGATATGTTTATATTTCTCTGATAATACCTTGCAGTTAAGGCATGCATCATCCTCCAGCAGTTGTGCGGAAGAAAGTATTTTGCCGCATAATACAACAGTTCAAAGAGAGCAATCAATTGTCAATACAACGGTAAACCGAATTGAAGAAGTGTATGAAGTCGTTTATATAAATGAAAACAATAACAAAAAGTCCGAAATAGAAGCAGAGGATTGTATTATGATAGATGATGATGATGACGATGAAGATGACGAGAGTCATGTTATAAATGAAGCTTTAGATAGTAGTACACAATTTTCCTACCCAATTAATGAGGATGAAAATTCCAACGATGATTTGGAATTTATTGAAAAGTCCAATGAAGACAGTGCTTTAGTACCAGCAAGCGGTAGCAGGCGCTCCAAAAGATCACGGAAGAAAAAAATTGTTGACACTAAAGACTTACCCTTTAAATGTATTTATTGCAATAAAGGCTTTAAATCTAAACAAGCCATATATTATCATCATAGAACTCATGAAAAACAAAATCAATTAAAATGTCCCATGTGCCCTGTAAGCCATTGTACGGAATATTTGTTCGTTAGTCATGTTTTAACACACGAAAGTCCTACTTGTTTTCCTTGTCAAGTGTGTGGGCAAGCTTCGCCCACTAATGAAAAACGTTTAGAGCATATGAAAACGCATGAAATGGAAAGACCTTTTGGCTGTACATATTGTTTTCGACGATTTCGCAAAAAGCATTTTTTAACCAATCATTTGCGTATGCATTGTCAATACTTATGTGATTTTTGTCCTACAGAATTTAGTGCTCTTCAGGTTCAGCGGCGACCATATGTCTGTCCGTCATGTGAGACTTTGCCGGATATAAGAAGAAAAGTGGAACAGCAACGGTCATTCGCTGCAAAAAATCAGGCACTTGAATCAGACCAGGAATAAGAAATAGCAATGTACATATTTTTTGTAATTTTAAAGTCAAGCTAAGGTATTTTTGTAATATACATTTTTATATAACATTTAACTGTTCATACTTTATAAGCCTTAATTTTAAGTGGTTTTAGTTACTAAAACGAAAAGATATACTACATATTTAGAATAGTAAATCTAAGCAAAACTTTAAATCTTTTTGAAATGCCACCAAAAATAAAAAAGTTTTTTTCATTGACAATTTATCTCTTTTTCAGTTAAATAAAAAAACACATTTGCAGCATAATCTATAAAGAGCTGTACTCTAACAAATAGTTTTTTAAAAGGCTTTAATTTCAACTATGATTTTAGTAGCCAATTATTAATTCAATTTAAATGCTTCGTTAAACGGGGCTTTATTTATTGATTCTGACACAGAAAATTCTTAATAGCCCAATTTTTCGTTTGCAACTTATTTGAATTATGTAAATAGATCTTTAAATGATAATCAAATTTTGTAAATGGTTTAATTTACCGTTAAAATTATATTTAAAAATCATTACGATCCGGCAATACCCTATTAAACTCATACTCAAAACAGGGTGGTCACTCATTCTCAATATCTCATACTCTTTATCTCTCACACTCATTCTCTTTTGTATTCACACTCAACAAAACCATACCATTTGACAGCTGGTTAATAAACCAATTTTTCGTATCTATTGAGTGTAAGTGAAAAATAAAACAAGAAATTTTTCATTAAGTATGGAAATTAATTAAAATAAGAAAATTATCAAAGAAAATAGTGTAGTAGAGCAAAAAGTTTTCTTTGAAAATGTCTGCAACTATAATAAAAACAGAAAATTTTGAAAGTGAGGACATAAAACCTCAAATAAAAGAAGGCGGTGCTAGTGGTGGTATGTTTGAGAATGTGGGCTCAAAGCCAATGGTGAAGAAAATACACAGCGCCCTAAGAGTGCAAAGGGAGGGCAAACAATTGAAGTTGCGTTTAAAGGAGCAACATACAACGCCGCAAGTAAACCCTTCAATACTTGCAACACCCACTTTTAAACAACAAAACAGCGTTAAAAGAAGAATTAATAATGACCTGCAAGAGTTTAATGAAGATAATAATAAAACAAAATCAAATTTAAAGGTAAAACGTTCCCGTCTCCAATCACCCGTTCACTATAAAAGCAGACCGACAAGCCCTACAGCTTTAAACAGTTTACCGTATTCCTCTTCCAAATGTGGTGAGATATTTGTAACAAATAATGCTCAGAAATGGACATTCGTTTGTATATATTGTCAAAAATCTACCCGCGACATTGGAGAATTCGTGTGCCACCTGCAATTTAAACACATGGCAGGGCTGTACAATGATCACGATGAGGAAGACGAAGTTCAAAATAGCCATAATAATCAAGATCTGCTGAATCAAACTGAAGATTCATTTAATAATCAGGATCAAGAGGTAAGTAAACCTTATTTGAATTGACGCTTTCTTATTAGATTTAATTTGTATTTACTTATAAAATAAACCCTAGTTATTTACTATGACACAGCTAACCGCGAAGGATTCCAATACTGTTAGTAGTACTGTAAAAAAAGCCTCTACTGCCTCTAAGGAGGTTAGTCTCTTAAGTTCTTTGTTTTACATTTTAAATAATTATGACCCACAATAACTTATTGTTTTTGTTTTTTAAAATTTTCAATGTAGTTTTTCTTAAAATGTTTTTGTTTCTTTAACTTAATGTGACTCATTCTTTCATTGTTTTAGCATTTTCTTTAAAAAAGAAACAATTTTTGCATGTTTATCGATTTTTCTTTAGTCTTAAAAATATTTTACAAAAAAACAAAAAAAAAAACGGAAATTTTTCTGCAGTTGTGCTTGCTTTAGCTTTGTGTGTTAGTTTCCATTTTAAAAAAAATTTACTCTTTCGGGTTTTTTTCTTATGAGTTTTTGTTGAAATTGCTTGTGATGTTTTTCTTGTTGCCGATGGTTAGGTCAAAGTAACGCAGCAAATCTCATAAGGGTTGAAAAGTTTTTTACGAAAATTCACAGGAAAATCAGCATAAAATTTTTTTTATACTTTTATGATCATAATTTATGCTGAAATATAACACTACGTAGAGTTTGAAAATGTTTCTCTTCAGCTTTAAATTACCCCCCGTTAAACGAAACTCTGCACATATTCACTTTTAATATTTTATTAACTAATGGTTCTATTATGAATACCAATTGAACTCCAGTTGCATTGTTAGCGAGGTAATCAAAAGTTTATAGTTGTCGAAAGAATTGTTTTTTTCAGTTGCCTTTTGTTACTGCTTGGCAACTAAAGTTAAGTTGCCACCCGCATAATACAATTTGAAGTAATTCGGAAGAAAATAAATTATTGAATTTAAATTTAGAACTTTTAACTTTCTAATCAACATTTTTCAAAAGCTAAGTTAAATTATGTTAAATAGAGTTTGAAGCCGATTTTATAAACTTTGATAAAAACATATTGATAAAAACATATTCAAGTCTTCTCTGTATTCCGAAGATAAGTGAAAAGTAAAACAGGATACACAGAATATAAAAAGGACTAAAAGTCTTATGTGTATTCCGAAGATAAGTGAAAAGTAAAACAGGATATACAGAATATAAAAAGGACTAAAATTATTTAATTTACTGCCTAGCAGCGTTAAAAATGAAGGAAATATTAATGTATTCAAAATTAATTGTGTACAGTTTATAAGAAATTGTACTTAATGTAATGTATTATAGTAAATAAGAAAGTAATTTAAACTACTAAATAAATAAATAAATAAATAAATAGAATAAAAAGAAAAGTTACTAACCTTTCAGGTTCTGCATCATGCTAAAGGATTAGATAAGAAATATTAAATTTATTATAATATATGTATTTATTTGTTTAAATGTCTAATTGTTTTATTATAACATCAAAACGCAAAATTATTTAATTAAAACAAAATTATTTTCCACAGTATTTCGATTGTACCAATTATTTGGATGTTAATGTACACACGGATGCTGATGAAACAACACCCAATAATAATAAAATAAAAAATCAAACAAATCTAACAGTAACAAGAAAGAAAAAATCCAAAACAAAAGATGGTAAAAATCATCATTCGCGAAAGCGTAGCAATAAATACGTGGTTGATTTAGTTGAAGATGATGATGACGATGGTGACAATGGTTATAGCAAAGAAAGTACTAATAAGTCGAGCTACCAGCAATCAGCAGAAAATTTGAATTATGATATTGAAGATGATGAAGATGGCGTACAGATAGTAGACGATGACAATGACCACAACAATGAAAATGATAATGACGAAGTGGAAGACGATCATTTAGCCTTTTTAAAAGCAGATAACCGCGAAGAAACAACGGTTGATGGAGATGATGGTGGTGGTGGAGACGATGGCAAGACTGGCATTCGAAAATATCGTTCTCATGTGCGGGGTAAAGCCTATTGCAATTTGTGCGATAAAACATTTCAATATTATTCTTTATATCGTAATCACATGATAAAACATTCCAATATTACCCCCTATAAATGTCAATATTGCAGTAAAGCCTTCAAATCCAAACAAGCCATACGCTATCATATGAATACTCACACTAAAGAGGTACAATATACCTGTCCTCTATGCCCAACCACTTACGGCACAGAAAATCAATTTATAACGCATGTTTTGATTCATGAAAGTGACACTTGTTTCCCATGTATGGTGTGTGCGAAAATCTTAAAAACTGATCGAGAACGCGACCAACATCTTGAGACCCACAGCGAAGAAAGACCTTTCGGCTGTGACTTTTGTAATAAGCGTTTTCGTCAAAAGCATCATCTATCGAATCACTTGAAATTACATTGTCAATATCGTTGTGATTTCTGTAAAGAGGAATTTGCCTCCACACAAACACAGAGGCGTCCTTATGCCTGTCCTTCATGTGAAGACTATCCCCATATAAGAATACAAGTTGAAAGGCAACGTTCAAAATCTTTAAGTACTCAAGATGTTAATCCATTAGAGATCCCTAATGAGAATATACCACAGGAACAAGATACAGAATGTGTAGATTTGGCTGAGATATCGGATGATGAGGATAGCGAAACCAGTGCCAGTCCAAATGATCAAAAACGTGTTACATGCCAATATTGTACACGTTCTTACAAACAAATCAGTGCTCTTAACTATCATGTAAGACAAAAACATCCACATTTATGGAATAAAATGAAGTAAAATATATAGAATCTTAAAATTTGGTATTTATAAGTGTTTTCAAGGTTCAAGGAAATCATCTGGTTTTGTTATGAAGTCATTGAACAGTCTAACAAATGATTTCATTTCCAAACATAATCTTATTGAGTAATAGTTTAGCTTTTAAAGCTTAGATTTATTTCATTCCAATATATTTTATATGCTTTTTAATAAAAAATTAAGTTTAATTTTATAACATTGATGATCAGAACAGACAGGATATACATCTTCTTGATTTTATGTCATTGTATTAATTTCTTAAAATAAAACAAAAGAAGAGTTTCACAATATTTTTAAGCAGTTCCTTTTTATATCAATTAAGGGAGTTAATCGAATTCTGCTGTTAAATAAAACTTTTTTAAGTGGCATTTATGCCCGCGTGCCAGATGTATTTGAAGAGTTTTAACTAAAAACACTTATAAATCCCTAATAAAGTTAAATTTAATATTATTAAAATTATACACATATTGTTAAGAAAAAAAAAAACCTACAAACTTCCCTTTAGTGTATTATTAAATTTAATATAAAATTATAACTGCACTCTTATACAATATTTATACTACAAAACATTTTGTATTTATTTAACCAAAATACATTCCACTTTTTTCTAGTCTTTACCTTTTTAACTATTATGATTATTATTATTTCAGTATTACTATTTTCCTTTACATTTCATTTAGTAAGTTAGTTTTGCATAGGAAGTACTGATAATTATTAAAAAGATTTTATTTATGTTATAACTATTGCAAACAAAAAATACATTTACATATACGTATGTATGTATAAAATATATGACATAAATTACTTTTAAGTATTAAAAGTTAAGCACCATTATATTTTCTAATTATTATTTAAATTGTATTATCATTCTAGTTATTTGTAAATAGTATACCATTCTTTTGAACTAGAAATAAAAAAGGAATTTGTAACAGAGATTTAAGCATGATTTATAAACAATTGTTTGGTTTGCAAATAAAAAAAAATTTTATGATTACGCTAAAATTACTATGAAGAAAAGAAATATTAAACCCTTCTTGTATGACAAAGCTTTTTTCCCACAAAACTGTATCAATTGTTAAAACTTTGAATCCAAGCAATAATAACATTGAGCTACAAGCAGTTGGCTTTAATTTTATCAATTAAAACTTTCGACTTTGCTTTACAGCCTAGTAAATGCAATGTTTTTTGTAAAATATTCAGCTAAAATTTCAAATGGTAATTAAGGCAAATACAAGTATTCCCCCAATTATGTGTATTACTGTGTGGATGAAATTTAAAAACATTCTTAAAACATTGTTCAAATTTTGAAAGGTTTGCAACATGTTTACGTTCTAGATATAATGCCAATGAATGTTCTATTGCCGATGAAAAGGCCTCTTCGATCTGAACTACACGGCCAAGCCGGATAATCTTAAAAGTTACATCATATAATGATCGTTTCCCAAAATTTAAAAGTTGTAATCATATTTAGGCGATAAAGACTTGAAAACAAATGTTAATGATTAACCATTCTTGTTTCTAATAATATTATTGCACACTAGGCCGAACATCAATAATTTCCAATAAGGAAATTTTATGGCAAATTACCGCCTGTAAGCCAGTCGTGTAGCCTAAGCAATTGAGAAAATAGCCGGTATTGCGTGAATATACCAGTACATATATTCATCTCCGAGGCATCTGTGAAGATTGGCACGACAATCTTGCAATCACTCTAGTGGACACAGAAATAATATAGAAATAAAATGGAAAATTAACAAAATATTGCTTTTTCAAAATCATTATTTATTTAAAAATTTAACTTAATATCTATACCCATGTTTGTCTTCCTTCTTTTAAGTAGAAAGAACAGTCTAACAAAATGTATAATTTTTTGTTGCAAATAAAATTTTGCTCCAAAACAATCTCAATTTAAAACATCAGTTATGATAGCGCCGCTGGTATTTATTTAAGGACTCCAGTACTAAATCGTCTGGTGATTTTGTATCAAAACGAAATGGCTCTATGTTGTGCTTCACACTCCTCTGTTGAAACTCAATAGAGAAACATTTAAGCGGCAGGGGAGCAACGTACTTATTATCATGATTATTCAATAAACGGCCAATTGGGGACGGTTCTACAAGATGTGGCTGTAAATGCACTTGTGATATATCGGTGATACAATATTCATTCGAAGTGGGCAATATTATCGTTCTCTTACTACTGACATCGACACGATCACAGTCTATGAATGGTATTTCGAAATCTAAATCTTCTTTATTTTCTAGTTTCTGTTGTTTTATAAAATCTCTAGTAGGTGGTGTACCCTGATGACTTTGTAATTTTGATGATAAAGCCGAAGTCAAATCAATTGCGGGCGTTTTTGCTGATATATGGGGTTTTTGTTCGTTGCTTCCTTTTAGTTTCTCATTCACTTGTAATTTATTAATGGCTAAAGTTAAACTGCTTATGGGTGAATTCGTTGTTTTGAGAACTGGCAATTCGAATACTGGTGCTGGTTGACCATTTCCCAAGTTATTGCCCAATTGCAAATTTGGTAACACAAATCCTGTTTGACCTTTATTCAAACCATTTGATTTATGTTGTTCTTGTAATTGCTTTAAAAGAAATTGGTTTAGTTGAGTAGCTGGACTTCCGTTTGTCTCGGCTTCGCTTTCATTTGTATCGCAAGTTTCTGTTGTACCTAAACTACCAGGCGCTTTTAATACTGGAATATTAAATTTTGGTGGACTGAAAGAAGCTGCTTCACTGGCGGTTTGGGCGGCAAATTTGTTTTTAATTGCATTTAACAATAATTGGTTATTTCCCTGACTATTGTTTACAATTGTTGTTGGAGCTGTTGATAAATTACGATCCATCGAAGTTTGTCTGTGTGTCACTCTTTGTTGTTGTAAGTGTTGAAATTTTGTTCGTATTGCACAATTTTTATTTAGCAAGTTCTTTTTAATTTATTAAAACAATAATAGTGAATAAAGCAGCACTATAACAACATTTAATTTTTTTTTAATAATATTTGTACTTTTAAAAGATTATTAACAAATTCTTTATTTAAAACAAAACTTAATGACGCATTAAATAGAAGAAAAACAATGGACAGCTGTTTTAAATTATTTTTTGCAAATACATTCACGCTGAAGTGATAACACTAAAACATAGTCGTATGTTTTGGTTAATTAATGAATATATGGAAATTGTAGCGGTCGAATAATTTTAAATTCAAAAATAAATATATTTTTATCTTTCATGAATAAATTTGATGTGAAAAAAAAGTTTGAAACGTTTTAAACATAACAGGATATGTAATTTGAAAATTTACGTAATTAATCTCTTCTAAATTAACCAAAAGTTTTTAAAATTCTCGACTCAAATTTGTTTTAAATATTTATTATATAAATTAACTGCTTTATTATATAAATTAACAAAATGCTTAATTCCATTTGACTTCACACTGCTATAACAAAAACAACAGCTGAAAATTCAAAACCATTCACTATTTAAAATACAGCGGGATAATGATGTTTGTTCTTATCTGCTTTAATGTATTTATTAAAAAAACACTTCGACATAAACTTAATTAAATTTCACTCCTTTAAACACAGTAATAAATATTTTATTCTTGAGTTTTAAGCACAATATCATTTAAGCTCTCTCCAAACGGCAAATTGGTCCTTCTTCTACCATTTTCAAGTCAACTTTAGGGCCCACTAAATCTCTGATATTATTTATGCCATACTTGATCATTGTTGGCCGCTCTAGCGATAGACCCCAGGCTATAACATTGACATTTTCGGGCAAACCCATAGGTAATAACATTTCAGGGCGGAAAACACCCGAGTTGCCTACCTCAATCCATTTGCCCAGACCAGGATGGAAACAGAATATCTCCATACTAGGTTCAGTGTAAGGATTATAAGCCGGTTTAAATTCTAACTGTGTAATGCCCAACTTACGGAAAAATTCGTATAGCGTACCAATTAAATCACCCAATGTTAGACCCACATCAGCTATAACACCTTCTACTTGATGGAATTCAGCCAAATGTGTAGCATCTAAAGTCTCATTGCGGAATACTTTGTCAATACTAAAATATTTAGCTGGTTTAAAACCTTCTGGTTGGTTAGCCAACTTATACAGCATACGAGCACTGACAGCTGTGGTGTGGGTTCTCAATAAATTCTTTTGAGCCTCTTCTATTTTCCAGTCATAACCGTAACCCTGGGAACCGTACCCACCTTTGGAATGTACTTCCTTTACGCGCTGTAAATAATCTTGGGGAAATTTATAACTTTTGGCCGGATGATTAATAAAGAATGTATCATGGGCATCGCGAGCGGGATGTTGTTGAGGCTGGAAGAGAGCATCAAAGTTCCAGAACGAAGATTCTACATAGTTGTTGGTCGGCATTTCGGAGAAACCCATTTCTAAAAATATTTGCCTGAATTCAGTCCGTACTTTAAGCAATGGATGTAAATGTCCGCGAGCTGGAGGGGCACCCAAAGCATCGAAATTATAAGCTTTGAATTTCAAATCCTTCCATAAGCCAGACGCCAACATATCAACTGTCAAATCAGTCTCTAATTTTGTTAGAGTTGTTGAAAATTCAGGACCCTTGCTCAAAATGAAACTTTTGGTGGTTATTTCTTGCAATAGCTTTCGCTTTTTGTATTCTGCAACCAAGTTGGCAGCTAAATCTGTTTTACCATTAACTATGGCTATTAGATTCTGTTGCACGCTGTCTTCTATTTTGTCCACTTTACGTTTGACCAAGGGAGGATTTACTGATTTATCCACCATAATCCAACCATGCGACATGGCTTTACTGAAACCCACTTTAGCATTGGGACCACTTTTCATTAATTCTGCTTGGGGTATGCCTTCAGCTGGAACGGCGTGGTATAATACAGCTTCATGGCTTCCATTGCTCACGACTAGCTGGCCTTCTTCGGTTACTTCTAAGGTTTTGCGTGACGTAGTCTCAGCATTTACCAACTCACCATGCGCTTGTATGGATTTCAAAGCACCCACAATTTTCTGATGTTCAACACCAAATACTTCTACTAAATCGAGAGTGTCAACTTTATCTACATTCTCTAAATGTTGTAGAATTCGTTCCGTTAGATCAGGATGCATTTTTATCGCGAGCCTAATTTGCAATTTTCGTCGAGAACACGGATTATTATTGGTGTGTGGATTTTTTGCCACAACATGCAATCGGAATTTTATATCGAATTGACATTTGCTAATATCAACAAAAAGTGATGCCAAGTTATATATTTTTTAAATACACCGTAAATAATTGATAAGCATTTGTAAACAAATTAACCACTTGCTAAGTAGTGTATACTATACAATTAACCCTTTAAGCGCGAGTCCTTAATATAATTCTTTTAGGCTGAGCATGTGCATATGGAAGCGATATTTTCAGGGCAATACGATACCGACGTAGCTATGACCAATTTATATTGGTGCTCGTGTAGTCGGTACTCAAGAATGTGTTCAATGCACAAGATGTATGAAATAGATTTTAAAAACGATATGCCTGAAATATAATTTCTAAAAATCAGCTGTTTATTCTGCTGCTGACGTCGGTATCTGGCAGCATTGATAGTTGTGTAGTCGGCGTCCTGCAGTCTTAAATGTGTTTAATAGTATATAGTCCATAAAATATGTTTCCTTCAAATTTGATCACGAAGAATTTATAAGAATGCTATTATATTTATATAAAAAATAAAATTGTTGAATACTTCTATTACTATTTTCTCTTTCTTCTGTGTTTCATTTATTTATTAAAAAAGAAAATATTTATCTTGTTACAAATACAAGTACTCACAATCAATGCAATCTTAATCTTTATGAGAATGTGTTGTAATTGAAAAATCTAAACGTTTGAAAATAATTGTTAAAATAAATATGATAAACACAAAAGTTATAATTAGTAAAGGTTCCTGCAAGAGTAGGACTTTCGAAAAGTTATAATGCAACTCAAAGTTGGCAATATGATTTTCAACCAAATTTGTTTTGGTGAATGTTATAGTTGGCCGACCGAAAGTATCCAAATAGGTAAAAGTTAAGTCATCACCTTTTCTTTGCACCGTATAAGGAGTTTTAAGTTTCATATTTGTACAACCTTCGGGTAAAATAATTTTAACTACAGCTTCTTCAATATACATATCGTCGTAAATATGATCAATTAAACGCATTTTGAGTAAATAATCGCCACCATTATTAAAGAGATACTCAAATGAGGGAATGTTGTAGCCCAAAGTGTATTGAGTTTTCCAGCCACCAAATAGAGGAAATCTAGGTCTCAGTTCAACATCAACATATTCGCGCAATACATTTACATTAGAAGTAGAAATATTTCCGTTACTATCTCTATAATAAACGCCAAAGGCCGATGCAGGCAACATTGTTTTGTAGGATTTAACAGCAGCTTGGCCAGAACGACCATCTTTTTGGAATTCATAACGCGAGAAAGATCCCTTCAATTTAGCACCCGAATGTGTCATTTGAATATTCTCTTCAACAGCAATATTACCCCAATGCGAAATTTGTATGGTTCTTTCCAAACGATTCACAGTCAAGAAGGGACTTTGATTTTCATAGTGAATGTAAAGATTCTCCTTGGTCAACGCTGAAATACATAGAGGATACAATTTACTTCAACTGATAATATTTTTAAAACTTTTCTTTTGCTGTTTTGCGATTGAATTTAATAAGATAAAATACGAAACCAAGCGACTGAAGATACTAAACGGTGTCTAGCTTTGAAGTCAATTATGAGCAGTTTTAATTTCGTGGATTTCTTTCTTTCCGGTTGGTTAGATTTCAAACATGTGCAGTACGCCCTGGAAGGTCAACTGTCGAAAATGTTCATCGTGTACGCTTTAAATAAATGAGCTTCATAGACTAAATATCTTTAGGCGAATCTCATATGTATATCAAGAACGACACATTTCTAAACCGGATGGTCGATATGGGCGTTGAGTTTGTGGAAATATTCAGGAAATCATGCTTTCCCACGTTTGAAGCCATAAGTTGGACTTATATTGTTAACTAAACAATCTGAATGAAAATAAAGCGTCCATAATTGACAGATTCGGCCAATAGGAAAGAAATTTTGTGCAATCAGCAAATTATTATATTTTTAATGCAAAAAGAATTTATATAAACTCCACAAAAATTCGTTTCATTTGAATGAAATGGTTTCGTATTTATAACTCAGTAAAGTTAGTTTTACATATATTGAGAAAAGGCGCTTGATTGGCATTACTTGTTAAAATCAGATATTTTTAAGCATTTTTACTAAAACTCTAATTCTACTTTAAGCGCATTTCTTACCTTCAATATTTTCGTAAGGACCATATTTGATTTTACTGCCAGCCAAATTGTAAGGCTTGGTTTGGTTATAGGTGATAACATTTGAGGAACTTAAAACAACTTGAGTTTTTTGTTCAACAGTTTTATAAGGTGTATAGAAATACAAAAAGCCATTGTACTTAACCAACTGTTTTTCTGACTGCTTAATTTCCTCGGGATATGGTTTAATGGCACGACTGTATACCAGTTCCACATAGAAATCCTGGCTTGTAGTGGCTGCTGGCAGTTCAACATTAAAATATGTTAAATCGTTTTTAGTCTCCTTGCGTACATTTAGTTCTTTTTTCTTGGCATCCTTAACTGATATATAGGATAAAGCCGAAACGAATTCTTCAGGAATGACTAATGAATACTTGTTAAATTGTTTGCCGGCATCGTCGGCGGCTGTAATTTTCAGTGTTTCTTTCGCCAACTGGGATGATAAGTTTAGAATGCGATCGACATTTTTGTTTATCACTTCTGGAGTGACCCAGTTTATGTTAAGGAATAGCAGAATCAGGCAAAAATGCATGGTTAAAGGCTTAAAAAACGGCCGCACCATTTTGTTTGATACAAGACACGTAAGAAAAAATTTTCTACAGTAGGTGAACAGTGGAAAACTTATTAATTACAGTGTTGAAACGAAATAGAATGAAACATGAAGAGATTACTTATTGGGCTGCCATACCGTGGTAAGCAGAATTATTTATAAAAAAGAGTTGCCTACATCGAACTTTCAGAGCTTACAAACATATTTCTTTTAAGACCGAACCATACTAGCTTTCCAAGACGTCTGAATGGAATTAGTTGGAGTATCCTTTTATCCTTCTAAGTATGCCTTTCGAATAAATAGCTTGAATAATTCCTAACGTTATTTTATAGTAAGATTTTTTTAAAAAGCATTGGCAACCGTAATAGTTTACTTTTATTTAATACACATCAGGTAACTCTTAAAGAAAGACTATTTGACATCCCAACGACAACAACAAACAATAACAATTAGTTCGCACCAATTTTTGTTGTCAGATATCAAAATGATTTTTAAATAAGAGAGAAGAAAACTGAAGAAAAATAACCAATAAGATGGATGAAATTAAATTGGAAGAAATAGAGCATACTTCTTATGGTGATCATATCTATGCTGAGAAACAAACTTGTCTACTAGAAGAGGATGACACACAATGTGGTCACATCTTCTACAATGAGAACACACGTTTGTTGAAGTTCTATTGTACCTTTTGTCGGGAAACGTATGATAATATTGAATACTACTGTCTACATTTAAGTGAACACATCAAAGACAATAGCGAAGAAATAAATGCGGAATTGGACCCCGAAGAATTATTTAAAGTGGAGAAAGAGCAACTGCCACTGGTAGACGAATATCAAACAAACGATAACGAAGAACTGGAACGGTCTGACATGGAGGAGGAGCTCCCTAGTCAAGAGGCTTTTGAATATGAACAGCCTTTGGAACAGATATTGAGCCATCAATATGACAGCATGCCAAAGGACGATTTTGATAACAATAACGCCATGATTATAGAAGAGATCGAAGATGCCGATGAAATACGCGACGAAGTGGAAGAGGAAATGCGTCAGTCTATGTCTGATGAAGATTTTATATTTGTGTCCGATGATAAGCCAATGACAGCGACAGCACTTGACTGCAAAGAAGAAACAGATAGCACAACAAATCCTACTTTCACATTAGCAGAAAAACCGAAAGTCAGTAAGAACAGCTTTGAAGAATGTTTTATTAAGGAAACCAATATTGACAAAATTCGTTCAGAAAGAGTATGTGTAATAAAAGAAAAAAAGCTTAACAGTCACAAACCCATGCAAAGGAAAAGGGTAAGTTTAGCTTTCTATGTATGCATGTAAATATACGCAAATATAAATTTAATTATCGATTTTTTACGCACAATTTAGTCGAATCTCTCAGAACTATTAAGATTTAAACGGCGTCGGAAAAAAGTTACGACAGTAAAGGTTATAGCAGTTAAAAATCGTATTGCTGAATTATATGAGCGTATAAAAAAGGAACAAGAAAAATCTCAACAAACACTTTCTAATGACCTTCTGAATGTACAACAAGAGCAAGAAACCCAAGATGCTGTAGAGAGCTTAATAAGCCATGAACTGGACAATAACGCTGAGGAAGAAGATGAAGAGCAGAGAATTAACAGTTCTAAGCATACAACTGAAGAAAGTAAAACAAGTTCAGAGTGCTCCCCAGAGGTCACACGCAAAATAATAGGGGAAACACTTATAACTTTAATTCCAGAAGGCACTAAAATACCCAACAAATTGCCATCACCTATTAAGAACGCATTAAAAAAGGGCGTAGTGAGTGATTACGATAATTCACTCAAGAACACCAATTACAATGAGAGTAACAAGGCTTCTAGTACTACTGAAAAGAAAGCTGTGTGTCCTGCTTGTGGGAAAACGTTTCGTAGCCATTTTAGTTTGACTATACACAAGCGTATACACTATTTGGAATCGGATAGTTCAGTAAAATTGGCACATAAATGTCCAGACTGTGATCAACTGTTTAACAAACTTAGCCAACTCAAACTTCATGTAGAAACTATGCATTATCCTGAAGGTTTTATTTGCAAAATTTGTAATCGCCAATTGAGTAGTCTGTCCCTTTTAGAAAGGCATATGGTTAAGGTACATCTGGGCAGGCCTTTTAATTGTAAAAAGTGTAATAAAAACTTTTCCGATCCCGTAACCTTTGAGGAACACTTAGCATCCCATAACTCAGATGAAGTATTTAAATGTATAACTTGTGGTCGTAAATACTCTACAGAATTTTTCCTACTGGAACACATGCGTAACCATAAAGAACAAGTACCACAGACTTGTGTGGTTTGTGGTAAAGTTACGCTACGCATAACTCAACACATGAAAATTCATACACCAAGACCAAAACGTTTACTTAATTGTTCTGTATGTGGCAAAGTATTTAATTTTAGTTCTGGCCTAAGTCATCACTTTAAAATTATGCATAAATTGCCTAGGCCACCGCCAAAGCCTAAAAAGGAAACAAATATACAGAATATTAAACGTAAAAGACGCACCCGTACTGTGGAAAGGACAGGTAACAAGAAAAAGCCAATGACCTTTAATTCAGCTGATATGCCAGATCCAACAGCATTTGTAATGGACAATGAAAAGTTTTCTGATCAAATAATAGAGGAGCAAATTGAAATACCTGCGGAAGTATATGAAAGTACAACGACGTCATCCATTTTAAACCTACAAAGCAAGGAAACCCTTTCAAATGTGCAAAGGTCTAGTCAAAAGTATAGTTGCACTAATACAGAACAAATAAATGACAATAAACAGTTTATTAGACAAGAGAGCTATAGTCAACAACAGGAAGATATTATTAACCATAAAGAAGAGGAAGCTAAAAGAGTTATTGTCGAATTAATACAGAATTCTACGTATACATCATTTTTTCCCGATAATTTTTCCAGTGTTTTAGAGGTAACACCGCCTATAGCGAGAGAAGAAACTATTTCGGCTGTAAATAGCATAGTACATGATTGCTAACGCAACATACAATGTTATTGTTAAGATAGGATATATCCATATGTAAGGAGATATTTTTTCTATTAAGATATTTAATAAATTGTTAAAAACTACTGCTTTTTTAAACATTTAATTAAACAATTTTAAATATACCTATTGTATACCTAAATATAGCCTTTTTTGTTACGAGTTGACAAAAACATATACTAAACAGTTAATTAAGTGACGACTATTACGTATGAATGATTACAAGGTGTATTCCAAAGCTTTAACATATGGAATTTATATTTCATTTTTGAACAGATCTATAAGAACAGGAATAGTACTAACCCTGAAAAGCCTAAACAGCATTCAAGGGAAGTGACATACCCTTTCAAATATCCTGGAAATGTCTAGTCCACGGCAGAACTCAAAGAATTTCCATACCTTTTACGAGTTATAAAAATGAAGAAGATTTAATCCCTCAAACGAATCCATCGATTAAGCACCCTTGATCACTCAGAGAAAAAAGCATCAGTATGAACCTAATAGAATAAATTTTGCCAGAGTTCGTTCTCTCCTCTGGCAACCATATCATACTAGAACATGCTGCAGTGGAAAAAATATGTGAATCAAATTAAAACTCAAAGCAAAACTCTATAATTCTCCCTTAAGTCGGGAAGAGTGGAATATTCTGATCAGTTCAAATGAAATATTTTTCTTAATTTGGCAACCCTCAAGTACTTTCCTTTATTGAGGACGACTCTTATTAGTAAACAAAACATTGCGAATGATTTCTATAGGTAAACAAGAAATTTGTTTATAAGGACTAACCATCACAGAATACACACAGAATCGAAACGAGATTTTGACATTTAACCTAGCATTGCGAAAGGTACAGAAAATATTACCAAAAAGTATTTCTGTCCCTCTCTAAATACAACTCTTTTTTGTTTATTTACGTTTTTTTTAGTTTTCGGGGTTGGTTTTTTATATTGGCGAGAGTTAATAAAAAATTGTAATTTTTGTCTAAAACTATCAATAAATAATAAAAACAACTAATAACAATAACCTTTTTAACTTTTCCTTTCAAAAAATTAAAAAATATTGGCATCTTTAAGCAAGAAACATTTTTTATGAGCAGTACGTCTTATTTTGATCCTGTAATATTTAGCTTAATTACCTCTTGCACAAGAAACTATATAAATTATGACCGAAAATTACCCACATTTCGATTAATATTTAAATATTTAAGAATCTTTAAAATTTTCATTGAAGAAATTAAAAAATATTCCAAATTTTTCCTTTTTTAACACAAAATAAATGTTTATTTACATTTAGTTCTTCTACTTTAACCGCCAGTTTTCAGTCTGTATATCTGTTGCTTCTAACACATTTGTTTCGCAATACATTTTAATATTTTTTTTCTCCCTTTAATTGGCAGGTTAAGCTACTGCTTTGAGCGTTATTAAACGTCAAAGGTATCAATTCTGTGCGTATTCTGTGCTAAAGCCGAAAGTCCATAGCATGCGTTTCATGCGAGCTTGCATTACATGCGTATACCGAAAAAGTAGAATCAGTGTAGTTGTATGTGACAAGAAACATAAGAAAATGCATAGAATGCATAGATGCGTAGAACGCATCAAGTAGATCTACTTTCTACTTTTCTATGCGACTCATGCAGTGTTGGAAAATGTCAGCAGTTTTTTAAACTTGGCATGCCAAATTATATACTATTGTGAATGGTTTCGATAGATATGTTTACATTTTACGACATTATTATTTTCGCATTTTTCTTTTTGCATTATAAAAATATTAATAAAAACATATTTCATAATAAAGTTTACTACTAATTTAAGAGAAAAATACATTTTTAGCACATTTCTGAGCATTTCATCATTTCATGAACAAAATATGCATGTTACTAGTTGTCGATTGTTTTTATGTACTGAGTGTCATCTACTTTGAATTTATTTATTTGTAAACATGAAAAATGGAGGATAAATTAACCGAAACAATCGTCTTGTGTTCTTTTGAGGATTTTCGTAGGACTTAACAGCACAAAATATCACATATTTAAACTCATAAATTTGTAATTAATGGCATAAATGTTCTTGTTTGCTTTTTTATTGTTCACCACAACAGCTGACCAACACAAAAAGCCAGTCGCATAAAACGCATTGTGTGTACCTTGCAATAAGAACCGCATAGAAAGCAAAAATTGCATGTAACGCAGTCCGCATGAAACGGATGGTATGGACTTTCGGCTTAACCATTAAACAAGAGTATAAATTAATAAAAACAGAAAAAAAAGATTGGGAGAAATGTTAAAACTTTTAACAACAACAAATATAATCCATCAATCTAAAACGAAATGTGGAGAAATATATTGTCACAGCTTTTTGGATTTTACAATTTATTGTACATTTTGTAATATAAAATTGTTTGCATATGATGATTTTCTTCTACATCTGCAAAATGTACATTTCGATAATAATTTATTAAAAAGTAAACTACAGCATTCAAAGGATGAACTGAAGAATGAACTGGAAAATAAAGTTGAAGAAGTAGAAGTCTGTTCGGACCATTCCTGTGTAGACTCTGATAGCAAAGTTGACAAAGATGTTTACACTAGCAGTGACGAAGATGAAAGGATAATGATTGTAAAGAACAATGAGAAGATAAGAACTCTGCCTAAAGATAACTTTGAAAATGATAATAGCGAACAATTTGGAGATAATTTAAGTAATGTAAGTTTTAAATTTTACTTCTTGTTAATTGTTTTTATTAATTGCTTTTTTTCTATAGTTAGAGCAAGCAAATATTAGCGATAATGTTAACAAAAAACTTAAAAACGCTGAGACTGAATTTTTCTTTTGTCCAGAGTGTAAGGAAAAGTTTCCGCATAAGAAATACCTGGATAGTCATGTATTTGACCTGCATAACGGTTACAAGTGTACGCTTTGTGATAAGCGCTTTCGTTTAAGACATCATTTAAGAAGACACATACAAATCCACAGGGCCGAAAAGAAGTTTCGATGCCCTATAGAAAATTGTGGAAGAAGCTTTAGCGATGAACAATATCTTAAACGTCATCTTGAGATACACACAATGGAAAGGACCTTTGTATGTGAATTTGAAAATTGTGGCAAAGCATTTCAAACTCAAAGACGTTTAATAATGCATACCTATACTCATAGGAGACCCAAAAGGCTGATATGTGATGCTTGTGGTTACAGTTGTCGTGCCAACATAACGCTAAGAATACATCAACGTGTACACACGGGCGAGAAACCTTTTCCCTGTGAAGTATGCCAAAAACGCTTCATTTCCAAGACGGCCTTAACCGAGCATATGATTACACATTCAAAAACACGGCCACACGTGTGTAAAATTTGTAATGCTAACTTTGCCAATCAAAGGATTTTGCAAAGGCATACTTTTATACATTCTGATGAAAGAAAGTTTAAATGTAAACTCTGTGATAGTTCATTTAAACAGGCTAATGGTTTGGATGGGCATATGAGACGTATGCACAGGGCTCCTAAAATTAAAACTATAAGCAAAGATATGTCAAAATAAATAATTAAAGCATTGGAATAGTTCGAAATCAAATACAAAGCTATGTTTTTAAGATCTAAATTTGAATTGGAATGAAAATTTAAGTGATTTAAAAAATATTTTAAATTTGAAAAAAAAACGATATTATTACTCTTTATTCCATCGATAAAACCTGAAATAAGTGAAATTTGCAATAAAATTGTTAATAGGCGGAGTACAGAAGAGGAGAGCAAATTTCAATACTAACTTACAAAAGTTGTTGAGATTACATTGGAATTTCTTACAAATAAATATAAAACACAACTTTGGCAACCCTAGCTGTTTTTAAACTATCGTGAATTATTACAGTTGCTAAACAAATAATGCAGTGTAAATAAACTATTAAACAATATCCTTTGAGTCGAGTGCTTTAATATAAACAAAAAAGGATGCTGAAAATTTTGCCAACTTTTGATTTTGAAAATAAAATACAAAGTAAATGTGGTGAAATTTTTTGTCACAACTTCAATAACTTCACCATATTTTGTACACTTTGTGAAGTAAAATTTTTCCAGTTCGAGGACTTTATTTTGCACCTACAAAATGTACATTTAAAAAGCAATTCCCTGAAAATTGAAGATGAAACGAATGAAGGAGTCTATACAATTCAAAATGTGCATTTAGAAAATAATTTATTGAAAACTGAAGACGGTATTAATGAAGATCATATCGCAGAAACAGACGAGGAGCTGGATAGTTTTGACGAGGAAGAAGAAGTACGAAAGGTATTAAAGGGTACTTCTGTAAAACACAAGAAAAAAACAGAGGACAAAGAGGAATTTTGTGGTAAAAGATCAAGATCAAAAGCCAATATTCAGGACAAAGAAGTGAGTATTAATATTAAATAAGTAGACCAAAGTAAATAAATACTATAACGTTTATCTGATTTAGGCAAATCTTAGTTTAAACGCTAAAAAATCTAACAAAGATACTGAGTACATATGCCTCGAATGCGACAATATATTTAGCCAAAAGAAAGCTTTGGACCAACATGTACGTGAACTGCATAATGGTTATAAGTGTTCTTTGTGCGATAAGCGTTTTCGTAGAAGTTGTCATCTAGCAGATCATTTGAAAACTCATAAAAATGAAAAGAAATTCATATGTCCCATGGAGAATTGTGCTCGAGGTTTCACCGAAGAAATATATCTGAAACGTCATTTGGAAGTACACACTATGGAGCGTACGTTTCATTGTGATTATGAAAATTGTGGTAAATCTTTTCATACTCAAAGACGTCTTAATATCCATAAATATACCCACAGAATGCCAAAGAAATTAGTGTGTGAAATGTGTGGTCATGCATGTAGATCTAACACAGAACTTACAACTCATCAGAGGGTGCATACGGGTGAAAAACCATTTTCTTGTGAAACATGTAGTAAACCTTTTATATCGAAAACCGCCTTAGCGGAACATATGATATCACATTTGGAAACAAGACCTCATGTATGTACGGTGTGTAATGCTGCCTTTGCCAATCGGAGGGTATTAGTGCGTCATAGTTTTATACACACTGATGAGAAAACATTCAAGTGTAAAATATGTGATAAAGCCTTTAAACATCCAAATTCCTTGCAAGGTCATATACGACATGTGCATCGTAAAGCGAAAACTGGAATTAGAAACGATCAATCTGCTCAAGCCAAATACGAATAAATAATTGAATCCTCATGTGCAATAAAGACAAAGTCATTGTCATTAAGGGCGATTGGATCACGCAAAATGGCAGAAGGTTGGCGGCTGTATGTGGAAAATTGTTATCTACAACCTGCTGTCCTATAAGAAAACAATCGCCCACAAGCCAACTTTTTCTAATACAAAAGTGATTGTGTTCTTCAACATATATTTAAGTATTAATGAAGTTGGTAAACTGTCTTTTGAAGTTAAGTACTCACATAGCGAAATGGTCTTAATAATTTATATATTTTTAACTAAAACGTAAATTCAATTGAAATATATACGATGTTTTGAAAATAATTTTAATTACTCTATTAACTTTTCTTAAAATGTATGGTCAAATGTTTATCCAATTGTCTTTGGTCCACAAATTTCTTGTCACATTGTTCACATAGATGTTTAGCCATTTTATAATGTTTCTTTAATTTATGGGTACTCAAGGCCGAAGCACAGCGATAACGTTTCGGACATATGTCACAGGCAAACGGCAAACTAAAATCATCCAGTTTATTGTGCAACTTTCTTTTGTGGGTATCCAATTGATTGAGTGTATAAAATAATTTTTCACAATCATCACAGGGTATATTACGCTCTTGAGTATGGCGGGTTTCGTGACTAACTAAAGCTGCTCTATGAGTAAATTCTTTATAACAGAATTGACATGTAAATACCTTCCGACTTGCATGTGTATTCAAATGACGTTGCAGTGTAGTTATGGCACGAAATTGTCTACCACATATTTCGCATTGATGTGGTTTAAGACCAGTATGTATATTAAGGTGAGTATCTAATTGATAACGTCTGCGAAAGATTTTACCACAATAACTGCAACAATTTAGTTTACTGCGTCGTTTATAGATTGTCTCCTCTGGTGGTTTTAAGTATTCAATAGAATAAGAGTGGGACCAATCGATATCGCTGGCATCATCTTTATTTAAATCACTATGATTTAAGATATTTGAATCAATACTATCTGTAGTGGGAGGTTCGGACTAAGAGGAATAAAATATCATAAAAATATACGTATGTGAAATGCTGTTTCCGACTAAAACTTACGCTGTCTTCAAGTAAATGAGGCGTTATTACTGCTCTTACGTTATTACTTGTTGACTGTAGCGGTTCATTCTTATATTCTTTTCCCTCCAGAAATTTTTTATCTTGATTACTCTTTATCGCAATATCTTTTAAAAGTTCGTATAAATGTTGATCTTGAAAATGTTTTACGAAATGATGATAATCATAAAATTTATCCTCACATCTTTGACATATTATATGAAAATTTGCCGTGATATAATGTATTTCTGCACATTTAGTATCTGATGCAAGGCTTTCGGTGTGAGCAAAAGGATTTTGTAAAATGTTTAACATTGTTCAACAGCTCAAAAATTTATTTTTCAATTGACACTCAGTGGATATGTATATTAATCAGTAAAACGGCTAAGGTCAAGAATTAACTAATTTTTCATTTAAACCTTTAATGACTATGGGTATACAGGTGACCCAAAAGAAAAATTTAAAATAGCCAAAAACAACGTAATTCAACGGATAGATGAATATGATGCAAGTGCCTTAACTGTACGTTTTAATCTGAAGACAGGCTCATGAAATAGGATCCAGTCTAATACTACAGTAAAATTTTTAATATTTTAATTTCCAACAACAATTCCACTACTAGAATACATTTTAACCTGTAAAGGGTTAAGCTCATGTTTTCTACAAAATGAACAGCTGATTTTGTTTACAAACATTACAACTATCAGAGTTGCCGTTGTTAACAACTGCCTTTGTTAATTATTGTGAATAAATTATACAGAATTTTTTATCTTCAAAATTATAGACACCCAAGGGTTAATTTATAGGTAAACAACTAACAACTCGTAGAAATTATTTGTAATAAACAAAATAAATATAATTTTTAATAGTAAAACCAATAAATATGTTAAAACTGTTGCCAACATTTAGTTTTACCACACAAACAAAAACAAAATGTGGCGAAATATATTGCCACAATGCTACAGATTTCACTGTCTACTGTACATTTTGTGAAATGAAATCCTTTTCCTTTGATGACTTTCTTTGGCATCTGAAGAGCTTGCATTTCAGTGCAGATCTATTGAAAAGTGAAAGCATTAAGCAAAAGGTTAACAAAGCTATTAAACCAGAACAGTTAGAAACCGAGGATAAAATATTTGGCGACTTGACACAATCTTATGATGATGACGGTGATAACGATCTTTATGACTACGAAAACCAGGATAGTTTTGGTGATGAAGCAGAATTTTGTGACAATGACAGTTATGAGGAGCCCTTTGCCATATTAAAAACGAAACGAATTCATACCAGACCTAAAAGATGTAAAACTAAAGTGGAGACCCCTAGTTTGAAAAGTGAAAAGAGTGATGAGGATGACTTTAATGGCAGCGATTCAGATGAGGATTTCCAGCCTTTGGTAGGTTTATAAGATATATACAGTATCTTTTAAGATAGATACTCGTATAATATACTTCAATTAGTTATTTTTTTCACTTTTAGGCTAACCAAAATGTACAATGCCAAGAGTGTGGGGAAACATTTAAAAGCTCTAAACTTTTAAAATCTCATATAACTCGAGTACATGACGATAAATCTTCAGAAGGTTCACAAAAAAAGGAGAAAAAATCCGGCAAGAAAATATCTTGTAACGAATGTGATCAAATATTTCCCTTTAAGAAAATTCTTTACAATCATATTGTTGAATATCATATGGGATTTAAGTGTTCCATGTGTGATAAACGTTTTAAGCAGCGACAACAAATGGAACGTCATGAGTTTTGCCATACAGCCGAACGTGTATTCTCCTGTGAGATTGAAGGCTGTACTAAAAGTTTTACTCACAAATATTATCTCCAAAGACACATAGACAGTCATAATAAAGAACGTAAATTTGTTTGTGACTTTGAAAATTGCAACAAAGCCTTTCATACATTACGCTGCCTGAAGGCACATAAAAATCGCCACATTAAACCGAAAAATCTTATATGTGATACCTGTGGTTATACATGTCGCGAATATGATCGCCTACGTATACATCAACGTGTTCATACGGGCGAGAAGCCTTATGGTTGTCAGGAGTGTGGCAAACGTTTTACCAGTAACGCCGCTTTACTGGAACACACAGTATCTCATACTGGAGTACGTTCACATTTCTGTAGTAATTGTAATGCTGCTTTTACACGACAGAAGTCGCTTTACCAACACAGATTAAAATGTACAGGCGCAAAAACAAATGCAACTTAAAATGATCAAATCATGGGGAGCATAAAAAGCAAGTTTTGTATTTAAAATTATTAATTATAAAAACAAAGGCAAACATACAATTAAAATATTAGATTAATTTGTGTTTGTTTAATAATGTAGACATCATTTAATATATCAAATAGCTAGAGTTGGTTAAGGACCTAACATTGGGAAAAAGAATAAGTTAACTCTACGACTAACAGGCCGAAATAGTTTACATTCATAAAATAGTAAATTAGAGAAGATAATATGGTACTGATATTCAGATTTCTGTGTATAGAAGGGAGTCTATACCACATTCCTGCTCTTCTATGTCAAGGAAACTGGACAATCAAAAATAAAATGCAGAGTCTTTCTACATAACACTCCCCTTAACAATAGGTATACGATATATAGGGAAAACTGGTTCCTGGTAACTGATAAGAGCTTTTTTAGGTATCTCATTTGAAGGCCAAGGAATACAAAAGCTATCTACATGAGGTACGACAGATATATGAGAAAGAAATAAGTTCTCCGTATAGCGAATTATTTATGAGACGTAGAATAAATAAGAGAACAAGACTATTGCTAGACCGAGAAAAATATTTCTGTAATAGAATTAGTCTCGATGAAAAAGTCAGTACACCGTTCATTATTGTTAACGGCACAAGGCGTTCATAGAACTAGAATATTAAATTAGAGATTGATTGACACCATTCAACTAACTAGTCTATAAAGAATCTCTAATAACGGTTAATTACGTCTCACATGAGCTTTAAGATTGTCTTCGTTTCACGCAGGGTTAGCGTGACTATAGAATATTTAGTTGGTGGTCTCAGACAATTGAGCTAAATCTAATTAAAGATGGACAGACTTAAAATGTTCACTATTTTCTTCTGCAAAAAATACCTGTACCAAAATGCTTACAAATATTATTGTTAAAGTTGAGAAATTTAAACAGTTTAAAGAATGCACACATTTAAATATTTTTTGTTAATACTATAATATAGTATCTCGTGAAAATAGCCTCAATAACACAAATGAAATAAACTTGGCAATCCTAAGCAATAGAATGGACAGATCTATTGTGAATTAATGTTTATGAATGTGAAAAATATTTTTCTTCCATAAAATACACACGTAAAGGGTTAATTGGGAACATAATAAGCAATTCTGATAAATTGTAAATAGAGCAAAACATTTTAGATTTAAACATCTTTAAATTGGAATTATGCTCAAAGTTTTGCCACTGGCGAATTTTAGTCATCAGGCTAAAGCAAAATGTGGAGAAATCTTTTGCCATAGCTCTAGTGATTTTACCATCTTCTGCACCTTTTGTGAAATGAAATCCTTTACATTCGAGGACTTCCTATCCCATATACAAAATGTTCATTTTGAAAACAATATACTCAAAACAGAATCCTTTAATACCGAATGCAATCAGTACTTGGAAGTAAACGTTAAAGCCGAAACCCCAGCAGAGACAGGCGATCAATTGCATGAGGAGGAAGTTTTGTGGGATACATTAGACCAATCATATGATCAGGACGATGAGAACTACGATCTCTGTCAAGATGACTATGGAGATGACGGCGATGATAGTTGCGAAGAAGAAACAGTGACAGTGTTAAAGAAAACTAAAAAAGGTCCAGGACGATCTAAGAGAGAGAAAATTGTAAAACCTTTAAAGCAGGCCAAAAGTGATATTGAAAGTTTTGATGATGACGATAATGATCGCAGTTCGGATGAAGATTTTAAGCCCACCACGGTAATTAATCAAATAATTACACTGTTACAGTAATTTTATCAAACCTTTAATATAATTTCTTTTTACAGTTAAACGATAAAGAGTCTGCTGAAGCGGATGAGGAGAAACCTTTTCAGTGTGCGGATTGTGGTAAAGCTTTTAAAAACATGGGCCTATTAAAAATCCACCGTACTCGTATACACGAAGAAAAATCAAATGAGAACGCAGATAAGAAAGAAGACAAAGAGCAATTATGTGCGGAATGTGATGAAATTTTTTCGAATAAAAAGTTCTTGGACCGCCATGTTTACGAATTTCATGGTGGCTTCAAGTGCGCACACTGCGATAAACGTTTCAAACAACGACACCAACGTAAGAGACATGAATCATGTCATACTGCCGAAAGGGTATTTGTATGTCATTACGAAGGTTGTGGTAAAAGTTTCACCGAAAAATACTATTTAAAGCGACACGTTGATATACACACTACCGAACGCAATTTTATATGTGATTTTGAGAATTGTGGCAAAGCTTTTCATACACATCGGCGTCTATCCGCTCACAAGAAAATCCATACAAAACCGAAAAATTTAGTTTGTGATGCCTGCGGTTATACGTGTCGTGAAAATGAGACCTTAAGAGTTCATCAACGTGTACACACGGGTGAGAGACCGTATGCCTGCGAAGTCTGTGATAAACGTTTTATATCAAGTTCTGCTTTAGGCGAACACATGGCCTCACATTCCAATACCCGGCCACATGTTTGTAAAGTTTGTAATGCTTCATTTGCTAGGCAAAAAGCTTTATACCACCATAGTTTCTTGCACTCAGATATTAAGAAATTCAAATGTAAAGTATGTGGCAGTGCTTATAAGCAGGCTTCCGGTTTGGCCGGTCACATGCGGAAACATCGTGAAGAGGGTATGATGTCTATGCTACCTGAACGATCGACAATAGCGTCGTCAAATCTGCCGACAGCAACTGTTGCGTTGCCGACCACATATCCGTTTATGACATTTTAGTTGCGATATTAGTTTATAAAAAACGTTTAAGTTAATTTTTACAATTGTTGTAAATATTTTATAAAATTAGATTTCAAATATGTTTTGTATGTATAATATTTTTTTTATATATTCAGAGCAATAAAATAAATATTTTAAGGGAGTTAAATTTAAAGAAATGTTTGTTATATCTCGTTTACTTGAAACTCAGCTTCCAAAAAAACCTGTATACAAAACAGGAACTATGCTCCGGGGCGGCCCGAATGAACTTCGGTTAAAGATTGTCAAACGTCTTCTTATTTCTTCTCTTTGTTTCAGTAAATTGCAATTGGAATGCAAAGTTAAACGAAGATAAAATCAAACAACAAAAAATATAAACCGTTTCTAAGAGGTTGAATAGCAAAGTAATTATTATTCATGAATGAGAAAAAACTTTACCAGAGTGATAATGTTAATGCTGTAAGACATAAAATTGCCCTTAAATATGTAAATTATATTGCGGCTAATAGCCTCAGACATTTCCGAATACCTAAAGGCCACCACAATATCATTAAACACACACAAATCGTATGCAAATTAAATTGATAAATATCATTACACTTTGTTGGATCTTTGATGGGTGCATAAAAAAGAAAGAATAGTGAACTAAACAAAATCAAAGTGCAAATAAAATACTTATATTTAGATTTAGATAAATTCAATTAATTAAATGTTGTCTCATGCAACTGCAATGATTAAAACTATTTTAGTCGTTGTACCTTTGACGATAATCGAATCAATTTAGTTTAGTGTTTACTACTGCTAGAAACAAATAGAATAAGTTGTGTATTCAATATTGATTTCATTGCAATGGCAGGCAAGGTTAATATATTTAAAATTAAAAAAAATGTTCCTTAATAATTGAAACAAATATCTGTCTGCCCATTTTAATACAGTTTTTAAAAGATCATGCTAAACGTTTATATAGCTGCAGTGAGTGCAATAAGGAATTTAAAACCAAATGTACTTTACGTTACCATTTATTCTCCCATAGACCTGGAGCTGGCACATACAACTGCCCTGTTTACGATTGCAAACGTGTATTTAAAAATCCCAAACGGTTAAGTGACCATAAAAGACGTTACCATTTAAATACAGAAGATTATGTGTGTGAATATTGTGGCTATCATACGCGCATTAAATGTAATTTAACAGTTCACAGACGTAAACATACCGGCGAAAAGCCATACTGTTGTGAATATTGCGGAAATAGTTTCGCTTCATCTTACCAATTAAATATACATCGAGAAATACACGGCGAAGAGCGCAAATACTGTTGTATTATTTGCGCTGAGAGTTTTATAGATGCAAAGGCACTTTACCATCATAAAGCTTTGCATACCGCTGTGAAAACGTACAAATGTAATTTGTGTAATAAATCATATAAGCAATCAGCAGGATTGTCGCAACACATACGTTGGCATAGGAAACAACAAGAGCGTTATACAGAAGCTATAAATATTGTTAAATAATGTTTGTATAAATAAAAATTAAATAAAAAAATTCAATAATATTTAACTCTGCTCTTATTAAACATCTGTAAGTTTAAACTAAGGAGCGATTTCTTGTCAAAATTTCCTAATTATGGAATTGTCTTAATGCTATGGAGCCCATTTATGGTGTAAAATGAATACAAAATTTAAGCTCAGAAATCAGCCCCTGTATCATCATAAAGTACGTTCAGAGAAGAGTTCTAGTAATTGATTTGAACGATGGTTCTGTTCATTAAACAGAAGCGCAACGCAGAGGAAGGTCATTCTGGTTCAACACAAAGATCCAGAGATGATAACTGCAAGTAAAGTGTCCAAACATTGGTGTTGACCTTCAATAACAATCTCACTTTGCATACATATTATTATAAGAAGAATAGTCATTAAAATGATCAGACCTTTTCGACTCCAGAACATTCTAAATCGCTAAACCGATCTTACAAAACAACTTCATTTTATAGATTTGGAAACATACTGAATGAAGCCTAGAGAAGTTTTTCACAAAATTTTTGTTCTTTACCAAAAACCCTTTCTTTAATCATAAAACCTGTGGTGGGGACTGCAGAACGACGACCTTGCTTCTTTCCAACAATAAATAATAAATTTTAATGAACGATAGACCCGTTGAGAGGTTAATGTACGTAAAAGAAATTGACTACTTCAAGCATAACGTATGTAAAAAGTTTTAAAAAAAACATCAATAAGTACTTACAAATGTTAGTTTTGATGCAGCATTACCAATATTTATT
The DNA here is from genome assembly GCA_930367235.1 of Sarcophaga rosellei. Taxonomy (NCBI): domain Eukaryota; kingdom Metazoa; phylum Arthropoda; class Insecta; order Diptera; family Sarcophagidae; genus Sarcophaga; species Sarcophaga rosellei. Next base: position 5,939,956 of record OV884018.1, on the reverse strand, counting down.
TATTTATTATTTATCACATCACATCACATCACATAATTCCACCAAAAGATTAAAACCTTACAGTTTAAAATCACAAATACTAAATCACATAATTCCACGAAAATATTAAAACCTTACAGTTTAAAATCACAAATACTAAATATAAAAATGGCACGAATAAAGCGCTTCTCTTTTTCATAGAAATAGGTTGCCGTATTTTATATCAAGGATTGGCACCTTAATTACTAATGATTCCACAATACCGTTACATTTGTCAATAAAAAAATCTCAGAAAAAATAGCGTTGAACATTGCGAAGGCATCGTTTAACATACTGTTGAGAGATTTAGAATTTATTTTAATAAAACTTATATATATTGTGCAAAATAACACATTTCGGAATTGGCTTTTAAGTATAAAAAACGTTTTTTAACCATAAAATATTTTAAATACTTCTGAAGTACAAATTTTACGTCCGGCATCTTTGTTTGTGGAATTTGGTAACACTTTTTCTTTGACAACTAGGATTCACTTCAATAAAGGTAAACAATAATTTTAATAAAAACATTCAATGCTTTTACTAGTGACAATAAGAAAATGCTAAAAAATTGTTTTTTACCAGTTAATTATAATAAGCCTAGATCTCAAACATGTGGAGAAATTGTTTGTGAGAACTTAGAAGAGTTTATTATAAATTGTAAACTGTGTAAAATAAAAATATTTGAGTTTGAAGAATTCGTACAACATTTTAAGAATGTTCACTTGGATGAAACGCCACTAGACAATAAAGCAGAGGATCCTATAATCCATAAAGGACAACAGTTTCAGGAGAAGAACGAGAATGATGAAAATTATGAACGTGTTATAAAGTTGGAAATAACTGAAGCTGTGGAAGAAAATCCAATTAAAAACGAAAATCACAAAAATTGTGCCACCTCTGAAGAGTTGTTATGGGAGTACGATAGCAATGAATATTATGATGATAATGACAAGGACTATGATGTCAACTCAGATGAGGATGATGACGAAGAAGATGAGGTTGAAGAACAGAGTAAAAGCATTATGAAGAAGGTACTTTATTCGTTTTATTTGGTTTAGTATATGCAAAGCTTATGTTTTTAATTTAAATTTTAGCCCAGGAAACCTAAAGAGCTGATATGTGAAATTTGTAATAAGAAATATGCCGATTCACGGCGTTTACAAATGCATGTAAAAATTGCACATTTACGGGAAAAGCCTCATAAATGCTCAATGTGTGAGGAAGCTTTTGCTGACGAACGTTCCTTAAAGAAACATGTTGGTCAAAAGCACACGGGGTATGATTGCCCCGAATGCCATAAGAATTTCACCTCAAACCGTAATCTTAAAAGACATATGCTTTTACATGTGGATAAAAAGGAATTTATTTGTACGGAGAACAATTGCGGTAAAGCGTTTGCTACCAAAAGCCAATTAAAAGATCATGGACGATATCATTCTAGTGAACTATTCATATGTGAAGAGTGTGGCTACAAGTGTCGTCAAAGAGAGTCACTAGTTGTACACAAACGACGTCATACGGGGGAAAAACCATTTGGTTGTAATCTATGTGATCGTCGTTTTGGTTCAAAACCCCTGCTTAACGAACACATGGCTACACACGAAACAGAACGACGGCATGTATGTGATGTTTGCGGCAAAAGTTTTAACCGGCCTAAGGCTTTGTATCACCACAAGCATTTGCATTTGGGCATTAAGAAATTTGTATGCAAGATCTGTGGTCAAGCGTATGCGCAAGCGGCGGGTCTGTCGGCACACATGCGCAAACATAGAGAAGATGGAGCATCTTCTTTTACTGCAGATGAACCTTCGCCTAATAAAAATACTATATTAAATGTTTTTTATCCTTTTTGAATAAATTTAAAAATAAAAAAATACAAAAACTGTTGCCATCATAAATTGTAATTAACATTTATTTAATTAAAAAATAAACAAAAAAGACAAAAACGAATTCCCTTAAAGGACTTGCTATTTCGTTTGATTCCTATTTATCATATAGGCTTATCAATCTAGCCATTAGAATTCCGTCGATTTTTAAGGTTTAAAGTTGCTCCTCTAAAGAAAATTGGGGTTTTAAATTACTTCCTCAAATATTTCTATTTTTATTAGTATTAAATTTTTATATATATTTCTTTACATTTTTATTTTTTTTAGATTTGGTAGCACTTTTTCTTTAATAACTTGTACTTAGCACAATATAACGTATTTACTACCCTTAAGTGAAGTTTGTAACTGAAACATGCACTTTATTTCAAACGACGTAATAATCGTATAATATTTAAATTTCTTTAAATCTGTCCCATGAAATTGACCATCTACTGTATATTAACGTAAGGATCACTTTCCTTCCAAGCGCCTTAAATGCAATAATGCGTTTCAATGCCAATTTTTTTTTTATTTTGAAGAGTGTAAAAATAAAAAAACTTTCTTAAAATTACTGGCAACTCTAGAAAATTTTGACGCTACGGTACCGTTACTTAGCCACATTTGTAAATATTGTCAATTTCATAAGAAAATCTTGTATTTTAAAATAAAACATTACTTTTAACATTTTTGGAGGTTTATCGATTAATTATTCCACAAAAACGAATTATAATTTAAATAAACAATATGGTGGACAAATTTAAAAATTTAACTTTATCAGATAGGAATTACCCATTCGAAGAAGAAGAATTTCCAAAATTAAGAAAACCGAAGGAATCAACATTACAAAAAATACGGGGCAGCCAAAAAATTAATGATAATGTAAAGGTGAGTTATTGAAAACAATTTTTATAAAGATATATTCCATTACTTAAGGGATTTTCGAAACTCTAGACTAAAATCGCTACCGAAAATGCTAAGGGAGCTAAAGCAGTAAATGTGCCTTTGAGACAAGAGTTTTTGTCGAAAAAGGTTGAAATTGAAAAGGCCACTTCGAATTTATTGAAAATATACAAAAGGCGTACGTTACAACGTAATATGATAGATGATACATCCAGCGAATCTTCTGGTGAAGCTAAACCACTAACATTAAATAAGAAATTTGAATTGCAATACGCCAAGGATCTGCAAGACCTAAAAGCGGAGTGTAACTTTAATAGTGAGAGCAAAAAATCGGAAGCAGCATCTCAATTACTTAAAACTGGAACTGAGTCCTCGGGTGTTAAAACGCAAACCTCAAAAATTACGAGTAAAAATTTACTCGATGTTTTAACTTTCTTAGAACATCATCTGTTCAAAATTATACACACAAAAGTTAGCGCTCATCCAAATGGATTTTTTGCCGAAAATATACCCTTGTGGTATAAGAAGACCTTCGATAAGGAAATTGATCCAAATTGGTTGGATATTTTAAAGAAATCTCAACAATTTTACATCGAAAATATACAAAATAAAATTGTACTTTACATTAAAAGCGATGAAGATGAGGCAATAAGTGATATTGATATAAATGCTGCCGGTGATATTGGAAAAAGTGGAAAAACTAAACCAGCTAATATCAAACAAAAATTAGGAGACGACACCTCAGCGGGTTTTGTGCGTTATAAACATTTGCAAAAGTCCTTGCAGGATTATGCTATTCCTCCTAGTCGTAAACCTTCCAACAAAAGCGTGGATAAGAACGTCGCCATTAAACCAATCAGCAAATCAAACTTGGTAAAAAAATCGATTAAAAAATAACTTTTAGAGCAATTTATAGCAAATGCTATATTTTATTATTATAATATTTTTAATGCTTAATAAAACAAATATATTTTTTTAGTTCTCTAAAGATGAATTATTAATTAAAAACTGAAAATATGACTAATTCTTGGAAAACAATTATGTACTATGTTCGAAAATAATCACCCATGTACTTTATTTGAACTTGATGAAGTTAAATGATCAATTTGTTGGTTTTCTGATTATTGACTTTAAACTGATTTAATTTATTCATAATAAGCCGTTATAGCGAAAAATATACAGAATTTTTTAATAAAATTCCTATTTACATAATTATTTAAAAAGTTAAAGATATATATAGCTGCTTACAAACATTTGAAAATTCTCTAGCACATATATATATCGTTGGTCTCATGTAGAAATGCCCTAACTCACATTTTGTTTCGAAATTGAATTTTTTGTGATTCCAATGTGTATTTGTGTTAAATGCACTGAAATCACAAAAAAAAATCAATTTCGAAAAAAGTGTAAGTTAGGGCCTTTCTACATGAGACCAACGATATGTATATATATATATATATATATATATATTTGTGTTCTCTAACATACTACTGTTGCACTCCCTTAGTAGAATTCAGCTGCTGCGTTAAATTAAAAAGAAAACAAACTTGGCTGCATTTTTTCTCAATGTAAACAAACACAAATATTTTGTAGGAGTTTTGTTTATTATTTTTACACAACGAATAAAAATGTTAAAAACTTGTTTCTTGCCTGTAAATTATACAAATTTTGCAAATAAATCATGTGGCGAAATAATTTGTCAAACTGAAACGACATTTACAATAATTTGTAAACTATGTGATATAAAACTATTCGAGTATGAGGAATTTATTAAACATTTTCGTACTGTACACTGGCCAGAAATCTGCAACAGATTTAACCAAAGAGTACCAATTACAAAGGAAGGTGAAGACATTAAAAGTGAAAATCGAACAAACGACCAAGATATCAAAGTTGAAAATCAAATAAATTTAAGTTTAGTGGATAATAAACCAAAGGAGGATTCTTCTTCAAATGACAGTGATGACGACGAAGCAGCTAACGAAACGGGAGCAGTTGACGATGATTTTGATACAGAAGACTCAACACAACCTTTGGCTATATTGAAGAAGGTAAAAATAATATTTTAGTATATTTATAACATACATCTATGACGATCAATTCTACAGGTGTTAAAGTTAAGTTTGGCCATTCATCTGTTTTATTTTAAAAGCATATTCAATTTTTAAAGAAAATTTTTTATTTCTGAGCTTAACTATAATTTTAAGTAGCTTGATAAAGATTTATTTCTAAACTTGTCCTGAATATTTGTTCATATATAGTTACGGGTGCCTTTAACTTCGCTAAAATTTGTCCTTCAATGTTCTACACTGTAGGTTCGATCGAATAGGTCTCTTTAATAAAACTTTTTACTAAAAATGTAAATTTTATTTACTTTAAAATCAAAAGCGAATAAGAAAAGGCACAGTAGCCTCCTTCCTTTCCTTGGTACCCTTTTTGAATCGCTGTAATATATTCGCAAATGTATATGTAGCCATGGACACAGCGATACTGTTATATTCTCTTGTTTATATTGCACTGATGTAAAGGCTACCTCCAACTCCAATTTTCAATATAGAACTTTTATGATCTCTCTTATTGTCATCGTAATGAGTCTGAACGGTTGATCTGTTGTTAAAAGAGAGAGGGGTAAGGGTTTGTCAGTATAGAAGTTTGTGTGTTTGGCTGTAAGACTGTTTTCTCTTTATTTACTTCATGATTCTATTTCTATATTTTTAGTCTTCGCTTTCAATGGATGCAACAAAAGAAAAACGTTTCGAATGTGCCGAATGCAAACGTAAATTTACCACAAAATTTTATTTACGTTTCCATATACGACAACAGCATGAACCAAGAAATTTTCAATGTGACAAATGCAATAAATCTTTTGTGGAGAAACGTTATCTTACTTTACACCAGCGCTCTCATACCGGCTATACCTGTCGTATATGCAATAAAATGTTCGATAAATATGAAGCTTTACGTTATCACACGGAAAGTCATATAGAGTCGAGAAATTTTATATGTGATTATGAAAATTGCGGTAAAGCATTTCCTAACAATCGCCGACTTAGTGCCCATAAACGTAGCCATTTTGTACAGCCCTCATTTGTGTGTGAAATATGTGGTTCTCGACAACGCAGCAAGGAGTTTTTAATTGTCCATATACGCACGCATACGGGCGAAAAGCCTTATGCCTGCAATCACTGCGAACGTAGATTTGCTTCCAAGCATTTTTTACAAGATCATCAGGCTGTACATGCGACAGAACGGCCACATGTTTGTAAGGTTTGCGGTAAGGCATTTGCCAGCAGCAAATCTCTTTATCATCATCGTCATTTACATACGGGTGTTAAGAAATTTGTATGCAAATTATGTAATAGTGCTTATACCCAAGCCGCTGGTCTATCAGCTCATATGCGCAAACATAAACAGGATAGTGGTCTATTGGAAACGGATCATACTTTAGGACATATTTTTTGTTAAAAAAGTTTACTGTAAATAAATTATGGTTAACATTACAATACATTTATTTTAAATAATTTCTTTTTAATAACATTTTACAACAAACTACAGTTTTTATTTTCTTTATTTAAATAGAATTTTCAATTATTCAGTTTTCATTTCCTCAAAGCCATTCTTAACTTAAAAACTGCATAACTTATGCGAAAAGCAAATAATTATACTCAACAATGTTAAATTTTTTTAAATATTCAAAGAAATTTTTAAGGTTTTGTTATTTTATAATATAAGATATTTTTAAATATTTCAATCTCCTATGTTTTTTTATTTCAAATTTGAAAAGATTCTGAATTTACTGAAGACTTTTAAATTCAAACGATTTTTTTAGAATAGAAATATCTAAAAACCGAATAGTTTTTCCGAATATTGCTAAAAGTTTGCATATTTTCTTAGTATTTGAAATATTTCCCTCTAATGCTCTTTAGGCCCACACACGTATTGTATAATCCCAACTGCCAGTGGATAAAGCTGTGCCATCTGGTGATACCTGAACACAAGAAACCTTATTCTCATGTCCGTACAACAAGCATATGCGTTCAGATTTCAAAGTATCCCATAAATTAACAGTGTAATCATTATAACCAGCAAATAATAAACGCCCGCTTACTGAAAAATCAACGGAATTTACACCAAAAATAATGCTTTCCTTGGAAAAAACAGCCACCTCACGATCTGCACGCATATCAAACAAACGACAGCTGCTATCATCGGAACCGGTAGCGATAGCATCACCACTAGGATGAAATTTAACACTATTAACGTCTGACTGATGGCCCTCGAATGATTGTACCACCTGTCCGGAACGCATATCCCATATGAAAGCCATACGATCACAACTTCCAGAAACGAAAGTATTACCCGTTTCGTTAGGTGCTAAATCAATGGCCATAACATCTCCAGAATGGCCATGAAAACTTTGCAAAAGTTGCCCTGACTCTACATCCCATAAAGCACAGGTTGAGTCACCGCTACCGGTTAATATCTGTTGATCCGAGTTGGGATATATGCAACAGGACATATAAGAAGTATGAGTACCCACTGTGCGTTTCTTGGCTGCCATCTCTTCATCAGATGTTATGGGATAAACCGTAACTTTATTATCCAAACCACCACAGGCTACATAATTACCAGAGGGAGCATATGCACAGGCCATTATCCAAGTAGTAGGCATGGTAACTGCATGCTCTTTATTGGTGGTAAAAGCATCCCATATAATCAATCTTCCGTCTTGAGAAGATGAGATTATATGCCGTTTATCAGGACTCCAATCAGTGCATAAAACTTTAGCTTGATGGCCTTTAAGTACTTTTCTGGGTTTAATATTGACAAAAGCAATTTGTTCCAAACGTTCAGCTATGGTAGATAGACTAACATCATTTAGTTTTTGACGTTCTTCTTCCAATTTTGCCTTTAGATTTTCAGCTTCCTTCATTAAACTGACCATTTTATCATTGGCATTTGTATTTAACTGAGTTTCAGTCATTTTTATTCCCTTTTTCAATTTTTCTCTGCCAATTTTATTTTGTTGATGTTAAAGAAAATCCACACAATAATAATCAATAAAATTCTGAATGGTATATATACTAACCAATTCACTAAGGTGAATACCTATTGAGTGAAAGGTGATGCCATTTGTAAAAGAAATTGAGCAGCACTTGAATACGTTAGAAGAAACCGTTATTTTTTGTACTTGTGAAAAACCGAACAAAATTACGTGCATAAGCCATGCATTTAAACTTTCGAACCTTGAAAAAAAATAATTAAATAAAAATTCAGTTTAAAATGTACTTACACGGTTAATATCTTCAAGAACTTAAATTGTTCGTAAATTCGAACCTGTGTTCGTAAATTCGAACTAAAGTTTGAAAATTATCTAGAGTCATTAAAATTGTAGTATTTGTATTTATTTGTATTTGTATTTATTTATTAAATTTGAATTTCTGATACAACAAGACATAATATCTTATAATTTAAAGTATCAGAATCTGGCAAGTATTTTAAAACTATTGCATATGAAATGCATGAAGTACAGTCTTTAATTCAAATTTATTTCCAAACTTACGAAAATTCGAACTAATATTACAAAAACATTTTTTACCAACAAATTGTGTTTTCCAGTCTGTAGTTTTATTTATCTGCAAAATTTATAAATATTTATATTGAATTAGAACATATTTGGTTTAAATACAATTACAAATTTTAGTTTATAGAATAAATGAAACTATTAATTTTCATTACACTCTAAATCTGTTAGGGTTTGTACCAATTCGTATTCATCCACAGTTTCTATTAAACTTAATTTAGATTCTTCTGGGGAGTAGATTTTATTAACGTCTTTCGTTAAGGTTTTGTTGCAGTCGTGTTGCTTTCTACAGTGAGCTTTTAAATCATACTTTTTGTCAAATTTTAAATTACAATAACCACAACGGTAAAATTTAGAGTTAGCTTGACCATTAAGTTTTAAATCATAGTCATCTTGATATTGATTTTGTGTCGCCAGTTGATTTTCCAGCTCACATTCTTTCGATAATTGTTGGCTGTGTAGATTCCTTAGGTGCTGACTTAGAGAATTTGCACTTAAAAAGCCCATGCCACAATGTTTGCATAGGTAGGGACGCTCTGCTTTGTGGCGATACTCGTGCAAGCGTAATTCGTTTTTGGTGAAAAACTTTTTCCAACATAAGGAACAGCTAAAATTCTTTTGATTGGAATGTCTTAAAAGATGACTGCGTAAGTTATGCTTTTCCTTAAAAGCAAAACCACATTGACCACAAACATATTTACTTTCTTCTTGATCATTTTTTAATTGATCGCGTATTAAAGCATTTAATTTTGTTCTATTCATAGCAGCATAATATTTTAAAATACTTGACACCATTCGCGGTTTTTTTCTTTGAGGAGTATTTTTATTATCCAAAACAGCAGTTGCATTATCGTGAACTTTTAATGCTGAATTCTTGTTAGTCTTTTCTTTTTTTAGGCCGTTGCAATGGGCCAAGTCGTTATTAATTTTTAATTCTTTTATAATAAACTGGTTTTCAGTTGGGTGGTGTTGTAAATTGTTAGTGTTTGTTGCAACACTACTTGTTGCTTCCCCTTCTTGGTATTCTTTGGTATTTTCATAGTGGTCTTTGTTTATGTGGCTTAAGAGGTCATTGAATGTGGCATAGATTTCATCGCATACCGAACAATGATAGACCAGGAATTGTTTTTCAGTTATATATATTTCAGCACAACGTCCTTCATATTTATCGCCTGGTGTTAAAGGAAAATTTAACATTTTCTTTATTTGTTAATAATTTTAAAAAAGCAATTGTTGAAAACACTTTTTAAAGTGAAGGTAAAACGTTAATGTTGATACTTGAATCACAGTAAACAAAATTAAGCTTTGTTTATGTTTACATTTGATTCTCTTTAAGAGAGTTGCCGTACCCAATGAAAAACAGACGTTTTTTACAATATTAATGCTTTAACGATCTGGTATTGCTGAATATTTTTAAAATCAACGTTAACTTTTATTAACAAACAAAAAAAAAATTAAACTTATAATTAAAATTGTTTCTTTCTGTTAATAACGATGTTTAAGGTTAAGATGTATGGCTAGAATATTTTATTGCTTATATAACCAGCTAAATAAGCTGTAAGCAATATGACTGTGGCCTAATAATCCTTTAAACTAACTTATATTTTTTAATCCGTTCTTTCTGGCTGCTGTAATGTCTTTCACATCCCTTATTTTCTTTAATAACATTTAATATAAACGTTTCTTGTCAATAACATTTAGTTTAAACGTTTTCAATTAACTCAATGCCGTTTTTGTTAAGACATTAAAACGGCGCCGAATTATTGCTTCTGTTGAGGCAGCTGTTTTAGTCTGACTTTGTAGTCTGATACGAGCGACAATTATTTTTATTTTTCATTTTTGTTCGTATAAGAATTTTTGTAAAATAATAAAAAAAAGTAATTTATCTAAAAATTATTAAACACAAATAACGTAAAACGGCACGTAAAAAGTTAATAATTTAACAAATCTAATCAGTAAGATTAGGAAAACTAGAATAAAAACTCTGTGTCATTTTTTGTGTGATTTTAAGTTGAAAAGAAGAGTGAGTTGAGTGTGTCCACAAGAAGGAAAGAAACGAAGGAAAGAATTGTACAAAGAAAAGAACATAATAGAACAGCAGACATATAAATATTCGGAAGGTAACCGCAGACAGAAACAAGGGGAGGTTGGTGGATACAAGGAAGAGATATATGTATTAAATAGCAAAACGTACCAAAAAACAAAATAACCAAAGTAAAAAGATACACAAAAGCAAGACTAAAAGCAGCAACTAATAAAGCAAGGTAGACATAATTAAAATAAAATAATTTAATTGCAAGCTCAGACATATCAAATTAATTTCATTTATTTTTATGCTATACTTGTTAAATTTTCATTGCATTACATTGTATATGTACTAAAAAGCCTAACTGAAACATAAAATAACAATTCTTTTATAGCGAACCGGATTAAAAAGCTGCGCAAAAAAAATAAACACAGACATCAAACAGACATTTTTGCAGCAGGCAATAAAAAAAAAGAATAAAGAAAATTTTGTTTGTGCGGAAAACATCTTTGCATACATATATTTATGTATGTGCAGTTATGTATAATAGTGCATGCGTGTGTGTGAGTGTGTGTGTCTACATTCTGAAAAGCTTATTAAGAAATAAAGTGTAAAAGGTCAAAGCAAAGAAATTAATGAAGAAAAAATAAGAAATAACAGCAAGCAAACGTACTATAAGATAAAGAAAAAAATCCTAACCCAGACAACAATTTTATAAGAAGTAAACAAGTAAAGCGTAAAGTTAAGAAAAAAGTGTTATTTGTTGTTGTTGTTAAAATGTCATCACCTATTGTGATTGGCTGTTAAAGCAACCGGCTTTTATAACTGTTCTACATTCATTCCCTCTTGCGTTAAGTATACGCCATAGAGTTTTTGTGTATGTATTGTGTCAGACAAATTTGCTTATAATATTGTTGTTATTGTTTTATTTGTTTTCTTTTGTTATGTTTTTTTTTGTTTTTGGCTAAATTCTACGTTGTTGATTTACATATAAGGTAGTCCAGTAGAGTTGCCAATAGAATCTGCAATAAGAAAAACGGAAATTAAACTGTGTATGTAAATAAACTCGCGTAGTGATATTTAAACTTGTTTATGGACTAAAATACGAAAATTATTTTTTTTATAAATCTTTATCATTTAAGATATTTTCATCTTTCTACATTTGTTTATTAAAAAATCCTCGCTTTATAACCACCTGAAAAATTCTTTTTTATTTTTTGATGTTAACAATCCATAACACACGTACCCATCATTTTCGTTTCATTTAAATTGGTTGGAAAAACCTCTGTTTACTTATTTTTAATTACTTATTTTTCCTTTTATTTAGCTGTGGTTTTTATTTTCGTAAAAAGAAAATAATCAAAAGTGTTCAACAACTTATTGAATTGAAATTATTTGAGAACCGTACGAGCTGCAGATCATTTCATTAGGAATACAGCCGTTTTTAAGAAACTGTGCTTACCACCCACAGACTAAAACAAAAACCATTAATTTAGTTTCTTTGCGGTCGGCCACGTGAAATGTTGCCATTTACACCACAAGTTGTTAAACGTTTATTGGCATTAAAAAAGTGTAACGAAGACAGTGTAGAAGGCAAGTGGTCCGAAAAGGCTGTTAAAAATTTAGCGAAAAAAATTAAAAAGAATTCATCATTAGAAGAACTAGAACGAGCTATATCGACACAGAATCCCAATACAAGGTGTGTTACTGTACCGCGCAGCAAACCCACTGCTTCGGGTGAAAACCTACGCAAGGGTTTGCCGCATGTCATCTATTGTCGTTTGTGGCGTTGGCCTGATCTGCAATCGCAAAACGAATTAAAGGCTTTAGATCATTGCGAATATGCGTTTCACTTGCGTAAAGATGAAATTTGTATAAATCCATATCATTACAAAAAATTAGAATTATCTATCCTGGTGCCCAAGTCATTGCCCACACCACCCGATAGTATTGCCGACTATCCTTTGGATAATCATACACATCAGATACCAAATAATACCGAATATAATGCAGCTACCATACGTAGTGCTTCATTGAGTCCACCGCAGTATATGGAAATAGGTGGTGGGTCAGGAGGGGGCACAAGTCAATTACACCAACAACAGCAGCAACAGCAACAATATCATCAACAGCATTCACCGACTTCATTTTTTAGTGGTAATAATATGAGTGCCACTGCACAACAGCAGCAACAACAGCAACAACAACAGCAGCAACAACAAATGACTACTAATAACTTACCACCGGGTGCTTGTAACATGGACTCGCAATCGAGCGTTTTAAGTGTAGGCAGCAATAGCATGCCCAATACGGGCACACCACCACCTGGCTACATGAGCGAGGACGGTGATCCTGTAGATCCCAATGATAATATGAACATGTCACGTCTGACACCACCTACCGATTCAGCACCCGTTATGTATCATGAACCAGCCTTTTGGTGTTCCATATCATATTATGAGTTAAATACGCGTGTTGGTGAAACTTTTCACGCTTCCCAGCCCTCCATAACAGTAGATGGCTTCACCGATCCCTCTAATTCGGAAAGATTTTGCCTGGGCCTACTCTCCAATGTAAATCGTAACGATGTCGTCGAACAAACACGTCGTCACATTGGCAAAGGTGTACGCCTTTACTATATAGGAGGCGAGGTATTTGCGGAATGTCTCAGTGATTCCTCCATATTTGTACAATCTCCTAATTGTAATCAACGTTATGGCTGGCATCCTGCTACTGTGTGTAAAATACCGCCCGGTTGTAATTTGAAAATTTTTAACAATCAAGAATTTGCCGCTTTACTATCCCAATCGGTTTCGCAAGGTTTCGAGGCCGTTTATCAATTGACCCGCATGTGCACCATACGCATGTCATTTGTTAAAGGTTGGGGTGCCGAATATCGCCGTCAGACAGTTACATCTACACCCTGCTGGATTGAATTGCATTTGAACGGTCCGCTACAATGGTTGGATCGTGTTCTAACACAAATGGGTTCACCTCGTTTGCCATGTAGTTCCATGTCTTAAATTATCACCATCAATTAAGAAAATTTAACATTTGAAAGAAATTCAACAGCTTATTATTGACGTACATACATAAATTAAGGCAAACTCTGTTGCATTATGTTCTAAAATTGATTCGTTTTAAATATTTAAGCATGCATCATAATAAGTTATACATACAATATAGTGTTTTTATTTTTCAAAGATTGAAGTATGTTGTTCATTATTTTTATTTCTTTCTTCGTAACTTAGTAGTTGTAAGCCAAAAATCAAAAAAGAAAAAAGATAAATTATAGATTTTTTTAATTATTTTTATTTTTTCGTGTATTCTATTTTTAGTTTTCGCTTTTTTAAATTGATTAAAATTGTAAAAATTATAAATTATATTTTGTGAGGTAGTTTTTGTTATGTTTATTTGTTTATAAAAGGTTTTCTTTAAAATGTCTTAACTGCTTAGGCCTTATCATATTGTATACACTTGGTTCATAAAGTAAACTGATCATCTTAATTAGCTTAATATACATTATCGTAAAACTCTTTAAATAAATAAAACATAAATTCATAAATAACACAGTTTTTGTACGACCAGAAAACCAGATACATACTAGGTATCTTCCGAATCTTGTGTCACTTCCTGTGCAAATTTTGACCATTCTTTAGAGCACTCATTAAAAAATCATTTTTGCTCTTTATTGTCTTTTAGAATTTTTTCCATTTGATTTCATAGAATTTCAATTGAAATAATGTTAAAGAAGAAGTCTTCATTATTTTGGAGTGCTATGTACTTTGTATAGTCCTAAGTAAATGTATACAAACTGGTTCTGGAAATAAGTTTTGACAATCTGTATATATTTTTTATGGTTTTTTACTTCATTTACAATAAGCCAAATTTTAACCACAGTCGAGCACATCTGTTCTCAAACTACCCTTTAACCTACACCAGTGTATTTAAGTGTAATTTAGAATGTTTCTGCAAATTATTGGTTTTGTTTTATGTCTTCTATCGATGACATAAATGTTGTATTAAATTACCCATATTTCGAAGACGATTAAAGATCTATCTTGCAAAGTCTATTTCACAATACTTAGTGTCACCAAGCCTATCAAAGCTTTATCTCAGCAGTGCAGTTTTGATTTTACTTACATTTGTTTCCTATTTTCTGTAGTCTAGTCTAGTAGGTAGCGTGTTAGCTTATTAGACGTGAGGCCTCGGTTCAAACGCCAAGTCAGTAATCATCAACAAAACGAAATACCAAAAAATATTTCCTCTGTCAAAGATTGTGAGAGTAAAATAAAATTTTGTCATGTAAAGTTTCTCAAAAATCTGTCATTCAGAGTCGACTTTAAACTGCAGGTCCTGCCATTCATGTATATAATTAACACACATAACATAATTGGTGTGAGAAACTAGGTCGTAATCCTGACTGAAGAATTATAATGACCAATTATGTACATATGTGTATGATTAATTTTTCATTAAAAAAAAAATCGAATTTCAAAAAATTCCTTTAGGTTATACAGTATGTATAAAGAAAACGCTGAATTTAATTACACAATTCTTCAGATATTTTCTACTGCTCTTTAAAACTAATTAACTTTTAATTAAAAAATTAAATAATTCTCATCCTTCAACCTCTTTTAATTTTTGGTTTTAAAACCTTTTAAAGATTTTAAGTAATTAAAAAATTTTTAATAATTTTTATTTTATTTGAATGTTTAATTTTTTAAAACAGTTTTTAAAATCTACAAAAATATGAATATTGCTTAGCTTATCATTCATTACAATGTATAGCTTTGAAAAAGATTTAAAATTTTAATGTTTTATTTTAAAAACCAGGCTGTAAAATTTACTCAAAAAAAATCCATTTCGTTGTGTAGCTTTAAAATCTTATAAAGATTTTAAATTATTGAAAATTTTTTTCATAATTCTAATAATTATTTGTTTTTTTTTATTAAATTAATATGTTTTGTTGCTAAAACCAGGCTTTAAAATTGACAAAAAAAGAATATAAATTGCTATAGCTTTAAAACTTTATTTATTTTTTAAAAATTTTTACTATATTTTGCTTAATATGTGTTAGCATTTGTTAACAAAATAAATATTAAAAAATCGTAACAAAGCAGTCATAAAAGAACATAAAATGTTTTAAAACATTTTTTTTTAAATAAATACTATATTTAATGTTATTATTTAGTAAGTTTAAATTTAATGAAATTTTGAAAAACTTACTAATAGCTGTAGTTTTTTTTTGTTTTAAAATTTTTAATAATAAAAAATTGAGCTAATATTTAAAAGAAAAAAAAAGATGATAATTAATACAAATTACTTTACCATTTCAAAACGGAATTTTAAATATGGAAATAAAATTCAAACCTATTAAATAATTTTAATTCTTTAACCAAATGATAATAAATTAATTTTATTTATAAGCATTTTATATATTTTTTAATTTCAATTAATTGTTTAATTTTTCTCTTTTTTTAACACTTATTAAGGTGTATACAATAAGAAAATCCCCCACATTTGTTCAAAATATAACCTCAAATATGCAATTAAAAAATAAACAGAGAATTTTTAAAAACCATAAAGCAAAGTAAACCAAACTAGCCATAATTAATCAGAAAAAATAATAATAATTGTATTGTTATACAATATATACATACACATATAAAAAACAAAACAATAAATATATATAATATTTCATATGAATTTATATACTTTTTAAAATGTATAAAAACCTCCACTAAAAATTCATTTAAAATAAACACTATACATTACGTGTTTAAAGATTTATAATAAAATTCAAATCTGAATTAAAAAAGAAATAAAATTTCGAAATTGTGTATCAGAAATTTAATTGTTAGTTTCTTTTTACTTTTTTTATTAGAAAAATAGATTAATAATTCTTAAAATTATTGATTTTTTTTTTTTGTTAATTTTAAACGAATATTTTTTTAAGCTTAATAATCGTTTTGATATAATTTTATTATTTTCAATATTTACTTGCAGTGGCTTTCGCCGGGAGAATAGTTTTATTTAATTCTTATTTTTTTTAATATGTTTTGAAAATAGTTTGAATTATTATTTGAAAACTATATCATTATTAAGGGCTATATACATATGTATGTAGAACATAAAATTCAGTGTTTTAAATAATTTGGTGGAGAAATTCTTAAAAATAGAACTATACGTGAATTTGATATAAAAACGAAACAAATTTTACAGTTAAACATCAAAAAAAAAACTTTATTTATAAAAAATTTATAAATTGTTTTTTTAAATAATATTTTAAAAATATTTAAAAAAGAAAGTTACGTTTTGTTATAATTATTTTTATGTTTTAATTATTAAATTATTTTTTAACAAAGTTTAAATATTTATAAAAAATATCGCTTTTTTAAATTACTATTTATATTTTTTTAATATTGGTTTCTTAAAAGATTATTTTTTTTAATTTATGGTTTTATGAAATCATTTTTATATAAAAAAATTAAAAATATTTTCTTTAATTTATGGTTTTATAAAGTCATTTTTTATAATAAAAAATCATATAAAAAAGTTTATAAATTTTTTATAAAAAAAGTTCCATTTGTATAGTTTGTAAAATTAAAAAATTAAAAAAAAAGAAATAATAAAAACATCTTAAAACTATATTATTATTAAATAATAAACTCGTAAAGAAATTCAACCTATTTTTATAAATATTAAAATGTATGCGTTAATTTAACGTATTACTATTTACAGCAAATACAACAACAACAAAAATATATATTTTATATAAAAAATGTCACAAATTTTTGAGAAAAAAGAAAAGAAATCCAACAAAAATATTAAGAAAAAAAATCTATATATTATATACATACAATATTATATACATTACAAGTCAATAAATAAATAAAAACAAAAGTGAAATAAAATAAAAATAAATTGTAATAAAAAGTGAAAAAATCTATTTATGCTACAAATACCAAGTAAAAGATTTTAGTTTAAAACAAAGATTAAAGTAACATACATACAATATATTTCATTAAATATATACAATACATATTATAATTATAAATAAATAAAATTAAAAAAAAATAGTTTAAAAAATAATGTATTGAGAAATCCAAAAACAAACCTATATTCTTAAAAATTGATTGTATATCAAGAGTAAAACACACAAGAAAGTTTATTATTATTTCAATGAAATTAATAAAAAAATAATGAAAAAATTTAAATAAAATAATTTTAAACCAAAAAATAATTAAAAAACAAAATAATAATTTAATTACTTTGCTGATAGGCCTTAACTATTGTTTTATCGCCTACGATAACAGAGTGTTTTCAACTTGATCATTCCTATTCGAACGATATAACCGAGCCAATGTAATCGCTGAATGTTAATGTAATGTTCATTGTTGGTTCGGATACGATAATCATTGCTAACTTTTTTTTTGGAATACTCCCAAGGCCGGAGCGAAAAGTATGCATGCTTCTAAGCTATAGAAAGCACGGATAGGATGTGCAACTTCTGGAGCATTAGTTTCGAGCCACAGAGAGGTCACTGCTATTCAGTTGCATATTGAGACCATAATAGTACCTGTTGAACAGTAAAATTCTGGGCTTCATCTGCAGTCTGGCATTAATTTTGCTGGTAACGGCCTATCGCCTATTGCAGCATAGTTGTCCGCCGTAACCCGTGATTCGACGCATAACCCTATTTGCGTCCATATAAACTTCGTTTTGTTTCACTACCAGGCGCATCTTGGCATACTTACGTTCTATATCACTAAAGGTAGTGGTAAGATTGCGATAAATTACCGTCTTCTGTTGAACTCTCTACATTACGAGGTTGTAGAAATCGTGATAAAGATTCGTCTGCAGTCTCGCACGTTATTAAAAGATTCAAAGAAGTTTTCTCCTAGATAGGCGGAGTTGCTGAGAATCATTCTGTGAAGTTGGCAGATGTGTCTAGAAGTGTATACTCGGCATAAGAAAATATGAAGGGAAGTGGGGACTTCCTAAAACTTTTGTTGGATGGTTACAATAAGAAGATATTTGAGTCATGCATTAGACTAACCAGGAGCAGCCCTGAGGTTAGTAGCATGTCTTTTGACCAGGCACAGAAAACCCTTGTTCAAGATATGGACCTCCTCCAGCTCAATATGTAGATTCCGTGATGAGGAGATGGAATCATCAAAACACATACTTGGAACCTGTTAGACGTTAATGCATCTCAGAAGAAAACCCCTGGATGCGTATCAAGTAATAAAACACGTTTTAAAATTTCACTCTTAATCTATTTTAAACTAAAAATTTTAACTACTTAACATTAATAAAATGTTTCATTTACAATATTATAGGAAATTCACAGAATCCCTTGGGGTTAGGCAAATTTCACTTTGCATGCGATTTCATGTGTCCATATAGACCGGCATTCTGGGCAAACGATTTAAAGCAGATGTGGCAAACGTACGATTTTTCTCCGGTGTGAATTTTCAAATGTTGCGTGTAATTTGATTTGCGCTGAAAGCGGGCACTACAAACGTTACACTGATACGGTTTAAGATTCGTATGCACCAATTCATGATCCTTAAGCTGGGACTGGCTAAAGAAACATTTGCAACAAGTCGCACATTTAAAATCTCTCTGGTTGGTGTGCCTTTTCATGTGGGCCGTTAGATAACACTGAGCCGTCAAGACTTTCGCACAAATAGGGCAAGTGAAAGTTTTCGTTTCACAGTGTACCAATTTCGTATGCAAGCGCCTGGAGTGTAGAGAGTGAAAATATTCATCGCAGAATTTACATTTGTAGGGATTCTCGCCGGAATGCAAACGTTTGTGCACCGATAAGTAGTTACGAAAACGGAAACCTTTGTCGCAGATGTCACATTTAAAGGGTTTCTCATTGGTGTGCGTAATACAATGGATTTTCAGTTTATTAAATTGGCGGAAACGTTTGCCACACTCCTCACATTGAAACGGTTTCTCGCCGGTGTGTATCATTTTGTGTATGCGCAAATTATATAAATCATTAAAGGTACGATTACAGACATCACATTGGCCCGAGGTGCGTTTCTTTTTCTTCTTTGGCTCTCGTTCTTTGTGGGCTGTAGTTTCGAGGTTACTGTCCGATAAAGAGGTTGGCGAAGTTTCTATGCCGGAATCAGTAGATACTTCAGATTGTGCATCACTGTCATTGGAGGTTTTATGTTTATCGAGGGAAGTTAATATGCCGTTCATATCAAAGTCCTCTTCTTCCACGTCCAAAATCTGTAAAGAGCGAGAAAGAAATCGTTATTAACATTGACTGAGCTCTGATTGAAAGCATAGGACTGCAAATTACAAATTCTGCACGGGTCACCCATCTAGAATGAACGATTATGATGGACATCAAGGAAATGCAATTGGTATGAATATCGAAACAGATCTCTGTGAAGGCATCAAGTATCCAGTCTGCTGCGAACAGGAAAAAAACGTGGAACACTAAACTTTCGTATGTCACAGATTTGAAGGAGATCACATAAGGTAGGAAAATTTTGATATTTTAAAACTTTGGACGTGTTGGGGCTTTGCAATTGATTCTTGAAATCAAATGGGCTATTGAAGTATTTATAGACTACTATATTGCATTGGACTGCAATAAATCGTATGGATTCCTAAGTTGGCCAAACTAGAATTCAAATTATTCGCCTAACCTATTTTCACTTTTTTCCATTCTCTGATCGACTTCGTATGAATGTTTTTTGAAAGTTGAACCAGTAGTAAAGTTGTTGTTGTCGTTTAGTTTCCGTTTTAAAAAGGTTTAGAATGGTGTATATCGGAGTGCATTCCTAACGATTTTAGGATCCCGTGTTTCATAAGTGAATCGGTTAATGGCAGACCACACGTCAAGCCTATCCTTCTTTACTATACACATATTTGAAAATTGTATTTTTATCTACGAAACTCCCATCTGTTTTATTATAATTTTTTTAATTCAAAACCAAATCAAAATAAATATCTAGAATTTCTAGATAAGCAAAGTTTATTTGGGGTTCCTAATTATGTTTAAATTCTTATCGGCCTTCTAAGGTCGACTAAATAAACCAAAACGAAACCGGTTGCCAAATGACTTCAATTATTTATTATCTTAATTGGTGGGTTAAAACTATTGATTACGGGTTTTTCTTTGCTTCAGTTAGTTAGTCAGCCAGTCGAAAGATGTAATTCAAATGCAATTGACGTTAACGATAAGATTATTTTTAAAGTCTTTATTTATTTGCTTTTTATTACTTTTTTATGCATTTCAACGAAGAGAGATTAAATTTAAGGTTTGTCATCATGATTTTTAATAATTTTCAATTTAATTCCCTGTAAAGTTTATGGAGTATGTTACCTTGAAATCGAATGTAATGTTGAAACATGTAATTTAATTTCAAATTTTACTGCCATAGGCACCACGCCCCCTCTTCTACACCCCCTCACAATTTACTTTCCTACTCCCAACGCATTGAACTGCATTAGAGCATGTGTTATTCCATGAGTGTTGCTCGTACGTAATAAATTCAAATGATTAAATTCAACAGATATTCAATTGATTAGATAAGGTTAACAAAACAATGGAATTGTTAAAAGAATATGTAGTTGAATTATGAAATTATTAATAAATGATCGATCAGCAAATATTCATACCCAAAGTAATAAAATTACTAGAGCGGCGGGCGGGCATGCCTTTTTTGTTGCAAAATAATAAAAACTTCTTTTGCGTTCTTATTATTATTTTATTTTTTATTTGAGAATAAAAACTATTTGCAAAAACACTTTTTAAATGATAAAAATTTAAATGATAAAATTCAATAGAAACATAGTTACGAGAGAGAGCAAAAATCTCCGCCCAAAAGACGCTACTGTCACCCCTGTACTTTCATTCAGTTTCGACTTATTCGTGATGATAGTCATACCATTTTGACCGGAGAGTACCACACAGTGTGTGTGGTGCAGACCTTGCGCTGACCAACTTCCTCCTTTTCCCTGATTTTGGTTGAACTTGGTTAGTACAGGGACTGCGTTCACCCGTGGCATCACAACGGGCCGCTATGCGTGCTCAAGTGAGCTTTGTGATATCAGAGCTACCACTCCGACCTAACCTAACCTAACCTAACCACACAGTGTTCTCTGTAGTGTTCAGATAGAAATATCGCCTCGCTCACCCTCAAATTCCATAACAAATTTCCATCAAAGGCTTTCAAATCCTAAAATTCTTTTATTTGAAATGCAAATGTCAATTAGGATAATAGCATCCAGGGATATGGGATCAAGAACTGTTCTGGAATGTCAGACAGCGGTTAACAATTACTTTAGGCATGGCGCGGTGATTATTGTAAATGTTGAGTAAAGGAGAGTTTAAATCAACAACATCATGCGTATTGCTAAGTATGAGTACGATGAGTACATCAAACTTTGAATATGAGTAGTATGAGTATGATATTCTTGATTCGAATTTACTTTTCTTTTTGAATTCTCATTGCTGATCTCTGGTTTAGAGTGTTTGTGGTTAATAACCAATCATTTATTTTACATATTTTATAAAACCAGTGATCTATCAAAACAAAATAATTCAGACCAATTTCTTCATATGTCTATCACTTATCGCTTATCACTCTATACGAGATAAGATTTCCACAATGGAGAATTTCACTTCCTAGATATTTTTGTATTGAAGACATATGTATCTGCATACATATAATAATGAAGAATTAAGTATCACTGTACTATTTCTAAGATGCCCACTCAAGAACTGTAAGAAACGCGATTGACAACATATGTAGATACTCTGATTAGGGAGATTCTAAATATAAAATTCGTATACTCTTCGGCTTTCTAACAGCTATAATACTGATAATATATCGTACCTGACTATGTTTCAGACTAAAGGTTTGCCAACCTCATGGTTGTTGATAAAATTTTATAAGAACCGCAATGATTCTGAATATTTATTTAATGTTACTTTGTCAAATCGATAAGAGGATCTTGATATTCGATTCTTTTAAGTACAGAGAGTAGTAGTTAAATTGATGACCTTGTAGAAAATTCTTAACCAAATAGAGTTATTGTGGAAGGATTAGGGTATCTAGATGTCGGCCTTAAAGCTTTTGGACTCGATTGAAAAAAAATGATATATAATCCAACCCCTAGAAATTTAGTCGTAAATCTAAGCCAGACAATACATACAAGAAGCCGTAGATTCTATTGCAAGTGAGCAGTGAAATGCTATGATAACTGAAAGAAAGAGTTAATCCAAACGAATCTAAGCAACCAGGAAAATCAGTGCACCCTTTGCGATCTCTTGTAAATATCTCTCGTATATATTCGTATTCGAATAATACAAAGCTTTGTGGCATAGATAGTCTTGTCCACTTTACCGAAAAACTCTTTCAGCTTCGAGTCCTGTTCTCTAAGCTATTCCATGATGCTCTGAACTATCTTTTTAAATACGGCGGTCATAGGAGTATCTAGCGGCCTCACTGCTTATATAACAGACATGTTAAAAAAGTAAAGAGAAGAGCATTTAAAAAAGAAGAACAAGTTCTGTCGACAACGCGGAACCGTTATGGCCCTAACTTGAATTCTTAACTCAAACCTTGAATGTTTAGTTGACTTCGAAGAAGGTGAACAAGGTTTATGGGTTTTTCAAAACTTCCACCTTAAGCCAGTAAATAACAAGCTGTCCAAAAGATCAGTTGGATTGCAAAAAGACTCAGGTTCTGTCATTTGCTAGCAAAAATCTTTTCTTGACTACCATACGTTTAATCTTTCAGAGTTAAGTTCTTAGTTAATTCCTTAGGCGGTGAACAATGTCATGGGCTTTAACTGCAGACTTTAAAATATATCCGTCAGATCACAAATGAAATAAAACTAAAAGAGATTCTTTTAAATAAGATTTTAACGATTACTTGAAATAATCTTTACGCAATGTTCGGTTCCTTATAGAGGAAACTTCTTCGGAAGTTTTTAGTTGGCTAACTAGGGACTATTTTTATTACTATATTGGACCTACCTCATCAATTTCTTTCAGAAATTCCTCGCTGTGTTGTTTATATTTCGATTTTTTCATTCTTTCCACTTCGCCTATCCATAGCTGTTCACTTTTCTTATCCGCAATATATTGTTGGTGTTCCTCGTCTATATTCAGAGTATGCAATACTTGCATATGTTCCAAAAAGTCTTCAATTTTGGCAAATTCTTTGGTAGTTTCGGTAGAATCCTTAACACATAGTGTACATGTGTACAAAGTCTGGCCTTCAGAGTTCAACGTATAATCCACATAATTCATGACTATTTTATCATGATTATTTACGATATCCTTGTTACTAACTGTAGGTAGTTCATCTTCTTTTGCTGCTGCGTTAACATCATTATAGCAGGCATTTTTATTACCCGCTATATATTGATCGAATTTATTTAATTCGGCTATAATATCATAGCCAATTGTGTCATGTTCCTCTATGAAATCGATTAACGTTTTGGTTAAAACGTATTCCACATTGGGACTACACATGTTTGGTAGTTTTCTTCGCCTTTCTTTTTCGGCGTTTTACACTTTGTCGTTATTTTAATTGGAGCGTTTAGAAACAACTGCTAGGGGTTCACGTTTAAAACTAATGGTAAATAACAAATGTAAAGTATTAATAATAATTTCGATATTTTTATTTTTAATCACACTTTTTTTTTTTGCAAATCGATAAGATAATTTTTCTTTCTTTTTTTGGCCATTTGTTAAATTTTATCTGATAATTTTTACAATTAGAAAAGCATTAGCCTATGGTAAATGTTAGTAAATATTGCGTTTTGAAGTATTAGAAAGCATTTTATAGTAAAGAAAGCTAAAAGTATGATCAACTTAAAATCTGGACGCGTTGAATGGAACGTTTATATAGAATAGCATTCGATAGAAACTTGTTTATATGGAATTGCATTCGATAGAAACTTGTTTATACAAAAAAGCATGCGTTAGAAACTTGTTTATATAGGATAGCATTCGATATAAACTTGTTTATATAGAATATCATTCGATATAAACTTGTTTATATAGAATATCATTCGATATAAACTTGTTTATATAGAATATCATTCGATATAAACTTGTTTATATATAATATCATTCGATATAAACTTGTTTATATATAATATCATTCGATATAAACTTGTTTATATAGAATATCATTCGATATAAACTTGTTTATATAGAATATCATTCGATATAAACTTGTTTATATGGAATTGAATTCGATAGAAACTTGTTTATACAAAAAAGCATGCGTTAGAAACTTGTTTATATAGGATAGCATTCGATATAAACTTGTTTATATAGAATATCATTCGATATAAACTTGTTTATATAGAATATCATTCGATATAAACTTGTTTATATAGAATATCATTCGATATAAACTTGTTTATATATAATATCATTCGATATAAACTTGTTTATATAGAATATCATTCGATATAAACTTGTTTATATAGAATATCATTCGATATAAACTTGTTTATATAGAATATCATTCGATATAAACTTGTTTATATGGAATTGAATTCGATAGAAACTTGTTTATACAAAAAAGCATGCGTTAGAAACTTGTTTATATAGGATAGCATTCGATATAAACTTGTTTATATAGAATATCATTCGATATAAACTTGTTTATATAGAATATCATTCGATATAAACTTGTTTATATATAATATCATTCGATATAAACTTGTTTATATAGAATATCATTCGATATAAACTTGTTTATATAGAATAGCATTCGATATAAACTTGTTTATATAGAATAGCATTCGATAGAAACCTGTTTATATAGAATAGCATTCGATAGAAACCTGTTTATATAGAATAGTTTATATAGAATAGATATTGAATGCTATTCTATATAAACATGTTTATATTGAATGCTATTCTATTGAATGCTATTCTATATAAACATGTTTATATAGAATAGAATAGAATATTTATATTGAATGCTATATCTTGAATGCTATTCTATATAAACATGTTTATATTCTGTATAAACATGTTTATATATTCTATGTTTATATATTCTATATAAACATGTTTATATAGAATAGCATTCAATATAAGCATGTTTATATAGAATAGCATTCGATAGAAACATGTTTATATAGAATAGCATTCGATAGAAACATGTTTATAGTTTCAGGAGCCATTCCGTTCTAATACGATCCCACATTAGCCAAAAGGCCAAGAATCTCTGCAATCCCACAGTTTCTTCACCTTCAACCAAAAATTGTGTTATCAGCAGATCGATCACCCCGAAGAAGTACCTCTAGGTAGTTCTAATCGATCGATGCTTCGCCGGTCCCTACCAGCTTATCTGCTCGTTATCCTACATACATATCACAATGCCCCAGGACCCTATATTATACCATCCCCATCCCAATAGGTCCCTATATTGAAGAGCTAACTTAGTGTTCAGTCAGTGCCTTAAAGGCAACTGGACCATCCACACAGAAAACCATCGTATCACCCAATGCATTCCATTCTCAGAATAGCTCTGCTCCCATTGTGAGCTCAAACACCTTACCCCGCAAGACATTGTACTGATTAGGCAGTAAATAGCATTGTTTTGGCATTGTTGTTTTTATTTTATATGTTATATATTAAAGGCATACCACTTACAACAATTATTTCGATAATCTATACTACATTAAAATTAAGTTTTAACAAGAGAAAGTAATTGATGCTATACAAAGAAAAAAATTTAATTTTTCAATTAAATAGAAAAATCAAACAACTTTATATTATTGTATTCCATATACTAATTTTGAAAGCCTTAAAGTAGAATAAAATAAATAAAAAATAATAATAAATGAATACATTTTTTTCTTTTATTTCTGATTGCGTTTAAAAAATTTGGTAGAGACGTTAAAGTGTACCTTTAGGCTTAATCCAAAAAAACAAAATTTACATGCAGCAAAATTGTATGCAGTGTTGCAGTAAAAATGTTGCATTCATGTATCATGCGGCATGGAAAAAATTGTATTTTTTTAATTTTACAATTTAAATTTTACATTTTTTGGCTTAAGCCTAAACGTCTCTATCAAATTGTTTAAACCTTCATGCAATAAGAGATAAAAGAAAAAAATTTATTTATTTTTTTATCCTTCGCAACATCTTACTTAATCGGGTTCTTCAGATAAAAACTAGTAAAACTGTACAATAAGCTCATCAATGGTACATATAATATATTCATTAGATAGCCAGAGTTCTAATCTATCAAGTGGAAAAAGTTTCATTTCAATATCTTAAATTTTCGAGATAGCTTGCCCAAATTCACCTACTATGGCATTCTGGATTGCCTGGTAAAATTGGTTAGAAAAATTAACAAACAAAGTAAGTCTATCTTTGGCAAGTAAATGAATTGAAGCTCTTTCTTCATTGGGTAAATAAAAGAACTATTTTGGATAAATATTAATTACAGA
This sequence comes from Sarcophaga rosellei, assembly GCA_930367235.1. Taxonomy (NCBI): domain Eukaryota; kingdom Metazoa; phylum Arthropoda; class Insecta; order Diptera; family Sarcophagidae; genus Sarcophaga; species Sarcophaga rosellei. The sequence continues at coordinate 5,913,093 of OV884018.1, read as the reverse complement.
ACTAAATTAATAAAAACAATTTCAATATATATTTACTATACATTAGGAGTAAGAGTAAAGGGCTTGTTTTTTTTTTCATTAAGAATATTAAGAAATTAAAAATTATTCATTACTATCTATAGTTATTTCGTAAACTAATTCTTCGTCATCGTCGGCTACATCGTCTGGAGTGATTTGCTCTATTTTAGGCTGTTCTAAAAGATCATTACCAAATATAATTTGTCCGCTGTGTGACTGATGATGCGACGTGGGCGACGACGATATTAAATGTTTGTAATCACATTCATCAATTATTTGTACTGTTTCTATGGTATCATCAGTAGTGTGAGGGTGATTTAATTGTTGTTGCAGTTGCAGGTCATTGTGGTCTTGCAGCAGTTGCTCTTCATTAGAGTGCTCATGAGAAGAGAACTGTTGACTACTTTCGTCTTCAATCAGAATTTCTTGTTTAGTGTTAACAATTTCTTGCTGTGCCTCGCCTTTTGACAGCTGTTGAGATTGCAGCTGTTGTTGTTGTTGTTGTTGATCACCTTCTTGCTGTTGTTGCAGCATACCTTCCTCTTCCAATTTACGTCTAGTATTATACCGACATTGTATAGACCTTTTATGAGCATCGAAATAGTTAATATCCGTAAATTCCTCATTACAAATATGGCATTCAAAATGAGTTTGATGCAGGTGCATTTGTTTGCGATGCCTGGCCATTTTGTGAGCATCTCGACATTGCATGCCGCAAAAGGGACAAACAATCATACGTCTCTTGCCCATGTGCACAGCTCGTATGTGTTCTTGTAGACTGAAATTTTTATAGTAAGATTTGGGACAAATATCACATTTAAATCGACGCTTCTTTTCGTGTGTGGCCTCTCGATGTCGTTTCAATTGTGTATTTTGGGCAAAGGTCTTGCCACACACCTCGCAAATGTGATCCTTTTCTTGGTGTCGGCGTTGATTATGCACTCTAATGTCTTGCTTGGTAGAGAAATACAATTTACACACTTCACACACATAAGGTCTGATACCCATGTGACGTCTGGCGTGACCAGCTAAATATTTGCAATCTTTATAGGTTTCATCACAATAAATGCACTGATAACGATTGGTTCCCGGTACCAAATGTGTTTTAAGATGGGCGGTTATTTTAGCTCTGCTCATGACATCCGGACAAATGCCACATTCCACCGGTAATCTTTGGTCGGCATCTGAATTTGATATTGAAAACTCAACTATAGGCGTGCCATCAGCGTCATAGTCAACCACAGTAGCCACTAGTTCATCAAACAGCATATACTTGCGTGCCACTCCTTTTGGTATTTTATGTTCTTTTATGGGTTCAGAGGTTTGCTCTTTCGCTTTCCCCACTTTTGATTTTGTTTCGGTTTTGTTTAGAACTGATTCTGTTTCTTCTTCCGTTTCCTCCAGTTCTTCCAAGCCCACTTCTTCATATTCCACATCTTGATAATCATCTTCCGTGGGAAAACCATTTTCTTCACCATCCTGTTCAATTAAATGTACCTCTTCAAGTTCCTCTTCAATCATTCTATCTCTTAGCAAGTCATCAGTTTTTTGTCCTTCTTGCCTCTCCATTGTGTGCATAATATCTGGTTTAATATCTAAATCTTCTTCCTGTAACAACATTTGTTCGACATCGTCATCCAATTCTTCAACCATTTGATCATCATCGGATAGAAATTCCTGTTCATGCATATCCTGGCTGTCTGGGTCGTGCAGACTTTGAGGCTCATGCACGATATTTACAACACCAGCGGCAGCAGCATCATCATCATCACAATCATCTGCAATTTCTATACAGTCGCGTGCAAATTCATATTCAATATATTCATCCATATCGTCGGCCGTATCACACATTGTCCTAAGAGAATATTGTATTTGTTTTCTTTGTTAATTAAGTTATATTGTCTATAATTAAAACAAATTAAGTGAATTCTATTTTGTAAAAATATTTCTGCGCGTTTTTCTTCGTTTTCGTGTATTTTTTTCACTTACAGGCGTCAGCAAATGTCAAAATTATTATTTGACAATATTGTGTGAGTGTAAAATCAGTTACAATAGTGAAGTCAGCAATCACAATAATGAATCATTTGCATTAAACAGATGTAGAATGTCAAAATTGATTTGTTTACATTCAGATACACTACGAGAAATTGTGGGGTAAAAAAAACATGATTATGAATTACCAAAAACTTAAATTTTATTAACTTTTAACAGAAATTGTTATAATTTTGATCATATCAAATGAAAATGGAGGTTGAATTACAAACTTCTTCTATTCAAAAACAATTTTTATGTAAATTTTGTTTCTTATGTATTTGAACATAGCTCTCCTTCAAACCTAGCTTTTGAAATACCTAATATCGTTTAGAATAATGAAATTAGTGTTGAAAGAGGCTAATTTCATATTAAGATTTTAAAAATTAAATTAATGATCCTTAGGTCTGCTGTTTAATTCCAAATTGTGCTGTGTTAAAAAATGTATACAGTGTTGAAAAACTAGTAAACAATCAATAAAGGGCATTTACTAACTCGGAAAGAATGGATGAGTGCAGTCGGACAACTCCATAGTTCGCTATAATTTCAGCAGTATCAGAAAATCCAATGTAATTGAAAATCTTGAGGATGCCTTAGCTATAATAAGTTTCCAATAAACTCTGGAATAAGTTACGCATAATTTAAGTCGTTACAGAGCCAACTTAATATCTGAACTGTATAAGCTTCACGCCTAAGAGAATTTGAAATAAAAAAGGCAGTCATTTGCTCCAGCCTGGAGTCGTGGCAAATCATATAAAAATGTGTAAGGCAGTCTTTTATCTATTTGATTGCCTTCTTACTATCTCTTCTACTTACATATTTTTTTTTTAATTTAAAACAATTTTTCTCTTCTCAAAAAATATACATAATTTATTATTACAAGTTTGCAACAATTTAATCTGACCTTAATTTAAATCGTTTAGACTTAAATTTAAAAATTTTCTATTGCCCTTTTAAGTATATAAAATTTTAGGCATTATCCATAGCTGCAATCTCATAAAGAAGCTGCTGTTCCGCTTTAACTTTCTCATGTTCGTCGACTTCAATATTTTCTTGATCATCCAAATCCTCAATATCATTTTCATTGACTATTTCCGTATGCATGTCATGTGTAATTTCCTCTACTACCACTTCTTGCTGTTCCAATTGCTCGTGTTTGAATTGATTGTGTTGCAATTCATCTTCTACCTGTTGGTGTTGTTGATACATATGGTGTGTTTGATCCAATTGATCATCATATTGATATTGCTGTATTTGATCCGTCATTAAATGCTGTTCTTGATTCTGTGTATTTTGCAGATGTTCGAGTTCTTCAAAATTGTCTTGTTTTTGTTGATATAAATGGCGTCCCAATTTTTTACGACATTGTAAAGAACGCCGATGAGCGTCAAAGAAATCGATGTGATTGAATTCTAGACCGCATACACGACACTCAAATTTGCCTTGATTTAAGTGCATGTCCTTTCGATGCTGGGCCAATTTGTGTGTATCTTTAAAACGTAAATCACAGAAGGGACAGTCAAGAAGACGTCTATCGCCGTAGTGGACATTGCGTATATGTTCTGTCATGGCATATTTGCGCAGAAACTTTTTGCCACAGTGCTCACATTCATAGTTGCGTTGCTGTTCATGTACTAGCAGTCGATGATGGCGTAGGGAGGTATTTTGGGCAAAGGTTTTACCGCACTGTTCACATATATGCTCTTTGGCCAAATGACGTCTCTGTTCATGTACTTTTAAGTCTTGTTTAGTGCAGTAGTACATTTTACAGGGCACACAAACATACGGCCTTATGCCCATGTGTCTACGGGCATGACCGGCGGCATAGGCTCTGGTAACAAAATCATCTTCACAGTATATACATTTAAATCGTTTAGTGCCCGGTTTAATGTGTGTTTTCAAATGAGCATCTAATTTGGATTTGTGCATTATATCCGGACAAACGCCACATTCAACTGGCAAACGATCTGCTTCTCTATCATCGGCTACCATCGAAAATTCTACAATTGGGGAACCATCTTCATCATCATAGTCTACAATTTCCGCGCAAATACCATCAAACAACATAAATTTTCTGGGCACTCGTGGTAAATTCAGTCTTTTACGTTTTTTCTCCAGCTCGGCCCATAACTGCTGTGGTGTGGGCGGTTCTTCTATAACTTCTTCATGCTGATACACCTCCAACTGCTCGCCACTTTCTTCATCCATAACATCATGTACCTCCTCCACCATCATCATTTGGCCATCTTCCGTTATCATCATACTGGTTTCATCTTGTTCTTCTACAACTTCTGTTGTTTCAATCAACTCTTGCCCATCGGATAACACAATAACGCTACCATCCTCACAATTGTCCAGTTCGTCGCCCTCGGCCAAAACCACATAATCAGAAGCATCAATGGCTATATACTCAGCCTCTTCCACAATGGATTCTGTTTCGCTCATAATAAATAAAAGATTTTGTATTTTTAAAAACTTACACCGATGATTTTTGTGTAAAAATTATTGCGGCAGGAAAAATTTACCAACGCTGCCTTGGCGTGTAGTGGTATAGAAAAAAGTGACGAGTGAACTGAGTAACCATTAAAACCGAATACTTGGTTATATACAAAAAATTTAAAGAGTAAAAGATAAGAACAAATTGACAAAATAAAACTGAAATAAAGAATAAAAATCAAAATTAATTTAGAAAAAGTAAGAAAATTAATTTATAAGTTAATAGTATCCTTAAAAACAGAGCAAATTTAATTGTTTTTATTATTTTAGTGTTCTAAAGAAAAGTAATCGCTTGCTAGCTTATGTCAATAGTATTTCATTCACAATAAGCGACATAGTTATTGTGGCATTCACGATTACCTCTTCACCAAGAAAAATAAACAGTTAAATAAGGGCGCGGGAGAGAGAGATAGAGTGGGAGTGAGTATAAGTGAAAAGTAAAATTCTTTAACGAATGACTAGTTTAAATTAAAGTTTTTCAATATAAACTAAATATAAAAATAAATTGTTATTTAATTTAGTGTTTGAAATGTAATCCAAGAAATGTAATTCAGTTTTGTAAAATGTAACCAACAAAGTATATATTTACGCATGAATGAAAGCTCTAACAAGGTAAGAAACATTTTTTTATAATTTATTTATTAAGATTAGAAATATCCTTTTTATATTAAATTTTATTCGAATTAGAAAATAATAAGCCTTAAGAAATTGTGAACTGCTGGCTTCCATACCACTTTCTACATTTTTATTTGAAAAATGAGTGGTTTATATGCACTGTCATCGGCTCGAACATTCTAGGTTACATTGGAACGGTGGCGTTGTAAACTTTTAACTCCGGAGTAATTTGTTGGTACTAAGGCCAATTTACTCTTAATATCCTTTACTATGTACAAAGAAATGCGACCATTGTAAGAAAAAGTTGTAATACGTAACACTGAAAGATGACCACTTTTGTCCCTTGTTTGTAAAGTGAATGTGAGGTTATGTTACAGTTTCAAAATATTTTGCATCTGTTTTACATTTTCCTGACGATCAATAGATTAATGTTAGGTATTAAATTCCATTTATGTGTATAATATGGGTTACTAATCCTACTATATCAATAACATTAAAAATATTGGCAACGGCCATTGTTTTACCCTGTGTATGTATGTTCATCGAATAATTTATTGATATTATCAAATATCTACTGCAATTGTTATCATGTTCTGTATTTTCAAAGCATTTGATGTTTGGATTTGCGACATTGTATCCTGCTATATATCCATGGTATCGAGGATTCCAAAACAGGTGTCCGGTACGGTCGATCATTGATTGTTTTCTTCAAATGAGCAACTAAGAATTTTCTATATAAACCGGGCAAAATTATCACATTGCAGTCTTTTTGTAGATGAATTGCTTTTTTGTGGATGGCTACCATTTTTTGTGTCGATGTCGTCCATATTCTTCTAAGAAGAAGGGAACAGTCGCTGAGGAAATGCTCTATCGTCTCCAATTCCTCTTTATTTGCATATACCAACCAAAAATCCGACAAAGATCTATCACTGAATCATATCAGCGATTCGACATAACAATGTCTAGAGAGGCATGCGTTCAGCAGTCTTTCATTGGGTTTGTTGAGTTCTAGCAGAGAAAAGCTTCTACCACAATGATCCAAGCACGTAACAAATCGCTCCTCTAAGTGTTTTAGCTGCCTTTTTCGGTCCTATTTTTTAATAAGCCTTACAGGGATATCAAATTTCAGGATGAGAACTAAAAACCTTAATAAAAATCGATTAGGAATCCAGTCTTAACAAGTTTTCGTTTCCACGAATACCACATTGCCTCATCATTCAACCGATATTGAAATCATACAACCGATATGAGCATCACATCGATCCTATCTCTTCTCTCAAGGAATATAATCGTAAACGACAATCTTGTAACAATCCGGATTAGCAATACCGAAGTCAGCTACTGTCTCAAGAGCTTCAAACCAGCGCATATTTCCAATGAAAAATGCTGCAGTTGATATTCAATCTATCTATAATAAAGGTTCAGTCAAAGGCCCTTTTGAAAAAATCCAGAACAAATCCTCCCACCCAGTTTCGTCAACCGTTAATGGGAGTTCCACGTTCCTGTGTCCACCACAAGGCGCTATGTGGAATCAAAATCCTCAACCCAAAGATAAAACTGCTTTGTAAATAATATAATTGTTATAACTTAACGCGTCATCAGGGAAGAAAAAAATTAATGTTAATCGTTTTCAGTATGTTTAGAAAGAAGAGGGAAGAAGAGTTTTCATAATAATGTCTGTTAACATAACGCTTTTTTACATAAAAAGTTATAAAATATTATATTTTACTTAGAACCCACATGTTTTTTTTTTTGTTACTTAAACCTGATTATAACGGCTAAGAAGTTTAAAAAATTAAAATTAAATAAAAAAATAATGAAACAATAATAAAAATAAAGCAACAGCATGTACCGCTTCAAAAAATACCTTAACAAACAAACGCAAATGAAATAAAAACATTACAAACGTAATAAATAAATAAAAAATTTCAACTTCACTAAAACAGTCCGATACCCTACCCATAGTAAACCATGAGTATGTAAACTGAACTCAAGCTTAAAAATTTGTGGCAGATAATAATGGAAGCTTGGAAGGCTTTTATTAATGCTGGATGTGAATAGATTTCTTTGAGTGTGTTACAAACATCAGCCTTATCCACAACTGCTAGAAAGACGTAGGGTATAACATTTTTTTCAAAGTGTTGCAAAAGCCGGTCAAGTGTAACAGTATAATACAAAAGGCTTAAGACAAACCAGACATATAGTGTAGTAAAGTAAGTGATTTAAGTAAACAAAAACAACAATAACTATATGCCACAAACAACAACAACACAAATGCAAACACACTAGAGTTCACAAAAGAGTCCAAAAAGAGCGCCTGCGTAACAAAGTGTTTACGTTGGTCTTGTTTTACGTTTGTTTACGTTGTTTTTTATGGTTTTTCCTAAAAACTTTGTGGAGGACCGTTGTGTGGTGAATCTTACAGACCAAGTGCACATGTTAATGTCTTCTCATTTTTAACTGTGTACTATTACACGCTGTTGTATTGTGTGGTGTGGTGTGGCATATTTGTTTTGTAGTTTGTTAAGCGTCTAATTAAATAAAAACAAAAATCTTAAGAAAAATAACCGTAACAAAAACCATCTTATTAAAGAAGCATTTAAACGACAGGTGATTAAGATGTTTGACTGTCTGCTAGTGGTAGTGGTGGTGGTCTTAACGGTCAATGCTACCATAATTGCCTGCAAACGTCGGAAGCAATAGTTGAAAAAGAAAAAAGGTGTTGAAATGTGCTATATATTGGATTTCTAAAGTACTTAGCATATTTTTACTTTTAATGCATTATAATGCATTTTTTGCTTATTCCAGGATAGGACAAAGGACATTGGCTTTATCACGATGCAACTTATTTTTGTCAATTTTGCTTTGGATTCTACTTGTCTTCTCTAAGTGTTGGTGGATCGACTTTATACTTTCTTGGGACCTTCAATAATTTGATTTTCTCAAAAGCATTTGTTTTGCTTTTTACCACAGAGCTTCTCTATTCCACATGACTTTTAGGCAGCATAGTTTTATAATGCTTTGCAATGATCTGTTCATGAATACCTGTATCGCTTGTAGATCTTTCGTGTAGCTAGGTTAGCGAGCAGCTTGCCGTTCACAGGCAAGTTTACTAGGTAGCGAATATGACCCATTGTGTTATCAAGTAAGATGCAAGGTAAAGCCCCTAGTCATGATCCGTTAGTGTTGGGTTTGAACTACCACGAGCTTCGGATGAAACCGGCCAGTTCCCTTAGAAGCACTTTCCACACCATGTCCAGATCTTTAAACGTTCTTTCATCCAAAAACCGATGACGTCTGTTTTTAAGTGCAGGGCACTCGCATAAAAGGTGTTGTATAGATTTCGTTTCTTCCACATCCTACAGCTTCTGCAGTAATCGTGGTGGAGCAGATCAAGCTTGTCAACGAAACTACCAATAGCGTTGTGTCCCGTTAGAATTCCTGTCAGAGTGCGAACCGTTCTCTTGTCGAACTTAAATAGTTAATTGGTTTTCCTGCTGTCCACTGATAAAAATAGTAGTTTTGCAATGCGGCAAGCTGGTATGTTGGATCATCTGCAATTTGTTGAATTTCATGCTGTTTTTTCCAAATTGAAAAGCATACTTGTACCGGCGCATATATCCTCTCTATCGTCTCTTCCTTAGACATCTCCGATCCCTTCCAGTGCCAGTTCGTCCGCCTTTTCGTTCCCTTCAATGCCACAGTGGTCCAGAACCCTATAGAGGCGGCTTTTGTTTAACTCTCACATTCATGCTTAAACCTTTGCAATATCTTCCATTTAGGAAGTACCTCAACTGGACCTTCTTTGTATTGCAATTCTTTCCAAAAAAGTCTGATGGTAAATTATATCATTCCATGAGCGATTATATACCAACTTATTTAAAACATATATTTGTTTGAGCAGTATCTATTATCCTCAATAGAGAGACAAAACAAATGTTTGCAACTTTTTTTGCAATTTAATGTCCTGTAACGTATGTAGGACCATTTCATTCCAGGAATTGATAATTGTTTTGATAGGTCGTCGGTAGTACAGACGTCATAAGCCCAGCCCAGACTATGAAGCGTGATTTAAAGTAAATTTTTGGGACAAACAATCACAGTTTTTTTTTGTCATTATAATCCGTGCAGTAAATAGCCTTATCTATGTATGTCTGATCTTCATTGACTTCGCCGAGGCATCCGTTATGATACGCCATCAGGGAATTTCAGGTGAATTAACCAACCTCATGGTATTTATGCCTATCTTCTCTGACATATCTTAACTTACCTACAGACTCTTAAATCGATTAGAGGCCCATTTTGCGTTCAAAAATAAATCATTTTCAAATATTGTCTGGACGGTGAAGAAGAATTTTAAGATTGTGGCAATACTGATCCACAATTCATGCATGCATTTGTTTACATTTTCATTTCGCACTATAAAATCTCTCGAGAGAGTTAGTTGGCAGTATGCAGTTTATTATTGTTTTATATTTTTACTGCTTCTTCTTGAGGCTTTGAAAAAGCCTACCGTTTTGTTTACATTTCTTGTTTACTTTTTCTACAGTTATTATAGTGCATTTTGTTTTTCTTGTTACAACAACTAACTAACTCAACAAACATCATTATTAACATGCAATATTGGCGATGATGATGGTGATGATGACAATGATTTTGATGATGAAGATGCTTAACATAAACATTATTATGGTCTTTCTCTTTATGATGGTGTTTTGTTTTGAAGTTTTAGTTGCTTTTCATGGTCTTGCGCGCTTCTTAGTTGGCTCAAGTGATAAGCTTTTGTTATTACAGTTTTAAACGCGCTTGCGAGTGGTTATACAAATATCTCTTAGGCGCATGCGAAGAGTATTGTAAATAACGCGTTAATTTTTTCATTTTTTACATTTACAAACATATTTTCTTTTGTTTTGTTTTTGCATAAAAGTGCCGTACATTGCGTTATCTAGTTACGGTAATAATTTAACCTTTTTTAACGCTGTTGTTCGTGCTTTGGTCTTTTGTTTATTGTTAAACGTTTAATGTCTGCGTAGAACCGAACCTATCACCTCTTATCATTCATTATTAACGCGTATTTGTTCTGTAGTTGTCTTGTCATTAGAGAGTGAGCGACGCGTTAGTAACGTCTGTTGTCAACATACCACACATTTCTTCCTGTGAATGTTGTCTTACCCCGCTGCCACTTGTTGTCGGTTTGAGAAATTGTGTCAATTCTAAGTGGAACATACTGTGCTGTGTTGTGTCGCTCGTATATTATTAGTGTTACCGGTTGTCCAGTGATCATTATCATCGACGTCATCATCGTCGTCGTCGTCGTCTTAAAAAGTGTGTTACAAATTATTGTATTTATTTATTTTCCACTTGAATCAATAAAGGCATTTATCCATGCCTGTTACAATAAAAAGAAAGAAAATTTTTGTGCAAATTAAATAAAACATAAAAGATCTTTATATAAAAAAGGAAAAAAGAAAGAGTATGAAGAGGAAAATAGTCAAGAAAATATCTTTCAAAAATAGTTTCAGTTTAAGTGGATTTTCCAATTATTAATCAATCATCGTTCCATTAATGGATATTAACTAAATTGCCGCTTATAACATAAAAATAGGTAAGAATTTAAGTTTTATGTTTTTATTAAAATTAACCGTTAGAAAATAATGATATTTAAACAAGTTTGTTATTGTATTTCCATTACAATCATTTTTATTGGATTAGGTAAAGATAGCTAATGTTAGGTTAGATTAAAATTGTAGACCATATAGGACATAAGCATTTAATGTTGGTTATATGCACTAATTTGTAGCGAATATCAATAGATTTAATAAGCTGAATGCCTGTTTGAAAAGCCTTGATGCAACCCCCATCGAGTCATTTCCTGTGGTGTGTTACAAAGTACATTAAAAGAGCTATTACATGTAAGCCCTCTTTCCGCAGGCTGGGTGTTGATTGTCCAAGAAGTAATCCCGAATAAGGAACTTTGTTTGTTAGTCTTTTGAAAAAGATTTTTACACCACTCGCAGTACTCCTTTTGGCATGCCACAAATAATATTAAAATACCTATTGAGGCCATTTTAGGCACACCGATCGTAGCCAACTCTACAAACCTACATAAGGGGAAGATTTATTTGGATGGTGCTTCACTCTCTAATAAGAAGTACTGTAGGATGGTTAAAGTATAAAGGCTATACGGTATTTGAATTCGTTGATTTGGATTCCTATTTTATGAGAGTAATATAGGTGGTGAGCAAAGCGACCTTTACCAGGAAATACAAGATCATGCACTTCCACTTGGACATCCAAGTGGGTATACTTAAGGTTTCCAATGCTATGCACTCCTGCATGAGAGCAATATGAACAATTTGAGATTTCGACTTTGCAAGTGATCTCTTTTTTTGCACTGACCGTTAGATCTTCCGCATGATATGTGCCTTTTATGTTTTCGTTGTTTTGCTGACAAACTCGATCTGCCCCAGGATTACAGTAAAAGCGCCCATGTTGTGGAGGAACGGAATAGATATAACACCTTTTAAGCGAGTGCCCTGCACTTTGGGACAGAAGTTTTTGGTTTTTCAGTGACAGAATGTTTGAAGATCTGGACATGAACATTTGAAGTACGTGCCACTAAGGAAACTGGAGTGGTTCAAACCCACCACAAGGAGGCTTACTTTACACTGGGTAAAACAATGGGCCATGTTAGCCATCTTGCCTGTGAACGACAAGCTATCCGTTAACCTAACCTAACTTTATGTTTTCGTTCAAATTGTTCTATAGTGAGTTTTTTGTGGAGAAGATTATTGACTTCAGGCTGTACTTACTTGCTAACTCGGTGTATTCATTGCTTGGTCCTTAGACAGTAAACTACTGAACTACATGGATTTATTATAATAAAAACTAATTTCATGTGATTTATCCATTGTTAAGCCATGTTTGTTTAGATTTGTTTGGGTATTCAAGGGGATTTAATTGTCTACAATATACTTTCCTTAATTGTTTAATTATGGTTTAAAATAGTTTGTGATTAAAAAAAAATTCGTTTTAAAATTTTAATTGCAAAGTGGTATGTGTGGGAAAATTTGGCAAAAACAACTGACAATTTTATAATGAAACAATTTAAATAAATTGTTTGACATGAAACAAAATTTATGCAGGCATTTACTAAAACACCACAAACGAAATTCTTCCTATTTAAAGATTTTTTAAATTGACATTTTGATAGTAAAACAAAAACAAAATTTTATATAAAACATGCAGTGTATAAATTTAACTAAAATCTCGCACCTAAAAATGGGTCATTCAAACATCTTTGTTTTTGTTTTTGATTTTTTGTATAACATGTGTGTATGTTTTTCATAATCTTTTATTTGCTATTGTGCAAATTGTATTTCATTAATATTGTTTATGAAATATTTGTTTTATTAATATTGTACCGTATAATATCTACATTGGTTTATTTACTTTCGAAAGACCTTAAAAACACAACTTACAAGTCAAAATTAAATATTGATTTGAAACTATTTTGATAATGAAGATGATCAAAATCAATCAATCTGTACATACATACATATCTCGGCTTAAACAATACAAATACTTTACATAGGTGTACAAGATAAATACAACATTTAGGCTAATCACAGTGTGCACAGTAAATAAAATAATTGCAATTGTAGTCAGTAAAGGCAGGCTCAATACCATGAAACATTCAACAAAACCAGACATAAATCGTTAGAAAATCGTTTTAAGGTCTTTAAACCGAGAGAGATTCTCTTTATCAGCTGTACGCTCTGTTTCTTGAGTTCACTGTATACTTGATTGCGTATTGTAGTGTTCAATAATAACTCTTTACAATTTATTGAACTGTTCTCCATTTTATAATTTAGTTGCCAATGGATTTTAGCTGTTTTACTTGTGCTTCGTTAGTAGTCTCAAGAGCAGGTATTTTTTAAAAAGGCTAATAACACTCAGAGGAGTTGGATACTATCGAACACCTCCTCTGTAACTGCCCAGCCTTTGGTAGGTTGAGGTTGAGGACCCTAGCCAGGCCCTTCTTTAAGAGTTTGAATTCTGTGTCGAGAGACGACATTAAGGCTCTCCACAGATTCATTAGTGGCTTAGGCTGGTTGAGAGGTGCTAGGGCTTCATCAGTGTAGTCGCGCTCTCCCTTTTTATTGTGTCTGGTCTGTGTAATGCCTCCGCTTCCATTCTCCTCCTTTCCTACATCCTCTCCTTTTATCCTATTCCCTCTATTATCTTTCCCTCCTTAAGGACGTTGTACGATGGGTCAATTCGACCTCCGGGTACCTAATTGACAATTACACGTCCTCTGACCTAACCTAACACTCAGAGGATATCCCCAGCTCACGCTATGTCATATGTTGGAAGTAGAGAAAACAGGTTTATAACATTGGTTTCGAATCCATGTTGTAATAGGAAATACTTTTGCAGGAAGACTATTCCCCATATGGACGGTGGGGCTGAGAAACAAATTTACTTTGTAATGCATTGTGCGTTTTACCGGTCGTTAGACCACTACCAGATGTGCTTACGATAAAAACGAGTGCTATGTAAAGACATGCGATTTTCGTTAACAAATCCCTTTAAATCGGGAGAACTTTTTATAAATCTTCTTTCAAGTAACGCTAAGTGTGGGGGGCCTGTTCCTCCTCTAGGTTCAGCTGGCTGAATCTTAACATAGACGATAAAAATAGCTTATTTTTCTATTCCGATTTGACATTTAACGGGACAGCTCAATAAGAAGCCATCCACTTAGCATCCCACCGCATGATTTGTGCAGAAATTGTGACTTCGAGGAGGAGGTATAAACCATCTGTGACTTAATTTGTCGCTGTCTATTACTGGGAACTCCGTTCTTGACAGTTCAGTCAGTAACTGTATAAATTTGTCCGGCATATGGTTTGGACTAGAAGATTTTTTAAAATGGTACACATCGCAGTCTTTCAATTGAACGGAATGTAATAGCCCAGTGACTCCAATACATTTCTGCAAGTACGAACCTCTCGTGTTTTTCTCCTTAGGGTATTATTGGATCTATAAATGGTAACATGAGTGCTTAACTTATGAGCATATAATCCATAAAAAGAGATCTCATTTGCAATCTGATCGCTTTTATTTCATACGTCAACTGTGATTACCCCTTATCTTTCTTTTTGTGATTAATTTTCAAAGTCACCGATTGAAAACCTAGTAAATCTTTGGTTGACCATAAGCATTTGTTTTTTTGTTCACCTATTCCATTTCATACGTTTGGTGCGGTCAACTTACACTCATACCGTGTAACTCGTGAGTAGTGGTGATTGAATGTGAATAACGATTAAAGTTGACCAACATAAGTGCGCACATAACACAACTACTGCTACGATTGATGTGATGGATTCTTCAAGATTAAAGTCAAACCATAAATTCAATTTAATAGCAAAAGAAGAAGAAAAGAAATAGAAAAATAAAGAGACACACCGTGTTAAGAAAAGTAACACACTAAATCTAGTTTATTGACTTGGATTTCAATTGACTCGGTGTTGTTTAGACAATTTATTTGACCAACAATTTCATAATGATGGCTTTTAAAAACAAGGAAAAAAAACTTAATCTCTGTTTGTCGACTAAGAATTGTGACATATTTTGTCAATGGCAAATAGCATAGATTAGCTTTACGAGGTCAATATGGTGTCTATAGCTAAGGCTATTAAAATTATTGATCATTTACAAAATTATAGTGAAATTTTAAGCGATTAAATATTAATATTCTTCCTAATAAGGTCATATTCAACGTGAGCTAATTGTTCTTTTGTATTCCTAGCAGTTTTTAATGCCTCAGGTTCTAGCTTTGGCTAAAGTTGGAGATTTACTGGTTCATTCGTTGTCAATTAAGAACTTGTCATCCCTACGACTACACAATGCGGAGTGTCAAGAAAATTATCAGAAGAGAGCAAGTGTCAACTTTTTCTTCTTTTTCGTTACTGTTTGCAACCTTAGGGATAGAAAAAAGTGCTCTATATTATAAATTGGGCTAAATCGGATAGAAAATTGACTTATGGGGGGAAATAGAGCTGTAGCCATGGTATCAAGGCTTCCAAAACAGGTTTCTTTACGGTTGGGAGTAACTTGAGACCGGAGATATAGGCAAAAGGGCAAATTGTTTTCCTCAAATAAGCAAAAAAAAAAAAGTGCTCTTTATAAAAAATTCAAGTCATGAGCCGAAAAATACTAGTCATCGAACCAAGAAATGCAAGTCATCAATCAAAAAATGCCAGTCATCGTTCAAAATAAATCCAAGTCATCGATAGATAAATGCGAGTCATCGGCCAAGAAATGCAAGTCATCGACAGAAAAATGCAAACAGACAAAACAAAAAACATTCAAGTCATCAACAAAAAAAATGCAAGTCATCGTCTAAAAAATGCAAATCATAAACTAAAAACATGCAAGTCATCAACGAAAAAGAAAAATGCAAGTCATCTACCAAAGAAATGCGACGACGATCGGTCCAATTTTTAAGCACATTATCGATTCTGTGCAACTGTATTTCACCAATGGCTTCACGAATATTGTCCTTTAAAGCGTCAATTGTCTCTGGCTTATCGGCAGTTATTTTTGTCGGCACCCCACAAATAATAGTCCAACGGTGTCAAATCGCAGCTCAGAGGTGGCCAAACGATATCAGCTCTGCGGCTGATAATGCGATCTTCAAAAACAGGGCGCAAAACATCGAGTGTAGCTTCGGCTGTGTGGCACGTAGCGCCGTCCTGTTGAAACCAAATGTTGCCAATATCCTCCTCTTTCGTTCAACATGGCCCGATAACGATCGCCACTCCTTGCTCATTTTCGAAGAAAAATGGACCAAAATCCGCACCAAACAGTGACTCGTTTTGGGTGCGTCCGCTTTTCAATGTAAGCGTGCGGGTTTTCTGTGCCCCAACTACGACAATTTTGCTTGTTTACATACCCGCCAAGATCAAAATGAGCTTCATCTGAAAAGATGATTTTTTTTTTTGCCAAAATCGCCATCTTCTGTAAGTCGATCGCAGGCCCACTTAGCGAAGCGAAAATGCATTGGATGGTCAATTGGCTTCAACTCCTGAACCAATTGGACTTTGTATGGCGTCATAAGGGAACTTGCAATAATCGACGCCTCTTCGATTAAAAGCACTTGTGATACACTACACATCACACACAAGTACCTCTGACTAGTGATCAGTTGCTTTAATGTAATGGAGCCATAAACTGTTTTACAATAACTTTAAAACATTTTTCACTGCATACTTCGATTTGGTTTAAAATCTTGTGATACATTACGCCACTGTAATCCAAGAAAACAGTGAAGCTTGACACTCGTCCACTTTCTACCTGTATCATCATAGTGAGATTCCTATGATTCAGCAAATCTACATTTACACAGAATTACTAGAATAACCAAAGGGCGATTATAAGTTTATTTCATCTCATCTACATACAAAGTTCTGCGACTACCCTACCCCTGTACAAATGAGACTAAATCGGATACAAAATGGACTTGTGGGGGAAATGGACCTAGTGGACTGGATAGCCGTGGGATCAAGAATTCCATAACAGTTCTTGTTACTGCCGGGCTTTACTTGGGACCGGAGATATACGCGACGAAGCTAAATGTTTTCTTTAAATGAGTAAAATGGGGCTCAATCGGATAAAAAATGGACTTGTGGGGAAAATGGACCTAGCGGACTGGATAGCCGTGGGATCAAGAATTCCATAACAGTTCTTGTTACTGCCGGGCGTTACTTGGGACCGGAGATATACGCGACGAAGCTAAATGTTTCCTTTAAATGAGTAAAATTGGGCTCAATCGGATAAAAAATGGACTTGTGGGGAAAATGAACCTAGTGACCGGATAGACATGGTACCAAGGATACCAAAACAGTTTTCCTTAGGTTCCAGCTTTACTTGGAATCAGAAATATAGGCAACGAAACTAACTCTTTTTATATGAAATGAAATTTTGAGGAAACGAACTTAAAAATTTTAATAATTCTCATTGAGTTAATATGGATTTATATGTATATGTATATACAACAAAATGTCGTATTTTTCGCAAATTGCATTTCTTTGGTAGATGACTTGGATTTTTTAGGTCGATGACTTGCATGATTTTGGTTGATGACTTGCATATTTTGGACAATGACTTGCAGCTTTTTTTGGTCGATGACTTGCATTTTTTGGATGATGACTTGCACTTTTTTTGGACAATGACTTGCAGTTTTTGGTTGTCGACTTGCATTTTTATGGTCAATGACTTGCATTTTTTAGGACAATGACTTGCAGCTTTTTTGGTCGATGACTTGCATTTTTTTGGACACTGATTTGCAGCTTTTTTTGGTCGATGACTTGCATTTTTGGATGATGACCTGCAGTTTTTGATTGTTGACTTCCATTTTTATGGTCAATGACTTGCATTTTTAGGCCGATGACTTGCATTTTTTTTGGACAATGACTTGCAGCTTTTTTGGATGATGACTTGCATTTTTTTGGATGATGACCTGCACTTTTTTGGACAATGACTTGCATTTTTTAGTCGAGGACTTGCAGTTTTTGGTCGATGTTGACTTGCATTTTTTGGTCGATGACTTGCAGGTTTTGGTCGATGACTTGAATTTTTTTGGACAATGACTTGCAGCTTTTTTGGTCGACGACTTGCATTTTTTGGATGATGACCTGCACTTTTTTGGACGATGACTTGCAGTTTTTAGTTGTTGACTTGCATTTTTTAGGTCGATGACTTGCAGTTTTTGGTCGATGACTTGCATTTTTTTTTAGAATGACCTGCACATTTTTGGTCGATGACTTGTATTTTTTGGATGATGACTTGCAGTTTTTGGTCAATGACTTGCATTTTTTAGGTCGATGACTTGCAGTTTTTGGTCGATGACTTGCATTTTTTAGGTCGATGACTTGCAGTTTTTGGTCAATGACTTGCATTTTTAGGTCAATGACTTGCATTTTTTTAGGTCGATGACTTGCAGTTTTTGGTCGATGACTTGCATTTTTTTGGACAATGATTTGCAGCTTTTTTGGATGATGACCTGCACTTTTTTGGACGATGACTTGCAGTTTTTGGTTGTTGACTTGCATTTTTAGGTCGATGACTTGCAGTTTTTGGTCGATGACTTGCATTTTTTTGGAGGATGACTTTAATTTTTTAGGTCGATGACTTTCAGTTTTTGGTCGATGACTTGCATTTTTTTGGACAATGATTTGCAGCTTTTTTGGTCGATGACTTGCATTTTTTGAATGATGACCTGCACTTTTTTGGACGAAGACTGGCAGTTTTTGGTTGTTGACTTGCATTTTTTTAGGTCGATGACTTGCAGTTTTCTGTCGATGACTTGCATTTTTTGGATTGTTGATTTACATTTTTTATATTTGATGAGTCCCTTACTATTTTTCTTTGGACTCTTTCTGGAATGGTATCATCACCATAGAACCACAAGGAAACACCATCTATTATAATAAAAAAATACAACTTTGCCATCATTTCGAACGAGTTACACAGTACGGTTTAGCTTTCGATTCGGAAATTGCTCTCGAAAAATTTTACTTTTCGAAACGAAATACGTGGTAGCCCCCAGGAAAAGTGATGATTTGTGAGGAGTTTTTTTTTAGTTTCAATGAGGTCCTTTTGTAGACATTTGGTGACTAGTACAGTAACCATACTAAAGTGGCCAATATGAGTAAATGGGAAACATTCATTATTAGATTTAAAACTGCTGGTGTTTGTATGTAATTATCTTTATTATTATGGATTTTAAATGTTTTAACTCTTTTATTATAAAAAATGTTCAGTTATTGTTAATTTAATTCACACTTTTATTAATTTCATCACGTTTTCTTCTGATGTGTTTTACAATGCAATTCAAATGTTTTGAACTTGTTTTCGGATTTTTCGTGGAGGTTTTGTTTGATGGCAATAAAGTGGTTGGTGCTAGTGTTTGTCATCTGCTATCAAATATTATTTTTTAATAATTTATTATTACAATATCAAAAGACAATATCATGCAAATTAAGTTAACACAACATTACTATAAAGCCAAACAAAATAGATTTGACCTAAAATCCAACCAAAAAAGAAAAACAAATGCTTTCCACAAAAATCTACAAAAACAACATCTAACAGTGGGAAGTAAACTGGTAAAGCATTTCATTGAACATTTTTTAATTTCTGTACTTCATTTCATGTGGAAGGAAATAATTGCTATGAATTGTTATCAAAACCTTAAGTTATAAAAAATTACTTTAAAGTTTAAACCCACGTTATATATTTATTTGTGGCACCACATATCTTGTAAGTTTCTTATTTAGTTTCCTGCAGTATGAGACATTCACAATATAGTCACCCTTAAAAAAATAAAAGAAAGTGAAATAAAACCGACCCAAATGTCGACTTTTTGAGCCGCGGGTTTCCTATTTTTGGAGTTTTGGTAAAGAGTGTGCCAATAAGTATGCAATATTAATTATAAAATGAACACAGTCTGTTGTAATTTTCTTTTTTGAATTCTAAAGAAGGTTCCGCTTAATTATGAAATAAAGTATCCATCAACTGGCCGCCACGTCTATGATAATAGGCCATAACTTTTCCACACAGATGTGGCTACATTTGAACAGTCGTCGTAGGCTAGTATGTAGTGTGTTAGCTTCAAAAACGCAAGTCCATGATTCAAACCCCCGCTGAAATATGTCAAACAAAATGAAATATAAAAAACTATTTCTTCGGCGACTTTCTCTCAGTAGTCTTCTAGTAAAAACTCTGTGAGTAAATAAAATTGTCATTCGGAGTCAATGTTAAACTGTAGGTCTCGCCACTTGTGGATAAAATTAACACATACCACATGGGTGGTGTGAGAAACTAGGTCGTAATCCTGACTAAAGAATTGTTATTACCAATTTAATAAGTTATTAACTGCCTATATCTCACCGATGGAATTGGGATTTGACCCCAGGAATTATTACTGGTTTAACTGGCTTAAATCCGTGATTTTTGACACCAAAATTTCTTAAGATAATTTGCTCTGGAAATCGTTGTTGCAATGAAGTTATTGTAGAACGTTGGGACCGTCTTGCTGAAACCACATTTTGTTTAGACCCATGCTGTCAATGGAGATCATAAGGACAATCTTCTTCCATTCGAACGACAGCCGAGTCAGCACAGCCGCTGGATTTTAATGCGCTGCGTTATGTCCATGTTGTTGATTATCTCTCACAGCTCATTGTTAGATCGGATCTGAAAATCATCGACAATTTGCACTGGACTGAAGACTGCTCTCGATACTCTCAAGGCTTCTACATCAGTGCTTATGTGGTTTAATAAAAGTCGTTTTAAATATACTGGAAAGGTGTTTTACACCTTTGTTAACAGGTTTATAATTACACGAATACATAAATATTCAATAAATTAAGAAATTACATTAAAAGATTCATGTTTTCTATTAATAAACTATTTGATCATTTTTGTTTCAAACAAATCTTATAACTTACTGTATAGTAGGCCTTCAGTAAAAAATATAAGCGAACTTTATTTGTATTCACACCATTCATTCTAGAGGATTAAACATCTTGTTTAGATGCTTTTAAACCAGTATAAAGGTATGGTTTTAAATGATATGTATTCATGATTTCTTAGTCAATATTTAAAGTTTAAACAATTTGAATATAACATATTAGTGTTATAGGAGAGGTATTTACATGATCAAATATAAAAAGAAAAATAAAAAACAGCACAATAATATTTAGAGGTCATATTATTGTGCTGTTTTTTTATTTTATCTGTCAATAAATTGTTAAATCTTTTTCTATTTCTTTTTTTTTTTAAGCGTGTAATCCAAGCTTTATATATTTATTTTTGAAACGGAAATAAACACAAAAAAGTTATCCATTAAAGGCCATTTGAAAATATTTACACAATTTTTGTGTCAGCTATAAAGGTGGCTAAAACTATCCCAATACCGTTTTCATTCAAAAAATTATTTAAAAAAAAAAACTAAAAACGAAAACGAAATACCAAAATAAACTGTCATAATCCCACCTGTTGAATTATAATTGCAAATGCGATTTTTTTTATATTTTTATTACCGATCGATTAGATAATATTAAGTTTTTGCTTGAATAAAAGCATCATTGTCATGATCATTTATAATGATATGATAACTAGATTACAACAACAACTGAAACTGTTAGTAAAGTTATTCAAGATAGTCATTTAACTAATTATTAAGATCATAATATCGCGTATTCATGTTTCTACAATTTGCTTAAATGCGCCACCCGAAAACAATATAAAAATGATTAAAATCTTGGTAGTGAGACATGAAAAGAATATTTTGCAGCAATTTTCAACTTGGTGGTCTAAATCTAGGTTTTTAGGTTTGGTTGTTAGGTTAGTTCCATTGTGATACATAGTACTACAAATCAATATCCAATCGGTAATCAAATAATCCCTATAGGAAAACTCTCAGACTCCAATTTAAATATGGCTATTCCTTATTTTGCATAACTCAGCCAAAATTACAGAATATGAGAACTCAAGAACCTCCACATCTTCACTGAAGCACATGAGATAAAAGATAGTCTACTGCTTCTACACAATTTACAAGATCAAATGCTAAATCTAATAGGGCTATGATCTGTATGTCACTCCAGCAGAGCCCACCAATATTGCACGTACCTTTATTCCGCCACAAAAATGGAGCCTCCTTGTAAAATTACCCAGTTTAACTGAGGCAATCGGAACATCTAAGCCTTGTAAGATGCCGAAGACTGTGCGCTCTGTTCCGCTCTGTTCTGAGGAGAAAACCAAATGTGTCTATGGCTTCGTCGAAGTTTATCGGCGAAGTCGAGGGATTTTAAGGTAGCAGGCATCCTCTTAGTTCCACGTTATAGTATATTGATATGCATAAACTTACAAAACTACATCTTGCCCTCAGGTTTTCATTATGCTCTTATCCGAAGGTAAAGAGAATTTTATTAATGTTTTTTTTGCTTCGTTTAAGTCTCGAAAGTCGATGTGACCCAATCTTGAACTCAGTTTTTGTAGGCTCTTAAGCTCTCTGTTTATCATAATTTCACGATATTCTTCAGCTCGCTAACGAAAGATATAAAATAAGTGACTTTGATCATATTCTGTTGTGTGCTGTTCTTATTGTTACGTTCTATGTAAACCGTGCAACAGCCAGTTCGTATGTTGTTGCAGTCGGCAAAATGCTGTATGGCTTGAACGACATCGAGAGCCTTGTGTTTACACGGTAGTATTAGAGAAGAGACCCTGAGTTACTTAATGTGTCACTGCTAAGCATTAGAAGGATGGTAGGCGTACTAGAGTGCTGGCAACTTTATTTTCGACATCCCTAAACTTAGTAAAGTTCGATCAAAGGGTTTCGCCCAATATGTATAAGAGGGAGACAGAGTCTATAGACTTGAACCAGACGACTTTTTCAAATAGAGTACACCAGCGCCTTCCTTTTTAAATTCAATATGGCAGTGAAATGAGTCTTAAGTGGTAACCTCTCGTAATTTTGTGTCGTATCACGGTGATTTCACCATATAAACTGCATACAATCTGGCAGAAAGAAAATACATTTTTGGTTTAGTAGAGGGAAAGCGATTTTGATTTCTAGACACTTCATGAAGTATAAATAAAAGATAAAATCATTTAAATTCTCTTGAACACAACAACAATTTCCAATTATAAAGCTTTTAAAATACTTTAAGTGCTAGCCGAGATGACATTTGTAACTATTATCATATCATTTGTCATATCTTTTGTTCAAGATTTTCACTTGACTTTGAAATTTATTCATTTTTTAAAGAATCTCTGGGGTATGTTTTTTAAAACAATACGAGTAAATTTGATTTTTATTTTTTTTTTGAAATTTAATTTTGTAAAGAATACCTTTTTAATAGGCTTCTGTGCCTAACATTTTCCCATGTTAGTTTTCAGATTATAAAATAATTAATTAAACACTCTTGTTTATTTTTTATTAAATAGAAAACTTTTTTAAATAAAGAAATACAATGTGCAGGGGGGAGACAGTGTTACTAAAACAATAAATAAATACATACAATAAAAAATAAATAAAAGTGGGTATTATAGTAGTTAATTTAAAAAAATAACAATAGATTTATGAGCTTAAAAATTCTTTAATGGCTTTTTCTTATATTGTAGTCGTAGTTAAAATTGGTATTCTTTTGATATTTTAATGCCTAAAATTCGAAATTCGTTTAAGGTGCACCATCATTTTCTAAAACACCGTTACAAAAGGAGTAGTATAATAAATATGTTTACTTTTTGATTACATTTTGATTACATTGATGCCTCAAATTGCTAAAAAGTGTGCTTGCAGTAAATAATATATACGTTCCTGAGTGGCACAGATTCATTGGCAGTTGGCGAATTATTTTGAAAATTGAAAAATTTTGACAAAAAAAATTTATTTGTTTGAACAATGTCTGGATGGAATGATCAATATTGTGGAAAAAAGGGACTTGCTGTAGGTATTCTACTACATACAAATCGAAGCCTAAAGTATCCTTAATAAAACCCAATTAATGGTATGTCCCAAATAATTTTGGAACTTCAGAATTCTGGCGTGGAAAATTTAATTTGTTAACAGTGTCTGGCTAGAATGATCGATATTGTGGAAAAATTTGACTTGTTGCAGGTATGGCACTATATAACTATGCTATCAAGACTTCCAGAACAGGATTACCTCTCAGTTAAGAGGCGGGAAATTTTCAAAAATCTAGGAACAACAATATTTAAGCTTTATTGAGAATAGCTGCTTTATTACAATGTACCAAGTCCCAGACAGATTTTCGTAAAAAGGCGAACATGACAATATCAGGTCTCGCAAGAAAAGTTTTCTCAAAGACCAGACAAATACAGTTGAACTCATTACTTTGGAGTCCAATGCTTTCGGTTACGCACAGTACCTTCAATAGGCAGACACTGTTTATGCATGTCAAACGATTACAGCTTGAAATTTCTATCTAAAATCGTTAATCTCATAAAAGTACGGGACAGTGGTTTAGTTATTAGTGATGGTACTCACTCTGTATTAAAGTTCTTCCTCTGGAAATACGGTTCGACAAAATCGCTTTTAAATACAACATTTAATATACTCTCTTTACTGTTATCACCTCAAACATTTGGTTTTTGTTTTTCTTTTTGTTTTTAATTTTTTTTTTTATCCTAACATTAGTGGTTATTAAAACTACATACATATACATATAAATAACTCTTATTATTTTGACTTCTCTTGAAGCGATTCAAAAGAAATCGGAATTAAAAACAATTTGTAAATGAAATAAAAATGTTGAATTTTTTTTTGTACCAATTCATCTTGATTGGTGGTGTTGTATTGAATTCAGGCGCAAATCAATGCAATTATTCACTAAAAAAGAAAAGAAAAAAACTTCATCATCATCATAATCATTGTATTGAATGTAATAAACAGACGTTAATAAACTTCGTTTATAATTCACGTAATCTACGTAATCGATGGTCAAAATGTTAAAATTTTTAATTTGTAAAAAAAAACAAATATTTTTTGTAATGATTTGTAATCCATCATTGCTGGAGTATAATTGTTTCTTGCATTTATTTTTTCAATCATTTTTATAAATCAATGGCAATCATTTTAATTAAATAACTGCGTGTGGAAGAGTAGCTTATGTTGAGTTAAGTGAGAATTTGAAATAAACTTATTAACTAATGACAAAGCATTTTAATGCTAAATTGACTTCCCATCGATCTTCTGCTGGAACAGCATGCAATTCTTGTGCTAGACAAGTTCAACGCGATTAGCTACTAGCTTAAGCAGTTTCATTAGGACACGCTAGAGTCATAGACTCTTATTCACCGATGCTGATCCAGTGCATGATCCCCTACAACTATCTGCTTAGGTACCCAAGAAGACAGTACTGGAAGGCGAAGATAGATCTTCGTCGAATTGTTTAGAGATATACACCGGCGAGTCGTCGCCGTAGTCTAATAAGTAGGTGTTGGGTGTGATTTCCCCCCCAGCAAATTTCAGACAAAAAATCCGAGAGTAAATAAAATTGCCATGCAAAATTTCTCAAAAATCTGTCGTACAAAGTCGACTTTAAACAGAAGGTTCTGCCGTTCATGGATAAAATTAACACACAAAACAAGGATGGTGTGAGAAACTAAGTCAAAATCCCGACTGAAGGGTTGTAATGATCAATTAAGTAAGTAATACACTTACTGCTCGAAGTTGGATTGAAAAACCGGATGTGATGTGTATATAAACGACTTGATTGTCGGGAATTAGTACAGGTTCTCAGATTAATTTAGTGTCTTCCAGGCGAAAGTCTTGGTTATCCCCATGAGGATTACACGTAAAATAGTAGAATAGAATACCGATACATTCGGACAGTGATGCTGCCATAAAATTCAATTCGAACTTCTTATCGACATCCAAGCCTGTCCATGAATGCCATCTATTTCTCTGGAAAATGGTGGAGTATTCTAAATTCTTCCTTATTTGGTTTTCTGTCCAAATTATAAAACCTCATTGTAGCTAGTATTAAGCTGGAAATTGGGGAAACAATTGTACTTCTTGGCTAAAGTTTCATTGATAGGAGTGTGGCTCTGTTTGACCGGTTTGTTCAGTTGGCTAAATCTTAAACCAGTGAGCATATTTCTCTCCCGAAGGGAAGTTCGGCGGCCAAGAAGGTAATATTCAATCTAATAAAGCCTAAAACTGTATTTTTGTCGTTTAAGATATCTTTAAAACTTAGGAAAATATGATCCGGTTCCTGAGTTTTTAAGATCTTGTTGGCCTGTGTTATTGACGACCATAACCATCCCGTAATGCTGTAGCCATGTTTGAATCACTTCTTTTATGATGTAATTTTAACTATTTTTACGCGTTCTTCGGTTATTAAAGAATCCATATTCGTGAATGGTAAACCTTGCACAAAACAAATGACACTTCAGACACATCTTTACTGTAAACCAAAACACGCATTTTCTCTGCAGGGAGGGGGTCCACACATCTTCCGTATGATTTTTAATAATTTGAGTTCAAATTTAAACAACTGCAACCCTGTAAAATTCTTCTTTCAGACAGCCTCTGTATAATTTTTAATAATTTAAATTGCATTTTAAGTAACTGGCCAATTGTGATTAATAAATTGTCTCTTCTTTGTTTTTTCTTTATTTGCAGATGTCAGTTTTTCCGGTTGTGGCTAAAAGTGACCACACTATTAACAGCGGCAACAGCAGCAGCAGCTGACATTTACTGACACTCAGGAAACGCAAATGAAGTGATGAAAATCCTGTGTCTGTCTCACTTGTACAAAGAACGCAATCAAGCAAGAAATTGTCAAGTTAATGAATAAAGAAAATGAAGAAATACTGAAGTAGGGGTCAGATAATTCAAACAAAAATCTAAACACAGTCTTGGAAAGTCTTTGACTTGAGAAACCGTTAAATCGTTGACAATCATTGCACAATTAGACATAAAAACGCAAAAAGAAATAAAAAATTAAATTACCAGAGACCGACCGGTTAATTCCTTCCTAAAGCAAGAAAAACCAACAGTTATTAAAAGGTAGAAATTACAAAGAAGAAATTAAAAAGAAAAGAAAAAAAAAATAAGGAGAAAAATGCGTAAAATGTGTGTAATATTTCCACTAATGGCATTTGCAGCTCTTGGGTCAGTGGCCCACTCACAAACACAAATTGGCACTGTTAAGCCTCCTCAGCTATTAGTTTCGGCTTCAGAAGCTACACTACTCACTACGGCATCCCTAATGAAGGAGAACACATTGGAAAAACTTAGGTTAAACGATGACTCAAATGAAATTCCTACAGAAGTTAACCATCAGCACAGAAAGCAAAAAATACCCAAAACACGTTTTAAAATAGCAAAAGTGTTTACCAACTGCACGCGTGATATATTCGAAATGCGTGTAGAGTTAAATCGCCCTTTTCATGGTGTTGTCTATGCCAAAGATTTTCCACATGAATGTAAAGCGCGTGGCACTTCGTCCACGAATATAACCCTGAGACTACCCACCTCAGGTTGTGGTGTGCGTGTAGAGCCAAAAACAGATGGATCTATGGAATTATCGGTGCGCATAATGATGCAAATGGAGGAGAAATTAAGACAGAGTTCCGATATTTTGAAAACTGTAAAATGTAAACTGCCAATCAATGCCATGGGCATGATTTTAAAAGGCATGGAAAGCAAAAATACTATCAAACCAAGTCTAAGGTATGTAGAAAACCCTTTACCTCACCTTTAAAAGTATTCCCTTTTTATTATTATCATTATTTCGTTTTCTTTCACTTAGACATGCTCGCATGCAACAAACTTCCCCTCAATACAATACGCCAGTTAAATCACAATTAAATATTTCCTCCTCGGATACAACAGACTCTCATTACCCACCAAATACACCTCCTCCTTCAACAGCTACGCATTTCGGCAATAGCCATACATCACAGCAAACACCACGTGTACGCATTTGGCTTGAATTAGGAGGTCCTGATGGTTCCGGTTCTGTGGTTGTTGGTCAAGCCACCACTCTCACAGTACGT
Source organism: Sarcophaga rosellei (assembly GCA_930367235.1). Lineage (NCBI taxonomy): Eukaryota > Metazoa > Arthropoda > Insecta > Diptera > Sarcophagidae > Sarcophaga > Sarcophaga rosellei. The sequence continues at coordinate 5,885,331 of OV884018.1, read as the reverse complement.
GCTATTGTTCCTGGTACTATGGGTGTGCGTATTGTTGATTGTGCCGCCTTAGATGGTTTAGGTGAATCGACCCAACAGCTGTTGGATGAACGTGGTTGTCCTATTGATGAACAGGTAAGTCAAGTCAATGTATTAAACATTTCTGTATTTTATTTCTTTTACGTATTGTCTTTGAAAGCATTATAAGCCATATTCTCGATATTGTGAAGTTGTTAAGCTTTCCAATACTTATTTCTTGTTTTTGTTGTTGTAACAGCCATTGATTACTCAAATATTTAATTTTTGAATGCTTCGCCACTGCCTGTGGTGGATATTGCAACCTCTATTTGCCGTAGCACAGATGGTCCTTATGACTATTAGGATATTAGAAGAAGTGTATCGTATCATGAGGACTTTGAAGGCATAAATCTACTCAAACCATCACTTGCATTATGGGTGTTTTTATCTTTATTCTTCTCTGCAATATTTATCTGCCACTTTGCGGGTCAATGTAAAGAACTATTTTGCTTATTTTTTGTAAGTTGCTGTCCCTTTTTGTAAGTTTATTCAGTCTCCTATAGTCAATGCAACATCTTGTGCTACCATCTTTCTTTTTGGCTAGAGCTGCTGGAGAACTCCTTTCCATCCCATTGATCAGCTCCTTTCTCTTCGCTAGAGGTATTACTCCTTAGCGTCTGTTTTAAAGGCTTTGCTTCGCCAACGTCAATCTAATGCTTCACTTTTGCCGTCCTTCTCTTACTTTGATTTGACAAGCTAAACATCTATTCTAAGCTGCTGAAATCGGGCTGGAAAATCGCAACAGCTTCTGCAGAAGTTGTTGTGAAAAATTCTCAGTCTCCGGACGTGTGCACTCAGAAATTAGTGCCCCATGATAACTGTTAAGTAAGAGTTCTAATATGGATGAAATCGGGTTAGGATTGTCGGAAATTTATCCACATCGAGCCTTTCGTTGCGCTCTTTGGCCCTTTCGACCAGTTGTAGCAACTCCAATAAAAAAATCTTTATCAAGATGATGATCGCTCAATTAGCCTATATTTTCTTACAATTTTATGACCATATTTAATTTCTTATTTCCACTTGCATTGGCCTGTTAGTGTGCCAACCAGTTAGGAATTGTTTTTTAAATACAGTATGTCAAGAATGAGTTTTCACATTAAAGAAATTTCAAATTTTTGTTTTATTTCATTAAAAAAAAGTTATTCTTATTTTAAAACAAAAACATTTTTTAACTTATTAATATTAATAATACTATTTACAAAGAGTTACAACAAAAAAAAATTCACTTTGATCAAAAAATAAGAAAAAATTTAATGAAAACGATCTATACTCAAATATTTCGCTGCCAAACAACTCTTTTCACAATATAGTTGTCCTTGTATTATTTGCAAACATTTGATAATTAGCGGTATAGTACCGTTAATTTTGATGTACATCTATTTTTTGTAGTTTCAAAAAGCATGTATACCAATGTACCAACGCATGTATGCCTATTTTTTGGAGTGCAGTCGTGTTATTCTTCCACTCCTCCAATATTGTAGCTTTTAGAGCTGCCATATTTTTCGGTTGACGTCTAGCTACCCTTTTTTTTAAATAAACCCACAAATTTTCAATAGCATTTAAATCTGGACTTTGGGCAGGAGTGTCTATTACTTTACCGCAGTTATATAGTAGCCACATTCTCACCATATGCGCCTTATGTTTGGGATCATTATCCTGATAAAATTTAAATCTTGGTTCATTTTCCTGCATGAAGCCGAATTTTGTTACACTTTTTTTTAAATTCGTTTTCAAAATGTCTAAATATTGTTGCGCATCCATTTTTGTATCTATAAAGACCAAGTCTCCTACTCCTTTACTCGAGATGCAACCCCAAACCATGGTCGACATTTTTCCAAATTTCACAGTTGGTATTATATTTCTGTTTTCCAATGCTGTTAGCGGCTTTCGCCAGACTTTTGTTGGGCCGTCGTTACAGTGCAACATTATTTTGGTCTCATCGCAGAATATTACATCGTCCCAATAAGTGACAGGTTGCGAAATGTTGTCCATAGCGAATGAAAAACGCCTTTGCTTATTTAGTGCGGAAAGTAGTTTTTTTTTACGGGCTGATCGCGAAGTATATTTGTTTTTTAACAAGACCTGCCGAACAGTTTCGTGGGAAACAACAACATCGCATTCTTCTTTAAGCTCCTTCGCAAGTGTCCTTGTTGAAATTTTTGGGTCCTGGACAACTTTTCTTATAAGTAACCGCTCTGTGCGATTGTTAATTTTAGTCTTGGGACCACCTCCACGTTTCAGATCTAATCTACCCTCTTTTTCAGCACGGTTAATCACATTGTAAATGGTTCTAATTGATACTGAAAACCTCTCTGACAGCTCCTGAACACTTGTGGCCAAATAGTGATTGTAATAAATTAATTGAATTACTTCGTACGATAATCGTTTTCCTGGCATGGTTTTTAACTATTTATAACACGACTGCACTCCAAAAAATAGGCATACATGCCTTGGTACATTGGTATACATGCTTTTTGAAACTACAAAAAATAGATGTACATCAAAATTAACGGTACTATATCGCTAATTATCAAATGTTTGCAAATAAGACAAGGACAACTATATTGTGAAAAGAGTTGTTTGACAGTGAAATATTTGAGTATAGATCGTTTTCATTAAATTTTTTCTTATTTTTTGATCAAAGTGAATTTTTTTTTGTTGTAAATCTTTGTAAATAGTATTATTAATATGAATAAGTTAAAAAATGTTTTTGTTTTAAAATAAGAATAATTTTTTTTTAATGAAATAACATAAAAATTTGAAATTTCTTTAATGTGAAAACTCATTCTTGACATACTGTATTTTCATAACGAAAAACGAAAAAGAGTTCTTTGTAGGATGAGATAGACTCATATGTGTGAGCATGTTGTGCATGATTTTATTGGGTCAACTACAATTCCAACATGTTTATTTTGTAGACTCAACATGTGGTGGTGGTGCTGGTTCTGTGCATAAATGTGGCACTAGAAATTGTAGCATCTTTCTAAGACAACAACTTTCTCTTCCTTACTTTACTTTACTTTATCAGGCATACACCTGTTTGTTCTCCATTTAAATTCTTTTGCTGTTATTCTACTTTTTCTTTAATAAAACAAAAATTATAGATTTTTATCTTTCGTGTTGTTTTTTGTTTTCCTTTTTTCATTGTTGTAGTTGTATCGTTTTCCCATTTCGCTAGAATGGTAAATTATACAGGCAACTTCCGTTGCTGGTGCAAAATAATTTCTATTTTCAAAAATACTTTAATTGGAAATGCTAATGCCACTCATTAATAAGACATTAGAAACGACCAAGTGAGAGAGGGGGAGAGAAAGAGAGAGTATGATATTAGAATAGATATGGACATTGTTTTACATGGAACAGTTAGACAAGACCAGACCGCCTAGTGTTTTACAACGGAGTTAAAGAAAATTAATGACTTTCAATCTTACAAACCATCACTCACTCACTCACCCATTTACTCATTTACTTTAAATGCTGTTCGTTGAGTCTCAAATTAATCAGAAAATTTGTTTTAATTTTTTGCCAATAATTGGTTTCATATTCAATGTGTGACCCAGTTTTGTAGGTCAGTTTTATCAACCGTTAGGCATGCAATAAATGCCTTAAACTTTTTAAAATCTTAGTGAAATTGAGTTCTAATCATAATAAAAAAAAGAAACAAACTTTCATTTTTATTTGACCATCAAAGATTAGAATTGATACACCATCTAACATTCATTATTTTCAAACATTTATGGGGCCATTGTTAACAGCAAAAGCAACAAAAACAAAAGGAAAAAAATTCTTAATCTTTCTTCACTTCATTTCTAACCCCATTTTTAAACTGTTAAAGCCAGAATCTTGTTGAAATGGGTGTTATTAGCCATGTTGTACAGCATGGTAATCAATTAAGTTTTGGTAACAGCAACAGGTTTCTTTTCTTTTCATTTTTTGTTTTGTTTTTGATGTTAACTTTACTGAGCTAAACGTTACGTTAATGATAGACTGTGTATTTGTATGTTCAGGCAAAGTGAATAAGTAGTTCTGGTTCTAAACATCATTTAACAAATAATTACGATGTTGTTGTTCTTGTGCTTTTGTCATCTCTTTGTAAAGGGGGAAATATATGTATAGTGTTTGTTAAGGGCAAAAGTAATTTCTGTGTAATTTAAATACCATTTGTGCTGTTACGGCGCAAACAGCTTTGCTGTTTCGCTTTAAAACTTAAACGTTTTGAAAGCATGGAATTGATGACAAAACTGGAGCCTTATAAGACGTTTTCAATATTTCATTAGGCTTCAATGTGTCAAGCTCGATGATTTTCGCTTCAAAATTTGAGAAACTGATCTATAGTATGACGAATATTCAAAATTCCATCATTGCTGGTGGGATCTACAGTTTATCGTCGTATTCGAACGAAAGATTTGGGAAGCTTTTTCATAGCAGTTAGTTTACTCTCAGAGTACCTGCCAGGAGTAGAAGTCGATGTATCTCAGCATGGAATATTGAATTGGAAAACCTTCTTACATACTTGCTTAATTACTTACCTTATTAGTCATAATCCTTTGGTTAGGATCAGCTTCTCACACCACCTACGTTGTGAGTGTTAATTTTATCCACGAATGGTGGGAACAAATTTCATGGAAGGGTCAGAACTTCACGGAATTGCCAAATAGACAACTTTCTGGCTGCTCATATATTACTCACCTGTTCTCACAAGGGCTGTGTTAATGCAATAGACTTACGGATTTCCTATGCTATTCACAGTTTTGCGTTTAATGCTTTAACGAACTTATCTTTCACGTATCAGTTATTTGCAGACAATGGCATAACCCTCACTACATTGTAAGTAGTACCTGATTACGTTGTCATATACTAGAGCGCACTAGTGTCAGTATTTGCTTAGCTTTCGTTGCTGAATTTGAGGTTGTCAGGTTCGTTCGTCTTAAGAGTAGAACTTTAACTTTTCGTTATCAATGTAACGAGAGTGTAATATATATAACCTTGATTCTGAGAACATAAGCATTTTTATACCAACTTATCGTGATTGCTTGTACTAGTACAAAACTGTTTCCCTCACCCTATGTAGAATATACTGGAATGGCTTTTATGCCAGAATCTGCTTAAATATTTCTGGCATTTCATGGCAAGGCAATTATTTTCTTACTATTCAATCAGTGATTCTATCTTTTTCGTATAACATCATACTCGTAATAAGGCGAATACAATATAATAATTATTTAATTTTTCTACTCTTTCTGTTTATAATCCACTAATTACGTTAAACGCTTAAAGAAAACAGTTTAGAACGGAACACTACAGCTGCTGGCTGCTAGCTGGCACCACAGCAACTGCTCTCAAAAGAAAAACAATTAAAAATTGAAACTGTGTGTAGAGCAGCAACAGCTGAAGAAGACACTTTGAATGTAAAGCAAACACACAAATAAAATAAAATATGTACATAAATAACAGTGGTGGTGGTGGTGGAAAATATTTTTAAAATCATTTAAGTGTTTTAGAATAGTTTTCTGCATAGTTGACTAGATTATGAGGTCACAACAATTAGCCAAGAGTGAAGAACAAACAAATGGTGGCAACAGACAAACGCTCGTTCGCTCATTCACTTTACAACCATTCTTCATTCACTCACTTCACTACTTCAAGAACTGTTTCAGTTATAAAGCACAATAAATGACTGTGGCTGGCTGGCTGGCTTGTTGCCTGCCTGACTGCCTGACTATCTGTCTTGTTAGCTAAACAGACTACTGGTCTAAGCACCACAGTATTTGCATTTTGACACAGTTTTAGTTTCTCTACTAAAATATAAACAATTTACTTCGTCTTATTTTGTTTTTTTTTTTAATATTTTCCATAAAAGAGAAGTCTCCCCATTAATATCTATTGTTATGTTGTTTTTGTTTTTTGTTGTTGTTTTATTAGAACAACAAATTTAAATATAGTCAAGGAGTCTCGGTAGTCATTTGGTTATTCAGTCACTCATTCATTCATTTATTATTTGGAGGTGATGGAATATAGGCCAGCAAAATATTTCTTTGTTTGTTTTTAATTCTATCATTAGCCACCTGATTTGAAAGGTTTTGAAGCCTTTAAGAGAAGTCAGTTCACTTTAGCTGCTGTAAATAAAAGAGTGAAATTTTAAATGTCTTTAAATACTGTTCAGTAGCGGAATATTTCCTAAGAATATGCTGATATACACGTCAATTTCTCAGGTGTAGGCCGAATTATTTTAAGGTTAAAAAAATTACATTGCTTGGTTAAAACTTCCTGCGTAGAAGAGAGGACTTGTTCGAATGCTAGCTGCATTTGACTAGCTACAAAATTCATTCGCTGCATCAGATTGAGTTAAGTCGTCTTTTGCCAAATTGTTTCTATAGCTAGAAGAGACCCGAAACTTCTCAAACCTTTAAGCAGAGGTATTTAGTTTTTAAAGTTTAAATTTTTTTTTAATTTTTTTATGTTCAGTCATGTTTTACTAAGTAAAACAAATTTATAAAAACTGAAATTAAAACAATCAACAATAGCATTGTTTTTTAGTTTATTTTTTTGTTGTTGTTTTTATTTTCCTTATACAAATTAACAGGTCTCTGTTATAGAAACCCAAGACACAGTTTGTTATTCGTTTCTCTGCTTTTGTGAGGCTGATTTGCATTTTTTAAAGAAACATTTTTATGGGTTACTGCTGTTGTTTTATGCGAGGTGCTCCTCCATAAGAATTTCTACATGGAAAAAAACAATAGAAAGAACGAACATCAAACCCATTAAGTTTGAAATTTTGAACGCTTTTGTTATTGTATGTGGTACGCATACTCCACTCATTTACTGCACTGTTGGAAGGCATAAAATAATTTTTTATTATTATTTTTTATTTTTCTTGAACATCATCATCATTTTCCCTTTCATTTAAATGTTGTTGTTGTTGTTGTTTTTGATTTTTATCTGCTTGTGAAAGCGAATCTATTTTTTTATAGTTTTTATTTTTTTTAATTTTCAATTTAAATTTCAAAGACCGTTACACATTTTTGAAGTGGAAAAGGTCATTTGGCCATGGTTAAGTTTTTTTTTTCTATCACGCGGGAAAAACTAAAGCATAACTAAAGCAATACGGAAAAACATATAAAAGGCAACAAATTTCAGTTTTGAATGACACTTGGCGACAGTGATTTCTCAAATAAATGATGGGTTTAAGTACATTATAATTAAAATTTAAAAAAAAAAAGTTTATATTTTAATGATCACTTTCAGTTGTAATTAAGCAAATGTTTTAAGCGGCTTATACTTCCCTGACCCGTTTAAAATAATAACAATTCTTTTCATCTCTTTAAGTCTTTCTTGCTTGCATAAATTTTTCAAAAGTTATGCTCATATTTGGAATCCACCAAACAAAAAATTGTATTAGTTGTGTAGTAAAGTGTTATTTCACTTGTTAGTTTCAAAATGGAAATTAAATAAATTACTCTAACAACTATCGAGACTTTCAAGGAGCGCTTTCTATCTTTAGATTTAAATAAAATTAAAGTGTATCGGAAAGACCTCTTGATGTCAATTCAAAATATCTAATTTTTCTCGACTCTGATAGTCACCGTAGTCTCGTAAATAGTGTGTTGACTTATTAGACATGTCCAACAAAACGAAATATGAAGAAATATTTCTTTGGCTACTGCTTGTCAGCAGATTTCTGGCAAATTTTCTCAAAATCTGTCGTTCGGAGTCGACACTGTGGTCCTGCCACTCAAGTATAAAATTAAGGCACACAACATGAGTGGTGTGAGAAGCTAGGCCGTAATCCTAACTGAAGGGTTGTAATCCTGTCAGGTCCGTAGGGTTGCGATGACAGCGATAATTTACCTACAATAGAAATTTCTTTTGTAATCAAAAATTAATTACCAGAACTGACCCTTCTTTACAAAAAATAATCTTTTTTTTTTCAATATTTTAAACTCTTTCTGAACCATGAAATTGTTTATTAGTTTAGTTTTTTGTGTTTTCTTTGTTTTTAATTTTGTTTTACTAATTGAAACAAATTATTACATGACCCTGACTTTGTTATGGTTTGGGTGTTATTTATAGCCCCCCCCCCCCCCCCAAAAAATGATTATGAATTTAATTGGATAAACTTCTTGATGAGTTCAATTAAAAATTTTAAAGCCATTCACCCCACCCATTGAGGAAAAACATAATGCCAGCTTTTAAGGTTTTTTAAATATTTAATCGCACTTAAAGTTAAAAAACAAAAAACAATAAGTTCACTTATACGTCGTCTTTAGTAGCCGATATTAAGTGATGGATGGTTGGTGGTGTTGAATAGCATGGCGTGGCTTCATATGAAGAAAATATTTTCAAAGCAGAAATTAAAAAAAAAAAACAAAATAGTAATGAAAGCGAAAGTGTAAATGTGCCTATTCCACTTGAATGAATTTAAAAGAGCATACATATGCATATGTATACATATATATTATGTACATACGTATAAACAAACATACTTTTGCAGTATATTTGTATAAAATATTGAATAATATTTGTTATTTGAATAAAAATGCAAATATTACTGCATGTGAGTAGGTACATAAGACATGCGTGATAACAGGCTTTTAGGATGTAAATTTCAAAAGGGAGTGAAAAAGCAAATTTTAATCAGAAAAATTATTAAAAAATTTAAATAAAATATCGAAAAGGGATCAGAATATGTTTATACAAACAGAAAAATAATTTCTAAAACGGTTGAGTATTGAAAGGAAATGAAGCAAAGAAGTACATTCAAGCGTGCAATTTCTTTCGTGAAGACGTTGGAAACCTTCAAGAGGTCACAGATATCATACATATTAAAACCAACTTCTACTTCACCGCTAGCCAATACGGCACTGCCGTGTGAAGTATTACGTCGTAAGATGCGAGTGTCTACTCTGTCTCAAGTGCTTATTACACAAATTTCGAACAATCCTAAAAGTGAGATTTGTTTTGGAATTGATTTGGTGTTCTCTAGAGAGTAAGGTATCGCAATTGACCTAAGCACTGGACCAAGTTCGGCATTAGTTTTTATAGGGACCTGCCACGTAACCTAACTTTTATATGGGAAAGTGAAACCATTTATAAACAGACTACACGATTAGCGTTAAAGCAAGCAGGAATCCATCTTACAAATCTTACGGCAGTCATATGAGACACTGGTGCCTGCAAATATGTGCTGGATTACCCTACAACAATTTCTGCATAAGCTCTACTGATGAAAAAGAATAGAAAGCATCTGTTCTACCATTGTTCAGCACTTCTAGGTCTGAGCTAAGAGCAACCAGAACTGATCACAAAACTTGTCTAATCAAAGACGATGTGAGCAGGTCCTTACCTGAAAAAATTTTTCATCATTTCGTGCGGTGTCTTACCAGTGGCAACTGTAATGTTGCCTTTCAGAACTGGCTTGTCATTATATTCGAGGGATCAAATTGTATGATGTTGCCATCAAATGGATTGCTTCAAGACGTGGGATTAATTGCTTATCAAACTGATTTTGATAACAAAATGATTTGCAAATGTACTTCCTTTGTTAGTCTATTCATGGTGATATGGCCAATCATACTATGCATTTGGGATATTATCACATGTCACGAATTATTTTTTATGCTGAGCTCAAAAACCAAATCGCAAAAAATCATTCGTACTAACTTAAATTTAGACTCATTTCGATTGACCTGAGCTTAACTACCCTTCAGTGAAGTTCCAAAGTACCAACTCCACAATTTTTCAAATTGGATAATTGGTCATTTCAGATATTAACAGCGTTATTATTATGATGCAATAAGCGCTGACTGGCTAAAGCAGTGACTTAACGTTTATCTTCCTCCAAAAAGTAATTCAAAACATTGCCTTTTTCTATTTGGCGAACGTCTCATCTTACCTTTTATTCTCCTCTATATAATATGCAAGCATATACATACGTATGCAATTGCATCACAGATATTATTTTACATTTCAAACCATATTTGATTACAAGATATATGTACGTGCTGGGGGAGGGAAGGAGCCAAAGTGGTGTTGATGTCAAGTTCAATGTTTTCCATAGTAAACAGCCCCAGCCAGTCAAAACAATAGCAAAAAGAATACTGATACTGATCTGCAATTCAACTGTGATGTGAGATGTGAGTGATGATATGCCAAGCAAGCTATGCTGGTGACTGTTAGGGCGACTAACTATGTGACAATGAATAGTTACAGTTTATAACAGTAATAATAAGTGTGTGTGTGTGTTAAATATTACAACACATTGTTAAGGTATGAATTACTCTCTAGTCCACACAAAGGAGGGGCTGCAGAGAGTTGTTGTGGTCTTTGAAAATCTTAACCTTTTTTTGGTGCGTGCATTTGTGAAATGCTGGGAATATTTTTTTTTTCTAAAGTGATAACGACAACGACAAGTTCGCAATTGTAATAAGGTAACATACCAACAACAATGATAATAAAAATCTTTTTTTTCTTTGTTTTCACAGAAAACATACTTACTTGTTAATCATCATATTATATGTATATTGTGTATGTCTTTGGTTCATAAGAAACAAGATGATCGTTAAAAATATTCACATAATTTATTACATTTTCAAAGACAATAAGAAATAATAACATTTACGCTTATGTTGCAGTTCATTTCCGCAATAACAATTCATAAATATTATGAATAATGAATTTGGTCTACTAAAAATTATGAATAATACATACACAATTAATGTGTGTTGAAACGGAAGTTAACTTGGATTTGTATAGGCAGGCCATTAACCGAAAATGATTCTAATGAACCAGCTTTTTTCACTACCAATCTCGACTTCCCAAAACAATCTGATTAATGCTTTGAAGGTCCTGCATTAAACGTTCTCTTAATATGTTTTAAGAAGGAAGTATTCTTATTTCCTACTCTTCGGACCGGCACCAGATGAAATGTTACACTTCACTATTGTCTCCTCTCGCAGACCAGAAATGCTCAAAAGGAAAGGAACAAACACAATGAATAGTTGTCCAAAACTGAAGACTAGAGAGGTTAACAAGCCAGCTAATACCTCCGACGTAACTCTCAATATGAGTAATATTAGCAGACACTAACTGACCACGGGCATTGAAAAAACTGTGGTTAAGAATTTTTAGTTTTTGGCTAGAAAGGAGGCACAGGAGGCGCACCTGTCCCACATGACGTTACCCCTTTTTCTTTTGGCAATGCCACTGTTTTGCTCGTATTATTAGAAGCTGTGACGTTTGCAGTAGTGGACTGTGCTGTAGGGTTTTTTTTTGTTTAATTTGTCAGTAATTTTCTTTTCTCCATACCAAAGTTTCATTCAATCGGGATTGTATATTAGGCCATGAGAGAGCTCGAATGCCATAGCAAGGCATATTTGCTCTAGAATTTGATCTGGTTCCGTTATCGATGTGATTATTTGGAAGTACCGAGGTTGACTGTTCCTCACATCGGAACGCATAACACTAACTCTTAGTTACTGCTCTTCAACTATCTTGCTGACATGGAAGACCGTGCTACAAAGCGAATTGCTTTCCGGCAGTACAGTATATAGCCAACTGAGTCCTTGCAGAATAAGGCTTCACACCATGACAGGGTTATTATCCCTAATTTCAGGACTTATTACTTGTTAGAACAGTTCAATCTGAGCCATATAAACCACACTACGTCTTATTACCTAATCGATCAACCTTAAGAAGTAACCTAGGGAAGGTCTCCCATGCTCCTACATAAAGTTCTCTTCCTTCACCGCTCCTTCACTAGCTGGTATCCCTGCAGTCTCATTACCCTAGATATTTCTGGATTAATTCCGCTGTCTTGTTGATCTCAAACATCTCAGCCTAGAATACTTTGCATCTATCAGAGAGCTTTTATAAAAGCTAGAGTCCCACCCCATGGGAGCACTCATCTTCGAGAGATCGATGTAAATAACACGACAGTAAAGTGGAAAACCTACATTGTCAAGTATACAGTGTGTAGAAAAACAACAGGGGGCAGCTTGTCGTAGCCCCAACACTGACTGAAAGTCTTTAGAATGGAGTTTAAAATCAGCTAACTAGAGTTAGAAAATTTTAATTGTGTTTGAAATTTGAAAAACGGACCCATATGGAAATTAATTTCAATATTCCCTACTTTAGTAAGGCTGCATTAATATTTGGAAAAGAAATTTTGAAAGAAAAACTCTGAAATTTTGAAAATTTTTTACTAACGTGGTCTTTATTTTACTTTTTCAGGTTATGCCCGCCTTACATACCCGCTCGAAACCCTTGGAAGAAGGCTGGTCCAAACACAACGACGATGATTTAATTGAGAAAACCTATACGGCTACCTTTCCTGCTTTTAAATTTCCCGATCGTGAGCGTTTACATGTCAGTTGCGGTGTACAGCTGTGTAAAGGACGTTGTCCCAATGTAAGTTGTAAAGTTTTGCAAGAAAATTTTCTTTCACAAAAAAAAAAGAAAAAAAATTAAATGAAATTAGAAAATCACTGAAATTACAAATAATGCAACATGCTCTACATATAATTGTATGTACATATGTACGTACATACATACATGCCGAGTGTTTTAAAACCATATTATTAATTACAGAATTACATACACGTAATTTTAACGTAAATATTATGGTTTTTTTGTTATTGTAGTTTTTGTAATATTTGTAATCGAATCAAATGTGAATGAAATCGCAAGTAAAATCACCAAAGCGTTAATTATTCACTACGCTACTCGCTCTACAAGACACCCGCGCATTATAAATTGAATTAAATTTTATTTATTTTTCCATTTGTTTTTAACAAATTAAAAATAATTTAATTTGAAAAATGTTTCATACACAGTTTAATGCTCTTTAGTTAACTGAACCATTTCGTTTTAATTTTTTTTTCAATTTTTTTTTAAGAAATTTTAAAGACTAATTAAAGAAATTCAGTAGCTAAGGAACCAGTCCGTAACTAGATCAATTAATTTTTTCTACCGCACATTCTAAGTTAGATGAGTAACCGATTCACTCGAAGGCCAATTTAAGAGGCTATGCACTACTTGCATGGTACTAGCCATCTCTTTTTAATGTTGTCTCCACTGATATAATCCTATTGTTTTAAAGCTTTTGAAGTAATCCCGATAAAAGCTTTAAGATATTTTAAGCCAAAGGCTCTTAACAATATAATCTTTATCTGACAGGTTGCATTACTTAAATGCTGCAGTTGATCCATATTTTTGATATTCAGAGTCATCCAGATCTAATATGATAACAAAAGACTTCTTTTTAGGCAGTGAAATCAACCAACCCGTGTTCTTCATAAAGCTTAAAATGCTCTCCATAGTTTTAAATAGGTGACACCAGATAGATCCTGTATAAAAGCATACTCCATTTTTGCTAGGCATCTGCCAGGGAGGATAGAACAGAGACTTAAAAGGTTTTCTACATTCTCAACTTCATTTTCATCTTCGCTGTGCTTCTATTGTCAAGAAGAGGAAAGCTATCTGGCAGCTATGCTCACCTTCTATCTACTATTCGCAAACTGTACAGTATCAAGACAAAGTATGAGTTTCCAAGGGAAATTGGACATACTCAACGTCTTTCGAATCCGGTGGAAACTCGTAATAGATCTATCAGAGAGGGTAGGACTTAGGAGGCTTAGAAGGTTTTATTCATTCTCAACTCGGCTGTGCTTCTATTGTCAAGAAGAGGCAAGCTATCTGCCCACCTTATACATACTATTATTAGCTCTGTTTACTTAGGTTTATGTTAGGTTAGGTTTCAGGACGTGTAGTTGTCATTGGGACAAGTACACAATACCCAGAGGTCCATTTACCATTTGTAAATTCGTTCTAGAAGAGAGAGAGAGAGAGGATAGAGAAGAAGATAGGGAAATAGGAAAAGGAGAAGAGAATTATGAATGTCCCGTCATCTTTATTTAGAGTTTTGTGTAAAAACTCTTTCCGAGTACTTTAAAGTAACCAAAAACTATTTGCTAGGATCCGAACAATACCAGAAATTCTGGTTTAAATTCTTGGTCTATTGTCTATAGGCCAATTCCAACTGTAACCTTCAGTTTATATTCATTAGAAGTATGTACTTTCACCTGATCCATCATGTTGTGAGTTTTTTTCACTGCATCCGCGGATTTAATTTAAGCCAACCGATCGGCATACATTTACCATTTAGATGAGGCTGTGTGAAGTTTTCTGTCCTTAAGAATAATTCTCAGAACTCTAGGATTACTTGGCGATATGTATAGTAAAGGATAATGGCGGTGTGGGCTTTCAAATCTGTCAATGTTGTGAGTCAATCAAGGTAACCGACAATGATTCTGTCTTTCAGGCAGAAATCTGTACATAAAAGGAATACAAACATATATCCGATCGCAATAGACCTCCGGGAGGTTTTCGGCTCGGCTCTTCGAACTGATCTGGTAGATATAGGGAAGGATAATGACCATATCTGTTTTGAAGTCTGTCAAATTTCTGAGTCAATCAGGCTTACCCGGCTATGAAACATACGGCATAAAGAGGAATTCAAACGTATGTCCGCTTGCTCTGGGAAGTTCTCTGTGTGACTTTTCGAACTGATCTTCTTGTGAATCTTCAAACGTATTGTAAATACTTTAGGTTCTGCGCTAGTCTAAGATTTCGATTGTAGGAAAAGTTCTTGAAGTTTCTAAGGGTATTTCTAAACTGAAATCTTATTTATCTTTTCTAGATTAATTGCCGCACCAATGAGAAATTAATTTTGAGTACAGATAAACATTTGGCCCGCATTGAAGTCTTTAATTCACTGGCAGTGACAGCACCACAAATCGAAATTGATCGTTTGCGCTATGATCGTCGGCATAATATGACAGGTAATTATTTGAAATGTAAGAAAAGTATTAAAAACAATTAAATTTCGTTTCTGTTTCTTTTACTAGCAGAGGAATATCCACCTTATGTCAGACCTTTGCTTAATGATGGCACTTTGTGTTTGTCGGTTTCCAAATTGGCCATATCGTTTTGTATATTGGGTTTAATATTCCTTATAGCGGTTATTGTGGCTGTTACATCTCTGATAAGATCAAGGCGTCGAACTACTGCGCCGCCTGTGCATAGCTGTGGCACCATATCCAGTAATAGTGCTCGTCTACATCGTAATGATGTGTGCAATTCAATGTTTTCATCGAGGTAAGTTAGATTTTGATTAAAGCAAAGGAATATTTAAGTTTAATTATGGTTTTTTTCTCTTTGCAGTAGTGAATCGAATCAATCGCAAGCACGTTTTGGCGGTAAATTCTTTATGCCTTATTATCCCAATACACTGCCTTATGGCAGGGTTTACTGAAAGTAAATCAAAACAATTTTAATTTTATAGACTAAGGACCTTTTTAATTCCTAAGTATTTTTATTTTACCATCCATCATCTATATTATTATACACTAACTTTTGTATGTTTTTTAAGACTGATTTTATGATACAAATTTATGTTTTAATTTATATTTTTCTTTTAATTTCATTTTTAATCACCTCACCTCACCGTATGGAATTTAAAATGAAATAATTGAAAAATTTAGAAAGAATTTTGAAAACATTTTACTTAAAAGAGTTTAAAAAACTTGTATGTAAAATGTTTTTTAATTTTCTTTCATTTGGCATCTATTATAAGCTGTATGGTTAAGCCTTCTTTTAATGTTCTTTTATATAAATTTAAAGAAATTACGTAGAAATTCATATATAATAACCTTTAAGGTTTAGCAAATTAATAGAAAATGTTTTAAAAAAACCAAATATTTTTATGAAATTCTGTTTTTCTGATATGCTTTTAAAGCCGAAAATCTATTGGTGTTGGCCTTAGTTTATTTATTATAAGAGTTTATTTAATTTATTTATTATAATTAAAATAAAAAACAAAATAAATCAAAACGAATATTTTTAAAAACCAATTAAAAAAAAAAAAGTATTTTTATTGCCGAAACCCGGGATTGAACCGGGGACCTTTAGATCTTCAGTCTAACGCTCTCCCAACTGAGCTATTTCGGCCTGTGTTGGTTTGACGGCTAAAAAGCATGTACACCACATCGTTAACATAGCAGCCGCCATATTGTAAATAATTTTTGTCTCCCAAATAAAAAAAACATGCCTGCTATTATTTCTGGGCGCCTGGTAGAAATCAGCAAAATTTCGATTTGTGTTAAACGAAAATTTTTTTGAGAGCAGGGTTGACGTGCCCAACATTAAATAAAGAAAACGCGGTATTCGGGATCTTGATTTATAAAATGGGAGTAAATAGAAATTATTTTTTTTGTGCTCCAGGTTTTTTTTAGCAATAGAAAAATTTGAAACTCTGGAATTTTCAGCCTGTTCCAATGGCCGTTGGGGATTATTACTGGACACTCCTTGATAGACGAATGATACTTGTTTATCTATTTAATAAAAAAAATTTTTCTTTTGCCGAAACCCGGGATTGAACCGGGGACCTTTAGATCTTCAGTCTAACGCTCTCCCAACTGAGCTATTTCGGCTTCTCCTAGTTCAACAGCTAAAAGGCATGTACATGTACATTACCAGGCGCCCAGAAAACGATAGCAGGCACGTTTTTTATTTGAGAGACAAAAATTATTTACAATATGGCGCCATGTTTTTTTAATTTGAGAGACAAAAATTATTTACAATATGGCGGCTATTATGTTAACGACGTACATGCATGTACATTGTGTACATGCTTTTTAGCTGCTGAATCAACACATGCCGAAATAGCTCAGTTGGGAGAGCGTTAGACTGAAGATCTAAAGGTCCCCGGTTCAATCCCGGGTTTCGGCAAAAAAAAATTTTTTTATTAATTAGATAAACAAGTATCATTCGTCAGTCAAGGAGTGTCCAGTATAAAATGTCCAGTAATAATCTCAGCGGCATTGAAGCCATTGGAACAGGCTGAAAATTCCAAAGCTTCAAATTTTATTATTGCTAAAAAAAAACCTGGAGCACCAAAAAAATAATTTCTATTAAGTTACTCCTATTTTATAAATCAAGATCCCGAATACCGCGTTTGCTGCATTTAATGTTGGGCACGTCAACCCTGCGCTCAAAAAAATTTTTCGTTTAACACAAATCGAAATTTTGCTGATTTCTACCAGGCGCCCAGAAATAATAGCAGGCATGTTTTTTTTATTTGGGAGACAAAAATTATTTACAATATGGCGGCTGTTTTGTTAATGACGTACATGCATGTACATAGCGCTTTTTAGCCGCTCAACCAACACAAGCCGAAGTAGCTCAGTTGGGAGAGCGTTAGACTGAAGATCTGGATGTCCCCGGTTCGATCCCCTGTACAACTATTACTTTTCTAGTTTCCATCCTCAAGAACTTTTTATAATAAATCATACCTAGACTGCTGGTATGTATGCCCGCCCAACCAGCTTATAGCTTTGCCGTTGGGATTGATTACTGGACACTCCTTGAGAGGACGAATGGTATTTGTTTATCTAATTAATAAAAAAAAAATTTCTTTTGCCGAAACCCGGGATTGAACCGGGGACCTTTAGATCTTCAGTCTAACGCTCTCCCAACTGAGCTATTTCGGCATGTGCTGGTTTAACAGCTAAAAGGCATCTAGACTATGTACAAGTATGTACGTCGTTAACAAAACAGCCGCCATATTGTAAAAAATTTTTGTCTCCCAAATAAAAAAACATGCCTGCTATTATTTCTGGGCGCCTGGTAGAAATCAGAAAATTTCGATTTTTGTTAAACGAAAAATTTTTTCGAGCGCAGGGTTGTCGTGCCCAACCTTAAATACAGAAAACGCGGTATTCGGGAACTTGATTTATAAAATATAGAAAAATAATAGAAATAATTTCTTTTGTGCTCCAGGCTTTTTTTAGAAATTTCTCTCTGGAATTCTCAGCCTGTTCCAATGGCTTCAATGCCGTTGAGGTTAGGTTATTACTGGACACTCCTTGATAGACGAATGATACTTGTTTATCTAATTAATAAAAAAGCTTTTTTGCCGAAACCCGGGATTGAACCGGGGACCTTTAGATCTTCAGTCTAACGCTCTCCCAACTGAGCTATTTCGGCTTATGTTGGTGGTGTGTTAATAAAGCATTATAAGCAAATACTGAAAGCACACTCAACAGCTTCTTAAACCGTAAGTTTTTTATTGTCTTCTTCTTTTTCTGTTAACATTGATTTTCTTACATACGAGGAGAATAACAATTCATGAAACGTAAACACAACAAAATGGTGAGTTTATGTTTCGACAGAGTTGCCAAATTTTAACAAATGAAAACTCTTATTTGTGATATTTTTAACACTTTTTTATTCAGTTTAATAATAATAATAATTAAGCCTTAAAATTATAACAAATGGCTGAATTTAATTTATTTTGTATATGACATACTGTTTGTTATTATTCGTTTGTTTTTTAAATTTAATTTAATTTTAAATATATTTATATTACAATATTTAATTAATTATGCATGTATGTATATAAAAAAAGAGTTAATAAAACAAAACAATGGAATTTCCTTCAGACTGATCACGATTTAGACAAATTTTTTTTATTTATTTTAAATAAATACTGTAGTGTGTGTCTTTTTTTCAAAATTATTATTAAAAAGAAAAAATTACAAAAAAAAAAGAAAACAAATCAACCATATATTGCGTATATAGAAGAAAAAACAATCAAACAAAAAGCAAAATAAAAAGGAAAAAAGAAGAAAGCAAAACTAAAAGAAGACGAAAACAAAACAACTGAACAAATTTAAAAGTATCTTATGTTTACAATTAAAATGTGTACTATAAAGTTATTGTTGTTGTGTTGTTGTTAGCAATATTGCTAGCAAATACGAAAATGTTGTTGATTGTTGATTTTATTTAGAAGAGTACATCATCATCACCTTCATCCAAGATATTGGAAACTACACGTACATCAATGCCTTGTTTCAATAGATCGGCCTTCTTGGCGTCCGCCTTTTGACGAGCTTCGCGTTTCTTATCTTGGATTTTCTTCAAACGATAGAACTCCTCACGTTCCAATTCATCCAATTCCGAAATAATGTAAGCCAAAGTACGATCAATACGGGGAATGATGACTAGAAAAATTAAGAAGAAAAAAAAATTAAATTAAAAAACGTTTTATAAAACTCATAAAGGGGTTTATAATGCAAAAAGGACATGCAATGCGTGCAGTATGTATATATAGTTTTACTAATATTAGCACCAGAATGCCTTTTCGACACCGTATTAACACCACAGGCGATGAATTGCCCAAATTACAAGGGAAGATTGCAGCTACCCTAGAAAGTTATGTATTTCGATTTGAAAGAAAATTTTTCAAAACACAATGCTTCACAGAGTAAGATTCGAATGAATTTTCTTTCGAACCGAAAAACATCATAATCCCCTTTGTCGGCTTATAAAATGGAGAAAATTGAAAGAACCCAAGCTTCATAGAAAGAATCTTAACCGTCTGTGCCCACACCACATTGACATTCACAGAATAAATGAGTGATTTCCTCTTATAAATGGCCCTAAAGCTTTTGCAGTAAAGGATCAAGACTAAACTTATTTTTTCCGCGTGGGTACGGATTGGTCAATGAACAGTGTACACCGCTATGAGTTTGAAAATATAGTCGCTGGCGATCTTTAGAAGCTCTCTGTCTCTGCTGTATAGAAACCAGACAAAAATACTAAGTTTAATTCTTTTTCTTTTGTGCAGAGCTAAGTTTTAGAAATTCTTTTGTCCGTGACACAAAAACTTATTGCCGGATTATATTGAAAGAAAATAAAAATCAATAAATACCTGCTGTAGACATCAAATTGGAGAAAAAACGAATTCTAAACTTTAAATCTAGGTTTATTTTAGAAAGAACACTAGGAAACCGGATTGAAAATGACAAACTTATTTTATTTTGTGGACGTTTGTTGGCAGAGTTGGAGCCAATTGGTTGGAAATGCTTACATTATAATTTATTTAATAAATTGATCTTCTTGTGATGTCTTTAAGCACCTAATATGTCAGTCCTTCAGGGACATACGACATAAAAGATAAGGGGTTGTGAAGAAATAAGAAGCTGCGGCTCAGCTCCTCTTTTCACTTTCTCAAAGTGAAAATTTTAAAAACGAAGTTTCAAGGATAGGCTTGGAGGGTCGTGCTATGGACGTAAAGTAAGTCACTATATTGGCTGAAAGGTGGTATAAGCAAAGTTGCGATGCTATTCTCCAAAAAGAATATATAAATTTTTATAATTCTTTATATTTCAAGGTCTTACAACAGTGGTTATGATCTTTAGTTCGAGCTCTGTTCGAATTACGCTTACAAATCTATCTTTATGTACTCACCGTGTTCAATAGCGTTGACTCTTCTGTTGGTGATTTTGATGACTTCATCCAAAGTAACGAAAGAAGTTTGCAGGGAAGCCAATTCAACTAATAGCTTAACAGCACTTTGATAATTCTTCTTCAATTTGGCCAATTGTTGACCACCACGAGCCAAACCGGCCAATTCATAGGTATCAGAACCATCCTGATATGATTCGAAGACAGGTAAAGTAACACCAGCTACGTTATCTTTCTTGGTGCGTATTTTAATTTGGGCCTTGGTAACATTTTGTAAAACAACTTGATTGAAATCACCAGTAGTAAATTTAGCTTCTGCTAAGGAGAAGGCAGCCTCTTTCATAACTTCTCCCATAAGAGTTTTGGTCTAAAATTGCAACAACAAAAAAACTGATTATTGTATTTAAACTCATGATCATATGCTTTATAGCCCCACCAATACCACCCTCTATTTATCTATATTATAAATTGACAACAACAACAACTACTACAAACACTACCACTTGTTTTTTTTGATGGCTTTGCAGTTGGGGCCACCATCTAACTTACCTCAATGATTTTGCCCAAAATCATACGGAAACGCATTTGCAAAGCATCAGCCTTCTTTTTTAGCAAACCATGTCCCTTTTGTGCACCAGCCAAACGTGATTTCATTAACATTTGGGCACTAAAATTAAAAAAAAAATCAATTAAAAATAATACCAATCATAATAGTAAAAAATTAATTTTTTTTGGAAAAATTTCCTTAAAAAAACACAAAAACTTACCCACGGGAAGGGAAAATTGGTAATCTATCTTTGCCTGACATATTGGTTAATTGTTTTCTTTAGAAATTTTCTTTAAAGGATTTCTTTTTTATTATTATTTTTGCTTGAAAAAGTTCTTTTTCTCCTTTTACACGCAAAAAACTTCGGCTGCAAACGAAGAAAATCTCTAAAAAATGTTATACAGGGTCAGCTGACAATTGTCTTGTGACAAATGTCAATTGGCCTATTGTCAGTGAAAATCATAGCAGTGTTGTATTTTTTAGTACTTTTTAAGTCAGTATGTTAAAACACGTACTAATTGATAAAGAAAAGTATCAGGTACATTGTGATTAGACATTTTAAACCATAAATTATGAATAATAATTTAATTATTATTAAAGATAATTTTATTAATTTAGGCAATAGGTAGGTAGGTAGAGGCGGCTGCCCATCCAAGAAAAATTTTTGGAAGGACTCACTTAGGCCGTATTGGACCCATTGTGCTACCACAGTTATCCGCTATCCCCTAGTCTAAAAACCACTCGGAGCTCCTGATAAAGCGATTTAGGCTGCCAATGCCAATTTAGGCACTACAACAATAAAAAAATAGATTTTTTGATGGAGTATATTTGCCATTTTGAGCACTTTATTGTTAAAAAAAACTAACCTGATATAATTACTTCTTCGGTCAACTTGGGTCAAAAATTGAAAGGTTAAATTCGTTTCCAGAATGATCATTACCACTGAATAGAATCTTGTTAAGAGGCTAAGGTTGTGGTTTTCATGGGTCAAAGTTTTGACGTGGAATGTTCCAAGTATGTCATTCAGGAGGGTCTGCCTGGAGGCTGTATGTCAACTTGAATATAGCAAGAGAGGAAAGGTTCTATCAACATAAATTTAAAGTCCATGGGATTGGACTGGGGTACACAGGCTGGGGTAGAGGCTGCTAGTAGTATGTCATTCAGGCTGTATGTCAATTTGATATAGCAACAGAAGAATCGTTATACAGGCAGACCTGTTGATCACAATCACAAACTCCACATTGTTTGCATATGTCCTATTCCATCTATGTTTTGTCGAATGTCGGCACATTCAATAAGAGGGCAATGCCTGAGTTCGGTATTCCCGCAAATCTGATTAGGTCATGTATACAGTATGACTTTGGATAATTGTGCAGCTACGCCAAGGTTCTCCAAAACTTTTGATACTGTGCGAGGTTTCAAACAAGGCATTTCAATATTATACAACCTCCTCATGGAGATTGCAATGGAACTATTCTTTATGAGGTGCATACACGTTGCGGTCTGCTGGACAACTTGATCAAATTGTCTAACCAATTGTAATTTTGAAAGGCTGGTTGATCAATGGTTGGTTGAAGAGCAAAACAAAATTTTGTTTTGCGTTCAACCGACGACCAAAATGATGCTACAGGAACAATTTATAACTAAAGTAGTAACGAATCGAAGCAACTTGTTTATTCAACTTTGTTGTGCAACTAACTACAACGTAAAGGGTCCACTTTGCAGCAGTGTCCAGTAGCTTTCGTGTCGCTGTCTTTGGTGCTATAGAACAGAAGTCTGCAAAGACCGGCCTAGCAAGAAAACAAAGTATATACTGTCGACAAGAAGATCATGTGCGGCGTAACGAATCCAAGGTTATGGACTGGGAAACTATGCCTTCAACGTCGTTCATCGTTAACAGCGAAATTGTGATCAGTCTGAAGATCAAGTGTAGAATTAGTCTAGGTAACAGTTGATAAGTGCCAATTAAAAAATGTATTTGTTTTTGCGGCACACATTTGCTTAATGTGACCATAAGATTGCATAGAATTTTTTCTTTTCAACTTGTAATAATGTATTCTGTAAGTTTGGCTATAAAAATTCATCATTGCTATTTTTGTATCAATATTTAACACGCTTCAAATTTAATAATTTTAGAAATTTTCTTTAATTTTTTTGTTTATACATATGTATAGTCAGACAATAATCGAATAAATTAAAATTTCTGTCAACGAAATTATTAAAGTTTTTTGAATTTGAAATAAACTGCGCCTATATATACATATTAAAACAAACAAAACAAAAACAGTGGAACCTGTTTAAAAAGAAAATGTATATACCCTGCAGAAATCTGGCTGAAGTGAAACAAAAGAAACGGAATAGAGAGAAAGGAAGAAAAGTGCAGAAGTAAACGTTCCTCAGGATATCCAACCTCCTTCAACAAAGAGAAGAACAGTCACAGAGACGATGTTCTATTGTCTACAACTCCTTATCTCCACATAGTCTGCAGAAATCTCGCTAAGATTTTACATTGCGTCCACTTAAAATCAGCAGCAAACCAATTCTTCCACCGTCAATGTTTACGACGCCAAGTGGCACCACAAACGCTAAATTTCACTAAACAAGTAAGAATCTAAACTTTCAATCGCCACTTACACTAAACCGATCCTACTGCTCTCAGGACAATTTGAATGTCAACGAATCTCACGCAAGACTATCAATAGAAGTAGTAAGGTAATCCGCGACCCCAAAAGCTTTCGAAACAGCAAATATTCTAGTTGGAAGAACGTGGCCCGTTGCTATGAACCAATGGTTTCTATTTTCTATATAAGGTTAACCCACTGTAGTTTGTGATAAAAATCCCATTAAACACGTTCCAAAAACAAAAACCTCAAAGAGGACGCAAATAAGACACAAACAAAAAATAAAATTTTAATAAAGACGAACATTTAGTTTTAAATAAAAAACAAATAGTGGCGGTGGTGATAAAAAAAACTGTATTTATTATATGGGAGAGCAAAAGCAAAGCAAAAGAGATAGTGGAAGATTTTTCTATGTAAACTGTTTAGATTACTCATAAACATATATAAAGTATACGCACCGTTATATGTGTGTTGACAAACAATTTGTTTGAATATCCACATCAACATAAAAAGAAATTGGCAACGATATTTCGGTTTACCCTATTTAAATCGAAAGAGGCTTGGTTGTATTGCTTTCATATATGTATGTATGTATGTATATAGAAAAAATACTATTATATACCATACTATATACAATTTATTAAATAAATACAATATATGGTTGATTCTTCTTTGGCTCTCTCTGCTATCCTATCCTATCCCTTGGCCAATATAAAATCAACAGTTGGCTTTAACAGGTCAGGTTTTTTTTCTTTTTTTTTATCAGTAAATGACAATAAAATGATTTTGATATACATACAGAAAATAAAAAGGGAAATTACTGTTTTCACTTTTATTGACAGCCGTTGGACAATTTTGTTAGACAACAAACAGGATTAAATATCAAGGTTAGGGCATTAAACAATTTTTTTTAACAAATAACAAAAAAAAGTTTGACACCTTAAATCGCGAATAAAGAAAACATATTTAAAGCAACCTCCTCTGACCTAAACATTTTTGTAGGTAATAAACCAGAGACTTACTCATCCTTACACTTTCTATATCATTCTCTCTCTCACTCTGTCCTTCTATCGCTGGCTGTTTAATAAAAACTGGAGTATTTTACTTTGTTTGCCCCCAATTTTATTGTTGTTAAATTCCTGTTAGCGGAATGGTTAAAATTGAAAATGAAGTAGAGAAGAAGAATAAAATCACTTTATCAAATTCTTACAAAGTCATAATGATGACTTTTCACATACATACATACGCACATACATATGTAAGTCCCCAAACAAAACTCACACACTTAGTCAAAGTGACAGATATGTGCCCTTTAGGAAATTTAGGAGATTCAAAACGAAAATAGAGCGCAAACAATTTATTAAAGCTAGGATAACGGGCACACTAAAAAGATTGGTTGGATTTTTTATCCCTGCGGAATAAACTACCCAAAGCTGTCGCACACTTACGTCGTGGCTGGAGACAATTTTACGCCTCTTCACGCTGGACCTCTGCTGTAAGGACTCAGCAGTCAATACTAGCCAGCGTCTATGGCAGACTAGACAAAGGCATGAATGGAATGTCAGAATTGAGAAACTGCCGGAACGTCCATTCCGCATAGAGAGAAATGAAGAAATGGTATGACATACCTCGTAATTATAGCAGCGTCTAAGCGACTGTAAGAGCACTGGGCCCTAACATAATGATCGATGGCACATTTTCAGTTGACTTTCTTGCTTTGAGGACCTCGTTTAGAACTTGCAAGTTCAGAATTAATATTGCAGTCATGGATTCTGGTAACGCTGCGTGGGTGGCCGCGGACACGATCAAGGCCAGAAGATAATGTCCGAAAAGTATTTTTCGAACTCATTACTATATACTGCATTTTGGGTACTCATGCGAAACGCATTGGTCTTGGCCATATGGCTAATGACTTATGTATGCAGGATCTGCAGGAAGTAGAAAGAGGAGGAAAATATTCTTCCGCTCTTGGGGAAATGTTTAGCATTATCGTTAAATAGTACTAATCTTAGGATTGTGAATATTTATTCAAAAAGTACTTTCTTAAAAAAATGGTACTTTATTAAAGTACTTTTCTAGATTAAAATTCAATTCAATTTTTATACTTTTTGACTTTGTTTAACTAAAAATATTTTAATTTTCATTTTCTTTAATTTAATTTTTCCTACTGGTTGCTTATGCTGGCACATGCTCAGCAGTAAAATTTATTATTCATTAGAGCAGAGGAAAATTCAACCCAACAGTTCCAGCAGTAACAGCAGCAGTAGTAGTCTGTCCGACAATTAGTCAGTCGTTTAGCCAAATAGGCAGCATCCAAAAGAATCTCTATTGTAAAGAATTTTCAATAAACGACGACAAACTTTTCCTTTCATTTCGCTCAAGTTTAGTGTAGTGACAAAATTCAAGCTAAACGGTTAGACAGTCTTTGTACAAAATATTATAAAAAAAATTTGAATTTTCTAAATATTTTATAAAAATTATATAAAATTTTTTATTAAAAAACGTATATAAATAACGTTTGAATTTATACAGCAACAATAAATAAAAAGAAAAACATTTTAAGAGAAATTTAATAAAAAAAAAGAAAGTAAGATTCAAAAACACGAAAATAATTCAATATTTTATAAATTTATATTTTAATTTGAAGTGCTCGCTTGCTAATATTGTTTGTAAAAATTTAATTTATTGTTTTAAAATGACCTCCTTAAAGTACCTTTAGTGTTAGCCCCTCCCTAATAATTTTTTAATTTTCCGCTTATGGTTGCATGCACTCGTACAGTTTGTAAAGAACCCATTAAAATGTAAAGTGTTATCAAATTAAGTACTAAATCACTCTATTCATGCCATTACCTATGGTATATGAATTTATTAAAATGGTACTTAAACTACAACAGGTGGTTGTTATTGCTGTAGTGACATCCATAAGAGATAAGGGTTGTAAGATGAAAGTTTTTAACCAGAAGTGGGCATTATAGATTTTAATTAATTTTATCTTTGTTTTTTTGGGAAAAATACTTTTATGATATTTTTTACATTTTAATAATATATAGTACCATTTAAGGTACAGTTTTTGATTTAAGGTACAGTTAAAATAAGTACTTTTTTATTTTCTTAATATATAGTACCATTTAAGGCACAGTTTTTGATTTTTTTTACATTTTCACATTTTTTACATTTTAATAATACATATATACTACCATTTAAGGTACAGTTAAAATAAGTACTTTTTTATTTTCTGATATTTTTTACATTTTAATAATACATATATAGTACCATTTAAGGTACAGCTTTTGATTTCAGGTAAGTTAAAATAAGTACTTTTTATTTTCAGCAGCTCTAAAGGTATTTCCGTTAAAAAGTTTTATTTTTAAATACTTCCGCACTTTTTTTTTAAAGAGAAGGTTTAAAAAAATAGTACTTTTTTGAGGGATTTTCCTATTTTTACTAACTAAAGTTGTAAATTCTTAAAAGTTATTAATTTATTAAGCCTTAGCCTAATTTGGCATAGAGCGCGCACTTTCTTGTTAGCGCTCTTACATGTTAAGGAGATTTTTCATAATATTGTCTGTCACCTACTCCATTCGAAATTCGCAGAGGGATATAAACTCACCGGATTTCTTAGCTGGATTTATTGTTCATATGCCGAATAATCGGTTGCATCCTCATTAAGCATGCAACCAGGAGTATTTGTAGTTGTCTCTTATTAGGCGCCCAGATGTTATCGATTTTCGAGTGACAGAACGTTTGAAGATCTGGGCATGGTTGTGAACGTGCTACTAAAGGTACTGCCCGGTATTTATTGCAATAATCGATGCCTCTTCGAATAAAAGCACTTTTTAGTAAAGCCTTAAATAATCTACCGAGTCATTGCAAAATCAATGTATACTTCTATTTGATCTACAAACTTGTGATACACTACACATCACACACAAGTACCTTTGACTAGTGATCAGTTGCTTTATTGTGATGGAGCCATAAACTGTTTTACAATAACTTCAACACATTTTTCACAGCATACTTCGATTTGATTTACAATCTTGTGATACATTACGCCCGTGTAATCCAGGAAAACAGTGAAGCTTGACACTCGTCCACTTTCTACCTGTATCATCATAGTGAGATTCCTATGATTCAGCAAATCTACATTTACACAGAATTACTAGAATAACCAAAGGGCGATTATAAGTTTATTTCATCTCATCTATATACAAAGTTCTGCGACTACCCTACCCCTGTACAAATGAGACTAAATCGGATAAAAAAATGGACTTGTAGGGGAAATGGACCTGGAATGGAGTGGACTGGATAGCCGTGGGATCAAGAATTCCATAACAGTTCTTGTTACTGCCGGGCGTTACTTGGGACCGGAGATATACGCGACGAAGCTAAATGTTTTCTTTAAATGAGTAAAATGGGGCTCAATCGGATAAAAAATGGACTTGTGGGGAAAATTGACCTAGCAGACTGGATAGCCGTGGGATCAAGAATTCCATAACAGTTCTTGTTACTGCCGGGCGTTACTTGGAACCGGAGATATACGCGACGAAGCTAAATGTTTTCTTTAAATGAGTAAAATGGGGCTCAATCGGATAAAAAATGGACTTGGGGGGGAAAACGGACCTAGTGGCCGGATAGACATGGTACCAAGGATTCCAAAACAGTTTTCCTTAGGGTCCAGCTTTACTTGGAATCAGAAATATATGCAACGAAACTAACTCTTTTTATATAAAATGAAATTTTGGGAAAACGAACTTAAAAATTTTAATAATTCTCATTGAGTTAATACGCATTTATATGTATATATACAACAAAATGTCGTATTTTTCGCAAGTTGCATTTTTTTTTGGTAGATGACTTGGATTTTTTTAGGTGGATGACTTGCTTTTTTTGGATGATGACCTGCATTTTTTGGTCGATGACTTGCATTTTTGGATGATGACTTGCATTTTTTTGGACAATGACTTGCAGTTTTTGATTTGCATTTTTATGGTCAACGACTTGCATTTTTTTGGACAATGACTTGCAGCTTTTTTGGTCAATGACTTGCATTTTTTAGGTCGATGAATTGCATTTTTTGGATGATGACCTGCACTTTTTTGGACGATGACTTGCAGTTTTTGGTTGTTGACTTGCATTTTTTTGGTCAATGACTTGCATTTTTTAGGTCGATGACTTGCAGTTTTTGGTCGATGACTTGCAGCTTTTGGTCGATGACTTGCATTTTTTGGGCAATGACTTGTAGCTTTTTTGGTTGATGACTTGCACTTTTTGGATGATGACCTGCACTTTTTTGGATGATGACCTGCAGTTTCTGGTTGATGACTTGCATTTTTGTGGTCAATGACTTGCATTTTTTAGGTCGATGACTTGCAGTTTTTGGTCGATGACTTGCATTTTTTTTTGGATGATGACCTGCACTATTTTGGATGGTGACCTGCAGTTTTTGGTTGTTGACTTGCATTTTTTTGGTCAATGACTTGCATTTTTTAGGTCGATGACTTGCAGTTTTTGGTCGATGACTTGCATTTTTTTGGACAATGACTTTCAGATTTTTTTGGACAACCATTTATTATGAAATCAATGAAATAGTACCATTTGAGAGAATTTTAGAGAAAAATAATGAAATTGGACCATTAGAGGGGACCTTTTTTAAAAAAAGTTATATTTTATATTAATTTGAAAATTAATACTTTAAAATTATTGCAGTCGTTTACACAGACATAGTACCTTTTATAGAAAAAGTACCATTTATGTCACTATCCTAAGATACGAATTTTCGTTGAATGCCCTAGTAGTTATAGAGGAGATTGTGCTACTCTATTAGTGTGGGGATACTGAGTTTCATTCCCACCAAAGCCTTTGCCTGATCTTCAACACTAAACCAGACATTAGGTCTCCATCATTGCAATTAATTAAAAAATTTATTGATATTAAGAGGTTCCTCTTTAAAAATTATTATAATTGCCTTCTCCCTTTAGCTGTGTAACGTTTAATTATCATTATCGTCACCACATTATCATCGTTATCATGTGCCAATTTTTGTGGACACTCTTGTTTATTGTGGTTGTTGTCTTCTAAATGAAAACAAAATTAATTGAGAATTATTGCTTTAGCGCTAAAATACACAATTAACGGTTTGTTTGTAAACAAGTGATTAAGGAATAAATAGCGTATACGAGGGGTCCTATAAGTTAATGTTCGAGAGGTATACAAAGAAAGCGAAAATAGAGTGTTCACTTATGTAGATTAGGGATAAGTGGGGATATAGAATTAAAATCGTTAAAGTTTTAAATGATACTAGATACCAGATAATTGTAAAAACTAATTAAGCAATTGTCTGCTCCAGTATGGGGCTGAAAGTCGTCGCCGCTGTGTCCATTGTTATCCATTTGAATGTTGATCCCAAGTTGTATTTTTTCTAATGCAATCGTTTTAGGTCCGATATTATGCACAGTTCGTTATCCAATCTATAGCTTGTTAGCGTTCCAATCGATTTAAATTCGACAGTGATGGCACATAGGTTTTCCGATTGCTTCAGTTAAACAAGGTATTCTCTGGTTTTTTTGCAAGAAGGCTCAACTTCGTTGGCAGCATGGGGGTACGTGCAATATTGCTAGGACGGATATGAATAAGAAGAGGACTGATTGTATTCTCGCCTTGAATCGCATGCCCATCTTCACGTTGCAGGGTACTATATAATACAATCAGAGAAAGTATTCCTTTGATGTTAATTGTGTTGGCTGGGGTTTATCCTCGAGTAAAAATTTCGCAATGGCTAGTGCTCGTATCAGAATTAGACTCGTTAACTAGATTTTTCATAAAGACGTTACTCGCTAGGTCTAATTAAGTCTTTTTATTTTCTACTTCTTTACAGTTTGAAAAAGGAAAAATGGAATATAAATTAATAACCGAAGATCGTTATGATGATGTTATACGGCATTTAAGGGATAATTTCTTTGCGGATGAACCTTTAAATAAAGCTGCTGGTTTATGTCGCCGTGGCATGGGACATCGCGATTTAGAACATCATAGTTTAGAGACCCTTGAGGATAATTTAAGTTTAATGGCCGTCAATGAAAATAACGAGGTGAGTAAATATTTACACTACAAGTGTAAGACAGGTTAACAAAATTTCCTTTATTTTAGGTAGCGGGCGTTATTTTAAATGGCATTCTACATCCGGGTGATATTGAAAGTTCCCAGAAGAAATTGGAATTAAATGATGATGAGAAATTTAAGAAAATTTTTAAATTATTGTATTCGTTAAATTTGAAGGAGAATATCTTCAAGCATTTCAATGTGGAAAAAGCATTTGATGTGCGCATATTATCAGTGGATAGCTTATACAGAGGCCAGGGCATAGCCAAGCAATTGGTGCGACATAGTGAAGATATAGCCAGAGAGTTTGAGTTTAAGGTGAGTATATAATAAGGGTTTATCCTTAGGAAGACAATAAGTAGCGATCAAGACTGACTATATTATGATACATCGTACTTCTAATGACAGTTAGGGAGTGTTATGAATACGGAAAGTTTGTTATTAAAATGTAATACAGTGATGGTTTGATTCTAAAGACAAAAAGCCATTCCAATGTGTGCTAGACTCATAACGAAAAATTCACTTCCACAATTACAGAAGTAGACTATGTTCTCATAGCTCCTAAGTCGGCTGACTAACCTTTAATTTACGGTATTAAGGATCGGATTCAACAGTCTTTAGATAACATCTCTTTGATTAAGGTTTTTGATAAACCGTCTGACCTGTAACTATCCTTCTGAGCCTACATGATTGCAGGCTAAGTCATTAGGGACATTGATGTCTCAATATCAATGAATAGTTTGAAGATATAGGCTGGTATCTTCTCTAAAGATCTGCTGATGTTTGAGTACATTAGAATACACTTCCAACGTAAACATATTCAATAACTAGACAGTGAATCTTGTATCAGAAGTGATCTAAGACGCAATGTAGGTTGGAAGTGTTGTCAAATTAACACGTGTGATAGAATAGGATACCGGAATTTTTCGGAAATTCTTTTAACGGTTATCGATCGACATATTTTTAATAGATTCTTACTTTTAGCTTATGAAAGCCGATGCTACTGGCATATTTTCTCAAAAAATTTTAAAATCCAGCGGTTTTGAGGTGTTATTAGAGCAATACTACAATAAATATGTGGATGAATTTGGACAACCTATTTTGCAAGTAGAAGCGCCCCATATTAAGCTACAGTTACTTTACAAAATATTAAATTAAATACTTTTTTATATTAAAAATAATTTATATGTAATAAATAAATAATTTGTGAAAGGAATACTTAATAGTTATCAAAATATAATTGTATTACTTTATAAAAAAAGTATATAATTTAAAAAACATATAAAAATGAAAAGTATAAAATTTTTTTTTATAAATGTTCTCTAATGTAATGCGAGTAGAACTACTATTTTACGAGTATGTACTTAAAAGTGCGTTAAAAAACTTTCGTAAATTATTAAAAATAAATGGTCCATATACATATAAAAACAATAAATTTCTAATAATAACAGATTTTATTAAAGACAATAATAAATTCATAAAATGTTAAAGAAAAAAAGCGGAATTTAATAACGTTTTTTTCCGAAATCCCTGAATATATTATGCAATCAAAATCTATCGCAATATGCGAGTAAAAAAATAAAATATAACAGTATTATTACGACGTAATTATATTATAAAAAAAAGAAATAAAAATAAATGTGTGTTATAATTTTAAAATAGAAATTTTATATGTTCTTATATTAAAAAATAATATAAAAATAAACGTTAAATATAAATATAATTGTTAATTAATTTATGTCTTATTGTACCAAAAGAATACCTTACTAGGGAGAGCGTTTTACAGATTACATATGTATGTGGTTAGGATATATGACTTTGACAAGCTGCTTTAGATAGAGAGCGCAATTGGGTTAGTGTAGGCACTACGCTTGAAGGACTTGCATCCTTCATGCGTATGGCTACAAGCTGAAGGCTAATCATACACTGGGGCGAGGGTGGTATTATGTCTTCCTATAAACTTCCTGACGCGGGCCGCGTGATTCAGTTTTACTTATGTCTATGAGTGGTCTACTTTGTAAAATACGAAATGTCTTGATGACAATGACTGTGGACTATATTAACAATAATTTGGTTACCTCTGTACAAGAATAGAATCGTACTTTATTGGGTTCCGGTACAAAGTGCTTTAATGGGGCTGCAAATAAGCTCGCAAGAAAAGGATCTGGGAATTTCTTTCTAGCTGATAGATCGGGTGATTAAAATGGAGAGTATATTTTTCATAGTGGAACAAGGGTGATTGCAGTCTCCAGAGATTTAAACCCCAGGTTGGAGTGTTCTAAGACATAATGGATTGTGAAAAGGCGCAGACTCCCCACATTGCTAGAAACTCTACAGAAAGAACGGATGCTTCTGCCCTACACACGGGTCCTTAGCCTCATGGCGCAATCCCCAGCAGAAACTTCAACGTGGGCTAGGTAGCCAAAGTGTCAAGGATTCCAAAACAGGTTCCCTTACGGTCGGTCGGAAGTTGGGAAAGGAGAATTTCTGAATAAAGCGAGTTATCTAGTCATTTGACGCCAAAAATCCGTCACTTAATGCACGTCAAAGGAGTCTGCAGGATTTTCTTGGAAAATAAATTACATATGTTTTCTGCGTTGAAGATCTATCAAAAGCGGACTTTTGAAACAGGGAGAAGTCGCAAGGGTATGGCAGCAGTGCCATGATAGTGGTACTGCTTTAGGTTTAAAAATAACAAAAAATTAACTTGGATTCAGTTAGGCTGTTATTATAATACAAAACACATGAGATGTTTTGCAATACTTTCTTGAATTTTTGTCCAAAGGTAGGTACATATATAAAATAATTTCAAGCTTACCTTTCATATTGACTGTATGATCTTAGAGCTTGAAATCCTGGCACACGAGGAAATAGTTTGCAAGAGCTTTTTTCTGTCTTGCTTCTTCTACGTGATCTTTTGGTATTTGTTTATCACTTTTAATTTTTGTTTAATTTTTAATATTTGTTAAAACACTTGTTAAAAGGAGGTTATTCTTCTAAAAAATTTTAGTTCTGAAAAAATTAACTGACATTTAACTTAGTACAGAGTAACCATCTCCCGTCGACAACACCGCTAAAGAGATTGCCAAGCACCAACCAAACCGGATACCGATGTCATTATCAATTTTCCCCATTTGTACTTGACGATTCTCCACCACTATTTTTCTCAGTTCAATAATTTTTACTGCTCCATCGAAAAATCTGACAATTAAACTGTTACAAACAATTTAAATTATTATCTCAGAGCTGCACACTTTGAGTTTATTTATGTTTTCTCTGTGTAGTTTATAATATACACATTCTCTTATAATGTTATTACTTCGTAATGAATATTCAACTATAAGAAGAGGCAGCATTAGATATACAGCAGCTGTTGATTTGTTTACAATACAATGGATTAAAATTTATACGAAATTATTTTCGTCATTCCACTAAAATGGCCACAGAACAGGTAGTCCAATGTTATAAAACCTAAAAATTTCTGCCATTGTTATTAAAATGTTCAATTGTAGGTGTATAGACGGCCCTGCAAAATAATTAGTCCTAAAGAAAAATTGGCCATTTTGAAACAATTAGAGTCTGGCACTTCCCGACGTGAAATAGGGAAAATCTTTAAACGTTCCCAATCCACCATAAGTAGAATACTTGTAAATAAACAAAGTATAATAGAGGAGGCCAAGAATTGTAATGGCGATGTAAGAGCACATTTAACAGCGATTAATTATGCTTACAAAGAGTTGTACAAGGCTTTGACTAAATGGGCTAAAGAAATGAAACAACCCGATGAAAGAATTACAATCGATATGGCTAGAAAAAAGGCTGTAGAAGTCTCACGTAATATGGGCCGACAGTTAACACCTTCAAAAGCCTGGTTATATAAATGGAAAGAACAAGAGGGTATAGTTTTTGCCAGGAAAACTATGGAATCAGAACAGCATTTACAAGATTTTCTAGGAAAACAAGATGAACAACCTTCGCATTTAAAAAATTTAAATAAAGAATCTATAACTGAAAAAGCCAAAGATTTTACAATAAAAAACTTGAATGATTCTATGAAACATTGTCACAAGCCCCGTATAAAGCGAAGATATACTAAAAGACTGCCCATAATAGATGCCTCGGGCATGATATGCCAGAGTAGAAAAGAAAAAAACTATTTAACTTTGCTGCAAAAATTGGAAATCTTGCAGCGTTTACGAAATGGTGAACGTAAATCTTATCTTGCTATGGAATATAATCTTAGTCAATCGGCTTTATCGCAAGTGGTAAATGATGAAGAGAAAATTTTACAGTTGGCGGCCAAAGGACAAAATCTGCAAATGAAAATTGTTAGAAGTGGCATATTTCGTGAAGGTGAAGTTGAACTTAATAAATGGGTTCTAATGAAAATAGCAAAAGGTGCCAGTCTGACAAGAACACAAGTAATAAATCGGGCGAAAAAAATTGCCGAACGTTTAAATATCAATTTTAAGGCATCCACAGGTTGGCTTGGAAAATGGAAAGCCAGAATGAATATGGAGTTTAATGAAGATCAAATTTTATATCGTAAAATACCCGCATATCTAACAAATGAAGATAATAGCCACAGTGGTCTATATGAAGATGAACAGCAAACAGATACGGCCTATGATCACTTTGAAAGTGAGGATATAAAACCTGAAGTAGGGGAATGTAACTTTAACGCTACTAGCCCTGAGGTTAATGCAATGGAAACAGAACTGTTAACACCACAACAATTTTATTTGAAAACCATAGAAAATGATCGTTTAGCCGGCCAAAGACTTGGGGAATTTGAAAAGGAACAATGTGAGCTGGGACAACGTGATATTACACCTTTTCTAAGCGATTCTCCACCTTTGGACTACACTCTCCAAACTCAAAGTGTTTTACCAGAAAGTTGTGAAACTTTAAGCAACCAGTCTTTACAGCAGAATAAGAAATTAGCAGGGCAAGTCAAAGAAGATTTGGATATTAAACCTTTAATAATTTCAGATCCTTTTGAAGAACCTTCGCCAAATATTAAAAAATCATTCCAAGATGAAGTTCATAGTTGGCTACGACGTTATAATATTGAAAATTCAGCTGCCAAAGAGTTATTAGGTATTTTAAAGACACATTTAGGTAATAAGAGCGTAAATGAAGGAAACCATACGATTGAGCAAAGTAACTAGCAGAGTTTTAAAGACATTTGTGGATTAACTTCGTAATGCAGTATTTTACTTTCCAGGATAAAAGAAGCTTCAAAAGATACTTGAATGCCATGTAATGCCAAGCGAAGAGTAATCTTTTCATTACATGTGGCGGTCCAGTGTCCAGGCATGATTTGAATATTATTCATGTTATTACACAGTTATAGCTGAGAAATGTTATAGATGATGCTTTGGAAACTTATGTGAGAGCGATGTAGAGTGCAAATCGAAGCTTACAATTATTATGACGACTACTAAGGCTGGAGGCACTTCTGTTTTTATTATTTTTAATTTATAAGTCTATTTTTATTTATGTTTTAGGCTTAATTAACAAAATAAAACAATACAAGTGTGTGTATGTACAATTTAAGCTATTAATATTTTAATTCTTTAGCCTTGTCTGGGGTTTCTTCGGTAATCATTTTCAATTCAGTTTTTTCACGTTCTGGCTTGACCACCGTATAGTAACGGTACGCTCTCATGCCCAATAGAAAAGTACCATATAACGTAACTCCCAGGCAGGCATACACAGCACCACGATGTAGTTTATCCAATATATTATTAGTTCTAATACGTTTCTTTTGCATTTTGTTTTAAGTTTATTAAAATTTTTAACAAAAAAAGAATATTTCTCGTTGTTTTATAACCTTCTTAGAAGAGATTTTTAACAAACTTAACAGCTGACTGTTACTTGCCTTCTCAACAAAACACTCACACGCGAATGACAACACAAACAATATTTTAATAAATAATAGTTTGCTATCAACAAATTTGTAAACTCTCTAATTTAAACACAATTTTTTTTGTAGAGTTATAAATTATCGTAAATTTAAATAAATTTGTATATATTTTTTTACTTTTTTAGAAAATATAATTTAAACTTTTCACTCTGGCATCTTTATTTGTATGCTGTTTCATTTCACTTTGTTTCTTGTTATAGATATTTTGACATTCCTTTTTACTGTTTCGCTGTCATTTTCCTATAGAGAAAAAACTTCATGCTTGTTCTTGTTTTTGTTGAATTTCTCTGTGAATTTTTTTCTTTTGCAAGTTTACTTGAAATTTTTTGCAACGCCACGCAATGTCCGCACTTAATTTAACTGTAAAAGTTCATCCCGTGGTATTATTTCAAGTAGTAGATGCCTACGAAAGACGTAATGCTGATTCCCATCGTGTTATAGGCACTTTATTGGGTAAATATTCATTTTTATTTGTGTATATCGAATTGCTCTTAACAAAACACGCTTTTTGTTGTTTTTCTTTCTAAAAAAAGGCTCCGTTGACAAGGGTGTTGTAGAGGTAACCAATTGCTTTTGTGTACCCCACAAGGAACATGATGATCAAGTAGAAGCGGAATTAAGTTATGCTTTGGATTTGTACGATTTAAATCGTAAAGTAAATCCCAACGAAAATGTTGTGGGTAAGTTAATCTAACCGCCCTACAAGAGAACAACAAACATAACCTCAATTTTTTTAAAATAAATTTTCAGGCTGGTGGGCTACTGGCAATGAAGTTACCAATCACAGTTCGGTTATCCACGAATACTATGCCCGTGAATGCAATAACCCAGTGCATTTGACTGTTGATACTTCTTTGCAAGGCGGTCGCATGGGTCTTAAGGCTTATGTGTGCATACCTTTAGGTGTGCCTGGTGGCAAAACTGGTTGCATGTTTACCCCCATACCTGTGGACATGACCTGTTACGAACCCGAAACTGTTGGTATTAAACTTTTACAGAAAACCATTGGCATTTCTTCACCCGAACGTCCCAAAACTGTTTCTCCCATGCTCGACTTGGCCCAAATTTCTGAAGCATCCACCAAATTACAGAGTCTTTTGGATTTGATACTTAAGTACGTCGAAGATGTTATTGCCCACAAACAGCCACCAGATAATGCTGTTGGCCGTCAATTATTGGATCTTATCCATTCGGTTCCCCATATGAGCCATGAACAATTCACTCAGATGTTTAATGCCAACGTACGCGATCTTCTAATGGTCATCACTTTGTCTAACTTGATAAAAACACAATTACAACTCAACGAAAAACTTACTTATTTGCCCACAAATTAAGTTTTAAGCTAGAATTTTGTAGCATTTTTTATTATTTAATTATAAAACCATAATACATTTTGTGTTTGTAAGACGAAAGAATCAAGTAAGAAGGAAGTTGACATTAGTGTTGTGCGAAAAAAATACATTTAAAACCCCCGATAAAAGTTTAAAATTTTTAGTAATAAAAAATACAAATTTTTATAAACAATTGTCTGCTTCAGATTAAAGGAAAAAAAAGATAATAAGAAAAGTGTTTTAAATTCTAAATAAGCGGAATTATCTTACTGGTGTAATGGATGGTGAGTAGAAAAATTGCTGTCAAGAATAAGAAACACTGAAAGAATTCAGTTGGGAAGGAAGGGACCAGTCGAAATTAAAGGTATTCTTGAGGTTAGGAACTAAAATTCTTGGGAGAACTTTATGTATGGTTATTAAGATTCTTAATGTACAGGTTTAATGGAATCATAGGGTGATCGTGTATTATGAGCTATTAAAACTTGTTGAAACGATCAGGGTTCTTGGCTATACTTTGTCCCAATTACTTTGTTTGATTCAAACAGTGTCTGGATGGGACGATGTTTTGGAAACCGAATGTAATCCACAGGTGCTCTGCTCACTTTATAGTTCTCATTTAGCCACCTGAAGTGGGAGTTTAAGGGAGTTCTTTTCATTTTGTAGTTCTCTGGTTAGCTTTGATGAATAGGTGTAATCCTGAACAGAGGTAGAATAGAACTTTCTTTTTTAGAAGGCAGATTGAAATATTTATTAAGGAATGAATAACTCGTTGAAAAAGTGTTTGATTGCGGTTGAACATAATCGTCGGAGTACAGTCATTTAAGTTTTTCTTTCGAACTCGTTACAAACTGACTTGATTTATTTATTCATCTAACTTATGTATTCGAAGTTAATTGTTTTAATACTTTTCAGAACGATTTATTTATGATATTCTCATGTGAATTTCAAATTAAATCCAAAACCTTCTATGCAAAATTTAGATTTTTAATTAAAGATAAAACAAAGTTGTTTGTTGTCTATGTACCAACATGCATACATATGTACGTATGTACGAACATGCATACATATCTTATTAAATATAGAGTTAATAAATTCAATATCGACTACAATTTGTTTAAAAGTTTAACAAACATGAAATTAATAAACAATTAATATAATGGCTAAAACGTGATGGCCAGAAAACATTTTGAAAAACCAGAAAAAAATGTATTTCTTTAAAAAATTGATTGAAAAATTATAAATGAATTAAAAAATTTAATAACAACCAAAAGCTGATAAGTGACTGACAAAACGGGCATAGAATAACGATTAAAGTACAATAAAGGAATAAAACAATAACAACAACAATAAAAGAAATATTAAATATGTAATAAGTCTTACAGAATTTGAAATAAGGCCTGTATTATAAAATGCCATTCATTCATATTGAGAGTTTTTGTTGTTGTATTTTATAAAAGACCTAAATATGTCTACGAGTCTGTTAAGCCTTAAATAATGGCCCAGGAGAGAATGATAGTGAGGGGAACGGAGATGCAGATGCATTGTAGTTTATAAACAATGGTTTCATTTCAATTGTCTTGTATTACATGGCTTAAATTTTATTAGAAAATTATGACAATCTCTATACATACATACATACACATTGTAGTGTAATTGTAAGCTTTGTTACAGAGCCAACAGTGGAAAACTTAAATAGGAGAGGTAATACAGAAAACCCATAGAACAGTTGGTATTAGAATAAGTTTTTGATGTTAATTTTAGTGTTTACTGTATTAATAAATCATTTTTTTAAGGTAATAACTACCGTTTAATACACACAATTGATCAGCGCTGACTTGGTAATACCCTAGGTTCGGTTAAGTACGATGGATAGGAGACGAGTAAGAAGGAATTTCCGTTCGTATCTAATACTTATGATCTCATTGTGTTAGTCGCATGCAACGTTATCAGAAAACTGAATAAGGATGGATAGGAGACGAATAAAAAGAAATCTCCTATCTAATCCTTATCTATCCAATACTTATGATCCCACTGTGTTAGCCGCATGATAGGAGACGAGTAAGAAGGAATTTCCGTTCGTATCTAATACTTATGTCGTCGCCGTAGTCTAGTAGGTAGTGTGTTCGCTTATTAGACGAAAAGCCCGGGTTCGAGCCTCAGGCCACACATCAAAACGAAATATGAAAAAAAAATATTTCTTCGGCGACTTCCTCTCAGCAGATTTCTGGCAAAAACTCTAAAAGTAAATAAACCTGCCATGAAAAAGTTTCTCAAAAAAAAATCTGTCGTTCGGAGTCGACGTTAAGCTGTAGGTCCAGCTACTCAAGTATAAAATTAAGGCACACAACATGAGTAGTGTGAGAAGCAAGGCTGTAATCCTGACTGAAGGGTTGTAATGGCCAATTATGTATGTATGTTATGTATGTATCTAATACTTATGATCCCATTGTGTTAGCAGCATGCAACTTTATTAGAAAACTGGACAATAACGGTGTCCAAGCCAATGGATAACTGGACACTCTTCACGTTTTATTATCGGAAATGAGTTTATCCAGATAGATTCATGCTCAAGCCATTGCATAATTATTATAATTTCTAGTGGCATAGTTATCCCAATATGAAATGGTGTCAATATTATATCCAGTCGCTCAGATGTTCTGTCTTGTATTAGCTGCTGAGCCTCTACAGTAAAGGTTGTATGGAGAGGAAAGAATTGTCTCCAGATAGGACGTAGATGGAGTATGATACGCATCCGCATTAACGATACAGGATCTTCTGTTGTATCTATTTGATGTTCGTAGCCTTTCTGAGTTATTTCCATCATACTAGACATTTGTAGGTGAAGATAGTTCTGACAAGTGCTTCCAAACATTTCATTCACGACAGTTTTTTAAGCAAAAAAATATGCATATTCAGCCGTAGCACTATTGTGGTTCTCTTAGGCCGTTGTCCTATTGAAAGGCAAGTCGATAGACTTTTGCTGAAATGGCTTCTGTAGAATCTGCGGGTCTGAGGAGGAGACCATCTATCAACTCATGTATCAGGGTCCGGCTCTTGCCACTTTTCATATTCTGTTATCTTTGATGGAGCCTCTATGTGTACTGTTTAATGCTAGGCTTGGATATTGGGTTGGTGTTATCACAATGGACCTAAACTCTGGCGTCCTTCACGGAGATATCGCCAAACTAACTTACCCTAAAGGGAGGAACTTAGAAGTGCAGGGTATACACACTTAAATACTAAGACTGTCTGAAATGAAAATTGATTGGTTATACCACTGATACAGGCGTTTATTAACCTTTATTTTTGTAGTTTTAAATAAAGAGTGAGGGGAGGGGGGATGGGGGGTTTTTAAGTTATGCTAACTTAACTAAAATAGAGTTTTATAAAGCATTTCCCATCAAAGCTAACGACAGACATTTATTGCATGTTATTATTGTTATTATTATTATTGTATTGTATTCTATCGGCTTCAGTCATGGTATTCTCTTAGATGGGGGGCGAATGATGGAATGAATTTTCTTTAAAATTTTTGTTTATTGTTGACGTTTGATTTATATAAAATTTATTTGTTATTCTTTCTGAAATTATCATTTATTGCAACTGTATTTATTGTCTATGTATGTATGTATGTTGTATTTACAATGTAAAAAACATTTTCATTATAAAATAATGGAAACAAAAATAAACTGAACAATGCTTGTAAGAAATAAACAAACAAAAAAAAAAACAAAATACAACATTTCTCATACATACAGACGAACGAAGAACTTCTTTTTGCCTAAGAGATCAAAAATGTTAAAATGTTATTACAATACTTGTAAATGCATGTATTTAAGAAATTTATTGTATTATGAAGACATTATTGCAATATTCTTAACAACAACAACGACAACAATAATAATAATAATAATAAAATTAATAAGAAATATAAATTCTTTTTTTGTTTTCTTCAACAATAAAATTATGTTTTGTTAACACCCCCTTTTTTATTCTGAAGAGAAGAATTTAAAAAATAAAAAAAAAATTATTTGAAATTTGTTTAAAGCAATAATATTGTAATTACACTGTAATACAAAAGTCAATGCACAAAATAGCATAAACATACCACTTTTATTTACTAATATAAAAAAGTTAGTCTCGACGGGTACGTATATCTCCGATCACAAGGGTTACCCGATCGTAACGAAAGCCGTTTTGGAATCCTTGATCAAATAGGTATCTAACTGTCACTAAGTCCGCAAACTGCAGCTGGAGTCTAAACAGACTTTCCGTGTCTCCATCTATCCACCTTTAGCTAGATTTTCTACGCCGTTCAGCCAATATCCTCAGCAGCCTTCTGGCGTTGATGGTATATATAACTGTATTGTCAATTACAGAGCCTCAGACCTTTAAATGGGTAGAGAATTCATCGGGGAGTTCGGAGTTCGATCTGGTTAGTTTATGCACTCTAAAGTTTCGAGGAATATAGTTAGGTTAGGTTAGTGTGGTAGCTTCATACCAAAACCTCACTTGAGCACGCGTAGCGGCCCGTTGTGACGCCACAGGTGAACGCAGTTCCTGTACTGATCAAGTTTCCCCGAACCTAGAAGTGAGAGGTCTATCAGCGCAAGATCAGCAAATCCAAAGCACGACCAGCCCGCGCTGGAGGAATATAAATAGTTGTGGCCCGGTATTTTTATGATATGAACGTCATATCATACCGCTATCTCTATGAGAGCTTTGCCGTATATACCATCTATAGGAATGAGACCCTTGGATTGTATCCTTTCCTTCAACCTATCTACCCATCAACCTATATGGCGTCTAGAAACCTAGCGCTTTATCAGCTGGCTGATTATCAGAAAGTATGGTAATTTCTTTTCCGGAGATATTGGCGCCTGAATTCGCGACACTTTCACCTGGAAGACGTTGCTGTAATATGGTACACTTATGAAAACAGCTATACCCGCCGACTCCACACCTTTCA
Organism: Sarcophaga rosellei; assembly: GCA_930367235.1. NCBI lineage: Eukaryota > Metazoa > Arthropoda > Insecta > Diptera > Sarcophagidae > Sarcophaga > Sarcophaga rosellei. Next base: position 5,842,475 of record OV884018.1, on the reverse strand, counting down.
CCACCAACAGCTTCCATAAGTTCGGAAGCATCAGTGAAAATCTAAACGGACCACCACTTTTCCAAAATTTTCTATTCGGAATGGTGTTTACGAGGATAAGTATATTAATAGTTGCAAATCCCCCATTCAAAATAAGTTCCGCAGGGTGATTTATAATCATTACCTCGGTCTGAAACATACTACAGCAGTCAGGAAGGTGGAGAGATATCATAAGATTAAATTTGGAATCAAGTTTGGAAGCGCCCACATAAACTTCCTTAGGAATTCTTTAGTCTGTATCTAGACGGTCTTTTTAAAGTGTCACTGCTTAGACGATAAAACTCACACTAATTTTTTTAAACTTTCAAAACATACCACTACCACACTGAACAAAAGACTTAAGAAACAAACTTCTTAGACCGTAGGAACTCCGGGAAGTGTAACACACGTAAAGCACAATGAAATTAAATTTTTTAAGCATAATTAAAATATTTTTTAATCATTTTTTTTTAAATTAATCCCACTGTTGCGAAAAAATTTATTATTATTTAAATTAATATCTAATAACACAAATCGTGATTTTATTCGAATTTTATTAAAAACAAATGGTTGACGTTTTCAATCAAATTGTTAACATTAATTAATAAATCAATAAATTAATTAATTATTAAACAAAAAGATAATTTAACAATTTCACACAGGGGCTCGGCTTTTAATAACAATCATCATACGTCTCAGATTGCTTACATATGTATGTATGTATGTACGTACATATTTTCTTTAATTATTTGAATATTCATTTGAATTATTGCTTCTGAATTGCGCTTGTCATAATGAGTTCAAACAAATCTGTTGCACATTAATTTACTTGTGGTGGTAAATTTAATAATTTTGATGTGTGTGACGCAATTTATTGTAATCGGATATGCCATCTTTAGTGCGGTGTAACTACTCCTGATTGCATAAAACACATTAAACCCACAATAATTATAAACTCTTGTAAATGTAAAAAAGTGGTTTAGTTTTCATATAAAACAATCGGGAAGTGTAATGCTAATTAGGCTAAAAAGCAATAGAAATACAAGTAAAACTTAAAGTTTAAATATTGATGCAGCTTTGCAGGCAATTTAAAAAGAAATTCTGACAAATTGAATGCCAGCTTAAGCTCAAATATTGGAAAGGAATGCATGGAGAAAGTCATGACCATATACACCATCTATCAATAAACACCGTAGGCAATCAATCTGATTTAGAGCGAGTTTTACTCTGTTAACAGAAACACTGTGACTTTTATCGATATTATGAAACTAGAGGAGGCATTTTCGGGTAATGTATTATTATTTCTATCGTATAGAAATGCCTTAGTACTGCTACCAGACGATATGTTGTATTGCCACTCAATATATGTATGTACTGCGTCGCTATAATATCTCCACCAAATCTATTTCTCTGACAAAGTCCAGGATGCTGCTCAGTGTTAGTAAGGATATTTACCTGTCCAGCAGATATGCACCCAACATCTTTCCTTTTGGGACGCTTTAATGCTTCACAGGTTCAATGAATGTATTCTGATGTTTCTTTCTTAACATCGCAGACTTTACCATTACGTTGGAATTGCCCGTCGTTCAACAGCAATATCTAGATCCGATTATAAGCCTTTGGTTCAGGAGGTAAATAACGTCACTGTTGACTTCGGTTAGAGTTTTGGCTTAAGTACCGTTAGGAATGCGATCTTCGTTTGGATAAGTGTATTTAAGTGCACAGTGCCTGATCAAAAGACCGTGAGTTTTCTCTTGGGTTCAGTATATTTCAGCCTGGGATCCTAGACTCCTGTCCTCAGCCGTCCATCCAACTTTCTCCTAAAAGAGTATGTTGTCTCTAGAACATAGTACATGCATCGATACTTTTTGCAAAATATTTTTGAAAATCAAGTTTAAAAGGAAACTGCCAGTTCTTCGATTTATCAGGCCACAATACCCAATGATGAATCTCGTACGAGATTTGTCTCCCATTATTCTAAGCGAACATCAAAAGATTTGATCCACATCAACACGAGCAACGGGTTTACTAAATGCAAAAGAACCTTAAGCGATTTAGCTCCATTACAGATTCTTAATGCTCCAGTTGTACTAGTCACACGATGGACTCTATATCTTGTCCAACTCTCTTTGAGCTGTTCTCAGATTCATTCTGCCTACCATTATAATATACGCTCAGTGCATAATTTTTGGTTTGCATCAAAAGGCTTTTTTTTAGGGTTTCCGAAATGTCTTCTGCATGCCAATGGCATACCTGTCCTCCTCCCTGAAATACACTCTAAATGGACTTAAGTTTACTATCCAGTAATATTTCCAGATATCTTGCCACCAGTTTACATGATATTGCCTTATCCAGGAGTCGAATTGTGCTTTATTTAGGAAGTGTTATCCTTCTCTTAAATGGCACTACTGTTGTCTTCAGTTGTCGAGTTTAACTTAACCCCACTGACATGCACCACTGACTTACAATATAATCTCCAATTTTAGAATAAAGAAAGGTTTTAGAAGGGAGACATTCGTCTGTCTAAATTGTTTGATTGCTTGGTACGTATTCCAGAGGCTGTTGACTAGCGTACCATTTTTCAATTCCGCCAAAGAAATGATGAACCAATTGCAGTACTAGTCATAGCTGGCGTAATCGTGGTTGTAGACTTACTTTTTCTATGTTATCTATGCAAAGACTGTTATAATTCTGTCTGCAACTAGATGATGAACTAACTGCAGTACTAGTCATAGCTGGCGTAATCGTGATTGTAGACTTACTTTTTCTATGTTATTTACAAAGATTGTTTTAATCCTGTCTGCAATTTGATGTTAGTCCTTAGTGCAGTATGTACTTTTATTTGTAGTTGTTTTTGAACATGTTCCGGAAAGGCTGTCCTTCAATCTTACCACATTGTTGTTGTCTGTGATGGCATTGATGATCATGATTCAATGGAGAAACTATTAAATAGTTTTTCCCTTGTACTATTTGTAAACTATGAAAAGTTTTCTTAGGTTTACTTTATCAAACCTTCAGCAGTGCTTTCAAATGATCAAATATGATATCAAATAATTATTTATTTGATTGATCGATTGATATGTTTGCCACTCCCTGTAATTATTTTAATAATGTTCTTGATTTTTATTACAATTTTTTATTTTCCATTTTTTTTTATTTTTTTTTATTTAAATAAACTGTATAAACCATAATTAAGTTGAGGATTTAACATAAACGATAACAAACAACATACTCATGTTCTTAAGCAGGTCAAGTCGCATATTGGCGACTTCGAAACTCTTACTCAATCAAATAAAATCATAACAATAACCACAACAACAATGGAAACTGATTTTAAAACACTTCCGTTCAGTTTTTAAGGGCATGGATACGTTACACATGGGCTTATTGTTTCAAAAACCTATTGAACAAGAAAATTATGGGTTTTTTTCGATAATTTGATGAAGAAAAAACAAAAAAAAAAAAAACGCAGAAAAATTCAAATGAAAAACGTAAAATTTTTTTCTTTCTGGTTTGAAGGTAATCAATATAACAACTAAAATCGTTAGTTTAACAATATTATAATATTACCGTTATAGGGCTTGTATAACATCAGTTTTTGAATATGTGTTAATCGGTATAAATTACACGAAATACACGCAATATCAACCACACACACACACACACTCATACATCTGACTCTTGCATGTGTGTTATTGTAGTTGTAATTGTAACTGTAATTGTATATCATGCATCCATCTGTCACAACATACATCATGTCTTTTTCATACTGATTTCGGTTTTGCAAAACAGTTACTCTAAAGCATATACATACATACACTTAGAAAAAGAAAATATGCCGCCCTATGTGAAGTACTTCAAAAAGAATGCCCGTAGAAGAGGTAAAACACAATGAAAGCGTTAAGCGTTAAAAAAAAAATACTGAATTTATTAACAGAAGAAAAAAAGTCGTTACTGAGCAAACAGTAAAATACAATGTAAGGTTCAAACCTTTTTTTGGCAATACAATGTAGATTAGGTGGACGATGCTATAGTCTAATGGATAGTGTGTTGGCTGATTGGACGATTGGAATACAAGCTCAAACGGAGACAGCATGTCTATAGCGAAGATGACATTCGTTCAATACGGCCTCTTCAGGCAATAGTTAATCAGGGATTCTAAGAGGATCTCGGAACTAATTCACGATCAATTTATTCCAATTATTAATCTGATCGGGACTGTATTCAAAGATGACGGTCCATAGAACCGGTAGCTAGACACAACTCTAGGCCAAGATCCTGTGGAGACATTGATTGACTAATAGCTGAGGCTTTTGCATGTATCGTATGCGTAAAGGACAGTAGCCTTTAAAATTTATATTAAATATCGCCGTGGTCTAGTAGGTAGTGTGTTGGCTAATTAGACGAAAGGCCCGAGTTCGAATCCCAGGTCAGACATCAAAACGAAAATATGAAAATATTTCTTCGGCGACTTCCTCTCAGCAGATTTCTGGCAAAAACTCTGAGAGTAAAAATTGCCATGAGAAGCTTCTCACAAAATCTGTCGTTCGGAGTCGACTTTAAACTGTAGGTCCCGCCACTCATGTATAAAATTAACGCACACAACATGAGTGGTGTTGAGGAGCTAGGCCGTAATCCTGACTGAAGGGTTGTAATGGCCAATTATGTATGTATGTATGTGTGCTAAACAAGGAAAGATGAATTAGAAAGCGAAAGTTTATCATGCTTTCTGTATGCATTTGCCAACGTCTTCGGTCGACATGCTGTTTTTGAAATTAAACATTCGAGAAAACACAACAAAACCCTTGAGACCATGGTTGATCTTGCTTTCTCAATTCGTATGGTTATGATATGCCTTGAGGGCGATTTGTTACTAGACACAATTGTAAGGACTCCATGCATAGACTCGATTGGGTCAGTATTTCCTTTGCAGTTCATTTATAAAGAGTCCACCACTGACACAATTTTTTAAACGCCATCGCTTTTATTGTATTTAACCCTTTCGCTGTTTTACTACGTTTATGAATAATGATGTTTAATAACTAGCGCTGGCGCTGGCGGTGGTGGTTGCTTACTAATCATGTTGATGATTATGATAATACTGATGCTGATGTTGCCATTGTTGTTGGTGGATATTTAATATGTACTACGTATAATGCAATATCGATATTGCACTCTTTGCATCAGCTGCTGCACCTATTGTTGTATTGTCTGTCTAGTGCTGGCAGCCAGCTCTAAGTTTCGTTTTTAGCAAAAATATCCAAAAACAGTATAAATAATGAAGCCGTTTTTAAATTGAACATCAAAAACAATTAAACATTCGAACCTTTAAGATCGTCATCTTAATAGAATCAATCCAAAAACAATAACAACAGCAACAATAACAACAACAAAAAAACAATGAAATACTTTGTAAGTAAAAAAAAAGCATCGAAGGACCAAACTTATCACTGATCACTGTTCAATGCAATAATTGTCTTTATTTTTGTTTTGATTACAGAGCGTTTTGTGTATTTTCGTAATCTTGGCTTTGGCTGCTGCTGCTGATTCAGAAGGCTCGGCTGCTGAATCCTCTCTTGCCACTAAGAATCCTGAAAAACGTGGCATTTATGGTTTGGGCTATGGCCTAGGCGGATATGGTGGTTATTACGGCGGCCATGGTGGCTATTATGGCGGTCATGGTTTGGGCGGTTATGGTGGTCATGGTTTGGGTGGTTATGGTGGTTATGCTGTTCATCATGCTGTACCCTATGTTGGACATGGCTATTATCCCTATCATGGTCATGGTCATGGTCATGGATTCTACCATTAAGAGCAGTTCCCGAGAGAAAAAGAAAATCAATTTTTAAAGAAAGGATTTATCTGAGGAGTTTGGCCAGCAAAATTGAATTGATTAAATGAAGTGTTATAGTAAGGAAGAAATTGTGAGACGTTACCACCAGAGGTCAGTTATTTTGGAGTGTGTGTAAAAGGAAATTTTGTAAATAAACATAAAAAAAACACAAAAAAATGTTTTTGTTTTTGTTATAAATGTTTCCTAAGATGGAAATGAGGGATTGCATTTTAAATCCGGCAAAGATCTATCTTTCGGATGACATGAAGATGAAGATTAATATTGGATGGGAGTCTACTTTGGGGATGGCATGAAGCTATTCTACAGACTCCCTGATGAGGGCAGTGTAATCTAGGATGAAGTGTTTGCGATTACCATGCCATGGGCGTGGGAGATAGGGGGTTATCTAGGTAGATAGTCAAGCTGCCATGACTATCTTTAGTGACTAGTCACTAAATTAGCTCGAGATTGGAGAGACTGCAGATGAGATAATAAAGGAAGGTCGCTCTTCAGTATACGAATCTCTTATAGCGTTCAATAAGACCCTCCAGGGAGCCGTCGATCAGACGGAGCGAAGAGGGGTGACTGCAGAATCTCCAGACTATTATTGCCTAGATTCGAACGCTCTAGAACGGTATGGGGTTATGAGGGACTTCTTCTTTCTCATTATTTGATGTCTTGAGGAGGTGTAGAGTCAAAATTCCTGCATCTGATTCCCACTAAAGAGCAAGCAGACGAGTAGCAAGGAGCGGAGCTTCCACACGGCTAATGGATTCAGAAGTCTTCAGTGGGTTGGGAACGGCTGATTGGGAAAGGTATGCACAACGGAAAGGAGCATGAAGAGAGGCAAATACTCTCTTCAAATCGAGAATGTTCGAGGAAATCAAAATGTGAAGAGTCAAAAAGAGTCATCTGATTAGCAAAGGCCCAGTTCATGTAGGAATTCTCACTAAAGAGCAAACAGACGAGCTAGCAAAGAGCGGAGCTTCCACACGGCTAATGGATTCAGAAGGTGGGTTGGGAACGGATAATTGGAAAAGTATGTATACACAACGAGAAGGAGCGTGAAGAGAGGCAAAGACTTTCTTCAAATCGAGAGGGTTCGAGGAAATCAAGACTTTTGTTGGGAATCTAAGAGGAGATCTGAGTTATGCATCAGACTAACTAGGAAGACCTTAAGGTTTAAAGGTAAAATCATCTTTTTGTTTTGTGTGATGCTTTACTTAAAATAAATTTTTGCTTTATTTTAATTTCATCAAAATTGTAAGCGTTTGTTGTTTCCATTAATAAATAACAAATATTTATACAAAATAAAAACAAAACATTCATCAAATTTTAAATAAAAAAATAAACTTAAAAACAAATTCTGTTTTCTAAAACTACACTCTACTCAAACAAAACTACGTCTCCAGTAACTTACGTTTACGTTCCAATTTAAGTTCACGTTTTAAGGCTTTCTGTTCTAATTCTTCAGCATGCTCGGCAAATAGAGAACGCATGGCGGGATACATTAAATGGAAATGTTTCAAATCCTCCAAAGTAACTTGCATATTATCAAAAGCAATGGCAACATTTTGTAAAGTGCCCTCCTCATTGAGTTGTATGCGAGGTAATTTGGCATATCTTTGGGAAAAATGTGTGAGAATAGTGTGTTCAGCTTGCATTAGCTGACCCTGTTCCATAGCCTGGGAAATGGTGCTGTGGGTTTTAATTTTAGCCTCTTCAATTAAATCGTCCTCCATGGTGGCCTCGTGTATTAGTATTGTTGATTTAAAGCCCAAATCAATAAGATCCTGACAGGGCATAGTATCACCACTGTAAGTTATTTTAATAGGTTTTGAAGGATTTTTAGCATTTAACATCTCCAAACTGACGCCAAAAGAATGTGGACAATGCTTAACCAAACAGGTCTTTATGTTATCCAAGCCAAAGTCGGGATATGAAGTTTTTAATTCTAAAGATTGTTCCATTATTTCGGCATTGCCTATTAATTCATAAGAATTTTTTATATTGAATATGCGCTCATGATAGAAATTCAGCCAAGGTTCTATTTGTTTGGGAGCCAGTAACAAGACTCTTTGCTTGTGTTCTTCACAACCCAATAACTTCAGTCTTTCTGTTAGCAAGCCTATTAGGCCTATATGATGATCAGCATGTAGATGGGAAATGTAAATGCATTTCAGGTGCTTAATAACTTCCTCAGCTTGTTTATTGCCATAAAATCTTTGGATTTGACCCAAAGTGCCTTCTCCACAGTCCAGTAAAATATAAGCATCTTCACAAGGCTGTAGTAATATTGAGCTAACGTTGCGTGTTTTGTTGGGTATACAAGAACCAGTACCCAAAAACGTAATCTTTGGATAATTACAGTCTGGAGTTGATGGTGAAGATAACTTCAAATCTTCTTTAAGTTTTTGTAAGAGAACAGGAAAATCTGCTAATAGTTGAGTTTCTTGTATATATTCCACAGGATTAAGTTTAGCTTCTAGGCCTCTATCCAAACCTTTAAAGAAAAGCTTTAAGTTTTTTATTTCTAAAATAATTCTAATGAGTTTTTTTGTTACCTTTTCTAGGCCTAAAATGATAATAAGCCATTGCATTAAGATCCTTTAAATGTTGTTGCTTGGGGTCTAACACATCAGTTTGTGTTTCTACAACATCTTCTAATTTGGTTTTCTTTAACTTGTTGCTTAAATGACTTGTTAAATTGGCAGCCTCTGGTAGCAAAGGAAATACTTGAGGATTTAATTGATTCAATTGGTATTGTATGCGATGGGCAGCTATGTAACCGGAAAATGTATTGTGTTGGCTATTTAAATAAATATGTTGGGTTTTGCTAGGAAATTTGTTGATATAATTCTGATATATTTCCTCTTCTATTACTGCCTGAGGCGAGAAATGTATTACCAAAGGCATTTCGGGTATCTGGTCATTATTTATGCAAGTATTTAGCAAAAGGTTTTCATGTTTGTTTAAGTTGTGTAAGAATTCCTTAGAGGGTATATCCAAAAACAAAAACGATAAAGGATTCTCATTAGGTTCACTAACATCTTGAGATTTAACTACTGTGCCATTGTCTAATGTCACATCAATGCCATTCTTAAGCAAGCCCAGAAGGGGACCAGGCGGCACACCATGCTCAACACATTTTTCTAAATTTAAAGCACCAGGCCGTGGTTTTAATTTACATACGTAAGCAATGGCTATGTGCTCTTTATCGCCAGCCAAAGCCAAGAAATTTTGTTCTTCTGCTTGATTGAGAGATGAACGATACAAAGGCACACATTTAACAGACATAACAGAGTCCTCAAATTCAGTTTCCTGAGTGCAATCCACAGTTTTAAGCTGTAAGAGAGAGAGAGAGAAATATATGAAATAAAAATTACTTTTAAGAACTTTAAAAATGTATGTACCTGCAGATTTTTCAACACCACAAATCTTTTCATGGAATACAATATATTCTCTAGATATGGGGGACCATGTAAGGCCAATTCTTTTACGCCAGCATCTTGTACGGTTAAGGCTAAACCTGGAAAGCCTCCTATAGCCGGCCAAGTGTTACGTGTTACAAATATCTGCTCTAGCCTGGCTAATTTTGTTTTGTGCTCATGGGCGAGACGTTGTGTACCCTCACCACAGTTAAATAAATAGCGTGACTGATCCGTAAATAAATACACTGAGGCTGGTGAACCATTAGAGCCTGCTCCTAGTATTTGCAATGTTACCGTGCCCGGTATATAGGGTGTGTTCTTCTTTTTGTTAGACTGTTGTTGTTTTTCCTTGCGCAGCATAGGTTTGCTGTTGTTTGCTAACTGTGGCTGTGGCTTTGGTGCAGAGTTAATGGACATTTTTGTAGTTGTTTTAGTTGGTTTCAGAGGCTTTGGTATTAATAAATCCTTCAGTAATTCGTTGGTTTTGCCACGCACAGCGTTTCGTAAAGCGGTAAGCAACATTCGTGGTGGAATTCTTTTTAAAATAGCGACGCTGAGCCAAGATTTTTATTAATTTTCTACCTGAAAATGTTGGCTTACACGTGAAATTCTCAAAGAATGTTTATTTCATCACACGGCAAACCTAACAACATCAGCTGCTTTTACTAAAAAGAGAGTAAAAAAAGAGAAGAATATTAAGAGAGCGTAAAATATAACGTATATTAGGAATCAAAACAAAAAATGTAAACATGCTATTAAAAACGGTTGGCAATGCCAAACACATATAAATTACGATTTTTAAACAGATTTTATTTCAAAAATTATTGAAACAAAGTTGAATTTAATGCAAGGCGGTATTACCAGTCCAGTTGATTAACTTGTCTAACGTTTTCTAATTCTATGAAGACAAAAGAGTTTTTCTTTGAAAATAATACTTTCAATAAATTTGTGTATAAAAGTTTTGCAATTTATATGGCTTATAACAATAATTATTTTTACCAAAACCCTGGCAACACTTTTCTTATGTAGCGATTGTACAATTAGAATATCTGTAGATGTCTCTGGCATCATTGGTGCCATTCCATTCGTTAATTTTTATTCCCTACACACAACGTGAAGAAGAAGAAAAGTGCCAAAGAAGTAAAGACGTGAAAAAGAGGTTGCTTCCACCAGAAATTTATAAAAAATAAATAGAAAACATATATAGAAAGAATTTTTAATAATTTTATTTCAAAAAACGTAAATTTACTCTTTAAACATATTTTTGTAAAACAAGAAAATGTCTTCGCGAAGGTAATCTACAAAGGAAAATAAAAAAATCTCCTTAAAATCTCGTACAAAAAATCCCAAAAAAGTGTATCGAAATATGTATTAAAACGAGAGATGAAAAAAAGAAGAGAAGAAAAAAAAAAAATCGTCGAAAAAAATCTTTGCAAAAATGGATGTGTGTGTGCGTTTGTGTATTTCGGTGTCGTTGGTAAACGAATTGAAAGCAGAGGCAAAAAAATGCTGCTCCCCTTTTTTTGTTTTTTGATTATATAGGGGGCTAAAATAACTACAACAGCAATAATTTACAAAAAAAAAGTGAAAATATACACAAAAAATATAACAAAAATAGGGCCCCTGCTCCAATGCTCCCGTCATAGTGTTTTGTTTTTGTTATAAACATAAAAAAGTTCTAATTGGCATCTTTAGGCCCGTGAGATAAAATTTAAATTGTTGTCAACAAAAAATTCGTTTAAACTATTTCATTCCATATGTTTTTTTTGGTACTCCAAGTGTTTTCTTTTTTTATCTTTTTTTATTGTGTTTGTGTATTTTTTGTACAATTTTTTTTCATTTGTTTGTCGCTCTTTTTTTTTTGTCCGTTTGTTCGAAACTGCTGTTTCTCTTTTTTATATTCTCAGCTGAACGTTGCCAGACCTTGAGAATTTTGAACATCTGAGACGTTAACAAAAAAGTGCAAAAATATTAAGAAACATAACTAGCATTCGGTAATTATTAAGAGCTGTAATTATTGATACACAATAGAAAATACTTTTAGGCACAATTAACTCGTTAAATAGGTCACAAGTCAAACAACAAGCTTTATTTACTGAAGCAATAAAATTATGTTGCTGATCAGCTGTTATTTATTAAAGTATTTTACATTATATGTAGGCCATAACAAACAAATTTACATGAATTTGGGGGATTATAAGAGAAATATGTCTTCATTGTTACTGAATAGGTCTTTATTCGTAATAATAAGCAACGTTCTATAGCGTTAACTTACGCCGAAGTCTAGCAGGTAGTGTGTTTTCTCGCGAGTTTAATCCTTAGCTTTTTGAATACCCCAACAAAACGAACAAGGAATGTTTCAACTCGTCATTTTCATCTAGTAATGCAACACACACATTTTTATGAACATTTAGTTTTTCACTAAATAGGCCACCTTTTGGAAAACAAATACATTTATATGCGCCATTTAATGAAAATTTTCTTTTCTCAAGTGCAAAGATTTCAAATAGTTTAACGGTTTCCTTATACATATGTATTACTTTTCCCCCTTTGTGTTATGTTATCATCTGGCAACACTATTTTAATATTTTTACTTATTTTGTGAGTGTGTATAGTATCTTCAGCTGTTGTTTTTTTTCTGTTAGCGATTACGATGATGACGCTGCCTAGCACCTCCCTACCCTCCCACAACATTCGTTATTAGCTCAGCTGGCTTTGGCTCGCTAGCTGCCTGGCTGGTTGACAGGCTGTTTTGTAAGTTTGTTTGCTGTGTGTGTGTGCTAGGCATCCCAACTAATAAAACCGTGTGCTTTATTTTTCTCCCTACTAATACTCTTTAGTTTTTTATTTATATTTTTTTTATTCTTTTCATGTATGAATGTGTGTAGTTTACTCTAAAAATACACACATACATTTAAATTAAAACAAAACATTGTAGATTTAAATGTTGTTGTAGATTCTATTGTTGTGTTTAGTTCATTTTCTTTTTTTTTTCTCCAAACATTTTCATACTTTTTGCGTTTTTTTAAATTTTTTTTCAACGACTAGCCACAAAAGCAACAATAAATACATTAAAAAAGAGAGGGAGAGAGAGAAAAAAGACAGTTGCTAACCCGTCTGTTGGCAGAATTTTAATATTTTTGTTGTTGTTGTTGTTGAGTACTGCTGCTATACAACCATCACGTACTCTCTGCAATTGTTGTTGCTTTTTGAACCTATAGATACTTTTGCCACACTTGAACACATACTCCAACACTTTGAACAAATGGGCAAACATTGTTGTAGTTTTTTTTTTGTTTTCTCTTTACTTTTTCTGTTTTTTTTTTGACAAACCATCATCACTGGCTGGTCGCATGAAGCCAAACACAGTACAGAGCCTTGCAATCAGTTCTCCCTTTTAAACCAACAAACCCCCATTACTCTTCCCATGTAAATCCATTGAATTTGTTGTTATTTTTCTTGCATTTTTTTTTCTTTAGGGGTTTTGTTGTACAATGTACATGCACATTTGCTGTTGTTTATTTGTTTCTTTTGTTTTACATATGTTATACACAAATCCTTACCAGCTGATTAAGGTCAGGGCATAATAATAGTAGTGGTAACAGAGAGAAAGAGCGAGAGCAAAGAAAAAAAAAAGAGAACAACGAGTACAATGCAATGCTGAACAATGGGATTAATTTCGTAAAAATGGCAATAAATTAATGCAAGTGAAAGAAATTTTGTTTTAATTTAAATTTTCAATAAAAATAATGGACTATTTGCCTTAAGTGAACATGTTTTTAGTTTGGGTTTTTAATTCAGCTGAAGAAAACTATAAATATGTACGATAGAATATTAAAATTCAGCAGGTCCTAGAAAACAAACAATTCTATCATTTGTGTACACTTTCCTGCGGTGAGGTAATGGCGGGCAGCCATGTAAACAGACAGGTCGCGGCTTATGGATGCACCGGAAAGGGCTTTTGTCACCTTTTTACCGTACTAGATTCCATGAAGGGATAGAATTTTTCCTATCCTGTTACAAATGGAAATATCTTCTTAATGTACATATGCCGTAGTAGACGAACTAGGTATGTTCCAGTAGGATGCTATACACCTAAAATTTTTCAGATCAATTAGCTGCACATCTTTCATATTCAAAACACTTGATAAAGTTGTAGACAACTACGCAAAATGTGGGGTATTGTGATGGATGCCACTACATTCTAGGCAACACCATACTATGGCAAGCAAAAATCTAATGGGAAATCCTTTTCAGACGGCCTTGCATGTGAAAGACGTGACCATTAGTGCTTTTCTTGTCATAGAGTGTGCATTTGTTAAAACTAATCATGAGATCCTAAATAGGGCGTTGTATATCAGGGGTATAGAGCCTATAATATCGAGTTTCTTTAAATTATGTTGTAAGTGAGCTCTTGTGTATAGTGCGAGGGTAGTGTTCATCCCAAAAGTGGGAAACAAGGATACCCAGCACACCAAATTCTTAAGACCAATTGGTTTAAAGTCTTTTATATTGAAAACACTTGAGAAAAACGTGGACAACTATATAAGACTGCTTCCTAGACAACATGTTTATAGGGCAGACAGATCTACCAAGACAGCTCTTGTATGTAGGACAACCCTCATTCGGAAAAAGTGTGCTTTAAGTTTACAGTGTCCTATCAAACGACGTGTTACCAACCTGAGGATATTCCTGGATAGCCTGATGCTTAAATCTCGTCTGAACTTATTGTAATTTCCCAACAAAAGTTTTGGTTTGCCACGAAATCCACTTGATTTGAGAGGAGTCTTTGGCTCTCTTTATCTTCTCCTTCTAAAAATTCGCCCCCCCCTAAACAAGGGTTCTGGCCACATCAACGGAAGCCTTATTTTGCCTACCTAGTCTATTACCTGCCATTTAACATTATAAGAGCCGAGTGCTTGAATGGCAGAATGATTCTAAGATAGTATTGCTATGTTCTCTGTTTTGTACCTCCTATCCAAGTTGAATTGAGCGCACATTTTCGATGGAATAGACTTCTGCTTGGATGATACCCATGAATTTTCCTGTGGGTTAGAATATTTCATTAGGAGACCAAAAACTTCTGCTATCGCCTCAAGATCCGATCTGGACCCATCTGTATGCCACAAAAATAGTCTTTTTTGAAAAGCTTATGGAGGTTCCATTCAATTATTACTCATTCTCGTTATGAAGCATGTTCCATAGCACTTCATAGAGCCTTCTGGTTCTGTCCCAAGGGCAGTTAAGGAAGGAACCGCCAGTTATTCGATTTCTTAGCTCATAAATTTCATACAGGCGTTGTTTTCCATCAATCTCTCCTACGCTTTGGTCTTATGTACCATGTGCAAAGCGGCCATGAATCCAACAGAGCTTTCAATGTCGCTGTAGGAAAGGTTCTCATTGCCTCTGTTAAAATGTTATCTTTAAATTATTTGTTTTTTTATGTTTATAGTGTTTCCAACTTATACAGCCGAGTGAAATTCTTTCCAAATGACCTAAAGTTTATGATATTTGTTGAATAAATCTTTTAGAGCTTAAATCGCACATATGAAGTGCTTCATATGTTATCTGGTATTTGCTCTGTGTTCAGATGTTTGTCATCAAGCATATAAACTAAGTATGTATGTATGTGTACTAATTAAGCCTGAAATCTTTTTGAAAACTTTCTGATAAAAAACAATTTATTAGCTTATCTTAAGTGAACTCAAATAGTACTCTGGTTTATTTGATTTGATTTCATTTCAGTTTCAGTTTTTTTTTCTCATTCTTTCTGTTGTTGATATTTATAGAATAATTCCAAACCAAGTAACAGATAGACAGACAGACAGACAGACAAACATTCTGTGTTGTGTATTCAGCTAAATTGATTTTAAAAGCAATTTATCGTATCTATTTTAGATTAGACTATAAAAAAAAAAGTTTTTCTTTTATTTTTTTATATTTTTTCTCATTGTTTTGCGTTATACTGCATGAGGGAAAAGGGGTGAGGAGAAGTTGTCATTTAATATTTGCTCAAGTTATAAATGTGTTCAAACATTGGGGTATTATTTTTGCACAATTAGTAGATTATATATTGCTGTAATTGTTATCGTTGTTGTTGCTGTTATTGTTTTGTGACAACTTATTTCGTTTTTATCATTAAACAAATAATTAGTTTAAATAGTAGAGGTATTCAGCAAGTGTTGAAAGTTTTCATAGGCTCCTTATGAAAATGAAATCATTTTTCATTTATTATAATGCTGATGATTCAATTTCCATTATTCATTCAGCTGTTGATAAAAGACAAAGACCAGTAGTGGATGTGTCAGTTTACTATTTAAAACTTATGAATAATTTTTTGATATTTTTATATTTAATTTTATAAGAAATTTTCTATTCATCTTTATTTAAAAATGAGTCATCAGGTAATCTAAAGACAGTATGACTGCAACTAGGGCCTTCTGTGGTATACTTTTTAATTTCATGATAATGCTTGAAACTTGTCGGTTGTAGCCGACTATTCTTTTGAGGCGGTATGTCGGTGAAATGTATGTTGACAAATATAAATCCTGTAACATAACCTTGCTTTCTAAGGGCAAAATATGACAATTCTGGTAATCCTTAAGCAAATTTTGGCTTTTCTGCTATTGTAAAATTTTAGGTTAATTGTAGAATACATAGTTTTTGTTCAATTCAGCTAAGGAATTATTAATTCAGCTAAGTTTTTATGAATTCAGCTGGCTAAAGGCATACAATTTCGTCAAATATTTAGTAATTCATCTGTATCTTAATCAGTTTAGAGAAGTAATCATCAATTCAGCTGAGTAATTATTAATTCAGCTAAGTTTTTATGAATTCAGCTGGCTAAAGGCATACAATTTCGTCAAATATTTAGTAATTCATCTGTATCTTAATCAGTTTAGAGAAGTAATCATCAATTCAGCTGAGTAATTTTCAATTCAGCTAAGTTGTTATGAATTCAGCTGGCTAAAGGCATACAATTTCGTCAAATATTTAGTAATTTAGCTGTATCTTAATCATTTTAGAGGAGTAATCATCAATTCAGCTAAGTATTTATCAATTCAGCTGAGTAATTTTCAATTCAGCTAAGTTTTTATGAATTCAGCTCGCTAAAGGCATACAATTTCGTTAAATATTTAGTAATTCATCTGTATCTTAATCATTTTAGAAAAGTAATCATCAATGCAGCTAAGTAATTATCAATTCAGCTAAGTATTTATCAATTTAGTTACGTTTTTATGAATTCAGCTTGTTTAGGGCATACAATTTCGTTGGATATTTAGTAATTCTTCTGTGTATTTATCATTTCAGTGAAGTATTTTAACAATTCAGCTAAGTTTTTATTTATTCAGCTGGCTGAATATGTAAAAATTATCTTATTTTTTATTTTTTTTATTTTTTATGATAAAATTTATTTAATGATAAAATTTATTTGCACAATGTTTCTTTAAATATGCCTTGTATCAATTCTTCAATTCAGGTAACGAACACAGCTTAATATTCACTTAGAGTGTATAGTTTTGCAATTCATCTGACGAAAAAAGTAAACTAAGGAATTGTTTGATAAAAAATAATTCATTTTCGTTAATTCTGGAGAGTTGATCTCCTTAATTCAGCTGTTTAAATATTTATTTCCACTGGTAAATTGAATAATTTTACTATTACTATTTTACTAACATTTTAATTCAGCTACTGTTTAACAATTCAGCGGACTTATAATAGTATAAAAACACATTTTTGCACTTCACAGGACAACGCTTTTATAATACGGCTACGGTTAACTCAATTCAGCTGTTATAGTAACAATTCAGCAGGCTTAGAATAGACTAAAAACACATTTTTGACCTTCCTAGGTAATATTTTCACTGTGTAAACCACAATTCAGCAAGGAATTTTTCATAAAATCTGTATTTTATTTATTTTAAAATATTGTACAAAAAAACTTGTACAATTCAGCCGTGGTTATCTTTATTCAGCTAGGAATTTTCATTAAAAATCTGCAGCGATAAAAGGTCGCTCAGAAAAGTAAGTCGCCTCAGAAAAATTTTTCATATTTCGATTTATTCGAGATACCGTGGCTTCACGTCTAATAAGCCAACACACGACCTACTAGACTTCTGCCTAACTGTATCATACTGTCGAATATTACAAGTGACCAGCGGTTTGTAGATAGTTTGCAAGACTCTTAAGAACCTAGCGAAAACGGCAAATGAATGGAATTCTAAAAGAGAAGCTAGCTCGATGGGAAAGACCTACGGATAAGGAAAGCACAATGGAAGAAACCTTTTCTCGGCCCTTGGTTCGCCTTGAAATCATAAATTTAGATTAAACACGTTGTCTACTCGTTTTAATGATTTCGATACTCGTTTTTCCTTATTCTGCTTTTCGTTTTTATATTATTTTTTAATGGTTTTCTTTATACATAATTTTTCCAGATGGTTTCATCCCACAATATCGGGTATAGAAGCGGAAAAACTTCTAATGAAACAAGGATTTGATGGCTCTTTCTTAGCACGACTCTCTTCTTCAAATCCCGGTGCATTTACATTATCGGTAAGACGGGGCCAGGAAGTAACACATATTAAAATACAAAATAATGGTGATTTTTTCGATCTCTATGGCGGTAAGCGTTATTTTTTTACTTTCTTATTTTTCGAATAATTTATTTATTTTTACTTATTTATTCATTAGGTGAAAAATTTGCTACCTTACCTGAACTGGTACAATATTATATGGAAAATGGTGAATTGAAAGAAAAAAATGGTCAGGTTATAGAATTAAAACAGCCACTCATATGTGCCGAACCAACAACAGAAAGGTAGGCATGATTAATTATTAATTATCTATTTATTCTTTCTTTCAATTAATTAAATAATTAATCAATTTATTAATAATTACATGTTGTTGTACTAAGTATTAGTAGAAATAAAAAGTAAAAGTCGGTATTTACAACTTTTCCTTTAGCGTTTACATACTTTTTTTGCTTCTATACTTTTTAACATTTTTAATTTTGATATGATAATTTATTTCATAAGTATTTCAACAATTTCAAGGTTATTTCTCTTAACAGTGCGTAAGTGTGTGTATGTGCGGCGAACTCTCAGCGATTTTCTATTTAATTGTTCAATTAGAAATGTTAATATGCCAGCTGTCATTGCCACTGTCACTGTCATTTTATTTGATTTTTTGTTGTTTATATAATTAGAAAGTTTTTCCAACATTCCTTTCCACTAATTGTTATCTTCAATTGCATTCATAATTTTCTTTCTAATTAAATTCCATCATATCATATTTATTAAATTACTCTGTTAAATAAACAGCATCGTTTATTATTGTTTCGATCATAATAATTAATTCACATCATTTCCATTATCCGACAGCAGTTTTAAAATTATTATTATTAAATTGTGTTTTATATTGCAATGCAATCGTTTAATTACCCCACTGGGTCAAGGCATACATGATTTTATTTTCATTTCCCCCCTTTTTATTAAATTTATTCACTGAACTTTTTTTTAACTGATTTTGACATTTGAAATCCCCTTTCTTATCTGTAATATTTCGTTGATGAAATATGTTTCTTCGGTAAATTCGTGTTATGTTGTTATTGTAACAGTTTTGCTGTATATGAAGGTTCTTCTCTGTAAACTGTAATCGAACGAATTATTATGTCACATTAATCCCGACAATGTTAGGTTAGGTTAGGTTAAATAGGCAGTTGCTTCAAAAAACATAGGTTATGTGCTATACAATCCTTTTGTAAAGCCGATCGTAGCTATTCTGTCATTCAATTAAAATTCCTGGTTGACATTTCTCAACCATTTCGATAGGTTTATGAATGTTTTGGTTTCATCGAAATTACCTTGAGTGAGACACGTTCTCTCAATAAATTCTGGGTGCTTAAAAATCTTTCTTTCTTAGACTTCGCAGTGCCGAACAATGCCCAAAAAGATGATATGTGGTCTTTTTCATAGTCGTTACAGCTTCTGCAGAAGTCTTACTTACTTACTTACTTAATTGGCCATTAACAATCCGATTAACGGATTTCGGCCTGCCGCAACACATCCTTCCAGGCGCCTCTGCTTTTTGCGCGCCTACGCCAGTTGTTCACACCAATCGATGACAGGGCTTCCTCGATTTGGTCCTTCCAACGCAGACAAGGTCGTCCTCTCCGTCTACTACCGCAGATCTCCGCATCTCTGCTGAAGTCGTTGCAAGGTATTCCCATGTTGTCGGTGTATGCACCCAGAGGGCAGTGTTCCATTATAATTTATGTAAGATTTCTATGATGTTTACATTTAATACAAATTTTATTTTGCATTTATCCATAGAGGGTGCGATTTTTCTGGTCTATATATAAGTGTATTTATCCTATCAGGCACCCATATGACGGTATCCGCCTTTAGTGGATATATTCGGATACCGAATTAGCACAGCGGAAGTCTTTATAGTCATTATTTCAGACTTCATAGTACTGCAGTGTAATTGGGTATTGATAGTACAATCCCAGATTTATCAGCCAGCGTTTAAAGCAGTCATTATGTAGCCATTAGGAATATCAAGATCAACTACATACATATCTACATACATAATTGGCCATTACAACCCTTCAGTCTGGATTGCGGCCTAGCTTCTCAACACCACTCGTGTTGTGTGCGTTAATTTTGTACATGAGTGGCGGGACCTACAGTTTAAAGTCGACTCCGAACGACAGATTTTTTGAGAAGCTTTTCATGGCAATTTTTTACTCTCAGAGTTTTTGCCAGAAATCTGCTGAGAGGAAGCCGCTGAAGAAATATTTTCATATTTTCGTTTTGATGTCTGACCTGGGATTCGAACTCGGGCCTTTCGTCTAATAAGTCAAGATCAACTATTAATATTAAAATACCTGATGAAATGAAATAAATCATTATTATCATTGTAGGTGTTGCAGAGATGCTGCTGCAATGTTGAAGGCTCATTAAAAAACTATTTTCTTGCAAGTATGATGAAACAATATGCTTTAATTTCACGGTGGCATTCGTACTCCACACTGCTCAACTGGTCTGAGGGTTGATTTAATTGAAGCACAATAAAAGCTGCAGCTTCTCAGCTTGGTCTTACTATTATCCACAGGGACAAACATATTTAGTTTTTCCGCTTTTGCCGTGTTTTAAAATTGTTTATTTTACTTTGAATCTACAAATTGCTTGTTATACAAACGTATATTGGTGGTTTGCTTTTCGATATTAAACAGTGTTGATTAGGTCGGCAGCAATTATTAAAATGTATACAATAAATGCAGCTAATGTAGCAATATCTATCAATATTATAGGATATAGGAAGCGGCAAGTTGATATTTTGCAAGAATATATGTCGAAACATTTGTTCCATTGCATCCGCGCCGAACTAAACTGTGCATGGCGATGCCGAACAGACTGTAGGTTGGCACGGGCTTAATCTTACAGGGATGAAACTTTTCTTAGGAATGAGAAGATGGAAGAGACACTCTCGCTGTCTGTTGCTGAGAGCTGTTATAGGAGCACTAACGGAACAACCCCTTTATACACGGGATTGGTAGGTGGAATAGAGAGTAATCTCAGATTTCTGTAGGCTATGTGAATGAGCAGAAGGAGAAGTCGCCGTAGTCTAGTAGGTAGTGTGTTCGCTTATTAGACGTAGGGCCCGGGTTCGTATCCCAGGTCAGACATCAAAACGAAATATGTATGAAAAAAAATATTTCTTCGCCGACTTCCTCTCAGCAGATTTCTGGAAAAAACTCTGAGAGTAAATAAATCTGCCATGAAAAAGTTTCTCAAAAATCTGTCGTTCGGAGTCGACGTTAAACTGTAGGTCCCGCCACTCAAGTATAAAATTAAGGCACACAACATGAGTGGTGTTGAGAAGCTAGGTCGTAATACTGACTGAAGAGTTGTAATGGCCAATTATGTATGTATGTATGTAACGGGCCAACCCCTTTATACACGGGATCAGTAGGTGGAATAGAGAGATATCTCAGATTTCTGTTGGCTGTTGGTGAAGGAGCAAAGGAAACAGTGGCTCATATTTTATGTAACTGTCGTTGTTTACAGATGCGTAGGCAGAGATGGCTAGGTAATCGATTTGTTATGAACTGGTAGATCTAAAAGACTACAAACTTGAGGATTTAATAGGGTTGCTAAACGGGATTGACTGTCTAGTTGTCTTTAAATGGTTGATTGTAGTTTCCGTTTTTCCTTCTTTTTCTTTCTTTTCTTTCTAATTTTGTTCTGCCTTCTTTTCTATTTTCTTCTTTACTTCAGTTTTTCTCTTTCTTTTCTTGCCATAATTGAAGAGTGTCAATGGACCAAAAGGTCTCTGGGTGAAGGCGTGAAACCGGTAACGCGATGAAGTTCTGCCCTTCCTAACCTGACCTAACAAAATCTGAATCGAACGGTCTTCAAGATATGCTAATCGAAATATGTAAAACCTCGCTTGGTTTTATTCGAATGAATTCTTGTTGCAGCATCCGAAAGTGCTCATTTTAACATTCAAAATCTTTTTTTGAATTTTTTTGGGATGTGTTTTTTGTTTCGGAGATATGTATGTAGGTTAGGTTAGGTGAGGAAGAGGTCCCAGTTAGGCAAGCATTTAGGCCCAATTGTGATACCACAATTAATTCTAACCAATGTTGGATTCAAATTATATTCACACATTTGCCCATTAATTGAGTTACTTCATGCTCTGGAACAGTTAACTTTTCCACAGTAAATCATTCTTTTGAAAATAATAAAATAATTTCGAATATCACAGACACTGTATCTTGATGCCGTACTTGTTTGGCCGGCCTTACGTGGAATAAATTTTGTGAAAACTGTGTGCGGTTTCTGTAGGGGAATAAAAGCTCGCCCACTGTCAGCAAATCGTGCGGGAGGATATACTTTATTTTATAATGAGTATAATGTATATGTATTTCATGTATGTGTATGTATTTCAAATTTATTTTTATTTTTAAAGTCTTTTTAATTACTGTCTTTCAATTTCTTATTATTTGTTGAAATTTTAAGTTTATTTTTTTTATAACAAGGGAAAATATATTTTTATTTTTATTTTTATTTTTAAATTTATTGTAATTATTTTTAACCAAAAAAAATGTTTAATTTTATAACGGTTCACTTAAAAGAAAGTTTTCGCCCCCTGTAAGTCTGCGATTTTATCTTTTTTCATAAGAGATTTTCTTAAAAAAAAAATAAAAAAAATAAGAAAACAATTGAAACCTGTTGAAAATACATACAATTTGTTTTTATATTTTACACCCACTTAAGTGAATAATTATTGTTCATACTGTGTGTGTGTGTTTTTTTTGTTTTTTTGTTTAAACAAAACAAAAATAAAGTGTAAAAAAAATTTAAAGATGTAGACCAATAAGTTCAATGAGTTCAATTTGTTAAATATTTACGAGTATTTAATAATTTTCATATTTTTTATTTTTATTTTTTTTGCTTTCTTTTGTTCATTCGTTTTGTCGTAAAATGTTTTAAACACAATGACTATACTATATACAAACGTGCGATAAAATAACCTTACATTACAGACCATATACCAGCCTGTTGCGGGTTGTTGTTTTAGGTTGAAAAAGCATTTAAAAAAAAACATTTTTTTTTAAGTGTTAAAATATGATTATGACAAGGCGGCCCATACAAAAACAAAAAAATGCCGCATTTTTATAACAAATTTTATTGTTTTATTTTATTTTATTTTGTGATTTTTTAAAACGCAATTTTAATTTATGTCTTTACAGATGATATTAAATATGAGTATAACAATTGGATGGTTAAAAATAAATTTAGTCTTTATTGCTAAAACGCAATATTCTTACATAGATAGACAGGAGGGGGTTGATGTCCACCTAAAGAAGTTGGAATAGACACACTTAGGCCCTCCATTATCATACCACATTTGTAATTTTTCTCTTATTCCAGGAAACATTCAGAGGTTCTGATGAAACAACTTAGACTGCTACCGTCCATTGCTGATAGTTCGTTCGAATCATATTTATAGTTTTTTTTCGCGGGAAGGAGGGAAAATGTTTTATGTATTCATGAAGGTTGTCACCACACATGGTATGTCGGACTCTCCCACTGGGTATACCGACTAAAAACCCGCCTTGTCTCCTCACCGGGATATCATTCCACCTCGGAACCACGGTTGTATTACTTCGAGGTGGACCCCTTTTTGGCACCTGTGCCAGTTCCATCATTGTCCGCTCTTTTCTTATTCCGCTGCGTCTAGGTCATATTTTTTCCTTCGCAGGACGTAGTGCACAAATTGTTTTACTGCGTTCCAGTTTTCTCTGCTGTTTGTCATTTTCAGCACGACGTTTGTAGCACTAATAATGCCGATTTCAGCCTCGAGATCCTGACGTCTTTCGTCCCAGCGACAGCAGCTGAAGAAAGTGTGTTCGGCATCGTCTAACATTTCCTCCTCCTCGTAGATGCAGAATGGCGAGCGACATTTCCCCATGCGATGCAGGTACTCTCTGAAATATCCATGACCGGTTAGAATCTCGGTTATATAATAGTCCACTTCGCCGGTTTTTCTGTTTTTCCACACTTGCAATTCTGGAATCAGTTTATATGTCCACCTAGCATGCCGTTCATTTTCCCAGCGATGTTGCCATTTTAAGAAGACTTCGTGCTGTATCGTTTCTATGCTCTGCGACTGAGTCGTGCTCTGTCTAGAGTTGAAAACCATCTGGCGCTTAATTGCTTGAAGGTCTATGGGAACCATTCCAGCTATTATTGAGGCAGCTTGTGTTGATACCGTGCGATATGAGGATGTGACCCGTAAAGCTGCTATTCTCTGATCATATTTATAGTAGACACCAAGGTGTCTTTGACTTCTTCGACATAGCCGCACTAGGCAAAGAATAGTTTGCTCCTCTTTTTTATCGCGGCAGCTCCTGCAAAAGTCATTTACCAAGTATTCAAGACCGATTCTCTTTGCACATGTGCTAATAATGATATCAAAAGCCAGTCGTTTTGTACGCTCTCTATTACAGCTTTGATTAGGTTTGTTACGATATTGATTTAAACGCATCTATATAGTAGGTATATGTACAGTAAGACCCCGCTTAACGCTGTTTCAATATTACGCAGTAGTACAAAAGCAGTGCACTATATAGCTACGGTGTATGGTATGTATGCATCTTTTTCAAGGCTCTTTTGCTAGTCTATCCAGAATAAAGATTCCAACTGTATTTTCCGAAGTCGCAATCACAGTACGAACGCATCTTTCCTGCGCCACAGTTAATTTATAAGTTGCCTCGTTTAACGCTGTTTCGTTTAGCATCACATAACATACATAATTGGCCATTACAACCCTTCGTCAGGATTACGGCCTAGCTTCTCAACACCACTCATGTTGTGTGCGTTAATTTTATACATGAGTGGCGGGACCTACAGTTTAAAGTCGATTCCAACGACAGATTTTTTGAGAAACTTTTTCATGGCAGGTTTATTTACTCTCAGAGTTTTTGCCAGAAATCTGCTGAGAGGAAGTCGCCGAAGAAATACTTTTTGTATTTTCGTTTTGATGTCTGGCCTGGGATTCGAACTCGGGCCTTTCGTCTAATAAGCCAACACACTACCTACTAGACCACGGCGACTTCAAGACAGTTTCGTTTAGCGCTGTAACTTATTGGAACTTATCCTCCGCGTTAAGCGGGCTCTTACTATATGTCTCAGTTTGTTCCTCTTCTTTATAGAGCGGCATCTCCTTTAGAGTCACTGTGAATTCAACAATCAATCTTTTCATATACGCTCTATACAGTTCTGGAGCGATAATTTGCTTGGATTCGAAGTTGATCCCTTGGCTGTGACAAAATCTATAACTGCATTGTCAATTATAAGAGTACAGATCTCTAAAGTTATCTGCAATATAGCTAGGTTCGCGGTACCCATATAATATGGAAATCATATCGTTTCAATATATCAATGAAACATCTGCGACTGTTATAAAACGGCTTGGAGTTGCTTATATCACAACCCAGTGCTTTAACAGCCGTCTGGTAATCAGAAAGTATGGTAATATATCGCTTCGGGAAATATTTCTTTCCCTGATAACTCCCGCTGCAGTTTGTATTGCCGATATTTCTGTCTGGAGCATGTTGTAGCGATCCTGTAGTCTTATGGATTCTCTTTCCAGAAAGGATATTCTGAACTTCTTTAAGTAGTCTTATCGCGGTTTAATGTAATCAATACTGCCGATAATCCTGAATTCCTTCGAACGACAGATTTTTGAGAAACTTTTTCATAGCAGGTTTATTTACTGTCCGAGTTTTAGCCAAAAATCTGCTGAGAGGAAGTTGCCGAAGAAATATTTTTTTTCATATCTCGTTTTGATGTCGGGCCTGGGCTCGAACCCGGGCTTACGTCTAATAAGCCAATACACTACCTACTAAACTACGGCGACTACCCGGATCTTTACGTTACCTACAAATATTTGTACCATGACGTCACAGACAGATTTGTGTATACGCCGCATCATGTTGAAGTTAGTTATCCTGTCGAGGGTTTCTCACCGTACAAGGCTTTCGTAGGTTAAGAAAGATCTACCCACTGGTGCAAAGCTTCAGTGAGTCATCGTAGATCCCAGATACAATTTTGCCACAAACACTTTGTTACAAGTGTAGAGGATAATGCAGTCCATTTGGCAGTAATGCATGAACGTGTAACGTTTTTTTTGCCACCAGCTGTAGAAGCTCGGTATTTTTTTCTTTGGTGTTTATAATTTTTTTGTTTTTATTTTTTATGTTTTTTTTTGTTTTTGTGTAGTTTTGTTTGGTTTTTTTAATTTTATTGTTGTTATTGTTTCTGTTTTTGCACTATGCAATTAAAAAAATAGCAAAATAAGCACGCTTTTGCTATAATAGTAGTTCTAAAGACACCTCCGCTTATTCAAAACTACGTTTAAAACCAAATTCGTCTTTTTGTTTTTCTAAATATTTAGAATTTTTTGTTTGTTTTAATTCTTCATAAATATTTTGGAATTCCTCTAATGAAGCTGTTTGTCAGAAACGCAATTTAAAACAAAAAATTTAAATCTTTTAAAATCTTTAAATCTCATTTCTAAGACGCAATCTTTTGAAATATTTTCTTTGCCTTTTTCAGGAATTTAAAGAATTCGAATTATTTAATGCCTAGAGTCTTAACAAATTTTACCGGCAACGTCTTGCTGCCAGCTCTTTGCTATAGCCAAAAGGAAACTCGTATAAAACGAAGACTAGCAAATTTAAGCGTAATTTCGAATTTTCGAACAACATTCAAACGAGATTTTTTAAGTTTTATGGATGTTTTCTTTACTTGAAATGTTATACAGCTAGTTTTCTGAGTACATTTTAGCAAATTTATCGATTCGATATTAAATTCGAATTTTCGAACATAGGCCAAAACCGTTGTTTTAGTTATTTTATGTGGATTTCTTTGAGTAAAACCGATATTAAATAAGCTTTATACACTTTTCTTTGCTTATATAGGAATTCGAAATTAATTTCGAAATTTTACGTATTTGAGAATTCAAACTAGATTTCGAATTTTCGAATATGATTCAATTTGTTTGTTAAGATTTCTTAACAAATTTATCAAATCGATATTAATTTCGAACTTTCGAGCATGGGCAAAAACCTCCATTTTTACATTTTTAGTTTGATTTCTTTGCGGAAAACGATATAAGGCACGATTTATGCATTTCTTTTGCATACATAAGATTTCAAACTTAATTTCGAATTTTCGAACATAACCAAATCAGTTGTTCTGAAGTTTTATAATGGTTTGTTTTTCTATAGTTAATGCTGAGAAATGAATTAACAAAGGTTTTCTTGATAATTCGTAAGATTCGAACTTAATTTCGAATTTTCTTTACGCATTTGAGAATTCAAACTAGATTTCGAATTTTCGAATATGATTCAGTGCTGCTGTTATATAGTTTTTATTGTGTCTCGCTTACAATATAAGTAAGTTTGTTAAGATTTCTTAACAAATTTATCAAATCGATATTAATTTCGAACTTTCGAACATGGGCAAAAACTTCATTTTTTAGTTTGATTTCTTTGCAGATATAAGGCAAGGTTTGTGCATTTCTTTTGCATATACATATGTACATATAAGATTTCAAATTTAATTTCGAATTTTCGAACATAACCAAATCAGTT
Organism: Sarcophaga rosellei; assembly: GCA_930367235.1. NCBI lineage: Eukaryota > Metazoa > Arthropoda > Insecta > Diptera > Sarcophagidae > Sarcophaga > Sarcophaga rosellei. Next base: position 5,815,024 of record OV884018.1, on the reverse strand, counting down.
GTTCTGAAGTTTTTAATGGTTTGTTTTTTATAGATAATGCTGAGAAATGAATTAAAAAAGGTTTTCTTGGTAATTCATAAGATTCGAACTTAATTTCGAATTTTCTTTATGTATTTGAGAATTCAAACTAGATTTCGAATTTTCGAATATGATTCAGTGCGGCTGTTATATAATTTTTAGTGTGTCTCGTTTACAATACATGTTATAAAGTAAGTTTGTTAAGATTTCTTAACAAATTTATCAATTCGATATTAATTTCGAACTTTCGAACATAGGCAAAAACTTCATTTTTTAGTTTGATTTCTTTGCTGAAAGCGATATAAGACAAGATTTATGCATTTCTTTTGCATATATAAGATTTCAAACTTAATTTCGAATTTTCGAACATAACAAAATCAGTTGTTCTGAAGTTTTTAATGGTTTCTTTTTATAGAGAATGCTGAGAAATGTATTAATAAAGGTTTTCTTGATAATTCGTAAGATTCGAACTTAATTTCGAATTTTCGAACATAAGCAAATCAGTTGTTCTGAAGTCTTTTGATGGTTTGTTTTTTATAGATAATGCTGAGAAACGAATTAACAAAGGTTTTCTTAGTAATTCGTAAGATTCGAACTTAATTTCGAATTTTCGAACATGGAACAAAAAAGTTTTTTCCGACATATTTTAGTGCTTTGCATAAAATCTTCTATTTTTGGTTTTATGACAAATTTTATGGCAAGATATTTATTGAATTATAGAAATCTTAACACTTTTACTATTTTTACTTATAAGGCATTGTTATCTTAAGTTATTATCATTATTATTATTTATTATTTCATAAGATGAAAGTTGGCTGATAAGCCTTTAAAATGACAGGCAATTAATTTAAAAATTATGGTGTTTTAAGTATGACTTTATTTAGCAATTTATGTTTTAATATCTTCTATTTTCCATAAGAATACATTAATAAATTATAATTTATTATAATATTTTTAAGAATAATGTGATGGTGGTTCTACATACATACTTTTTTTAGGATTTATTTTGTAAAGGTTATTAAACTTCAGCAAGGTTATGATGTATTCTTTCAAAAAAGAAAAAAGAAGACAATGTAATTATTTATAAGTTACATGACTGGCTACATATGTACATATGTATGTATATGACGGGGGTAATAACAATTAAGACGATTTAAAATTAAACTATTTTATTAAGGCTTTAAATTCTTATACACAGACACACATATGTACAGAAACAAAAAATTTAAAGAATATTTAAATTAAAAGTTCATCATTTTTATATTACATTACCTATACACCTATATCATACGACAGTTTGAGACGTTTTACCTCCTTTTTTTTCATGTGATACAAAGTAGTATGTACGTCAATAATAATAATAAAAAAATGTTAATTTTAATATTCATAAAACGTTTTCTGCATACACAAATAAAGCAAAAATGTGAACACAATAACAAAATACAATTATAATCGCGTTTATAATGGTCATACTGGGCTGACTGACTACCTTTTTTGTAAATTTTTATAACCCGCCCCGCCAACCATAATAAAAATGCAAAAAAAAAAAAATTAAATGAAATGAAATTAAAAATAATAATAAATAAAAAAAAAACACTGAAATGTAAGTAATTTGGTCACATTTTAAAAAGGGTTTTTATTTTTAAAACAACACCCTGTCCAAAATAACCTAAAGACGCTGTTACAATTGCCCGCGTTTATTTTTTTTCGTCTTTCAACTGCCGTCATCAAACCAACGTTATGTGTGAGTCTTACGTTTTAATTAAAACTTTAATTAACATTACATACATACATATGTAGATGATAACGTGTTTAGCATATGAAATTAACTGTAACAAAAATAACCAATTTTTTCCGCTTTTCAGAAAGAAAAAAAAATTACTTTGTAACCAAATTTTGTATAAATTCTTAACAGCATTTTAGGTTTTATGTAAAAATGTTTCTATTTTTTTGTAAAAATTGTAATAAATAACATATTTCGAACATATTTGTTCATGTTCGAAAATTCGTAATTAAGTTCGAATCTTAATTATTCGTATTATATACCACCTTCTTCTATTAAAGAAACGTAATAAACTAGTAAAAGCAATGTTCGAAAATTCGTAATTAAGTTCGAATCTTAATTTTTGTCTGAAAAGGTCCAAAAATGTATTATATACCTTCTGCTATTAAAGAAACGTAATAAACAAGTCTACCTGCCATGTTCGAAAATTCGATATAAAGGTCGAATCTTTATATTTGTCGTAAAAAACCCCGCAAATATATTCTATACCATCTTTATTAAAGAAACAAGTTAATACGACGTGTTTTGGTCATGTTCGAAAATTCAGAATTAAATTTGAATCTTCATTTTTGTCTTAGAGAAACATTGAAAATTCATTGTTCTATTAAAAAAACACCATAAACACTATAAAACAACATCTTTTAGCCATGTTCGAAAATTCGGAATTAAGTTCGAATCTTCATTTTAGAGCTAAAAGGGGCGGAAAATTTATTCTATAGCTTTTTCTAATAAGAAAACATAATAAATTAAAACAACAACAATTCGTAATTGAGTTCGAAATTAAAGCAGAATTTACTAGTTTATCAAAAAGAAAATCAATAGGACTAGTTTAGTAGCATTAAAATATTTTTAAGTTTATAAGGGAAAGCCTGTAATCATTTAAAGCGGTTAAACAATGATTTTAAGCCATGTTCGAAAATTCGAAATTATATTCGAATTTTAAAAATTTTATTTAAATCTATTTGTTTTGCAAGTTGTTTAAGAAAATATTTTAAAAATAATAAAACAAGCATTTTGAACCATGTTCGAAAATTCGAAATTATGTTAGAATTTTAAAAATTATGTTTAAATCTAATTGTTTTGCAAGTTGTTAAAGATAATAAACTTTTCCTTTTCAGAAAATGTTTTAAAAATAATAAAACACGCATTTTGAACCATGTTCGAAAATTTGAAATTCGAATTTTGAAAATTGCCGTAAAATCTTACTATGTATTTTCAAAAGTTCTCAATAAAATCCTTTTAAAGTAAAATTTATATTCAACATCTGTTCAAAATTCAAAAAAAAATTGATTTCGAAAATGAGTGTTTTATTTTATTTATGGTATATTTTTATTCAGAATATGTATTGAAATTGAAAGCTTTAAAAAAATTATAAAATAAAAATTTTAATTTTCATTTTAACCTTGACTTTAATTTTCAATTGTTATCTTTACCTAAATCTATTATTTGAAAAAAAATCTTCCACCCATCCCTGGTTATCTTTAAATCTCTGTTTAATATCTTCTAAAGCACTGCATATCAATCATTTTTATTGAAAAGATTTTATTTCAAAAATTTCAATCACGTGCTAGACAGTGTGACTCTATATATTAAAAAAAAAAATAATAAAAATAAAATTTATTTCTTTTTGTCTTGTTGCTGCTACTGCTTCTTATCATAATGGTTTCATAATTTTATGCAAATTTAAAACAATTTAACCGCAAGCAACAAAAAAAATCTATTTGTTTTTGTTTAAATCTATTAAAATTCTATAGAATTCAACGATTTTTATAAGATTTTTACTTACATTTTTCCAAAGTAGAATCAAAGTCCAATGTCTGGAAAAAAAGGAAGAAAAAATTCGTTAGTTTTCATATATTTTTTTTGTCGTAAAATATATGATAATTTAGTTTAATATTAAATTTTAGTTTTTTTCTTAAAATTTTCAAAATTCGAAATTAATTTCGAATTTTCGAACATGGCTCAAAATGTAATGAAAAATGTTTTTTGGTTAAATACTTTCATTTATTATTAAAAACAAAAAGTTTTTAAAAGAATTTTTGATAAAATAATGAATTTTAAACAATTTCGATTTTTCGAACATCATTTAAAAGTGTTACACTACAGTGTCCTACAATAGCGACTTCTGAATTTTGATAATTTTGCAGTTTTTTTAGTTTTTCTTAAAAATTTTCAAAATTCGAACTTAATTTCGAATTTTCGAACATGGCTCAAAATGTAATGAAAAATATTTTTTGGTTAAATACTTTAATTTATTATTTAAAATAAAAAGCTTTTAAAAGAGTTTTTGAAAAAATAATGAATTTTAAGCAATTTCGACTTTTCGAACATCATTTAAAATTGTTACACTACAGTGTCTTACAATAGCGACTTCTGAATTTTGATAATGGTCAACTAGTGGGCATTTATTCAGTTTAAATCACCATGGTTGATTGTAGACAATAGCGTGTCTACTAGGCTGTATGTTGGTTTATTAGGCGAAAGACCTGTGGTTCAAGTCCAGGAATTATGAAAAAAAATATTGCTTTCGGTGGCTTACTCCACTTGACAGTCTTCTGGAAAAAAATTGGAAAGTAAATAAAATTTCCATGTGAAGTTTTTCAGACCTTAAACTGTAGGTATCACCACTCATGGATAGAATTAAGATATGTACGTAAAATGATAGTGTGAGAAAGTAGGTTGTAATCCTGGATTGTTAGTGTCAATTTTCGAACATAAAAAAATTCCTTTTACACTGCATTAATATTAAAACGGTATTTAATTAAGTAAATATTTTAATTTTAATTATTATTTTTATATGTTTTAAAACAACCTGCAATAATTTATGTTCAAATTGCTTAGGGGAAATTTATAAAAAAATATGTGTGTGTTTTTTGTTTGTTTGTTATGAAAGTGTCGGTTGAAAATGTTAAGGAAGTTGTAATCAATTTTAAAGCGGAGCTAAAAGTAATGCATGATATATGATGATGAAATTAAATTGTAAGCAAGTAATCTACATAATACAACAACAACTACCAGATCATATGATTAAATAAAAATAATAAAATATTAATTGCTTTGTTATTAAACTAAAACAGAAACAAGTTTTTAGGCGTTTTAGTTAATACAATTAAAAATTAAACCACAAAGTGATACAGATTGTATATGTTTTTTTTCTGTATTAAACGTTCATTGAAACTAATTTATCTACGATAGTATTATTGTTTTTGCTGTATAATGTAGAGAAAAAACATCCATCTATCCAACCATCTAGCCGTCCATCCATTCATCCATGATCCAATCAATGATAGCGAGCGTTCAATGAACAGTTAAATGTTTTTCTTTTTGTTGTTGTTGTATTTTTTGCTGTTATAAAAACAAATTGTTAAAACGTGATAAATTATCACAACTTTTAACATTTTATGGCTGTATTTTTTTCTTGTTGTTGTTGTTGCTGTCAATATCCTAGAATTGTACTTAAAATTCTTACATAAAGAAACAAAACCTCATGTGGGAAAAAATGCTTTGACAGTTCACGTTGTGTTCTAAATTGAAAACAAAACTTTAATGTAATCAAGATTACGTTTTTTTGTTGTTGTTTTTTTTTTAAAGAAAAGGTTTTTTTTTTTATTTTTATTATCAATAAAATTAATTTAAATCACTATAATTAAGGATAAAAGTTTTGTAGAACGTATTCATTAATTTAATTGAGGCCATGTGATTGATTTAAGACTGGCCAAAACTGGTTTAAATTTTTAGTACTTAAGTATTCGAAAATTTGTATTTAATTTCGAATAAGTTGTACGAGATCAATTACTGTGATATTTATTCAGTCCTCAAGTCATACCTATTTAAGTGTATATTGAGGCCATCCAAATTCCAATTCACATTGTTTAATTTCATGTGATGGGTTTCCCAACACGTAATCAATATAGGTCCACTTAGGCCTGTAGATATTGTTTTAACCCTTTGACGGACATCAAAATTTTAGGAGGCCTTCCCGTGGGACCCTTGTTGTAACTCCTTTATTTGGTAAGATAAGAAAATTTATGACGTGTATACACGTCATGTCCCCCCAGAAACCCTTGTTACGACGTCTATAGACGTCAGTGTCCGTCAAAAGGTTGAATGCACTTAAAGCTAGCCATCGTCTGAATGAGTCGCGGTAGTCTAGTAGGTAGTGTGTTGGCTTATTAGACGAAAAGCCAGGGTTCGAGCCCCGGGCCAGACATCAAAACAAAATATGAAATAAAAAATATTTCTTCGGCGACTTCTTCTCAGCAGATTTCTAGCAAAAACTCTGAGAGTAAAAATTGTCATGAAAAGCTCCTCAAAAAATCTGTCGTTCGGAGTCGACTTTAAACTGTAGGTCCCGCCACTCATGTATAAAACTAACGCATACAACATGAGTGGTGTTGAGAAGCTAGGCTGAAGAGAATGGTGCTTCAATATTCGAATGAGGCTAAATATCTGAGTGTTACTCGTGTTAAACTCTGTTTTGGAACACATAACTTAAGGATGTTACCACATAAGTAATAAATCTTTACGGTTTAAAGGCATGCATGATAGCCTAAATCCATAATCACTTAGGCGTCATGGTGGCAGAAGTCTTTGCAAAATTTATGGATATTTTGTATAGACTGCATCGACCTATCTGTGTCATTATGGTGAAGTTAACAAGAAAATATTCGACCGAAGAAGTATGTTAGCTTTTAGGTAAACATGCCTTCAGGAGGTTCATTGCGGTTTGAACTCATAAATGATGACCTAAACATTCACTTTGAATCCATACAATTCATAAACACTTATGCGTTATGGTGGTAGAAGTCCTTGCAAAGTCTAGGGACGTTTTGGATAGACTGCATCGACCTATCTGTGTTGCCATCGCAGAGGTAACAAAAAAGTATTTGACAAGATATATGGTAGCTCAACGCTCTTTCTTGTGTCCTGAGCTTAAAGAGTATATCCGAACTGAAAATTATAACATTCGAGCAAGTTGTAGTGCCTTGAAGGACTTTCTATACATTTAAACGTGAGCTTTAGTAGCTTCCTAGTGTTTGCCAATGATTGTGAAGACTGGAAAAAAAAATTCTATTAACTTTGAGACGATATCTCAGCTATACTGTATCTACGGAGTAAAGTAAATGGTTTCGGTACTGTGGTATTAATAGGTCCAAATACAGCAAATCAATTTCAATGGGTATATACATGTCAGTTTTCCAAGCAGACATTCATACCATTGGAATATGAGCGAGGGAATGTTTCCGCAGGAGAATGAAAAATTTACGCGGCTTTTATTATAACCCTTCGATCGTCATCATCTTGGCAATCATAATTAATGGATAGTTATAACGAAATTGCGGAGTGTCTGGTGAAACGAGGTACAAATTTGCCTCTAATCGGCTGTAAGCTATTCTGTTGACTTACATAGAACCACTTGACTAGGAGCAGGTTGCTGTTTGTCAATGTAGTCTTTAAAGGTCTCTAGTCACTGCATTGCCTAAAATAACCCTTCTTCGTTGTACAATGGGTCAATTAGACCTCCGGGTACTGTACTTGTCTTAATTGACAAGTACACGTCCTCTAACCTAACCCTTCTTACTCATTTAGATGCTGATATCTCTGCTTGCGATCAATTCGGAATAATTTCTTCTTCCTACACTCTCCTTATTATGGGTTTCACAACCTCGGCATCATACTTTAACAATAATTTTGACGGCACGTTATTGTGCTTGAATGCTTTCTTTCATGTTCTTCAAGTTCAGATAGTGTGTACAGTGTATAGAAGATAATGTAATGGAGTTTTGAATTAGCGAGAGACCATTTTTTTTTCTGTGGACCACTAGAGTTATGGTGTACATACCCTATCGTGAAAGTAGTTCACTTGGGGTAGAGAGGTCACAGACTGTAAGTTATTGTTGTCATCAACACTACCATTTAGTTGTCGCATTGCATTGTATACGCCATGCGTACTGCCTACAGCCGATACCTGCTCCGCTTCTATGGAGGTATTTCTGTATTCTGTAGGCTTCTTTCTTAGATCGTGTCATACATATATTTGAGTTCACCAGCTGATTGACTTTATTCGATCTTTGCAGTCCGCGTTTTATTGCTGATTTTGACCTGGTGAATTTAATAACTTAGAATTCGCTGAAATTTTATTTGATTTTGAATTTGTTTTTAGAAACTTATCACCTTTTTTTTGTTGAAATTTTTTAAATTTCAAAGTAAAAGTTGTAAGTTTATGCTACGCCCGCATATTATTCAAAATTTTTTTTTAAATGCTTCAGTTTTTTTTTCCCATTTAATTTTAAATTTATAACTTTCCAATTAAATTGTAGAGATTGCTTTCAAGCAAGATTCTTTTTTTTTTTTCAATAATTTGTAGGTGTTTTGAAAACGCACTCGAAAATCAAAATCAAAACCACAAGATCATTAAACATGTTATTGATGAGAAAGCCATACGAAATAGACAGTTTAACACAGTTAACGTCAGTAATTAAGTGAAATGAAACAAAAAAAAGAAAACAAAAAATTATGAGAATGGATTTAAAATTGTTAACGCTCTATGCTTGTTAAAAAGCTATTAATTATAGGAAGTAGAAAAAAAACGAACAAACAAACAAACAAATTGTAAATGTAGTAAAGGCGACCAAGAATATATGTATAAGAAAAATATGTTAATTGCTGGTATAGTTTACGAAAATATTTAGAACAAATTGAAATTACTTACAAATGGGGGGACTCACAATAGGCCACTCTGACACAGAGAACTCAAGAGTGGTTTATTTTTCCTAGCTTCAGTTCGAAGTTTTCAATACCCTCTCTATGCAAGAATTGTTTTCAATCTTTTTCAAATAGTCATCAACCGTATATTATACTCTTTCAATCTGATGAATGCAAGAGCAACCTGTGGCATAGGAATTTCTGTTTTCTCTGTCTTTATCACAACTGCAGCCTTGTCACTAGTTCTAGCGTCCTACAGACGAAAATCAATGCTATCCTTATGGCGTCCTACAATTTATTTAAATTTGCGTGAATAGAAGGGAGAAAATTTTGTAGTTTTTTCTTCAATTTAAAATTTTCGAACATAATATTGAATTTTCGAACATAAGCAAACTCGCTTTAAATTCGGGGTTATATCTAGTTTTTGCTATTTTAGAAGCCTTTGTTATGGGAATAATTAAAATATTAACATTTTTCTTCAATTTGGAAATATCGAAATTAAATTCGAATTTTCGAACATAAGCAAACCCGCCTTAAATACGAGGTTATATCTAGTTTTCGCTATTTTAGAAGCCTTTGTTATGGGAATAATTAAAATATTAAAATTTTTCTTCAATTTGGAAATTTCGAAATTAAATTTGAATTTTCGAACATACAAAAAAATTTGTTTTAAATATTTTTGCAATTTTTCTTTAAAGGAAACACAGGATAAATAATATTTTGTAGTTTCTGCTTTAATTTAGAACATTTAAACTAAATTCCGAATTTTCGAACATAAGTAAAAATACTTGATTTAGACACTATTGTAAATTTTTAAAGTGCTTAAATATTTTATCAAGTCTTGTTTAATATACGTCATTATATAAGAAATTTCACCATTTTTTCTTAAATTGGAAATTTCGAAATTAAATTCGAATTTTCGAACATGAACAATAATGCTTAATTAAATAATTTTTATGGTTTTTGTGATAAATGATGATAAGATTAATAAGAATTCATATATTCTGCATTAATTTGGAAATTTCGAAATAAGTTCGAATTTTCGAACATGAGAAAAAATGTTTGTTTTCGGAAATTTTTTGGGATTTTCTTAAAGTATACTTGTTTTATAAAGTAAAGAGAGGAAATTTTTCCAAGATTTTCACAAATTAATGCAATATGGGGGTTCATTAGCGTTATTTTTATTCTAGAATTTGTTTTTCTTTGATGTAACACTTTACGTTAACTATTTATTTATTGTTATTTATTGTTACATGGCGTTATAATTTACTTTTTTTTATTAGAGCTTTTAAACGTTATCGGCGCAATAGCGTAATATTTTAAGGAGTGGCTTAGAATCATCAGTGGAAACTGTAGCATTTATAGGCGATAGGCAAACGTGATAGAGACGTTTTGTTTATAGAGTACTATTAAGGAATTTTAATTTTTTTAATTATTGTTATTATTTAATTGTTATTAATCTTTTGTAATAATCTGTTATGCATTCATTGCCTTAAAAGGTGGATATTTTTTCATTAGGCTGGAGGAATTGTAATCAAACCTTAGAAGAGGCAAACGAGAGAACTTTTTCTTACATTCAGTTAAACTTTGTTGTGTTTTTGCTTTGTTTTAATAAATTTGATTTTTATTTAAACAATGCACGTTTTTCAATTTATTTTATGACGCTTTGGATGTGAATTAAAATCCAACAACTACACTGAAATCATAAACCAAGTCAGAATTACAAAAAATAAAAAAATCACCACAACTGTTGTTAGATTTTAAACAGAATATAAAGCACATAATAAATATCAATTTTTTTTTTAAATATAGAAATCGTGCTTAAAGTCACATACACCTCCAGAGCCAATAAACTTGCCTCTCGAGTTCTGTCAACGACTCAGACTTTCTTTGTGATTTTCCTTTTTTTTGGGTTTTTTTCTCTTGCTGACTCCTTGTATTTCATAACAGTTTATGACTTTTGTTTTTTTTTTTTTAACTAATTTAACTGCAAAATTATTATGGACCTTCTTAGCCTCTCTTATCTGTATGTCTGTCTTCCTTACGTAATTATTTTTAGCTTAGCAGTAGTAATGTCAACGAAATTTTAAATTTATTTTTTAAAAATTTGTTCTGTCTTCTTGCAAAGCTGTTTTTGCTTAGGGGTTTTTACAATTTCCCTTGAGCCTCTCTGTCTCTGGATGATTTGGAATGCATGCTTTATCTTCAGAAAATATTTATTTTTGTAAATAAAATATTTTTAATTTATTTTAATTACCATTTTTATGTCTTAAACGTGTGACATTTATTTTACAAATAAACTCAACAAAAAAATTGTCAAAATCACATTTTGTGTGCTTTTTGAGGTTAGAAAAGGCTTAGCTTTGGCAACCAACGTGACACTTTGTTGTAGGTTATGTTTGCGGTTAAAATTTTTGTTGCTTCGGCTAGTTTGGCATTCAGATAGGTTTTTTCTTATTTACCCTGCTTTTGAAAGGAGTATCATTGCAGGAATACCGAATATTTAGTTAACTTCGCAGTGACTCTGCTATGCGCATGGCTACGTAACTGGGTTACACCAATCAATGACAGAACTTCTTCAATATGGTCCTCCCAGTATAGACAAAATCTACTCCTATACTGGCATCAAATACATGTCTCTCTGGAACATTTTTATTCTTCCACTATAAGACCAAGTAAGCTTGTCGCAATTTAGTGGGTTGTGTCTTGGCTTATTAGGTGTAAGGTTGTGGTTCAAATCCCAGCTCATATATCAACAAAACACTATCGACAGAGTACTCCTATATTGGTATCAAATACTCGTCTCTCTGAAACATTTTTTCTTCCACTATAAGGCCAAGTAAGCTTGTCGTAGTTTAGTGGGTTGTGTCTTGGCTTATTAGATGCAAGGTTGTGGTTCAAATCCCAGCTTATATATCAACAAAATTCTATCGACAGAGTCTACTCCTATACTGGCATCAAATACATGTCTCTCTGGAACATTTTTTCTTCCAAGCCGAGTAGTCGTAGTATAGTAGGTATGATGTTGACTTATTATATTGCAAGGCAGTGGTTCAAACCCCCGCTAAGCTAACAACATAATGAAATTAGAGACAATATTTCTTTGGCAATTTCCTCTCATTTCTCTCTCTACTCCTATACTGGCATTAAATACTCGTCTCTCTGAAACTTTTTTTCTTCCACTATATGGCCGAGCCGAGTCGTCTAAGTATAGTAGGTATGGTGTTGACTTATTATATTGCAAGGCATTGGTTCAAACCCCCGCTAAGCTATCAACATAATGACATTAGAAAAAATATTTTTTTGGCAATTTCCTCTCGTTTCTCTCTCTACTCCTATACTGGCATTAAATAGTCGTCTCTCTGAAACATCTTTTCTTCCATTATATGGCCGAGCCGAGTCGTCTTAGTATAGGAGGTATGATGTTGACTTATTATATTGCAAGACAGTGGTTCAAAACCCCGGTAAGCTGTGAACATAATGAAATTAGAAAAAATATTTATTCTGCACCTCTCTCTCAGCTGTCTTCTGGCAAAAACTGTGACAGTAATTAAGAGTTGCCATGATAAGTATTCCCAAAAATCTATTCTTCAGAGTCGATTTTTAACTGTAGGTCTTGTGTAACACACACACACACAGGGGTGGTGTGAGAAGCTAGGTTGTAATCCTGACTAAAGTCTTGTGATGACGACTTAAGTAAGAAAGTAAGTTGTGGTCAGTCCGCTAGTCTGAACATGCAAATTTAACTCCGCTCCAGGTTTTCTAATGCAGGAGAATCTATTCATATTCGTTCTCACCCGAATCGCTAAGCATTTGAATGCAGCATGTCGTACAAACCTATGACGACCATGTAATGCCATGAACTGGCCGATGCTATAGTTGACCTATGCATATTGTACTATTCAAGACTAGTTTATAGATATTTAGGATTTATTTTCTCTTTCTTCATTGCCATTTTGGCAGAGATCTGCCTTCCAGCAGTGTGTACAGTTTGTGTTATGACCTGGGGATGTTCTTTCATCAGATGGCTTAATTTGATCCCATCTTTTAGCGCCATATCGCCAGCAGACAACCTTAAACAGGTTTTTTCTTTTAATGGCTCACTTGCTGCTATTGGCCTGCCTTTTCAGAATTCATTGTCATGCTTGCCTGTCATGATATTTGTGTATGAGGCATAAGACGTTCGTTCTTTGGCTGATAAATTAATGAACTTTGTTGTTAATTTGATAACATATGTATGTATGTATGTAGACATGCAAAATCTAATTTTTTTTTGTATAATTTCTAATGTAAACAATTTCAGGGCCATTTACCTCCTATGTATCACAATGCATAACCGTGTTAGAGTCATGAAGTAAACATGTGCCACTCAGGTGGTGGGCAACTGTCCGGTTAACTTTCCTTTGGGGTTTTTTTTATTACAATACTCCAGACATACATACATATGTACGAGTACGTGTTACTGTTTGTAAAATGAAACTTTTTCAGAATTTGTTGTTTACAAAACTTTACGTTTTTATTTCGTTTCATTTTCGTATCTTTCTTCTCGTTATGATTATAAAATTCTAGGAAAGGGGAAATACCTCAACTGTGTTTTAATAGCCACCAATTAGCTTTCATATACAGAACACAACGCATTTGAAAAATTAGAGAAACAACCGCAAAAAAATAGTGTGTGGAAAAAGTGGTGGAAAAAGGTGGAAAAAACTGAAGTGTTTAAATGCATGTTCTGTCGTTATTCGACATGTGAATGATTTATTTTCTTTTTAATCATATTTACATAAGTTCATCGATAAAATAAAAAAAAGTTTCTCTTTATTTTTTATTGTTTTTTTCTACAACGTTTTACTTCAATTTATTCTGTTCTTGTTCTTGTTTTTTTTTTGCCTATAAAAATTGTTTACAAAACACAAAGTATAATAGGCCGTAAAAAAAATCCGGTTAGAACAGGTAGTTCAAATTCTTTCTTTTATAGTAATCGATAAATATGTATAAATATCGATTAACCAAATGATCGATCGAAATATCGATTTCAAATAACTTCGTCCAGTCACTCATGTATAAAATTAACGCACACAACATAAGTGGTATGAGAAGCTAGGCCGTAATCCTGACCGAAGGGTTGCAATGACCAATTATGTATGCATGTATGTATGTATGTAAAAAATATTTACATGTAATCGATAAATATCGATTAACCTAATGATCAATCGAAATATCGATTTCAAATAACTTCTTCCAGCCACTCATGTATAAAATTAACGCACACAACATAAGTGGTGTGAGAAGCTAGGTCGCCGTCCTGACTGAAGGCTTGCAATAGCCTATTATGTACGTATGTATGTATGTATAAACTCACCCCTGTAATTTTTGTTTGTCACTTTTGTCATTTCTAAGCCTTAAAAGAAAATTTCTAGTGTCCCATTCGAAGGACCTTGATTATCCGTGATTCGATTATCCAGCAACATCAATTATCCGGGATGGAAAAAGAAAATTTTGGATCGACTTAAATTTTTTTGCATCGTTTAACCGTGATTACACCTCTATTATCCGTGGTTATAAGCAAAAAAAATTGTTTCTATTATTTTGGACAAACAAGCGAAAAAGGGGAATTCCCTCTTTTTCTGACAAAATTTTTATTTTTTCTATATTTTTGAAACACGTATGTACAGTACCGTGCAAAATAATAGCAGTGAAGAGTTTTAAGTCAGACATTGCCTATTATTATAAAAATTATTAAAGAATTGTTTTAAACTATTTTGTAAATTCATTATTTAGTATATTGTGTATTCATTGAGGATACTATTTTTTTTGGACAACATTTTTACAAAATGTGAAAATAGAAAATTTAAAACTTATAGAAAAATTTGATTGCAAAAAAAATAGCAGTGTTTTTAAAATTTCAAACATTTTGGGCAAAAAAATAAAAACTATTGTTTAAAATTAATATTTTGTGGAATATTCTCTATTCTTAATTACTGCATTACATCGACGACCCATGGAGTTAACCAGTTTTTGGCATCTTTCTACCGGAATAGCCCGCCACGATGATTCCACCACATTCCATAACTCTTGCTCATTTTTCGGTTTCGGAAAACTTAAAAATTTATTCAAGATGTTGTTGGTTGCTCAGCTAAAATGATATCCAATGCCAAAAAATTGTCATACAAAGCAGAAACACGGGGAAGAAAGAGCAAAATTAGCCAATTTGAAGTTAAAAAATTCTTGCGAACTGTAAGAGATGAGCCCAAAACTTCAGCCACAGAGTTGAAACAAAATCTAAATCTTGATGTTCATCCGTGTTCGATAGGAATGGTTCTACTTAATAATAATCTACCAGCAAGAACTCCCCGCAAAGTCCCGCTTTTGAAAAAACGACGTGTTGTAAAAAGATTAAAATTTGCCCGAGAGCATCGTGATTGGCCTCTATCTAAATGGCGTCATATTTTATGGTCTGATGAGACTAAGGTTGTTCTGTTTGGCTCAAAAGGTCGCCGTGAGTACGTTAGACGTAAGCCTAATACAGCATTTGAACCACGCAATGTTTTAACTACTGTAAAACATGGAGGTGCGGAAATAAATGTAAAGGGATGTTTTTCCTATTACGGCACTGGTCCTTTATTTTGGATAAAGGGAAACATGGATGCCCATCTATACGTACATATTTTGGAAAATGTTATGAAACCATACGCCGATTAGAATATGCCCTTAAAATGGGTTTTCCAAAATGATAATGACCCGAAACACACAAGCAGAGCAGCTAAATCGTGGTTTACTAACAATGGCATTGATGTTATGGATTGACCTGCTCAGTCAGCGGATCTTAATCCCGTTGAAAATTTGTGGACCGACATCAAGGAAGCAGTTTTTACAGCAAAACCGAAAAATGAGCAAGAGTTATGGAATGTGGTGGAATCATCGTGGCGGGCTATTCCGGTAGAAAGATGCCAAAAACTGGTTAACTCCATGGGTCGTCGATGTAATGCAGTAATTAAGAATAGAGAATATTCCACAAAATATTAATTTTAAACAATAGTTTTTATTTTTTTGCCCAAAATGTTTGAAATTTTAAAAACACTGCTATTTTTTTTGCAATCAAATTTTTCTATAAGTTTTAAATTTTCTATTTTCACATTTTGTAAAAATGTTGTCCAAAAAAAATAGTATCCTCAATGAATACACAATATACTAAATAATGAATTTACAAAATAGTTTAAAACAATTCTTTAATAATTTTTATAATAATAGGCAATGTCTGACTTAAAACTCTTCACTGCTATTATTTTGCACGGTACTGTATGTATATAAAATCCTTGAATTATTTAGTACATATTCCTTTATTAATTAATAAAAATATCTATTAAAGAACTAGCCAAAATTGGTACTCAATTAACCGGGAAAATCGAGTATACAGAATGATTCCGGTCCCGACCATCACGGAACATCGAGTTCCCACAGTATTTTTTTTATCAAATCCACCTTCCTAACCTAACCTTACCGTTTCTGATAAAGATTAGAAACATTTTTCAGCCTGGAGAAACTTGACATGACTAATGTCAACAGAGTGGTCTTGATGTAAATACCAATAAAAATACATATGTATACTCCTTCTTCTGCCACCTCCTTTTCCCCAGGACAAAGCTGTATTAAGAGCTTGATGAAAACTGGATACCAATTCTGTTGCTCGTACACGGAGACTATTTGGTGTTTGCTGGTACATTGCGTGGTACTCAATTATGAGCAGACATTAGAGGCGCAACGTTCTTGGATACTTCCAATTCTGTTTTTCACTTTCTGGGTACATACCCGGCACCATGTCGTAGAAGAAGAAGGTATCTTAGTGCTTACTATGTAAACGGTCTGGAGGACCGTTGGTTCCGATTGCGTTGAGGAGTCATAGCCTGGGTGAACTTCTGTTTATACTGCTCATGTCATACAAGGCAATTGGCTTCGCACTGTAGCTATTTCAGTTAAATCGGAAGTTGCCTCATAGCTTACATAGAATAGCTTACAACAAGCGTTTAATAAGGGTCCCTTATTATACCGTTAATATCTATTCCGATAGTACATGTTCTGCACATATCCTTAGCGATCTAAATTTGTCTGGTCTCATATATGTACATACAAGAAGGTTCAATAATTTGTCTGAGGGATTATTAGTTTGCCTTTCTACAGAGGAATACCAGTCTCACGTATGAATTCATTCGCCTTTGCAAGGGCGTCATGTAGTTATGTAGTTATTGTTATTGTAACAACTCCGCCTCATTTTCTGGGATTGGCAATCCTTGGCCAAATTAGATCTGATTGCCGTGAGGACGCCTCCGTTGTGATGTTACCTTGAATGTCATTGTGTAGAGGAACCAAGGGTTAGCTTAACTGTCTAATGTTTCGCTAACAACTCCGGAAATGACGGGTACTTATAGACAGTTTAAGATGTGATGAGTGCGGCCGCTTTCCTACCAGTAAATATGCGTATATTTCCACTAGATATACTCTTACTATTGGATTCGCACAGTGAAAGTAGGCATTATTTCAACTTGAATAGTCTGTCTTTCCTGCAACATCTTCACACTCAATTGACCCCTTGCATCAGCATTATTGTTTAGATTTTCCGAATTTGATGAAACATAAATATAATGGAGTTCCCTATTTTATCGTGTGTTCTACAATGATGCGCCCTGTATCCATGTGTACGCCGAACGACTTGATGCCAGTACAGGCTTAATAATAATTTGTGTTCATTTTGGCTTACCTTATTTACCATGCTAAACATCATGTTCCTTAAGGTTATCGTTCTGTCCCCCCTGTAAGTTTAGTTTTATTTGTCATTTGAATGACCGCAAATATATTTCAGTTCTAAACCGCCTATAGTTAGGCTGCCTCAAAAATAATTAATTTTTTGTTTTTGTATTTCTATTTCCACATTTTGTTTGTTTGTTTGTTTTTATTGTTTTTAAGCTGTCACCATTTATTTTAGTTATTTGTCTGTCTGTCGGATTTACTATCTGTTTCTGTCTGTCTACATACTAAATTTGTTACCAATTCATAATTGTCAATGACATTGAAATTTGTTTTTGTATTGTGTATTGTTGTTGTTATTGTTATTTTTTATAGTTTTTCAAGTTCCTTAAATCGAAAACAAAAGCAACAACAACAACACAGAAAAACCTCAAATTGTTCTCAGATATTCTAAATTCGAAACTATTTGAAGTAGAAGTAGAAAAAAAACAACAAAAAAAACTAAACGTTTATCCAATACAAGCAACAAAGCCAAGTGCAAGTGGTGACTTGACAAAGCTGGTTAATTTATATACGTAAAAAAAACAAAAAAATAAATAAAAAATGTAAAAAAAAATTGAACGAAAAAACAATAAAAAATAATTTCAAATTTTATGAGCTGGTGGGGCACTAGAACACAACATATTGCGGTTTATATTTAATAAATTTCAAATCTAATATATTGCTTTAAAACAACAACAACAACAACACCAAAAAAATTAATAATAAATACAAAGTAGTAAAACTTTTTTTATTGTGTGTGTCATTATAATGAAACTGCTTTAGCCATGTCCACCACCCAGTAACAATTTTTTTAAAAATGAATTGAAATATTCAAAAAAGAAAAACGAATAACAAACAAGTTTGTTTAAAAGTTTGTCCATTTTAGTTTAATAGGATACCTTCCCCCTTACATATATCTTCTCTCTATAGTTCAAAGCCAAAAGTGGAGCCCAAAGGGCCAAAAGGACTCCACTCCGAAGTAATACCACCGTAGTTCCGGAGTGGGCACAACGAGTCCACGAGACGAGGGGGGAATTTAGTTGGTGAGGGCTCCACACACGGAGGATGTGACGACTTCCTCTTCGGTGCGGTTAGGTACATTCACCCCTCCCCGTCGTAAAAAAAATAGTTCAAAGCCAACATATTCAATTGGGGTTTTGATTTATTAGCGCCCGCAACATATTCGATTAGAGGTTATGTTGGGCCCGGATTCTTCGCAGATCATATTGCTATCTTGCTATATTCATATTGATAGGTAGGTAGGTGGGAGTGATAAGCTTTGATTACTAAAACTCACTTGAATCTCTGTACTGCCCTGTACTGTTCCACCAATTTCATCGAAGAAGTTGATCAGCGAAGTGGCTGCACACTAAAACACGACTACCCTATGCCGGAAATCAGCCTGAAAGTTTAAGTTATAGCCTTGATATCAATGGCTGATAACTTCGTTAAGCTGACAAAGAATGGAGAGCCAAAAAAACTAAATCTGCACCTTGCAGCTGCAATCTTTCCGTGTGTCTTACCACAACATAATGACCTGTAAGCATATCCACTGTGATCGAGATGACTTTGCGATCGAGTTTGACTAGTTGGTTGGCCATGTGAGTCTGACAGTGGAGCAAAATTTCTCATTGACCAAGTCACTGTCGACAAAAGTCGTTTGGTGGGAGCTGTAGTCTTTTCGTGTGTCTTCCCATAACGCAATGATCTGTAAGCATATCCACTATGATCGAAATGACATTGCGATCGAGTTTAAGTAGTTGTTTGCCCATGTGAGTCTGACAGTGCTGCAAAATTCCTCATTGACCCAGTCACTCTCGGCAAAAGTCGCTTGATGGGAGCTGCAGTCTTTCCGTGTGTCTTTCCATAACGTCATGACCTGTAAGCATGGCCACTGTGATCGAGATGACATTGCAAACCAAGTTCTATTTACCATGGGCCAAGTGAGTCTAGCAGTGGAGCAAGTTTCCTTATTTACACAGGATAGGTTGGCGTCCCGGAAGAATTTTTGCCTAATTTACCGAATCAACTGGCATACCGGAAGGAGTGCATCTGCTCTGGCGAGCTTATCGGCCCTACAATTGCCTTGAATGTATCTGTTCCCATGAACCCAGACATGTGAGACGCTAAAGCACGCAGAAAGAACATCGGGACAACGGCGATACTCCCCAACGATTATGGAGTTGATCGTAACGCTCGAGAGGTATCTCATAATAGCTTAGCTATCAGAAAAGATTGAGATACGGAGGAATTCATTGAGCGGCTTGGTAAATGACCATCACCTCTGCCTCAAATATGTTGCAGAGATTCGGCAGTTCCAGTAAAAACTACGCTACCAACCGCCCTATTATTAAGTGCCATTAGTGTATACATACATACATCCAGGGAATCCGGGAGATAATCATGGTAGGGATCCATTCGTCCCTGCTCTGTATCTCAAAATCTGTAAACTCCTGTCCAAAAACATACTCTGTAGAGAGATAATCAGTGCTTGATGGGGGGATTAACTACCAAAATAGAGGAATGCCCAGCCAGGAGAAATGATTCGCCAGTGAGCTAAGATATTTGGTCAATTCACACAAGCCGTTGTATCGTTGTATTGAGTGTATTGTTGTATCGTTGTATTGTTTACACAAGCCGTTGTATCATTGTATTGCGTGTATTGTTGGACGAATATACAACAGTGTATGCTTGTTGTTGATAATTTTCATGTAAAAATCCGATACACTTATACACATTTTTTTTCATATGTTTTTAAAAAGTTGTATTGGTTTCGTGCTATCAAATTGCTTGAATGCCAAAAATTATGAAGAAGAATAAGAAGAAGATATTTGGAATACGAAATATACAATACAGCATAACATTGATCATTCACAAACAACCAAGTATATTCAATACAACATACACGATACATAGTCGTGTGAATTGACCAATTCTTGACCAAGAAGCGTAGTGGGAAGTCAGTTAAGTATTGCGAACAAGATTTTTGGTACGGACAGCACCTATGATATAAATAGCTGCAGATCTTCTGACCTGCAACAACAAGTCTGTTATCATACGGTATTCGTATTGGAAAGTTAAACTTGTTTAAACATTTTCTTTAGTCTGCTATCGACTTTAAAATTGTGCGTATTTTTTTGTTTTTGATTTGCACTAAGAACTTTTGCTGGGTTATATGCTAAAAACGATTTCGATTCTTCTTAAGTATTTGACGGGGGTCATTGAACATTTTTTTTCTGTTGTCGTGTACTTAAATAAAGATTAACAAAATTTGAAATTTATTTTTAAAATAGATTAAGAAACTATATTAAGAAACTATATTTTCTTAAAGTTGGCAATGTCTCGTCTAAAACTGGACTTTTTGTATCAGTGACGACTGTAATGAATGACTTGCCTGATGGCGTTTTTTTCGTTTTTTCTATGGATGTTTTAATTTAAACGAAAATATTTTTTAATGGAATTTCATTAAAATTCCTGTCACTTTTAGTTTTTTTCAAAAAAAAAAAAATTTGTTTTTTTTGTATGAAATTTATCTTGAAACTGTTTAGAATTTTAGTGGCAATGTTAATGACGAAACTATTTTTAATTTTTTTTCAAATTATTTGAATTTTTATTTTATTTTTTCAATTTAAAAAAAAAAACAAATATTTCCCCCAGGCCTTAAATAAGATTAGTAATGCCTGGTTGTTGTTGCTATTTTATATTTTTATTAAAACAGTGAATTTCCGGTGTTAAAACTTATTTACAAGATTGAAATATAATTGAAAATAGGAATGAAAATACATTTGGTTTTTTTCTTATTTTTTTTTTATTAAAAATGACTCACACTACTTACTGTATGTAAGTAGGTTTTCTTACAAAATTTTATTTAAAAAAAATTAAAAAAAATAATTCCGTTTTAATATGTAGTTTCACAATGATTTTCTTAAACTTTGTTTCACAATATTTTTATTTCTTCTAATTTCTTTAGAATTTTTTAATTTCTTCTATTTTCTTTGTATGTATTTTTTTTATAATTAATTTCCAGTTTTAGTAATTTTCCTTATTTTTTTTATTGAATTTCTTGTAAAGCAGCAGGTGTTGTGGTGTGGCTCATCTTCCAATTAATTAATCTTTAGCTCATTGAATACAACAAAAATAGCTTCCATTTCATTATGTAAAATTCTATAAAGACTCACCTCACTCACTCACTCATTCACGTGTTTCTTATTTAATTTTGTTTTATTTTGTTTTACTTTGTTGTTGTTGTTGTATTTTTTTTCTTCTTTTCTTTAAATTGTTTATTATTTCCTTAATGACTTTAAATCGTTTTTTTTTGTTTCTGTTAAATAATTATTTGCATAAAAATTTAAACATGAAACTTGTTTCTATTTAATGAAGTTATCAATGCTTGAAATGAAGCCGCACAAATTTGCTTAAACAATGTTGTCATTTAAAATTCATTAAAGAAAATGTTTCTCTGTGTGCGGTCAGTTATCTTAGTTTAATAGCGTTTAGCTTCTTTAACTCATTCCCATACATCAAGTACATATGAGGTAGCCATTTGGCTCAATATATTTAGAACCATTGTGCTACTACATTCTATTACATTAAAAGGCTTCAATGTACAGTAAACCCTCCTATAACGCGGTAATCTCAGAACGCGGTTTCTATACAACTCGGGGCTGAAATTGCGACAGCCCTCCTATAACGCGGTACTTTCAAAGCGCGGTTTCCATATAACACGGAGCCCTCCTATAACGCGGTACTCTTGCAGCGCGGTTTCCGTTCAATAACATCCCATAAGTTGCTTGCAGTCTTTTAGTTTAGTTTTTATTTCATTTTTTTTTATCAATCCTTATATGAACTCTTGAATTCAATAAAAATAATTTATAATTTATCTTGCCTTTTGTATTTCTTGGTCTCCATATAACGCGGTACGAATGATGGGATTTGTACTAACTCTGAGTTTCTTATAGCGCGGTTTCCATACAACGCGGTAGACGGTTTCCAAAGAACGCACTGCGAATTTGTACGGTGAAACCCGTACCCCATTAGGTTAAATTAACTAGACCCACATACATATGTACGAGTATGTACATACCGGGCAATGACCCTTATTCGAAGCTCAGACATTTCAGTCAGGAAAGTCAAGAACAGGGTTCTCAGTATTCTCGCCAAAAATGCTGACGAGTGACAGAAGGTCTCTTTACTTGCCTATATCATTGGCTATTAAAACCCTTTGGTCAGGATTGCGACCAAATGTGTGTTAATTTTGTCCATGAGTGAATGGCGGGACCTACAGTTTAAAATCGACTACGAACGACAGATATTTAAGACAATCTCTTTAACCTCTTCCAAAAAATCACAAGTCTAATCGACGAACATGACTCCCTATTAGACAGTGTCATGTGAGCATATATGTACATACAGTGAGCGTCAAAAATAAAAACCTTTATTTATTACTTATAAAAGTTTAAAACAAAAACAACTATTCATGATAAAGGAACTTTTTTTTTTATACTTAAGAACATAAGAGAAAATTTAAAATTGACTCACTTATGGCGCTGACTGTATGTAGGTCACATAATAAATTTAACGGTGGTGGGAGAAATAAAGAGCTGAGTTAAGATTCGGCCTGCTCAATCTAGCGGTTGAACAGATCCTCTCTTCTTCGAAGTGTTAGCCAAGGTGTTCAATTTTTCCCTAATTTAGCGCGCATAATTCTGGTCACTATGGACTCCTATGCGTAGATCTTATCTTAACTTAATTGCTTACTACAATCCTTTAGTCACCATCACAATCTAGCTTTTTAACTGCCCATGGTTTTTTTGCCATAAAATTATCCATGAGTGGCTAGACCCACCCTACAGTTTAATAGCGTCTACTCCGAACGACAGATTTTTAAGATGCTTTTCAAGGCGATTTTATTTATTCCCAGAGTTTCTTGCAAAAGACTGCTGGATGGAAGTCACCAAAGAAATATTTTTTTTTTTTCATATTTATTCTAAATGTCTGAGCTGGGGTTTGCCTACTAGACTAAGGGGACTTAAGAGAGCATATAGTAGCTTTCAAATTACGTTATTCACCCTTACTATTTAGTCTAGTTGGTACATACATACATACAAAATTGGGCATTACAACCCTTCGGTCAGGATTACGGCCTAGCTTCTCACACCACTCATGTTATTTGCCTTAATTTTATACTTGAGTGGCGGGCCCTACAGTTTAACGTCGACTCCGAACGACAGATTTTTGAGAAACTTTTTCATGGAAGGTTTATTTACTCTCAGGTTGTTTGCCAGAAATCTGCTGAGAGGAAGTCGCCGAAGAAATATTTTTTTTTCATATTTCGTTTTGATGACTGGCCTGGGGCTCGAACCTGGGCTTTACGTCTAATAAGCGAACACACTACCTACTAGACTACGGCGACACGACTAGTTGTGCAACCTTTTCCAAATTAATAGAGTTTATTGATTCTCCCTTCAGAGCGTAGTTAAAAAGGCAGCTACTTGTCAGCTCATGAAACCACTTGGGTAAGTCTTATGCTAGCTTTGTCTCGCATTATCCCAACCAAAATCTCCATATCTCTAGTCCTCACTACCTTGAGCAAATACAAGACATTGCGTGCCAATCTTTGTATCGTATCCAACCCTATCTGGGATGTTTTCAAATTCGTTCTGCATGTTTAGATAATGGCCCCATAGATAGGAATGGGCTATCATGGTATGCAAGTCATCGCGTGCCAATCTTTGTATCGTATCCAATTATATCTGAGATGTTTTCAAATTCTTTTTGCATGTTTATATAATGATCCCATAGGTAAGAATGGGCTATCATGGCATACATTTAATGTATAATTCTTGGGCGGCACTCCCATCATGCAAAGTTATTGACATACCTTGGACTGGTCTCCATACGTGCCTTTCATTTCAGTTTCAAGTTCAGGTTTCCTTAACTTCAGGTTTCCTTAACTTAAATTGCCGATCCATTTTAGTGGCGCGCATTCGCCCTGGCGACTATAGCGCTATAAACGGGACACACCGAGGACATCATGAGATGTCCTGCTTTTTCTTGCGGTTTTTTCAAAACTCCTTTAAATGATGTCACAAAGAGACCTTTCAAATTTACTTCCTGGCATCAGAACTTTGTCGTCTGCCTAGTCTTGGTAGTTAAATGCATCCTCTAGATAATGAATGTTTTAATAAACGTCTTATTTACGTCTTATTTACTTCTTAACATTAAATGTTATAGGAATTCTTTTAAAGGAATTCCAAAGTGTATTTCCTTATGGCTAGTGTAAGGCGTTGCCAATTATTTTTCATATTTTTTTTATATTTTTTTTTTATTGTAATTGCATTCCTAAGTGTCCCAAGTATGTATGTGATTTAGAAATCATTCAACTTTTCATTTTAAATTAGATTTTTATGGACGAGTTGCCAATCTCTTTTTTTCTCCAATCAAATAAATCTTTTTAATTTAATTTTATTTAATTTTTCTTTTAATATTTATACTATTAGAGAATGTTTATACGCTTAATAGCTTAAGAATTTATTGAATGCCTATTAAACGTAGAATAATTAATTGAATTGAAAATGAAAATGAAAAAATAGAAAAATAGAAAAAGTTTCATTTTAATTAAGCTCTTTGGAGACGGAGCCAGAGCCTGTTTTAAATGTGACACCACTTGCTCAGTGATTGTAGCAGCAATTAATGGAATGGAAAATAAGTATTAATTTTTAGACAGGGATTTAATTAATTTATAAATAAGTATGTGAGTGAAATACTCGATTTTTTTTTGTAATTAAAAAATCAGAAAATAAAGACATTAAAAGTAAACGTACTTCAAGTAGGGAAAGGAAATGATTAAAAATGAATTTTTTTTTAATTGAAAAAGTGTAAAAATTTTCAAAAATGTTTCAGTTTCTAAAGCTTTAACTTGATCATAAAAGGAAAAGTATAGCTAAGCTTAAGATTTAAAACTGGGCTCAATACAGCATAGTGAATAAGCCACACATGACAGCTAAGCATGTCAAACTAAGTTGACATTTCTGTTCAGTAAGATGTAGCAAGTCATCTTGAAATTAGTCATCTTCAGTTGTGTTTTTGAAAGGCCTTTCCGTTAGTGCTTTTGCACCCATTGCCTGCGGTTTACTTCTATTCTGCTAAACCTCTTGGACTTTAGTCACAGATCTCATGGTCCATTCTTTTCGCGAGTTTATCCACCGGTTTCTTAGCACGGGTCGCGTAACACATTAATCACGACACAAGGTGATCTTATCTTCTCGTGAAGGATTGTATTGGAGTTGCCAACTTTTTTGGTACATTGAATGATTTAATTGAAAAGATCTCATGCTCCATTCTTTTCGCAAGTCTTTCGCCAGGATTTCGTAAAGGATTGTTATGGAGTTGCCAACTTTTTTGGTATATTGAACGGTTGAATTGAAAAGGGTTTATTATTCAATCAGCAGCTGGCAACACTTAAATTATTTTATAAATATTTTAAGTATTATAGAAGTTGGCAACACTTAAATTATTTTATAAATATTTTAAGTATTATAGAAGTTGGCAACACTTAAATTATTTTATTGGAGTTGCCAACTTTTTTGGTATATTGAACGGTTTAATTGAAAAGGGTTTATTATTCAATCAGCAGTTGGCAACACTTAAATTATTTTATAAATATTTTAAGTATTATAGAAGTTGGCAACACTTAAATTATTTTATAAATAGTTTTAAGTATTATAGCAGTTGGCAACACTTAAATTATTTTATAAATAGTTTTAAGTATTATAGCAGTTGGCAACACTTAAATTATTTTATTGGAGTTGCCGACTTTTTTGGTATATTACAAGGTTTAATTGAAAAGGGTTTATTATTCAATCAGCAGTTGGCAACACTTTAATTATTTTATAAATATTTTTATGTATTTTTTTATAAATATAATACTTAAAAATATTTATAAAATTTAGGTGTTGCCAACTTCTACTCTAAAATTTTTAATTATGTGAAAAGCTAACATCCCTTAGAACTTTTTAACCATGCAATTCGAAAGACTTGAAGAGAAACGTGGTAAGAATGGTTTAAAATTCTTCACTGCGTTGCCAATTTATTTTGTAGGTTTTATTTTTATTGCAAAAAAAAAAAAAAAATAGTTGTTTACTGCTCTTTTATTGAGTGTAGTTTCAATTAAAGACTGTTCTATTCACCGCAAGTACAACATAATTTTGATTTTTTTGGGTTTTTTCACTGTTTTGCGGTTTCTTTACGTACAAATATGGTGAGTAGGAAATGCTGGCGGGAGACTTTATTGGCTGCCGCAGGTAGTAGTTATTGTTGAAGCATGTTCTGCATAAATATACCCCAAAAAAGTACAGGATATTTCAATTTTATGGTGCTCTGTCCTCTTTTTAATTATGAATTATCAGTTGATCAGTTTTTTTTTCGTTTAAATTTAAAACGTTATACCAGCTAGGCGTGGTTGTGTGTTAATTGTTTATGTTAATTGCGGTTTAAACCAAAAACAAATCGAAACGAAACGAAACGATACATTAAACCATAAAAATCGATGACAAATTCACTGATTGACTGACTGAATGACAACATCTGAGTCATTTTAAGTGAATTATACAAATGAGAAGAACCTCTAATCCTGAAAGTTTTTTCTTTTTTTTTTAACTTCAAATATTATTCGTTTATTTTGGATTGTCTTGATTGTTTTTAATTTAAAGCCGGTAAAAATATAATTTTTTTTTAAATATTTCATTTAACCGTTAAACAAAACTCTCATTATCATAATAATAATGATCATTAACTTGCACAACACAAACAAATAAAAAAAGGAAGTTAATGACGCTGAAAGGAAAACCGTAAATACCTTTGATTTTAAATTCAAATATTTAAGTGTGAAGAGCAAATTTACGGCATTTATTTAATTAATTTTACCTGCACCGTTTACCGAATGACGTTCTTTTTTTTTTGCAAGTGCTGTTGTTTATGCTACTCCTGCTTTGTTAAAAGATCCCGAACAGTTCTTTTACCTTTTGAATATTTTATAGTGTCTCGAAGGAAAAAAATAAAGAAAAAATACAAAAACAAAGAAATTTTGTTTTTAAATAAAGGCAGGCCAAGCTTTATTTTTAACCCATGTGATCTTGAATCATGGCTGCTTTTATTTCTTTCTTTCTTTCTCTAAGTTAAAAAAAAAGCTTTAAAACACTGCTGTAAGCCTTTTTTAACAGTTTCCTTAAAACACTCCCCCTAAAAGGTCAAAGAACTTTAAGTTAGTTAAGATTTAGCACAGAGTTGCCAACCATTATATATTTAACATTCTTTATTTCTTAAATTGGCATCAAATTGTATAAGAAATATTTCTTCGCGTTGTCAATTTTTTTTATATAAATTTATGGTATTTAACTATGATTTTAATACAAAATATGTTAATTTAGGTAATTTAGTGTTGCCAACTTTTCTTAAAAAGTTTTATTTTTCATAATATGAATTTTGTTTGGAAAAAGTCACTTTGCCAGTAAACTCTTTAGTATAGAAAATTGTTTTCTGTTATATTGCGTTGCCAATATGCTAGAAATTTTTTTATATATCACATAATAAGTAATTTTCTGATAGTAAACAATAATATTATACTATTTTGACTGATGATAGCTCATAAAATTTCATACAAAATATTTTTTGCGTTACCAATTTATATGAAAATTGTGCCAAATCGGCTAAATCAAATTTTTAATACAAAAAATTTAATAAAATTATTTAAAAGATGTAATTAAATTTAAAATTACACCATTTTTATTTAAATCGCGTTGCCAACTTGAATATTGTTTTTATGATATGAGTTCTTAGATTTTAAAAGAGTTTTAATTTCAGTTTCAACTTACATACATATACATATCAAAACCTAAAACGCGGCATTTAACTTATCGCATTGCCAACTTTATTAAAGTCTTTATTTTGTTATATGTTTTCTATTATAATAAATTTTAGTTTCATCAAGTAATACATCAAGGACTGACTTATCAATATTTGTGATTTCTAAAGGAAGTTTATTAATTGTGAATTGCCAACTTTTAATAATTTCTTATTAAGTGGATTTTTTACTAATTTTTTTACTAAATCCTTATAAACATCTACAAGAAATCTAAATTTTCATGTTGCCAACTTTATTAAAGTCTTTATTATAAGAAATTTTCGTTTATCTAGTATTTGATCAACTTTTCTGAGTTCTAAAGAAAGTTTATTAATTCTGCATTGCCAACTTTTAAAAAAGCTGGTTTTTTAGGTTTAAAAATTGTTTTTATTTTGATTTTACTAAGTTCTTACGAACATCTACAAAGGCTTTAAATTACAGCATTGCCAATTGTAACTAAATTTGCTAACTAATTCTATAAAATTCATTCTTATTACGTTTTACATATATTAATTAGTCACTGCCTTTTTACTTAATTTCTGAGATTATTGCAATAATTTAAATAAAAAAGTAGTAACAAAATTCCTTAGAATTTCTATAGAATCATGTGCTCTTTTAAAGAGTTTCTTTAATTATGTTCTTCTGTTTTGCTTGTTAACTTGTCATTTGTTTATCTTTGTTTATTTTTGTTTTTAACGAATTATTCCATTATTGGATAGGTGTAGGTTTTTGGCTAACTAAGTTGATTACTAAAAACAAATTCCCATGAATTAGAAATGCGTTGTAAACGAAGAAAAATTAAAGCTTTGCCATTTATAGTCTCGAGAAGAGAAACAAAGCATTTTTTTCATATTGTTGGATTACCAATAACAAACAAAAATCATGACCGGAAACCTGTGACTTTAGCCTTAAATGGTTAAATAATTTGAAAAATTTTATTATGCTGAGACAAAATAATTTGTATTTTTTTTTTTACATTTTTTGCGTTTTCTTTCATAATTTTTTGTTATTAGCAAAAACAGCACAGCACAGAGTACATCTCTTACTGAAATGTAGGCGTTTAATGGTCTAATAATTCATTCATTCATTCATTTGTTTAGTCATTTGAAAATAAAAATAAAATAACACGTAACATCTATAGAAATTGCTTCTAATAACAAGAGACTTAAGACACGAACCTCAATTTGAATGCAATTCTCCTCCATAAACATGTTTATTAACTCAACTGTAACGTTTTCTCTCGTCAACACGCAGACTTCTCTGTTTTATTTTTTATGTTTTTAAGTTTGTTTCTTAAGTCTTCAGTATAATCTATAACTGCTACTGGCCTCTCTCTTTCTGTCTCTCTGACTAAACTGTTATGTTGAATCAAGTTTGTTGCTTAAGTCTTTTTAAATCTACTGTTACTAAAGTTTGTTTCTTAAGTCTATCTCTCTCACTCAATATTAAGAGCATAATTGTATGAAAAGTTTGTTTCTTAAGTCTTTTTTTCTATTATTGTTGCACTGCTACCCACAACAACACTATCCCAGCAAACATTTGTTTTTAATATCATCCACTTCTTAATTGAATTCTTAGAATTTAATTTTTTTAAATTTAATTTTAACACGCCCCTATTTACGCTAACAATAACAATGTTAAAGAAAAAATAACATTTTAATTATTTTTTAATAAATCAAATTAAAAAAAACAACACAACAACAACAAATAATATGAAATGAAATAATTTGTATTCACTTAACTTTCATTAGTATGTGTAAAGTGTAGTACATCGGTGAGTACTCGGAGTGAGTACGTACGTATTTAATAAATGGGAAAAATATAACAATAAAAAAATCACTTTAACAACGTCAATGGTTTATACACCGAAGTTAATTTTATAACTCACGCACGTAATAAATTTTGGTTTTTATTTTTATATTGTATTTAATGATCTCAAGCGCGCTGCAATCATCTCTTTAATTTCAATTTATTTTTCTCTTAAATTCTTGCGAAAATTTATAAGAATGGCTCTTTATATGATGGGCTTTTTTTTCAAAGGATTTTAGCGTTTTTTAAATAGAATTTTAGGCGCTTTTTTAAACGTATAATTGCAAAATGTTGGAAATTAAAGCAATTAAAAGGTTTACGAAATAATATTAAGACCGTTTTGAAGTGTATTATTGAAGAAGCAAATGTTGTTCTCGATATATATCCATAGCGAACCATATCTGTCCGGGCATTATACATCCCAGTCTCCACTTTTTGTGGCATAATTTGTTTGATACTCTGCGAAAGAATGTCAATCTCTTGTATGCATTCGTCGTTCGAATCACTCCTTATGCCAGCCTTTGGAAATGGTTCAATTATGTTGTAAACTTCAATGTTCCCGAGTCCAGAAACTCACTCCTGAAAAATCCGACATTCTTGAGGAGTCTTAATACTGTGTATATGCGCTCAAGGAAGCTATTGGCCTCTACATATAAATTGATAACGGATCAGTACAATGGTTGTTGTTGTTGTTGTAGCAGTTCGGCTGTTGCTTCCGGAAGCTTCTCCCTTGGGAAAAACATCCGGTTGATACAGCTTTCGCTGGGTTGACAATCCTTGGCCGATGTTGAGTCGGGTCGTTCCGGAGCGTAGATCCGATTGTCGTGGGAACGCATTACAATGGTAGTTCAGCCAGGTAGTGCAAGGGACTATTAAGAGACTGTTCTCTAAAGATTTCATATTCGACTTTATCGCGTAATCTAGAAACGTCAGTGAATATTTGACTGAAATTCTCGGTGATGTGTGTGTAAACTATTAACATCATAGAATCTATTCTGCATTTTCGTTTTAAGATAGGATCTGCTGGATATCAGATTATACACAAGATTTTGTCATGATAATAGTTTTTGTACTTCCATGCTAGGCATATCTCAAAATTTTTAACTGAACTAGCTGCACTATGCTCGAACTAATTGGCAATGCCGATATTTTCTTCTCTTTCTTTGTGTATTTTAACGCGTTTTTAACCATTTTCAATATTGTTAGCAACACTTTATTGTGGCTTAACTGAGTAATCACTTGTGGAATAGTGGAAGAGAAGAGAGAGAGCAATAAAAGCATTTCTAAAGCTATTTAGCAAAGAGAGTTTAAGAGAGAGTGTTGTTAAGCTGGCTTTAATATTTGTTTACATTTGTGGTTTTTTGCTTTTTTTTCGCACATCGTACATATTTCTCCTTGTTCAATCTGTGTTATAGTAATTGTTGTTATTGTTATTGTTATAGCAGTGCTGCTGCTGCTGCTGCGGCTGTAAGTTTTGTTATTGCTTATGATTTAAAAACAAATGTAAGTGTCGACATCCGATTCATTTACGTTCATACAGTCGAAGTGTTGAGAAGTGTTCTTTATTCACTTTGGATTTTTGTGTTTAAAAAAAAACGCGCGATTTAAGGAAAATTTAAAAAATAATAACGACGTGTATTATATTTAACTGTTAAAATTATTAAAAAAAAAATATTGTTAAACTAGTTTAAAAAAAACAACAAACAACGAAAAAAATTAAAGAAAAAAAATATAAATGGTAACGTTAGCTTAAAAAAGAAATTTTAAGGCACGAACCCAATTTTGTTTTTCCATATTTAGGAAACAAGAAAAAAAAGAAAAAATCAAATCAAAAAATATTTTATAATTGAAGTTGAACAAGTTTTCGCCAAATAAAGAAAATTTTGTGTGTGTTTTACCAAATTGAAAATATACTTATTTTCTCAGTGTTTTGTATTACAACATTTTTTTTTTACAAAAAAGTCAAACAAAAATAAAATAAAAAAATATATGAAAAGACAACATGTACTTCGTCGTATGCGTATGAAATCGATTTTGTCATAATGCACTCATCTTATGTGTTCGAGCATTTGATTAATGCCCAAATAAATATTGCTGAACAACAACAACAACCGAAACCACAAGCATTACAAAAACAAGACAAATTACAACAATCTAAAGAAAAATCTTTAAAATTTTGTAATCGTTTGAAACAAGCTCTTAGTGAAGTTGGCAATATCAATAAGGCCAAGAAAAATTTAAACAATTAAAAACTGAAAAAAAAAAACTGAAATTTTTTTTATATTAAAAAAAAAAGACAATTTTATAAGAAATAATTAAGAAAACCTTAAATAAAAGAAAAGTGTTAAAAAAAACTTAAAAAAAAATTTTCTTGAAATTTTATAAAAAAGTTTTAAAAAATTAAAGGAAAAGCAGATTTATTAAATAAATCTTAATAAACCCAAAGAATTGTTAAAAAATTAATATTAAAAACGTACAATTTTGCTGTCTATTTCAAAAGAAAAAATTTTGAGATTTTGTGAAAAATCAAGGAAAACAACTTAAATATTCCTTTAAAATACAAAATACAAATTCAACTGAGATTAAGAAATCTAAAAATTTATACACAATACCAAGGAAACTAAGCAGAAAAAAAACTTCAATTGAAAATAATTTGTTTTTTTTAATAAACAATCTAGTTTAACTAAAAAACTTGTTTTAAAAAACAAACCCCATTTACTTTAAATCAAAAACTAGTCTTTTTAAATACACATATAACGCACAAGAAAACAGAGAAAAAAAAATCCTTTAAAAATGTTACTCAATAAATATTTAGTGAAAATCTCCAATGCGGTACAACATAAAAATAAAGAAAATTTAAAAACAACCAACAACAATTCTACACAAAATAAAGGCTATAATGGCACGATAACAACAAATTCCATAGATATACCGGTTAATAATAATAACAACAACAATAATAATAATAAAACTGCACGTAATTTGGAATATGAACGTGCCATAGCTGCCTCTTATGCCTCTGCTAATACTACACATCACCAAACTGCATCAACACCCAAAAAGAAAAAACCAAAAATTAATGTCCTCAATACAAATGATACGAAAACCTGCCTTACCACCGATGAATTGGCGATTATTATTAAGGGTGGCTCAAATAATAACAAAACTACAAAACGTCATACCTTAAAGGAAACTGGCAGCAATCAAAATTCCTATGCCTCCACATCCGCCTCCACCTCCACCTCCTACTCATCGCCCTTAAGAGAAACAAAAAGTTCTTTAACTTTGAATCTATCCACGTCACCTTCATCGTCGGGTGTTTATTCATCGTATGCTTCAACGCCTACATCATTGCAGGCGGCGACCAGCTCATCGTCACGTTCCTCCTCCTCCACCGAATCGTTAAACTCTTCGGAGAATGGTAATACACCGTATTCATCGAATGTCTCGACACCCACATCATTGCCGCATGGCGGTAATCCTGTTTGGCCGTTGTCGGGCACAACCACGCTGCAGATCTCATTTGAATTGGCGGTTTTGCGTATTCGTATGTGGTTCTATCCGTTAGTATTGCCTTTTTTTATTTTCATTAATTTTATTTTAATTTTTTGTTTTTTTAATGAAATTTTGTAGTAAAAATAGGAAACCTCCGTAGTTTTGCAGTATGCCCAGTTTTGTTTAGGAATTTTGCAATTTATGTCGTTTTAATTAACTTTTCTAATCAAATAAATTAGAACTCTTGGTTTAAATTACCAAAAACTACATTAAAATAAGGGAAAAACGCTATTATTTATACTATCGGGACCCCACTGTACCCTAGTGTACATTATTTACAGTTCTAATTAAAGAGAGATCTTTTTGTAAAGTGCCCTCAGGAGTAAAACTTTCTTTTTTTGCCTTAAAAGTAATAAATTTGTTGTTAAACTTGTTAAAATACAGTGAGCGTCAAAAGTGAGTAAACACCACTGAAATAATTCATTTTCTTACGATAGCGAGAAAAGCAATAAAAACGTTTATTTATTACTTACTAGCTGTACCCTGCGCGCTTTGCTGCACTACAAACTAAAATAAATTTGAAGGAAAGACATTAGACAAATATCCAATTAAGTTTGAATCATTTTATTGATTTTGTTTCCCGTTGTCCAGATGATTCAGACGAACGGGCCTGAGTAGTACGCATTCGATCAAGTGATTCATTGTTCAAGTGATTCATGCGAACGGATCTGTGCGGCATGTACTCGAAGATTTTTCAGTCTCAATGCTGATTCTGAGGCTAGTAATGCTCTTTTCTTTTCTTTTCAACACAGGATCAAATGCACAGTTTACGATTTAATTAATTTCGAAGAATTTTCAGTGGCGCCACCTGTCGGAAATTGGTTATACCAACTTAGAAACCTTCGTCGGCTCATGCGCAACAACTTTGCTAAAGATTAAATGCATAGTTTACGATTCCATAAAGTACATTCATTTTTATATATATAGATAATTTAAACTTGAAAAAAAAAAAAAATAAAACAAAAGTCTACGAATTTAATTTTGGTTATATTTTTTCTTATTTGGTGAATTTTTTCACAAATGTTGGTTACAAAATTTTTTTCTTTCCCTTCTATCTTTCCCCCGCGTCGTTCTTTACACTTTATTTTCTTTGGTTTTATACATCAAGAATCACAGATAGCATACTTGTAGGGGTAACTACTATGCGTATGAGTAATATATTTCAAATGCAATTAAATATTAAGTATGTAGTATGTAGCATACGTGGGCATGGTCCCTCGCTCATTTGGAATATCAACATAAAAAGTAGCCTATAACTCCTTCCAGACATACAGGAAGATACTGTGAAAATTTCAAGAAAATCGGTTCAGCCGTTTAATCGTCTATAAACTTCAAACATACAAACATACAATCAAACACACATTCATTTTTATATATAAGATAAAATGTTAAAACAAAAACAACAATTCATGATAAAGGAACTTTTTTTATACTTAGGAACATAATAGAATAGAAAACTTAAAATTATAGTGGGTGTTGACTCACTTATGGCGCTCACTGTATATTTAAAAAGTAGAAAAACTATTAAAAAATTTGATTTTCAAACATTTTTCTAATCTAAAATGTCTATTTTTGTTTTAAAT
Source organism: Sarcophaga rosellei (assembly GCA_930367235.1). Lineage (NCBI taxonomy): Eukaryota > Metazoa > Arthropoda > Insecta > Diptera > Sarcophagidae > Sarcophaga > Sarcophaga rosellei. The sequence goes on along the minus strand of OV884018.1, from coordinate 5,779,890 downwards.
TCCCCTTCAAAGAAATCTCAAAAAAAAACATTTTATTTAATATGGCATCACTATTGCAGACTGCCATAAGGAGAGAAACAGCAATCGCCATTACAATTACGGGTCTCTGTTTACTTCTTGTGTTTAGGAGAGCGAGGTACTCTAGATTTCATATCTTGGTTTAACGGTTTTTTAACACTTTTTAAAAGATTTTTAACACAATTTTTATTGAGACATACGGGAAATTAAATTTCAAAGTAATTTTACAATCTTCTAATATATAAAATTCTCGTGTCACGGTGTTAGTGGTTAAACTCCTCCGAAATGAATCGACCGATTTCCATGAAATTTTGTGGGCATATCGGGTAGGTCTGAGAATGGGACAACATCTATTTTTCATATCCCTAAATGTTGAGAATGCGGTATTTAGGTACATATTGATCGTAGACGAATAAAATTTGGTGGGTAAGTTCGTAGAGTCGATATCGACAATCCCACCAAAAATAGGCGTGACAACCCTCCCCCTTCAAGTGATACCTATAACTCTTATACTATTGAACCGATTTTAACCATTCTTTTTTTGTTCGAAAGCTTATCAGATTTGGATGGTTTAAAAAAAATTCGATATAGTAAAAAGTAGGCGTGGCAAATCTTTAAAATTGAATATTTAGGGACATAGTAATCGTAGACTAATACAATTTGGTGGGTAGGTAGGTTCGTAGACAAACTCACCACAAATGGGCTTGGCAAACCTCTCCTTTAAGCGATACATAAAAGTCGGCTAATTCGATGATTTATGACTACATATGTACATACATATATAACATGTATGTCTGTTAGTTTTTACTTTGGAGCGAGTATAACAACTACAACTTCGTCAGCGCTATTACAATAAATATATAATGTGATGTGTTTTGGACAATACAAAAAAATTCAATTTTGGGTGTTACGAAGTTCGCCGGGTCAGCTAGTAATTTATAGGATTTTAAATGTTTTTTTTTTAAATATTTTTTGAATGATTTTTAATAGCCTTTTTATCAAGAAGTAAGCGATATTGAATTAATTTTTTTGTAGTTTAGAAATTTTCTTAAGGATTTTTTATATTTTTTCTGATGCTGATTCTGATTCTTATTAACATGTTTAAAGAGTTCAATTTTAAATAAATCTTTCTGTAATTTAGAAAAAAAAATTAACATATTTTCTTACTTGCAATACATGAAATATATGTAGTTTTGCAATAATTTTACAATAATTTATAGAAGTTTTAATTCGTTTGTCTATCTATCCATCACATTTTGAAGTGATTTGTTCCAAATTTGTTTAAAATTTATGTAAATACAAAAAAGTATGTACTCGTTTAAAGTATTTTTCCATGAAATAATGAAACCTAAAAACCTCATTGTTTTGTGGCCAAAAAAATTTCTTGAAAATATTTATTTTAAAACAATCAAAGTGCACTTTAAATAACGATATGGTTCTTTAGTATTCTTCTTTTTTTTGCTATTTTTTTTTTTGCTATTTTTATTTATTTTATTTATTCAATACAAAATAAATTTGCATATTTTTCATGTGTTAATTATATTGTTTAGAGTATTTTTAAACGCCCGCTAATAAACTATGACTTGAAATGTCGTTTTCTCAAAACTTAAATTCAATATCAATTATCAGTCACGATTCTGTTATTAAGCCAAGCCATATAATATACGAAAACAGAAGAAGAACAAGAAGAAGTAGAAAAAAAGTTATAAATTTTTAGTAAAATCATAGCAATTTCTTGTATTTTCTTAATTCATTAAAAGTTTATTTGTTTTTTTGTATTGCTTTTTAATTTTTTCTTTTTTTTTTTGGCGAAAGTCACATGTTTACTATTCGTATTTGTTTATCAATTGGATTTTTGTCAACAAGAGATTGACAATTTTATTATTATTATTCTTTTGTGGCTTTTTCGTTTGGCACAAGCATGATAAAAATTTTTATAATTCTTTTTAAAGAATGGCTTCAGAAAAAATTTCACTAAATTTTAAAACCTACACAGAAAAAAAAAAATAATGTTTACAATAACAATTTTAAAGTGTTAAATTGAATTGAAAATGTCACATGGGTTGCAGGCAGTTTGCTTTTTAATAAAACAGCCATTATGTTGTAATGTTTTTGTTTTGCTAAATAAAGGTCATTCGCCATAAAATGATTAATTCAATAATAATATGTCATATTTGCTTAATCATCACATTGGATTTGAGAGGTTTTTTTTTCATTTCATTTCGTTTCATTTTACTTCCTCTCTTAACTGTGTAATGAGTTTTTTTTTATTTTTGGGTGTTTTTATTTATCATTTAACTGTTAACGGGGTTTTTGTTAACTGTAAAACTGTTAAATTGACGTCAATTTGCAATTTAGTGGATTACAACAACAACAAATTTAAAACTTTGCTTTGCTTAATACATTGTTTGGTTTTGTGTAAATTATTTACCCAATTCCTTGTTTATTGTTTGCGTCTCTCTGTCTTAATATTGATGACCAATATTTACGTTTATAAATTATAAAAATAAATTTTTATATTTCGATTTTCTTTTCTTAAACCAGTTCGACCTTAAAAAAAAAATATATATCAACACAGTTTGTTTTGTTAATTTTTTTTTTGATATAAAATACAAATACTTATTGTTATTGCTGATTTTATGTTAAACAAATTGTTATTTTGTCCAGGTTTTTAAAGCATTTCTTTATTTTTCATTGTGTTTATTTAAAAACTTTGTTTAAAAACATTGAAAATCATGTTAAAAGTCGTTGGTTATCTTACATTTAAAATTTCATTTACAGTTAAACGTAAAAAATTTTTGATTTATTTACAATTTCTTTTCAAAATTGTTATGCATTTCAGCTAATCCATAGATTTCCTTTAAAGTTTTTTAATATTTCGTTTTATTTGCGTTAAAAATTGTATTATATTGTGCAGTTAATTTAGTTTTTTAATTCATATTGATCTGCTTTCATTAATATTATTATTTGCCATAAATTCTTTATATTCTCTTTTACATTTTTATGTTTATTTTATTTCCTTACTTTTTTAATTTAATTTGCCTTCAATTTTATTATTTTCTACCATTTTATCGTTATTTATTTATTACTTTCGTTTTTTATTTTTACTTTCATAGTTTTCCTTTCAATCGTTTTCCTTTCAATCGTTTTTTATTTTCCTGCATTATGTTTTAAATTTTCTTATATACTTCTCTGCAATTTTGAACTTTTTGCCCTGTTTCTTTATGGAAAATGGTTTTGTATTCAATTGCTTTCTTTACATTTTTCATACATTTTTTAATTTTCTTCTATCATTTATTGTTTGGGTTCATTAGCCATATAAAATAAAAGATTTTTAATTAAATTGCTTTTCTTTATTGTTTTCTTTCTTATTTTTCTTGAAAATATTTCAAAATCTTTGGAAAACTCTCCCATAAAGCAATTTTTTAGCGTCCCCCAATGGGTTAAAAGCATTTAAAATCAATTACAATTGCTTATTCACTTCCATGTTTGAAATTTACTGTATCCTTTATGTTTTGTTGCTTTTTAAAATAGTAAACATACTCAAAATATGGTGAATTTCTTCCATTTGATTGTGCTCTCTTAAAATTGTTTTTGTTTTCTTAGTTGTTTGCACTTAACATAACCTTTTAATGTTACTTCTGGCATTTTAAATTTTGTTTGCGTGTTTCGGTGTGTGTGTGTTAGTATACTCCACTCTAGGAGGTGAAAGTGGTGTTAAATTTTTTCTGCATATCTTTTTGTTGTTGTTTTTTATATTGAGTATCCTTCCAAAGTTACTACAGCATGTATAGGTGTGTGTATGGTTTTGTTTACAATTTGCAAAGCAGTGTTATGTTATTGTTCTCGTGAGTGGTTGGAATGGGTGTGAGAGTGGTGCATAGTTCTTGTATTTTTATTACTCTCACCAGATTTTTTCTACAATATCTTGTGTTTGTTTCTTCTATTGAAAGTATTTTCAAGGTTACTACTGCAGTTTAATATGTATGTATGTGTGTGGTTTTCTTATTTGTTTACATTTGCATAACACAAAGGTGTTGTTGTTTTTGCCATAGAGTGCCCTTTCAAGTTTACTGCTGCATTTTAAAATTTCTGTCTATACATAAGTGGGTGCAAGAGAGTGGTGTAAAGTTTTTACAGTACTATACAGTTCTTGCAGTACTATACCTCTCTTATAACTTTTTTTTTGCATTTTGTTGTTGTTTTTCCTTTCTATGGAGTGAGTTATTATTTTTGCTGAGTAATAATGAATAAATATCCTTGTTTTTGTTTTTTACACATGGCTTTCCTCTTAGTCTCATACTATTTAAAGGTGTTTTTCTTATACTCAAACGCTTATTTTTTTTACTATAACGGTTGACAAGTACACGTCCTCTAACCTAACCTAACCTAACGGTTCGTAGGTAGGGTTTTCCTTTGTATAGGGTGTCCATTAGTAATTTTTTTTTATTTTAATATTTTTGATTTATTGTTTAAAAATATAATAAAAATCGATAATAAACTACAGAATTTATTGCTTTGAACTACTACAACTATTTTAAATTGAAAATAAAATTTAGAGGAGAAGTAGAGAAAACAGAAAAAAAAAATGTCAATGTCAACGCCTTTAAAATAAAATTTATGTTGTTGTTTACCAAACGTTGTCGTTCATTTACAAATATTTGTAAATAAAATTTGATTGAATAAAAATCGCACAAAAAATCTGTACAAATAAAGTTAGAGTTTTTTTTAGCAAATATTTAAGCTATTTAATGGCTGTTTAAATAAATGCTTAGAATTTTGGTTTTAAAAAACAATTTTAATTTTATTAAAGCCAAATAATTTAAAGGTTATTAGCCATATATGTATGTATAAACATACATACATATATTTTTTGATTTTTAAAACATTACAAAAAAGGGCTGTATTTGCCTTTTTAAGCTGTCTCTTTATCTAGAGAAATTAACACAAGCAAAATAAAGAAAATTAGCACCTTATTTTGCAAAATATATTTTTTATTTAAAAAAAAATTGTTTTTTTTAACAAAACGACTGAAGTCAGCAAATACTCAATATGGTTGGTTTATTCATTAAAAAATATTATTTTATAAAAAAGTGCTTTTGTATACATATATATGTATGTATGTACACATATAATGAATAAAATAAATAAATTCAATTAATGTTCAATATTTTTAGGAAGTCACGTATTTCTCAAGCTCAGCTGTGTTTTAAAACTTAAATTCTATTTAACTAAAATCATTACAACAACAAAAACGTTTGTTTAAAATAATGATATGTACATAGTTAAGGAAAATTTAAAATAAAACATTTAAACAAAATATTTGTTTATTCGTTTAAAAATTCTAACAAATTTCTTTTAGAATTATATCTTTTAATAAAAAAAAAAAAAAAAACTCTAAATATATGTAGGGTCAAAATAGTCGAGTAAAAAAATAGCCTTGAAAAATTTTATTCGATTAATTTTTTTTATTTCAATGATATTTCGCACTACTTTTATTCAAATAATTTATTTATTTTAGCGATTATTCGTTACATTTTAAGCAAAGATTTATTTTATAAGCCACAAAAACAAATTTTTTAACAAAATTTTTCACTTTCGAATTTAGTTGCTTTTTCTTTTCAAATTGTTTTAATAAAAACGTAAATCTCATGGAATGATGTTTAGTACACCATTATATAGTTATTATTTTACTTTTGTTTAAATTATTTATAGATTTTAACGATTATCCGCTAAAAACTTTTTAATCTCAGTTTAAAACAAAATTTATTAATTTATTATGTTTTAACGGTTATTCGTTAAATTTAAAGATCTGTTTTGTAAACAAAATTTATATTTTCACGTTTAATTTTATTCGAATAATTTTTTATGTACAAACGATTAATCGCAAATTTATAGTTTTAAATTGTCTTCAAACTATTTAAATGTCTTCAAATAATCTCTATTGAAATAAACATAATTTTTCTTTAAATTTTTAACGAATAATCTTTTATTCGCTGAACCGGTTTTTCGATTAATCGTTTTTCCTTTTTTAATTTTATTTGAAAATTTTATTAATTAATGTTAATGTTATTGTTTGAATTTTCTCTAATTAATTGCGTGTTCTTTTTAACATTTAAATGACATAACGATTAAGATTTAACCTACATTTGATTTATAATTAAATAATAATTGAATATAAAAAGCTTTGTTTGTTTAAAACTTTTATATATTAATGTGGGCTATTAATTGAGTTTATAAAATGAACATAAAATTAACACAATTATCTAACACAGCTTAAGTCATATAATATTTATTATTTAAGAGAATTGGGTAGGAGTTAAAAAAAATTAAATAAGTAATCGGTTAACCGATTGATCGAGTAACCGAGGTTTCTTCGGTTATTCGAAAAAATTTGCAACAAATTGTTGTTAACGCAAGGTTATTAGCAATCAACAAAGGAAAGTGTATGAGCTTAACCGATTAATCGGGTTTTTTTTAGTTAACCGGTTCCCGATTAATCTAGGATTGTCTATAGCGATTAACCGTTTTATATGAAACCAGTAATTTTTTTTTTAAAAATCTTAACCGATTAATCGGTGTTTTATAGTTAACCGGTTCTCGATTAATCTAGGATTTTTTATAGAGATGAAACCGGTTATTTATTATATAAAATAAAAAGTTTTTAGAAAACTTGAAAAATGCTTACAAATACACAAATAAGTTGGATTTATTCCAGTAAGGGAACGAATAATTGTTCAAAAATTTTATTTTTACTAAAAATTATGTAATTTGTTCGAAATTTTTATTTTCCTTGTGAATATTCGTTAAATTGAAAAACCGGTTTTTATGTTTATTCATTATTTTATTATTTTTTTTGCGTTTTTTCTTAACCTATTTATAGTTCCATTTAGTTTGTAATTATTTGTGAGTTTTATTGTTTGTTTGTTTTTTTTTATGACTTTACTTTAGAAAAAGTTGTTGATCTTGTTATTCGATTTATATTTTATGCACAGTTATTGCAACGAATTTTTACAAACAGGAAGAAAATATATACATATGCACAATACAGTTTTAATTGCTTTTGCTATTATTTAGCTGCTGAGGGAAAAAGTTTTGCAAAAAAAACAATATATTCTATTAAAACTTATACGCTAAAACGTTATATGATTTTATTTATTTCCAACGTATTTAAGTGGTCTAAAGGTCTTATAAAAGTATTGCGTATAAGTAATATAGAGGTAGAGTTTTCGGTAGAGTTTTTATAAATATAAAAAGCATTTCAAATTGTATTTATTTTAAAATTTTTTCCTTTTTATTTTTCTGATTTCTTAGTAAATTTCCCCTCCTATTTTGCTTATTTTCCAGAATCCGGATATAATTTTAAACAATTTTTCTATGACAATTTATTACAAAAGCCATAAATTTGCCTTTAAGCCTACATATGAAGGTCTTTTAAAAATGTTTTAACAACCTTTCTTCCCCCCATTACAACTGTGTTGAGAGTACGTACCCCATAATACATATGTGCGTTCAAACAAATCATAAACATTACAAAACAAAAACAAAAAATATAAAAAAAAAAAAACGTAAAAAACAAGTTTGTTTACCTTTTTAATCATAAGCCGGTTCCATCAACACTATAATGTTCTTTTTGTTGTTTAGGTTTCCCTTTTAATTACTAAAGAACTGTTATTTACTACTCTCCATACAACACCACTCTCTTTATTCTTCTGTTGATTTTATTTTAAAAATCTGTAATAAACAAAAAAGGAATATTAATTATTACATAAATAAAATTTCCATAGTTAATTAATTGTTTAAAATAAATATGTATAAAAAAATGCTTTTGTTTTATTTAAGCAATATTTATATTGTTATAATAAATATTCCATTCATACAAAAACAAAACAACGAAAACAAAAAAGAAAAAAACGGCATTTAAACTAGTTTTTTAACTCCTTTCATAACATGGTGGTGGCTGGCTCTTTCACCAGCTCTCTTATTATTGTTTTTTTTTTTATTTTTTTCAATGCAGAAAACTCTCAAAAATAGTGCACTCACACATACATTCAAAGAAAATTATAAAAATACACGTGCTGGTTTAGCAACCAAACAGGTGTCAGTCATCTTGATTGTTTGCCTTTGTGATTATTATTATTGTTTAGAAGAAATTAAGAAAGCACTGTAAATAAAAAGCTTTTATTTATTTTTTTTTTTTTTTGCTACCTAAGGCAATAACAAATAAGCTCTTTATTAAATGCATATATTTTATTTTATATAACAAAGAGCGAGAGTGAGAAGGAAAGTAAAAGCAGTAGAGAGGCACATGGTGGATAAGTTTTGTTGTTATAATAGTTTGTTTATAAACAATATGATTTCAAAAGAAACAAAACACAATGAAATCGTTTAAACTAAATGACTGTATTATTACAAATATTGACGTTATTATATTAAATAATATTTTTTGTTTTATTTTATTAATTAATATTAATATTTTTATGAATACATTTGTAATTGTATTGTGGTTTTTAGAACATTTTTTTTTGTCACATTTAGTGGCCTGCGGCTTTAACGCCTTAAATTATATACATACGTATTTATACGTATTATAAACGTATTTCTGTGTGTTCTTTGTTGTTGTACAATACAACAATAAATATTTAACAACCTCTAGAACAAAAAAAAAGCTTTTTTTTCGTTTGCAAGCAAAATGTGTCAGCATTTTAGCAAAAAACTTAAAGCCAAAGCAATTAGTACGCAATTGTTAAGCCACAGTAAAGGACTTGATATAAATTTATTTTTGAATTTTAAAACATACTGTACAGAAAAATTATTTTAAATTTAAACGTAAATTTAATAAAAAGAAAAAAATTAATTATTTTTTGTTTCAAATTTTATTAAAAAAAAATCATTTTTTTCTTGTATATTTTTTTTAGATGGTTTCATGGCAATCTTTCTGGTAAAGAAGGTGAAAAATTGTTATTGGAGCGTGGAAAGAATGGTTCATTTCTGGTACGTGAATCTCAATCAAAACCAGGCGATTTCGTTTTATCCGTACGTACCGATGATAAAGTAACTCATGTCATGATACGTTGGCAGGTAAGCAATCAAACACACACACTACCCTACTCTCTACTCTCTCCCTCTCTCTCTATTGTATTTAATTGTGAATAAAAAAAAAAGAAGAAAAACATTAAAATATTTCAAGAATCGATTAAATAAATTGTAGTTTTAGATTTTATTTTCTTTTGTTGTTGTCGTGTCGTTGTTGTATTTAGTTTTCAAGTTCAAATAATGTAATAGGCGAACAAAAATAAAATGTGTTTTCCTTATTATTATTGACCTTGGAGAAGAAAAAAAAAACAAATACAAATTGGATACAAAAATTTACAAAACGTTACAATAATGATGTGATTATCGATATTTAACGATGAGTAACTTTAATGTCTAATACTTTGTATTATTTTATTAAGAAAACAATTATAAATTTAATATGAATATCAAAAATTATAAATTTAACGGTATTTACACATATAACATATCGATAATTAGAAATTTATTAGTGTTTATTAAAAACGATAATTAGAAATTTATCGATATTTACACAATGATTAGAAATTTGTTAAAATTTTTATATAATATTGTCAACATTGTATAGATTTGTTAATAATTATAAATTTATTATGATTTATATAGAATCGATTAATTGATAATTATAAACCTATCGATTATTGTATATATATGTCTTTATCGATAATTATAAATTTTTCAATATTTATCTGCATTTATATATGTATTTAATTTCAGTAACTAAATTTATCGATAACTTTAAATTTTTCTATAATGCAAATTTATCGATAATAATAAATTTATTAATAATTATTAAAAGTCAATAATTAAAAATTAATCGTTATCTATATAATATTGAAGATTTTAAATTAGTCAATATTTATGTACTATCGATTATTATAAAATTATTATTATTTAATATAAATCGATAACTTAATGTACATATATATATTCATATTTATGTATATAATATCGATAACCAGAAATCTCTTAAATATATTAATAATTAGAAACTTATCGATATTTACAATAATGGAAAATATTTTCGTAAAAGATTGTTGTAGTTATCGATTATTTTATTAAAAGTTATAGTTATGTTTTTGATATTTTTAACAGTACTTGAAATAATTGGTTAAAATTCTAGCAATTAAATTTTTTTCAAACGATAACAAATCTATAGCAAAAATGATCGATAACAGTTTAATTTTTGAAAAATCTATAAATCTTAATAAAAATTGTATTACTTAATTACAGCAAAAGTTATCGATATTTGAAACGTTTTTAGCATAGTTTAAATAATTTTTCAAGGATCTAGAAATTAAAAAAAAATTTAAACTTAACGATAAGTACGGCAGCTTAACGACAACAATTTTTATGAAATTATAATAAAATCAAGAATGTAATAATCGATTAATTTTATGAAAGTTATCGATATTTTTTTTGGTCACTTCAGGTGAACTTTTTACTAAATTATAACTACAACAGCTACTTTTTTGTGTATTATCGATAAATCAGTTAGTTAATAATCGATAATTCTGCAAACAATTTATATAAAAAATAATAATTTTTTCTTTGTGTCTTTAATTTCAGGATAACAAATATGATGTTGGCGGTGGTGAACCCTTCAACACTTTATCGGAATTAATTGAACACTACAAACGCAATCCAATGGTGGAAACATGTGGCACCGTTGTCCATTTAAGACAACCCTTCAATGCCACACGCATTACAGCGGCTGGCATTAATGCCAGAGTGGAACAATTGGTTAAGGTGAGCCACAAATCAATTACGAATCAAATTTCAATTCTATTACAGATGGGGGTTTTTTGTTGCCTCTCCATACTAATCTATGACGTTGTTGTCAATGAGTTTAAATAAAATCCAATTCAGTTGTTTTTGCCTTTTAAGGCACAAACCTCAAGTCGTTTGTATTTGTATTTATAATTGTAAGATTTCTGTTTGCTTTTAAAACAATAGCAATAGAATGACAGACAGACAGACAATAATAAGTTTTTTTTTTTGCTTCCAATATGTATGCCATTAAAATACCCACTAGAGAAGAACCTATTGAATGAATAATAATGACTTTCGTTCCAGAGGCATTTATTTATTTGAATTGCTAAATTAATTAATTTTCTGCTTTCGATGAAAATTCAATTCAATTTATTTTCTCGTTGTCAAACACACAAAGTAATTATCGTGAACAAATTTTTTTGTTATTGTTTTTATTATACTTTGTGGTGAGGATTATGATGCGATGGAATATAAATTTTTTTAAAAATAATAATTAAAAAATCCGCATTAGTAATAATAATTGAATTCGTATTTTAAAAAACAAATTCATAATTGTGGTTAAATCCATAAAGGGATTTTTATTTTTCAAACGACAACAATATTAATTATTTTTATTGTAATTATTAATATTAATAATGAAATTGAATGAAATAAAAATGTAATAAACTTAAATCAATAAACGTCAGTCAGTAGGGAATATTAAATAATGATCAATCATTAAAAGATAGATCAGTTATACAATAAATTTTTGAAAGGAATTCATTAAGAGGATTTTCGATAAATATCGAAAAATCAATACAAATAAAAAAATCGATAAATATCGAAAAATCGATAAATATCGAAAAATCGATAAATATCAAAAAATCGATAAATATCGAAAAATCGATAAATATAAAAAAATCGACAAATACCGAAATCGAATTAAATATTGAAAAATCTATCAAATTGGTAAAATGTAAGAAAATAATAAAACCGATAAATATTGTAAAAATCGATAAAAATTGAGAAATCAATAATGATGTTCAAATCAGTAAATTATTAAAAAATTATATAGAAGAAAAAGCTGAAATATATCGAAAACTCTTAAAAAAAATACGAAAATCTATAGAGATAAAAATATAGAAAAATCGAAAAAAAAGAACTGAAAAAAACGATAGAGATGTTAAAGAGAGATCTAAAGAAAAATCTATAAAACTACGAAAATTAATAGAGATGAAAATATCGATAAAAATCGAATAATCAATAAATACCGAAATATCAATAAATATAAAAAAATCGAAAAATTTATAAATATAGAAAAATCGAATAATCGATAATCATCGATTCTATAAACGAAAATCAATAGAGATGAAAATATCGATAAGTATCGATAAAAATCAAATAATCTATAAATACCGAAATATCGATCAAAATTAAAAACCGAAAAATTGATAAATATAGAAAAATCGAACAATCGATAATCATCGATTCGATAAATAAATCAATAAATTGATAAATATAGACAATTCAATAAATAACGATAATTTATTATCGAAAATTATTATGGAATTTTATTTAAATTTTGTAATTTGATTAAAATTAGTTATCGATTAGTTATCGATAAATAATTGTTTAGTGTTTTAATAAATATTTTTTCTTTTCTCTCTTCTAGGGTGGCTTTTGGGAAGAATTTGAAGCTTTACAACAAGACAGTCGTGATATATTCTCTCGTAATGAGGGCTACAAATTGGAGAATCGTAATAAAAATCGTTATCGAAATATATTACCTTGTAAGTTTGCCATCTAATAAATTTTTAAAAAGTTTTCTCATGTGATTTTTGATTTTCTTTTTATTCTAGATGATCATACCCGTGTTAAACTCAACGATGTTGATCACACGTCACCTGGCGCTGAGTACATCAATGCCAACTATATACGCTTACCCACCGATGGTGAACAAAATAACATGAATGCCTCTCAGGAGAGCTTAAATGCCATGGTCTCATCATGTCCCGCATGTACGGCGGCTCAAATACAAAAGAATTGCCCCAATTGTCAGATTCTTAACAAGACCTGTGTACAGTGTGCCGTTAAAACAGCCACTCTACCTTATAGCAACTGTAGCACCTGTAATAAGAAAACCGATAATTTAAGTAAACATCAACAACAACAACAACAGCAACAGCAACATAAACGCAGTGAATCTTTAACGAATTCAGCACTGATGGGCAATTCAAATGGCTGCTTAAGTCAAGCGCAGAGTAGTGCGGTGCGCGTAAATAATGGTGGCAGTTCGACAGCTGCCTCTAGGCCTTTGAATAAGAAGAATAGCAATGATTTGACGGAACGTGAAATGTTCAAGACGTACATTGCTACCCAGGGTTGTTTGGCCAATACGGTTACCGACTTTTGGAACATGATCTGGCAAGAGAATACCCGCGTTATTGTGATGACCACCAAAGAGTATGAACGTGGCAAGAATAAATGCGCCAAGTACTGGCCCGATGAGGGTCAATGCAGACAATTCGGACCCGCCAAAATACAATGTATCTCAGAGAATTCCACAAACGATTATACCTTAAGGGAATTTCTATTTTCGTGGCGTGATCAGCCCGAAAGACGTATATTCCATTATCATTTTCAAGTGTGGCCCGATCATGGTGTACCAGCCGATCCCGGTTGTGTTTTGAATTTCCTACAGGATGTTAATACCAAACAGGGACAATTGACACAAGCCGGCGAGAAACCGGTAAGTAAAAAAGAAAATCACTTTGAAATTGCGTTTTTTTAAATTAATTTTCGTGTTTTTTTTTATTTTTTTCTAAATTTAGGGTCCCATTTGTGTACATTGTTCAGCGGGCATTGGTCGTACGGGTACATTTATTGTGATTGATATGATTTTAGATCAAATTGATAGGCATGGTAAGTAGTAATACATACAACTGATGAATAAAACGTGATGTCGTTTAATACAATTGTTTTTCCTCGTTTTTTGATTTTAGGCTTGGATACTGAAATCGATATACAACGCACAATACAAATGGTACGTTCCCAACGTTCTGGCTTAGTACAAACGGAAGCACAATATAAATTCGTTTATTATGCTGTACAACATTACATACAAACACTCATACAGCGTAAACGTGCTGAGGAGCAGAGTTTACAAGTGGGACGTGAATACACAAATATTAAGTGAGTTTGAATTTTTTTTTTAGTCGTGGCTTTACATAAAATTGCTTTTAAATATCTTAAGAAACTTATTCATTACACTCTACTCTGTATACATACTTGTTGTGATGGAAATCTGTGTCTCTATTAGAATTTTTTTATTTCAAACAATTTTTTAAGGCGAATAGTTACGACCAATTTTTAAACTATCCAAGAGAGCCTAGAGCATATTCTAATCGCTTAGTGTTAGGGGTCTGGACTATAAGTTGATTGCATAAGAAACTGCCTGTCAAGACCTGATGCGATTCAACAGAAAAATTCACATTGTTAGCTGCCGTGCTAGGGTTTCCATAGATCAGCCAATTATACAGGAATGAGGCAAACGAGTTATACTAACAATAGCCTCACTGTGACCTATGCGAGTCCTCAAAGCTGAAATGAGTTGACTGTTTATTACCTCTAGTCACGCTGGAACTAGTTCAAGGTTCTAATAAAATGAATAAATTGCAATGAAAAGTTTTTAAACTGTAGCTCCCGAGACCACTCATGTATAAAATTAACACACACAATATAAGTGGTGTGAAAAGTTAGGTTGTAATCCTGACTGAAAGGTTGTAATGAGCAAATTATGTATGTATGTATGTATTAAGCTTAACACCTGGGTGCCTACTACATGGAGGACCTAGATGAACTGTCATGCATGGATATTGGCAGTCTGAGTCGCTTCATCGGAAGCTCCGAGTGGTTCCTGCAATAGGGGAGAATGTGAAACTGTGGTATCACAATGGGCCCTGTGTGCGGCCTAAGTGTGTCCGCTCATGACTCTATCGAGGGGACAGCCACTTCTACCTACCTACCTACCTACAATGTATTAAGTAGATCATATATTAGACAGATTTAGCCTTACAGCATCGGATATTAAGAATAAAGTTTCATGACAACATCAGATCTAGCAATAGTATGGTATGACCATGTTAAGCCAGTACACGAGGTACATGCATTAGAACTAGTCAGTGAGGTTCCAACAAATCTATACAAACTTCCAAAGTTCATGGACTTTTAATCTAACTGTGTAGGGTGCTTCCAAACAGAAATTCTTGTTTGTTTATTGAAAATGTAGACTAAGGCAATGGGTGTTAGTCTCTCTACCTTTTGCGCATTGTTGCAGGGAAGTGTACCTAGACTTCCTGTGTGGGTTTAAGTTTCATTTGAAAATTCTAACCTCTAAGTATAGATAGCACTAGGGTCTTTAAGTTGCACACGCACAATTTTTCTCCTGTTTTCTTCCGAATTTCTTCCGTTTTTTTGATTTCAATTCGAAAAAAATTGTAACAAACAAATCATATAAAATCTTTTAAGTTTATGTATGAACTCCATTCCAATTTAATTAATTTTTAAATTTTATTTTCTTTTAAATTTCCTTACAGATATACAGGCGAAATTGGTAACGATACACAAAGATCTCCATTACCACCTAATTTAAGTAACAGTAATAGCATTAATAATTGTAATGATAATATTATAAATCAAATAGCAACAGCAACAACAACATATTCTAGTGTAACAACAACAACAACGTCAACGGCAACGACGGCAACAAAACAATTATTCAATAAAATGCCATTACCATCGCCAACAACACCAAGTAGTAGACAAAAGTTACAACAACATGCTGCAACAATAACATCCATACAACAACATCAACAACAACAACAGCAGCAACAGCAACAGTTGCAACATCAACCACAATTATATAGCAACGATATTTTTCAAACAGCTAATGCAACATCAACAAATGCAACGCCAAAACACAACGAACACCTACACCAGCAACAACAACAACAACAACAATCCCCAGCCCAACAACAACAACAGCAAACAGCAACAGCAGCCGCACAACACCAGCATCAGCCGTCAGGTAAGCAGGTCTCATCCTCCCGGCCCGGTTTTTTAAAATTGTTTACACCCGTCATTTTTCAGCCTACGAAAACATTCCCAAAGACATGATGAGGCTACAATATGCGCCGCCTCCTCCTACACCGCCACGTAAAACATGACAATTAAAGTTTTAAAAACAATTTTCATTCTTATTCGCTTATTTTAATTTGCTTTTGTTTATGAAACGAAGAAGAAGAAAAAAAAGTAATTTTGTAATCAACCCCCTCCCCCCTTAAGATACTTTACCCCTCCCCCTAAATCTATTTTAATACATTATTTAGAAAAGTTTTTAATTTTTAACTATAAAAATCCCCCCTACCCTTTCCCTTCTGAGTAAATGTTTGTGTTTGAAAAAATGTATTTGTTAGACAACCCCTGCCTCCCCCCTTTTACTTTTCTATTGTTGTTGTAAATGAAGAGAAAAAAAATATTTCTCTTTTAAAAATTATTTTTATGTTTTAATATTAAAAAAAAGAAGAGAGAAAAAAATAAAATATACGCCCGCTCCCTCCCTTACAAACTTTGTTTCTATAATTTTAATTTTATATTTAAAAAGATTGCAAAAAAATAGAATTAAACTTAATGTGACAATATAATTTAATTTTTTTTTTTGAATTAAATTTTGCTAAATACAAATTTGTTTTAATTTTTTATAGCCTTTAAAATTTACAAAATAATTCAAAATTCATTATGTATTTTGATAAAAGATTTTATGTTGTTATATCCCCAAAGTAGTAGTAGAAAACAATTTCCTTAAAGAAAAAAATTATATTTTTGTAATTATTATTTAACACCATATAATATAATATAATAATTAAAAAAAAAAAAAGAAAAACTAATTATTACAACCTTTTTATATTATTATTATTAATTAAAAATTAATATTAAAAAAAAACATTTTTCTGTTTAATTGTGATATTTGAAATTTTGTTTTTAATTTGCGTAAAGAAAAAAGAATAACAAAAAAAATAAATTTAAAACTCGAATTTGTTGTAAACTTGTGTAGAATTTGTTTTATATTTTAGTTTTAAAATTACTCTCCTTTCCTTAACACTTGATTTGTTTCCTTCTTTTTTATTTTTATAAAATTCTTCTTATTTTTCAATTTGTTGTGTATTAGTGTTTAGTAAACAAGTAAAACTTTATTATTATTATTATTATATTTTTAATATTTAGTACTTCCTTTAATTAATTTTAATTTTGTTTAATAAAATTAAAAATACAAACATGATTTATAATATGTGTTTTATATTTAGAAAACAAAAATTTTTTTATTTGTTTAATTCATAATGTTGTAACCAATCACCCACACCCCCCTTACAAAGAAATGTTTTATTTTTCACTTTGATTTTATTTAAAAATTTGCTTTAATTTTTAAGCGTAATCATGAAAAAAAAGCAACAAAATTTTTAATAAATAAAATTTATTTTTAAAAAATATATATTTTCAAACGAATTTTGATTTTTTTAAAAAAATATTTTTAAAATATTTTTATATTTTTGAAATAATATTTTTAAAATATTTTTTTTTTATATTTTTTTAAAACACATTAAAAAACATTTTTACAAAAATTTTATTTTTGTTTTATAGTTAAAATGTTTTTTTAAAAATATTTTATTTTTGTTTTGTAGTTAAAATGTTTTTTGGTTTTAAAACGTTTTTCAAGTTTATTTTTTTTATTATAATATTGTCAAAGGTTCTCGGAATTGTTTTTTATAACTTTAGGAATGATTTTAAGATTTAAAAAAAATTTTTTTTAAATATTTTTTTTTTAATATTTTTTTTTTAAATTTATTTAAAATATTTTTTATACAAAGAAATTATTTTTGGAAACTAAATTATAGTTTGGAAACTTTTTTATGGTTTTTTATAACTGTATGATTGATTTCATATATTTTATATAATTTTTTTTAGAAAGAAATGTTTTATTATAGAATTTAGATTTAATTTAAAAACATTTTTGAGGTTAATAAACCTTAAAAATATTTTTTTTCAATTAAATAATAATACAGACATAGTACTTGGACTTTACCACAAATTACGAATACAATGTCAGTAATTTTTTCTTATATTTTGACAGCATTTTGACAATAATTTGACGATTTACGGTTTTCAAATGTTCCAATATTAGGGAATAATTTCTGTAGGCATGACCTTTGACGTAGCCCCACAAAAAAGTCCAAAGGCGTTAAATCGCCTGGTCCTGGTGGCCAATTGATTTGTATGCAATTAAACCTAAATCAATCGTGTTGTGTGGCTCTTGATACGGTCTTGTTAAAACCACATGCCGTCCAGTTCATAATCTCCAATTGGAGGAAAAAAAATTGATTTTTATGTGCTCCAACGGTAGCATATTATCTGTCTAGGCACGGTCTCTGAAGGAGCTTCACTAACAAGATGTTGTTAAATCAAATGGAAACTTCTTATGCAATAAAACCGAAATCTTTCGATTTGTGTGGCTCGTTCATAAGCTTCAATTACAAGCCAAAAACGGCGGTTACTATATTGCGCTCCAAATTACTTGCATGATTATTTTCGCAGAAAAAAACAATCCATTGACCTCCATACCATAATTCTCTTCAAACAGTCACATTATCCACATACAATGACTTTTTCACAATCACTTTTGGGTTTTTAGGGCACCACATATGTAATCAACGAGTATGACATGAGCTTCACAGCTGTAGAAAACTATTGCTTATCGGAAGCCTAGTTGCTGTAGCACCATATCAGCATACCTACAGCATTGGTTAGTAACGTATGTTGGATATTATGTGAATGAGAGTCCAAACTCAAATGTCAAATGTGGCATAATAAGCCATAAGATATGTATGTCCAATTGTTGAGAACATTGTGGAATCAAAAATTTTGGATCTAAAGTGATAATTTCGGCAGTGCTTAGATTTAGATGATCATGGCTGATCGGCGGTTTTGAAACCTCCTTATGGAGAAACCGTTTATGTGTTTAATAGAAGAAGAAAAAGATGAATTAAAACATTTCCCAATCGTTTAAGAATTATTTTGTAGACATAAATTTAGAGTTCAATTCATAAAAAATTGTTGAATTTTAAAATTTTTTTAATTGAAATGTTTTTTATAATTTTTTTTTAAATTTATTTTATTTTATTTTTTGTGTTTTCTTATTTCATTTATTTATTTTACTATTTTTTTTAAATTTATATATTTATTTTATTATTTTTTTTTAATTTGTTTATTTAAAAAATATTATTTTAAACTAATTTATGTATTTTATAACTTTTTAATTAATTTAATTTTGTTATTTATTTTATTTTTATTCCTTTATTTTATTTTTATTTCTTTAATTTATTTTATCCCTTTATTTTATTTTTTAAATTTATTTTATATTATTTTTTTTTTGTTTTCTTATTTTATTTTATTTATTTATTTTATTATTATTTTTTTTAATTTATATGTTTTAAAAATATTATTTTAAATTAATTTATTTATTTTATAACTTTTTTAATTGATTTAATTTTATTTGTTATTTATTTATTTTATTTTATTTTTATTTAGTTATTTTATATTATTTTTTAATTTATTTGATATATTTTCATTTACACTTTTTTCTGCTTTATTTAATTTATATTTTTTATTTGTTTTTTTTAATAACATTTTTGAATGTATCCTGTTTTCTTCTTATTTAAAAATTTTTTTTTATATTTTTATTTTCAAATTTAAAATTAAAAAATTGTACTTCAATTTTTATCAAAAATTAAAAATTGTACTTCAATTTTTTATTTAATTACTTTTATTTTTTTTATATATTTTTTTGATTAAATTTTTTACTTTTCTTATATTTTTTTAACACTTTAGTTGTTTAATTTTATTTCAAAATTTTTTTCTCATTAACAAATTACTTTTTTGAAAAACTTTCATTTTTTTTTAATTTTAAAATATTTTTTATTTTATTAAAAAAAATATATATTTGTATGCCACTAATTAATTTTTTTTTTATATTTTTGTAGTATATTGTTTTGTTTAACTTTTTAATTAAACTTAATCAACGATATTAACCTGCATGTTATAATATATAATTAAATATTAAATATTATATACATAAATAACAAAACACAAAATAATTGATGAGAATAAAGAAAAAACAATACTTCCTTCAAGGAGTAAAATATTTAAAATTAAAAAAAAAATACAAAAAAGAAAAATTATTGATTAATAATTAATAAATTAAAATATATATAAAAATATAAATATAAATAAAATACAAGTTATCGCTTTTACTGTTATTGATTGATATAAATGTGTAGATATTTTTAATTTTTTATTTTATAATTATATTTTATTACAAAAAAAAATATAAATAATAAAATAAAAGAAATATAAATAATAAAATAAAAAACAAATAATTAACAAATAAAATAATAATAAATAACAACAACAAATTTAGTATTTAAATATTAAAATTAAAAAATCAAATTCAAAAATTCTACATCAGCACTAAGGACAACATAAAAATCAACTGGAAAGGTCTACTGGAAAAAATCATGGAATTTTTTAAAGAATAAAAATAAAACTGGAAGCTGTTTATTGAGAATTCATAACAAAAAAAAAAGAAAGTATTTTGGCTTTAATATGTTTAAGTCTATATTAATAATAAAAAATAAATAAGAAATAAATGTAGTTCATATGAAATAATGAAAAAAAAACAGAAAAAATAATTATAAATAATAATGTTAAATATTGGTAATCAAAATTAATTTTAAATATACATATAACAAATTAAACAACATGTTGTACTTCTTTGTTAAAAAGGGAAGACAAAATTCCAAAAATTATTAAAGAATTTTTTATTTAATTTAATTTTTTTAATTTTTTTATTTATTTTTATTTATTTTTTAAACTTTTTTATTTTTTTTTTTAATATTTTTTTTTATTTTTTTTTTAAACTTTTTTAATATTTTTAATATTTTTTAATTTATTTTTTAAACTTTTTTATATTTTTATTTATTTTTTAAACTTTTTTATTTTCTATTTATTTTTCAAACTTTTTTAATATTTTTTATTTATTTTTTAAACTTTTTTTTTATATTTTTATTTATTTTTCAAACTTTTTATTTTTATTTTTTAACATAACAGAGTTTGTGCTAATTTATAAGAATTTAGTTTGTATTCATCATTTTATTTTTGACTTTTTATTATAATTTCTTTTTTTTTTAATAAGACAACATGAATATTTAAAAAAAATTGTAAACATAAGCACAGTGTAATATTTGATTTGATTTGATTGAAGAGAAAGGATCCATTAAAACAAATATTGAAGAATTAAATGTATGACGCAAAAAAAAAAAATAAAGAAAATTGTTAAATACCGCTCCCCCCAAAAAAGGGCATAAAAATTAATAAAAAAAAAAAGAAAAACTGTTAAAAACATGAATTAAAAACAAAAAAGTATTGAATGGAAAACAAAAAAAGAAAAAAAAAGAAATAAAAAAATAAAAAATAAATCTTTTAATAAATGTATCAATAACCTTATGGTAAGTACTAAATCATTAGCAACTTAAACTTTGCAGGCCCACTGTGCAATACAATATTTTTATTATGAATTTAAATGCAGAATTTTTAATTAATTGCCAATCAATTGCAAAACAATAATTGATTTGCAAGAGCTTGTGTAATTGTCTTTTACTTAATGGTTGACGTTGATAAGACCTTCATCTCAGAGTTTAAATCGAGTTCATTCACCAGGTTAATTAAATGCGAGAAAAATAGAGAAATAGAGAAAAATAAAAACAATGACGATTTAGTAGCAGTCGTTGCCAGATAAGATAAAATCAAACAAACATCTTTATAATAAAACATGCATTTATTGCCCGTTGATTAGAAGAACGATTAGCTGCCTAAAAAAATTGTGGGTTTTATTAGCTGAATTGATAAAAACTTAGCTGAATTATAATGTTATTTTAAAAAAATGATCAAATAATCTTAAAATATAAAGATTAAGCTTTGGAAACTTGAATTCAATTAAATTTTGTTTTGCTGAATTGACCAGAACTTAGCTGAATTGCAAAAATATTCTGAAAAACCAAAACTATTACTTTTTATCATTAAAGGGAGCATGGAGGGGGTCTGTCAACTCCAAAGTCGAATTTTAATACTTCGAAATAGAATACCTACAGGATAAAGTGCAGTGAGTGACAATCACACACCATAAGGTTAGGTTATGTTACAACTCTTTAGTCTGGATTACAACCTAGCTCCCATAACTATTACTTCTTATTATTAAAGGGGGCCTGGCAGACCCCCTGTCAACTCCAAGGTCGAATTTGAATACTTCGAAAAAGGATACCTACAGGATAAAGTGCAGGGAGTGACAATCACACACCATAATGTTAGGTTATGTTACAACGCTTTAGTCAGGATTACAACCTAGTTTCTTACAGAACCCATGGTGCGTGTGCTATTTTTTTCCCTGAGTGGCAAGACTTACAGTTTAAACGTGGACTTTGAATGACAGATTTTTGAGAAACTTTTCATGGCAATTTTATTTTACTGTCAGAAGGAAGGAAGTCGCATTAGCAATAATTTTTCGAGATATCTGAACCATTCCATGAAGGACAGAATCTACTATTTAATGTCAACTCCGAGTAACAGATTTGAGAAACTTTAAATGCCAATTTTAGCCGTGTATTGAAATAGGAGTTCTCGTCTAATAAGCCAACACACACTACTTACCCGACTAGGGCGACTTCATTGATATTGAGCCCAAAAATTCCCAGCGAGAAAGCCCCTAATGTCACACTCTTCAACCTTAGGTCTAGGAAAATTCGAGTTACAACGGACATCTCACTTCAATTCAATCAGGATACAGGATCAAGGTACGGGAGGGATATGTTAGGTTAGAGGACGTGTACTTGTCAATTGTGACAAGTACAGTCGAGGAAGTCGAATTGACCCATTGTACAACGTCCTAGCTTCTCACACCACTCGTGTTGTGTGCGTTAATTTCATACATGAGTGGCGGGACCTACAGTTTAAAGTCGACTCCGAACGACAGATTTTTTTTGAGAAGCTTTTCATGGCAATTTTTACTCTCAGGGTTTTTGCCAGAAATCTGCTGAGAGGAAGTCGCCGAAGAAATATTTTCATATTTTCGTTTTATTGTCTGACCTGGGATTCGAACTCGGGCCTTTCGTCTAATAAGCCAACACACTACATACTAGACCACGGCGGGACTACGGGAGGGATACTCATGAGGAAACTCATGGCTGGCGTTAGTATTCTCAAAGCCACTATAGAGCTGAACATTTTCTGACAATAGTTGAAAGACAAGTTTTAATGGCATTCAATGCTTGGGCCAGATAGGGTAGCCTTTGTAGTTTCATGCATCCGTAGTAGATGGAGCCAAAGACCTGCCTATAGAAATATGATAAGCCCATGGAAAATTCATTCTCCTATGTGCTTAAGCTGAATAACGTTTATATGTACTGCATTATGACAGCTGACAGCACACACAAACATTTCAATGTACATATTAACAGATATTTTTCCTTGAGTGTATTGTTATTGCAATACAATCGTTTTAATCCGCTTAAACAAAAACAAATTAGATCTAAAGCAATAACAACAACAATAATAATAAAAAATATAAACAAATCGGTAGCAATACAATAATTATTGAGTGCGTGGCTTAGTTATAAATTAGACTCCGCGGTAAGAGCAATGCAAATCGCAGTCAATTGAGCACAACAAAAAATTTAAAATTTAAAAAAAAATTTAATTTATTTTTAAAAACTTAAAGAAATGTCTGTAGTTTTAGTTTTCATAATAGCTTTTGCTACTGTTTGTTTTCTAACAAAATGGTATAAAATATTCCTAACCGGCATACGTATACCCGGTCCCTGGGCCATACCAATGATGGGTAATCTGCAAATGATAACGAAATTAACGCCAGAAAGTAAGTTGAACAGCTCGTAAGCTCATAACCTATTCGATTTAAAAATGTCTCCCTCCTCTGTTTAAGAGCTCCTCCTGCAAGTACAAACTTTCCGTGAAACCTATGGTCAATCGTTTCGTTTATGGCTGGGTCCCCAGTTATGGATATTTCTACATACGCCCGAAGAACATCGTGATGCTTTACAGGATAACACGTTAAGGAAAGCGGATACATTTTTATTTTTGGATAAATTAATAGGAAATGGCCTACTAATCAGTCATGGTAAGATGGCATTTAAAGTTCATTGTGCTTAAATGATAAAGTAAAGACTTCTGCTTGCAGGAAAATACTGGGAAACACATCGCAAAGCATTGGGACCAGCATTTCATCCACAAATTTTAAATAGTTTCACAGAGACCATTGCTCAACATGCTGATATTATGGTGGATATGTTAAGAAATTTAAAACATCAATCGATGGAAATAACTGAGTATTTATTTCCCTGTGTAATGGATATTATAATCGATACCTCAATGGGTAAAAATTTAAAAACACAAAAGGATCAAAATAATCGATATACACATGCATTTCATAGGTAAGTTTTTATCGTAACACAATCAGAATAATGGCTTATGATCTTTTTTAGGCTTTTTAAAACATTTTTATAACGAATTAAGCAATTCAGCTGAGGAAAATCAAATTCAGCCGATTTCAAATCCTTTAATATTCAAGAAAATTTTAATATTTTTTCATTTCAAGATGTTTTTGACCAATTCAGCTGAAGAAAACTTAATTCAGCAAACCTAAAACTCTCAAGAATTAAACAAAATCGGGATACTTATGTTTTTTACATTCTTTTAATCCAATTCAGCTGAAGAAAACCTTATTCAGCCAGGTTATAAGCCTTTATTATTAATTTAATTAATTGGCTTGATGTATTTTGGGAAGGTCTGATGTCATTCAGCTACGGAAAACATAATTCAGCAAACTTAAAACTCACCTATATTAAATGAAATATTTTTTCTAGGGCTTAGATACTTTTAGACTAATGCAGCTAAGGAAACCCATATTCAGCTAATTTAATATCTTTTAATATAACACAAAACTATATTATTTATCCGGTTTAACTTGTTTTAAGCTTATACAGCTAAGGAAAACTTTATTTAACCTTTTTTCTTGCTTTCAGGACCACTGAATTACTTTTCCAACGAATGACAAATCCTTTATTATTTCCTGATTTTATTTATTCTAAACTATCCGCAAGCAAAGAATTGGACAAATATCTACAAATAATTCATAGACTCATGGACATGATTATCCAGGAGCGCCAAGAATATTTAAAAGAAATTAAGGATAGAAATACAGAAGAAACCTCCTTTGGTTCAGGCAAAAAACCACAATGTCTCTTGGATACTTTGCTAACTGTAGATATAGACCAAAATCTCTTGAACTTGAAAGAGATCAGGGATGAGGTAAACACTTTTGTATTGGCGGGTGTGGATACTACCACTGCTGCCATGGCTTTTGTGTTATATGCCTTGGGAAAATATCCCCAAGAACAGGAAAAACTTGTACAGGAACTACAGGACTGTGATATGGAAGCTTGTGATCGTATAACTCCTAATGAACTTAATAAACTGGAATATTTGGATTTGTTCTTAAAGGAATGCATGCGCTACTATACCACAGTGCCACTGACAGGACGTCAAACCACAGCTATCACCAAAATAGGTCAACGTACTTATCCACCAGGCATTACTTTATGGATTAATATGTATGGTTTGGCACATGATAAAACACTTTTTGAGGATCCCATGATATTTAAACCCTCCAGATTTTCTAAAGATTTACATGACAACATACCACGTTTCAGTTATATACCCTTTTCAGCTGGGCCACATATTTGCATAGGCCGCAAATATGCTGTGCTGATAATGAAAATTTTAACACTAAAAATTCTACAAAATTTCATTGTGGAACTTGAGAAACCTGGAGAAGATTTGGTGTTAATGATGGAAATGGTTTTGAAGGCAAAAAATGGTATAAATTTAAAGTTTAAAGAAAGATTATAGAAAATTTTTGAATAAAAAGAATAATAAAATATAAAAATATAAAGAACTAAACTATTCAGCTAATTTAAAAGCAATTCAGCAAAAGAAATATTGCTGAAAAAGGAAAAAATTGAAATTATGAGCATTTTATAAAGCAATTTAGCTATTCAGCTAAGTAAAACCATAAAATAACGAATTTTGACAATAATTCAGCAATTCAGCTAAGTTACAACTTATTCAGCAAAACTATTATGGACTTGTTTGATAAGAAAAACTAATTTCACTAACATTCTAACATAAATTTCAACTATTCAGCTAATTGAAAAGTAATTCAGCAACACAAATATTGTTAAAAACAATAAAATACAAGTAATTTTTTTATTTTATTGGTAGTTAAGAACAATTTGTTGCTTATTTTAACAAGTCAGTAGGCTGGAATTTTAATAAAAACTAATTATTTCAGCAAAGTTTAAATCAATTCAGCAAAGCATAAGGCACAATGTATGAACCATATTGGAATTGAAATTATTTTTAATTTCCTTATGGATTATGAATATTTTATTAGCTACTTTAGCTATTCAGCTAACTAAAACCACACAATAACGAAGTTTAACAATAATTCAGCTATTCAGCTAAGTTACAACTTATTCAGCAAAACTATTATTGTCTTGTTTGATAAGAAAATCTAATTTCACTAACATTCCAACATAAATTTTAACTATTCAGCTAATTGAAAAGCAATTCAGCAATGCAAATATTGTTAAGAACAATAAAAGTTTTAATTTTCTATTTTATTGGTGGTTAACAACAATTTGTTGCTTATTTTAATAAGTCAGTAGGCTAGAATTATAAAAAAATAGAATTTTAATAAAGTTTAATTAATTCAGCAAATTTTAAATCAATTCAGCAAAGCATAAGGCACAATGTATGAATCATATTTGCATAATTTAATGTTAATAAGTCCTCAAAACCAAATTTTCTTACAAATTTCAGCTATTCAGCTATTTTAAAAATAATTCAGCAAAGCATAACGCATAATGTATGAACCATATTTGCATAATTTAATGTTAATAAGTCTTTAAAACCAATTTTTCTTATAAATTTCAGCTATTCAGCTATTTTAAAAATAATTCAGCAAAGCATATAAAGCTTTTACTTCACTCCTGGGGTTCTTAAAAATCTCGAAATAATTCAAAAACTCTTTTAAATCCTCTTTTCCTCGATATTTTTTACGTTACTACCAAAAAGATGCAACTCTGTTCACTCTGTAGTTTAGTAGCAACCCCTATTCTTATCAAAAAACATCGCCGTTACTGAAAAGTCTTATAAAGGGAAAACAAAAACAAATGAAAACATTGCATGTGTATGTCAACAAATAAAACACTTGACAGCTGACTAACCAGAAGAAGAACAAGAGAGAAATAAAAGCAGAAATTTTTTAACGACGTGTAAAAAATTATAAAAATTATTTAAAAACAATACCAAAGAAATTGTTTAAAAATATTAAAAAAAACAGAACTCGTCAATACTTGAAACAATAAATAAATTATTGGGGGCATTTAATTTCGATTAAAAAGAGCCATGCAAACGGATGATTTGTTACAATTTAAAGACTTCTCAAGTACACCCAATACGAGTAGTCCTCCGGCACAAATTAATGTCAATTCGCCTACACACTCGGACAGCCAAAGCAGCAGCAGCACTAATGCCGGCAGGCAACGTGGAGATCCTTTACAGGATTTAATCTATGACATGAGCAATTCGGCAAATATTTTAAGTGGTTCTAGTACAGCTGGTGGTGGCAGCGGTGGTGGTGCTGGTAATATAGGTGCAGATGGTTTACCCGAACCTGCTACGGCCGGCACTAATAAAGTATCGTTCCTGACAATGGAATACTACCAGCAATTCTTTAATGTAGACACTATTATGGTATTGGAACGTATTGCCAATTCTATGATACCGAAACGTGCACCACAAAATTATTTGAAATCTGTTATTGGACAAAATCCTGATTTGTATGGTCCCTTTTGGATTACCACCACCTTGGTGAGTTGTAGTATTTATTTGATTTATACAAACGTCTTATATATTTTCGTTTTATTTGATAGATTTTCAGCATAGCAATTAGTGGCAATATTGCCAGCTACTTACAGGCTGCCGATGATCATTATAAATGGCATTATAACTTCCATTTGGTATCAGTTGCGGCCACTTGTATATTTGTTTATGTGAATTTATTGCCAGGCGCTTTATGGGCCCTATTTAAGTATAGTCTAAAGCCATTGCAAGAGGGTTTGGAAACGGAAAATGTAAGTAAAAAAGGATATTCAAAGTTCTGACGGCATATATCCTTACAAAAAATTGTCTTAGAATTAAATCTGAATAACAGAAGCTATAGAAATAAGAACCACAGCCCTTTACTAATTTGACCATAGTAAGGCTGAAGCATCGGTTAGCCAAACGTCCACGGAACATATGTACGTTCGTTTTAACGTATAAAAAGCAGTGTAAATGTTTACCGTAATTACATCACGATTCGGTAAACACTTTCTTAGGTTTTCATATTCTAGATACGAACCTGCGTTCCGTTACGTTCCATGGACGTTTGGCTAACCGGTGCTTGATTCACTGCTGCAGCTTAATTCTAACGCGAGCTTTAAAAATGTGTTTTTAGGGTTCGAACTTCGCTAACGAGTATCTGGAGTAAACCTCATTCGAATTTCTACAGACTAATTGGAGATGAGGAAAAGCTAAAGGCGAAAGTATATTTCCTCTGTGACTGTGACCGGTAGTAGTAGGTAGTACAAGGTTGAAAATCCTGGGAGCAGTTTCTCAGAGGAGTTTAATCTGCCTGTCCGGAGCCGATATTTAGACTTTTCTGGGTTTAGTTAGGAATTTAGGAGAAGAGTTCATCTATTCCCACGGATTTTACATGCACTTTGCCTGTCCAAAATTCTTTACTTCCTTCGTTTTCCTTTTCTATGAGGAACATAATATATCCCAAGGCCTCCAAATATTTCTGTACTTGCTATACACAAACACAATAAGCGTATCTAAGCTCCGGAATGACCCATCTTCGTATCAGGCAGAGGTTACTTAACATTGCGAATGCTGCATCAACCGAAAGCTATATCAAATCTACTCTATTTAGAGTTTTTACGTCATTCAAATATTTGGTATCTTGTACCAACAGATCTAGTCATTAATAACTACAATTTAGAAGTTTCACAAGCCTATGAAATAATCAAAAAGAGTATTTCCCAGGAACTTCTCCCTAGAGCTTGCCAGCGCACAACAGTAGCAGAGGACGTTAGCAAACATCTCCTCCTCTTCTACATCAATTCAGCTTTGTAGAAGCTACACGCTTTTTGCATGAATCCTTATTAATGAGAATGCCGGAGTAGCTGATTGCAAGTAGCCTCTATGAATTCGGAACAGAGTAGAGGATCTTTTATACTAAGAGAGCGAATTTTGTGCAGTTTCCACAGATCATTTGGCTTTTTGTTTTGTGTAGCACGCTGAAACTTTCTATAAGATTCAATTGCCATTGGATAGGTCAGATTCCACACTTCTTCTAATGGTCAGTCTTTTAGCTGCATTTCCATTAGTCGCCATTTCTCACAACGACTGTGTAAAGGCCTTGCAAACTTCCTGTGTTATTTGCTGTGTTTTATCTACTACTTTAATGTATTTTTCTACCTTATTGGAGTTATTTTAGGACAGCAGCATCACCACTTCCATACCATTTTGTACCGTTAGTATCAGGCTAACCTTGGACTAAGTTTTCATTCGAGGTCATGCCCATCAGGGGCAATAGGTAGCCAGTCTAATATCACTAGAATTGTCTTCGCATTTCTATTTTTTAATTTTTGGCAACTTTTTAATGTACTTTCTATTATTTCCAGGCCGACTATACACCCTCCCTTTTAGCCTTAATGTGTGTTTACGGTTATTCCATGTCTATTTACATTCCTGTCTCCATTTTATGGGTCATACAAGTAAGTTTCAAATTCAAATTTCAATTTCAATTCCTTTAACATTTTTAAAATTGTTTTCAATTAAATTTTTCAGCTTTCCATACTCCAATGGTTATTGGTTGTCACAGCAGCTTTACTGTCTGGCTCTGTTTTAATTGCTGTCCTTACGCCGGCCTTAAGAAATTCGAAAATTTCTTTGTTTCTAATTATTGGCATACTGGGTGCCCATTTCTTATTGGCTGCCGGTTTTATGTTATGTTTCTTCCATGTACCCAGTGGTGGCACAGTTGCCAATGCCAGCAATTCGGCAGCTTTGGTAGCCCCATCAAGTGCTATAAATGCTGTCAAACAAATAGCAGTTTCAACTGCTAAAGCGGTCGTGGGAAATATAAATGAAACTAAAGTTTAAATTCGATTACAAATGCAATTGTTTTACTTTTCTTTCTTTTAATCATAATTTTTCTTTTTTTAACTGTCGTAAGCTAAGAGTATTAAAATTGAATGCCGTAAACCATAAATGAGTTGATAGTTATTAAGGATATACATACATACATTCATATGCTATTATGGAACAGATTAAAAATCATACAAGATATTTACTACCTATTGTAAAAAAAGCTTTAAACTAAAATCAAAACTAAGTTGTGTGTTGGTTATTTGTTTTGGATATGAAGAAAAAATGGTTCAGACTTCTACAGAAAGGAATAGAGGGTGAACATAAACAAAGTATTGAGCTGTGGCAGGACATATCACGTTAAAACTCAGGAAAGTCCTAATACGGCCCCTACCTCCTCCTCATCTCCTCATACCATGCAGAAGCCCGGCTAAAATTTTTCCTTTATGCTCGTCAGGGACCTAGCATAGCAATGTCACGTAAGAAACCCACTTTCTAGACTCGTGTAGGGCTTATTGAGTCCTAACAGCGAACCAGCTCTATCGTATATCCATGTTCAGAGGTTCTTAACTACATGGCAATCAGAACTATCCTCCAAGCATCTTTGATTCTTGGATCAAACACATTCTCTGATGCGTCCTTTGGATTGTCAGATTGAAGGCCTAAGGCTAGCATCACAATGTCACGTAAGGAAACCACTTACCAGACTCGTGTAAGGCTTATTAAGTCCTAGCAGCGAGCGAGTTCTATCGTATATCAATGTTCAGAGGTTGCTAACCACTTAGCAATCGAACCTATCCTCCCAACGTCTTTGATTTTTGGATTCTCTGATGCGTCATTTGGATTGTCAGATTGAGGGCCTAAGGCTAGCATCACAATGTCACATAAGAAAACCACTTACCAGACTCGAGTAGGGCTTATTGAGTCCTAACAGCAGACCAGTTCTATTGTATATCCATGTTCAGAGGTTGCTAACCACTTAGCAATCGAACCTATCTTCTCAACATCTTTGATTCTTGGATTCTCTGATGCGCCATTTGGATTGTCAGATTGAAGGCCTAAGGCTAGCATCACATCACAACCATTTACCAGACTCGTGTAGGGCTTATTGAGTCCTAGCAGCGAATCAGTTCTATGGTATATCTATGTATAGGGGTTCCTAACTACATAGCATCCAGAACTATCCTCCCAGCGTCTTTGATTCTTGGATCAAACACATTCTCTGATGTGTCCTTTGGATTGGCAGTGGCATGGGAACCAAATCTATTACTTTTCTTCTCCCCAAGAATTTTACTGTGCTTCAAAAATTCATCAGGAACTAATTGGATCAGATTCCCTTACAGAGTTCATGCAGTCAGGAACCAACTAAGACTTACATTAGGCCAATTTCAAGTTCCCTACTTTTCTATGAGATATGAATCCTTCTATTCAGAATCGAGTACCTATATTGGAAGGTTTTCATCTTCATCTACAACGTTGCAATACGAGTAACAGTTTTTAGGCGAAAAGTTCGGTGATCCAGCTAACCTCCATTAGTGAGTGTCTTCTGATCAGGGCAGATTATTTCTTATGATCGTCAAGGAGCCAAATCTTGCTTGTTTTGGTACAGATAGGTTCCCTAGCCGATTGGGCTGTTGCTATCGTACCTAAACTTTCAATGAAGAGGTTGGAACGCCAATAATATGACTGATGCCTGCAGCTGACAGACTGGCCCCTGCTATAGTTAAGTCTTCCAGTGACTAATAACTCGCTTGAAGCTATGGATTGTTTGTTTTGTTTTGCCAAAAAGGAATGCTATGAGAAGGCCAAAACTAAACGGCTTTCCTGTATTATCAAATGAAATCACAATCTTTTTACTACACCTTATAGTATAATTACCGCTTTTCCCTTGATTTTGTAAATGCTTCACGAAGAAGAATACATTTATCAAAATTGAATTTATTTTAGCTTTTAGCGAATAAAACATGTTTTTCGTAATAGAAAACCCGGTTTTACCCGTATCATATGCACCCTTTTTTGTGTAAACAGTTACATTACATGTCTCCTGATAAGCTCTGTAAAGCAGAGTGGTAGTAGTGGTCAGTAAAATAGAAGAAGAAGAACCCTTATCGTATCCTTCTGCTCTTTTTCATTGTTTGAAAGTGTCTAAGTTATGCATTGTATGTGCTGTTTGATGTCTGTTTTTTAATTCCAGTTTCTCTTTGTTCTTTGGTCCACTTTTCATTTTTTTTCTGTCTTTGTTTGCTCATCCTTTATTTTGTTTAACTTTTGTTTTAATTCTTTAATTTTGTTTTTGTTGTATTTATTAACTGATGTTGTAACTGCAACTAATTTTTGGAATTTTTTTTCTGACTATTTGGGGTTGATTGTTGCATGCTGCACTCAAAGGGTTGGTGATTATAGTTAAGGGATTAATGTTGGAAAAGAATGGTTTCTTCAAAGAGGACATGTCTCAGATGTTAACTTCCAAACCGAAGAATTAAACACAACAATGCCTTGTTAAATAATTCGTAAATCCCAGAGATCACCATCTTATGGCAGCAAGACTGACTTAATAATGAATATGTTGTGTCCTCATATGGGATATAAAAGGCGAGCGCATACTGTTACCTCTCGCCTCGAAATTGCAGCCTTCCGCGGGCCAACCACTTCGAGACAAATTTGGTTAGAACAAGATCTTTCTTAAATACATTCACGATGACTTGCATTTTTTTTGGTTGATGATTTGCATTTTTTTTGTTGATGACTTCCATTTTTCTGGTAGATGATTTGCATTTTTTTTGGTAGATGACTTCCACTTTTTGAGTCGATAACTTGCATTTTTTTGGTTGATGACTTGTATTTTTTTTGGTAGATGAATTGTACTTTTTGAGTCGATGATTTGGAACAAGCACTTTGCTAGTTAAATTTGAATTTATCTTCACACTAGCGTGGATATGGACCTAGTGGGCTGGCCATATCCTCAACGATTCCAAAACAGGTTTCCTTACGGTCGAGCTTTACTTGGGACCGGAGATATAAGCGACGAAGCTAGTGCAAGTGGGGAAATGAACTTAAAAATTTTAATAATTCTCATTGAGTTAATATGAATTTATATGTATATATACAACAAAATGTCGCATTTTTCGCAAGTTGCATTTCTTTGGTAGATGACTTCCATTTCTTTGTTGATGACTTGCATTTTTTTTGGTATATGACTTGCATTTTTCTTTGGTTTATGACTTGCATTTTTCTGGTAGATGACTTGCATTTTTTTGGTTGATGACTTGCATTTTTCTGGTAGATGACTTGCATTTTTTTGGTTGATGCCTTGCATATTTTTGGTTAATGACTAGCATTTTTTTTTTGGTTAATGACTTGCATTTTTCTTTGGTTTATGACTTGCATTTTTCTGGTAGATGGCTTGCACTTTTTGAGTCGATGACATGCATTTTTTTTTTGGTATATGACTTGCCTTTTTCTTTGGTTTATGACTTGCATCTTTTTGGTTGATGACATGCACTTTTTGAGTCGATGACATGCACTTTTTGAGTCGATGACTTGCATTTTTCTTTGGTTGATGACTTGCATTTTTCTGGTAGATGACTTGCATTTTTTTGGTTGATGACTTGCACTTTTTGAGTCGATGACTTGCATTTTTTTTGGTAGATGACTTGCATTTTTCTGGTAGATGACTTGCTTTTTTTTGGTAGATGACTTGCACTTTTTGAGTCGATGACTTGCACTTTTTGAGTCGATGACTTGCATTTTTCTTTGGTTGATGACTTGCATTTTTCTGGTAGATGACTTGCATTTTTCTTTGGTTGATGACTTGCGTTTTTCTGGTAGATGACTTGCATTTTTGTTTGTTGATGACTTGCATTTTTCTGGTAGATGACTTGCATTTTTTGGTTGATGACTTGCTTTTGTTTGGTAGATGACTTGCACTTTTTGAGTCGATGACATGCACTTTTTGAGTCGATGACTTGCATTTTCTTGGTTGATGACTTCCAATTTTTTGGTTGATGACTTGCATTTTTTGGTTGATGACTTGCTTTTGTTTGGTAGATGACTTGCACTTTTTGAGTCGATGACTTGCACTTTTTGAGTCAATGACTTGCATTTTTTTTTGTTAATGACTTGCATTTTTTTTGTTAATGACTTGCATTTTTTGAGTCGATGACTTGCACTTTTTGAGTCGATGACTTGCATTTTTTTTGATTGATGACTAGCATTTTTTTTGTAGATAAACTGCACTTTTTGAGTCAATGACTTTGTCTTTGCTAGTTAAATTTGAATTTATCTTCACACATATCGGCGTGGGAGCTCCCATACTCACAATATTATCTCTCTGTTTATTGCTATGATCTGAGATCCAGTAAAGGGAGATCCTATTTCCTCTATGCGTCTGGTTTTTGAATTTTTCACTCTGGGACAAGAACATGGTATTCCACTATCTGTCTTGGATGTAACCCTATAGCACTATATGTAGCCTCTAAATTGCTACATTTACTTGTACTACTTATAGGAATGCCCAAGTGAGCAGTATTTCTAGGAATTGCTGTACAATAATGCTAGCTTTATTACAAATTTTATAAGTTTGTAGGTACAATGCTTAAAAATATTATTAAATCGCCCATTTATTTATCCTTTTGAAACATTGGCCTCACCAGCATCAGAGTAAGTTTCAAAGAATACTTCATACCATGCCAATTCTCCCACACTATAGCCCTTTCGCCTGTTGGCTTTATAGGCTCTCGTATATATGGGCCATTCAAGTGGCTGTAAACGAAATTAACAAAAAAAAAAATTTAAAATTCCATTGAGACTTTATGGAACGAGACCCACAAGCTTATTAAACAATGTAAACGCACCTTTGAAAGCAATTTTTAAACCACCAGCCTCCACGCAATTCGGCACAATTATGTAATAACGAATTGTCATTGTCACGATCCTTGGTGGTAAATTTTTGACCCACCAGCAATGTTAAAGCATCTCCAGCTGTGCCTTTATAGTTACTTAAGGACTTAATGGCATAGTCCTCTTCCGGGCCATCCAAAACAAAATTATCATACTTGGCATAGGCAATTTTCCCATCATGATCACCCAATACGATTAAAAGCTCCAACGGTGTCTTAGTGCTCATGTTGTGGAGTTGCTGTAGGCCTAAGAATAATTCACCACCGTGTTGTTTGCTACCGAAACCCTGTTGATAGGCCAACCAATTGCGATCGAAATTAACGGAACCATCAAAACGCCGTTGTATGGGCAACCATTTATCAAAAATGTAAGAGGGTGGCGTTTGACATTTTTCCTCTGACTCATCTTGATACCAGTTGGTAAAGGCTTCCAGCTGCCATAATAGCTTTTCGTGTGCATAATTGTCTAGAACTTCTTTTTTAATATCCTTTAAATCGTTTTTTATCGAAACCAGTTTATCATTTAAATTATCGGTTTTCGTTAAGAACTCCACATCACTGTCAAATTCATGGCCTCGAGCTACAGCCAAAGTGTAGAGTGTTAGGATCACTATTATGGCATTGTGGAAAAGCATTTTGAAATTTAATTCTGCGTGTAATGCAAGCCTTAGTAAGTCTACTGATTTAACCGCTTCACCGCTTCAACCTTTAAATGTTTTTCTTCTGCTTCTCCTTAACGTACTGAGTCTTGATGAGTTTTGAAATGTTTCTTATCAATTATTTTTTCAACGCCTTACGTTTGAGTGCCTTCTCTTCTAGGTACTCATTGAAATTATCGCCTGAGGTCAAAGGGTTCACAATCAATATGATTGCAAAGAATTCCCAAGAAATCTATTTTAGCTCATTGCAATTGAGTAGCAGGAAAGCCAATCTCTTAAATTCAACTGTTATCTGCTGGGCAGTCCAACCCTCTGTCATACAGGCTGGTGGGTATCAGTAAAGCTGACATATGATTTGGCGTACGAGGCAATAGCTTAAATTTCTTTGTGGTTAGTATCGCTTGAGGTATACCCATCTTCAAAGATGGGTCTAAGTTAAGTGGAGATACAGGTGCTGGGGTTTTCTGCAAGGAACTCGGTCTTGAACTTCACTTCAGATTGAATGATGACTGCAGCGTGTTTCAGGCGGAGATTTTCGCAATCTTGAAAACTGTTGAGGTCATAGCTGATGGCCCCGCTTTGGAATCGGAATCTTACATGATCTTCGTTGACAGTTAGGCTGCCCTAAGGGCCATTGCGTCGGTATGGTGCAAATCACGGCTACTTCGCGAATGCAAGGAGTCGTTGAGGACTTTTGAACCAGACAGTATCCGTTGACAGATCAGTAAGTGAGGTTATGGAAACAAATGGCTCTAACAACTCCAGCAAAACGAATTATAAAAAAAATATTTCTGTCGACGACTTCCTCTCAGCAGATTTCTGGCAGAAACTCTGAGAGTAAAATAAAATTGCCATGAAAAGTTTCTTCAATCCGTCGCACAGTGTGGAAAATAAATAGTTTATCCAGCCATGATTGATGACTTGCATTTTTTTGGTTGATGACTTGTATTTTTTTTGGTTGATGACTTGCACTTTTTTCTGGTTGATGACTTGAATTGTTTTGGTTGATGACTTGCATTTTTTGAGTCGATGATTTGCACTTTTTAAGTCGATGAGTTGCTTTTTTTTTGGTTGATGACTTGCATTTTTTGAGTCGATGACTTGCACTTTTTGAGTCGATGACCTGCACTTTTTGAGTCGATGACTTGCACTTTTTGAGACAATGACTTGCGTTGTTTTGTTAATGACTTGCATTTTTTGGTTGATGACTTGCACTTTTTAAATCGATGAAAAGTTTCTTAAATCCGTCGCACAGTGTGGAAATTAAATAGTTTATCCAGCCACACATGAATAAAATTAACACCCGCAAAATGGGCGTTGTGAGAAGCTAGATTATAATCCTGGCTAAAGGGCTATAATGACCAATTAAGTGACTAGCTTTCCAGTTCTTCTGACAGATTTGCGATCACTTCTTCACCTTTTTCAGCTTTTCAAAGTTTTGAATACCAGGATTGATCGGCAATAGCTGCATGCATTTTAAAAATATTGTCGGCGAATGTATCCCGCCAATCTGTGTACACTCAGTGGAAAAGCTAGTGCCTGCTGTCAGCGGGCAGACACTGACAGGAACTTATAAAGCTTGTGCCAGAGTTTTGGTACAGTTTTCACATAATAAGGGCTCCGAAAACGTTCAGTACATGCTCTCAATTATAGTTTTGAAGTCGCCTTAGAATAGTAGGTAATGTGTTAACTAGACGAGACAAGAACTCTTGGTTCAAATCCCAGCTTAGTAGTCTCAACAAGATGATAAATGAAAAGAAAAGTTGCCTTTACTCTATTCCTGCAATTCTAATTCCTACTACCCGTTGCCAAAGTGTCCTGTCTTGAAAAGGAGGCACGGCAAGAGCAGTTGTGTAAGATGTGGAGAATGGTGTCGGTATGTATTATCACTGCTGTGTGTTCTATCCAAACTGTCGCCCCCTTACTGTAGTTCAGAACTTACCACCCTTGGATTTAGGTTAGGTTAGGTCGGAGCGGTAGCTTTGATATCACAAGGCTCACTTGAGCACGCATAGCGGCCCGTTGTGGCGCCACGGGTGAACGCAATCTCTGTACTGACCAAGTTCTCACCAAAATCAGGGAAGAGGACGAAGTTGGTCAGCGCAAGGCTCGCACATCAAAAGCACGACTACCCTACACTGGATAGGATTTAGTAGGTGTGGAAAGGAAGGCGAATTCTTCAATAACTGCGAAACAATTTCCCCATGGCCACTTTTACCTACCTATCTACCTAGAGAAAGGTATAGACTGTCTAAGGCAAGATTGTCGTTTCCACAAATTTAGTAGTCCTTCGTTGAAGCCTTGAAATCTTTGTTCCTTATAACAACAACTGCCACGGGCTCTGGCTAGCATTTGAATGAGTTGGCTAAACAGTTTAATAATTGAGCATATAGGTTCAAACGTAAGGTAGGAACTGCTTACCAGACCTGGCATTACTTAGCGAGTTTCACTGGATTTGAAAAGCATGCTGTACTACAAAGCCAAACTTCGTTTTGATACTATAAGGGTGGTGAATAGATGGCTGTTTAGGACGAACTGAGGAACGACGAAATGCATAGAGTCCTTAATGAAAATGAAAAGGAGTGATACTATCCTTATTAGTAGCTGCGACTACTAGACAATATCACTTAGGGAGACATACACAACGCGTAAATGCAAGATATTACGATTGCGAATGCATTTGTAGAGTTGAATAAATGAAGAAGAGAACACCTCCTATGTGACTATCCTGTCTTCGGTGGACGCCAACTAGCGAAAATGGGATATTCTGTTTTCGAGAGTGTATCTGATGTCCTTTAAAGGCACTGATAAGTTCTATAGGTAGGGTATCGTATATCACAATCATAGGGTCTAACTAAAGGGTCTACTGCCGTTCTAACCTAACCTAGTCAAATTAGGATTTCTTTAAAAGCAAATCAGTTATCATACCGTAATGGATACGACAACATGCTGTTCATCTGTTGTAAGTTTTGAAGGTTTTTTTGGAAATATTTTCTAACAAAACTTGTTTCCAAAAAAATGTTACAAAACAACAATGGAAGACGTTAGTTAAACCCTTAAAAACATGCTTTGACACACTTTCTCTCACAGTAAGGAACTTCAATATAAAAAGGATATGAGGCCATGATGGGTTTTTTTTCTTATTTTAATTTATGTCAGCTGAGCTGAGTTCTTCAAATAGAGAAATCCATTAGAAATGGCATAGAAACAGGCAAGCCACCCTGTTATTGTTAGTTTTTATTGTTTTTTTTTAACGAAATCCTTTTAATGTTTTTCCAACAATACATTAATTTTGTTTTTAAACACAACAACAGTAACAACCACATGCAGTAAAAAATTTTAAGCTTTCGAAATGGGGTGTTTTGTTTACGTATGTACGTTTCAAAAGCGCAAGCGTAACTTGTGCTTACACGTACGTACGTCTTTTGTTGTTGTTGTTGTTGTTAATAACACTGTGTGTGGTAATTATTTTCCAGCACGTGCTTTGGAGGAATAAATATTTAAAAATGGATTTCTTTTTTTGTTTTTTCTAAGCTTCAATGGTAATCAGCTGTTTGGATTTAGACAACCAACCTACCAACCACCACCACGTATGTATGTACGTACAAATTGCCACAATTTTTTTCTTCTTTGTTTTGTTACTTCAGGTGTTGTGTCCCATTTATTTTCCAGTTTTTTTTCCAGTCAGTTTTGGAAAAACTTATTAAAGAGCTTATTAGAGGGTATGTTTGGTGGTTGAAAATCCTGTTGTTTCAAATGTTTGCCCAAACATTTTTTTAATTGGATTTGGTTGTCGTTAGGCAAAATGATTTCCAGTTCTTGACACGTTTTAAAGATTTGCAATCAGTAGGCCAGACAGTTTGTTAATTATAATTAAATTAAGTCCTGTGGTCTAGTTATAATCCTTTCTAGGTTAGAATATATTGGCTGCCTTGGGTTTTATACCGATAGTACCTGCATGACCCATTCTGGGCGCCCAAGAATCCTCCTTCTCAAGACATGATTTCCTTTTTTTCTTTCTTCTTAGTTTCCTCAGGGCTTAGTATATCCTTTGCATCATGCTCCACAAAGCCTAATAAGCAGTGGGTCATCAATTGTGCCCTCTCTTTCATCGCGCTTACAGCGGCCATGGTATTCATGCCCCTACTGCAAATATGAATACTCCGTCATCCATCTCTATATGTTTTCTAAAACTATCCCTTACAACTATTGTTGTTAACGTAAATGCTGATGGAGCCAATACTCCAGTTATCATTTTGTTTGAATTTACCGTTGACGTTTTTCCATCCATCTTCTTTGTTTAAAAAGGTTTTTAATTCATTACAATACGTAATTTTTTATTCTTAATTGATGCACAAAATTTGATTACCATATCTCTTTTCGTTTAGAAGCTCTCCATATATCCTTTTTTCGTATTATGAAATTTTTAAAAAATACGTTTTCATTTAAAATGTGTAATTTAAATCGATTTGAAATCTAATCGATAATAAATCTTTTTTTCATTTATATATTTTTTAAAGATTAAAAATATTTCATTATTTATGAATATTTTTCCATATTTTCTTTTACTAAAACACGTAGTTTTGTGGCCTTTACTTAGGTTTTCAATTCCCTTAAAATGTCTCATTGGGTTTAGAAGTTCCCCATATATCCTTTTTTTGGAATATGATTTTTTTTCGCTATTAATGTGTAAATGCTTTGCTAAAAACCAACCTCATAATGATAAATGAATATATTTCAAATATTTTTTGTCGTGATAATTATTCAAATTACCATAATTACTAGGACAACAGAAGACAAAGAACTAGTAAGACAGATTTTTTTTAACAGTTTTCATTGAATATGAATAAGAGTGCACACCCTGGGGTAAAGGAAACATTTTCTAATAAATATTTGAAACTTTTGTTTGGCAAATTATTCAAATTACAAAAACGAACAGGAGCTCAGCTTCTTTCATTGCCAAATGAATTTAAACCGGGTTTCTTTAGAATATTAAATGTAAAAAAAAATAATCGATTAATCCAAATGAATGCATTGCTATGGAAGAGAAGTGTGCTGTTTGTTGCTCATTATTCATATACAATAGAGGAGAGACTTTTATCTTTTGGTTGCTGTTTGAGCGGTAAATTATTTAAATTACAAAAATTAACAGGCTCTCAGCTTAAAAGCACAAGCAAGATGATGATGATGATGATAAGCGCAAGGATATAATAGCAACAACAACAACAACAATAAAAAAGAAGAACCCACAAAAAAGGAGGTTTTTATTATTTAAATTAAAGCAACAAAAACAAAAAAAAAACAAAGAAAAAAATGGAACGAGAATTTCTACATACACAAAGACGTATGTGTGTAGCAAGCATGAGAACAAGTATTAGAGCACAGGGAGAGACAGAGTGTTAATGTTGTAAAATGCAAACCAAGTCAGTCAACAGCAGAGAGAAGGAGGATGAGAGCGGTTAGGAGGGAGTACATAAAAGTGGGCGAGCAAAAGCACAAAAACAAGAGCATGTATGTAGCACAAGACAGAGAATTTTGCATATGCGAGTAATTTGCTGCTTTTGTGCCATTCATTTATCACAAAAGGCAAAGGCTAATATATTCAAAATAAACGTTACTGCTAACGCTGCGGCTTCTGCTGATGCTACAGCAGGATGAGTTAGCATTTATTTTTAAGAATATTTTTTCGTTTGCTTTTGCCCAAGAAAAGGCAGAAGAAGAGGGAGTATGTAACAGCTACAGGGTTATGATGGTATTCGTATGTATTATTCTATTTTTAAGGGAGAAAGAGGTTATTTTTTATTGCACAGTTACATTGTTTATATTTGGTTGTGTCCTTTTTCTTAAGGTTTTGTTTATTTATAGGGGGTTTTTGTGCAATGTTTCTGTTTTCGGAATGCAACAATTTGTTTTCGTTGCTTGTTTTTACGTACAGAAATTATAAATAAGACATAAATAGTTACAGGAAATTAAATTCAGCATTTATAAATGCCTTAATAAAGGACATTTTTAATGCCAGATCCATAATTCTACAGAAAAAACTATTAAATATGTAAAATATTTAATTATTAATTCGACTACAGTATTCTACTATATTTAAATAACAATTTGAAATAGTTTTTAACAAATTTTTAAAATGTTATAAAAAAGGATATATGGCACACTTCCAAACCACAGCAGATATTGTAATGAAATTTTGTATACCAATAAATGAAATACAATAGCATGTTGTGGTAAGAAAAAATTTAAAATAATAATTTTTTTTCCATTTTTAAAAATGTTTCAAAAATAAAAACCCTGTACAACTTATATACTTTAATGTTTTTTATAAATCAACTTATAAAATACGTAAAATAGTAGAAAAATGTATAAAAATTGAAAATTTCCAAAAAAGGATATAAGGTAAACTTCCAAACGAAGGCAAAAATTTTCAAAAAAAATTTGCAAAACAATAAAGAATATAAAATAGCATGTTGTAGTAAAACAATTTTTAAAAATGTAATTTTTTTTAATTTCCAAAAAAAGCATCAAACTTCCCACAAATTTTATATAAAAATAGCTTAAAAACAACATGATTTTTAATTTTCGTAAAAGATTTCAATTTATAAAATATTTTCTAATACCTTACATAGAAAATATTAAGAAAAATGGTGCATTTCCAAAAAAGGACATATGACGAGCTCCTTAAATGTTTGAGATATTTTAACTAAATTTGGTATATCATTGAAGGGTACTAACCAGCGTATTGTAGTGCAAAGAATTTCAAATAAAAAATTGCAAATAAGTCCATGGCATTCTTTTTAGATATTAACAGGAATAATATTTGGTCCTTGGAATTTAAATGATCTAAAAGAACCAAGAGCTTGTTGCATTTGATTTAAGGTTATTGAATTGACAAAGTGATGCGATACATACATCCTTTTTCAAAAAAGGATATATGACAGAAATCTTACTGTAACAGTTAAGGCAGAAAAATGTTCGCAAATAGCTTTAAAATCCAATTTAACGTATTGTTGTGTTAAAATTTTTTAAAAAAAATTATTATATTTTCTATAGCAAAAAAAGGATACATAGAGAATAGCTCAACCATTGCATATAAGGAATTAAGATTTGGTAGTTAAATAGGCAACATTATTGTGCGTATTCTGGCTTGAATATTTTGTAAATTTCTTATGCTTGCATATAAAGGATATATGAAGTAAATGTGGACCATTGCACAGAAAATGAAAAAAGTTGTAGGATTTTTTAAAGGACATCAATTTACGTATTGTGGTGTTGTGTTTTTTTCCAATTTATGTCTTAATTGTTCATACACAGACAAAAGTCTTAAACCCTTGTTATTAAAGCTTTTATGCTGGGGTTTTTCTTCGTAATTTTTCCTGGTTACAAGTAAATGTGGGTGGTTTGTTAACCTCTATTTTGTGTCGTTTGTCTGTTATGCTTTCTTTTAATCTGGCCATTGTTATTTGCCTTTATTTTCAACTCGCTCTGTAAAATGCAAAATTACTGAGCTTTAGAGTTTTGTTGTGTTGTTTTGTGCTGTGTTGGGTTCTGTGAAAGAAATTCTATCACATAATGCCTGAGGTAATGCAGTTTTTCCCCTTTGTATAAAATTTTTTTGTTTTGTTTTTAATTTAAAAAGAACAGAAACAAAAAGCAAATGTTTAGAAGGATGCTGCTTTAACGCAGTCTTCGTTTAAGGGAGTTTGTTTTTGCAATAATTAAACCAATTCAGAAAAGTCTAGCAAATGAAACACCATTTCTAGGATCTCTTGTTAAGCAATCTTTAGCTTAATAAAAAATCTATTCCTCGCTGTTAAATATTTTAAATATCCACCACTTTGTTATACTTTATCTTGGTTTATTTATTTAAGAATTTTAAGCAGCTTTTTCTCCTCACATGCCCGCATTATCCTGCAGATTTCTTTTATAGTTTTCGTTGATTTTTTTTTCTCATTTATTCTGCTGCTTTAGTTAAACAAATAGCAAAAGAAAATTCAATTCATTTTATTACAGCCTTAAAAGCAGGATATTTATGTTGTATATGCAGTATTTCCTTCATTACTATGGTATTTTATGTGCATATTTGATGAGCACAAGAGCTTAGAGATTTTGTCTTTTAAATATTTGTAT
The DNA here is from genome assembly GCA_930367235.1 of Sarcophaga rosellei. Taxonomy (NCBI): domain Eukaryota; kingdom Metazoa; phylum Arthropoda; class Insecta; order Diptera; family Sarcophagidae; genus Sarcophaga; species Sarcophaga rosellei. The sequence continues at coordinate 5,735,921 of OV884018.1, read as the reverse complement.
AAATTTAATAGCATTTTGAAAAAGTAGATCAAGAAACAGAACGAACTAAGTAAAATAGATTTAGATTACATAAAAAGATTAATATAAAGAAAAGTATAAAAACAATTTTTTTAAACTCATCATTAATTTTCTTTATAAAAACTTAAACAAATTTTAAGTAATAACAACTACAGTGAAAATAAATTTATTACAATTTGCATTACGAACATCTTTATGCATATAAAAAATTTGGCTTTATTATCTGGTATATTTTAGCTGCTAGTCTTATATCCTTTTTTGGAAATTTTTTGAAAACTTCAAAATTATACAAATCTAATTACATCACAACAAGTATTTTGAAGGCCTTTATGCATACGTAAAATATTGTTTTATTATCTTGTATATTTCACTTGCTTGCCATATATCCTTTATTTCGAATTTTATAAAAACTACACTAAAATTAAAAACTAAGTACACTAAAATAATTATTTTGTATGCTATTAAACGTAAATGTATTTTGGTCTCATTATTTGCTATATTTTAGCTGCTAGCCATATATCCTTTTTTTCTGTAAAATTGTTGAAAATTTAAAACTAAGTGTGTTACAATATCAGGTTTCATATGCTTTATGTATATAAAACAAAATAATTTTAAATTTCGAAATTTTTCAGTTTCCTGTCATATATCCTTTTTCTGTAATTTCTAAAAATTTGAGAAATTTTGGAAAATTTGCTCAATAATCTTGATTGTTAAACCAAAACTATTGTGAAATTATATAACTTTTTGATTTTAGTCGCATTTTTATGCATAAAACAATAAACAGATCGTTGGTATATGCCACATTAAGGCGAGAGAACCCCATCTTGCGTTGTACGTCCCTATTCATTTCTCTTGCTAAACGACCTTCTCCAATAGAGGCAGTAATGACAAAAAGTTTCACAATAAACTTTACGAGACAGCGATTGCTTTTGTGTGTGCCGTGAGCAATGGCAACAACTTCTTCATCTAGAAAGTTTCTTGACCCCTGACGCCTCAGAGAGGAGAAAAGCCAGATGATGATACCTATAGAAAAAGAGTAGGTAGGGCTTAATGCACCACCACTGCAGCAATCTTTTTCAATATTCCCAAAGGACCTTAGCCAGTAGATTGACATCTATTAAAAACCTATGGAGCGCTGCTGACAAAGCTACAAACTTAGGAAGTCCCTGTTTTGTTTTCCAAAACCTTTTTATATGTTTTAAGTAAGAATGTGGACAGACTTTTTAAGTGTGAGATCCTTCGCGTTGCATATCGATGTCCTTCCAATTTTAGGCAGGAAAGCAACCCTCACTTCTCTTGGCTTAATCTGGACATGAGAGTACTACTACCTTTAAGTAGTTTGCCTATCAGACTTTCCTGTAGGCCGGTAGATGTGATGCATTAAAGACCAAGCATTTAAAGCTTTTAAAATAATTAAAGTTCCAAGGGTCATTGTAGTCTAGTAGGTAGTGTGTTAGCTTTAAGGTAATCATTTGAGATGATCTAGGAATCATTATCCGACCTAATAGAGCTTACACTGCTGTTGATTTTTGTAAGAAGTCTACTAGAGCTTTTGTGAGAAAGCTTCGGAAGCCTAAAAAGCTTTCAAGTTTTATTTCTGTTGAACGTAAAGTTTTTTTTCGAACTTTTAAATTCCTGTTACACTTTTGAATATTTCTTTAAAGCTTTAAAAGCTTTGTGTTCTCTCTTAAAGCTTTATATTTTAATTATTATTTTAAGGAAAAATTCTTCATTGAATATTTAGTTTTTCATTGTCCTTATTTTGTACATCACTGCTGTTAGGTGAAGCCATTAAATTTAATTAAATTTTAGGTCAGTTAACGGTAACCATGTAATGGCCATTATCTATGAAACTTGTTTTACATTTTCTATCATATTTCTGTGAAAATGTTTTTTGATTTCTGTATTCAAATAGAATAAAAGCTATATAAAGCAAAGTTCAAAGAGGAAAAAAAATTGAAAAAAAACGAAAAAAACTTGGAATTGAATGTAAATTAAATATTGGCAAATTGTTGTTGACTTTATATTACATCCTACATCCTGGTTGCAGCAATAGCAACAACATACCATAGAAAAATGTAGAAGAGTCAGTCATAGATTTTTGCTCTATTTTTTCGGAGCTCTTGTTTAAACAAGAAATAAGAAATTTTGTATTGCATGTGTGTGGGTGTTTGTGTTTTTATTGTTATTGTAACGGTTTTGTTTACATCAGGCAACTCCCAAAAGGACAATAAATAAAATCTCTACAACACGGTTAAGGAGTTCAAATCAATTTGCTCTCTGGCAACAGCTAAACAGATGGAGAGAGATAGGGAGAGAGAGAGAGAGAGAGCGATAAGCCTAAGTTGAAAGTAGGGGCATTTGAAAGCTTTTCTTTACTGCAAAGCTTTTGCTTTTTCCCAAACACAAAGAATATGATTTGTTCGTATGCATGCATGCATAGGTATCTGCTGTGTGAGTTTGATTTTCCTTTGATTGTGTTTTTGTAGGAGAAAAATCGATAACATCAAGGGTTGCATTTGCGATTTGTTGCATTCTCTGCTTATAGTTCAGTTCATAGTTGTTTGCTTTTGCATTTGTTTCGCACATCTTTATCAGGCAGGTTATGTAGGAGGGTGGGTGGCCGGGTAGGGTATATGAGTATATTATTTTGATAGCTTATATGCCATAATATTTTTGTATATAAATTAGTAGTGTATGGAATGTTTTTATATCTTTTTTTTTATCTCTCTCTCTCTCTCTCTCTACCATTTTAAATGGTATTTGCTTTGTGTGTTTAAATCAAAAGAGAAAAAGAGTAGAAAATTATTGTTTATTTAATATAATTATCCTTTATTTACTTTGTTTAATAAGGATTTATTTCAAATATTTATTTAAAAAATGATTTCATGGAATTTAATTAGGCTTTAAACAGGAAATTAATTGAAAATCATTTTGTAAAGAGAAAATTCCAAATAATTTCAGAAGGAAGGCATGGCTTCCATCAAGCAACGTCTTTTACATCTAAAGGTACTAAAATACTGCGACCAGACTATCTATATACGGACCTCAGACTATATTGCGATTCCCTAAAGTCCTTCCCAAATCTGTTGCCTTGATGAAACTGAAGATGCAATTCGCTGTTGATTAGGTGGGTGGAAGTGACTGTCTAGAAGATGGTCACACTTAGACCACGTGTCATCACAGTCTTTAACTTCCCTATTCGGAATTTCTAAGGGAGCTTATTATACTTGGAAAATCCATTCTTGATGGATAAATGATATCGGGTTTCATTAAAGTATCCACCAAAACTCGTTATCTTGGCGAAACTCTTAATGCTGTTTGCTATTGATTAGATAGGTAGACTTTGCTATCAACCCGAGAAAATAGACAAACTTAGGCCACGTATGGCTCATTGTAATACCACAAGCTCTCATTTCTTCGGGAACCATTTGGAGTTTTCATTTGGACTTTAGGCATGATATATTTCCTCAGGTTTCGTTTTAGTTCGAGATGTCTGAGCTGGGTTTTCGAATCATGGGCTGGCGTCTAATAAACCAACGCAATACATATTAGATTACGACGACATTTCCGCTGCACATTCCGCTTCGAAAAAATGCCTTCGTCTACAGCTTCATTCAGTTTTGAAGCATCCGCGAAGATCTGTATGGAGGAGTCAATCTACGAAAGCCGTCATACAATTTTGCATCCATTCGGAATGGACGTTCTGAACTCTTTCGAGAGGACAGAGTATTCTTAATTTCATTAGGATTTTCGAGTGACTGTTATTCAATCCTGCTACTGTCTAATCGCCCATAGAACCAGACAATAATTAGTTTGTGAATGCTCACAATAAAGGTCTAAAGGACAGATGCGCAAAATAGCCTTCAGCAGTAGGTTCAGGGCTCAAACAAAATAACCACTAGTAATAACGATGCAGACAGATTTTTATATCCTCTGTAACAAATAAACGATAGCTATCCTGCAAAGGGATTCCCACCACTGCTGGTAACCATAAGTCTTATTAACGCTGTATAGATTCAATGTGTAGTTCTAGATGCGAGACTTTATTTTCTCCTAAACATTTTTATCTTAAAGACAAAATCTTAAGATCGGTGACTTGTTTGGTAAAAGTAAATATAATACAACTTGTAGTTAAGGCATTGCCTACCTATGTATAACTTTCAGCACTCTCACGTCATTAAAACCAAAGTGGTGCATATATCCTTTTTTTTGGAATTTACTTTTTCACACAAAAGATCTAAAGTAACCAAAGGGGTTTAATTAAATAATAATAATAGGATAATTTTAATTTTAAAATATAATTTTATATTTCGTTAATAATTATGAATTTTGTAAATGGTTTGGTGGTGAAACTAAATATAACACAACTCGTAGCTGGTAAGTGTGTATCTATGATATCAATTTTAACTCTCTAACTTAATTATAACCAAAGTGCTGCATACATCCTTTTTCTGGAATTTTTTCAAAAAAAAAATTTAAGCATTAAGGATTTGCTTATTTTAATAATAAAAGGATTATTTGGGTATTAAAAAAAATATTTTTATATTTTGTTAAAAATTATACGATTTGTAGCTGGTTTTGGGGAAACTAAATATAACACAACTCGTAGCTAGGTAGTGCCTAGCTGTGGCATAAATTTCAAAGCTCTCACTTTAGTACAACCAGAGAGCTGCCCGTATCCTTTTTCTGTGAAAGACATTTTTTTCAAGAAATCTAAAACGAAACTTTTTGTTTTTTTGTTTTTAATATAAAATAAACAGAAAATAGCAATATTTTTAAGTACATATGTATTCGAAAAATTTTAAAACTTATCTTTCTATAGCTAGTTATTTGTACAAGCATTTTATATTCTGTTGTTATGTAAATATTAATGGCAAAACATTGTCATCACCATACCAATTGAATTTTAATTTGAATATTTATTTGCAAGGAAAAATAAAACTGATGGAACTCATAAACAAGGCAATAATTTTCAAAAATATTTTTAAGGTATGTAAATAATACAATAGCTACGTATGTATGTATGTATATAAACATAACAGAGTATATAATTTAAATAAATATGTGTACATATGTACATGCATATAAATGTATGTACATAGACAATGTAGAGGAAAAATTGTTAACAAATTAAAGCCTGTGGCATGAAATATGTGTACAAGGTGTGTAAGCGTGTGTGTGTGTGTTACTGGAGTTTACTACCTTTCCAACAAGACTCGTTATTCTTGAGCAAACAAACAAAAACCTCTCTATGCACGTACACACGCACACGCTTATACATAAATTCTCTCAGTTTATATCTCTCTTTCTCTCCTACTCATGAAAAGGATAAAAAATAGTTCAATAGTTTGTGTAACAAATTTTTATGTTGTTTTGTTGCTACTGTTGCCTCAGTTTCTATATTTTTTTTGTTTTTTTTGTTACGATTTGGTATGGTTTTCATGGCTGCAGTCAAAACTATAGAAAATACAGGAAAAAAAAAACAAAATGTTAATAGAATAACAAAAACAAAAAAGTGCTACCACAACAGCAATTACAACAACAACAATCATCATAACAACAGGACAATACTCTTATAAATGGAGATACTCACAGAACGACTTTAAACGGAGCTACTGTTTGCTAAGAGAAGCTTAATTGGTCATTACAACCAGAATTACGACCTAGCTTCTCACATCACTTATCACCGACTCCGAACATCAAATTTTTGAGAAATTTGCGTGGCCTTACATCTAACAACACACTGCCTGCCTACTAGACCACGGCACCTATAATGTCTCTCCATATACTATTGCCTGACAAGATTCAGAATGTTGATCTATGTGAGAAAGGATAATTGGCTGCCCTCAGAAGTTTACTTGTAAGATGGCTTAATGCCGCACCGGTTCACCGCACATTCCTTTCATCACACCATCTACATACATTATTGGACTCAACGAGGTGTCTAGCCTGAACAAGTATTCTTCGATTCTACAATGTCCAGCCAAAAGGTCGTATACTAGGATGGCCTAAAGTATGATGCACGCTTCTCTTTGTAATTACCCAAAAGGAATTTAGATTAAAATTAATCAAACACTTGAGAAGGATATTCAGCTCTCTCCACCTGCTCTTTCGCCATGTATATCCCTCCTATCAGCACTTCCCTCTGTACGGAAAAATTCTCCATTGCTTTTTTTCTATTTTCTCCAGCGTGCCCAGGCAGTTTTATATTATTTTCAAGTTAACCTCATAATATGAGGTTCCATATTATGGAAGGAGTGTTTAAATGACGACTTTACCGTCTGCTAGCATTGCTATGTTCTGTCCCCTTTGGAGAAACTAAATATAACATAACTCGTAGCTAGGTAGTGGCTAGCAGTGGCGTAAATTTCAAAGCTCTCACTTAAGTACAACCAGAGAGCTGCCTATATCCTTTTTATGTGAAAGAAATTTTTTTCAAGAAATCTAAAACGAAACTTTGTTTTTAATAATACATATAAGGATTATTTGGGTATATAAATATATTTTTATATTTTGTTAAAAAATGATATGATTTGTAGCTAGTTTGGGGAAACTAAATATAACACAACTCGTAGCTAGGTAATGGCTAGCTGTGGCGTAAATTTGAAAGCTCTCACTTAAGTACAACCAGAGAGCTGCCTATATCCTTTTTCTGTGAAAGAAATTTTTTTCAAGAAATCTAATATGAAACTTTTTTTTTTTGAATGGCGTAGAAGATATCTGCGGGTTTCTCTATGGATTTCGAATATTACTCCTTAGCTTCCATGTCGCAATACAATGTTTCTCATAAGGTTTTGTACCTTATCCAACACTTCCCAAGCTGTTTTTAAAATCGCTTAGTCTGCTCAAACAATAGCTCCAAAGGAAACAATTGGCGCCTAACTAGCCTGGCATTCATTTAAGATTTTTCCGAACGCTATCTGCATATCATTACAGGATGCTTGGCTTTCTTTGAAAGGTTGCATTTACTAGCCCTCCATTTCATTTTATTATCCTGTAAGATTCTTTGATATGCAGGAAGTTTTTTCTCGTGGCAAAATTGAATTAATTTTTATGCGTGCCTATCATGTTCGAGTAGGGCACACGGCTGAATAAAAAGTGCATTTTCTAGGTTCATTCACCATATAAAAGGCAAATGCAACAACAACAACAACACGAGTAAAAAATAAAAAAGAACGGCACTTAATATAAAATTTTTGAAGAGGAAAGAAGATACAAAAAAAGAGAGAGAGAGGGAGAATGCATGAGAGAGAGAGAGAGAGTAATGCAATTAAATACAATGTGGAGAGATTTCTAAAGCTTTCCCTAAACTAAAGCCGGCATACTGAGTATGCAAAAGCCAAAAAAGAAAAGCTTTTTCTCCTATTTTGCTTGCATGTTGGTTCCCAGGCCAAAAAAGGATACACACATGTATAGGCGGTAAGTGTATGTGCGTGCTTTTGTATTTATGTAGGTGCCGAAGAGAGAGGAGCATCGCCATTAAATTCGTAAATGGCTCAACATTTACTGTGTTAAGACTGTGTTTGTTTTCGTGAGGAATTGTTTTGTAATTTGGTTTTGCATTCGAATTCAGTACGAGTCAAGCGGTCTTCAAAGTATCCAGCAAAAGACGCGGTTCTTTTTTAAGCGCGTTTTTATTAAATTCTACTCATATAATTTATAATTTGCGTCGCTATATAATTTCTCCTTGTTTCGTAGATTACAAACAAACAAACAAAATATAACAAACAAACAAACAACTACAACAACAACTACGGCAATTAGAAAGAAAAAATATTTTTAAAAATTCAAATTAAAATCACAGAATAAAAGAAGAAGAAGGAATTGTAGTCCACGGCGGTTTTTGTTTTCCCAAAGCAAAGAAAAGTGGCATTTAACAATCGTTAAAAAGAAGAAGGCTTTACGGTTAGAAAAAAAACATCACAAATACAGTGACAAACAAAAAAACGGTTGTTTAAGTTTGTATAGAAAACTTGTAACACTTTTGAGAGAATCCTGTCTTTAGAAAGAAAAAAAAAACGAGAAAATTTTAAAGAAAAAATAAGTTTTTCGTTTCCTTACACATACATACTTAATGTTTGAACTCTGAATATACATATATAGAAATTGTTTGTGTATCTTAAGCCATATAATTAGTTTATCTCAGTGTATAATTGTTTAAAAATTTCTTTTCACTGTCGTTAACATAATACAAAACAACACATATACATACGGTATTAAAGAAATTCTAATTAAAATCAATTTCGGTAAGTGTTCCCTTAACTCAGCTCCCGCACATACATATTTAATATTTTGCAAATCAAAGAAAATTGCCTTCCCTAAACAGCAACTACAACATAAAAAAATAGGAGAGAAAAAAAAAGACTACCACCGAACACAGAATAGAATAATTGCAGCAATTTGACCCAGTTTTCGTTTCATTTCGTTGACTAGTCTTGCTTGCATTTGCGTTCCGTTTTTGGTTTATTTTTGCGCACCTGGTATACAGGAAAATTACCACGCCCTGTATCTGCTGTATACATATGTATGCTTTTTATTTAGAATTTCTATTATTGTGTCACACTGCAATCATGTTCTTTCCTTGTATCCTTGTTCCATTGACTTTTCTTAGAATCGTGTTATCATTTTAGTTGACCGGCTTTGACTGTCGGGTTTATTAAGCTTTCATTTGATTTTGCTGCCGGTTTAACGGTTTAACGGTTCAACGATTTTTGTCATGTTAGAGCCATGCCATCATGCATGATTATATAGTCAGGCTTGCATGTCGTGCAATATGTCATTAAAATCGGGAGGTTTTAACACATAATAATTGTTTTCATTCAGGTTTTTTTTTTATTAAAATTGTAAGGATTTAACATTGTTTCTCTGAGATGGGTTAATGCTGTTGCATTACCATCCTTAAAATATTGCAACATCGACCGTACGAATGCTGTGCCATGATATAAAAAGTGTGCCATTGTTTCGATTTCTTCACTATTGTTTATTTTTCGTCTCCGCTTCCGGAGATGGCACTGAAATCCTCTGATATGCGGTCAGGACAACGGTACTAGACTCAGTGGTAAGGACAGCATTTGATCTTGCATATCCTTACTTACTTACTTAATTGGCCATTAACAATCCGATTAACGGATTTAGGCCTGCCGCAACACATCCTTCCAGGCGCCTCTGCTTCTTGCGCGCCTACGCCACTTGGTCACACCAGTCGATGATAGGGCTTCCTCGACTTGGTCCTTCCAACGCAGACAAGGTCGTCCTCTCCGCCGACTTCCGCATATATCCGCATCAAATACCCGTCTCCTCCTCCATTCTAACGACATGGCCGAACCAGCGCAGCCGCTGGATATTAATACGCTGTACAATGTCTATGTCGTTGAGGAAATCGTTGCCAAATCGCACTGGACTGAAGATCTTGCGTAGGACTTTTCTCTCGAACACTATCAAGGCTGCTGCATTTGTACTTAATAGGGTCCATGCCTCTGCGCTATAAAGAAATCCGCACTGAAATCCTCTGATATTCGGTCAGGATAACGGCACTAAACTCAGAGGTAATGATGGCATTTGATCTTGCATATCCACATGCCTTGTAAATATTTGTCATGCGTTCTCTGTGTATGCCGGTTCTTCTTGTTGATTCCATATGATGCCACGATGTTTTTTTGCCATTTGTCCATATCAAAGCATCCACTACTTAAAAGAGGAATAGAATCGGTAGACATGTGATAGCATTGTTGTACTGTGGGGATGGCACTGAAATCCTCTGATATGCGGTCAGGATAACGACACTAGACTCAGAGCTAATGATGGCATTTGATCTTGCATATCCACATCCTTTGTAAATATTAGTCATGTGTCCTCTGCGTATGCCGGTTCTCCTTGTTGATTCCATATGATACCACAATATTTTTTTGCCGTTTGTCCATATCAAAGCATCCACTACTTAAAAGAGGAATAGAATAGGTAGACATGTGATAGCATTGTTGTACTGCGGAGATGGCACTGAAATCCTCTGATATGCGAATATAATGTATCACCCTACATCCATTGTTCGGAGCCCTCATAAGTCCATACGATGCAATTGCACCACGCAATGGAGCATTACATATTAACCTTACTATAAGTGCAGTCGGTGCAAGTTATGCTATAATCGATGAAAAAGAGTTACAGGACTATACTGAATTCCACAGATTGTTCTGTCTTCTGGCAAAAACTCTGAGAGTAAATAAAATTGCCAAGAAGAGCTTTCCAAAAATCTTGTATTCGATGTCGACTTGAAACTATAGGTCCCGCCACTCAAGTATAAAATTAAGACACACATCAGTGATGTGAGAAGCTAGGTTGTAAGGACTGACTGAAGGGTTGTAATGATCTGTTTTATTTTCAAATTTATTTCGGTGATCAACACAAGAACGTTTAAGTCGAAAACCAGTCTTCTATTTATTAGTGGTTGACTTCAGTTCCTCGATGGCGAGGTTAAGGAGAATCTTTAAAATGTGTGAAGGGATCGTTACAAGCGTAATATGTTTGTGGTTTTGACATTGGCTAAGGCCGCATTATTATGGGATGTTGACCAGGATGCTTATACGTATTAATTTAAAGACACTCTAGACTAGATGTTTAACTGTAGTAATGGTATAGGATTTTATCATCTCTGCTGGATAACGATTTCATGGGGTTCTTTGCCTTCATTGCTCTTACAATATAAGTCTGGGTTACTTGGGTTTAAAGTCCGAATTTATTATAGAAAACCAATACAAATATGTTTGAAAACAGTTTCTAAAACAAATAATTTTTTTTCAGTGTTTTTTAGAAATTTTTTCCACCAGCGTATAGAAGAATTACGTTCTCAATATTTCATTTCAACAACAACAACAACAACAACAAAAAACGGAGAAAAGAACGAATTTAATAATACAACAAAAGCAAACAAACAAACAAACAAACAAAAATAAAAATAAATTATTGACAAAAAAAAAAGAAAATAACTTTAAACTCAAACTAGCAAATATACAGTATTGAACAAAAGTAAAACACTAAAAAAATAAAAAAAAAACAAAAATTAAAAAAAAAGAGATAAAGTTGTGGTCTGATTAATTAAAGAGTGAATATTTTTTAAGAAACTAAACCTAAAAATTATTATTAAAAATAATAATAAAAAAATAAAAAAAAAAAAAAATAAAAATAATAATAAGTTTTGAAAAAGATAAGCAATTTTTCATAAATGGTGTGCATGCATTTTATATAGAAAATAAAACAAATAAAAATTTAGTGTAAAAAACAATAAACAATACCAACTACTTTTTATAAAAAAAAAAATAAATAAAATAAGGAATTATTAATGTTTTATACATAGAACATATACACAAACAAAGAAACCAACTGAAAGGATATTGAACTCTCTTCACTAAAGAAACTTAAAAGAAAAGCTAAGCAAAGGACTTTGATTTCATTTGTAAGAAAAAAGGAATACACCAAATATTTTTAAAAGGACTTCCAACGATTTTAGTAAAAAGACGACGAAAAATATTTATTCACATTTAAAGAATGCGAAAATCTTTTTTAAGATTTTCATTTTATAAATTTTAAATTGAGAAAAATTTATTGCAAAGAAAAAAAGAGAAAATATTTAAGAAAAAATTGAAATTATTTTTTAAATAAAAGACACACAATTTTTAATGGTTAACAACACAAAAAAAGGCCAAATTTATTAAAAAAAAAATAATAAAAGAAAATTAAATTAAAAATCAACTGAAATAAGCACTGCAATACAACAACAACAACAAAAGGGTTTGTGAACTTAATAATAATTTTTAAAAAACAACAAACATTTTATAAAAAAAAGAAATAAAAATTCCTATAGAAAAAATATTTTAAAAGTGAGAAATCGTCTGAAATAAAAAAGGAAATTAGCATCCCTTAGAAAAAGGTACTAATTTTGTTTTCTTCTTAAGAAAAAATCAACTGAATAAAAATTATATCAACTGGAGATCTTTTTCTAAAAAAGGTAAGTTTGGAGTTCTTTAAATTTAATATTTAAAAAAGTACCAAAATTAAAAAAGTACCAAATTTAGAAGAATACGAAACATTAATTCATTGCGGCACCCACTAAAAAGTACGAAATAATTAAAAATCAAAAGGTACCATTTTCAAAAATTACTATACTAAGAAAAAATACCAGAACAAACAAAAATCAGATTCAAAAAAGTACCAAACTTTTAAAAAATGTATCAAACATTATTGCTGAAATACATTTTAATTACTTGAGGCACCCATTAATAAGTACAAAATAATAAAAATCAAAAGGTACCATTTTCAAAAAGTACCAGAACAAATAAGAATCAGATTAAAAAAGTACCAAACTTTTAAAAAAAGTATCAAACATTATTGCTGAAATAGATTTTAATTTAATTGCATTAACGGCATTAACTAATAAGTACAAAATAATAAAAATCAAAACGTGTCATTTTTAAAACGTACTATACTAAGAAACATTACCAGAACAAACCAAATTTTAAAAAGCACCAATCATTAGTTTCAAAAATTCACTTTAATTTAATTGTGGCACCAAATAATAAGTACGTAATTATTGAACAGAAAAGCTACCATTTTAAAAAGTACTATATGTACTTAGAAAAGGTACCAAGCCAACAATAAGTTTATTTTAATTCTAAATCATTTGAGGTGCCAATTAAAAAAGCATTTGATTGGGGAAAAAGCTAAACTTAAAAAGCAATCAAATTAAAAAAAAGTATCAAAATCAAAAAGGTACCAAATTGAAAAAGTAGCAAAATTTAATAAATAAAATTGATTTTAATTTAAAAATAATTTCAGTGCCAACTTAAAAAAATGTTATTTCATTATTTTAAAAAAAGTACCAAATTGAAAGAAGTACTAAAATTTAACAAAAAAATAAAACCATACATCGAGTTAAAATTGGTTTTAATTTTAAATTAATTACAGTGCTAATTGAAAAATGTTATTTAAAGAAAGTACAAAAGGGTCGTAGGTAAGATCTGGGGTCTCAAACCAGCCATCACATACTGGCTGATAGTCAGAGACTGCAGGCAGACAGCTGTTTTGATTATCACCTCAAGAGTTTTTGATATGAAACTTTCTGATAGGCTGCCTGACCACTGTAGTGTTTTCGAAGCAGAGGTCAATCCAATTTTGAAAACGAGGCAAAACTTGTTGGGTGGCGGGATTTTCTTTGAAAATCTCTTGATTTACTCGCATAGCATTTACTCAACGTCCGTTCTTATCCATGAATGCCAAGGATTTCTCGAAGAAATTTCGGATCATTCAAAGGTAACTCTAATATGGGTTTATCGCTTTAGGAATTATTTTCTAATATTTGCTATTTTTGTACTTAAAAAGCTCTTTTGGTACTTAAATAAAGTAAAATTTTTGTTCATTTTATTGTGAAAATGGCTTCTGAATATACTATATTTACTTTAATTTAAATATAATCTCTGCCATTTAATGAAAATAATCCTTAAAATATTGAATAATAACTAAAATCCAGAAATAATCCCTAAAGTTATGCAACAATAAATACCAAGAATAACATATAAAAGTATACAACAACTTTTTAAATAAAATGACTCATACTATCCAAAAAAAAAACACACATAAATTGTAAAAATAAAATATGTAAAGAGAGCAGAGATAATAAAAAAATCATCTCATCTTTAAAGCAGAAATTTAAAAGAATGAAAACTTATTACATCCTGTTAATAAAAATAATTTTTTTAATAGCAAAAAAAAGAATACATTCTTTTAAAGTTTGTTTTACAAAATGGCTACAATTATGTATATGAAAAAAATGAAAAAGCTGAAAAATTTTATAAAACCAGGGGTCACTATATCAAAAACTCCTACACACAGCAAACAATACTGGCAGCGTGTGCAGCATCAACAACAGCATTTTTGAGTTTTAAATAGACAATCAAATCTGGAAGGGAAAAAACAAAACAAGGAAGAACAACAACAACAACAACGTTTAGTTTTTAGATACATATATTTGTGTTGATACAGAAAATATGTAAATGAAAAGGGTTTGGTGGCTCCTTTACAACCCCCCAAAAAAAGAGGAATGTAGTCATCCTTTGGTCATGTAGTAATCCCAATCGCTTTGTTCAGTGCTATTGCTGCTGCTGCATGCATATTATGCTGGTCAAAAGTTCAAAGTGAAATGCATAATGTTGGGTAAGGGGGTGGGTGGCTGTGTGTTTGAATGATGGCTATTTTTATATGAAATGGTAGTGTTACATATACAGGTTTTAAAATGCATATATGTACCTTCACAGCCAAGGGTAGCTAAGTAGTAATAAGAAATAATAAAAGACTGAATTGTTTCAATTTTAGTTACAATATTGGCAGTACCAGTATATGGATTAGATAATAGATAAGAGTTATGCTCTTTTACTTTACTTAACTGTAAACATTGACATTAAATAATATTCAAAAGGTTACTATTTATTTGAGTATAACTGTAGTTTATTTATATGAAAAAAATGTTATACTGTTATATTTTATAACAAGTTTTATTTTCCGCCATTTTGTTTCTATTTTTTATTCGGTATTTTCCCCTCCCTGCTCAAAGTATTTGCAACAAATATTTTGCCTGTGAAATTTATTTATTCTGATGCAAATATTTTCATATACGGGGGGGGTATGTATATTGCACAATAACAGGGGCAATAAGAACACAAAACCAATTTGGGATGCACTTTGAACGATTTGAAAAAGAGAGAGAAGGAGAAATAAAATTCCCTGTCATTGCAAAATAAATAGAAGGCATGGGAATGGAAGGTAGAAAGTGGAAAACCTATATGATGGGGTCGAATTAAAATTAAAAGAAAAATCACCCATGAGAGAGAGTGGCAATTTAAGAGAAATTTAATAAGGCTTTAATAGAAAATAAAGTCCTTACTAATAAGGACCCAATAAATTCATGATTTAAGAGACAATTTATTGTAATTTTAATTCTGACTTTAATAAGGCCTTAATAAATCGTTATTCATAAAAGCAATTTTCTTAAAGTATGCTTTAAGTCTTTATTAAGGCCTAACTAGTCCATGAAATAAGAGATAATTTAACATAATTTTTATTCAACGCTTAATAAGACTTTATTAAAGCGTTATTTACAAAAACACTCTTTTAAAAGCCTTTATTAAGACCCAGTAAGTCCAAGATTTCAGAGTTAATGTAACATAATTTTAATTTTGACTTTAATAAGGCCTTAATAGATCGTTATTCATAAAAACTATTTTCTTAAAGTAAGCTTGAAGTCTTTATTAAGGCCTAACTAGTCCATGAAATAAGAGATAATTTAACATAATTTTTATTCAGCCCTTAATAAGACTTTATTAAAACGTTATTTATAAAAACAATCTTTTCAGGCCCATTATTACAGTTTGCCGTTAACTAAAGGGAGATTTCAACGGGCAGATAAATTGTTTTTCATTAACTTTACAGTTCCCTATAGCTAAAGATACCTTTAATTAAGCCAAAGTCTAACGGCAAGTTGTAATAATGGCCCTAAAAGTCTTTATTAAGACCCAGTAATGTTAATGTAACATAATTTTAATTCTGACATTAATAAAGCTTTAATATATCTTTATTCATAAAAACAATATTCAAAGAGTCTTCATCATATTTGGTTGTAAACCAGAAAGTGATGTAAAATTTTTTTTTAATAGAATTTAAAAAACTTTAGAAAAATATTTTGTATTCAATAAAATCTTATTTAAAACACTTACCAAGGAAGAGGCAACCAACTTTTGCTTGTAGAATTTTTGTAATTTTGTTGGCTGTTGGTTACAATGAAACTTTTTTAATTGCTTTCTTTAAGAGAAACAAAGCAAAAAAAAAAAGGCTGCAAAAAAAAAGAAGAAAAGAAAAATTATAATTATTTTCATACCAAAAAAAGAAACAACAATTTTTAATTATTTTTTACAGCAAAATAAGTGAAAAGCAGGCAGAAAAAGCCAAAAAGGATTAAGTTAAAACGAGGGAAAAAAGGATTTTTAATTGCTAATTAAAGTTTTTAAAAGAATCAATCGAATTTCATTCTCTTTTCCTTAGAATAGAATAGGATAAGATAGGAGATTTAGATGAACTTTGTTGAAATCAAATCTCTCTTATGCCATACCTCTCTTGTACCATAGCCCAGATTAAACAGTGTTAATAATCGGCACATAGATTTTGCCATAATGATTACATGATTACCCTCGATTCAACCAGCTTGAAAGTTTCGTTAAACTATTGAAAAACGCAGAGCTTTCTTCGTTACAAGGCAATGGTGCATAAGGGTGTCCTCTTATATAAGATCCTGAACAACTGTAGACATTATTCGGTGTACTATTTCTTATATATTCCAATAGGGCCACTGATGTTCTAGAGAATTTTCACGCAAAAAATCGATATTTTGAAAGCCAATTTTCTGAATACTATATCACTTTATATTTGACTTTTTTTTGCTGATTATATTAAGGGGCCTCGGAACCTCCATTGAGTATGATATGGTACTCATAGACCTAGTATTTGTCCTAAAATGAACTTCTAAACAAATGGGTTTGTTCAGATGGATACTGTTAAACAGATGGATACTGTTAACAGAGCACTGTTTAAGGGTAAATTTTGTTTTGTTAAGAGCAAATTTTGCTCTGTTAACGCCAAATGTGGCGCTGCTAAAATTTGTGGATTGCGTCTTGGATTTTCAAATTCGAATTTATCTTCACACATCTTATCCAGATTAGCCCAATCGGGGCAGACGGTCAGACGATTAGAGACCCTTGCTAAGGAAGAATTTTCCAGTCTGATTTACGTACAACACATTACAGACGTCAGGGAGGCGGAGAAATATCATAAAATCAAGCCCTTTGGATAAAATTCGCATGCTTAGAATCCACTGAATAGTTTTCTACTGATGCCAATGGAAATATTTCGAAACTCTTCCATTGACATGATCATCTCCAGGAACTCGATTGAAGTGTTTATGAGTTCCTTTCCATTTCGAATGTTAGCAGGAATGAAGCCATGGAAATACGAATTGAAGGGTGATGCTCAGATGATGGTGTATGCTCTTGTAATAGAGTTAGCCTCGTAAATGAAAACAAAAAGGAAAATAAACTCCGAGAAGCAGGACAAACATTTGTAATCGGACTTCCCTTAGTACTCTAAATATTTCAAAATTTTGAGAGCTATTAGAGAAAATAGAAAATACCGCCATGTCACTACAGAAATTTCATTCATAGAGCCCTTTTCGCCAGTTGCCTTAGCCTTAGAAAAGTACGCAAATTAGTTGCTTAAATACTTAATTATTTAATAAATTAATTTTCAAGTTGATAACAAGAAAATCAAACAAGGACGGAAAGATTGTGCAAAAGCGAAATTAAATTCATTTAGAAGATGAAGTACCCGCTTGAGTATGACCAAACAATAGGCTCGCAAACACAGCAGTCACACAGGCATCGAAAAAGTCCCATAAGGCCTACACAAGACCAAAAAAAAATTCTAATAAATGGGGGTGGTTTTTCTACAGTCCATGTATATGTATATGTATAAGTAAACAAAATGCAAAACAAACATAATAACACATAATTTTAAGCTTAATAAACAAAAAATTGAAAATATTGTATTGCATACCATTTGGGGGCTAAAAAACAGCAAAAAAAAAGTTAACATATGTGTAGGATGGTTTGTATTGTAATTAATAATTTAAACAAATATAATCAATTGTAAATATTTGATAAATAAAACCATAAAAAGGAAACAGAGTGGCCATAATTTACAAAAAAAACATAATAAAATGACTTTAATAATGCTTTCATGTTAAAACACTATTTTCCGGTTTCCGGCTTTTAAGTGCATAGAAAAAGGCGACAGAATACGTTTCATATTCCATAAATAGGCCAATTTTAAAAGCATTTAGAAAACAGATTTTTAAACCAAAGATTGACCGGATATAGCAGTAAATGGACGGAAAATAAAAATAAATGGCATGAAGCAGATTTTTCTTATTACAGGCCCATTTAAAAATATTTTTTACCCCTAAAAGTAGACAATGTAAGAAAAAATTCTACTAAAAATGCTTTAATAATTCTCTTTATCCTTTTTTATGCTTCTGCTGAAATATAAAACCTTCAATTTGTCGCCAAAACACACCATAAATCTCTGGATGACTATGTATGCAGCGAAAAAATAAATTTAAAATGGAGTCCAATATTCAAGACAATACAATAAGAAAAAAAAAAACCTGTAACTGGACCCGTCGTTATAGCCCATGCCATAAAAAGAAAAGCAGCCACTCAACACATCAGCATGATGAAGGTAAATAATCGTATTGTGTCAGGTATTTCCGCGACAGTGGCTGCCAAACTTTTCAATTGTTTTCCGCTGTGTTTTGCATTAATTCAAAGTCTTTTTAATTTCTGGTATTAGGTATATTAAAATGAAGCAATTTAATTATTTTAGTTGAGACAACCATAAATTTTAATCGAGAATATAAAACATTTTTAGGATGTATAAAGAATAAATTATTATCCTACAATTTCTAACAATAAATCCTTTATAATACAGAAAATGAAGAATTTTGATTGAGACAACCATATATTTTGATTGAGAATATAAAGCATTTTTAGGAGATATATTTATTATCCTGGGCAATTTATTATTTATTATTATTATCCTGGAAAATTATAGGCTTTTAGGCTACAATTTCTAACTATAAATCCTTTATAATACAGAAAATAAAGAATTTTGATTGAGACAACCATATATTTTGATTGAGAATATAAAATATTTTTAGAAGATATGAAACTCAATTATTACCCTGTCTATTGGTCTGCAATTTCTAACTGTATATCCCTTGTTTAAAAAAAAATAAAAATTTTGATTGAGACAACCATAAATTTTAATTGTCACTATAATATGCTTCCAGAGGACACAGAAAACGATTTATTAGCCTGTCTATTGAAGGGCCTTTAGACTACAATTTCTAACTATAAATCGTTTATATTAAACAAATTGAAAAATATGATTGAGACAAGCATAAGTTTTAATTGCCACTATAATATGCTTCAAAAAGACACAGAAAATGAGTTATTAGTCTGTCTATTGAGGCAAATCAAGGCCTCCTTTGTTATAAAGAAAGTAACTAATTTTGATTGAGACAACCATAATTTTCAACTGAATCTATAAGATATACCACATTGGTGAAGGTGATCTAAGGAGATATTGTTTGGGCAGACAAAATGAATTTAAAAATAACCCAGATGGAGTTGGATACGATACAGAGACTGATACGCATTGGAACAATCAAAACAATGAAAAATCTTTCCTTCTGCGGGCTTGGAAGCTCTGTCGGATTTAAGGTCTTTGTTTATAATAAAGAGGACCGGAATCATGGAGGGTAACGAGACAATTAATATTGTAATCTGACAAACCTTGAACTTACAAACGTTGTAGGCTATTAAAACCCTTTAGTCAGAATCACAATCTAGTGCATCATGTGAGGTGATGTTTGAAGGGAGAATGAAATATTAGGAACTCATAGATAAGCTCGCGGGTTTCTTTCAAAGGGAAAGTTTACGTTTTCGAAAGATGTACTCAAATCAACTCGGACAGGACGTACTGCGGTCGATACATAACAATACTATTTTATTCTCGAACGTCCCCGGCCACACACTAACCCACCCTCACCCGACCGCGGAGGGCTCGTCCCCATTACGAAGGGACACGTACACACTACAGTCCGGACTATAGCGGGTAAGGGAAAAGTAATAGGCAGGCCGCCGTTCGAGCACTCAACCAAGATATGATTGACTCCAGATGAGCACGAAACTGTCTGGGCAAGCTGAATCAGTTAGGAAGGAGAAATAGTGTCACCATTAGTTGGATCGCAGATCGTGTGAGAAATCACTGCAATTAGTAGGTACATGATCTTACGGCACGATGAGCTTTCAATCCTCTGATGTGGCCAGAAACTTTATATGGAATACGACAAGGAGTTTGGAAGGGTATACTCGATAAAAAGGGAGATTATGACAGCTGGAGACCAAATTTGTATGGCTTATGATCTCGAAAAAGTATTTGAAAACATAATATTTTGCGATGAAATATGACAAAAAGAGCATCAAACAAGTTGAAAAATTTAATTCAGACAAACAAATAATATGTTTGCGACAACTAAAATTTTCAAAAATTTAAAAAAACTAACTAAACTGCGTAGAAATGATTGTTTGAATACATAATAGAAAAGTTTAAGAACCTCTGTTAAAACAAAAATTTTTTCCTCTTTGTGTTGCCACATAATTTTATTTCTGTTGCCATAAGAGCCAAACAATGACAGCAAAAAATGGGGAGAAAACATGTAAAAAAAATCGAAAAAAATTTAAAAATATGCAGAGAAGAGTGACGTTTTTAATATGGCTGGATGGATTAATGGTTTGCTTGCCTGGTTGAGTTCGCCCTCCCTCCTCGCTGCTTGTATTGTTGTTGGTTGAGGTAACATTATAACTTCCCTTTGCTTCACATAGTCTGTTTATGTATCATAAGCTTGACTCTATGCCTGGTCCGTCGTTAGCCAAAACGGAAGCTGTCCATTTCAATTAAAAACGTACCTTTGCTACTTGAATTTTGAATTCTATTTTCGTTATCCTTCTCTCCTCCTAAACACAACTCCCATTTATCCTGTATGTATGAGACGTACTCGTATATACCAGGGAAGGTGTATTGAATTTCGTCTCTTCAACTGCAATGTATTGTTAAGGCTTTAAAAATCGTTTTTTGTTGTGTTTGTTTT
Source organism: Sarcophaga rosellei (assembly GCA_930367235.1). Classification (NCBI taxonomy): domain Eukaryota; kingdom Metazoa; phylum Arthropoda; class Insecta; order Diptera; family Sarcophagidae; genus Sarcophaga; species Sarcophaga rosellei. The sequence goes on along the minus strand of OV884018.1, from coordinate 5,715,097 downwards.
TGTTTTTGAGTCTAAAAAATTTTAGAAGAGATCTCTCCTGGTCCATTTATATACACAAAAACTTTAAATGTTTTGCCATGTAAATGAAACGAGGTATGAGAAGAAGTTATATTGGAGAGAAGCAGTATGGGCATGGGTATGAGAGTAAGTGTTTGTATTGCAAGAGTTGCTTCTGCTTGTATTGCAATAATCCTTAGATATGCCATCATCAACAGCTGAAGAGGAGTAGTAAGAGTTTTAAATTTTTTTGTTGTTGTTTTTTTTTTTTTTTTTGTTATTTTGGCCAGTGGGCTTCAGAGATTTTGGCTTCGATTTCAAGTGCACTTTGCTATGCATTAATTAAAAAATCTTCTTCATGTTGTTGTTATTGTTGTTGTTTTTGTTGCTGTATCTGCCTATTTACAATGTTTTGTTGCTACAGTTGTTGTTGTTATTCTCTTAAAATATCTGTGTATCTTTTATTGAAAGTTTTTTGTTTAAGGGTGGTTTATTTATCTTTTGTTGTGATACACACACAATTTTTATTATTGGATTCGCGGAGAGAGGAAGAATTTTTTCAATTGCATTTCTGTGTAAAGTTTTCTTTTTTGTTTTTTTTTTTACATGAATATTAATTTTAACAAGAATTTTTCTCAGCCTCATTTTGTTTTTATTATACCGAGAACTTCTGTCATAAGCCTGAACCGCCGATATCGGATTGATTCCTTCTGCTACCATGTTATCTTGGAAGAAATAATTACGCGGTATAAACACTAGAAATCTGTATCGTGAAAAAAGGGCCATGACTGCTCAAGCCCGCTAAATAGGTGGTTTGTAAGAAGGCCACCAAAACCCAGCCTTTTATCGAAAGACTTCAAAGCCATCACTGATCAATGGGAGATACTAAGCACCTAAACAGATAGTAGTAGATCATATTCGTGTATGTTTAACACGTTAATCGCCATGTCAGTCATATGTGTCTGAAGCTAAGAAGTTCTACGTAAGCCATGTCGGACATATATTTATCTAATAAAGTTACCATGGCCCATATGAAAATTTTTCTGATATTATCGTGGCGATTAACGTGTTAATTATCATTATTATCGTATAAAGGTTCCATAGTACTGAAGGCATACCATCCATAGTATTGCGCTCAATCTATAGACTCCAAGTCTGATAAATTTCATAATGATGCTGGGACAACAATGGGAATAATTCCCAGCTACCAGCACTTGATATGCAGCCGCATGTTTCTCTTTGGGATGTAATAACACCGCACGGGTTCCAAGTATGTGTTCTGATGTTGCATTGTCCTCATCACAGAACCTATACATTGGCTTCAAAGCGACCCTCTTTCTTGAACAAGTACTCTTTGATTCTATAATGCCTTGGCGAATCACCGGTTACTTCTGGATACTCTAATGCATGACTCGAATATTTTTCAGAATTACATACATAATTTGCTTATTACCACTTAGGTTAGGTAAGGTTAGAGGACGTGTACTTGTCAATTAAGACAAATACAGTACCCGGGGGTCGAATTAACTCATTGTACAACGTCCTTAAAGAGGGAAGGATAATAGAGGGGATAGGATAAAAGGAAAGGATGTAGGAAAGGGGGAGAATGGGAAGCGGAGGAATTACACAGTCCAGACACAACGAAAAGGAAGAGCGCGACTATACTGATGAAGCCCTAGCACCTCTCAACCAGCCTAAGCCACTAATGAATCTGTGGAAAGCCTTGATGTCGGCTCTCAATACAGAATTTAAACTCTCAAAGAAGGCCCTGCCAATAGTCCTCAACCTGAATCTACCAAGGGCTGGGCAGTTACAGAGGAGGTGTTCGATAGTCCTTCTCATCGCAACATGCCCTGCAATAGTCCGGCTGGGATCTGTTCCAGATATCCGCTAGCGACCTAATCTCGCAGTGCCCCGTGGTAAATCCAACAACCAACCTTAAGCTGGCCTTATCCAAGCTCATATTACCACTTATGTGGTGGGTGTTAATTTTACACATGAGTCGACTCCGTATGTCAAATTTTTGAGAAACTTTTTATGACAATTTTATTTTACTCTCAGAGATATTGCCAAAAATTGCCGAAGAAATTTTTTTTTGTATTTCATTTTGTTGGAAATGTCTGGGGTTTGAACTGTGGTCTCATGTCTAATAAGTCAACACATTACCTACTGGACTATGGCGAATCTGTTCTCTTCTCATTGTATATTCCCAACAAAAGTTTAGATTGGAGAGTCTGCCGTAATGTCTGAAATTCGGTATTCCTGCCAAGCTGATAAGGCTATGCAGAATGGCGTCGAGCAACTCATGTAGCTCTGTCGAGGTAGGAAAAGACCTCCCAGAAGCTTTTGAACCCTTATCATGCAATATCTTCAACTTCGGTATCCAGAGAGTTTTAGGGAAGGCGGGAAGGCATCACAAAGGCGAGTTTCCGCGCCGCTCATAGAGCCGAAGTGAAAGAGTATACTCGGAGAAAGAAACGGAGACTCTTCTCAAGCCAAATGGGATTGAAGCAATCATAACTTTTGTTTAGCCTCAGAGCATCAGGTTAGGTTTGAGGACGTGTACTTGTCACTTGGATATTATACTTATGCCAGAGGTCAAAATGACTTATTGTAAAGCCTCATAGAATAATTATTCAAAATATTCTAAGAAATAGAACTCTCTTAGCACTAAATAGCAATTTAATTACTGTATGTATACCATTTGACAGGACGTGTGCCTAAGCGTATGAGTTATTAACTTTACTACTTTTGTATGTGCTGTTTTAAAAGAGGAGCATTGCTTGTGCGCTTCCTGTGTGAATTTTCGACTCTGTGCGAAACAAGACTACAGTACCGGGAATGAAGTTGTTTCGGAAATCTCTCACAGGTGCCTCTCTTAGGTTAGGTTAGCCCGGAGTGGTAGCTCTGATATCACAAAGCTCACTTGAGCACGCATAGCGGCCACGGATGAACGCAGTCCCTGTACTGACCAAGTTCCACCAAAATCAGGGAAGAGGAAGAAGTTGGTCAAGGGCTTCCCATCAAAGGCACGACACTGGAAAACCAGCCAGAAAGTTTGATAAGCGAAGCTATATCCTTGATATCAATAGATGGATGATAGCTCCGTCAAGCTGACAAGAAATGGAGAGCCAAATAACCTATATCTACACCTACCAAGAGACGGGCATTGACAAAGAAAGTGGATAACAGTATCCTCCTCCTCAGCGGATCTGCATCCACGACAGAAGTCGTTAAATGGGAGTCCCATTCTTTCCGCGTTTCTACCCATAACGCAATGACTTGTAAGCACTGCCACTGTGGTTGAGATGACATCACGGCCGAGACCAAGTGATTGGTTGGTAAGCCTCTCTTACATGTGATAAGATTTGATAAGAGTCCTTGTAGGTTACTAGGGAACTGTGAGTAAAGTATGTGAATTAGAAAAGTGGAATTCTCAAGTCATTACAATGGGTCAGAGGGCCTGCGAGTAAATAGTCTAACATATGCTGAAATGCTATCAAAAGAACCACGCTCAGTGCGGCATTGAGTTTTTACAAAAGACACCAGTACCAGTCTCCCCATTTAGTTTTAATCCATGAAGATCGTCTTCCAGAGCCTTACACAGGGGGAAACATTGCTTCAGACAGCATACATATATTCAATCAAATCTTGTTAATCGTTCGCAGTAGGTCTTTAAGCCTTGTTTAAGCCTCGTTTGAGGTTAGTTTAATAAAGAAACAAATGCCTTCGAAAAGCCTTTCATGCATTCACTAGCATTGGGAAGATAATTTAAGCTTTAAGTTTTTATTTTTTATATTTGTTTCGTATTAGAAAACAGGGCCTATTTTAAGTTTTATAATTTCGAAACCATTAATTCATGATTTTTTTATTTCGTAGATTTGTTGAAGGATTTAAAAAATTTTTTTTGCTCTTGTAAGGTTTTGTTTGTTTATTTGTTTAACTATCTTTTAAATCCTCTTATAAGAATTGCTTTATTAAAATTTTCCTTTTTTAAATCTTTGTTTTCGGTGTCCTCTGTCCTTTTTCCTTAGTTTTCTTATCCATAATTTTGTTGTTTTTGTTTTTTTTTGTTCAGAGAGCTCGTTAAGCAAATAAGAATTTAATTCAATGAGCAGTTTTGCTGGTTTCAAAAGAAAGCAAAAAAAGAAAAAGGAAAAGAAAACCACATTAAAATTTTTTTTTGCTTTTCTTTTCTTCTTCTTCTTTATTTTGTTTTCTGCATAAAATTTTCCGTAATAAAAAGAATGTTTTTCTATTTTTTTCATTCATTTTTTGTGTTTCTATTCTATTTTAAATAAATTATTTTGTTGTTGTTATTGTTGTTGTTAGAATCTATTCTTCTTTTTTTTTTTTTTAATTTTTGGTAGAACAAACGCTGCATTATAAAAAATTTTTTTTTTTCTTATTTTTGTTCGGTTTGATTGTGGTTCTACGGTTCCTGAACTTGTATGGCGCATGCCTGATATTGATTTTTCTCCAAAAAAAAAAAAATATTTCGTTCTACAATATGATTCGATTGAACGAAAATTTTATTTGTCTTTGGGAACAGGGAAAATCATCATCATCATCAACATCATCACTGTTGTTGTGGGTGGTGTTGTTGTTGTAATAACAAATACAAAATTTTTCTCTCATTTTCCCAACAACATGTTTTTATGTTTCTATAGAGAGCGACCATACAAAAAAAAAAAAAAAAAAAAGCAATAGAAGAGCAAAACTTTTGTTAACCAAAAAAAAGTTTGGGAAGTTATAATTCTCTCTACCATATATACATACACATATATACGCGTATTGTTTTTGGTTTTTTATTTCGGCAATAACAACAAAATTGTATGTATTTGTGGGTGTAAGTACTGTTATATACTCTAAGATATCTCTTGTATACAAACATATACACAATACATATACAAAATTATGTATGTGTATGTAAGCAACTAAAGTGTACAAGAGAAGCGGAGAGCTTCTGGTGGGGGCAAATCACAATATCTTGGCAATTGCTATTTTAGCCGGTTTTTGTTTTTGTTGTTGTTGTTACAATTTTTATCAAAATACAGCATAAAATATTTGTATATATGGTTTGCACTATGGGATTATGGTGAAAAATTTTTTACTTGCACTATGGGGCAACAAAAGCTAGAAATAATTCGAGCCTATCATGAAATTTAAATAAAATATAGTTTTACGAGCTAAAGGCTGGGAATCTTCAAAAGGCATTGGTAGGCCGGCCTACCAATGTGCACGATTCGCCGCAAGACTTACTCTCCTGCGTACTAAACCCAACCTCGTTCGTCACAGCTCCAACCATTTGCCTCCCCCGGGACCACAATCAAGTATTACTTCGGGGGGGAGGGGGGTGGAGATTCAGCGAGTGCTGCCTTCCAATTCTGCTGACCTTACTCTCTAAGCCAATCTTTGCTGCATCAATACCCTCCTTGCGAAAACACATACTGCGTTCCATTTGTCACATGAGGTTAACATTAGGTTAACTACATTATCGGGCGTTACCTATTGTCCTCTCCAAGCAATTTCTTTGATCCTCGTATCGCGGGCAGGTAAAGAAAACATGCTCCGTCGTCTCCTTCTCCTTCTGGGCATGCTTCATTCACGTCGTGACCATACTTATAGAGATATGCTCTATAACATCCATGGCCCGTTAGCATTTGTGTCAGGTGGAAGTTCACCTGGCCGTGTCTCCTTTTGGCCCACTCGCCTATACTCGGTATACCACCTTCCCTTGTTGGAATTGGACCAGTCTTGCTGCTATCTATCCATGGCATCATCAACCAATTGGACGGGGTTCGAAAGATCTGTTCCTCTCCTTGCGTCATGTTTTCTCTTCTCTACGTCCACTACTATCTTCAGGGGCATCATTCCCGCAATCACCAATGCTGCATCAGTAGACACCGTGCGGTCTGTGTGTGTGTGTGATAGCGTAGCCATAGGGCTACGGAATCACTGTAGCATTTTTCGAAAAGTGCCGAAAATTCAGGCGATGATGAAAATTATTGGGAACGCAAATATCCGCAAGTGGGACACTACCCATAGTCTGCGATAGTCAGGCAACTGTCAGGGCATTGAGTTCCAATTAGAATGTACAATACAGTCGCAGATATTTAAATGTGGTAGAGCGATATGATGTCCATATTATGAGGGTGATGACAGAGCGAATGAACTGGCCAGGCGCAGCATAGCCATCCAATTCTCCCACTAAATCTCGACTTTGGGAATCCTTCTGGTGCCAATGCAATTGGCGGAATCGTTGGTTATTAGCTTCGGACACGGCAAAACGTTTCAGAAATCCAGGCAAAAATTAAGGGAGGGCGTTCGGTGAGGCTGCTTTAACTTCAAGGAAGCATGCTCAGTATGGTTTTAAGTTTTCATAAAAGATACCAGCACCAGTGACTCCATTCAGTTTGCATTCATGAAGATGGTATGTCGGCCTTGGAAATTCTCTCCGTGACCGTTCAAACACTGTTTTTAACAGCCCCTTTTCCTTTAGACTACATGCTACATATTGCTTGATATGCAGATAATACGAAACTTTCAGGACTTTCGCTACTTATAATTCAGTTTGCCCAGTTGCCTAGAATAATACCAAGATATTTGGATTCAGGAGAGATTGAAGGCTTCTTCAGTGCGTCCTACTTTAGCATCCTGAAAGTATGAACCTTACATATACGCTTATACGATAGGGCGGACTTCATAAGTCGTCCAATCGGTTTAAAACATTACTACGAATAATTTTTAGTAAATTTTGTCCTTCTTGAGCCACTGTGCTATGGAGTTTGTTCTACATTTTGTTCATTAAATTCTTGTTTGAGGAATACCCTTATGAAAGATACTTTCTATGCGTACTATGGGTCGTTGTCAAAAAAAAAAGTTGTTCAAATAATTTTTTCTCTCTTTCTCTTCTCCCTCTCTCTCTCTCGGGACCCATAGTGATGGAGAGTGAATGAGGAATTTTCTTCATTAAATTTTTGTTTGTGCAAGTGCCTAACAAAAGAGCAAAACAAGTCATCCTTCCTTCATAAGGAAGTCTATTTATGTGGGTGAGTATACGTATGTATGTAAAAGTTGGAGTATGTGTAAATGTATGCATAAATCTTTGCGTTTTCTTGCTTGCCAACCATTTTAACAGGCTTCATTTGCTTGACTGAATTATTATGCTGAAGTTTAATTGGGGACTGAAACAAAAACAATTTTTTGCCGAAAATCAACACAAATTTTAAATGAAAGTTTCGTGGCCAAAGAGAGAGGCTTGACAAAGGCGGGAGAAGTTTGACAAACAGTAGTCGTAGTCGTTGAATGCTGTTAATTTAAGCATTTGGAAATGAAAGGAAAATATTACACAATGAGGGGGGCTATGCTGTGGGTGTTGCTATTACAATGACAGCCTAAATGCAATTACTCAGCTTCCAAATAAAAGCTAAGTAGTATTCCTATACAAAAAGGCCTATCTTTGGGAAAATGGCCTTTAAGGGAAATATTAAGAGAAAAAAATTAAATTTTTGTCATTGTCTTTGAAGTAGGCAGGGGAGGAGAGAGACGTATTAGAAATAATGGTTTTTAAATAAATATTTCTTTTTTTTAAATAAAATACAAAGAAAATTGTAAAAAGAGAGAGAGAAAAATAATATCTTGGCTTAAAAGCCTAAAAGTATGCAGCATATTGTGAAGCAAAAAAATTATTGGTAAATTTATGTGTATGCGTATATGTATGTAAGATTGCCTTAATTATTGCCTACTTTAAGGCATTTATTGCCAATAATTTATATGCCATAGAGGAAAGAAAAAAATATTTCTGCGTCATTGATTACAATTGAAGGAAAGTTGTTCAATCCCCTGAAGGTTCAATTAAAATACAAAGAGAATCGTTAAGCAAAATCCATTGTCGTTAAGGATATTGATTTCACTACAATCAAGTATTTAAAGATTTATTCTTAAAGACCTTACGTTTTCAATCTAAGAATTCTAAAAGAAATTGCAACTCTTTAGTCAGGACTAAAACCTAGTAGCTCCTCATACCACTCATGTTATGTCTGTTAATTTTGTCCACAAGTGATGTGGAGAGCTACAGTTTAATGTCTACTTCTAACGACAGATTTATGATGAGGAAATAATCAAGACACATTGTGAGGAAATATTATTGATCTCATAATTGTAAAAAATTTTACAACTTTGAGGTTATTGCAGCAATGTTGGCTTTGAAACTGAGCAGAAAAAGCTTGAGAACGCATATAAAGACACTTACAGGTTAATATACCTGAAATAAGAGTGAAGGAGTTGAAGGCGTTCTTAATTACCAACCTGGGTATATGAGACGCAGACTTTTAGTAAGTGAACAGAACTTGCTGACATTTCCATTGAAGAGAGTCTATGATTGACAGGAAGATGTACAACAGATTAACACATACATAAGTACATAATTGGCCATTACAACCCTTCAGTCAGAATAACGGCCTCGCTTCTCACGCCACTGATTTTGTGTGCCTTAATTTTATACTTGAGTGGCGGGACCTACAGTTTCACGTCGACTCCGAGCGACAGATTTTGAGAAACTTTTCCCTGGCAGGTTTATTTACTCTCAGAGTTTTTGCCAGAAATCTGCTCTGTTCTTTAAGTCGCCGAAGAAATATCCTTTTTTCATATTTCGTTTTGATGTCGGGCCTGGGGCTCGAACCCGGGCTTTACGTCTAATAAGCGAACACACTACCTACTAGACTACGACGACCTCAGCAGACAGCAACATATTAACAGTGGCCACAATCCAAAAAGGCCATCTTTGGCCTGACTCTATCAGTACGTTAGAAAATAATGATTTCAGAATTCTGACTAGAGACTCCATGTCTGAAGATCCCTAGACTTGAAGGAGGAGTCTTGAGGCATTTCATTCCACACAGCTCATGCAACATGTTCAGCAATTTCTAGGCATGGTGATCTTGCGTGGAGGTAATTACACGTGATTTGGACATCAACGACAAATAGTTTCAACAGAACGCCATAGAGAGCGACACTAGGTTTCACAAAACTTATGCAACATTATATGTTTGAACGAGCGATATGATGCCACGGTTATTTTGCGTGAAGGTGATGGGAATAGGCCACCGATATCACATGATTTGAGTCCTTTAGACTTTTTCTTGTGGGGATTTCATAAGTAGCATGTGCATACGCCTAAGTTACAAGCCACAGCGTTCGTCACAGCCAACATAACCCATGGCGTTGCACAAATTTAGCTTGATTTATGAGCCAGAATCATGGAAAATTGGACATTTCAGATGTTTTCCAAACAGAATATATTGACATCAATAGGTCCTTTAGGTTAGGGTAGGTTAGAGGACGTGTACTTGTCAATTAAGACGAGTACAGTACCCGGAGGTCGAATTGACCCATTGTACGAATACGAATAGGTCCTTTAAACAAATGAAAAATTTCAATGATATCTCACACACACTTTGTTACATTTAAAGATAGGAAACACTCAATAAAGCCTCGATATACATACATATGTATGTATAAATTTCTATCGATCTTTTTCTCTCTCTCTCTCTCTGAATCGTTGAATTAAGAAGTACAATTTTTTTTGCAATTGAAATAAGAAAAGTTTTCATTTTATTTAAATATTTAACCACAATGGCAAACAGGATGTTTGTTTAATTTGTTTTTTTTTTAAAGCCTAAAGGACTTTGTACTTGTTAAGAGAACAGAGAAACAACGCAATAGAAATATTTACACACACAAAAAAAGGAGTAAAAAACGCGGAGTAAAACACCTAAATTATGTCTACAATATCACCTGCACTAAATAAATAATCTACTTTGCTACGCCAAGTAACAGAGAGAGAGAGAGAGAAAACGTATGTGTATGTACTCGTATGTGTGTTTAAGGATATTGAACTTTTAGTAAGAATTTCCAAATTGGACACCAACGTTGAGTTGTAGAAAAAAAAGGATTTTTTTTTCCTGCTAAAAACATTGCGCAATAATATTTGCTTTATGGCAGTGTGTGTGATTTACTGTATTTACTAGAGCCATATAAACGGTAAAATAAATATCCTTTGGCTTAAGCAATTGTAATCCTTTTAATAATATTTTTCGTATGCCTTTTCCTTCCCCCTTTCCATTCATTTTCTTCTATGCTTTCTATTTATTTATGAAATAGTCTTAGGCTTTCCTGTATAAAAAGCTTAGAAAACATTATTGAATTTTGTTTGTTTGTTTGTTTTTTTTCTATTCGAAAAAGAGTTTAACTTTCCAATTTTCCATGCCAACATTTTCATTTTTAGACGCGCATGTCCTTTTTTGTTGAAACTTTGAAAAAAAAAGAAAAATGAAAAAATTCCTTTTTATTATTCATTCATAACCGGAGCAAATAAAGGCAGAAAAAAGAATTAGGAATTCTCTACTCTTAAACCAGGAAATCTTATTCTATTACTTGTGAAATACTAAAGTTTTTTTTTCTTCTTCTTCTGTTGGTATTTCAAGAGAAAATTTTGATAGAGCCATAGCAGCCAGCAGGCAGCAATAGCATTAGCATAAGCAGTAGCAGCAGCAGTCACACCCAAAAAATATTTACGTCTATGATAAGGATTTATGTATGTGTACAAGGCTTTCTTTCTATTTTTTTCTCTCTCTTTATCTCTCTCTCTCTGTGTGTGTGTTTTAATATCCTTATAAATATTTATGAGATTTCTGCGTTATTTTATTTATCTTTCGTCATAAAAATAAAACTAAAAAGTATGCCATTATTTGCAAATTACAACAGAAATTATAAGAAAATAACAACAGCAACAACAACAAGAGTAATAGGATACTATTTTTAATACATGGCAGCCATGAACAGCAGTAGAGATTTTTACTACCATTTTATTCGGGGAAGACTCCTAGTCAGGTTTCTGCTAATCAGATTTCTGCACCACTTTTGGGAGATTCAAATTAACTGCCTGGAAAGGTCCTTTCTATACTCACTCACGTCCACTCACGTGTATGCTACATTTTTGAAACCAATTCCATACTATTGGGTTAGGTTAAGTTAGAGGACGTGTACTTGTCAACTGTGACAAGTACAGTACCCGGAGGTCGAATTGACCCATTGTACAACGTCTTAGCTTCTCACACCACTCATGTTGTGTGTCTTAATTTTATACTTGAGTGGCGGGACCTACAGTTTAAAGTCGACTCCGAATGACAGATTTTTTGAGAAGCTTTTCATGGCAATTTTTACTCTCAGAGTTTTTACCAGAAATATGCTGAGAGGAAGTCGCCGAGGAAATATTTTCATATTTTCGTTTTGATGTCTGAGCTGGGATTCGAACACGGGCCTTTCGTCTAATAAGCCAACACACTACCTACTAGACTACGGAGATATTAACTCGACAATAGTATGAAACCGTTTGGGGTAAAGCTGTACCAGCTACGTAGAGAAAGAAAGTGTTATTCATGCATCTTTCGAGCTGCCGCCTTATTGTGGCTCTGTAATATCAGGTATGTGTTATCCAGTATTTTCACATCTACGATCTTCTCATAGCTTCGGGTCCAAAGATAGCACCAACCAAGTTACGATTCCTGAGCTGTGCCAGATGTTAGCTGAGAGGGTTTTTGTTCTCCAGGCTGTGTCGGAGAGGAGTTTGCGTTCTGTTAAATAGCTCTGGAGTGTATTTGTAGTGTTTGACTGTAGCGTGCTGAGAGCGATTCGCACATTGAGTGTAGAAGACAAGACAATAATTCGTTAGTGGCGCCTACATATGGGCCGCTCTATGTATGTATTCTACTATATCTCGTGTAATACCCAGGGTTGATATTCTAGGTTAAAAGCCAATCAATCGTCTCTAGCAATCCGTACTGGAGGAGCTTCTTCAAATAGTTTACCGGAACTATCCAGCTTACAGATGCTATCATATGATGGTTGGTTGCAAGTCCCCTTCGCCCTTGCCTAATTACAGTAAGGTTTTGTCGCTTGTATTGTGTTTGAACCTGCCTGGTGTATCTAATTTTTGTTTGTTTTATTTTTCTTGCCTCCTCCCTATTATATTTCTCTTTTACAATTTAATTCTAAATAATTTCTTTATTAATTCTGAAGGAATATTTAATATTGAAAACGAGACCCAAAAACATTCTTTTAATTATGCAGGACACGTTTCCAGTTCATAGTTTCAGCTTTTCTTCCTTTTTCTACTTCTTCTTCCGCTTCTATTCGCTATTATTGTGTTACAATTTTTTTATGGGTGTTTTTCTGGTTCTCTTTTAAGGACAATGACAACAACAAAAAATAAAAAAAATTCTGAATAATCATTTAGAGGCACACACATTTACATTCATATTCACAACCATATGGTATGACAGATAAATAACACGCTTTTCCAGGATAATACTGATGTTTCATGGTGTACGAATCAAAAAAAAAAAAAAAAAAAGGAGGAGAGAGAAACATGTGTAACACATATACAGAGATATTTATTCCTCAACTCAATTAATTCTTGTAGAGCTGATTAGAGAACATAACTCGTGACCAAAAAGACAGAGAAACGGAATGGGAAGGTGATAGTAAACTATTAAGAGGATTAAGGATAGAAATCAAAAGATCTTCATTAGAATTAAATGCCAATAAGAAATAATTCTCTTATCAATTAAAATAAAATGTTTACGCTGATGTTAGTCGCCGTAGTCTAGTAGGCGTAAAGCCCGGATTCGAGCCCCAGGCCAGGCATCATAACTAAATATGAGAAAAAAAATATTTTTTCGGCGACTACCTCTCAGCAGATTTCTGGCAAAAAGAGAGTAAATAAACCTGCCATGAAAAAGTTTCTCAAAATCTGTCATTCGGAGTCGACTTTAAACTGTAGATCCCGCCACTTATGTATAAAAAATTAAGGCACACAACATGACTGGTGTGAGAAGCTAGGCCCTAATCCTGACTGAAGGGTTGTAATGGCCAATCATGTATGTATGTATTGCAACTGCATTGTCATAGGATCTGCCATTTGTATTCCATATTCGCCAAATTTCTGAATTTTAAACACAACAGGCTGCACAGTTTTAGTTTCACTGGGGCATAGGGGACGTCCTGCTGTAATGTCGCATCAAAGGCGTTTTGGATAACTTCTGCAGGCAACATGTCCTATCATGACCTCACTTTGGTTTCACCTCTCCATAACTTCTATCAATTCATCTTACATCTGGGATTAGTTGATGGATCCAGTGGCTATCAGGATATTTTTCCCATCTTCGTTAAATTGTTTTCCCACAGGCATTCGCCGATCATTGTCTTCTTGTAATCGAGTTCAGACAAAAACCATTTCACAATTTCCTCCATGAAGCCAATAATAAATGGAAACGTGTTTCATCTCTAAGCAAACTTGGTTGCAGTTTGACGAACAAACAATCCAGGAAAAACATATTCAAAGTGGTGGCAGTATAATCCTTGACATTGACTGGGACTGCTATTTGATGCAGGGATCTGCGGAAGTCGGCGAAGAGGACGACCTTGCTGGCGTTAGAAGGATCGAGGAAACCCTGTCATCGATTGGTCACACAAACTGGCGTAGACATGCAATAAGCAGAGGCGTCTGGAAGAATGTGTTAAGGCAGGCCGAAATCCGTTAATCGAGTTGTTAATGGTCAATTAGGTAAGAAAGTAAGTTAGGATGGTTTGAAGATGGAGGCTGATTCTGGGGCGGGTGTCGACATCGGCATTGCTATGTCTTATAAATTTCAGGATGAATGTCATGTGTTACATTAAAGTAGCTGAGCGAGTTTGGTAATGAATTCCACGGGGAGATACAGTGGGAATAGTTTAGTCACTGACTGCGAGCTATGTTAGCAAAATAGGGGTGTTAGTGTTAGTCTGTAGGCACGTCCTCAATATGATAATCTGGGTAAGAACAGAGCGATACTGTGTTGAATTCTGAAGCTTTTTGATGTGTGGAGTAACAAGGCTACAGAGCGGATCGGATGAAATCGGCTGGAAATCACATAACCGGTTACTTCAGGGAAAACACCATTTCAAAATGACAACAACGATGGAACGAGGAAGATGGACGGCGAGACTTATTCCGGACATAAGGCCATGGATTGGTCGGAAATTTGGAGAGGTAAATTACTACATTACACAGATGCTATCGGGTCACGGATGTGTTAGAAAATATCTGCACAGAATGGACAAGACCGCCTCCCCTTACTGTCTTTACTGTCGCTCTGTACTGACGTCAATAGTTAGAAGGATGACAGGCGCTAACATTGTCGGGGTTATGATTGCGAGCAGCGAAAATTGGACCTCGGTGGTGAATTACGTAGAGCGCATTCTGAGACGGAATAAGAGAGAGATCTTGGGGCTGCAGAAGAAGTGAGCATGTCGGCATAGGTGATACTGTCACACGTGCCAAGCGAAACCGAAACGATGATTTAGACGAAAGGAATAGTGGAGACGCTTAGATGTCTCCTCAACTTTCAATACGCACTTCGAAGGCGGAAACATGGAGAGGCCAAAGGGCCAAAAGGACTCCACACCGAAGTAATACCACTGTAGTTCCGGAGTGGGCACAAACAATCACGCAAGAGACCAGGGGGGGATTTAGTGGGTGAAGGCCCCATACACGGAGGATGTGACGACTTCCTCTATGGTACAGTTAGCTATATTTACCCCTCCTCGGCGAAAAAAAGGCTACAAAAAGGTTGGCAAAATAAGATGAGGTGATGGAGAACCGAACTTGGGCCACATCTTCAGGGTATTGAGTTTCCATGACGAAATGAAGGTGATTCGAGAGTCTCAAGGCTTCTATATTCCGAGGACACTGGCTGTTCCAAAATGTAATGGCTCCGAAAACTAGATAGGGAGTCTATTAATCTCTTTACCGGTTTTTTGAAGGGATAATGCATAATTAATATACGAGAAAGGCTCTGCCTTCTTTAAGTTGGATTTATGGCAATACGGGGGATCCGGAGTCTGTTCAGTATATTCTACGTCTTTGAACTGGCATGCAGCGGAGAAAACTCTAGAATCTGTGTCGGTATTGGTGAATTTGCCTCTGTTAGGGTTTCAGAAGTTGAAAGTTGACCTGTGGAATGACTCTTCACTTTCATTACGATCCTAATTCAGGGCAAGCTTCAAGTTCAGTGTACGATTGCTTGACTTACTCTTACATGTCATGTACAACATTCACTAACGATGACACTTATACTTCATAGGGTTGTTGTTGTTACTTTATTTTTAACTTTCGTTTACAAAATGCCTCGTCTATAGCCGAACACATGTTGTTCACGACCAGACATTAAGCCGCTATTTACCTCTATTTTTTACCTGTAAATTGTATGTATGCGTGTTTAAACACAGGAGAACCCTAGAACCCTCAGTGTATGTGTGAGACAGGCGTGTTCTAATTATAGAATATGCAATTGAAAAAAAACAGGATAATAAATAAACGGCAGCAACAATAAAATTATGCTTGAACTAGAGGTTCAATGACCTTTACAAAAATTACAACAAAAACTATGCAAGTATTGTGTTGTGTTAGAAAGTCATTCTTATCATATTTATGCGTCATGTTTGTGGTCTCATAAACGTGTTTATGGTTCCAGTCAAGAAGCCTAATGTCAGCTGTTTTTTTTGTGTAAATAATTGTTGTTGTTAAAAATTCTTATTTGATAGGCTTATTGGGTGAGATGTTCCATTGCGATTAGTGGGATATTATGTGTCCTTTTAATATCTTTATTATGATAGGATAGAATGGTAGAAAGTAGTGAATCAAAGCCCGCTTTAACGTAAATAACGATTTTTTGTGATACCTTATGGCATCCTAAGCTAACTGGCATGTCTTGACAATAAACATCAGGCACTTCGCATTTAAAGCAGTCCCTAGCAGTCTGAAGTGGTAGCAGTTGTTCTACGGAAAAATACGCCCCAATGACAGTTTCAAACCAAATGCGCGCCAAATAATTACTTTCTCATAGATGCAGTGGCTTCTTTATAATCTCTTTTAAGTTCTCCTAATCTCACGCGCGGTAGTGAGAAATGAGCTTTAATGCTGAAGAGAATTTTGTTTGAAAAATCAACATTGAAACCCTAATGCTGTATGGTGAGTTGCTTATGGTACACAGTCTTAAATTGTTGACTGAGTTGGTGTTTATAGCTTTGGAGGGTGCAAATTCGTATGCAAACTACACTGTAATGGACCAAAAGATGAACCAAATTGCTAGGAGCACTGGGGAAATATTCTCCACACATTCTCTAACATACATGCGTACATACATAACTGGCCATTACAACCCTTCAGTCAGGATTACGGCCTAGCTTTTTACATCACTCATGTTGTGTGCCTTAATTTTATGCTTGAGTGGCGGGACCTACAGCTTAACATCGACTTCGAGCGACAGATTTTTGAGAGACTTTTTCATCGCAGGTTTATTTATTCTCAGAGTTTTTGCCAGAAATCTGCTGAGAGGAAGTCGCCGAAGAAATATTTTTTTTCATATTTCGTTTTGATGTCTTGCCTGGGACTCGAACCCGGGCTTTTACGTCTAATAAGCGAACACACTACCTACTAGACTACGGCGCCTACATTCTCTAACAGAAGTAATAACTACTTTGAAGCGTACACAGGCGTGACCACACTTCTATTCTCTTCCTTGGTCACTCCATATTGCCTAAAATCGGACTACGTGTGGATCACCACTTTTGTAGAGCAGTGTTAATTATGTTTTCCTCGTTTTTCGTTTGTTAAACTATTCCTGTTTGTATATAACACTTCAGGGCAAAGACACCTAACAGGCATATCTATCTATCTTGCTAGAGACTGGTGATTTTGAAACCCCTAAATGGATAACCCAGTACTCACTTCATTTGTTTAAATATTATATGAGTTTTTCTCTGTAAAATTATTTTTCTTATGCCACTCTAGCTTTCATTCTCATTTTTTTTCTTCAATTTTTTTGCTTTAATATGTCAACCATGTAAACATTTTGTAGAAAAAAAAAACACTCCTTGAGTTCCATAAGTGAAGTTTTGTTGTTGTTGTTTAATTTATTAACACACACACATACCTACGGTACACACATATACATATATAAACAGAGGTCCTTTAAAACCATCCATTATTTCAAGCTGTAATGGGGGTATTTGCCAATGCAGTCAAGCATCAATTTTTGACATTTTTTTTGTAAAAATTACGAAAAGAAGAGAGGGTGAGAGAGAGAGGGAGAGAAAGGAAATAATGGCATATGGTATGCAATTTAAACATTTAAATCAAAAGGACCTTTACTATGAAAAAAAAAGCCTTTTAAGAATGTTTTTTTTTCGTTTTGTTTTCTTAACTTCTTCATTCTTTTTTTTTTTGCATAATTAGCTTGAAGTGTTTGTGTAAAAATTGTTTTAGGTTTTCCTCTTAATAATATCATAGTCCAATGGGAAGGTGAAAGTATTGGTAGGAGAGAGAGAGAGAAAGAAGAATAAGTGTGGGTGTGGAATATTTAAACGCTCATATGTTGAGGAACTTTTTTAAATGAATTTATTTTGTATTCATAATAAGAAGACTTTCAGTATGTAATTCAGATTAGAAGAGATCTACGTAGTCTTCGGTAGACTTGTGGATTCTAACAACTGACTTTTCTTACTTAATTGGCCATTACAACCCTTCAGTCAGGATTACGGCCTAGCTTCTCACACCATCAATGTTGGGTGACTTAATTTTATAGTTGAGCGGCGGGACCTACAGTTTAACGTCGACTCCGAACGACAGATTTTGAGGAACTATTCATGGAAATTTTATTTACTCTCAGAGTTTTTGCCAGAAAACTGCTGAGATGAAGTCGCCGTTTTGATGTCTGGCCTGGGGCTCGAACCCGAGCCTTATGTCTAATAAGCGAACACAATACCTACTAGACTACGGCGACTTCAAGTTGCCAAAGAACTGTTTTATATATTTCGTTTCTGTTCGAGATGTTTGTGATGGGGCTTGAAGCACGGGACTGTGGCTAATAAGCCAACGCACAATCAACAAGACTACGACGACTTCTCATCCTTATTGTATTCGAATGATAAAAATAGAATTTTCTACTTAAACGTTAGATCAATACTATTATATGGCTGCGTCTCTGGCATGCCACGCGAGTTTAAGTCACTGTTGGTAGGTGTTTATTATGTACACAAGCCCGAAGGTTAGGTTAGGTTAGGTCAGAGTGGCAGCTCTGATATCACAAAGATCACGTGAGCACGCATGGCGGCGCGTTGTGATGCCACGGGTGAACGCGGTCCCTGTACGGACCAAGTTTCACCAAAATCTGGGAAGAGGAAGAAGTTGGTCAGCGCAAGAGCTGCATAAGCCCGAAACTATTCTGAAAATATTCCAAAAACAATCTCGTTAGACTTAAAGCCCAATGATAATATGGCATGACTGCAACATAATGGAATACACAAGGTACAAGTTGAAGAGGAAAGCTCCCTCACACATGAAGGGGAGACAGAACGGCAATGAAATTGGGGGAGAGGTCAATATCACTACAATTGAAAGATCAAACTAAAGATCATTTGTAGAAGATCTGTGATCTTTATAGAAGATCTGTGATCTTTATATTTATATATTCAATGATAATGCAGTGTAATATAGAGAGGCTGGGTGTGATATTTGCAAAGAAATTTCCGGCTAAAAGTTGAGAGACTATAATTAATCTTTTAGAGCTATTACGGCACCTAAGATAGTTAAATTTTTTAAGTGGAATTTTGTCTACTAAAATTCAATGATAATGCAGTGTAATAATAGAGAGGCTGGGTGTGATATTTGATAAGAAATTTCCGGCTAAGTTTCCAGACTATAATTAATCTTTTAGAGTCATTACGGCACCTAAGATAGTTATATTTTTCTATATGGAATTTTGTCTACTAAAATTCAATGATAATGCAGTGTAATGCAGAACCTGCGACTCTCATAAACCTTCGAGTTTTGTCAATTAGTCGACTACAGTCATGTACGAAATTGTTCTTCTACATAAAATATGTAATGAACTCCGCATACCTACGTAGAGAGTTTTTTTTTTATTTGCAATAAAACTTAAACTCTATGAAATTAAATTAGCAACATAGTCCCTAAGGATCATCCCTGCATAACATTTAAATTTTAATCCCCATTTGGAAAGATTCCATGGGATTTTTTTCTTTTTTTTTTTTGGATATTTTGATGACAACATGTTGCAAAGGTTTTTTTGCAATCCCATTTGGTGAAATGTACTGCGAAAGCAATAAAATCTCTATCATAAATTAACATAAGATGACATTTCGGTTGACATTAGCGACGACACGATAATTTAGGGAGTTTCTGTGCCAAAGAAGCAACAAATTAAGGGTGGTTTTTTTGCGATTTTAAAGTCTTTAAATCAGGATATAAAAGAAAGAAAGTAAGAACGAAAGTGTGGAGAGAAAGAAGATCAATCGTTTTCTAATCACAAAAAAAAAAAGTATAGCAGATCTATAATGGTAGATCAACTCTTCATTGAGTGAAACGTTCTGAAGAATATAAAGATTAATGTGTTGTATATGGCTGTGCTGAGGAAAATATAGCAGATCTACCAATGCAGAGCAGTGATGTCTATCAGTGGTTCATGGGGATCATATAGAAAGCAAATTTATATGGATAAAAGGAGGCCCCAAGTTATTTGAAAAATAATTTTTATATGAAATAAATATTTTCATGGGTAATTTAAAATTTTAGTAGATGACTATGCTGTTGAGGGTAGAGTAGATCTAGCGGAGTAGAGCAGATTATATATGTTTTATTGTGCATATCTGAAACCGCGATATCTGTTCTGCGGAAGGCAGGGAGTGCATCGCAATGGCACTATTTTTCAAAAAAGTGTCCAGTTGCTTACATACGCTGATAACATTGACATCATAGGGCCTACCAAGCGAGATGTTATTGCTGCCTATAGTGCTATTGAATGCGAGCCTATTAAGATGAATCTGACAGGAAATGAGGGCAAAATAGAGTATATGTTGTCGACAAGTAGGTACATGCGGCATTGGATCTCAGATTATGGCCGATAACTATACGTACATACGTACATAATTCGCCATTACAACCCTTCAGTCAGGATTACGGCCTAGCTTCTCATACCACACATGTTGTGGGACTTAATTTTATACTTGAGTGGCGGGACTTACAGTTCAACGTCGACTCCGACCGACAGATATTGAGAGAATTTTCATGACTGGTTTATTTATTCTCAGAGTTTTTGCCAGAAATCTGCTGAGAAGAAGTCGTGGGCCGAGGAAATATTTTTTTTTTCATATTTCGTTTTGATTTCTTTCGATATAGTCAAGGAGTTCATACATCTTGGCTCCGGCGTAACCACAAAAAATGATATCAGTCTGGAGATCAAGCGCTGGATCACTCTTGTCAACAGATGCTACTATGGTCTCTATAGGCAACTGAGTAGCAGAGACCTCACTCACATGACAAAACTAATACTCTATAAGACGCTCACCCTCCCCGTGCTTCTTTATGGCGCAGATGCATCGACGCTATTAAGCACTGATGCAGCAGCTTTGACAATATTCGAAAGAAAAGTCTTACGTAAGATCTTCGGTCCAGTGCGAGTTGGCGATGATTTCCCCTTCCGATCCAACAGTGAGCTATATAAGCGCCTCGACGACATGGACGTTATGCTTTGTATTAACAGCCACCGTCTGCGTTGACTCGTCCATGTCGTTCGAATGGAGGAGGATGCTGCCCCGTGACTGGTATTTGATGCGGGGATTTGCGGAAGTCGGCGAAGAGGCGTTGTTTGCGTTAGAAGGACCAAATCAAGGAAACCTTGTCATCGATTGGTGTGACTAACTGACGAAGTCGCTCAAAAGGCAGAGGCGTCTGGAAGGATGTGTTAAGGTAATTCGAAATCTATTAATCGGGTTGTATACTAAGAGCTCGCCGTGGTCTAGTAGGTAGTGTGTTGGCTTATTAGACGAAAGGCCCGAGTTCGAATCCCAGGTCAGACATCAAAACGAAAATATGAAAATATTTCTTCGGCGACTTCCTCTCAGCAGATTTCTGGCAAAAACTCTGAGAGTAAAAAATTGCCATGAAAAGCTTCTCAAAAAATCTGTCGTTCGGAGTCGACTTTAAATTGTAGGTCCCGCCACTCATGTATAAAATTAACGCACACAACATGAGTGGTGTTTGAGAAGCTAGGCCGTAATCCTGACTGAAGGGTTGTAATGGCCAATTATGTATGTATGTATACTAAGAGCTCAAATAGTATTAAAACTGATGTAATATTAAAAAACACCAGATCTACTTTGGTAGAGCACTTATTACCATCCAAATTATTCAATTTAAATTGGATCTACTTTACGAATAAATATTCTTTCAAGCAGGCATAAAATTACTTCTCGAGGCATTTCAAATTCTAGCAGATGCGTATGCATATGAAAAGTGTGTAGGTCTATTGGTGTAGAGCAGATTTCTTGGTTTAAAAACTTTCAAACATAATTGGCTATTACAACCCTTTAGTGAGGACTGTAATCTAGCTTCTCACACCACTTATGTTGTGTGTGTTAATTTTATACATGAGTGGCGGGACCTACAGTTTAAAGTCTGAACGAGAGATTGTTTTGAGAAACCTTTCATGGCAATTTTAATTTACTCTCAAAGTTTTTGTAAAAAATCTGAAATATTTTTTTCATATTTCGTTTTGTCGGAGACGTCTGACCCGGGTTTTAAAGCCTGGCCTCATGTCTAATAAGCCAACAAACTACCTACTAGACAAGTGGCGACTGAGAATATTTAGATTAAAATGAACGAAAGTTTGGTCTACAAAATTAGAGCAGTTGTTTTAATATTTTTACACCCATAGGCAAATAGAAACTAAACAGAACTAAACTGACTTCCATGGCTTCAGTTTAATGCCTTCAAGAGTAAAAAAAAAATTGTTCCACGAAATTAGATCAGTTTTCTTCGAAAAAAAGTCGTATGACAACAATTATTGCGAGTAACCCAATTGACACAAAAGCAATTGTAACTGTCAAGGTGTCATGTCAATAATTCAATTGGCAAAAGTGAGTATGTGTGCGTATCATATTTCTTACATGGGTATCGCCTCTCACAGCTTTTAAATACAGGCTCTCATACAACGTAATTTCCTCTACACAGTCGTTTTATTTTGCAGGCGTAACGAATGTGATATTTTTTTGTAAATACATATTTTCTTTTTTACAGTTACAAAAAAAAAAAAATAAAACGCTTTAAAAACATTTTAAACCAATACAAAGCGGTTCATAAGCATTAGCTAAACGGTGTTTAAAAAATATTTCAAAAAATATTTTTTTTTGTTGCTACTTTAGGGGTGGAGAGCAAAGGTTCAAGAGTGTGGGTATTATTATGGTCCCTGCGGTAAAAGCATGTAGAGCGCATTTGTATTTTTTTTCTAAACGCTTCGTTAGCAAGCAAATATACTTAAGGAATGAACAAAAAAGAAAAAGAAAAAAAAATATTAAATTATGAACGACAATTTGCTTTCATGTGCAAAAATATTCGATTTTTCAAATACATACATACAATGATTTTAATTGGATTGGTTTGAATTTTTTCTGTGCTTATATTTACAATTGTTTGGCTTTGATAAATAATTTTTAAGGAATAAAATTTTCAAAAATTTTTATTCTATTCAAGTAAATAAAATATACGCTTGATTGGTAGCGAATTATAAAGTCGTTAATTTGATTTTGTACACTAGAAGAGAACAAAATGAGCAATAAAACCCCTAAAACAGTATAGCAAAAAAGCAACTTTTTTGTATATTCTGTAACTGTAACCCTAAAGTAACATTTTTAAAGTGTAAAATTTTTTTCGAATTTAATTTCGAATTTTCGAACATAAGCCAAAAATGATATTTTTACAATATACAAGAAATATTTATCCACTTTCCACCAAGTTTTAAAAATTTGGTATTTAATTACATGTTCGAAATTCGAAAATAACCAAAAAACGTAAACGCAAATTTTTAGTTTTTGCGTTTGTGGTATGTGTGGTTTCCAGGAAATATAAGGCAAAAGTGACATTTATGCAATTTGGAAGCAATATTAATTCATTTTCTGCTTCAGTTTTAAAAATTTGTTAAATATTTCCATGTTCGAAATTCGAAAATAGTCATAAAACGTAATCGAGAAATTATAGCTTTTAGGTTCTTCATAACTATGGTTTCTAGAAAACATTTCTAGGGTTTTAGAAAATTTTCGAACTTAAGTTCGAATTTTCGAACATAAGCTAAAAATGACATTTTGACAATTTAGAAGTAACGTTTGATCATTTTATACTTAAATTCTAGAAATTTACTTAATATTTCCATGTCCGAAATTCGTAAATAGCCAAAAACTTAGACGAAAACTTATTTTTTTTTCAATTTCAATATCTGTAGACTCGAAGAAATATTTCTATGGTAGTAAAAAATTTTCGAACTTAGGTTCGAATTTTCGAAAATAAGCCAAGCACAGCATTTTTATAATTTAGAAAATCCACCGGATATTTATGACTTTTGTTAGTAGTTCTGTGTTCGAATTTAGACAATGTTATATACGATGACAGAATGATGCAAATTTTATTTGGAAACTGTTTGCATTTCATGTCTTTTTTTACCACTGCTGTTCGTTCGGTGGCATAAATTTTTAACACTTCCCTGACTTGAATTCTATTGTTCTTTTCTTGTTGTTTTACATTTCGTCCTTTTCTTTTCATATAAACTTTGTTTATTGTTGGTTTTTATTGTCCCTGCCAGTTAAATACACACACAAAGTCACATAAGCTTTCCATTTAAAATTTTCAAATTGCATTTTCCAAACACAAAAAGCTGCAACAACAACAACAACGACGACAATTCTGACTGAATGGCATAGAACAAGGAAAATGGAACAGGGAAATTTCTCATCCATACAATTAAAATCATAAAAAAAAGAACAAAAACAACTCTTCTACTAGATTTTCATTAAAAACCGAACCAAAAAAAATAATACAACAAAAGGGTGAGTTAAGCCATAACACAGGACCAAAATATTGCATACGCACACACTCATTTTCTTGTTAGAACAACTGCAGAACTTGGTAAAGCACGATTATATTGAGGAAATGGTTTGTCATGCATGTAGAGACGACAGTATATCAGGCAGTAGCAGCACCAGCAGTAACATTAGCGCCAGTTTAATAGAGTTAAAGGCAAGGCCTGGAGAATGGGAACAACAACAACAGCAGCAACAACGACAAAAAGCACACACATCATTGCTTTTGAATTATTTGTAAAGTAGTGTACAACACTGAGAGAAATTTTTTGGAAGGAAATTTATGAACAAAATTCCCAAAAAACCTCGGAATGATTAGAAATATCAACCAAGAGCTATAATTATATGGAGGCATACGAAGATTACAGGATGCAATTAAGATGGGCCGGCTGCTTGTTGAACCTAACCTAGCCTAGTTTGACCTTTGACCTTCAGAGTTTTTCGTTTTTATTTATAAGCTTTATGGTAAGCGAACTTAGAATTTCAATTTTTGTCTTTGGTGGCAATTTTTTTTTAGTTTGACCTTTGACCTTTTATAGTTTTTCTTTTAAATTTTAAAGAATTTATATCAAAAAACCTTTTTCTTTGGTTTCCGTAGTAATTTTTCTATCAGTGTTTAAACTAGTAACGCGTGTCGTGTATTATGAGTGATGCTAAAGGACATTATCAGGCACACGCGTTAACATGACAACAGACACGCAACTCAGGTGGTGAACCAGAAATGAAAACGAACAGAAACCGGTAGAGAATAGAGAAATAGTTATGGAAACAAGTTTCGGCAAAAGAAGAACAGGAAAAATACAATACAAAGAGAGAAGAAAAGACGAAGTAAACGGTAAAAGGATATTAAAGAAAATATGTAGTGGAAAACATTTTTCCAATATTGCAAAGAGAATAAGATTTTTTTGGTTTTTCTAAAAAGCAAAGAGAAGGAAAAACACACAATTTTCTCTGTGTTTGTAAGGCAAAAAAGGGTGTGTTTGTTAAGGTTGTAGCAGTTGTAATGAATTTTAAGGGGTTGTTTGTAAGGACTCTCTCTCAATTTGCGCTCTTTTCCAATTTGATTTTTCATAAGATGGAAACAGAGAAAACGCGAGAGAGAACTAAAACAAGAGAGTCCTTTTAAATGCTGTAAAATAATATTTTGAAGTCTATATGCCGTTGTAATTTTTATCCTGTCCACATATCGTTATAAATCGGCAAACCATAAGGATCGTCGGTCTCAGTCGTATGTGTTCGTTTGTTGCTTTCGTTCGTTAATTTTTCGAGAACATTCAGTTGTAACCTTTAGTTTTTGGACTCCTCTTGCACTACATTTTCTTTATAAAAAAAAAACATAAAAAACAACAACAACAACTACCAAAAAAATCTACTACAACAACAACAACAAAAATATTTTGTTCAGTTTTTTTTACTTCATTGAGTGTGTGTGATTTTTACAATTCAGTTACAAGTTCGTTGTTTTTCGCAAAATAAATTCTTAAAAACTTTGGTTCTTATTTTTTCAAAACATTCAGTTAAAAAATAATAAACAAATTAAATAGAAAAAAGAAAAATTATTGAAAAAGGCCGGCTTTTTTTTGTATAATAAAAGGACTCCACCTCGCTCCTTGTTTTTGCTAACGACGGTTATAAGGCAGCAGCCTATTAAAGAAATTTTTTTTCCTTACCAAGCCATACGGGTCATTTGCAATATTTTTTTATGACAGAAAAAAAAAACAAAATACCAACAACAAAATCACTTTTCATAACGATTTATTAAAGGAAAATCGTTAAGAAGTCTACGCCAAAAGCCAAAAAAAAGGAAAATTTATAAAAAAAAAATTTTTTTAAGAAATTTAGTTGAAAATTTTAAAGAAATTTTAACACCACAAACCAAAAAAAAAAGAAAAAAAACGTTGTTATACTTAAAAAAATTAAGTGGTCTCTCTAGTCAAATATTTTGTTTGTTAAAAAAAAAATTAAAAAAAATCAACGACTTTTTTAAATAAAAATTTGTTAAAAATAATTTTTTTTTTCCAAAAATTGGATTCAATTTTATTTCATTAAGAAAATTAAAAGGAAAAAAAAGGACTGCAAGGAAAAATCAAAGCAAAACTCAAAAGGAGGAAGTAAGTATGTATAATAAAGAAATAAAAAAAATTTTAAACAATTTTTTAATAAATAGAAACAAAATGGAATGAAACATTTTAAATTTAAACATAAAAATCTAATGAATATAAAATAATTCATAAGTAATAAAAATTAAAATTTTATATTTTTTAATAAAAATTAATCGAACAAAATTTTTTGTTCTAAGGAAACAAAATGGAATGGAACCAAGCACCAAGTTAAGCATAAATTAATATAAAGAAACTAAAATTATTGAGTCTTATAGACTTTTTAGAAGTAGCTTTCAATTAAAATAAAAATTAATTTAAAGGGAACATATAAATTTTGTTTAAAAGAAATAAATTGGAATGGAACAGTAAAAAATCGAACGTAAATATTTAAACTAAAAATAATTGGAATTTCTACTGAGAAGAAACAGATTTCAAATTAAAATTAAAATAAAAAATTAAAATAATTCGAACTTTTTTCTAAAGACCCAATGGTATGGACCAGAATTAAAACAAATTAATGTAAGGAAATTAAAAATATTATGAGTGAACATAATATTATCAGTTAAAATAAAAAAAAAATAAAAAATTAAAATAATGGAAACGAAATGAAATGGAATAGAACAAACTCTAGCTGCAATAAAATGTAAGGAAATTGGAAAATGTAAAGAATTCAAAATTTTTTGAAATATTTTTCAATTACATACATATATAATTGGCCATTACAACCCCTCAGTCAGGATTACGGCCTAGCTTCTCACACCTCTCATGTAGTGCGCCTTAATTTTTTATACTTGAGTGGCGGGACCTACAGTTTAACGTCGACTCCGAATGACAGATTTTGAGAAACTTTTTCATGGCAGGTTAATTTACTCCCAGAGTTTTTGCCAAAAATCCGCCGAGAGGAAGTCGCCGAAGAAATATATTCTTTTTCATATTTCGTTTTGATGTCTAGACTGGGGCTCGAACCCGGGCTTTATGTCTAATAAGCGAACACACTACCTAGTAGACTACGGCGACTACAATTTTTCAATTAAAAATAAGAAAAAATATGGAACAAAGTGGAATGAAACAAATGAAGATGTTTAAAAATTCATACTTAAATATTTATTTTGTAGAGAAACGAAATGAAACAAAACAGCGTGAACGTGCAAGAGATCTAAAAAAAGTTTGACGAATTAAAAAATCTGAGAAGGAACAGAATGTAGTGAAACAATTTAATAAAAAAAATTTATTTTATTGATTTATACATTTTTAAGCTTATAGGAAATGGTTTTACATTTAGGGTTTTTTTAATTTTTTAATGCAACAAATTAAATGGAATGGAACAGTACTTCCAGTTAAAAAAAAAATAAAAATTTTAACTTGAAAAGGTTTACATTTAAAAATAATAAAAGGACTTAAGGGAACAATTCCTGTTCAATAAATTCTCCGGACCATAGTACACAATAAATCATTGCTTTTTTTTAGATACAATGGGTTTTCTACATTCACTTCTGGATTATCCAAGCACCATATCTGAGCACCATATGATAAATGACGCAACTATCGCATGAAAATTGAGTTGATGGGCTTTGACTTTTTAAATACAAAATACGACACAAAAAGCTGTAAGATAGGCTTGAATT
This sequence comes from Sarcophaga rosellei, assembly GCA_930367235.1. NCBI lineage: Eukaryota > Metazoa > Arthropoda > Insecta > Diptera > Sarcophagidae > Sarcophaga > Sarcophaga rosellei. Next base: position 5,687,343 of record OV884018.1, on the reverse strand, counting down.
TCAGTGAATGGCAAGAACTCGAAAAATTTATATTTTCCACCACAATATCTCCCTAGCAAAACAAATATTTTCTGACCACATCTGCAACATTTTCAAATTCTTTAAATTTTTTATAATATTATCTATTTCCTTAACAGTACGTCGATTATGGCAGCAATATTTACCAATCCTGTTTGAATTACCACTTGTGTGGTTTAATTTTCATATATTTTGAAGCGTTCTTCGGCTGTTAAACAGATATTTAACAGCTGATAACCTTGTTAGATCGGCGGTTTTGAAACTTTAAATGGATAACTCATATGTATTGCTATGCCTGCATCAACTAAAATAATTTTAACATGTTTACACTTAAATGGGGGACTGCACTTTTTTCTTTTCTCTTTTTTCATTAAATTCTACGAGCAATTTTCAAAAAAAAAATTATTTTTAGTTTAAAAAACTAAAAAAAGTAGTTAAACAAAAATTTTTTTTTAATAATTTATTCATTAGCCTAACGAGTAATTTATAGGAAAGTCTGTTAATATTTCGAATAAAGGAAGTTTTTGTAATTTTCTCTTTTATTGAATAGAAAAAAAATTTTCTGAAAATCCCAGCAGACATCCTCAAAAAAAAATCCAACAAAAAATTTAAATAATTTAAAATTGTATTGAACTAATAAACATTCGAATAATAATTAATATACTTCTAATAATTATTTATATGCCTACATTTATTTACAGATTTTTTAATTATTTTTTTTTTTCATTAAGTTTTTTTTTTTAGCAGTTTTTTTAAAATTCAATTCTTTTCGAAAAAAATCGTTTTTTTACCAACGATTTTCACACTAAAAATTCAAATCTTTCTTCAAAAATGTATCCTTTTTTTGGCAAAAACAAAAACTAAAATTTTTTATCTATTCATTGAAAAGCACACAAAAAAATCTTCCTATCAAACATCCCCAAAAATATGCAATGAAAAAAAAAAAACAAACAAAACTCTTCTAACGGTTATTTACTTATACACACACACACACTCGAAATAATCAATATACGAAGCTCTGCTCCATAACAACACTCAACAACAACAATAATAGACAAGGAAAATGTTATAACAACAACAATAACACCAACAATCCTAATGAATTTAAGCATTTTGCTAAGAGTATTTATTTGATAATGGATCTCTCGCTCTATATTTATCTCCTATGTAGTATCTCGAAATAAAATTTGACTCTCTTGTATTGAGTAATCAACAGCAACAACAACAAACAGAAAAAAGTTCGTGTGTATTACATTTTTACTATTTCATTTAGAATGACAGTAAAAGAGATAGAGAGAGAGAGAAAGGAAAGGGGGGGTTATATAGAAACAATATAGCCGGCGTCAAACATACTACCACAAATTAAAAATAACTTTGAACACAGGCACACTTACACACCATGAGACAAAAATGTACACAAATAAATAAAATAAATACTAAAAAACACAGGGTAGGTTTTGTTGCTTGTGTGTGTAGTTGGGGGGAGAGGGAGTAAAAGCTACACACAGCTTCCTGTATTTTTGTTAAACCCCAAAACTGAAACTATTACGTGGCTCTCCTCACAAAGAGCATTTGAATTTTAGATCTCTTCTGGTTTTAACTTTATTTATTTTACAAGTGTTTGCGTGTGCTTTCGAGTGTGTGTGTGTGTGTAAGTGTTTTATTTTTGTGTTGTGTATAGTAAAGTAAAGTTATAGAGAGCTATTGTAAGGGGAGTATTACATACATAGTTCAAGAGAGAGTTGCCTAGACAAAACAATAACAATTTATAGAGATTTTTTTCGTTGTGTATGTACAAATGAAAACAATGGATGCATTATGAAATTAAATAAAAACAACAACAACAACAACTATGTAAACAACTAAAATAGACAAGTGTAAAGCAGTCAAATATGGTAACTCAACAAAGTTGTGGAACAGATAGCGTCTACATATGTATATTCCTATATACGTGTATACATAAGCGTAATAATAAAAGTGGGGGGTTTTTGAATTGTAATTTTTATTAAACAATAGGGGCAAATAAAATTTCTTCAATATTGAAAATGGAAAAAAACACATTTTTTTCTTTAAAAATTGCTGTTTTTCTACTACCTCGCCTTTATAAAAAACGAAAATTTCTTTAATGACCAGCAATTACTGGCAGTAAATATTTAAATATTTCAGCAGTTATTGATTTATTAAATGATTGCCAAGATATCGTTGAAAAAACAAAAATGTTTTGTATTGCAAACCCTCTATATTTAATGGCATTCCTTAACGAACATTTAGAAAATATATCCCCTACTGTGTATTTATTTATTTTTTTTAATTTTCTTTATTCTGTCTTATAGTCTATTATAGGAAATGACAGCTGCTGTTAAGTGTAAAAAAGAGATGTTAACAGCCGATAAGCATAATAAATTATGATAATGTTAGCTTTAGCTTTTAATAGATTCCATAATTCTTTCTTTTCGAAAGCAAGCAAGAAAATATCAAGTTCTTTTCTTATTTAATTTTGCAATGAAATATTGTTAAATATTTAAAAACATTTAAACTATAAATCTAAATATCAAATTTAATTAATTTGTAGAAAATTATTTGTATATAAAAAAACTAACGAAAATATGTTTAAAGAAAAGTACGTATCGAAAAATTTTTTGTGTTAAATATTTTCACTAAAAGTAATAATAGTTATTGAAAAAACAATAGTTATCGATCATTTCTAGAGAATAGTTATCGACAACTCTATTTCATAGAGAATAGTTATCGACAACCTTTTATAGAAAATTATAGTTGTCGAAAAAATTAGATTTTAAATTAAATTAAATTTAGTTATTGAAAATATCTAAAAAATTATAGTTATCGATAACTTCTATAGAAAACTATAGTTGCCGTTAATCTTCCATAGAAAATTATAGTTATCGTTAACATTAAAAAAACAGTTTACTAAAAATTCTAAAAAGAATTATAGTTATCGATAATTTAAAAAAAAATTATTATTACCGATGATTTCTAAGGAAAATTATATTTATCGATAAATTTTCTATAGAAAATTATAATAGAAAATTTCTCCATAGAAAGAAATAATGGTTCTTGAAAATTTTCCATAAAAACATTATAGTTATCGATAATTTTCTATAAAAATTATGGTTATCGATAAAATTAGAAAATTTTCTATATAATATATAATTTGCCTAAGAAAATATAGTAATCGTTAATCTTTTATAGAAAATTATAGTTATCGATGAAACCAGTTATTAAAAATTAAAAAAAAAAATTATAGTTATCGATAATAATAGAAAATGAGAAGCTAGGCCGTAATCCTGACTGAAGGGTTGTAATGGCTAATTATGCATGTAATAATAGAAAATTATAGTTAATATTTTGTGGAAAATTATAGTTATTGATGAAATTAGAAAAGCAGTTATCGATAAATATCTGTAGAAATTTAATTCATGAAACAAAAATATTATAGTTATCGATAAAATTGGAGAAACAGTTCGAATTATATTTAAATTTCCAGTTATTAGTAAATTGCTTATAGACTACTGCAGTTATAGAAAACTTTTCTGCAGAAAACTAAAGTTATCGAATATTTTGTACGGTAAAGAACAATAGAAATTTTTTCTCGAGCAAATTATTGCTATTGAAAAATATTTTTTTGAAACTAAAGTCATCGTCATCGATTTTTAGTTCTATCGTAAAAATTTTCTATAGATAAATAAGTTTATCGAATATTTAATATTGAAAATAATAGTTATCGATACATTATGGTTTAAAAAAGTAGTTATCGAGAATTATTTGTATACAAATTAAAGTTACCTTAGCAGTTTTTATTAAAAATTTTAGTTATTAAACTATTGCCATCGATAATTATAGTTATCGATAACTTTTCTATAATAAATTTCTAAAAATTTTCTATAGAAAATTGAGATTCGTTGAAAGTATTTTTTTTAATGAAAATTATAGTTATTGAAAAAGATTCCATTAATAAATAAAGTAATCGAAAAAGATTCCATTGATAAATAAAGTTATCGAACGGTTATTGATATTCCTTATCAAGTTTTATTATAAGATTTTTTATAGAAATTTACAATTATTAAACAATTGCCAATTAAAATTATTGTTATCGAAATATCGAAATAAAATATTGTAATAAATTTTCAGGCTTTCCTTTACCGTTCCTTTAATAGACTATTTTTGTATAAAAACGAATGCATTCGCTTATAAAAAAAGGAGCAAATTTTTAAATTATGTCACGTGTTTCTGTAATTAGCCTTTAATTCCTTTAAAATGTTTTTGTTTTTATATTTTTTGTCCCATAATTTTAATAAAAAACCCTTGACAAAAACACTTCAATACTTCAAATGGCGTTGACTGCTGGCTGGCTGGCTGGCTGTTGTTGTATTGTGGCTGTATATTTAGCATGTTGCATGTTTATGCACTGCACAGCAACAACAAAATTAAACATTTACCTTAAAATAAAAAAAAGACAGTTAAAGACACACACACATATACTGAAGAAAAAAAAAAAAAAGGTGGAGAAGAGAAGTTGGCAGGAAGACTTATATTTATTTTCCGTACAAGGGGGTGTAAATGAGAAAAAACAACAACAAAAACCCAGAAAAACACTAAAAAATGAGGTCAAATAAAAATAAATAAAAAACGCAAGAAAATATACAAGTTTAGTTGGGTGTATGTATGTGTGTACGTGTGTGTGTATAAGTAAGCTAAACAAAAAAAAAGCCAACCATACATTGTAAGAAAAGTGTCAATTACATGTGGTGTAGGCAAAGGCAAAGAGTATAATAGAAAACACACAGAAAGAGAGACTCACACACACTCTCATATACTTCTAAGCCTTAATAATTAAAAAGACACTGTCTCTTGGTTTTTTTTCGTTCTATTTTGCCCTGCTTTGTAGCTAAACCGTTACATACATTTGCATTTGAGAGCATGCAAAGAGTGTTTATGTGTTGTGCTTGCTTTCCTTCATTTAATATCTCTTTGGGTGTGTACCAGTCACAGCGTTTTATGTGTAATTTTTGTTATACACAAAATAAAAACAGAGACACGCAAAAACAACAACAACAAAAAAAAGGACACAAAATATTGTGTCTTACATTTCTTGTTATTATCCTTACATGTTTATGTTTATGTGGATAAGTCTGTAGAGGTTTTTTCCTCTCTTCTTATGTTTTTAAAGGCGGCCGGCTCTTTTTTGTTTATGTTCATTGAACTCAATGTGTTTAACACTCAATTTGAACTTTGATAGAGGGTATAACGTACATATTTACATATTTCTACAGCAGACTGTATGTTTGTGTATATATGTGTGTGCATAATTGTAACTCTTGTAACGGTTTTAAATATGTGTGACTTTTGTTTTAAGTGTTATTCCCTGGCATATTGAATTTCTTATAAGAACTGTTTGCTTTTTTCTCTTTTTCTTTTGTAAAACAGCGTCAATAAAACAGCTGTAAAGGACGAGGGTGCTTTTGAAAGTTTAGGAAATAAAACAAAATGGTATTTGTAATAAATTTAACTAAGTTTCATTCTGTAGAGAGAATAATAATCGAAATATTGAAATATTGATAAATTGTTTGCAGAAGACATAGATAAAAAATATCGATGCTTCATATAGAAAATATTGATAAACTTTTTACAAAAAATATCGATAAATTTTTTATCGTTAAAATTGCAATAGAACACATCGTTAAATTTGTCGATAAGAAATTTGAAAATAAGGATAAAAAATATAAATAGAAAAACTCGATATCGATTAACTTCTATAGAAAATTTCGGTAATATCGATTAATTTCTATAGAAAATGTCGATTAATTTCTTTAGAAAATGTCGATTATTTTCTATAGAAAATGTCGATTAATTTCTATAGAAAATTTGGTTAAAGGAATTATTTCTATAAGAAATATCGATAATATCAATTAATTTCTAAAGAAAATTTCAATAAGATCGTTTAATTTCTATATAAAATTTCGATAAGATCAATTAATTTCTATAGAAAATTTCGATAATATTGATATATTTTTATGAAATTTATCGATAACTTTTAACGAAATTTATTGATACCTTTTATCAAAATGTATCTATAATATCGATACAATTATTTCTATAAGAAATATCGATAATATCGATTAATTTCTAAAGAAAATTTCGATAAGATCGTTTAATTTCTATAGAAAATTTCGATAATTGATATTGATATATTTTTTAACGAAATTTATCGATAACTGTTATCGATATTTATCGATACCTTGTATCAAAATTTATCGATATTATAGATACATTTTCAATATAAAATATCTATAAATTTTCTAATAAAATATCGAAAACAGATCATATCGATAAATTTTTTATAGAAAATACTTTTTTTCAATATTTTAAGTAATCGATAAAAAAATTTATTCGATAAGTATTCTACAAAAATAATGGAATTTGTGGAGAGATTGTGTATTGGAAATGTAAATATTATCGATTTTTTTTTTTATAAAAATTAGTAGTTACCAATAAATATTTAACAAAAACTTACAGTTTCTTTTTTCCATAGAAAAATTATTGTTATCGAAAAATTTTGTATAGAAATTTGGAATTATCGACAGATGTTTTATAGAAGATTGTAGTATTTAATAGAAGATTGTAGTTAGAAAGATCTTCTAATACTTTTTTTTTTTTATTAAATATTACAGTTATCGAAAAATTATTCCTTATCGAAATAATATTACAAATCCTGTAGAAAATTGAATTTAAATCTGTAATTTAAAAAAATTTCGAATAAGTTTTTTTTTTTATCAACTTGAAGTTATCGAAAAAAAAATTTTTTCTAAAAGAATCATTTTTTTTATATTTTCGCTAACATAATCTCCAATCTCACAACAACAAATCTCAATTAAAGCCTGTCAAAACCTTACATTACATTACGTACAATGTCCGAAAACTCTTTTGTTTATCTCAGCTTTTATTGTGCTGAAAATATGCTTTAAAATTCGAAACAATCGATGTCAGAAATTTTTTCTTTTTACAAGGGTTGTTAAGATTTCCTAATGGATAATAAATGACCACCGTTGGTATTTACTTACTCACATGTGTGAGTACGAGTGTGAGTTTTTAATTTTATTAAAAGATAGTAGAAAGAGAAAAAAAAAATATTGCCCGCCAACCTGGCTGACTCGCTGGCCAGCCTGCCAAAGACAGAAAAATGAAATTCTGTTCTTTTTATAACATTTACATTTAGAGGGGATGGTTTTCTAAATTAAACATTATAGATCTGTAGGCCTGTCTGGCGCGGGTCATTGAACTGTGTTTTGCGCTGTTTTACCCTTAATTTCGTCTATGATTTTAATAAGGCGGTAATATTTGATGAAACAAACAAAATCTTGCAGCTAATGGATGATGGGTGGGTACGGCCTTTCCGATTGGAAATGATAATCAATGGATTCAAATTAATGAAATCGTTACCTATGAGTGCATAGCCTAGAATTTTCCAGGGAGAAATTCACGCCATTGGAAAAGGAAAGAGGGATTACCGCATATGAATACTTTCAGACAGTAAAGCGAACCTTATAGCCTTTCAATAGACAACGATCATTTCAAAAATGGTATATAAGTGCTTCTAATTTCTTGACGTTAGGGGGGCTCTTAGCATTGGGTTTAGGTTTCTCGATAAAAAGAGAATGCGATTGCGAATGCAGACTATCAGACAAAACCAGAAAGAAATTTGCCTTTAAGAAGCTTTAAGCCATTCTTTGGAAGTACCAAAAAGGCACAGGAACGAAATACTTTGTCACCTTTGTGTCAGAAGGTTCCCAAGCAGTAGAATCTCCTACAAGCTCTTCATCAGAAATTGATCGCTCTGAAACTTTATTAAAATTATATCACGCTGAATCCAACATCTGTCTGAGAGTCCAAAGCATATTCTTTGCGATGCCCTGCATTTTTCAGGCACATGCTTCATCCACTAGGTGGGGGTAGCGAAGAAAGGAAACATGATTATAGGGAGGGCAAAAAAGTTCGGAGAATGGTAACACTTAACACATGCTCTGCGTTCATTCCCATACCACATATGCAAATGGCGGGAGTATACATATAAGTCTATGAATTGTTATTGAATTTTTCTTTTCAATGTGCTAAGTAAGCATTGTTAACTTCACAGGATAAATAAGAACATTGAAAGGTAAACAATAACAACAACAGGGTTGCTTTCAAACAATTGCAAATTTTTGCAATTTTGCATATGCTTTCAAGGGATTAAAAAAGCAATAAATAAGACTTATGATTTAAATTTTTTTTTAATAATAAAACAGTTTAAGGGGAATTTTATTTGAAATTTATATGAAAAAAGGTACAGGGTGTTTCATAAAACATTGTTTCGTATTTAAAAAAAAATTTTTTAATGGCAAATGATTAACGAATTAATTTTTTTTTAAATTTATTTGCAGATCTTAAAAATATATAAAGTAAGCAATCGAGCAGCTATTATTGTACACCAAGTGAGAAATAAATTTAAAAAAATAAATTATAAAAGTATTTAAATTTAATTAAAAAAAAAAATAAATAAAAAATAATTCCAAGAAAAATCTTGCAAATCAACACCACCAAAGAAAACCAACTATTACAGAGCTAAACTACAACAACAACAACAAAAATAACGAATTATTTAAATTTAAAAAATAAAACAAAAAATCATTTTTACTTACCTAACCTCAAAACAGAAGAAATATAATCCCTGAAAAGAAAGAAAAAAAAAATAATAAAATTGAGGTTAAAAAAATCAAATGTTCCATATATTTAAAAAACAAACAAAAATACAACTACAACAACAAATAAAAAAAATTTATAAAATTTAAATAATTTAGTCAAATAATTTATGCTAAATAAATAAAACAAAAAACTTTTTGCATTTTTGCAATTTTATATAAAAAAAAAATAACAAAAAAAAAATCCCAAAAAATAAAGAAAAATATTAAAAAAATAAATAAAAAATAAATCATTAGTAAAATTTACTCTTTTAACTTTTATTAAAATGAATATAAAAAAATAATAAAAAAAAAGAAAATAAAAAAATTTTAAAGAAATCTTAACTCATGATCTAAACCAACCCTTTAGATCTAAAACTCCCCCAAAGGACAACAAAAACATTCAAAAAAAAACCTACGCTTTTAAATTAAAAACAAAAACTCTTCTTAAATAAAAACAAAAACAACATTTTGTGCTAAGCGCAATCAAAGCTTTTTTAAAAAGAAAATCCAAAAAACAAAAAAAACTCTCTTAATTTAAGAAAAAGTTGACCAAAGCTTAACTAACAAGCTTAATTGCCAAAGGCTCATTGAAAAGCGGCTTTAATTTTCTTTGGTTTTTGGTACACACAATTTTTAAACGCACAATACAACACCGTTTATAGTAAATAACCGGCTCCGTGAGAACAATAAACAGCTTCAAAATTACACTCCAACAGCAAAGACAACAGCAACAACTACAACAACGATTTAAGATGACCAATGCCATGGATATTGTAAAGAATGGTGGCAGCACCAATGGTTCAGTTGATGGAAATTCGGATGAATCGCGCACCAATTTAATTGTTAACTATTTGCCGCAAACCATGACTCAAGAAGAGATGCGTTCTCTATTCTCGAGCATTGGTGAATTGGAGAGTTGCAAGCTGGTGCGCGATAAAGTCTCAGGTAATTTGGGTAAATATGCTTTTTTTCACTTTTTAAAATATTTAAATTCATAATAAGGGGTAGTAAAAAGGAATCAATATATACTTTCATGGTTAGATATCTGAGAGAAATAAGTTTTAAATTTTTTTTTTTGTTCAACTTACACTCAGAGGATGACTCCTACTCACAGAGTACATAAAGTTGAAAGAAGAAAAATAGGTTGAGAGACAAAGAGAAGAAGGTAGATAAATATATAGAAGTAGCTTTTCACTCAAGGAGTTTGAATGAATACAATTAGGCCACATAGGGCTCATTGTGGTACCACGGTTTTTCCTAGTTCCGAAACCACTCGGAACTTTCGATGAAGCGACTTAGAGTGTCAATATAAGTGCATGTCAGTTCAACCAGTTCTTCCATATAGCAGGCACCTAGGTGCCTCCTTCTTCTTAGACATAACGCCGGGTGCAATACAGTCCCATCATCCTCCTCATCTCTACAGCGCTTCCGCAGTAATCATTCGCGAGGTGTCCACGACAAATGCACTTCGCATGCATGACTTTAATGCCATGTCCCGTAATAACTTCGACAACAATGCAGAGCTTGCTTCTTTGAACTTTAAGCAGAGTTAAGGTATGCTCTGCATTATTTCTAGTCGACACTCCTCCGAATTCTGTGAATTCTGCACACCGACTTGCTGAATTTGGAGGGTTTCCCTTGTGATCTGGGCAAAAGAATACCCATAGACGTGATGAGGCTGGAAATAATAAATAAATTTCTCTCCATGGCTAGCGTTTCCTGGATACAAATACTATCTACTTGACCATTGAACTGGCAGCATCTTAATCATCCCTTTTTTCTCTCTTTCCCCTGCACATTTTTTATGTGCTCTCTATAGGCTACTATCTACCAGGAATGCATGTTCTTCCAAAAGCAGCGCCAGTTACAGTTTAGCTAAGTTTTCTATTAAAAAAAATATTAAAATTTTTCTTTTTACTACCCCTTATATTAAATACTTATAAATAATAAATTAAAACAATGCTAGTTTAGGTTACATTCCCCTAATTGCACTTAAAAATCTGAAGATTTTTATTTTTTTTATTTTATTTTCAGTATTGCCAGCCTCTTTGACAGCTTTAAATCCAGCTTTACAACAAGGTAAGTGTTACAATAGTTTTACGGGCAATTCAAAGAAGTTGGAAAGAAGCCTAAACACCTAATTTCTTTCAGTAGGTCAAAGCTTGGGCTATGGTTTCGTTAACTATGTACGTCCCGAGGATGCTGAGAAGGCGGTCAACACTTTAAATGGTTTGCGTTTACAAAATAAAGTAATTAAAGTATCATACGCCCGTCCAAGTTCGGAATCGATAAAGGGTGCTAATTTATATGTATCGGGTCTTCCCAAAAATCTATCACAACCAGACTTGGAATCATTATTTGCACCGTATGGCAAAATAATAACATCTCGTATACTCTGTGATAATATATCGGGTAAGGCTAAGATTAAAAAAAAATTTTTTCCGTTTCTTTTCTTTTTATTTATTTTTAATTGTAATGTTTTTTAAATTAGTTTTTAATTTATTTTTGTTAATTTCATTTATTTATTTATTTATTATACAATTTTATTTCATTTCGTTTTAGTTAAGGACGCATTACAAAGAAATTTATTACAAGAATTTGGTATGTTTTTTTTGTTTTTATTTCAAAAATTTTTTATAAATTGTTATTGTTTTTTTTCATACTTTTATTGTTTATAATTTAAATTTTTTTTTTAAATAAAAAAATTAAACAAAATATTTAATTTTTAAATTAAATATCAGAACGTCAATAAATTTGGTATGCCCAAGAATCGTACTTGTCAGGTTCCCAGCTTGACTATGACAGCGAAGATGTTCTTTGATATCCTAGTCTTCCACCTTACTGTCCCCGCAAAAGTCATTGTGAATTATTCTCCGCAACTGTACCCTGCATAATTATAACTGCTGTGAGGTTAATCAAATGGACTCTAGTTAGGTCTGATGAGAAGTCGCCGTATTCTAGTAGGTAGTGTGTCGGCTTATTAGACGAAAGGCCCGAGTTCGAATCCCAGGCCAGACATCAAAAACAAAATACAAAAAGTATTTCTTCGGCGACTTCCTCTCAGCGGATTTCCTGGCAAAAACTCTGAAAGTAAAAATTGCCATGAAAAGCTTCTCAAAAATCTGTCGTTCGGATCGACTTTAAACTGTAGGTCCCGTTACTGATGTATAAAATTAACGCACACAACACGAGTGGTGTGAGAAGCTAGGACGTGTTACAATGGGTCAATTCGATCTCCGGGTACTGTACTTGTCACAGTTGACAAGTACACGTCCTCTAACCTAACCTAACCTAGGTCTGATTTGGTTCAGATTTGTCTGATCGCTAAACAAGTGAGTTCATTGTCTCGTTTTCCTTTACAACTGAAGGAATCTTGCTTGTTATTTAACAACAACAACTTAGACAAAAAACAATTCATTTTTTTTAGCAGTGCCTGGGGCAATGTCGATCTTGCTGTAGGTGTCCCACTATATAAAAATTGTAGGTGTTTTAGTGAGGTGTCCTTACTAAAATCCAATAAGTGGCATAACCCAAATAATTTTGGAATTTGAGAATTCGGGCTTGGAAAATTTACTCTGTTAACAGTGGTAGGATGATCGATATTGTGAAAACATGAGACTTGCTGGAGGTATCACACTATAAACCCATAATATCAATTATTCCAAAACAGATTTCTATAGTGTAGGGTGTTTCTTGAGACCGGAGATAAAGGCGACGGAGCTAATTGTTTTCTTCGAATGAGCAATCTGATAAAAAAAATGGACTAATGGGGAAAACGGAACTAGTGAGTTGAATAGCCCTGGTATCAAGAACTCCAAGAGTTTTCATTACGGTCGGGCATTACTTGGAACCGGAGATATAGGCCACTTAGCTAATTGTTTTCTTCAAATGAGCAACAAAAATTTTTCTATATAAATGGGGCAAAATGGTCGATGACTTGCTCTTTTTTTGGACGATTACTTGCATTTTTTTGATGGTGACTTACAGTTTTTGGTCGATGACTTTCTCTTTTTTTGGACGATTGCTTGTATTTTTTTTTTGGTGATGACATGCATTTTTAAATCGATTACTTGCACTTTTTTTTGATTTATGTCGTCGCCTATATCTTCAGGCCCAAGTTTAAGATTTTAAACGATGTCATAGCTTTATAAATGTGTTTTACTTTTAAAACCGATTTATTAAATTCAGTTTTTTTTTTAAATTTAAAATATATGTATATGTTTACTACTTAATATTAATAATTCCCACAACATATCTTTTATGAAAATATATTTTGCTTTTGACATTTGCAGGTCTCTCAAAGGGTGTTGGTTTTATACGTTTTGATCAGCGCAACGAAGCCGAACGTGCTATACAAGAACTGAATGGTAAAACTCCTAAAGGTTATACTGAACCTATAACTGTTAAATTTGCCAATAATCCAAGCAATAGTGCTAAAGCTTTACCACCACCTTTGGCAGCTTATCTCACACCACAGGCAGCAGCTGCAACACGGCGTTTAGCAGCTGGCGCTTTGCCATCAGCTGGGCGCATAAGGTAAGTTCAGAGAAGTTCACTTTATTTCTTCTACTTTTTTTTGTAATGATATAGGACTTCATTAAAAAAAAAAAATATTGTTAGGAAAAGACAAAATAAAAAGTGCATGCTTCAGCAATTTAAAAAAAAAAGAACAGAATCAACCTTAAGAATTTATTTTTTATTTTTTATTACTTCTCTTTAAAAAATATCCTTTGAAGGAAATTTATTATATTTTTTTAATTTCTTTTTTGTTTAATTTTTTATTTTTAACCTTTATTAAATAGTTTTTTTTTTAATTTTTTTCTAATACTTTTTAGACATAAAATAACGAAAATAAAAAAATTCTAAAGAAAATTTTAAAAAAAAAATTTATTAAAAAAATTTTTTTCTCACCATTTTTTTTATACAACAAAATTGTTTACTAATCTCAAAAATATATATATTTTGTTTATATTTTTTCTATACAAAAAAATATTTTTTTTCTTTTTTTTTAAATTTTCTTTCTTTCTTTCTTTCCTTTTTTTTTTGATTTCGATTCATTTTTAATGGCAAAAAAAAATTAATTTGTTTAGCATTGGAAAAAGCCCGATGTTAGCGATTAACAAGGGTTTACAAAGGTGAATTATTTTTCTTATTATTTTATTTGTTTAACTAAAACGTAAAATTAAATTTAAAAAAAGAAAATAAATAAAATTAAACAAAAATTATTTTTTGGCATACAATTGTTTAAAACAAAACTTATGATTTGTAGTGATTTCTTTTATAATTTTTAAAAAAAAAATTGTTAAAAAAAAAGTTAAAAAAATTGTTAAAAAAATAACAAAAAATTCATATAAAAATCTCTTAAAAAAATTTGTGTTTTTTTCCGAAAAAAAAAATATTTTGTTTTTCTTTATTCAGTGTTTTTAATCGCCATTTATTCTATTCTATTCTAAAAAACATTTCATATTTAAACTCAGTTTGTTTTAACAAGAAATTTTTGTGTTTTTCTTTCTGTCTAAAGTTTGTTTTTCCTTAAAAATGAAATTTAAAACTTTATGTTCGCTTTATGTTTTCTTATAAAAAAAAATTATTATTTGTCTTAAACGCATTATTTGTCACTTCAAAAAATTTTAATTGAAAAACAGGGAAAATAATGAGGAAAGTTTACTTTACACATGCTACATATAGGAAAAGTTTGCTGACGTGTTAGTAAACATGTGCTGCCAACTTTACACACTTTTTAAAAGTTTACACTCACTATCAGAAAGCCTTTCAAGTCTCCTTATTATGGCTCATTAATATATTTTCTTCTATCACCTCTTGACAGAAAGTTTCCCTCGTTAAATTGTGTTGTCATCTGCACATTGAACAAGAAAATTTATAGTGGCACTTTCAGATACACGTGTCGACCATTGAGGCCTTTGTGACTCCCCCACTCTTATGTTTTTTATTAATGCCTACCAGGAATTAAATCAACAAATAATTTTTATTACTTCCCATATTTCTTAAGAACCAAATTATCTCGGTAGTGTTCACTTCGTTAGCCGAACTCCTATCTTAATGACAAGACCGGGGCACTGACGCATAGGGTGAAAGACAGTCTCTTACTTCTGTTCAGACCCACAGTTCGAATGCCTAGTCTTTCACAGAATCTCCACATCGGCCACGAAACGATCGATGACTACTCCGAACAAATTTTTTTGGAGTCTAGTATGCTCAGTTAGAAGGCCGATTGATATTCTCAGGCTACTCCCAAGCTACTTCCTAAATTAATTTCTTTTTCATATTTGCCTTAAGGAAACCTATTGTGAATGATAATAATAATAGTCACTCCAGTGACTGAACCCAAAATTTCCTGATTAATACAAAAATAGGTCGGCGAAGCATGAAATTCCACTTTCTGAAACCTCCTCATACGACAAAAGTACCCTGGCTTTACGATAACGTTTCTTGCATGATCAAAAACAAAATACGGCTCGCTGACTCTTCTAGTCTATAAAAAGCACGATATCATAATCACTTCTGCGTTCACCGAGCCCGTGCAGGATGTATAAAAAAATAAGGCTCGCTGACTCTCCTAGTCTACAAAACACGTCTGCGTTCCCCAAGTCCCATATGCGTCAATTCTGCTTGCTGACCTAACCACCATGGGAGTAATGAACTTCAACACCGAATAAAAGATTATACAAAATATTAGCATTTAAAGCCCGTCGCTCCAGCATTCATTCAGCATATGACGAATGATCGTCAGTCTTTAATGGTTGCGCGAGGTGATCTTTATATGGAAGGAGGCCTACCAACGAATTCGTATTTGAACAATAAAGGGACTGATTCACATCTATCCTTATCTAATATCGATTATCATGGACCATTGCCCTTTTGAAAGGCTTGAAATACTGTCGAGTAGCGTCTGTGGATATAAGGAGAAGGAGGGTACTATCTTTCACTTCATGTGTCAGTGAGCAGGTCATCATGAATAGACAAACGTTCTTCCCTTTTCATTTTCTGACAGCCTCGCCGAAGCTGTCGAATGAGCATTAACGCTGACCTTAGTAAGGTTCAACACCTAACCTAACCTAAAATAATCTGCTGACCATGCTGTTACGAAAAAGCTGTTTATTGTACACCCTGCTTGTACGCAAAATATATTAATAAAGTGAAGGAGGATTACTTACCCTTGGCTAATGATGGAGACAATTTCATAATTAATTTTCTTATTAGCTTTAGCCGAAGGAATTTAATTCAACACTTTTATACACTTTTATATGGATTTTTAACTAAAACAGGCCTTTTTTTAATATAAAAAACACACACACAAATAAACTTTCCTTTTCACTTTCTCTCTTTTTTTCAATTAAAACATACGACACTTTAGCATGCAATTTAATAAAAAAAAATACCAACAAATTTAATTATTTGTTTAAATAGAACTTTAAATAAACAATAAAACACATACACAAACAAAATAATTTACAATTAAAACTTTTAATAAAACTTTAACGCGAACACTTCACTCGAACTTTAACCGAACCGAACCGATCCGATCAGAAAATTTAAAGAAACTAAAAAGCAAAGAAGAAAACCTGGAAGAAGAGTTATAGTAACAGGGTGTTGATGACAATTAATGTTTTAAAAATTACACGATGTTTAATGTAAATTTACATCAATGGAAGAAATTTTGAATTGTTTTTTTTTTTCAAAGGATTTTGTTAAAAGTTTTAAATGTAAACTTTTGTAAGAAAAAGAAGAAAAAAAATGATATTAAATGTGTCTTTATGAAAATATATTTTTTAGAAGAGATTGAATGTTTAATTAATTAATTAAAAATCTTGTATTATTTGTTTTTTTTTCTTGGCTTGTATTTCTTTTTTATTTCTCTATTTCTCTCTCTCTCTCTCTCTCTAAATATAGATATTCACCTTTGGCTGGTGACTTATTGGCCAATTCAATATTGCCCGGCAATGCTATGACAGGTTCGGGTTGGTGTATATTTGTTTATAATCTGGCACCAGAAACGGAGGAGAACGTTTTATGGCAATTGTTTGGACCATTTGGTGCCGTCCAATCGGTTAAGGTTATACGTGACCTACAAACCAGCAAATGTAAAGGTTTTGGTTTCGTTACCATGACCAACTATGATGAAGCGGTTGTGGCTATACAATCATTGAATGGTTATACTCTAGGCAATCGTGTTTTGCAAGTTAGTTTTAAGACCAATAAAACTAAAACATCTTAAACTTACAAAAACACACACACACACTTTTTTATGTGAAAAAAAAAAAATTGAAAATATTTTTTGTTGAACGAATTAAAGAAAAAAAAAATTAAAAAAATGCAGGCAAAAATATTTTTTTTTTTAATTTAAAGCTAAAAAAATACGTTTAACTTACTAGAAAAATTTCTTTAAAACAAATTTCTTTCTTATTTAATAAATAAATTAAATTAAATAAATATTTAGACAAAAAAAAAAGGTAAAGAAAAATAAAAATACAACTTTAAATAGAAGGAAAATGAAGCCATAACCCCAGCAAAAAAAAAAAAAAAGAAATACGAACTGTTTTAGTGAAAAACCCCCGAGAGATTCTAATTCAAAAACCAAATAAACCTCCTCAAGAAAACAAACTTAATTAGAGACCTTTAAAAGTCTTTAAAAGCTAGTCAAAAAACAAGAAGCATAGAACAACAAATACCACAAACACTAACAAAATTTTAATGAAGAAGAAAAAAAATTCCAAAACTACAGCACATTATAAAAAGCAAAAAAAAATTATTTTCGATTTTTATTATTTATTTATGTTTATTTTATTTTAATTATTTATTTTTTTATTTTCATTAAAAATAATTATTTTTTTTATTTCAAACTTTTCCTTCTTTAAAAATAAAAAAAAAATCTGAAAGTAAATAAAATAATGAAACCAAAAATATTATAAACACTTAAAAAATATATATTTATTAAACCATAACTTTATTATTAATAAATGTTTATTACTTCAATGAGAAAAAATGCGTAAAAAATACCAAAAAAAAAAATTGAATTAAAAATATTAAAATGAAAACATAACCTAAAAAACCTAAAAAAAATATATTTGTATCTGTGTGTAATAATATTTTTTAGATATATTTATGTTTATTACTCTTATATTTATTATATTATAAATTAATTAAAACAAAAATACAAGAAAAAATATATATAAATTATGTACTTAATTAATTACTTAAAGCAAATAATTTATTTCAATTTAAATTTTATTAACTTATTTATATAACTTAATTCATACCATAATTAAATTTAAATTTAACAATTAAAATAAAAAACAACATAAATAATCCTCTCCCTAAACCCGAGACAACAACCAGTCATACTTTTATTAATTTCATTCTTATAAAACAAAATAAAAACATAAAAAAAAAGTAATTAAATAAAAAAAATATTTAAACCATATTCTTATATTATTGCAATTATTATTATAATTAATTAATTAATTATTATATTATACGCTAATATATTTAAATAAATGTGTGTAATAATTTTATTTTTAAACTAATTTTTAATTTTTGTTTATGCCATGCAAAACAAAAAAGAAAGTGACAAAAAACAAAACAAAAAGCAAAAGAAGATGAAATGAAATAAAACCAAACAACACAAACTCGCATTTTATTGTTTTCAAATTTTAATGAAACACCCGGTAGTGTAATAGAAATAAAAAAAAACAACAACAACAACAATACTTTAGTAATAAATGTAAACAAATCGTTTTAATGAGAAAGAGAAAGCTGTATAAGAGCCTAAGCACAATGGGAAATATAAAGCGTAATAAGAAACAAGCATAGATTAGACAAGAGGACAAAAACAAATACGCACACACTAAGAGAGTAGTGAAGTTCATTAAAGAGAAACGTAAACAAACTGTTTAAACCAGGCAAGCACAGCAGCAAAGGATTCAATACTTTAGTGAAGTAAACAGAGAAGGAGGAAGCAAATAAGTACACACAGTGAGAGCACATGAGATCATCATCGAGGTGAAATGTGTTGAAAAAAGCAAAACCATGTTGGAAAAGTAAACAGAGAAATTAGCACATACAGTGAAAGCGCAGGGAATACAGCAAATGTAGTAAAGGATAATGTTAGTAAAGGTCTGGTCTGAATAATTTAGCGAAGTAAACAGAGAGAAATTAACCATTGAGTGAGTAACAGTGACAGCGTATTAAAATCCGTTTCAGCAGGTTTAGTAAAGAGATTGAATTAGGTATGCAATATCCCTAAAGAGTACTTAATTCATACAGTACATTTAGTGAGAGGCTATCTGACTGCATAAGAAAAAATTTCATGAAAATAAAAGAGAAATTATCACACAGATATAGGGAATAGAGATCAAATGTGTAGAGAGAGAGTAGTAAATGCAAAAGTTAATCACAGTGTTGGTAGGAGATTGAATAAACCACGCAAGCTCTCTATACAAGTTAAAAGTGAAGAAATTTTAGCGATGAAGACAGTTTTAGAGTTTAATACAGAGAAAGCTATGCAAAGCATGATATATTGTAAACCAAACTAAGAATATGCAATAGGTATCAAAGAGAAAGAAATTGTGTGAAACAAAATACAAGTACTATTGGTTAGAAAGATAACCAAGCAGACAATTAAAGAGTGATATCATGAGATTCTTCAGATGTATACTAGGTACATTTAAAACATATCCTGCTTTGGCTATATCCTCAAAGGCAGATAATTGTCTAGTCTCTGCACCTGTGTGCTCATTTTACTGTATCTTCTGTGCTTTTGCGAGATTCTTCTTCTGTGCTTTGCGAGATCACTGGGGTATTGCGCTTCCGTTTATAAATATGTTCGACTCCCAACTTTTGTTACCTACAATAACTACGTGTCCAGTCATTCACATGAGGCTTGTTCTACTCTCTTGTGGCACGGTCTATTTGCGGGATTCACCGCCATTTGTTACACCAAAAATTATTCAGATAGGGAGAGTAAAAAAGTCCTTAGATAATATAGTTCAAAGAGCATCCGTTATTATGATCACAATCAATTCTGCCCTAAAGATAGATTTTTTGCAAAGTCGTACAACTTAAACTCCTTGCATTTGCCGACTTAGTATTTCTGGATTGTGTATTCACGTTGCAGTCTACTTAGCTCTCCGATATGATTCCAAAATACTTGGCGTTATTGGGCTTTGGGATATACTCCCTGAATACTGGTGAGAATGTATTGGTTGCTGCAATAAAACAATCTCTATCTTACTGGTATGAGGGCCTAGTCCACTTATGTCTACATTTGCTATTGTCGAATCATGTGCATATGGGTTTTCATAGGCTGAGGTTTCATAACAAAGTCGAGTTAATTGTTTTCTTTCTTTCTACCAGGCTTTGCCAGAGCTTATGTCAAACAACTCTTATATCTGTCACTTAAAACCGATGAGGTAGCCTCAGGAACAGTAAATACATTACTATCAACGACAAATTAGTGTTGCCAACTATAAACTTGAAACTAGAAACTCTTGTGAAATTGATGAGAAAAAGTTTTATGTCAAAGTGTTGCCTACTATGACTTAAAATTGAAATCTTTAACAATTTGCTTTTAAAGCATAGATAACAAAGAACATAAAACCTGAATTCACTTCTGTAAAATGAGAACAATGGAAAACTGTTCACATACATACATAATTGCCCATTACAACCCTTCAGTCAGGATTACGGACTAGCTTCTTACATGCAAAAGTGTTGCCAACTTTAATTATTTAAAAAAATGAAAAAAAATTCTTCACGGCACACCATCTAAAATACCAATACTATCATTTATTTATTAAATTTGTTTTGGCAAACTCGAATTTTAATATAAAAAGTATTGCCAACTACAGAATTTATTTGAGCAAATTGAGATATAGTTTCTATGCTAAGAAAGCTAATTTTTTTGATAACTTTAACTAGTTTTCGAAAGAATACTCATGTTTCCAATACAAAGGGGAAATGTCTGGCCTTATAAAATACAGACTGCTTATATAAGCTTAAAATTTTGCCTGCTAGTGCAAACATTATCCAATTCACTGTAAGCTTAGATTGTGGTACGAATGAACAAAGATTGAGACATGTTGAGTAAGAGATTGAAAAAGATATGCACAAGATATTGCTCGCGATCAATAATATTTGAAAGTGTTGCCACTTTGTTTACGTATTTGAAGGAAATTATTGCTCTAAGTTATGCGGTGTTTCATTAGGTTTTTATATTTCCTGATCTAATTTATAAAAAAACAAACAAAAAATAATAAAAAATTTTTCATAAAAAAGTTTTAAAAAACCTTGACAAAATAAAGCAAAACACCAACTTTATAAAATAAAAAATAATTAAAAAACAAATCAATAAATTTTTTTTATAAAAATTAGAGAAATTTATTTATAAAATAAGAAGAAAAAAAAAACGAAGGCAATATTTTTGGAGGTTGAGAAAAAAAAATTCTTTCCCATATTTTTCACTATTTCATTCCATTTATTTTCTAAATTTCTTAAAACAAAAATAATTTTTCCAAAACTTTAAAAAATATTCTTAAAAATATTTTTTTCTTTAAATTTTTCTACTTTTCCTATATAATTGATCACTAAATATCGGACTGAAAGGCTAAAAGGAGTAAGAAAAGATGAAGAGGAAGAATAAAAATCATTTTAATAAAAGATTTAACGAAATTTATAAATGCAATATACAATTTTTAATATTTTACAATGATAATAAAATAATACAAAAAAAAAAAAAGGAGAAAGAAAAAAATTAAGAAAAATTTATAAAAAAAAATTTATGAAATAAATGTGTCTGCATATTTATTATACATACATAAACTAATATATACAATAAAAAAAATAAATGTAAATGTGCTATATACACTAATGAAAATAAATAATTTAAATTAAAAAAAAAAAAAATAATAAAAAATAAAAAAAATTAATTAAAAATATTGAAAGAAAATCATAGTTTTAGTATCGTAAATGTGAATAAAAATAAAAACAGAAATTCAACGATTATTTAATTTAAAAAAAAGAGGAAAAAATATAAAACAGGTGAATAAAACAAATGAAAATAATAATACAAGGAAAATGGCAGTTTATGTTAAAAAATTTATTTTTGATGAATAGTTTTCTTAATTAATTTCTTTTCTCTTTTCCAATTTAATTTAATATTTTAATTTATAAAGCTAAATTCCTTAAAAAATATTTTAAAAATTCAATTACAGAATTTTTTTTAATTAAAAATTTTAAAGCTGTGCGCAAAATGATT
The DNA here is from genome assembly GCA_930367235.1 of Sarcophaga rosellei. Taxonomy (NCBI): domain Eukaryota; kingdom Metazoa; phylum Arthropoda; class Insecta; order Diptera; family Sarcophagidae; genus Sarcophaga; species Sarcophaga rosellei. The sequence goes on along the minus strand of OV884018.1, from coordinate 5,665,314 downwards.
GAATTTGCTCCGTAAGACAACCGCATTGCGCATAATCAACATAAATTTAGAATCCTGATATGTTCTCTGGAATACCAAAGGGTCTATCTGTATTTGTCTGCACAATTTTTGTACACAATTTGCCAAACTTACCCCTCTAGGTCCATAGTTATACCATGAGACCCCAATCAGACAGAACCTCCAACGTTGAACCAATCTATTTTCTTTAGAACACCTATAAACTTCTCCTCTTTCATGGCGGAGACACAAGACTAATGCTCGAAAGAAATAAATCCCAATTTCGCCAGGCCAACAGGACAGTGACATGGAAAGTGTTCTCCATCCTCACATCCGCAGTAGCGTTTCATCCAAGCGCTGTGCCTTTCTCTCTATGTGACAACATATTGTAATCAAGACAAGTAAGGCATAAACGTCTTAATTTATGAGCATCAGAAAACTCGTGCACCTTCTCTCAGTATGAGATCATAACTGCCAAGTTATTCGGCAATCACTACCAGCAGCCCGTCTACTGTTCACAGTCTATATTGCATTTAGGTTTGTACCCACGCCTTCCAGACACTCTCATTACCCTTATATTCTTGTGCCCAGGGAACCATCCTCCCAATGGCCCTCTTACAGCTATAGAGGACAATCATGACTATTTTTAACCCTTTGACGGACACTGACGTCTATAGACGTCATAACAAGGGTTTCTGCGGGGACATGACGTGTATACACGTCATAAATTGTTTTCTTCATAAAATCATTATAAAGAAGTAAGTGCCCCATGGGAAGGCCTCCTAAAATTTTGGTGTCCGTCAAAGGGTTAAAAAGATTGGGGACATAATACATGTCTGTCTCACGGCAATGGCTATAGAGAAGAGAAGGCTGTCATTATCAGTAAAACAAACAATGCTGCTGGCATTGTTGAACGTTTCAACTAAAGTCCACGACGCTGCGTGTAGAGGCAGCTGTTAGTTCTAGGGATTGCTTTATACATATGCGCAGCGGATGTGCATGGTTTATATTGAAGCGTTATGGCAATAGTCCTTCTTGTTTTTTTCCCAACATTATCTCTTCGTAGTCTGTTATGCATTATAGTATTAAGAGTGTTAGAACTTGGTTGATTGCATTGAATACTGTCGGTGCATGCCAATTTTGGAACTGATTTCAGTCACTCTCTGTACGCCTTGTTATCATCGCTTTTTTCCAAATGTCTCCTATTATGGAACCATACCCATTGCGACTTGACTTTTCCATGGCAAGTGTTAGATATCCTATTTGGCAAACACCTAATGATAGTACCCAGACGCCCTCTTTATACCACGACTGGACCTGATCTGCTACATATATTCAAATCAAGGTTTCTCATTCCCAGGATATGTTTACAATATTCTCCGGTCTTCTATCTTTGTGTCGATTACAACGGTTCAACTTTAATCTCCAGGTCTGTACGGTACTCAGACATTGCCGCGATTTTCATGGATTTCACTACAAACGAAGTTCTGTAATAGCTTTTCACACACACTGTGCAAATACTTGCATCACAATAAAAGAATGGTTAGAACTCGATGAGCTCTTTCCTTCCCTTTATTTACTATACAAAAAATATAAATTTTTAAAATCTATTTTGGAATTTATTTTTAATTTTTTATTAGTTTTTTTCTTACTTCTCCATTTTTCCTTAACTAAGTAAAATTTGAACTAACGCTCCCGCCCTTAAAAAAATATTATAAAAAAAAACTAAAACGATAACCAAGCAAAATTTTTTAAATCATTTAAAATTTTTAACACCAATGAAGTACATAAGTGAGTGGTGTATTCGTGATTTACATTTAAAAAAAAAGGAATTAAAATAAAAAAACATGGTAGATAACAGCTTCCAAAGTATTGAAAATAAAATTAAAATAAAAATAAAAATAATAATAAAAGATAAATAAAACTAAGTGTTTAATAAATATAAATATTAAAAAAATATATATTTTAAGTTGAGACATAAACCAAAAAACAATTTTTCTATAGAAGATTTATACGCGCAAATTAAATAAGAAAAAAATAAATGCCAGGTGCAAATTAAAGAAAAAACTATACACGTACATATGTATTAATAATAAAATTAGAAAAAATTTTTATGAAATTATTTAAAAAAAGAAAATTGAAAAAAAAACACATTTTTAAACAATAATTTAGTAGTTTTTTAGATTTTAAAACCAACACAGAAAATTATCACCAAAAAAAAAATATATACTAAATATGAAATATTTTCCTTATAAAATTATTTAAAAAAGAAAAAAAAATAGCAAATTTTATGAGGAAATAAATGCTTAAATATGTTTCCATATGATTTTATATATTTTTTTTAATTTTAAATTATTTAAATGAACAATATTAAATATCTAATTTGAACTGAAGAAATATATTTCTTTTCTAATTGAATTTGAATTTTTTTTAATTTTAATAATGATAAAAAATCCCTTTTATTTTAATTTTTAAATTGAATTCTAAATATTTAAAACATTAAAAATATTATTTAAAAATTAATCGAATAAAATTTTAATTAATAAAAGTAATTTTTATTATTTTTAATTAAAAAAATAATTGAAAATTTAAAGTTTAAAAGAAATGCGTTTTTTTTTAATTTGTAAAAACAATTTTTAATTTTAAATACTTAAAAAAGGAAAAATATTACTTGAAATTTAATTCAATTTAATATAATAAAAATAATTATTTAAAAAAAATTTTAAAAATTTAAAACAAACAAAAAATATTACTTGAAAAGTAATTTAATTCAATTTAATATAATAAAAATAATTATTTAAAAAAAATTTTAAAAATTTAAAACTTTTTGAAGAAATGTTTTTGTTTTTTTTTTAAATTAATAAAAATATTATTTATTTTTATATTATATTATATATATATATTATATATATTATAATTTATTTAAGTATAATTTAAAACAAGTTTAAAAGTAAAGAAAAAGAAATTATTTAAATATGTAAAATTTAAAATTTTTTACAATTTTACAACAGAATTAACAATTCAAAAAGTCAAATGATTTTTTTTAGTTTATAAAAAGAATATTTTAAAGGACAGTGACATGGAAACGGTTCCACATTCTCACATTCGCAGTAGCGGTTCGGCCAAGAAATATTCTTTTTATAAATTACAAAAAAAATTGTAATTAAAAAAATAAATATTAATTTATAAAAAGAATATTTTTTTTATTTTTATAAATTAAAAAAAAATTTAATTTAAAAAAGAATATTTTAAAGAATTTTTTTAAACAATTTTTTTTAAGTATTTAAAATTTAAAAGATATTCAATTTATTAAAAAAATATGCTTTAATTTTTTATAATTAAAAAAATAAAAGAATAATTTAATTTATAATATTTATACTTGAAAAAAAATAAAGAATAAATTAAGCTTCCATTAGAGTTTTAAACAAATTCAATTTTATTTAATTTAATATTTTTAATATCATTTTTCATATTTCATTCCATTTTATTTAATTTAATATTTTTAATATTAATTATTATTTTTAATATAATTTTTCATATTTCATTTAATATGCATTAATAAAAAAATAAATAAATAAATACATTTAATTTAATTCCCTTTTATCAGTGTCTATATTAAAAGAAAAGTTTAAAATATTATAAATTATTCAACAAAAATTAATTTTTTCTTATTAAAAACCAGCATAAATATTTATAAAAATCAATAATAAATATTTTCTTTCAATATTTATTTAGTATATTTAATATTATTAGTAATTTAATATTTTTAAAAACGTAATTAAATAAAAAAAAAACAATAATTATTACAATTTTATATTAAAAAAAAAAAAAACCAACCAAACTTTAAAGAAAAAATTTGAAAATTTCTTAAAAAAGTTAAAAAAACAAAGAAGAAAAGCAACGCCATGCATGCATGCAACGCAAAAAGTAAAAGAAGAAAACGAAGGCGCAAAGTAAACAACAAACACAAACAAAATTTCCTATAAACAAAACAAAAAACAAAGCAACAACTCCAATATTATAGATGAAAAAAAAGAAAAAAAAAACAATTTTTTACATAAAAAGAAAAACTAAAGAAAATAAAAGAGAAAAAAAACAGAAAAATCAAATATTAAATGTCTAAAGTTTATATTTAAAACAAATGAAATACAATATATAATTAAAAAAAAATATATAAAAAAAAACACACATACCACCTACAAAATATCCCTAAACTCTCTCCCTTTTTCTCTCCGTTTTTATTAATTTGGCTTAACTTTCTAATCCAAAAAAAAAACACTTGTAAAATGAATGAAAGAAAATAACGAAAAATAACCCATTAGAAGAGCTAAACATCCTATAGAAACAAAAACCAAGTAAAACTCTTTTTCTCTCTCTCTCTTTATTATTGAAAATAACAAAAACAAAAAAGAAATTATTATAATAGAGTAAAAACAGTAAACAAACAATGATGATGTGTATGTGTAATTATTATTATGATTATTATTGTATTTGTATTTTATGTATTAGTTTTTTCGTTCTACACTCTCTTTTGCTCTTTCATATAAAAATAAACAATAAAAGAAAAAAAAATCGAACAGAACATGTGAGACAAAAAAAAAAGACAACAGAGTTTTATTTTAAAGGATTCGCTTTCTCCAACTCTCTCTCTCTCTCTCGTCAAACACTTAAATCATAAATAAACCTGATAAGGTAAGTATCTTTGCTAAATCAGGAGAGGGAGAGCAAGTCATCAACAATATTTAAACAGAATGGATACATAACTTTAAAAGTAAGGCAAAAAAACAGCACAGAGTTTTTAAAGGATTCACTTTCTCCAACTCTCTCTGGTAAAGTATTTAAATCATAAACAAACCTGACATCTCATAAGGTGAATATCTTTGCTAAATCATGAGAGAGAATGTCATCAAGAATATTTAAACTTTAAAAAGGAGAAAAAAAAACAGCACAAACTTTTATGTTAAAGGATTCACTTTATCCAACTCTCTGGTAAAATATAAAATATAAATCTGATAAGGTGAGTATCTTTGCTAATTCATAACAGAGCATACCATCAACAGTATTTAAAAAGAGTGGGTAAACAACATTAAAAGTAAGACAAAAAACAGCACAGAGTTTTATTAAAAAGGATTCACTTTCTCCAACTTTTTCCCTGTCTCTCTCTCATAAAACATTTAAATCATAAACAAACCTGATATCTCATAAGGTAAATATCTTTGCTAAATCAGGAGGGAGAATGCCATCAAGAATATTTAAACCCTACCCGCTGGGTACAACTTTAAAAAAGAGACAAAAAACAGCACACAGATTTATTTTAAAGGATTTGCTTTCTCCAACTCTCTCTCTCTCTCGGGTAAAATATAAAATATAAATCTCATAAGGTTAGTATCTTTGCTAAATCAGGAGAGGGCATATCATCAACAGTATTTAAACAGAGTGGGTAAACAACATTAAAACTGACACAAAAAACAGCACAGAGTTTTATTCTAAAGGATTCACTTTCTCCAACTCTCTCTCTCTCTCTCTCTGGTAAAATATTTAAATCACAAACAAACCTGACATCTCATAGGGTGAGTATCTTTGCTAAATCATAACAGAGCATATCATCAACAGTATTTAAGCAGAGTGTATACAAAAAATTCCTTTTACTTTGAAAGGGATATTGTTTAAACGGTTTCAAACTATTTGAAATTCAGGATAAAATAGCATCATTTGGCATTAAAGGGACATAATTAAGCCCACTATACCTTTGAGGGTTGGTTCGTGTTTAAAATATGAGGTGTTTGTCTGAGCTAAGCTGGAAGAAATAACAATTGGGAAATTCCTGTCACAGGACAATTTCTAAGTGGTCATTATCCCTCAGTCAGGATTACAACCTAGCTTCTCACACCACTTATTGTATTAATTTTATATCTGAGTGGCGAAAACTACAATTTAAAGTCGTTTCCGAATGACGTATTTTTTTTGAGGAACTTTTCATGGTAGTTTTAATTACTCTTAGAGTTTTTGTCAGAAATCTGCTGAAAGGAAGTCGCCTAAAAAGGTATTTTTTAATATTTTAGGTTTGATGTCTGACCTGGGACCGAAGAAATATTTTTCATACATTGTTTTGTTGGAGAAGTCTGACCTTTTTACACTTAAGTTAAATCCTTTAGTGTAAAAGGAAGATAACCAGTTTTCAAACATTACTCCCTTTTAAGGACACCGTGTGACTCACGGAAAAATCAGCTTGAAAACCATTATTTTGATGATTCTCTCAGTACTTACAGTACTTAGGGAGTACAAGTCAGGGAGCAGAAAATCTTTGATTTTTCTTAACATTATTATGCGGCCTCTGTGCTCAGGGAAGATAGGAAAACTTGCCCAATGCTGCTGAATGCGCCCTAGCATGATTTCTGCAGATAAGGAGGAAGAGGCCACACCGTATGTAAGTTAGTCTGGGTGTATATCTGGTAATACAAATCCCTTCTATGTTAAACAAAATAATATTATTTCGGTGATTAACTTCGCTAAATTTGAGAAACTTTTATAAGTTTTGACATATATTCTCGTACACTAAAACAGAATGATTCATAAAATTATTGTTTAAAAAATATCCTTGAAAAATCCTTTTGCAATTTAACCATGTAACTGTTTGCCTGAATTGAACATACCGTGGGAGAGTTTCCTCTAACTCTCCGGCTACTGTTTTTTAAGGGGAAAATTAAGGGAAATTATTTTGTTTCTTCAGCTTCATTTTATTGTTTTTTTTATTCTCTTAAAATGTAACATTTAATAGGGGTTTCTCTTAATTATGATTTTCTTTTCACAAAATTATGCAAAATTATATGAAAACAAAAAAAACATAAACAAAAAAGAAAATAAGAAAACTGTAGTAAAATAAATGCGTTTTCCGGTACAGTAACATGAAATTAAGGAAAAAAAATTACCTTTATTTTGTTAACATTAACAGTTATATAGACATTAATACTTAGAATTATATGTATGTGTACGCTTATATTGTATACAAAATGAGAAGTTTGCTGCCTGTTGCTTAAACACCTAATTCACGACTGGGTGTTGTGGTGGCCATTTGTCCTGTGTGGCTGGAGGGCGGTGGTGGTGATATAATACTGGGTGCCAAACGATTCAATAGACTGCGCACGGCAAAGGTAACATCATGATTGGCAAAACAGAACAGAAACGAGACCACAAAACCCTGCAGGCTAACTAGTATGACAGATAACAATTGATAGAAACGTTCTAAAGGTGAGCCAGTATCCGGACGATAGGGCAATAGAAAATGTTGTAAGCCAAACAGCGGTACCTGTGTGTGTTTAAAGCAAACAATACAATATTTTGCATATAATTTCCAATTTAACACACACACACATACACACACCAACACACTGACATGCACTTATGTATACGTACCAATATAATGGTTGCTCTAACAGCCTTACGTATGGCCAATGGAGCTGGCTGGGCGGACTGGGGATGTAGTTTACGTACGATTACACGCAATACATTGATAAGAAAGACTGTCACCAGCGCAAAAAAAAAAGGAAGTAAATTTAATTAAAATTTACAATTCTTAGAAGCTTAACTTAACTCTTAAGAAAACAACTTACAAAAACTGGCCACCAATGACAAGCATACCGGCACAGAGAAAATCCATAGCAATAGACTGTCATCCATCCAGCAGCTTTCAAGTGTTAAACAAAAAAAGTAAAGTAAATTAAAAATGATTTCTTTACAACATAATAAATACAATTTAATAGAGAAGAACAAAGTAGAGAACCTACTGTAAATTATCTTCCACATGTAAAAACCGTGCCACGCCATAAGCTATTAAAAACATAAATGGCGATAGCCAGGAGAATATCTTAAACCAGCGCATAACAATTGTGTCTTTGACAAAAACCTGTAAAGAAAATAAGAAAAAAACTCGTATTAAACACGCCTTTTTACGCCCTTTTACTTACTCCTAAAAGCCTACCAATTTATTGAGAACAAAAGTTGTTTGCACAGCAATAGCCCAAAGGCAAGTGATTTAATTTAAGTGCGAGTGACTGTTTAGTTAAGAGACTGTTTTGTTTGCTTTCAAACCGGTTTTGTGCTTGAAGAGAGCAACTTGTTTATGTGTGAGTTAGAGATCAGCAATGAATCGTTTTTGTGCTACTCTTAAGTACTCATGCAATTTTGAGTATGATTGAGTCAACAGTATTGAAATTCAACTACTCTGATTCATTTGTACTCACTACAACATTGCAATGAGTATGATTACAACGTTGTAATCAAACTCAGAACATTCGAAATATGTTTGATTCATACGCCTTCTCATTCAAATTCATAAATTTAGAAAAATACTTATAATATGTACTCATAAACGATGCGAGTAATTCGAATCATTCATCAAGTTGTTGTTGCATTTACAAAGAAAAGAAGAAAGACTAAGACAGCAAGCAAAGCAAACACACAACCTTCTAGTGAGTATTGCGCCGTCCGTACACGAATCATACTTATTTTGTGCTTCGTGTATATATTGAGTTATGGGAGTCAAAATCAATAACATCATACGTATTGTTAAGTATGAGTACTTCAAACTTTGAATATGAGTATAAGTATGACATTAAAATAAGTATGAATGCGTATAAGTATCAGAAATTATGAGTATGATTCGAATCTACTCATCTTTTTGAATACTCATTGCTGATCTCTGGTGGGAGTGCATGAGTAAAACATACTATAACCTGCTGATCTTCATTTTACACAAAAAAGAATGAAAGCAAAGGGTTATCCATTTAGTGATTTCTCAGCTGCTGATGTGGCAATAGAGTCAGCTGTTAAATATCTTTCATCTGAAGCGTTATTTAGTTATGAATGTGCATCGTACCGTAAAGAAATTTAAACTTGAGACCACAAATGTAGTGATTCAATTAGGAGCTAAGTGTGGAAGGAATTGGCATAATTTTAAAGAAATTTAAAAACACTGAAGACGTTCCTGATGTGGCCAGGCCTGTGTACTATCGTTACATTCGTGCTGACAAAAATATGTGTTCTGTTAGGGAAAGTGCGGAAAGAATGAGGCTCCCATTTAACAACTTCTGCCGTGGATGCAGACCCGCTGAGGAAGAGGAGACTGTTATCCACTTTCTTTGTCAGTGTCCGTCTCTTGCTAGGTGTAGATATAGTAGGTTATTTGGCTCCCCATTTCTTGTCAGCTTGACGGAGCTATCACCCATCTATTGATATCAAGGATATAGCTTCGTTCATCAAACTTTCTGGCTGGTTTGCCAGTGTAGGATAGTCTCTGCTTTTGATGTGCAGCCCTTGCGCTGACCAACTTCTTTCTCTTCCTTGATTTTGGTGGAATTTGGTCAGTACAGGGACTGCGTTCACCCGTGGCGTCACAACGGGACGCTATGCGTGCTCAAGTGAGCTTTGTGATATCAGAGCTACCACTCCGACCTAAACCCAAACCTAGAGAAAGTGCAACCAATAGTCTGAAATTGCAGATTCCATGACATTCTCTGAATTTTCCTCTATCGTAAGGCTCATTATGATGTATTAAGTCCAAGACTTGGGACTTGTATCTAATTTTCAGCCTAATCCAGGCCAAGGGGGGGAGTGTGTTCGGTACTTGTCGTCGCCAGAATATCCGTAACACAGTGTCAGACTAAGTCCCGTGGTCGAGGTATGGAATACATTTAAAAGCATAAGCCATAACTGCTTTATGGTATTAGAAAGGTGGTAACATGACTGTCTGAGATGATCAGAATAATCTCCCAGAGGCCAGCCCCTCGGTTACGGTATAAACTTTCAGCAGATTAGATTAAGTATCGACATAATACATAATGACGTCTGTTTCCTATTTCTCAAGGAATTTTCCGTGACTGAACAGCGAGGACGCCGCTGTAAACTAGTAGGTAGTGTGTTGGCTTATTAGACGTGAAGGCCACAGTTCAAACCACAGGTCAGACATCTCCAATAGAAACAAAATATGAACAAATATTTCATCGGTGACTGACTCTCAGGAGATTTCTGGCAAAAACTCTGAGAGTTAATAAATTTGCCTTGAAAAGTTTTTCAAAAATCTGTCATTCGGGTTCGACTTTAAACTGTAGGTCCCGCCACTTAAGTATAAAATTAAGGCACACAACATGAGTGGTGTGATAAGATAGGTTGTAATCCTAATTGAAGGGTTGTTGTAATGACAAATTATGTATATTTTTTGAGGGAATTTGGAAAGGAATCTGGCTTAGTTTTCCAGAAATGTCTGACGGTGTCTAAACATTTGTTCGAATCGAAGTGTAGGGAACCCTTAAATCAATCGGAATATTACCGAGGACTAAGAACCCTTGACTATAGCATCTTCATGGAGGAGCTTAAGCCGATAATTTACCGAGTTTTACTTGTGCAATCAACGATTTTTGTTCTCAATAAATTGCAATGCATGTCCACTGCCAGCTATGGAGCCACAAACTTTTGTTCTTTGAAAATTAAAGAAAAAAAAGCTGCTCTAAGCAAAGCTCAGCATTTTGTTATTTTCGTTCACAGTTTATCTTTAATTTGCAATTCCAATATCGTTTCATTCTTCACATCCGTTTTTTGCAAGTACTTACCACTACTAAAACCAAATGTAAGTGTAATCCCTCACAGAACATCCAAAAGTAGTTGACCAACATGAAATAGTGTATGACCAGGTGTAAACCAATGCACCAGTACTACACAAAAAAAAGAAAAATACAAAAACAACAAGAACAACAGGTCACCTTATAATACAGGGAATAAAGTAACTCTAAGGCCAGATTAAAATATATGCGAGAGCAAGCAAGCTTTTGCTTTCGTTCCAAACGTAAATGGAAACAAGGAAAAGCAATGGCAATGCCATTAGACTTACGGGATTATTGCGTATATTGTCGGGCTGTTCCACCACTAATTTATACCACATAATCCAGGTGAGGCAAGTAAAAGCCAAAGATAAAAACAAATGCACATGTATGCGTATACGAGTGCAGCGTAAGGACCTGTTAGGGGAAGTTTTCAGTGTTATTATCCTTTAGGTTACTTTAGGTATTTATACTCACTTAAAGCCCAAAAATATTATTAAAGAAAATATTAAAGCCACACAGGATACGGCATAACCTTTGACATACAATTCATTGACAAAAGTACGAAACTAAAAGGGAATAAATAAAGAGATTCGAATTAAAAGGGCAGTAAAAGTACTTTTAAGCAATGAAAAGAGTACTACTCACCTCCAAATCCTCATAGTCTATGCAATTGGTGTAGTTCGACCACTCCTGACCACTTTCGGGATGATGATACCAGGAGCCATTTTCTAAGCAGCTGAAATAAAGAAAACTCAACAAATCAATGAAAACATATGCTTCGTTGACATTAAATCTGTCAACGAAACCTCTAGGCAGAGGAGGATTCTGGCGTGTTCCACAAAAGAATGATTATTAAGGGAGCAGTTCGAAAATGGAAGCAATTGAGCTTCATGTGGGAGGCCACTTTACGCCAGTATAGTTACTCGAGAACGTAACTAGTCAGTCCGGGAAGGGTATTATCGGAGGACTAAATTACAATTGTGTTTGTAATGACATGTGTAGTGTAAAAAAGTACTAAGTTCCAAGGGATTTGAGCGAATGTGCCAAGTGGGTTTCATTAAATCGTTTTTTTTTTTGCCTTTTTTAAGTATTCAAGTTCGTTTTTCTTCTGGCAGCTGTTCAAAACGTTCCAAAAACGTTACAACAAGTTGTAAATAATTTTCCCCCCTTCTTTTAATCAACTTTAAACTATTGTTGTTGTTAGTGGTGGTTTGGTACTTTGTTTTTCCCGTGTTATTGTTGTTAAGTTTTTATTATTTCCCTTAAATAAGGGAAATTGTTTAAGAAACAGAAAAGACAAATAGAAAATAAGCACAAAAGTTTGTTTCGTACTCAATGGGTGGTAAAGCATTGTTTTCCTAAATAATGTCTTAAGGATAGGAGGAGAAAAAAGGTACCTTTTTATGCCACGGAATCTTTGCAAGTTTAATAGAAGAACTAGGAAACTTTAAATAATGAATTAAGATAGGCACCACTAACGATTGTAATTAAGAACTTAATTAAGGAAAAGTAAAAAGGTAATGCAAAGTACTTTAAAAAAAAAAAAGTACTTGAGAAATTAGTACCAAATTATTGGTACTTTTTTGAAATAATTGCTGTTTTTTAATTCAAGAGAACTGTTTAAATTTGTATTTCTTTTCTGAAGGGGGATAATTTTAGTACCATTTTGGTACTTTTTTTAATTGGTTTCTACTCAGTTATGTATTGTTGAAGAAACAGAAAAAAAGAACAAAAGTGAGTTTCGTAATCAATGGGTGGTAAAGCATTGTCTTCCTTAATAATGTCTTAAGGCTGAGAGGAGGAAAAAAAAGGTACCTTTTTATGCCACGGAAACTTTGCAAGTTACCTAGAACTAGGAAACTTTAAATAATGAATTAAGACAGGCAACACTAACAATTGTAATTAAGAATGAAAAGGTAATGCAAAGTACTTTTTTTACAGAAATGTACTTGAGAAATTAGTACCAAATTATTGGTACTTTTTTGAAATAATTGTTGCTTTTTAATTCAAGAGAATTGTTTAAATTTGTATTTCTTTTCTGAAGGGGGATATTTTTAGTACCATTTTGGTACTTTTTTATTGTTCTCTTCTCTTCTTCCTTTTTAAACTTTTTCTATAATTTCATTATAGTTTTACTTACGTTTTATGTGCCAAAAATTTACTATTGAAACCCTCAACAAAATCTGGACAATATTGACTCAACACGGTGCCAGCTGGTGTACGTGGCCAACACAAATAGCCATCAAAACGTACCGGACAATATAAACTTGCTGATGATGTGGATGCTGACTTTCCAAATAAATTATTCAATGAGGCAGATGATAAACTTATTGAGCCTGTATTGCCACTGTTACTGCCACTACTACTACTAGTGATGCTGCTGGTGGTGGTGGTTATAAAACTGTAGTTGCCAGTATCATTTGTATCGTACATAGCTAGCTCAGCAACATCATCATTTCCATTATCCTCAGTTTCGGTGGTTGCCAGGGTAATGCTATTAATTGTGGCATACAATTCATTACGTTCGGCCTCTTTCTCATTTACATTCTCAATATCAATGGCACCCTCATATAGTACGGCTTCCTCTAGATAGCGTGGTATGTTGGCTGTGGGATAAACTGAAGGCATTAAGAATTAAAGCGTATTAATTTAATTGTCTGTGTTATTACCTGCAGTGGTGCTGGTTTCCGTTTGATTTTCAATGATTGTATCGTTTTGGTAGCGTATCATGCACTCCATGAACAGATGTGAAAGAAATTCTCTCAAATGTTTGTCTTTGTCCCCCGGATGGGGTTGTCCAAAAAACAAAGACATTCCTTTGTATCACTTTTTAATTTTTCAACATTTAGTTACAACGTTTAATGGCTTGTAAGTAGACACCAAATAACGTTATTAATTTTGTAACAAAAACAAAAAAATAAAAGTAGTGAAGCATACTTTTTTGCTGACCTAAACTCCCGAATCAAAATTAATGTTCAAAAACAAAAATATATTTGTGCTGGAAATTAAAAGTGTTTGTTAATGTGGCTATTAGTTTAACAAATTACGTGCTTTAGTATGTAAAAACAATTTTAATTTTACCACTCTGTCTGTGATATTTTTATTTTTGGGGGTAGCCTAAAAGTATGCTTTGAATTTGAATGTAGAAGAAATGTCCTAAGGGTAGGCTAACTAATTAATTCAGTTTGAATTGTTTTTGTTAGAGTTAAAAGGGCAATTTTGTTGAAAGGTTAAAACATGAAAAATGAAAAAAAGATACAAACGAAAAAATGGTTTTACACTTCCTTTATATCCACTCAATGTAGGACAATAATTTAAAAAATATTAAAAAAAAAAACGAAAAATTGTGCTAAAAATTTCTTCTCAATTGAAAAAAGCCTACCTTAACAATCCGACACAAAGTAAATTGGTTCGCTACACGAGAGAAACAGCTTAACCTCGCGCCCATAATGAAAGCAAAAATTGCGAACAACACTGCTGTTAGTCACTGAAGATGAATCCTTCAATACGTTTAATAGTAACTAAGTTGGAAAGAGAATCGGGAAGCAATCCTGGCTCAATATGAAACCAGAGATCATCCTTCCTCCCTAACAGGAGACCACATAGACATTTCAACATTTGTGCAGTACTAGAAAGGCTGTAAAGACCATGTAATCCTGTCGTACCATTTTCCGAAAGACATGAGGCTTAGACTTTAAGAGTACAACAAGTATTACGCTGGTAATTAATATATATGTACATCCTGCCATTTTATTGTCTTACGAAAGTGCTTAGTACTTCAACGAAACGGTGTACTACAGACTGGTCGTGATGTATTTTGTAAGCCGAGACCTCAAGACCTCTGGCAATCATAATGCTGACCATTTGGCGGATGAATTGCCCGCAGCAAAGTAAAAGTATTTAGTGAAAAAATTACAAGAAAATAATGTTTAAAAAATTCACTTATAAAGTTAAAAAACATAAAAACAATTGACGATATTTTTAAACAATTTATCAATTAAATGAACCCCTAAAAGTATGCTTTACTTAAAAAATGTTACAAGAAAAGTTTAAAAAGAAAATTCGAAAATAAAAAAGAAGCATTTCTTATTGAACCCGTACAATGTTCTTTATTTTACAATCTCCTTAAAGTAGGCTCTTATAATTTTTACAATTACAACCCCTTGAAGTATGCTTGAAATGATTTCGATTTAAAACAAACAAATGTTTCAAGAATCTTATTTCAACAGATTGTTTAATTGGATTGGCTTTTTGATTTAAAACGATTTCTCCACCCTTTTAATGTTCTAAACAGAATTTCGTTTAACGCCTAGGGTTAGGCTTTGTAAACTAATATTTTCTGCTTAGCATTGCGTAGCATGTAGCGTATAAGAACAAAAGCCAACAGCTTAACAGTGTATAACACTGGCCATTTAAAATTCCATTTGAAGGGTTTTTGTTAAATTAGGATTTCATTATGGCAGATTTCAACGAATTTGTTTTGTTTTTTTTTAATTAAGCACCTTAAAATAGACTTTAATTTATTTTCTTTTAAATAACATTAATGTGTTGTTAAATCTTGTTGGGTTATGTCATAAATCTTGTTAGCAATGAATTAAGTTCAAAAGAAGGTTTCTAATGAAACATTTAGTCTATAGCCTTAAAGTATGCTATAATTTCGTTGAATCTATTAATAATTAATAGAGTAAACCTTAATGTATGCTTTAATATTTTCAAATTAAAATTACTACGACATTATTAAATTATTATATATTTTAAATTTTATTCTGTTATATGTTATGCTTGTCACCCCTTCATGTATGCTTTACTTATTTAGTTTAATGTCTAAAAGTATGTTTTATTATTTTCATAGAATTAATTGATTTACGGGCAATTTGTATTAAACGAGGTAGTACTTCAACTCATCAGTTGATGTTATTAAGTACTTTGCTTTTTATACAGCCTGTAATTATGCTATAAAAATGATAATCACTCAGTTAGGAAATAATTGTTTTTCTGTCAGAAACATTAATTTTACGAAAGTTTTTGTTTTAAGTAGAAAAATATGCGTAAACACTAATCGATATCCCTTAAATAATATAATATTTGGAAAAAAAATTCAAATTAATATTTTTCAACGCCCTAAAGCATGCTGTAATTGCAATGAAATATGCAAAAACTTACAGTCAAAGAGTATTAGGTGTCAACATTGCCTCTGCCTTGTATAATTATTTATTTATAACTCCTAAAACCGAACTTTAAACATGCGTGGTTTTTCTGTTGATGTTAATAGTTCTTGCGTTGTTGCTCGTAAGAGTATAATTTACTTTTGAAGTACTTCCCTTAAGAATAGCTTTAAAATTGAGGAATTTATTTTTATCTCCCTAAGGTATACTTTAAAATATATTATTATATCGTTAACTTGGGTATGAGTTGTAAATTATTTGAAGTCATAGTTTTTCTTTTAAAAATTCAAGAAAAAGCTTAAAAGCATGCTAAAGAAAATACAAAATAATTTCATATGCTATCCTTAGAGTAGGCCACAGTTTTTTTCAAGTTGAAAATCTTCAATTATTATTATTAATTTGTTTAAATATCGTTTTAGGTTTCTAAGATTAATTTGTAATATAAATTTTATTACTATCAACTCATCCCCTAAGGTATGCTTTAATATTTGAATTTACAACCACAAACTATTCTTTTAAAAATATATGTCTTACTCTATGTTGTGGCAACGATAAAATGGTTGCTTTTAAACATTATTAAAATAAAACCTGACAACATCACCATCACCGACAAATTTACGTCTATTTTATTGCAATTTTTCTTGTTTTTCTCCCCCCTAAATTATGCTTTATTAAAATAAAAAATTTGTTGGTTTCTGGTTGTTACAAAGAAGAGAAAAAAGGAGAGACATAGAGAGAGGAAAGAAATTGAAATAAAATGTGTATTATTCATGTAATAAAAACTTTTATCATTATTTTTGTTTTATTATCATCTGGCATATTATTAAAATATTCCTTAACAAATTTTTTTTATTCTTTAGCATCTTAAAGTATGCTTTAAATTTTTTACGCTGTTTTTTTATATTAGAAACTGTCTACAAATGCGTGAGGTGAAAACCAAGTTCACAGGGTAATAAATTTTGTTGTTAAGTTTTATAATTTTTTATATTTCATATCCAACACAGAGATGTAAGGTTTTATATGCCTAAAGTTATGCATTACTTATAATACAATTTCATTGGTGAGATTACAACATAGAAAGCAATAAAAAAATTTAGTTAGCAAATGTAATTTGAAATATTAAAAACTGCTCATTATATGTACTAAATTTATTTTACAGCCTGAAAGTTTACCACAATTATTTTGAAGCAAATTCTCCAATTTCCTATCAATCTTAGTTTATGGCCAATTAAATTCAATTTGATTTTTAGTATTTAAAACCAACGTATGCCAGCCGTAGACTGATAACAAAACATAATTCTGATAATAATGTTCATAATGTTGTATAATTTTAGGGGCTATTAAATTACACAACAAAAGAAAAACAAAAAACACAAAACAAGATGAAAAATCTCTGGCACTCAATAATTTCTGTATTTAATGATGCCTGCAAAGCTATGAAATTAGACTCTTGTAATAAAAAACAATCGTAGATAATGAAACAATATTTTTTATGAGGCCTACTTTTAGGCGTAAATATGTATATTCGTATGCTAGAGTTACTTATAGATTCTGTTGTAAAGAATAAATAAATAGACTTAAATAAACAAATTTTATTTGATTTAAAAAAGTCACGTAATAAGTTTTATTTTTGAAATAAAACTAAAATAAAGTTATTCATTAGTATGTTAATGTCATGATAAACTAAAGCATACATTTCGGTTTAAAAAAAAATGTCAAGGATTTTTATTTTTCCCTATCAATAGCAATAAAAAATTAAAAGTAAAGAAAGGCCCTAAATTTCAACATTTAAATTAAAATAAAATGACATTTGAAGCCTACTTTTAGGTTGTTTATTTAAAAGTTTCAAAACTTTAATTGACAACTAAAAACCTTTATTAATATCTCAGATAGAGATAAATAGATACTTTAATGTCTACTTTAATGAAACTAATAAGCCACTTTGTAACTAATAAACAAATTTTGTTGCATATTCTTAGGTATACCCATATACTTTGGGCATATAATACTACGTTTAATTGAAATTTCTGTTAAACTTGTTTTATGTGAAGAAATAATTTATTGTAATTAAAATATGCTTAAAAAAATATCGACATTACTTCGTGGAAGCATAATCTACCGAAAGCCAGAAAGCTCGTTGATCACTAGGAGAATAGCAGGATGAACTCATCCTATGGAATTTTGCAATGATCGAAATTACTTTGTAAAGGATCAATCTATCTTCAGTCTATCAAATCTTTTTCAACCTTATAAGTATGCTACATATTTGAATTTTCTTGCCTGTAAGTATGCAACATATTGCCTGCAAGTATGCTACATATTTCAACTCAAATTGTAAAATAACATTTTCTAACTCTTATTGAATTAAAAATTAACTTTCAAAACCTTTAAATAAATTTCATTTCAAGTACCATCAATATCAGCTTAAATTTCCTTTTAAAAAACCTGACCAAAAACACATTTTTATACTCAAAAAATCAAAATTTTTTTTCCTATATTCCCATTTCAATCAAAAGCATACAAATGAAAAGTTAAATTGAAATATGAGCCTCCCCACAACACAATCACTTCCTGTGCTTTCCTCCCTACTGCTCATACGGAAAAAAGGTCATAGTGATTAGTAATAATATCTTATTTAAACATAAGCCCATTTTTAGGCGCTTTCGTAACAAATACACCATAAATAATAATTGGACTGACAATAAAACCGACAATAACAATGAAAGAAAACAAAGAACGGCATTTCTGCTTCTATCTATACTTTTTGGCAAACAGTAATGATAGGACACACAACCAGCAAATAGCAAACAATGGCTGAAGTATTTATAAGACCAAGTTGTTTACTTACACGTACATCCCCTACACATCACCATAATCGAAATCAAAAACGGAAGTTTGCCTATCTATTGATAGATGATTAAGTGTCATGGTGAGCATTGAAAGATGAGAAATACTTTAAAAGTTTAAATTTCCCAAAAAAATTTGGTGTGATGTTAGGAGGCTGCAATTTAAAAAATATTGTTGTATAATTTAAGGATTATTGAATGAAAATTGATAAAAGAAAACTGCAAATAACTGTGTTTAATGAAATAAAAATTCATTAATTTTAGTTCTTCGTTTTTTGGTACATAAACAAAGTTTACACAGCATTATATAAATTATAAAAGCCCTAAAAGTATGTAGCAATATTTGAAAAACAGAAACATTAATCAAATTCACAGTCACTTAGGTTTCTACAATTTATTTTAATGAAAATTTTAAACTCAAGCACCCTGAGTGGTTGACACCTATAGGGGTAGCCATCCATGCACCACGTTATCTCCATTGTAATAACACAGCTACTCATTTCTCCTACCAGTGGGCCCAATTGCAAATCTTTTCTTTCTAAATTGTCATGTCTTATTGCAAAGATGGCAGCTTTTGTGTGTCTCTAAGCCTAAGGTCTTCTTTCTAAAAGTCTTTATTTCGCACATGTAGGTGTCCTCCTGTTAAGATCTTTTTCTCTCGTTTCTCGTTTTCGACATGTTGAGGTCAGCCTTTCATTTCTTCCCCTATCTTTATGGGCGACTTATTTTTATTAAGAATTTAAATTGAAATACAAATTTCCTTCAAAGTTGTTAATACTTAATTTAAAGAGAAAAAAAAATAGAGAAAACTAAAGCCTATTTGCAGGTAAATTATAACGCTTGGTATCACTCAAATATAAATAAGAGAATAAAAGATTCCTTTTAAAGGTTTTTTTTGCTTAGTATTCAACAGAATACCATGACAATTATAAGACATTTATTGTGTAATAATGAAAAGAAATTAAACAAAAGCATACTTTAAGGGAGAGGGATATTCTCTATTAAATATTAGTCAGCAAACAAATTATTTTAATTTCCTTTTATGCATCCTTATTATGTTATAATTTCCAAAGTAAAATGGAAAACATCCACTTATTATTTTGTATACTTTTCTTACTTTTTATTTTCTGCAGTTATTTGAAGCCTATTTTTAGGCTGATGTTTAAATGAAATACAGCATTATAAAATATCTGGCAGGATGCAGTACAAAATGATAAGGGAACTTTAATTTTAGGTTAAAATGGAAACTGCTGTGATATGGACACTCAATTCAGAATCATATGGAACTTGTCTGAGAAAATTTGTGAATCACTCCAAGGGGAGTTACTCTCGCCTCTGTTATGGAATGTAGTATAGGCCAGACTCAGCTGTTTCTTTCAATCAAGGCAGTGGAGCTGGTCTGGGAAATAAATTGTTTTAAGGAATACATTGGTTATCTATATGAATAGCTTGGCTGCCTTTAAAGGACTGGACACAACGTTAGGTCGACATTGGCTCCAGAAAGGCCTTCAATGCGCTTTAAAACAGGATCAGAGTTGTCCTGTGTTGATTCAAGGGCATTGTAATGTGGGAGATAATTAGAATCTAGATGAGCTGGCCCGTAAGAGTGGTTGGTTGGACTTCCTCTGAAACATTTCTTCGTCTTGATCGATTGACGATCAGAAAAAGAATGGAATCTCCAAGGGGCAACAGAGAAGGTCGGAAAATTTTCAGCCTACCATGGTCCAGGTCGCCGTAGTCTATTATTTAGTGTGTTGGCTTGTTAGATGAGAGGCCGTGGTTCACACCCCAGATGAGGCATTTTGAACAAAACGAATTATAAAAAAATATTTCTCCACCTGACTTCTTCTCAGCAGTCTGCTGGCAAAAAAACTCTGAGAATAAATAAAATTGCTATGAAAAGTTTCTGAAGTCTATGGTTCAGGTGCTCATGGATAAAATTAACACCTACATTATAGGTGTTGTAGTCCAGACTAAAGGTTTTTGACTGGTAGCGAGATAATTCTCTCTATCATGCTTTCTGTTTTTATTTCTTCAGTGACTATTATTTGATTCTACCTCTTCCTTTATTTATTGATTTTTTTTTGTTTGATTTTCTTGTTTTCTGGTTTCTTAACCTAACATAGGCTAAGATAACATTAAACTGCTTATGAGTTAGACATTAGAAAAAAATGAAGCATACCTTAGGGCTTTACAAAAAAAGGAAACTATTGAAAAGAATGTACAAAATAATGATAAAAATTTCATTCTTTCGATACTTCAAATTTTATTTTATTATCTGACGTTAATTTTTTTCATTTTTTCAAATTGAACTCCCTTAAGTGATTTATTTGTTGTGGAATTTAATATCCTTTTCCTGTCAATCGAAAATTTTTTATGAAAAATTGTTTTGTTGTTTAAGTTTAAAACCAAATGTTCTCGAACAAATCTTACAAATACCTTTAAAACAGTCTAAAAGCCTACTTTAAACAACTTACAAAATTTTTGAAGTATGCTTTTGGGGCAACATTTAAGCACTGAAGTGGAGTGAAACAAAACACATTTGATTGCAAGGTTTTTAATTATTAAAGATTAAAAAATACAAACAACTTTTGATAATATTCGCTGTCCCATCTTTTGTTGCACAACAGGGCTGGAATATTTTTTTATTTCCCAAAATGGAAATAAAACGCTCATGTAAAATTAAAACTAACGTAAGGAATTCTTAATATTCAAAAGTTAAAAAAAACAATCTAAACAATTGAAAATTCATTTTTCACTTCCCGCCATGCTACCTCTTCTTCCCCTTTTCATGGTAAACAGCGATATTCTCTAGGTCACTACAACTCTTTGCCACTGTGCTCTGGCACATGTCAAGCAGACATGAAACCACAGACAGTGAATTTTGTTACAAAAAAAACTCTTGTTGGTTTTATTGTTGTTGGCCCTTTTAAAAATTGTGGCAAAAACTCAGACAAGGACAAAACGACAAAGTACTTCCACATGCCCATACACACACACACATAAATACAGTGGCAGACACCAGTTTTTCTGGCAGTAAATAAAGGATTTTAAACGAAACAGTATTGAATTACTGGATGATGATGCATTTACTTACTCATCTGCTTCTGCTTTTGTTTTTGTTGCTTTTTTTCCAATGAAAACATTTATTATTTAAAATTGCTCAATCAAGTAAAGCCATGCTGGGCCACTATAGAAATGGTAGATAAATTTTATCGATAACAGCTTAAGAAAACATAATTAAAAGAGAGAAAACAAAGGATTTTTTTTTAATAATTTAAACAAGGAAGACCCCAAAGTATAATCACTAAACGAATGAAAAAAATTTAGAAAAAAAAATAATTTTTTAATCGATAATTGTTATCGATGGTAGATATGGAAATAAATTGCCTAAGCTGGAAAGGAGTACAGAGACTCTGTTACAAAGACATAAAATATCGATTACACTTTTTTAAACTGTTAAAAGGTATATAAATTTTATCGATAACAGCTTAAGAAAAAGTAATTTAAACAGAGAAAACAAATGAATTTTTTTTTACAGTTCAAGAAAGTAAGATCACAAAGAGTCATCGGTATGCGAACGAAAAAACAATTTGGAAAATAATTATTTTTTAAATGTTATCGATAATTGTTATCGATGGTAGATATTGAAATAAACTGCAATTAATTGTAAGCCTAAGTAGTTCATCTGGAAAGCAGTACAGAAACTCTGTTACAAAGACATAAAATATCGATTACACTTTTTTAGACTGTTAAATGGAATATAAATGTTATCGATAACAGAAAAAGTAATTAAAAGAGAGATAACAAATGAATTTTTTTAAATAGTTTAAGCAAGTAAGACCACAAAGGATAATCGCCATACGAAAGAAAAAAGTTTGGAAAATAATTATAATTTTTTAAATGGTTTCGATAATTGTTATGAAAAAAATTTAATTGAAAATAATATATAATTCGAGATAGGCTTTGAAGCGATCAGCGTAGCAATCTCCAGAACACTTCTTGTCTTGTTATATTCAAGTCTTGCTATTTATCGCATCCTTTTTAAATATCCCTTAGCGCCTTTCGGGGACTAAGTTTCCCAAAATTTTTTCCCATAAGAATCATAATACAACCCTTTGGATTTTATGTGCTTTAAAAATGTGTTTCAAGCCGGTTTAATTATTATGTGGCCTGTCAATAGCACGACATTTAATGATTTTTTATTGTAACGTGCTTATGACGGTAAAAGTATGCTACAAAATTATTTAAAATCATTATCATGATATACACACACATGCACACACAGCCACAATCAAATACACGTCAACCTGTAAAAGTTTGGTAAACCGTTAGTCAATTAAGTTGAAATTGCTGGCTGTTGTAGCATATTTTAGAAATTTTATTAAAATTTATTAAATTGCCACACCAGGCTGACTGACACATTTTTTAGGTGGTTATTTTAGGGCTCCTCTTTTTGAGGAATTTATTTACTTTAGTGATGTGATGTATATAATGTACGTGCACTGAAAATTAATCGATTATTTAGGAATTTTATTTAAATCTTTAATGGCAAACCATTAAACTAATGTCTGAGCTTTTAAGTGAAACCTGCATTTTAAATTAAAGGGGGGTCGTAAAGTTAAATAAACTGACCATAACGTTCGAGTCACTTAGTTTTACAACCACTCAATCACATACTCTCCACACATTGCTACCACTTAACTGGTTTTTCTTTTCATTTCATCTTCTACTTTTACGTCTTCGATTTTAATTTGTTTGTTAAACTTTAATGTCCATTTTGTTATTTATGAAGCCGATTACTTACGGGCATCCCTTTTCTTTCTTTCTTCCTTACTATGTTAGTGTTAGTTTTCGCATTTTTTTTGTTATCGAAAACATACTATTTTTATTTAACGCTGTTTAAATGCCAGGTTTAAGCACATTCTACTCTAATTTCTGTTTTGTTCTGTTCTATTTGACATTCCATTATAATTGAACTAATGAATGGACAGACAGACAGCTGCTGTCCATTGTTCAGACTATATTTACATTTGCAATCAAATTTCATTCTCTCGTAACTTGGTTTTTAAGTGGCCATTTATTGATTTTAGCAAGTGGTAGAGAGAGAGAGAGACATTGCATGACCAAGTCATAGAAAATCAAAGTAAAGTAGTTGGCTGCATCATAAACTACAATAAGAAGAATATCGATAACTAAATTTATCGCTAACAATATTTACTTTTGTAGGAATTTAAACCACAAAAAGGTTTAAATCTTATAGTTTATAAAATTTAAAAAATAAAAGTTATCGATAACTGCAAAAATGTTATCGATACAAATACATCACTTTTGCATAGATTCGTGGCATTAAAATTTGTTGAAATGCTTTTAACAATTAAATATTAAAGTTTTAACAATTTTCAAAAAAAACTTATCGATAAGTTCAGAAACAGAAGATAATCAATAATTTCATTATTCTCTAAATTTTAATAATCGAATATTTAGGTTATAAGAACTTATCAAATAAAAGTTATCGATTACTATAAAATAAGTTATCGATATATGACCAAACTTATCGACAACAACGTCACATATGTATGAATTTAGACCGTAAGTATAATCGCCAAAGCATATAAAAATTAAACATTAAAGTTTGAAAAGTTTTTTAAATAAAAGTTATCGGTTAATATGAAATAAGTTATCGACATATAACCAAACTTATCGATAACAAAATCAGATTTGTATGAAATTGGACCATAGAAAAAAAATTAAAAACTTTTAAAAATTAAACATTATAGTAGGAAAATTTATCCAAATAAAAGTTATCGATAAATTCATAAACATTTTTATCGATAATAATACATGTAGGTCCTAAAATTTTAACATTCAAATATTAAAGTTACAAAAGGATCGTTTTCACATACTCTGTTGAAATTCAATACATGGCCATAGTCCAGATTGGGCCAGAATTTGACTGCATTGAGTCTTACTGGTTGTGAACCGCTAGTATAATAAAATTTCCAAATTGGAAGAAAAATGTTATTGAAAATAGTCGCCAGTTTGCAACGAAATTTCTCCATTTAATAGATGAGGACTTTTCTTAAAAAATCCCTATTCCATGAGTACTATTTAAATAAAATCCTTTTGTGTCTTAAGAATTTATTCCCATTTCTTTTCATTGTGTTTAATTAAATATTTATTTGTCGTGTGTTGTATTACTACTGACATAAATTTTATTTATAAACATTCTTTCCTTCATTCCTTCATTCACATATGATTCACATATGATGTCATCCCTGCTGTGCTTGAAAGTTCCAAACGCTGTATATTTTACTACGAAATTAATCAAATAAATTACGAAAGAAATACACTAAAGAGGACAAAAAGAAAGGTACTTTTTTTCCAAATCTCTTATTAACAAATGTAAATGATACTTATGAATAGCAGCAACAACAACAACAACAACAATCATTAATAATAATTCATTAAAAGATTAAGCATCATAACCTTATTAGAGAAGTTTACTCACTTGGTAACTTTAGCAACTACTATGAAATTAGAGCGGCGGGGGAAAAGAACCGTTTAATCCTAAAAGCTTTTCACAGTTTGCCTTTAAGGTACTTAAAAGAGTTTTTTTTTTAATTAAATTTGCTTATTTTCTTTAAAAAATTTAGGAAAGATAAGGACAAGCGCATGTAGAAATATTTTTTGGAATAATTTTTTGCATAAAAGTACTTTAAAAAGAGTACTTTTTTTAAAATAGTATTTTGTTTTTATACTACATACAAAACGATAAAAGTACTTTTCATGTTTGCTTTAATAGAGTAAATTTTTAAAACACTACTTTTTAAAAAGGAATTTTTAAAGAAATATCTTTTGGAAAACTAACTTTTGAAAAAGTCCTTTTTTTATTGGCCATTACAACCCTTTAATCAGTATTATGGTCTAGCTTCTCAAAGTACCTCTGGAAAAAAGTAACTTTTTAAAACGCATCTTTAGAAAATTGTTAGGAAAACGGATTTATGAAAAAATTAGTGTGTGCAAAAAGTACCTTTTCAAAAAAGTGCCATGCGAAAAAGGATCCCTTAAAATAGAGGGCCTTAAGGAATACATTAAGAAAACTATTCTCAGAAAAATTATCTTTTTAAAAAAGTAACATTTGAAAAAAGTACCTTTTGAAAAAAATACATTTTGAAAAAGTACCTCTTTCGAAAAGTAACTTTTTAAAACGCAACTTTAGAAAATTGTTAGGAAAACGCATTTTTGAAAAATTTAGTGTGTGCATAAAGTATCTTTTCAAAAAGAAGTACCATGCAAAAAAGGATCCCTTAAAATAGAGGGCCTTAAGGAATACATTAAGAAAACTATTCTCAGAAAAAGTATCTTTTAAAAAAAGTACATTTTGAAAAGAGTACCATTTGAAAAGTGTACCATTTGCAAAAAGTACATTTTGAAAAAGTACCTCTTGAGAAAAGTAACTTTTTAAAACGCACCTTTAGAAAACGCATTTTTAAAAAATGTAGAAAAAGTATCTTTTGAAAAGAGTACCATTTGTAAAAATACCCTTTGAAAAGCATGCCGTCTGAAAAAGTACCTTTTGAAAAGAGTGCCTTTTAAAAAAATTTGTTTGAAAACATGTGATCTCCGATTTATGGCCAATATACTGTTTTCGAGTAGGGACTTTATTCTTCAGGGGGAGGTCCTAAGCTAATCTAAGTATTTTAAAAAAATTTTCTTTTATGCAAAAAAACCTTTTAAGAAATTTAAAGTAGATAATGCGTTGGCTTACTAAATGTGAACCCATGGTTCAAACTCCAGTTCAGACATCCTGAACTAAACAAAATAAAACATCCTGAACTAAACAAAAAAATATTTCTTTCGGCGACTGAGTGCCGAGAGCTTATGGCAAAAATTCAGAGAGTAAATTGAAATGGTCAAGAACAGTTTCTCAAAAATCTGTCATTCAGTGGTCATGCCACTTATGGATAAAATTAACAGGCACACAACATGCGTGATGTGCGAAAGTTTACATTGTAATCCTGACTAAAGGCTTGTAATGATCAATTAAGGTTAGGTTAAGTAAAGTACCATAAACAATGATAATACAAAGTACTTTTTATAATTTACTTTCCTTAACAATTTTAACAAAATTTTGTATTTCAATTTGAATCCCTCCAGATTTGCTAGCCATTTATTTAAAATACATACATTTCAATTGACCCCCGTTTATTTGATTATTGGAAATGATTTTTTTTAAATTGAAATTTAAAAAACAAAATATCTGCATAAACAATAAAAATAAATAAAAACTGTTGTATTAAATTAAAAATCATTTATTTTAAAAGAAAAAAAATTGATGCTTTTAAATAATAATGATACAAACTGAAAGAAAAAAAACCAATTGTATTATAAACAATTGAATTATTTCAGGAAACATTAGGGGCGTGCATAAATAAAAGTAGAAAATAAAAAGAATTTCTTTTTTATTAAACAAAAACAAATAGGGACAGTTAATGAATAAAGTTTAGTTAAAATTTTTTTTATATTTACCCTCTTTTTAGTTTAGGTGCCACCCTAATATTACGCTTAAATAAATATTTTTTTTTTTAACAAATGATGTGTGATTGAAATGAATAAATCTTGCATTTAAGAACTTTTTCCGTGTTTTTTTAACAAATTTTTGAAATTCTATTAAAAAGCAGCAGAATTATTTTAAATATTTAAACAAAAATGTTGTTTTCATTTTACAGCACCAGCAACAGCAACAGTAACAGTAACAACAACAGCAGCAAAAGTAGCATTTTTAATTGAATATTTTAAATTTAATGCTGCTCATTTCCTTTACTCGTTAACCATTCGCTCTCAGTCGAACAGTGGCTTGTGTTTCCAATGAAATTATTCTCTTCATTTCTTGACAGGATAATGGAGCAGGAAGCATACAAAATGTCAAATGCAAGCAACCATCGTCATGATATTGTAAGGCAAAGGCAAAAGCAATGGTGGAAATGAAAAGATACGAGGGTACACACACACTTATTTTTAATTGTATTACAGATACTTTTTGCTCTGACAATGACATTAATTAACAACACAATTCCATAAAAAATATTTACATTCTCTACCATCATCTCGTACTTCCTCTATTCATACATTAACTGTGCCCCTATAAGACGTACGGATACGTATTTCCTATTTGAGCTGTTATTTGTTATACAAGCAATTACTCAAGCATATGTGGTGGCTTCTTGCGTCCGTTTCTTATGTGATGTTTCAATGCTTTCGTTTTGTGTGTCTAGTTATCGAAAGCAGGAATGAGAAATAGGCCATAATAATAGCAATAAATTATTTATGCTGCAGGGAAAATTATAATTAAAAAGACACATGACAATA
The DNA here is from genome assembly GCA_930367235.1 of Sarcophaga rosellei. NCBI lineage: Eukaryota > Metazoa > Arthropoda > Insecta > Diptera > Sarcophagidae > Sarcophaga > Sarcophaga rosellei. The sequence goes on along the minus strand of OV884018.1, from coordinate 5,637,339 downwards.
AATGAATGGAAATGAAAATGTAATGGAAAATGATACACAATAATTGATTATGGGGCTTAGGCAACAACAGCAAATGCTAGCAAATGTAACATAGAAGGGGTAAAAAATTATTTATAATAAGAATTAGAATTAATTTTCTTTATAATGAATAATTTTTAAGAAAGCACAATTTGGGAAAAAAGTACTTTTTAAGAAAGTACCTTTTGGAAAAAAGTATTTTTAGGAAAAGTGTACCATATGCCAATTAATTTTCTTTATAATAAATACTTTTTAAGAAGGTACTATTTGAGAAAAAGTACTTTTTAAAAAAGTGCCGTTTTGGAAAAAAATACCTTTTTTGAAAAAAAGTACTTTTCAAAAAAAGTATCACATGCCATTTAATTTTCTTTATAATAAATGATTTTTAAGAAAATACTATTTAGGAAAAAAGTGCTTTTAAAAAGTGCCTTTTGGAAAAAAGTACTTTAAGGAAAAATGTTATACATGCCAATTATCATCATAATAAATACTTATTGAGAAATTACTATTTGAAAAAAAGTACATTTAAGGAAAGTACTGATTGGAAAAAAGTACCAACTACCATAAATACTTTTTAAGAAAATACGATTTGGAAGAAAGTACTTTTTATTTTTTAAGAAAAAATATTAAAAAATATAGTTTTTTTAATAAAAGTGCTTCTACTTTTTTCTAAGAAAAAGTACTTCAAAAAACGTACTTTTCTACAAAACAATAGTACCTTAAAAGTACTTTTTTAAAGAAATTATAGGAAATACTTTAAATACTTCAAAAAAACTTTTAAAACACTTGTCGTACTAGGATACTTTTTTTTTTTTTTTTTAACCGCAGTGGGGATGTTTCAGAGGCAGTTAGAATAGCAGTAATGCGAACCAAACTGAGTTAGAGGAGACCATCACTTTCGAGGTGACATCCCCTTTCGTTCAGGTTACATTTTTTTCGACTGTAATCACGCAAACGGTAGGTACTCCCAACCGTACTTTACGAGCGGAAGGGTGGACAACTGATCGAGCTTTCAGGATCACGTTTTCAGGGCACAATACTTCTAAAGAGGAGTTTGGGGCTGAACATATTCTGGCTCTATTAAATACTCAAAAGGTAGGCTTTTGTACCTCCTGACTGCACATCATACAAATAAAGAACGAATGGGAAGCTGATGACATGTGGAATCGACAAGAACTTTGGCATGTAATCAGCTATAAATTTGAAGAGATGCCTGCTAATGGCATTGCCAAGCTGAGGACTGAAGATTCATTCTCTAAGGAGACCGAAATTTGAGATGAACAACAAACAACAGCACACATAGTGCCGATTTCAAAGGAACTGTTACTATACAGAGTTAATAACCTTGATTAAGAGTACCATAATGACCGAGGCAATGAGTTACCAATATTATAGTGAAGTTTGAAAAGACTGGAAGAGTTATGATTGTGTTGAGGTCTATGTACGTCTGTGTAGCAATTGCAGGCAATTTATTAACAATTTTTATATGAAAAGATTTTAAAAATAAAAATGCCAACAAACATTCCTTAAATATTTTCTAAGAAAATGATATGCCAGGCAATGCAAATATGAGACTTAATTAACACAGGAAGATATGTAATGAGAACAAGGTTTTGTTTTTAATAATTAAAATCTGAGCGAAGACATTGTCAACCCAAGCATATGAGTATTTCTGGAAAATATTTTATGAATTATGAAATGCTCATACGCTTGGGTGGCCAAAAAAAAATGATGAAATTTAATAAGCATAACAATTACAGTTAAAAAGGATTTAAAATTTAAACAGTATCTAACAAAAGTAAAAGCATTTAAAAATAATAATTTATTTCCAATATTTTATGCGAAAAAAAAGAAGAAAAAAAATTGTTTTCTTTCAATCACTTGACGCCCACAGAATCAATTTAAATGAACAACAATTTTGCTTAATTACACTCAACTGTTAACAGGTGTTAATCATTTGTTTAGAATATGTTTTTCACAAATCCAAATACTAAATAAAAATAAATTTTAAAGAAACAAATACAACAAAAAAAATTAATTTTTTTACCCCATCATACAGCAAAGTGAGAATCAATGAAAACCACAATTTTTAGAGAGGAAATCTAAGGCGTTAAAAAAATTATTTAAAAAATACATACATAATGACTATGGTTTTGCATTGGAAGACAAATGATGATAATGATGATGATGATGATTGTTTAGCAATTGAATGATTTCGAATGGCTTACACTTGGTTGCTGTGTGGCATAAAGATAATAATGGATGGGTTGGGATGAAGAAATCAAATATAAAAGTGATGAATTTATTGTGCTTTCATATGAAAAAAATATGTGAAAAATAATTTTCAAAAATCCATAATAAAAATTTCATTTAAGTCTTAATGAATGAACCATTAAAAATCATATTTAATGCTACCTATACAGACAAAAAAAGTTTCGTTAAGTTCCTTAAAAGACTCTGAAATATATTAAATTGCTTAGAAAAATACATAAAAACCTTGTAAGATATGTTTTTAAACAATTTTCCACGAAAACCAAAGTTTCGTTAAGTTTTCTTTACTTTCGTTAAGTTTCAAATTATTAATTAAAATGCTTAAGATTACCTTCAGGTGTTTAAAACTATTATTTTAACAGCATTTTATGTTTATTTTTAATCAAAATCAACTTTCGTTAAGTTTTTATTACTTTCGTTAAGTTTCAAATTGTTAAATAAAACGGTTAAGACTACCTTAAAATGTTTAAAACTATTATTTTAGCAGCATTTTATGTTTATTTTTAATCAAAATCAACTTTCGTTAAGTTTTCATTACTTTCGTTAAGTTTAAAATTATTAAATAAAATGCTTAAGATTACCTTAAGGTGTTTAAAACTATTACTTTAACAGCATTTTATGTTTATTTTTAATCAAAATTAACTTTCGTTAAGTTTTTATAACTTTCGTTAAGTCCTGTTTTAATGCCTGAAGCACTATAATTGGCTTTCATAATCATAAAATAAACTTTAAAATAGTTTTTCAGTTTGTTTTTATAGCAATAAAGTTTCGTTAAGTTTCACTTTAAGTCAATTAAACAGAAATAATTAAATTTAGCAACCGTAAAATCAGCTTCAAAATATTTATTAAGACTATTTTAAAATAGTTTAAAGCAAATAGACTTTAAAAGATTGCAAGATAGTAACGGGTAATCCACTTCATCGGTTTCAAAACTGCAGTCAAATAATAAACACAAACGCTGACCCTAGTTTTGATTGCAGAAGTCACTTTTTTAATATCTTTTTACGCATTTCGATTGGTATCTCGGTACTACCTACATGAATGGTGGTCTTTAAAAGCTTCAAAGATTAACTACCGGCTTCAAATCTCATGATCTTAATGGCCAAAGAACGTTGTGACAGGTGACGTAGGTGTAGTAGAAAGCGTGTTAATTATTAGGCGAGAGTCCGTGGATTAAACACTGACTCAGAGATCCAGAAAAAGCGGCTTCAAACCCCATGATCTTAATGGCCAATTAACATTGTGACCGGTGACATAGGTGCAGTAGAAAACGTGTTAATTATTAGACGAGAGTCCGTGGATCAAACCTTGACTCAGAAATCTACAAAAAACAGAAGATGAAGGAAATATTTCTCTTGTCGACTTCCTCTCAGCAGTCTTTTGGCAAAAACTACAATTAAAATGAGAATTTTTTCAAGTTTGTCGTTAAAAGCCGTCATTAAATGGTAGACACACACGACATGAATGCTAGATTGTAATCCTGACTAAAGGTTGTAAGCCTGACTAATTTGTCATTGACTTAAAACATCGCAGAAGCTAGTGGTACCATTTTATGACTTTAGGCTACTTCTACTACAATTTATTGAGTTTATTTTCGGTCTGGCAACTTCTAGAAACTTACTGTTGATTTGTTATTGTCATACAATATCAGTTAAATGAATGCGTGTGGATTGGTTGCTAAAATCGATATGTTTTGAAGTAGTTATCGACCACTTTTTCCACCATATTTTGTGCGATATCTTGGTGATAACTTGACATACAGTGAGCGCTATAAGTGAGTCAACGCCCACTATAATTTTAAATTTCCTATTATGTTCTTAAGTATAAAAAAAAGTTCCTTTATCATTAATTGTTGTTTTTGTTTTAACATTTTATAAGTAATAAATAAACGTTTTTATTTTTGGAAATTTATTCGACTATTCTCATTTACTTTTCAATCTATCTTTTCTATCCTAAGAAAATGAATTATTTCACTGGTGTTTACTCACTTTCGGGCGCTCACTGTAAGTTGGTTTTCAAATGCTCCAGCCAAACAATTTTAAAATTGTCATTCTGGTGGCCACCTAACTGCGAAGAAACAAGGAATTACACTTTCTGGAAAGCGTGTGTTTTTTGAAAGCTAATGCTGTCCAGCCTATTAGGTCCAAGCATGATTTTATAGATTTTATCTACAAATGAAGCATTTATGTTGATTTACTGTTGTCATAATTCATTTAGATTTTGTAGTGAAAGAGTAAAACATGTTTCGTTGTAGTTGTGATTTTTTCCAGAGAAAATTTTGTTTTCCAAATTGATTTTTGGTTCTTTTGACTTCGTTTTAATGTGATTTACTGGGTTTATGTTGGCGATCATACACAAGCTTGATTGGCAGCCGTCAATTTGATGACTTGATACACTTTTTATTTCGTTTTTCCTGTAAAACTTTTAATAACATGTCACAAGCATAGTTGTGTGTATTTTTTCTGTTTTTCTATTTAAATTTTTAAGTTTTTTTTTCTACGTTTTAGAGTCACATGTGTGGCCGTATATTTGATTAACCAATTTGCTGCCAATTGTCCATTTGGATTTGCAATCAAAAGGTCAGTTTTTTTTTGTTGGTTTTATTTGTTAACCAGAAAAAAAAGGGAAAATAATTTGATTTTTACTTACAGAAGATGTAAAGAAAAACCTTAAAATTAAATTTTCCTATTCATCCACTATTTGTGTAGCCAAAAGGGCCTTTAAACCAATCAATTCCTTTCTTGTTTATCCACAGCCAACTGTCACTATTAAAAGCTTATCCTGGTTGCTATACGCCCTAGTGAAACGAGACGAGCTGAAGCCATTAACCAAATTGTTACCTCTTCTGTTGCCGCTTTTTTCCTCTTTTTGGTACAGTTAGAGTGGGTTTTTATGTTGGGCTTAAACACTCCAATTGCACGTTTTAAACACACACATACACACACTCATCCATCCACTATATGCATGCCAATCAATAAATGGTGCGTGTGAAGCTGTTGTAATTTGTAGTGGCATATGCTTAGGTATCCTTATGTACGTACATATATGGCTTATGGCCCTCGATATGTTGTTCCTGTTCCTGTTTGTACTACGTGTAGCGAAACATGTTAAAACGTATTGCATTTTTGACACGTTTTTGTTGTAAACAGCCCTAAAATAAGCCATTAAATACGTGTTAATTTGTTGTACAACCATACAACTACCTCCTATTTCATCCTGCGTATGCTGGTTGAAAATGAAAAATTATCCCGTTTCGTACAGCGTGTATAACAGTTTTTTGGGGAATTTTATCCTTCAAAAATGTTGTTGTTTACAATGCCTTACTCTAATATAGTCAATTTGTCTTTGTACAATATAATAGTAAATAATTTATCAAACTTTTTCAAGCGCCTAAAAGTAGGCTAATTATTTTGAAATTTAGTATTATTGGTTGGTTTTTAAATATTAAAAAAATTGTTTTCCTTTACATCTTAAGTTATTGAATGTGTATCCTTTTGTTATGTTAGAAAGTTATGAAATTTAATTTGAAAAATTATTTAAGCCCTTAATGTATGCTTTAAAAAATATATTCTCACGAATAAATATTTTATTGTGTTAAGCCCCTTAAAGAATGTTTTAAAAAAATTAATCATATACTAATTCTTAAGCCTTTTTTTTGCAAACAGAACTGCACATGCAAGTCATCGCTTGCTTGTGGAATTATACGGTCATCACGCTTTTTTAAAAGCACAGTGTATGGGGTGTTTTGCGCATTAAAAAGCGGTGATTTTGTTATCAAAGACACAAAGAGCCTCCGAGGGACAGCCAGAAATGGTTAAAGACCATAAATTGGAAACATTAGGGGATCAACATTCGAATCACAGGAAAAAAGTGATTTCACCATTATTAAGCGTGATTAAAGCAGCCCCTTTTAAAGGGTTTATTTATTTATTTATTTATTTATTTATTAAATTACAATACAATTACAAATTATATTCTAATTTTATACGAGCGGAGTAACTTGACCATATGCTCGGTGTAGTGTCACAGACCAGAGTCTCCGGTGGGAATCGAACCCACGACCCTCACACTAATAGTCTAGCACACTACCCACTAGACTACCAGGGCACCCATTAAAGGGTTTAAAAGCAACAGATTTCATAGAAATTAAAGGCCACATGAACTAAAGCCGAGAGACGTTGAAGGATGATTTTTCATGTCTGAAAGGTTTTCTGATCGTTTTATAAACAACATAATTGTCACTGACGACAGAAAATGAATTCATTACGACAACCTCAAGAGTACGAAATCATCTGTAAAGTACGTGTAATAAGCAAAATCTATGATCAAGCAGAATATCCATTAAATCAAGGATATGCGCTATATTTAGTGGAATCAGAAGGGTATCAGATCCATTATGAGGTGCTAAAAACGGGCCATACCAACACAGGAGACCTGTACAGGCCACATTTAATTCGTTTGAAGCTTAGTCGACAATCATTTCGAATATTCAACTCAACACGAAATTGTAATTTCACAACGTGACAATGCCTGGGTATATATTGCGGAATCCTGTTTGGAAAAAAGTTGATGGGTAGATTTACCTAACTGCCATATAGTCCAGACTTTGATCCTTCTAACCACTATTAAAATTAAAATTTTCTCGCCCTAAAATATGTTTCAAATATTTCAAGAAAAATGCCAAACCCAATTACAATTTTCTCCTTGCATAGAGAATTAAAAGCAATTTAAAGAAAATTTTACATTTCATCCTACAAAAATTTGTAAAATTATTGTTGAAATTCGATTTTCATTAAAAAAAAAGAAAATCTTAAACATAACACCTTAAAATATGCTTAAAAATTTCGAATATTATTTTATTTATTTTCTTATCAACCAAAGAAAATAACACAATATTTTCCTATAGTTAGTTTGGGTTTGAATTTATTGTGTTTCATGTTTCATTATTTGTATTTAGAATCTGCCAAATACATGTTTAAATGGAATTTGTGTTGTTATTATTATTGTAAAAGAAACACTGTCAACAGAAAATCGAGTGTAGGAAATCGAAAATAAACAGAAGGACTTTTCAAGTAAAAAAAATAAAAATAATTTTCGAAGAAGAATACACACTAAAAGCTTGCCAGCCACCATACATCACTTAAGGAAAATGTAAAGGAAATTAAAGGATGTAGAACCATATGTAAGGACTTAAAAATCTAATATTTATGCGTGGGAAAAATATTTTAAAAATCCTTATAATTGTGGTTAAAGTATAAGGAATTCAAAATAAGATTTTTTCCATTTGCAAAGCACAATTTTAGGTGTTTATTTTTGCTATTTTTCTTTTTTTGTTTTTCTTAGAAGTGATAAGGGTTAAAACAAATAAAATTGACAGGATTAAGGGTTAAGTGAAAGAGATAACAATAACACATGATTAAAATTCCTTTCTATTGATTAACATTTTTTAGATCAAATTTTGAAGCATATTTTAGGGTATAATTTATTTAAAAGCCTATTTTAAATATATAAACTAAATAAATAACGTCAAGGATTTATTTATTAGTTTTTTTTTTAAATTCTATTGAACGCATTTTAATTCAAATGAACTTTAAAATCCTTTGGAAATTTTCTTTAAATATTTCGCAACATATTTTAAGGGATAAAAATGTAAACTATCCGTGGAATGTGGACTCGACACACATTATTTTTTGTATACTATAAGGCAGCAAGCGACTGCTTTTATGTCATCATGACTGAGTACGGTATTCTCGCAAATCTGATCATGATGCTGCATAACGTTTAGCAATGCCTGTGGTTCCAGTAAGCTAGGAAAGGACCTCTCCTAAGCTTTTGATTCCTTGCGTGGTTTCTGAACAAGTGACCTCTATTCATCTAACGTCTCTTTAACTTTCTCTTGGAGATTGTTTCTCAATCGATTGTTAGCGCAGAAAGCAAAAGAAAGCAAAGTTGTAGCTTGTAGTACTCAGATGTGATTGAGGAAAAGTCATTCTGAAAAAGTGACCGTTTGATGCTAATTGCCACCAAGATCATACAGCTAGAAGCCATTAGACTTGAAAACTAACGACTGGTACAACAATGAGGCAATGAGTTACCAATATTATAGTGAAGTTTGAAAAGACTGGAAGAGTTATGATTGTGTTGAGGTCTATGTACGTCTGTGTAGCAATTGCAGGCAATTTATTAACAATTTTTATATGAAAAGATTTTAAAAATAAAAATGCCAACAAACATTCCTTAAATATTTTCTAAGAAAATGATATGCCAGGCAATGCAAATATGAGACTTAATTAACACAGGAAGATATGTAATGAGAACAAGGTTTTGTTTTTAATAATTAAAATCTGAGCGAAGACATTGTCAACCCAAGCATATGAGTATTTCTGGAAAATATTTTATGAATTATGAAATGCTCATACGCTTGGGTGGCCAAAAAAAAATGATGAAATTTAATAAGCATAACAATTACAGTTAAAAAGGATTTAAAATTTAAACAGTATCTAACAAAAGTAAAAGCATTTAAAAATAATAATTTATTTCCAATATTTTATGCGAAAAAAAAGAAGAAAAAAAATTGTTTTCTTTCAATCACTTGACGCCCACAGAATCAATTTAAATGAACAACAATTTTGCTTAATTACACTCAACTGTTAACAGGTGTTAATCATTTGTTTAGAATATGTTTTTCACAAATCCAAATACTAAATAAAAATAAATTTTAAAGAAACAAATACAACAAAAAAAATTAATTTTTTTACCCCATCATACAGCAAAGTGAGAATCAATGAAAACCACAATTTTTAGAGAGGAAATCTAAGGCGTTAAAAAAATTATTTAAAAAATACATACATAATGACTATGGTTTTGCATTGGAAGACAAATGATGATAATGATGATGATGATGATTGTTTAGCAATTGAATGATTTCGAATGGCTTACACTTGGTTGCTGTGTGGCATAAAGATAATAATGGATGGGTTGGGATGAAGAAATCAAATATAAAAGTGATGAATTTATTGTGCTTTCATATGAAAAAAATATGTGAAAAATAATTTTCAAAAATCCATAATAAAAATTTCATTTAAGTCTTAATGAATGAACCATTAAAAATCATATTTAATGCTACCTATACAGACAAAAAAAGTTTCGTTAAGTTCCTTAAAAGACTCTGAAATATATTAAATTGCTTAGAAAAATACATAAAAACCTTGTAAGATATGTTTTTAAACAATTTTCCACGAAAACCAAAGTTTCGTTAAGTTTTCTTTACTTTCGTTAAGTTTCAAATTATTAATTAAAATGCTTAAGATTACCTTCAGGTGTTTAAAACTATTATTTTAACAGCATTTTATGTTTATTTTTAATCAAAATCAACTTTCGTTAAGTTTTTATTACTTTCGTTAAGTTTCAAATTGTTAAATAAAACGGTTAAGACTACCTTAAAATGTTTAAAACTATTATTTTAGCAGCATTTTATGTTTATTTTTAATCAAAATCAACTTTCGTTAAGTTTTCATTACTTTCGTTAAGTTTAAAATTATTAAATAAAATGCTTAAGATTACCTTAAGGTGTTTAAAACTATTACTTTAACAGCATTTTATGTTTATTTTTAATCAAAATTAACTTTCGTTAAGTTTTTATAACTTTCGTTAAGTCCTGTTTTAATGCCTGAAGCACTATAATTGGCTTTCATAATCATAAAATAAACTTTAAAATAGTTTTTCAGTTTGTTTTTATAGCAATAAAGTTTCGTTAAGTTTCACTTTAAGTCAATTAAACAGAAATAATTAAATTTAGCAACCGTAAAATCAGCTTCAAAATATTTATTAAGACTATTTTAAAATAGTTTAAAGCAAATAGACTTTAAAAGATTGCAAGATAGTAACGGGTAATCCACTTCATCGGTTTCAAAACTGCAGTCAAATAATAAACACAAACGCTGACCCTAGTTTTGATTGCAGAAGTCACTTTTTTAATATCTTTTTACGCATTTCGATTGGTATCTCGGTACTACCTACATGAATGGTGGTCTTTAAAAGCTTCAAAGATTAACTACCGGCTTCAAATCTCATGATCTTAATGGCCAAAGAACGTTGTGACAGGTGACGTAGGTGTAGTAGAAAGCGTGTTAATTATTAGGCGAGAGTCCGTGGATTAAACACTGACTCAGAGATCCAGAAAAAGCGGCTTCAAACCCCATGATCTTAATGGCCAATTAACATTGTGACCGGTGACATAGGTGCAGTAGAAAACGTGTTAATTATTAGACGAGAGTCCGTGGATCAAACCTTGACTCAGAAATCTACAAAAAACAGAAGATGAAGGAAATATTTCTCTTGTCGACTTCCTCTCAGCAGTCTTTTGGCAAAAACTACAATTAAAATGAGAATTTTTTCAAGTTTGTCGTTAAAAGCCGTCATTAAATGGTAGACACACACGACATGAATGCTAGATTGTAATCCTGACTAAAGGTTGTAAGCCTGACTAATTTGTCATTGACTTAAAACATCGCAGAAGCTAGTGGTACCATTTTATGACTTTAGGCTACTTCTACTACAATTTATTGAGTTTATTTTCGGTCTGGCAACTTCTAGAAACTTACTGTTGATTTGTTATTGTCATACAATATCAGTTAAATGAATGCGTGTGGATTGGTTGCTAAAATCGATATGTTTTGAAGTAGTTATCGACCACTTTTTCCACCATATTTTGTGCGATATCTTGGTGATAACTTGACATACAGTGAGCGCTATAAGTGAGTCAACGCCCACTATAATTTTAAATTTCCTATTATGTTCTTAAGTATAAAAAAAAGTTCCTTTATCATTAATTGTTGTTTTTGTTTTAACATTTTATAAGTAATAAATAAACGTTTTTATTTTTGGAAATTTATTCGACTATTCTCATTTACTTTTCAATCTATCTTTTCTATCCTAAGAAAATGAATTATTTCACTGGTGTTTACTCACTTTCGGGCGCTCACTGTAAGTTGGTTTTCAAATGCTCCAGCCAAACAATTTTAAAATTGTCATTCTGGTGGCCACCTAACTGCGAAGAAACAAGGAATTACACTTTCTGGAAAGCGTGTGTTTTTTGAAAGCTAATGCTGTCCAGCCTATTAGGTCCAAGCATGATTTTATAGATTTTATCTACAAATGAAGCATTTATGTTGATTTACTGTTGTCATAATTCATTTAGATTTTGTAGTGAAAGAGTAAAACATGTTTCGTTGTAGTTGTGATTTTTTCCAGAGAAAATTTTGTTTTCCAAATTGATTTTTGGTTCTTTTGACTTCGTTTTAATGTGATTTACTGGGTTTATGTTGGCGATCATACACAAGCTTGATTGGCAGCCGTCAATTTGATGACTTGATACACTTTTTATTTCGTTTTTCCTGTAAAACTTTTAATAACATGTCACAAGCATAGTTGTGTGTATTTTTTCTGTTTTTCTATTTAAATTTTTAAGTTTTTTTTTCTACGTTTTAGAGTCACATGTGTGGCCGTATATTTGATTAACCAATTTGCTGCCAATTGTCCATTTGGATTTGCAATCAAAAGGTCAGTTTTTTTTTGTTGGTTTTATTTGTTAACCAGAAAAAAAAGGGAAAATAATTTGATTTTTACTTACAGAAGATGTAAAGAAAAACCTTAAAATTAAATTTTCCTATTCATCCACTATTTGTGTAGCCAAAAGGGCCTTTAAACCAATCAATTCCTTTCTTGTTTATCCACAGCCAACTGTCACTATTAAAAGCTTATCCTGGTTGCTATACGCCCTAGTGAAACGAGACGAGCTGAAGCCATTAACCAAATTGTTACCTCTTCTGTTGCCGCTTTTTTCCTCTTTTTGGTACAGTTAGAGTGGGTTTTTATGTTGGGCTTAAACACTCCAATTGCACGTTTTAAACACACACATACACACACTCATCCATCCACTATATGCATGCCAATCAATAAATGGTGCGTGTGAAGCTGTTGTAATTTGTAGTGGCATATGCTTAGGTATCCTTATGTACGTACATATATGGCTTATGGCCCTCGATATGTTGTTCCTGTTCCTGTTTGTACTACGTGTAGCGAAACATGTTAAAACGTATTGCATTTTTGACACGTTTTTGTTGTAAAAAGCCCTAAAATAAGCCATTAAATACGTGTTAATTTGTTGTACAACCATACAACCACCTCCTATTTCACCCTGCGTATGCTGGTTGAAAATGAAAAATTATCCGTAGTTTCGTAAAGCGTGTATAACAGTTTTTCGGGGAATTTTATCCTTCAAAAATGTTGTTGTTTACAATGCCTTAATCTAATATAGTCAATTTGTCTTTGTACAATATAATAGTAAATAATTTATCAACATTTCTCAAGCGCCTAAAAGTAGGCTAATTATTTTGAAATTCAATGTTATTGGTTGGTTCTTAAATATTAAAAAAAAAATGTTTTCCTTACATCTTAAGTTATTGAATGTGTATGATTTTGTTACGTTAGAAAGTTATGAAATTTAATTTGAAAAATTATTTAAGCCCTTAATGTATGCTTTAAAAAATATATTCTCACGAATATATATTTTATTGTGTTAAGCCCCTTAAAGAATGCTTTAAAAAATTAATGAGGGTAGATACCAATTCTTGAGCCTTTCTTGCAAACAAAATTGTACATGCAAGTCAACGCTTGCTTGTGGTCATCACGCTTTTTTAAAAGCACAGTGAATGGGGTGTTTTGCGCATTAAAAAACGGTGATTTTGTTATCAAAGACACAAAGAGCCTCCGGGGGACAGCCAGAAATGGTTAAAGGCCATAAATTGGAAACATTAGGGGATCAACATTCGAATCACAGGAAAAAAGTGATTTCACCATTATTAAGCGTGATTAAAGCAGCCCCTTTTAAAGGGTTTAAAAGCAACAGATTTCATAGAAATTAAAGGCCACATGAACTAAAGCCGAGAGACGTTGAAGGATGATTTTTCATGTCTGAAAGGTTTTCTGATCGTTTTAAAACAACATAATTGTCACTGACGACAGAAAATGAATTCATTACGACAACCTCAAGAGTACGAAATCATCTGTAAAGTACGTGTAATAAGCAAAATCTATGATCAAGCAGAATATCCATTTAATCAAGAATATGCGCTATATTTAGTGGAATCAGAAGGGTATCAGATCCATTATGAGGTGCTAAAAACGGGCCATACCAACACAGGAGACCTGTACAGGCCACATTTAATTCGTTTGAAGCTTAGTCGACAATCATTCCGAATATTCAACTCAACACGAAATTGTAATTTCCCAACGTGACAATGCCTGGGTATATATTGCGGAATCCTTTAAAAACTGTTTGGAAAAAAGTTGATGGGTAGATTTACCTAACTGCCATATAGTCCAGACTTTGATCCTTCTAACCACTATTAAAATTAAAATTTTCTCGCCCTAAAATATGTTTCAAATATTTCAAGAAAAATGCCAAACCCAATTACAATTTTCTCCTTGCATAGAGAATTAAAAGCAATTTAAAGAAAATTTCATCCTACAAAAATTTGTAAAATTATTGTTGAAATTCGATTTTCATTAAAAAAAAGAAAATCTTAAACATAACACCTTAAAATATGCTTAAAAATTTCGAATATTATTTTATTTATTTTCTTCTCAACCAAAAAATAACACAATATTTTCCTATAGTTAGTTTGGGTTTGAATTTATTGTGTTTCATGTTTCATTATTTGTATTTAGAATCTGTCAAATACATGTTTAAATGAAATTTTTGTTGTTATTATTATTGTAAAAGAAACACTGTCAACAGAAAATCGAGTGTAGGAAATCGAAAATAAACAGAAGGACTTTTCAAGTAAAAAAAAAATAATTTTCAAAGAAGATAAATACACACTAAAAGCTTGCCAGCCACGACACATCACTTAAGGAAAATGTAAAGGAAATTAAAGGATATAGACACGAACCATATGTAAGGACTTAAAAATCTAATATTTATGCGTGGGAAAAATATTTTAAAAATCCTTATAATTGTAGTTAAAGTATGTATAAGGAATTCAAAATAAGATTTTTTCCATTTGCAAAGCACAATTTTAGGTGTTTATTTTTGCTGTTTTTCTTTTTTTGTTTTTCTTAGAAGTGATAAGGGTTAAAACAAATAAAATTGACAGGATTAAGGGTTAAGTGAAGGAGATAACAATAACACATGATTAAAATTCCTTTCTATTGATGAACATTTTTTATATTTTAAATTTTTTAGATCAAATTTTGAAGCATATTTTAGGGTATAATTTATTTTTTTTTTTTTGTATTCGAACGTCCCCGGCCACACACTAACCCACCCTCACCCGACCGCGGAGGGCTCGTCCCCATTACGTAGGGACACGTACACACTACAGTCCGGACTGTAGCGGGTATGGAAAAAGTAATGGCAACAAGAACATAAATCAGCTACAGAACTTAATCACAAGCTGAATAAACTATTAATAAACATGAACTACCTATAACTATAATGAAAATACATTTTTATATAATAATTTACAAATTAATGCTAGCATATAAGCTACGTTTTAAATTACAAACACTACAATTAAAATCAATCAAATCGTAATATACGTTAAAATCATTGCATAATCTACGAAAAGGAAAATTACATCCGTAGTTAGTTCTATAGAAATCTAAGGAAAGAGGGCGATAGTGCCGTGAAAACCTTGCAGGAATACTGAAATTCAGGTTACGAAGCAAAAACTCAGAATCGATATCACCTCTAACCAGATTAAAAACAAAACAAACACCTAAAACAGTTCTTCTACGTTCCAAAGTTGGAAGTTTTATCAAACCTAATCTATCCTCATATGGCGGAAATCCATTGGCATAATCCCATCCTAAGCCACGTAAACAGAATAATAAAAACTGCCTCTGCACAGACTCTATTGAATCACTATGACAACGATAGTATGGATTCCAAACAATAGACGCATACTCCAAAATAGGTCTAACAAGTGAAATGTATAGCAATTTAGTTATATAAGGATCAATGAATTCCCTAGCCCATCTTTTCACAAAACCAAGAACAGCCCGAGCCTTGCCAATCATCATACTAATATGATCAACAAAAGAGAGTTTCATATCCAATAATACTCCCAAATCAAGAAATGTAGCCACAGTCTCCAAAGGACAAAAATTTATCACATAAGTGGGCGAAATCACACCACCGCGAGAGAAAACCATGCATTTGCATTTTTTTAAGTTAAGATCCATTAAATTAACTCTGCACCAAGTTACAAACAAATTAATATTCCGCTGAAGAACAACCTGACCATGATCATCATCAAAAGTATAAAATAATTTAACGTCATCAGCATACATTAGAATATTACAATCAGAAATAGCACAAGGAAGATCATTAAGAAACAATAAAAACAGTAAAGGACCCAAATGGCTACCCTGAGGAACACCAGAAGTAACATATACAGTCTTAGACAATACATTCCTAAACAATACCCTCTGAGTCCTAAGGGAGAGGTAGGAGCCTAGCCAACGATGAATAATATCGGGAATACCCATCAATGACAGTTTAAGAAGCAAAATACTATGGTCAACCCTATCAAAAGCCTTACTGAAATCAGTATAAATCACATCAGTCCGAGCGCCTGCAAGAAAACCCCTGAAAACACGTGTAGTAAATTCAAGAAGATTAGTGACAGTCGACCTACCTTTTAAAAAACCATGCTGGAAAGGGGATATTAAAGATTTCGTATTAAAAAAGAGATAATCCGTCACGAGTTTCTCCATCAACTTGGGAATAGCACTGAGTTTGGCAATACCCCTGTAATTGGAAATATTGGACTTATTACCCGACTTATACAAAGGAATTATAAACGAACTCTTCCAAACAGATGGAAAATGACCAGCCCTCAGAAGCCCATTGAATATAAAGGTCAAAGGACCACTCAAGACAATAGCGCACTTTTTTAAAATACAGGCCGGTACCCCGTCAGGGCCAGGCAAGTATGTAAGTTTAAGTCCAGACAAAGACTCAAGAACAGACTTCTCATCAAATGAGTATATATTAGAAATAGAGACACTTCCCACTGAATAAGGATACGAAAAGCTGCTGCCCTGATCATGGCCCAAGTCCAACTGCCTATAAGTAGACTGAAAAAAGTCAGCAAACATATTCGAAATATCAAGGTAACTAGAGGATGATACGCCACCGTAAAACATCTCAGAGGGAAACAAAGATGATTTACGTTTAGCTCGAACGAAGTCGTAAAACGACTTAGGATCACTAGCGAAGTTCGACCTGACTCTAGTCAAATATTCCTCATAACAATAATGATTCATTCTACGATAATCCGCACGCGCCCTAGAGTAAAGAGCATAATCAATATCAGTACCCGATCTAACAAACTTTTTAAATAACCTCGATTTTCTGTTCCTCAACTTGGACAATCTAGCCGAATTCCACGGAGGACCAGAACGCTCCAAACGACTATTTACAAACGGAACACACTCCCTAAAACATTTAAATAATACCTCATAAAAACCATCTAAGATCCTATCAAGTGAAAAAGAGTCATATGGTGGTGAAATAAGTACAGACGACCAATCTACAGAGGATAGAAGTGTATTCAAACGACTAAAATCCGTACGATGGAAATTAAAACGCCCCTTTACACCAAATGAGCGATCAATTACAGGAGGTAAACAAAGATCAACTTCGATAGAAAGTAACAACGTAGGATGATAACCATCCTCAGGAATAGATATAGGATCAATGCGAAATAAAGAAGAAATACTTGGATCCTCTAAAAATACAAGATCCAAAAATCTACCCATTGAATTCAATACACCGTTAACCTGGAAAAGACCTAGATCACACATAGCGGACAGAATTTCATCATAGAATGGAACTGAAGAACATGGCACCAATGAGCCAGTCTCAGGTGAAAAATTCCAAGTTGTATGCGGAAGATTAAAATCACCAAGAACCACTAAAATTCCCTCTAGCCCCATTAATTCAATTACTCCAGAAATCAAATCGAAGTGAGCCCTATAGATATGAATGTCAGAACAGGGAGGAATATACGAGCAGGTAATGTATATAGACTTTCCACGGTCATTGACCTTAACGCAAATGAACTCAATATCCTCAGAAGGACACAAGTTAATCAATTCAGAGGTATATTTAGAGCAAATGGAAATAAGAACACCACCACCATTTCTAGACTTCCTATCCCGTCTATAAATGTTAAAATTACTAGACATAATCTCAGAATCAAAAATATTGCAATTTAGCCAAGTCTCAGTAAGAGCAATTCCATCGAATTCAAAATCAAAGCTACTATTATAAAGTGAAGAAAGTTTAGACCTAAGTCCGCGAACATTCTGATAAGCAATTTGGAAATTAATAGACGATTTCGAAGTTAGTTTTTTTGAGAAATAGGACCAGGCAAGTTAGCACCATTCCTACGATGGCCCAGCCTGAGTACGAATTCCCGTACCAATACACCCTGTGGCCAAAACGCAGGATTAACAATTTCATCAAATCTTTCATCGGCAACATATAATTTAAACGAAGAAATACTGCTATCCAAAGATGGCCTCATCTTATAGCAACCAAACTCAAAAGGTACCCCAATCTTCGATTTAACGAAACATTTTATATCCTCGACTGAAGTGTTACAAGAAAGCCGGGACACAAAAATAGTCTTCTTAGGTTTAACTACAACCAAGTCCCTTGGAGCAGAAGTAGATAAACTAGCGGACACTACACCTGAATGCGAAATAGAAGACGATTTGGAAGATGCACGAGAAGTGACATCATCCAGAGGCAAAGGTGAAGGAGACGGAGTAAGCTTAGGACTCAATTCAACCGAATTTGCAGACTTCGGTATGGCACTGCTAGCTGACTTATCAGCAGTAGGTGGACAAATGTCAACAATAGGAGTAGCATTTGTCAATTCATTTATTGTCGCAGTCTCCCCTGGTACAGAAACCTGCGCCACGTGCCCAGGAGCCCCCGATGAAAGAGGGACAGGAACCTTTTCAGATTCAAGCAATTTATCCAACAGGCCATACCCCGAAAACAATTGCTCAAATCGCCGAAATTTAGCAGAAAGAGATGCAAACTCAGCGTGCATCTCAGCAAACTCACGACGAGTTCCTACAAAAAACTTATAAAACTGGACGTCCACCACCTTACACTTAGGGCAACACCAACGCAGACCCAATGAACTATCCATCAATTGGTCCGTGGTGCGAGGCTGCAACCCAATACATTTGATATGAAACAAACCGTCACACAACCAGCAAGAAATCTGGCGTTCACCCTCTTTCTTTGCAATACACTTCGAGGCACTACAAATATTCATTTTAATAAATTAAATAAATAAATAGACTAACTGAGTAAATTATTTATATATAAAAAGCAAATAAAAGATATGTAATAACAAAAAACAAAAATAATAATAAATAAACAAGAATTCCAAGCAAAGCAGTATACACAAGACAGTAGCAAAAATAAAAAGAAAAAAGTAAAAAAAAGGAATACAGATAGAAAGAAAATAATAAAAAACTGTAACAAGCTTACAAAAACAAAAAAATAATTAGAACAAAAAGCAATTTTTGTTTTTGTTTTGTTAAAATGAAACAATTATTATCAAAATTAACAAATAAAACTTACAATTTTAAGATAAAATTTCAAGCAAACAAAAGAAAATAATAAAAACAACTTTTAAAACACTTATGAAAAATTCTAAACTTATTAAAACACTTAAAAAATCAAAAAAATAAAATTTTAAGAGGAGCACTTCCAAAAATACACAAATATCACAACAGAGTTGCCAAACTTTTTTAAAAGCCTATTTTAAATATATAAACTAAGTAAATAACGTCAAGGATTTATATATTAGTTTTTTTTTTAATTCTATTAAATGTATTTTAATTCAAATGAACTTTAAAATCCTTTGGAAATTTTCTTTAAATATTTCAAAACATACTTTAAGGGATACAATTGTAAACTATCCGTGGAATGTGGACTCGACACACACTATTTTTTGTATACTATAAGGCAGCAAGCGACTGCTTAGAGCACCCTAAATTATTGCATTCATATTGTCTGATGTCTGGTTGAACATATTTTAATGCTTTTGCCACAGTAACGTCTATTTGTCTGGGATACCCGGCAATTTGTATGATAAATTCCTTACTGGCTTTCATTTACGACTTCATAAATTCTCTCAATGAAGTGCAAATCAGAATATTTCTTATGACGTCAAAAAATCATTTGGTGTGCGCTTAAGTACCCGATAAAATAAATTTTTATTAATTTATTACAGCCACTTCTTCTCTTTTGTTAGAAAATATTTTTATTGAATAATTTCATGGAATTGTTTATGAATTTATGATTTTCAATCAATAATCGAGATTGATTTTTCATTTTATTTCGTTTCGGTCTAATAATTGAGCATTTATTTCAGGCAAATAGAAATTTTTTCTCAGCCGTCAATATTAATAAGAAACCACAGGTAACAAGCAATTTATAGGTTGCCTTCATCCCCAGTAAAGTATTGTTTATTAATGAAATATTTTATTTGTTTTTAATTGAGCATCAATACGATATAATATTTTGAAAATAAGGCAGATTTAAATGAATGGAAACACTATCAGCTGAAAAATAAAAATTCCTGAGGCTTTACAGCCGGCAAAAAGTATTTCCATTTAATAAGAAGCTCTTTAAAACTGTTTAAAAAAAATTAAAAAATTAACCCTATTTTTTTGTTTTTGATAATTTGTTTGTCGGCCGACAAAACCATCAAACCATTGACTAAACAAAACATACTATTTTTTTGTCGGGTGACATATAACCGGTTATTTATTGTACAAAGAATTGGAATATTTTGTCGGAAGAGAAATATTGTTTACGAGAGTAAACACAACATAAATTTTTTTGTCGGACGACAAATATTTTTTACGTCAAACCATTGAGTAAACAAAACATACTTTTTTTTGTCGGACGACATATATTTTTTTTTCCAAAAGCCGGTCATTTATTGTACAAAGAATTGGAATTTTTTTTGTTGGAAGACAAATATTTTTTACGCCAAACCATTGAGTGAACAAAACATTACATTTTTTTGTCGGACGACAAATATTTTTATCAAAAATAGTTCATTTATCATATAAAGGATTGGAATTTTTTGTCGGACGACAAATATTTTTTACGCGAGTAAACAAAACATACATTTTTTGTCGGACGACAAATATTTTTTATCAAAAGTAGTTCATTTATCATATAAAGAATTGGAATTTTTTGTCGGCCGAAAAATATTTTTTACGCCAAACCAGTGAGTAAACAAAACACTAAATTTTTTTGTCGGACGACAAATATTTTTTATCAAAAATAGTTCATTTATCATATAGAGGATTGGAATTTTTTGTCGGACTACAAATATTTTTTACGTTAGTAAGCAAAACATACATTTTTTTGTCGGACGTCAAATATTTTTTATCAAAAATAGTTCATTTAGAGTACAAAGAATTGGAATTTTTTGTCGGACGGCAAATACTTTTTTAAAGCACTAAGAATGGCTGGCAAGATAGGGGATAGACCCACTTAGGCCATTACGGTACTTAAATAATTTACTAGTTCTTGCTGGCATAGGCTTGACTCATATTACCCACATTTGATGAGTATTGTACCTCTTCTACAATGAGTTTATAGTACCTTTCCCTATTTGAACTGGTAAGGATTGTATCTGACATTGAGTGCTGATCGCTGGTGTTTCAGTTTCGCAACAGTCTTCTTGGCAGTATATGCAGCGTCAATGTGGGCTTTTGGTAGTTTACAGTCTTAAATTTTTGCTTACGTTTTATCACAATTTTCTTGAGGTTTCAGTGAAATCAAGTATAAATTGGGCAGTTCCCAAAGCAATATTATATTATTCTATCGTCTTTCGAATTACCAAATGGTTGATGTTGTATGAAAAGTTTAAAAAATAGTTTTCACAATTGTTTGTTAACTTTTTACTCGTACTGTAATTATTTGCTAGCAATTTTTCGTTATCATAACTTACATACGCTTGTTAAGTTTATTTTTTTTAAATCCGAATATTTTCTCCAATATTTTTCGAATTTATTGTTCTTTGTGCGCCACACAATTACACGAATTCGGAATTTGTTTATCATACGTTCATTCTTTTTTTTGCTTGTTCTTCTTAATTAAATGATATATGAAGCGGTGTTCGTGTGTGTGAATGTGTATGTGCATGTGTATTTATTTATTTTGCTGTTCGTATACACTTCTTGATAATTTTCAATTGAAAACAGGCAACCAACCAACCAGGCAGCAAGCCAGCTTCCAGCATTGTCACACACAGACTCACACACACCCATATTAAATAATTCGCTTAGAAATAAAAAAGGAACGAAAATTGAAATTGATGCTGCTACTGCTGCTGCTGTTCACATATATTAAAAATTTTTTGGTTAAATATTTACAATTCCTCTCCTTTTTTTTTTTATAAAATGCATGGGTTGTTGTTGTTGTTCAAAGAGAGTGGGGGGAATGCCACAAAAGTATTTGAGCTACAACAGTAGCGACAGTAGAAGAATGTCAAACAAAATCATGGTTTTGATTGTCAAAAGTGCTCAAGTTATTGAAAAATGAAATAAGAAATCCTGTTAGAAATACAAATACAAACAAAAGTGATTACTTGTTGGTGTACTACACATAGAAATAATTTAAATTATGCGAGGGTTGATGTCTAGAATACAGTGTTAGAATGGTTACGGCAACTTTTTCGCACCTTCCTGGCCGTATCTCGATGATAATGTGAAGAATGTTGGCCTTCGAATGCTCTAACCTTAGGGGTCTTGAACATAGTCACACAAAAAAAAGCTTAGCGGGGCCGCATCGTATGATCTTCGGTTGACAAAATCAAAGCAATAAAGCTGTAATCAGGCGTGTCGCAGGGATTGTGGCACTGTTGTTAAATCCATGTACCGGCCAGTTCAGAATCTTCAACTGCAGATCGAAAATATTGGTTTTCGTGTGGCCATAGTGCACTGTATTGAAGGGCACGGTTAAATGACACCTTCATATTACAATGATCTTCAAAAAGTCAGTTTTCCAGGATTGAATGGCATGAATGCAATGAAATGTGGCTTTTGTAGGAGGACATTCTTCAAAACGCTTTGAGGATATGAGCACTTCCAGTGAAGGTAATTTGAATATCTCATGTTATCTCTGTCAACTGCGAACACAAGAGATCGCTGATTACCAACTTCTTTTGGCCTGAATTGAATAAACTGCACACCAACGATATGTGGTTTCAAACGGACTACGCGAGATCCCTTATAGATGCTCATGCTGCATTGGATCTCCTGCACGGGAGAAATGAAGGCATAAGTAATGTATACCATGAGATTTGACTCCGTCACACTTTTTATTGTGGAATTTACTTAAGCTTCAGGTGAATTCCGATATGCAACAAATCATAGCCCTCCTCAAAGCCATCGATCATATTTAGCCTGATTTATGGGTCAGTCATGGAAAATTGGACATTCCGTAAGCAAAGAACATCCAAAGAAGCCATGACGGATATTTGAACGAGGTTGTATTCTACACATAATGGCATCAATAGATCCTTCGAACCAATAAAAAAAATATTTCGTTCATATTTCACATACACTTTGCTTATTAAAATTTAAAGATTAGAAGCACTTAACAGAAGGCACAACGAAAAACGAACTCTTCTACTAACCCATGACATCGAATTTGAACGAGGTTGTATTCTGCACATACATAATGGCATCAATAGGTCCTTCGAACCAATAAAAAAAATTTCGTTGATATATCACATATACTTTGCTTATTTAAATTTAAAGATTAGAACTTAACAGAAGGCACAACGCAAAACGAACGCTTCTGCTAACCCATGACATCGAATTTGAACGAGGTTGTATTGTACACATAATGGCATCAATAGGTCCTTCGAACCAATAAAAAAAATTTCGTTGATAGAAGTATATGTGAAATACTTTGCTTATTTAAATATAAAGATTAGAACTTAACAGTAGGCACAACGAAAAACGAACTCTTCTACTAACCCATGACATCGAATTTGAACGAGGTTGTATTCTGCACATACATAATGGCATCAATAGGTCCTTCGAACCAATAAAAAAAATTTCGTTGATATATCACATATACTTTGCTTATTTAAATTTAAAGATTAGAACTTAACAGAAGGCACAACGCAAAACGAACGCTTCTGCTAACCCATGACATCGAATTTGAACGAGGTTGTATTGTACACATAATGGCATCAATAGGTCCTTCGAACCAATAAAACAATTTCATTGATATTTCACATACACTTTGCTTATTTAAATTTGAAGATTAGAAGAACTTAACAGAAGGCACAACGAAAAATGAACTCTTCTACTAACCCATGACATCGAATTTGAACGAGGTTGTATTGTACACATAATGGCATAAATTGGTCCTTCGAACCAAAAAAAATAATTTTTTTTAGATATTTCACATACACTTTGCTTATTTAAATTTGAAGATTAGAAGAACTTAACAGAAGGCATAACGAAAAATGAACTCTTCTACTAACCCATGACATCGAATTTGAACAAGGTTGTATTGTACACATAATGGCATAAATTGGTCCTTCGAACCACAAAAATTTTTTTTTTTAGATATTTCACATACACTTTGCTTATTTCAATTTGAAGATTAGAAGAACTTCACAGAAGGCACAACGAAAAATGAACTCTTCTACTAAGTCATGACATCGAATTTGAACGAGGTTGTATTCTACACATAATGTCATCAATAGGTCCCTCGAACTGGGCGCCCTGGTAGTCTAATGGGTAGTGTGCTAGACTGTTAGCCTGGGGGTTGTGGGTTCGATTCCCACCAGAGGCTCTGGTCTGTTACACTACACCGAGCATATGGTCAAGTTACTGCGCTCGTATATAATTAGAATATAATTTGTAATTGTATTGTAATTAATAAATAAATAAAAAAATAAATAGGTCCTTCGAACCAAAAAAAATTTTTTTTTTTTAGATATTTCACATACACTTTGCTTATTTAAATTTGAAGATTAGACGAACTTAACAGAAGGCACAACGAAAAATGAACTCTTCTACAGAAAGAATATAATTTTCTCAGTAAAATAAATAAAGATTCTTTCAATAGGAAACTTGTTTAGAATTTTTCTTTTTTAAATTTTAATCAATTTGGAGATAATTGTCATTATTTTTCATTCGAATTAAAAATTCATATCTTTAACATTTTTATTGCTTTTTTAACCAATGTTACATTTTATTTGTTACCCACTGTTTTCATAAATACCAAAAACTATTTGTAAATAAATAATCAAATACCACTGCCACTATTATAACAATCTATGTATGCATTCAAAATGAAGCCACACATACGCTTAAGCATACATTAGAGCTTAAAGGAGAGAGAAAAACAATCCAGGATTTTATAAAACTAATCACATTTACTCACACATATACATACATTCATTGAAACACAAATTTTAGCCTACACTTTAAAATACTTTTAGTTTTACTTGTAAACATTGTTACTCTCACTCTCTCACTGTCTCTATATGTATGTATGTGTATTAAAATATTAACTGTATTGTGATAATCAAAAATTCATCATCAAATAACTACACTCACACGCTATTTATGTGTGTGTATTGTTTACCGTTTTACTTACAACACTTGTTATTTGTTAATGTTGTTATTGTTAATATTTGTTGTTATCATATGAAAATGTAAACAAAATTCATATGCTTACTCACACAAACAAACACGTTAGATATGTAGTCTCTTAAAAAGAAATTTCTGCCGTTTTAACAACAGAAATGTAAGTGAAGGAAAGTTGAAATTGTTTTTTCTATTCTTTTAATATTTTTTTTTTTATATTTCTGCGCGCCAAATTTTTTTTTTATTTATTTTTAACGTAAAAATTATTTTTTATTTTTAAATGAAACCATATTTTATTTTCTATTTCTTCCGCTACGCGTTGTGTCTTGTTAGACTAGACGGTGCCGAGTGATTCTTCTCCGTGTTATGTGTTTAGAGGCTGCCAGTAGCATTTAATGGATGCTGGCCATACATCACAATAAAAGAGACTCTGCAACATAAGTAAGTTTAGCAACATGTTGCTAGGGGATGTTTACCACATATATTCATAGGAGAGAGGGATTGATAGTAATAAATGAAACTGTTATAATTCTTTTGTGAGTAAATCTATACACTTTAAAGAGATTGTTTCTACCAATTTGTTTGCTGTTATGCTAGTGAATGTAACGAAACGGTTTTATCTTTTTAAAGGCAAAATGTAAAATTATTTCTCTAAGTGTTATAGGGGTTCTAGTCTCTGCTTTTTATAGCATTTATTCTCTGCTACTGTTATGCTACAAAATATTAAAATTTCACAGAGAAAATTAACGTATAAAATTGAAAATTCAAATACAATTTCCTTTTAATATGAGGAAAATAAAGCATCACCATCATTTGCTGGAAGTCATTGTTTATTTAGTGAAGTTTATCCCGAATATGTTGCCTCTATATCAACGTTCGAGGGATAGTTAAAGTGATTTTGATACGAAATTCAAGGATCTTTCATCCAGCAGTTTAGCAAAAAAAAAAAACTCGAAAACGATGTTGAAAATATTGTCAATTGGAATTGCAGTTCCAGACAAACTCAACAAGGACTTGTAAATTTTATTGGTAGCCATTCAAATACTAATTTTAAAAGGCTCCTGGGCTGAAAAATACCCTTGAAAAGCAAGAATATTACATACCACTTAAATAAACGACGAGAGCTGATTTGGCATGTCTAAAAAGTTGTTTAGACGATGTAAAAATAGTTAATTGCTCATTAGAATCCTGTAGCTTCGTACACCACTTACGTTGTGTGTTAATATTATCCTTGACTAGCGAGGCTTACAGCTTAACGTCGACTCAAAAAACCAGATTGTGGGGAACTTTTGCCAGAAGGCTGTTGAGAGGAAGTCACTGAACGAAATATTTGTTTGGTAACACACATGCACGTCAATCGCATGATTCCTTATAAGTTTTTCAATAAAACATTCGATATTAGAACTCCAACATGAGACTTCTGGTTTAAAGATCAAAAGAGTCCAAATGGGACACTTGAGGTTTACACTGGCAGTTCAAAGATGCAGGACAGGGTGGACGGTGGTACATCTATAAAGGGTTATGATATTAAACTTTCTTATACAGCCATGGACATTAAATTAGCACAAAATCCATTTATAGTTTGATTGTGATTTTTTTCTCATTTACATAGTAATTAGGCCAATTGTTTTGGTCTGCAATGTTGCACGATGACGTCTAGCTGTTGTTTAACAAAAAATAATACCATTATCGTATATATTTTTTGTTTTGATTGCTGATTTGTATCGGTACCTAAATTCGAGCTGGACAGTAAATTAGCACAACGTGCCTAAAAGTGTTTTAGGTACAAGTTTTGTTTGAGTATTTTTATTCTTACGGTATATTCTTTTAATTTTGTGGCATTTAAAGTAATTTTTGGTAAAAATGGTACATGGAAAAGATTGCTCTCCAGAGGAGAAGCGCATTATCGTTAACTTGTGGCATGATGGGAAAAGCTGGCTGAAATTCCAGAAATTTCGAATTGCTAGCGAAAAATGATTTATAACGTCATCATTTCCTTCAATCTAAACATAATAATGCCGCAGAAAACATAAACCGAAAGCCACGTGTCAAGAAAACAACCGAAGTCGTGGACCGTGCTATTGTCCGAAAGTCAAAGAAGACTATTCGCACTATATTTTGGGGGAAATTAACTCCCAATTTAGGTTAAATTTATCGGATAGGCTCATACGACGATGTCTTAATCAATGAAAGTTCCTTGAACGCAACTACAGAGAGAAGCCACTTCTACCAAAAAAAAAATTTCGTCAAGCGTTTAACGTTTGCTCGCACCCGAAAGGATAAAGACCTCCCATTCTGGAAAAAAATACTTTGGAGTGATGAAACAGAGGTAAATCGCATGGGACCGGATGGTAGAGTGGTTGTTCATTGGCCAAAATGTCAGACATTCAATCCACGTTATGCTCAAAGGACCATAACGCATGTTCGAGGAAACACAATGGTGCGGGGAGTGTTTTCAAGGCACGGTGTAAGTCCCATTGTAAAAATTAATGAAAAAATGGACTGTTATCAGTATTTGGACAATATAAAGAACAAAATGGAACCATAAGCTTTTAAATACATGCCAGTTTTATTCATATTTATGCAAGATAGTGACCTCAAACACACATCTAAGCAGGCAAAGGATTGATTTTGTGAAGAGCACATTCCCGTTTTAGACTGGCCGGCGCAAAGTTCTGACTTAAACTCGATTGAAAACCTCTGGAACGATGTGAAGTGTACAATTGCTCAACAAAAGTACAAAAATTCGGACGATTTGTGCATTGGAATACGGGACGCTTGGTACTCGATTCCCAAAGAACTTTCCCGAAGAACATTGTTCCGTAGATGCCACGCGGCGATTGAAAATAGAGGCTACTCTACTAAATATTAATCAAATAAGCTGAAAACATTAATATTTTTACTATTTATTAAAGCACATCATTTTTATTCCAGAAATTTTAATTTGTGCTATTTTACTGTCCAGCTAAAATCTGGCGTTTGATATGTTGCAGGTCTTAATGAGCAAACGACTGGCAATTTCGTCAAAATTTTTGTTTTTTTTATAAAGAAGAATATGTATTTTAAGTTCCTATGTTTAAATTTTTTATGAATAGACCTAAAATACTATAAAAATATGATTGTTTTAATGAGGCAGTTTTGTGCTAATTTAATGTCCATGGCTGTAAGCTTCGTGACCACATCAGTGTTTTGCAAGTAGAGGTCATGGCTATGCGACGAGTTCTAACAAGTATTAACGGAATTTTTGTTGAAAATCGTATGATTTACTCGGGCAGTAATCTGGCTGCAATTAAGTCTTTAACGAACATAGTTTCAACCTTGGCTCTTGTCTACGATTGCTGAGAATTTTTTAGGGAAATTTCGAGTCGTTCTGATGAGCTATGGAGATCGCGATTTCCGTCATGTTACAAAGCATTAGTATTCGGATTGCGTTCAGTTAGATTGAAAATTATCCACGAATTTTAGGGGGAGGCTTATCTCGTTGGCAGCAGGAAGATACATTCAATATTGCAAAACTCTGTTGGCCATATATGGACAAGAAGAGGATTGGCTCACTTCTGTACTTAAATCGCATGGCGATTCATCGCACAACAACGATTCTTACATGTCACTTTTCTTTTGAAAGACATGCCGAAAGACTTAGCTTTGCGGCAAATGACTTTAATAGAGGCTGTGGGTTTAAAGTTGAAGGCAGAATTTGTCTTTCATTTAATGTCAGTACTCTGCTCATGCTATAAAGAGATGAAGGCTTTTAATCTCTCTCACTTTCTTACAACCTTAATCGATCTCCGTAATGTAAGAACTGCTGCATACGCAAAGTTTTTTTTGAAGTTGGTTTGGTCTTTTCTAGGGACTGTTTGATCATTGGATTGAATATATTGATTGTGGTATTACAAATGGTCTGAATTGCGAGCCTAAGTAGAACCTCTGCCTTCAAGGGTGATCCGAAACACACAGTTGCTACGGAAATATATTGATTTGCGTATAAAAATCGTAATTGGCAATACTTTTATTCAATTCCCCAGTTATTTTTGATTTCTTTTTGGCGTTAAACACGCCAAAAACTCAGAGAAAGTATGAAAATATTCTTTAAAATTCAAAATTTTTAAGTCTTACTAACGTTCTCTTCAGTAAGTTTTTATTCTCTTAGTTTTCATTAAAATTTCAATAAAAAAATCTCAACTGGCAACACTTTAAAGCCTTATTATTTGATTTCCCTTTTCTGGTTTTCCTAATTCATCTAAATTACCGCTCTTTTCATTAATATTTTGCCTCTGACTCTCTCTCTCTCTCTCTCTCTCTGTTCCTCTATCTCTTTGACATTCTAGAAAATCTTACACACGTTTTGTCTAATATTGTTATTGTTTTTGTTGTTATTTATGCTTGTTTCTATTCGTAATGATTTGCATGCAAAAAAACAAAAAAAACAAAAACAAACAAATCAACATCAAAACAAAAACAAAAACAATAAAAATAAAAAACGGTTTTTCGATTTCATACAAAAATTGTTTATGCGCGCGCAGCATTTATAATTAAACACACGTATTAATATTTGTTACAAACACATACTCACATCCATACAAACACATTAACACGTATTAGCGGCCCTTTATTTTATGAGCATGAGAATGACAAACTTTACCACATAAAAATAAAAACAAAAGAAAACCAAAACAACCTGAAGATGAGTATGCATGTGTTCGATTTCGTATTTTTTTCTTCTTTTCTTTTCATTTTTGCCATAAACGTGCAATGCTCTTGTAATAGTTAAATACGTAAACAACTAGAGAGAGAGTGAGAGAGGGCGAGAAAGCCTAAGAAAAACCAAAATAATACCATTTGCTCACTTACACAGAGACACACTATCAAATAGACTTGCAGCCTATTGCATACATGTGTTACGAAAATAAAACACGAATCAATTTTAAGTTATTTTTATAACGGACAACTGTTCTAAGTGTTGCAAAACGATTATTTTTTTTTAGAGAAAACGCTTGTATTAATGGAAGAGTGTAAGAGAGAATTATTTAAATCTTATTACATTCTTAAAATTTATTCGTAAAACTTTGTAAAATTTTGAATAATTCCTGTATGAGCCTTCCATGTCAGCCAGTAAACCCATAATTTTTTCTACGTTTTACTTAAGTTGACCTCAGAGAGCAGAAGAATATTTTTCTACTTACGTATACGTCATATAAACGCTGCTTTGTAAAAGGGCTGTAAATATTTATACATCGATAACAAACAATTTCAAAATAAAAATATTTTTTTAGATAACAAAAAATTTCCATATTTATAGAAAATTCTTCAGTGTTACCACATTTCTTTGATCTGTTCTGTATAACATCGTTTTCGATAACAAATAAATTTCGATCATAAATAAATTTCGATAAAAAACCAAACATTTTCTGCACCCAATTGTTTGAAATAGTAGGATATAATGTAAAAATTGTTATCGATAACCAAAAGACATTCGATAACTAAAAAAGTTCGATAATTTTTTTTCGCAATATGTTTAATATTTTCGATAACAAAATTTTTCTATAATAATTTCGTCGATAACAATTTTAAAACAAAATTTTCAGTAATATGAAATATCGTTATCGATTATAACAAAATACGACAATAAAAATAATTTCAATAACAAAAAAATTTGGAAGCTTAAAGAAAATCTACACACATGTAGCTATGCTATATTATATTATTTTCGATAACAAACCTCAATAATCAAATATTTCATATCAATAATTAAATAATCAATAATTAAAAAATGAAAAAAAGTCCGATAAAAATGGGTAAAAAAAATATTTTCAATAAAAAACAAATTTTGCTATAGAAAAAATTCAGTAATAATCGGTATGCTATACTATATTATTTTCGATAACAAACTTAATTTCAATAATTAAAAAATGATAAAAATCGGTAACAGAAATATTTTCAATAACAACAAAATTTCGCTAGCGAAAAACCTTCAATAATAACAATCGGTAACATACTTTGAAAACAAAACAAAATTCGATAACAAAAAAATTTAGATAACAAACAAATTTCGATAACAAAAAAATTTCGATAACAAAATAAATTTCGATAGCAAAAGAATTCAATACAATTTCTCTTAGAAACTTTTTTCCTAAATTTTCAAAAATAATTTCTTTAATAAATGAAACGCTAAATGAACCATATTTTCCTTACGAAAATCTTTTAAAATAGACATCAAAACTAAAAATGAAGAGAAAAAGCGCAACATTATGGTGATTTTTCTTTTAATAACAACAACAAGAATAACAAATTTTCAAATTTGAAAACGTACAGAAGAGAGAAAGAGAGAGAATGGTAAAAAAAAAAAGCGAAAGAAACGCCAACGAAAAGAAAATTCAAGCAAAAACACAGGGCATAACACATTAAATGGTGAGTGAGGAAAAACGTCTCGTCTGGCCAAGACAGAACGAAATTTAAGAAAAAAAAAAGAAAATTTTTTTTTAAAAGAAGGAAAAATAAACGCCAGAAAAGTAAAAAAGAGAACTTATTTTTCTAAAAAATTTTGATATTTTATAACGAAGAAGATATTAAAAAATTTTATGGTTTTTAATAACAAAAAAAAAGGAAGGAAAAAATTAAATGAAAAAAGTGAAGTGAAAAGTGGAAAAATTTTAAACGAATTTTCAATAATTATTTTTTTAAATATTTTTTAAGTGTTTGTATATATATAGAACAGCGACTGCTAGGAAAAAAAATGGTCTCTTATGAAAAGTCCCCTTAAAAAAGCACTCAAAACTTATTTAGACGGACTTTTATTGTGTTTTTTGTTGGTAGACGTTTAGGGAGACGCACGTCGTCGTCGTCGTAGTTGTCGTTGTTGTCGTATTGGATGGATGTACAGTGACTTATTTTTATATAATGAAGAGGAAATGAAAAAATCGCTAAAAAATATTTTATTTTTCCTTTTTTTTTATTATGATTTCCACTTTATAAAGGCAAACGTAAAGAAAAATTAACAAAAAAAAAAAGAGAGAAAAATCATTTACTCGGGGAAAAATAACAGAAGAAAGAAACCGTAAAAGATTGGAAACGAAAAAAAATTGTGTAACAAAAAATTCTTCATTTCTTTTTTAATTTCAATAAAAATCAAAATATTTCGAAAAGAAAAAATTACAAAAACAAAATATTTTTTAAAAAATATTCTCGCTGTGAAACTAAATTATAAAACAAAAACCTTACAACAGAAAATCCTTGGAATAAGTAAAAAGCAAGCAAGAAGCAAGAAAAAAGAAGGAATTTAAAGTGATTAATGTGTCTGGCTCTTAACAAAACGAAGAAAAAAAGGAAAAATCCTTTTTAAAAAATCAATAAAAATTTCTTTTTAAAATTCCATTAAAAAAATACTTGTAAAATTAATAACAATTCAAAACAACAACAGAAAATAAATAAAAATTAAATAAAAAAGACTATCGAACTCAAAAATAAATTTCACCCAGACTTTCCCCCTTTTTCCATTGCGATTAATATGCAACGTGTGTACGTTTTTTTTTGCTATGCCATGCCAGCCTTTATCCATTACCCGGGCCCACTCTTTGGCCACCCAACTTGTCAAAACCATTAACATTTACACACACACACAGTGTTAGTGGGGTGGACACAAAACGAGGTGTAACCAATAGACACATCAGGTTGTTAAAAATGCCATAAAAATGTGTCGCCATTACAAAAGGGAGAGAGGGAGAAAGGGAGGGAGTATTTGCATTTGGAATCAAAAGTTTTTAAATAATTAGAAAAGATTTGGATCTGTTTGCATCATAATTATCAACCATCTTACCGCCCGAAATATTGGAGCGATAACAGAGCGAATATTGGTTTTCAAAGGCCCCAAAATTAGAGGGTATACGCATAGACATGGTCTTAGATACAGCACCACAACAAACTAATCTAAGGGCGTCACATCACTTGATCATAATGGCCAGTTGTGAACCTGGAAGCTTCTCATGCAATAAGATCCATTCAGTTCAAGCGTTGACAAGCGTTTTGCGGTTCTAAGGGAATGTAGTAACCATTAGGGTATATAGACTTCTTGATCGAATACTATGGTTTATTCACAATAACTTCGTACATAATATGCAACAATTTTACTCGTTGACGTAACCACCACCACCAGTGAGAAATGAAATCCAGTGCTGAAGAAAATTTTATTCGAAATATCGGTATGGTCAGCCGGCTTTAATGTGCATTTCCAAATACAAAATATATGATGAGACAAATCCTCTATACCATAATAATAACGATGATCAGGAATCCAGAAAGATATTTCCTCTCTTGACCAGAAACAATGCTGACACTCAGTAAAGATACTGCATGGCCCCGAATCATACAAGAGATTTCGTAAGGTCCACGGATTGCAATTTGTCGATATGATCTGGACTATATTGGAAAGTTTGGGTTTAAAGTCTGTTTTTACACTCATTCATACATAATTGGCCATTACAACCCTTCAGTCAGGATTACGACCTGGCTTCTCACACCACTTATATTGTGAGCGTTAATTTTATACAAGAGTGGCGGGACCTACAGTTTAAAGTCGACTCCGAACGACAGATTTTTGAGAAATTTTTCAAGGCCATTTTATTTCATTCCCAGAATTTCATTTCAATTTTTTCATATTTTCATTTTGATGTCTAGATCTTGACCCTTGTCAGTAAAGTAAAAAAAATCTGTTAAGTGTTGGAGTTTGTTTCATAACTCAGGCTCGTCAATCTATTAATTTATCAGTAGTTCGCTATCTTGAGAGGTTCTGGGTTAGTACGCACATAGCGCCCGGTAGTGATACCGCATGAAGCGATGTCCTACAGCTACATAATTAGCAAGTCCTGATTAACCGATCTTTCGCATTTAAAGCATGACTTCTTAGAATGATCTTTTAGACTATTAAGAAAGAGTGGGCGAAATAAGAGCAGTCTGCATTAAGCCAGAGAGAGGGATTGGCTAATTACCAATTGCATAATGCCCTGCTGGAAAACATACAGTGGCGGAGATGCCCTTGCGGTCTATTTTAAGTAGCTGATTCGTGCGTTTCCTATCCAATTCACATCACAGTATTTCTCAGCAGTTACTAAATACCCTTTCCTGGTAGGTAATTCAATGGAGAAACAAGGTATCTTGTTCCCATAAGTGGGTGGGCATATGGAAGAAGTGTGACTGCTGTAGCTTGCTGCAATTCATCTGCCACAGAAATTACACAGGATATCAGTGTGACTAAGAAGTCTATTACATTGGCGGTACGCTTAAAACACGCTACAGCCATCAGGGAGAAAAGAAAACTTCTCAATTAACCTAAGGCATAATTACACTGAGAGCCTCAGGGCGTTAGTAAAAACACTTTTGAAAGTTATAAAAAACTCCACTAAAATTGAAAAGGAGAAAGTGGAGGCTATAATTTCAGAAAGTAAACAAAATTTATTAGAATCTATTAAGGATTTGACATCCTTCTGTTTATTGGAACTTAAAGAACTCTTTAATTTTTTAATTTAATTAAAGATTTAAATATGTTTACTATTAAGTTTCGTTTCTATAAAGAAAAAATTGCAGCCAAATTTTTTCGTAAGCACTCCTCTTCGCAAGCTGGTATAAGTGCATATATGTAAGGGTGTTATACATATGTCTGGGTGAAATTTATTAGAGTTTTCTATGTAAATTTGTTCAATTTTTTTTAATGAAATTTCTCTTTTTCAATTTACAGTGACTATTTGTGTTTTTCAAAATAAAAAATAAAATAAACAATAAAATAAAAAATAATTAAACAAATGTTTAAAACATAGTTCATTATTATTTTTATTAACTTTTCAACTGATTTTTATTCGACAACTAAATTAACCTCGTTCTACAACAAAACGGCTTTTATTATAGAATTTCGCAAAAAACAAAAACAAAAAAAAAAAAATCAAAATCATGCACAAAATTAATAAAAATTTAAAATTAAACAAAAAAATTTAAAAAAAAAATTAACAAAAAAAAAAGACAATAAAAATAACAAATTAAAGCAACAAACATGTTCGATATTCGTTGAGTTCCTAACAAAAAAAAAAAAAAACGGCGGCTGAAACGTTTAAACAAAAAAATTACAGAAGAAAACAACAAACTACACCTACAAACAAACTCACTCACACACACTTATAAACAAATAATAAAAAACGCGCTCCTACACCCTGTTAACCATAATCAGAACCATCCATAAACAACCCAAAGAAACTCTCTCTCTTTAGAAAATCTGTAAAAAAAACAAAAACAAAAAGAGAAAACAATAACAAAAATAATAATAATGAAGCTGTGTTTTACACAAACAATGTTGCTCCTGCATAATAATAATCAACACCTGAAAGCAACAATCACTACGAAAATCTCTTAAAATATTGCCAAGATTAATTAAGGATATCTTAATAACAACAACAACAGCAACAATAGAAAAAAATGTTACAACAAAAAGCCTAAATCACCATTTCAGCTGCATTGGCAACAACAACAACAAACCGTTACTTTAATAAAGGAAAACAAAACACATTGAAAAGTAGCAACAGCTTTAAAGGGGAGATTTATAACACAACTCTGTCTCTCTATCTCTCTCTCTCTCATTGTCTCTTTCTCTTTTGTTACTTCGTGTATCTCTTTTATTTACAATATATTTTTTTGTTGCTTTCTCTTTATGATTTCGTCATCATAAGTTTTCGTAAAATTTTCGTAAACAAGAGGTGAGTACGTTAGAAAACACAACACACATACACACACTAATACACATACGTTGTAAACACTAATACTAAGGCATATATAGTTTTAAAAAGTTTGACAGCTTAATATAGAGGGAATAAGAGCACACATACATTGAAAGAAGGGGTTATTTTAAGCGTAGTAAATAGTAGGGGCTCTTGCAGAATTTTTTTTATTCAAACAGAAGCCAGAGAGTAAGGAAAACCTGTAAAGAAGGTATTAAAATATAACAAAATGGAGGAAAATAGGCTTAACGTGTAAAGATTATTACTTTTAAGGAAATAAATGGGAAAGGAGTTGGAAATATAGAATATTGAAATCAAAAGAATATTTTTGGCTACTGATCTCAGTGTACTAGCGATTTATTATTAAGGCCAAACGTTAGTTTTTTAGGTTGTAGGCAAGGGGAATGAGTTCTCATTCCCATAAGTGATCTAGTTCTGTCCACTTAAGGCCTATAAGTCAGCCGTACCCATATGCCATTTTCCAAGGGCTACTCTAGTACTTAACATTGAGTGCCATTAAGTTCTTTAGTAGTTGCCGGTTGTAGAGTCCCAATGCAATTCGGAGTTTGATCAGTTGGGGCATTGACTCCTATTTAAGTACATACATACATACATAATGGGCCATTACAATGTTTCAGTCAGGGTTAAGGCCTAGCTTCTCTATTTAAGTACTAATAAGTCAAAACTCATAAGATATCCAATGACATAATGAAGCATACACCAAGGGGTGGTGTGTTCTCTTCACTTTTGTAGAAGCATGTGATGAATAAAATGCATGGATACCAAAAATTCCGTGAATGAAGATGATAACATCTCACGACAAGTGATAGTTTAGTATTCTCACTGAATGTCCGTTTGTGGTGTGGCAGGAAAAAATGGCCTAAGAATTAACACCGCAGAGACAGAGTTGGCTCTCTTTACCAGAGGGTATGTAATTCAGGAGTAGAGGCTATTAAAACTGGATAGTTATTCCTGGAAATTTCCAAAGAGACCAAATATTTGAACATGATTGTAAACAGCCGTGGTCGCACAACCAATTCTCTTTCACCTAATGTGCTCTTATCAACTTGTAGACGCTAACACATCTTGCAATTATCGCAGCCATGTGTTTTAGCCTTCAGGCAAGTCTGGCGATAAGGCTAACTACCCCAACATTAGGTTAGGTTAGGTCGGAGTGGTAGCTCTGATATCACAAAGCTCACTTGAACACGTATAGCGGCCCTTTGTGATGCCACGGGTGAACGCAGTCCCTGTGCTAATCAGGTTCCACCAAAATCGGGGAAAAGAAAGAAGCTGGTCAGTGCAAGGGCTGCACAATATCAACCTTGGCTGTCTTTGTTAAATGTATGTACCTCTTCGATGGCGGTGCTGATACTCATGGAGTTAGAGGTTTTTAAAACATTATTGACTTCGTTACGGTATCATTATAATAGGATATAGACATGGTGATCTTGGAGAAACGGGCAAATTGTGTGGTACCTACTCTGGACTTTAGTGGAACTGGGCTGCCAAATTTGTCTTTCAAGACAACTCAATTTTGACCTTCAGTGATGGATCGGAGACGGCAAAATGGTTCAGGATCGCTTGTTTTCTGAGATAAAATTGTTCATTTGGCCTCTCTGAGATTTGTCGATGAGTAGACTTGATCTACTGGCTCTTGACGACATTGACATGAATGGCATTGCTTTGATCGGTGTTACTAGTGGATAGAATCTTGGTGTGACTCCTGAGAGTCCTGTCGAAATCCAAGGATAGTCGTTGGGGGCAATCAAATATAGGTGGACAGATATAACTGCTTGCAAAACGTTACAAATTCTGTGGCTTTTTATCAATGGCAATAGATGAATACAAAAAGTGATATGTAGTCGCCGTAGTCTAGTAGGTAGTGTGTTCGCTTATTAGACGTAAAGCCCGGGTTCGAGTCCCAGGCCAGACATCAAATGAAATATAAAGAAAAAATATTTCTTCGGCGACTTCCTCTTAGCAGATTTCTGGCAAAAACTCTGAGAGTAAATGAACCTGCCATGAAAAAGTTTCTCAGAATCTGTCGTTCGGAGTCGACGTTAAACTGTAGGTCCCACCACTCAAGTATAAAATTAAGGAACACAACATGAGTGGCGTGAAAAGCTAGGCCGTAATCCTGACTGATGGGTTGTAATGGCCAATTATGTATGTATGTATGATATGGCTTTTTAGTTCAGAAATTAAGAGGGCTGCAGTGTTTTTTCAAGAACCTCGCTGATCCCTGAACAAGATAGGAGTGCCAAAAAGAGTTGCCTTTTCAGAAAGAGTAAGGTTTTAATAGGAAAGTTCCTCATCACTGTAATCAATACAACAAACTGTATACAGCTTATAGCCAAAAGTGGTTTCTAGTTACATATAGGTGGAAACCCTATAGATCTAGAACTTGCAACAGTAGGTCAATCAACTCACGGTTGGGGAAACTTGACTCATAAAAGCGAAGCAAAGTAAAGAAATAATAAGAAGACGAGGGAGATAGTTTCTAACAGTAGTAGTAGTCTAAACGAATGAATAGGAATAAAAAAAATCGTAAAATTCAAGTATTTGATGCCTTATTGACCAGATTTTGGTCAAGAATATAGTTTAGAATGCTGTTAAGTCGTAAATAAGGCACATTAGGATTGCAAAGGATTTTTAAAATTTTTAAAAATTTAATTTTAAAATTTAAATTTTAAATTTAAAAAATTCTTTTTCTCATCATTTGTTAACTTAATTGCTTATTAATAATCAATTAACACATTTTTTTTATTTTTATTTACAGACTCTTCTTCTTCTATACTTTCTCTTCAACCTGCAGCAACAAATTATTTTAATTTTAAAACACAACAAAGAAAAGAACAGAAAAAAACAACAAGAAAAGCTCAAAAATTTTACAACCCAAAAGTCTTCCAAAAGCTTGAAATTAAAAAAAAATTTAATTTCACAATTTTCCATAAAAAGCAACAACAAACAAAATAAAAAAATAAAAAAAGAAAAACAAAAGAAATTAAAATAAACAAAAGCCTTGAACAAGGCATGTTTATACCTGATTCTTTACGTAGCTGTATGATCGAGACGGACGTTAATTCTTATCTACAAACATCATCCTCAGGACAGGTGCTGAATTTATACGTGGTATCAGTTTTTAAGCAATTCAAAACTAAAAATTTAAATTAAAAAACAAAAACAAAAAAGAAATTTTAAACTTAATGAACAATTAAAACGAAAAAAACAAAAACATTTGAAAGAAAAGAAAGAACTTCATGTACTAACAGCAACCGGAACATAACAGAGTATAACACATATGAACTGCGAACCCCCATTTAATAACGTTAATTCGAAAAGGATCTCAGCTTTTCACTGTATCTCTCTCCCTCTCTGCATTAATATAATTGAGTTGAAACATCAAAAACAAAGAAAAGAAAACAAAACTAATCAATGAATTAATGAATGAATGAATGAATAACAGAACGCCACTAACAAAAAGCAATAACAGTTGTACTCTCCTCTAATACTCTGTGTTCGTTACTCTGTTACTCAATAACTCTCACTCACTGAGTCTCTGGTTAAATAAGTAATTACAAAACAGTTGCTAAACCTCTCTCACAATCTCTGTCTGTGTGTGTGTGTGTTATTTAAATATTTAAAAAAAAAAAAAAAAAATATTAAAAACTTAAAGAAATAATTGTTTTTGGTGTAAATTCCTATTGTCGTGTTTACTTTTAAAAAAAATCGTATTTTTTTTGTTTTGTTTGTTTCCTTCTATTAAAACTCCCTCTTTTACACACTCTCAATTACTTGTTATCGTTTGATTTTGTTTAGTACGAGTGTTTAATGTCGTGTTTACTCTCTTTGTGTATTGATGTTCTCTATTATTTTGATTTTTTATACTCTCTCTCTCTCTGTCTCTCTGTCAGACTTGCATTTATAAATGTCCTTAATTCATGTTGTTATTGTTGTTATTGTTATTGTATGTTTGTTTTTTTATTTTTTTATTTATCCTGTATGTGATTTCTTTTGTTATCCTTTTTTCTTTTTCATTTGCGTTGTTGTATGTAAATGTCGTGTGTATTGTATGTGAAGTGGAGCCCGTTATTTTTGTTGTCTATTTTGTTGTTTTATTAAAAAAAAAAATATTTTATGCCTATACACTCTCCCATCTACCTCTCCATCTCTCTCTCTCCCTCTCGTTCACTCACTGTATATGAGTATTATGACCTCCTTTAACGGAGTAATAATAACAAGTGAAGGAATTTTAAATCATAATACAAGCGCAAGGCGGCAAACTGCAGGCGTTTTTAGTTGTATTTAAAGGGAAGCGGACAGGGTTCCTCTTCAGTAAATGACTTGATGGCTAGTCCTGATCTTCCAATCTGCTACCTGTAAGGACTCACCTTAAGAAGTATCCGGATGTTGAATGTCCTGGAAGCCTTCTGACGACTGTGGTAAACCTGTCTGCTTTTGAGGATCGATAAATCCAGTGTAAGATGGGTTCATGGGTTCATTATAAGTCATTTCGAGGTTAAGTTTCTGACAAGAATCTGGAATCGATTATAGTCGGACTATTGCAGGGTTAGAGGCCATAGAAAACCTTCAGGGATTGAGCTGGCTGAGGGTGGGAATGTTCGTGGTCGTACACATTTTCATTGGATTAGAAATGAGCTTCATTGGTGAAGAAAATTTCGGTTGTCATCAGTCAGCATTGAAATCCTGCTAAACAGTATAACAACGGTGTTGTGAATCGTCAGCCGATTTCAATAGTTTCGAGAAGTGGAGTTTATATAGATGGTTCCACGCCGTGAAGAAAACTTCGGTTGTCATCAGACAGCATTGAAAGCCTTCTGCTGCCGTACCCAAACAGTATACCAACGGTGTTCTGAATGGTCAGCCGGTTTCAATAGTTTCGAGAGTTGGAGCTTATATGGATGGTATCCACCATACTTCCTTTAACAAAAACGATATTTTCAACAGTGCCTACACTTCTAAAGCTTCTGGTGTTTCCAAATTCTTTATAACCGCTGGCAATTCCCTTCACAATCGATCCCTTATGTCAACTCTAATCTGCACAGAGTATGTACTCGAAAAGTGGCCATGTTTGAATTGCCATCTTTTGTAGGCAATTTTCAATATTTTTGCTCGTTCTTCTGTTAGTAAACACTGCGATTCAGATTGATCAATGGTTCGATATAAAACAATTGATAACGTTGCCATACTGTGGTTTTAGATGCGAACATCGTTCAATCTAAGCTAAGCACTTGTAGTTCCGTCGCTTGCAGTCTTGATAATATTTCCTTTCTTGTTATTTTAATTTATTGTTATTGTTGTTATTTTTTGTTACTTTTTTTTTTATTTTTCTATGGTGTTGTCTTGTTTTTCTTTTTCGTAGATGTTTATGGCATTTATTTGAATATTTTGGTGTCTTTGATTTTTTTTTTTTTGGTTACTTTTCGGTTGGGTTGATTTTTCTCAATTCAATTTCCGTTTCCTTTTTGTAATACGCCACCTCCTTTTCTTTTTTTTTAAATTAAATTCTCATCTTTTTTTTTGGTTTGTTATTGAATGAAATGGTTGATCATATTAAATGGAATTGGTGTAGTGGACTTATGATTTCATGGTTTTATTTATTTGGAAAGAAAAAAGACTTATTACGCGGCCATTAATTTTCAATTAGTAGATAAAAATTAATAAAAAAAATTTTTTTATCAAAATAAGGGTACGAGGACCTAATTGCACATGAATGTAACGAAATCATTTTAATCGAAAGATTCAAAGACTCGATTTAAATCTAATACGCGCCGTTTTGATCGATAATACTCTGACATTTTTGGGAGTAAGGCAGCCATTACTCCATCTGCTTAGAGCTCCTCAGTTTTCTAAGCGAAAAACTGATCTAATTATGTTTTGCAGGCCTCCATGAACTTTAAATTTACATGGTTGATGCTTGAAATCATTCAAGCCAAGCTCTCTTTATTTCTGTCGGGTCATCAAAGATGTGTGTATTCGGTATCCTTTTTTATTGATCAATTCTGGCCATTTTAAGTAAATAATTGGCATCATTCTCTGTAATTATTAGCAGTGGAGATCAGAATCAACCGTTTAAGCAGGTTGTAGCATTTCATAGTGAAGAATTCTCTTTTAATCCCACCAGACATATTGCAATACCCCCGTTTTCCAGGTCTCCATGGGCTTTCAATTTATACCGCAAAGTCTGGGCTACATGGTTAATACTTTCTCACCTTCTGTCGGATCATCAAAGATGTGTGTGTGTGTTCTGGCATTGTCGTGAAGAAACGAAAGATCTTCCTTGATGATCAATTCTGGCCATTTTAAGTGAATTACTGGCGCCATTCTCCTTAACTGTTGGCAATGGAAATAAGAATCAATCGTTTGACCAGGTTGTAGCATCTCATAATGAAGAATTCCCTGTAAGACTCACCGAATACATTACATTATACTTCTTGGTGTCAATACTGTCTTTGCCACGGACTGTGGAGCTTTGTCTTACATCGTCCATGATGTTTTAAGCATATTTTTGTCCTGTGCGATTCACTTTTAATTCCCCGTAATTATTTGCAAGCCGCCGTGGTCTAGTAGGTAGTATGTTGGCTTATTAGATGAAAGGCCCGAGCTCGAATCCCAGGTCAGACATCAAAATTAAATATGAAAAAATATTTCGTCGGCGACTTCCTCTCAGCAGATTTCTGGCAAAAACTCTGAGAGTAAAAATTGCCATGAAAAAGCTTCTCAAAAAAATCTGTCGTTCGGAGTCGACTTTAAACTGTAGGTCCCGCCACTCAAAGTATAAAATTAACGCACACAACATGTGTGGTGTGAGAAACTAGGCCGTAATCCTTACTGAAGGGTTGTAATGGCCAATTATGTATGTATGTAACTATTTGCAAATGAAACTCCAATCACTGTGATGGCTCAGAGCTAATTTGTGAGGGACTCTATGATGGGCGAAAAATGCTTAGTTCCCTCTTTCTCTCTCTCTTTTACTCTTACTCAGTTTTTCCCATGATGTCATCGACCTTGCCATTTAATTGATCGGCTAGAGCGATACTTCAAACATTACATTTATCAGATCGCAGACGAATAAATCCTTTCGCTGCTGTTTTTTTTTCTTTAGTTGCACTATTGTTTCCGTAAATTTACAAATAATTCCAGCATCCTGAGACACATTCCTAACGTTTCTTGAGTTGAACAGAAAATTAAAATATGACGGTGAGCTTCAGAATGCTTAATACAAAGTTGACACATGTCGGGAGTCATATAACCGATGGTTCCATTTATAGGTTTTTTATTTCACCAAATTTTGTTCCAATGTTTTTAAAATTTTGAAAGATTTCTCTTTCTTTTTATTTTATTTTGACAAATTATTTTTAATCTTCATCAGCAAAAATTTTCTCTTCAATTTTCTCTCTCGCAGTTCCTTCTTTTTTTTTCTTCTTTCAAACCAAATGAAGCCATCATTAAGTCCATTGACCCAAAATGTTAGTCTTTTTAAAATATTCCAAAGCCATATTCTCCATTATTTTTTTATTTCTATTTCTATTATTATTTCTTCTTCTATTTGTTTTTCTCCACATTTTGTATGTTTATTTTGTAAAAATCGCTTCAAGTTTTTATTTTTTGCGTAGTCACGTCGTAATAGCACGCGTTTTGAATTCTTAATGAAGATGTTTTCAATCGTTTTAACAGAAATTCTTTTGGTAGGTCAGTTAAGACAGCAAAAAAAAAGTTAGAAAAAACCACAGAGAATGTAATTCACATTAAAGCGGGGTTTTTACTAAAGTAGGTGAATTAATGCATATTAAAATGTGCATTAAAAATAAAAAATGTGTTTAAAAATAAAATCAAAAAATCGTGGTAGCAAAAATTCCTTTATGAAGCAACTTTAGTTCAAAATGGCAATTTTTTTTTACAAACTCCTGGATTCCTAAATTCTAAATTCAGCAAAATATTCCACTTCGTAACTAAGTTTACATTATTTCGGGTTAACCTATTTTTTTTGGCACGGGGGCTAATTCTGTCTATGTTAGCCTGAGTTCTCCACCTCAAACTGCTTTATCCTTCACCTCAAGACTCTTACTGCACATTCTTTGGCACAGATATTAATGGGCGTGGCAATGAAGTTTGTAGTCGAGTCTCACCGACTTTTTTGTGACTCGGGACTTTACCTGGAATATAACCAATTGTTATCAGTATAATCTCACTCTTGATTTTAGCAAATTCCAAATGGTAGTTCCAGAGCCATATTTGAGCACTTACTCTTGGCGTTATTATCCTCAGGCGCTGATAAGATCACCACTATATTATCTGCATATCTCACGATGTCTGTACCATTATTAATTCCATTCTTAACATGTACAAGTAATTCTGGTTCCAAAGTTAGCATTTTCTACTTAAAAAATAGATGTAACTCAGGTTCTAAAGGTTAGTACCAATGTTATATATTTGGGTTGTGCTAGACGTCTTTAGATCTCGAATGTATCATTGAGGAGCTTGAGATTTCTTCTCTAGTAACTCCAGAGTGTTTACACCATAATTGTGTAGGAATGCGAAATATCTGTCGCAGGGACTTGATAATGTCTATCTACTGCAAACTATTGAAGTTGTTTCGCAGTTCGGTTGTGGCCAACACAATATTGCACTTTGGATAGTAGAGCTTCAGTCTTGCCCACTCAATGCATTTCATACATTTCTTTAGACT
The DNA here is from genome assembly GCA_930367235.1 of Sarcophaga rosellei. Taxonomy (NCBI): domain Eukaryota; kingdom Metazoa; phylum Arthropoda; class Insecta; order Diptera; family Sarcophagidae; genus Sarcophaga; species Sarcophaga rosellei. The sequence goes on along the minus strand of OV884018.1, from coordinate 5,592,852 downwards.
TCGAGTGCAGCATTGAAGATCTTGCGATTTCTCAAGTAGCTGCAGAGTGTTCACAGCATCCTTGAATAGGAATACGAAATAGTTGTTGCAGGGATTTGACTGTTAAAATGGTTTCGCACTTTGGTTCTGGCAAACACAATATCGTACTTTGGATAGCAGCACTCATGTCTGGCCTACTTGACGCATTCCAATGCTTTACCCATAGTACTAGATGGGACAGGGTTCCAATTCTGTAAATGACAAGGTGGCTAGTCCTGATCTTCCAATCTGCTACCTCTACGGACTCATCGTAAGAAGCATCCTGATGTTGAGTGTCACGGAAGTCTTATGTCGACTGTGGTAAAACCGTCTCCTTTAGAGGATGGAAAAAGCCATTATAAGACCGGTAAGGTTAGGTTACTGACATGAATCTGGGATCCATTATAGCCGGCATATTGCCAGGGTAAGTTGTGATAAGGAGAAGTTGGAGACTATAGAACACCTCCAAGGTTTGGGCTGGCTGAAGAGCGCATGTTCATGGTCGTACACCATTTGATCGGCTTAGAAATGAGCTTGATTGGGAAAGAAAATTTCGGTTGTCATCAGTCGGTATTCGAAGCCTGCTGCCGGCTTTTTGAATGATCAGCCGGCTTCAATACCTTCGAGAGTTTGACTTGATATGAATGGCTGTGCAAATGCCACGCCGAAGAATTGAAAAATTCGGTTTACCCACCTCACTTTCTTTAACAGAAACAATATTTTTGGCAGTGCATAAATTGAGATGGTCAGACCACAGTTGATCTTAGTAATACCCTCGACGTAATACTTGACGCATTCCCTTGCTTTACCCATAGTACTAGATCGAAAGAACTCTTAAGGAATCCATTAGCTGCAGTAACTATCAAACTGTACTGGATACTGTTTCAATAGCTTACCGACGCAACCAAAGCGGATAGGAAATATACTGTAGGCAATGCAGGATTTAATCACTTCGTGGACAGAATTCAGGCGGTTTTCAGCAAGGTGTTTAAGTACTTTTGACATTGATTCATCTCGTCTTATTCCCCTTGATATTTTTCGTAGAAGTTCTCAAGTCCACTTTGTGAGGGGTATTGTAATCAGCAGTTCACTTTCACCGAGGCAGATGATTAATGAAGGCAAATTAACGGTTATTATTTCACTCTAATAGAATGTCCAAATTTTTTCGTAGGCACTCCTTATTCATAATTTAAATATTTTAAATTTAAATAAGCTTCATTTGGAAAGTGTATTGTTTTTTACATATAATTTTTAATATTAATTTTATTTTTAATTAATTTAAACACTTAAAAATAATTTCTTATTTTAATAGCTTTTTTTTAAAAAAATTTAATTTGATTTTGAACTGCGGTTCCACTATAAAAAAAACCATTCTTCCTTTCTCCTTGTTTGTGTCCCCTCCTACATCCTTTAATTTTATTTTAAAATTTTTTTCAATAATTTCTTTTTTTTCACTTGAATGTTGTTTTATGCGCGTCATTTTGTAATCCTTTTTTTTTTAATTCAACTCTGTGTGTGTAATTAATTTTTTTTCTCATTTAAATTACAATTTCAATGTATTTATTCTAAATGTTTTTCAATGTTTTTTGTATAACTTTTATATTAAAAAAAAAACAAAACATCCATAATTAAATATAAAAAATAATTTAAAATAAATTGTAAAACAAATATCTGTAGTAGAGACTTGAACCAAAACTAATATTAAACAAAAAAACCAAATCTAACCTAAGCATTAAATATACTTTTTCAAACTTTTATGTGTCTATATATACGATATACATACGATATAATATTTAGTGTTCTTTCACCTTCTTTTTCTAACTACTAAATAAAGTTTTAAATGTTTTATATAAAAAAATATAAGAATTTTATTTATTTACAAACTTAATATTTTTTTCTTTTAATTTTCTATACTTTTGGTTTGTGTCTAGGATGAGTTTCATCCGTTCATTGAAGCCCTCTTACCGTATGTCAAATCATTTTCGTACTCCTGGTTTAATTTACAAGCGGCCAAACGAAAATACTACAAAAAACATGAGAAACGCATGTCCCTGGAAGAGGAAAGACACTGTAAGGATGAGTTGCAGGTGAGTAAAATATATATAGACAGGGAGAGAGAGAGAGAGAGAGAGGTATTATAGTTTGACGATAAATTTTTTTGTCTCTTTCTTTTAGAACGAAAAAGCCGAAGTTAAACAGAAATGGGCCTCACGCCTTTTGGGCAAACTACGCAAAGACATAACGCAAGAATGTCGCGAGGACTTTGTACAATCGATAACGGGTAAACGCAAATCGATATGTGTCCTCTCCAATCCCGATCAAAAAGGCAAAATGCGTCGCATTGATTGCTTACGCCAAGCGGACAAAGTATGGCGTTTGGATTTAGTTATGGTCATACTCTTCAAGGCCATACCCCTGGAAAGTACGGACGGAGAACGTTTGGAAAAGTCTCCGGAATGCATACATCCAGCTTTGTGTGTTAATCCTTATCACATAAATGTTTCCGTTAGGGAATTGGACTTGTATTTGGCCAATTTCATTAACACTCATGATGCTATGCATAGTCCGGTGGCCACTTCATCACAACCAGGTTCTCCAAATACACCCTCCCTAATGCTGTATAGCAGTGAGCATAACCAGGCCAATAATAATAACAACAACAACAATCCAAATGACAATAAAAAACATGGTGATGAGGAGAGCAAGAGAAAAGGTATGTATACAGCAACAGTGTGTTAATTCAGAGAGAGAGAGAAAGAAGAATGAGAAATTTTTTACATGTTATAATCACCACAACAATATGCGGTTTTAGATGTAGACACAACACCTTTTGCGGGCTACAGTCATAATCCTTATAACGGTGTTGTTTGTAATGATATTATCTTGGCCACTGGGGTATTTTCCTCCAAGGAACTATGGAAGTTATCAAGAGGTAATTGAATTGAAAAACAAAAAAAAAAAAAAAAACAAAAACGAACTAAAATATGAAATAAAAACGGAATTATTGTAGGGTTTTTTGTAACTAAAAAAGAAAACAAGAAAAATCCAAAGGTTTCTCTACGGTTGAGGCGATTTTATTGAAATTTGGCCTAAATAAACACAAGGTCTAAACGCATTCACTCTACAAATTTAATTAAAATAATACACATGAGTGCTATGCCACAACTGCAGAAAGTAGGGCATTACCAGCAGGCTAAAGAAAAGAGGTGTCTCTGTTAAGGTTTTCTAAGGCATCAAAAAACAAAGCCTAAAAGTATACTTTATTATATTTTTCTGAAAGGTATTATTCTGAAAAATACATGGTTTAAGAATAGATTCTTAATTTCTTATACCTTTAGAATTAGAGTGGCATAAATTCGTGATATTAAAAAGAATATTTTCACAATTTTTTAGTTTTATACTTTTTTCAAGGTCTATTGCCTAAAAGTATGCTTTATTTATGCTTTTCTAAAAGGTAACATCGTAAAGAATGTTCTAACGAGGGAATTAAACAAATGTTTTTATTTAAACCGCAGCAAAATGCTTTCAAAAATAATGTTTTAAAATTAAAATTATTTTTAAAACTTTAAAAATCGATTGAAGCCTAAAAGTATATTATATTCCAGTTTTTTTGAATAATCGGAATAATAGCTGACATCTGACACCAAATATAAAAAAATATTCAAAACGTTTCTAAAATAAGAGGAGCCAGACGTCATCAAAACCGTGACATTAAAAATATTAAAAAAAAAATTTTTTTTGGAAAAATTTCAATCAATTTACATAACATGCCCCTAAAAGTGTGCTATATTTATGGTTTTCTGAATGCTAACATTCTGAAAAATATAGTGATCCAAAAAATACTTAAAAATATTTACTGAAACTGGAACGATGGGTTTCCGAATATAAAATAGTTTAATGAACAGAACAGTTTTTCTAATTTTTTTTTTGAGGAAAAAAGTACATGAAAGACTTACCGATTGTTGAGGATTATCTGCAAGCTGTTGTTCTGAAAATAGAAAAAAAAATAGAAAAAATTGTTAATGAAACTCAGACGTTTACAATTCTTTAATTAAAGAAAAAATTTATTAGATAAAAAGCGCTGTTACTTGAAAATTGGTTATTACAATCCTTCAGTCAGGACAACAACCTAGCTTCTCACATCACCTATGTTATGTGTGGTAATTTTGTGCATGATTGGCTGCACTGAAATATTTATTGTAACATAATCTAGGGCAAAAAATAATTTTTCTTTTTCCCTATTCATAAAGCTACTACCTAAAAGTATGCTACATTTCGCGAGAACTACTATTTAAAGTTCCTTCAAACTTTCAATAAAATCGTCTCTGCCGTTTAGAAACCCTAGATTGCATAGCGTTTAATGAGAGAACGAAAAATTCTTATAATTTTAGCCTCCATATTGGAAGAGACAACCAATGATCTCATACAGGCGAGCTCAATTAAATTGGAACATCCAGGGGCTGCCTATGAATGCCAAACATATCAAATGTCAGCCTCTTCAGCTCCCTTAGGCTCAGTAATAAGCGGTGTGAATAGTCTAGGAGCGGGAGCAGGCACGGGCATGGTTACTAGTGGCGATGGTAGATCATCTGTTAGTGCTTCCATGGTATTGCCCTCAGGCTATAGCAGTGAGTATTTTTTAAATATATTGAAGAGGTCAAAGGTCAAGCTTTATATTCTCCTTTTTTAGTTGACTTTGTGGATCCACGCGGCAGTATGCATCTCTCCAATTCCTCCTTGTTAAGAGCTGCAGCTGCAGCTTCTTGTAAAACAGATCCCAATGGTTCACCCCAAGATGGTGGAGTAGTGGGTTCAGGTGGTGGTCCCAGCAGTTTCTCTGTGATATTAAGACAAAATGAAGACAATGGCAGCAATAATGGCGGCTCCTCTAATGCGAACAATGATGATTCGTCGCTACAAAGATATACACCCACTAGCAATAGGGTTCTATTGAGCATGGGTCAAATGCGGCCGGGGGAAGGTAAGTTTCTAAGTTCTAAAGGGAATGCTTTAATATTCTTTAATTTTTTTCCGTCTGTCACCAGTATTAATGCAACACAATGTGAGTTCGACTTTGGTGCCAAATGCCGTCAGTCCGTCTTTGTATTATCCCCAACAACATAGTCCTTCGGCCAATCCGACGGACAATAGCGACGAAAACCAACAACATCAGCATCAACAACAGCATCAGCAGCAGCAACACCAACAGCAACAACAGCAGCAGCAACATCATCAACAGCATCATCATCAGCAGCACTTGCATCACTCACAAGCTTCTTCCACACCCAAATATGCCTCAGAGGTTATTAATCATGGCCAAGATATGTCCGAGTTTGTAGCCTATGTTTGCCAGGATACTAGCGGTGTTAATCCATCAGAGGCTGAATTGCATGCTCACCACCATCAAACGTCTTCCCATTTTCAGTTGCAACATGCTGCCGCCGCCGCTGCAGTAGGACGCAGTCCAAAGTTAACAGCTGTTTCAGCAGCAGCGGCTGCTGCCCATTACCAGCAATACAGTACCATGTTGCCTCCACCACCTTTGCCGCCTATGGCGAGACCAGTGGCCATAATACGTTCTACCGGTGACTTGACAATGGTGGGCTCGCCGCCTTCCACAGCCAGCATAACACCGCCTCCCTTAACTAGCGTGAGCTCGGCAAATGAATCACCACGACATCACCACAGCCACCAGCAACTGCAACAGCATCATGGTCATCATCATCACCATCATCATCATCAGCAGCAACAGCAGCAGCAGCAGCACACCACCATAGATCATAGCACTAGCAGTGGTTTGAGTTCAATGTCATCGAAAATCACCAACACCACAGCGTCGAATTCACAAGATAATAGCGGCACCATAACAGTAGGCAGTAGTACCACAGACTTGGTGGTGGCATCCACCTCCTCAGCCTCACCGCCGCCCGCTCCTACACAAAGTCCTCATTCACACATAATCGATGTGGCCCGATGTAAAACTTCACCTACATCATCGTCAGCGGCCATAGCTGTATCTACACCCACTTCGGCGTTGTCTAGACTACCAGCCCAGCCCTATCCGAATACCAATGGGCGGGAGTACTTTAATCATTTCCATACACAAACCACACCGGTAAGTTAAGGCCTTAAGGGGTTTTAGAAACAGGTTTTGAATTATCTTTTTCCTTCACGTTCCTTCACAGCTACTCGGTTATACTACCATGTCGGGTGTTATTAGTCCCACAAATCTTAGTCTTTATTCTTCATCATCGGGCGTTACATCACATCGCACAACTCCGCGTTCCCGATGGAATCCTTCATTTCTTTCCATGGAAGATGATTTCAATATGATGGGACATACATTGACCAGCACAAATCCGGAAGCCACACCGGTCATACTAATGGAAGACTGTAAGTATTATGAATTCTAAATTCAAACGATTAGAAACTCCTCCTCTGTAAATATTTAAAAGAAATTTTTCTTCGGTTGCCTAACTTCATATTGTAATCAGAAATATTAATGAATTTCGGTTCCGGTTCAAAGCCTATTTTTTTTCTTCAAGTCCGACTTTATCTATCCTACTTTGTATGTCTTCCCTTCCCATCAGCGGTTCTTGTGTTCTCCAGCCATATGGTATTCCATTTAGTGCAGGCGACAGGACACATCTCTGCTACATCCCGGGTGTGGACTCAAAACCTGTTCTCTAAAAGTTAATTTCGTACTTGGAGTCATGTATCAGTGCGATTATCTTAAAATGACGGGTAAAAAGTAGTTATAACGGTCTGTTATATTCTGTAAATAGCTCGAGCGGACTTGCTAACGTATTCCACACACAGGATTTATTATGTCAAAAACCTGCATGGTCCTTATGCAGAATAGATCCGGATATATGGGATATTCTATTCAAAATTATTCAAGAAGTTAATTTACCGCAATTTTCAAAGTGATCTTCAGCTGTTGCAGTAATTTCGATTGCCTTCTTTCAGAACACATTAACTACTACTCCAGTTCTTGGAAAGACAAATTTTAAAGTCATCACCTGCTATCATTCGCATCTCTGCCGTTGGCAAGTTCTCTTCAAACTAAGCTTCTTCATATAGAACCTTCCATACTTTAACAGTTGATAACGGCCATTTTGTTGAAACGGCATCTGTCAAATAAATTGTCATTATAGACAAAGAACTTTGAGAGTTGATAACAGGGGTCTTGTTGCAACTGCATACATTCATTCATTCTATTTTGCCAAATCATCATAGACCTTTATAGACAACAGCGTGTGTTCGTTGAATAGGCTCTAGAGCAGTTGACAACTAATTCCAGTTATCATCAAAAATCCACTTCTGCGTGAAAAAATAAAGGGTCCGCCAAATAACTTCTTTTTTTTTGAAAATGCTTTAAACTACTGAATATTTTCTGAAATTTCTTTTTTTATTTGAAAGTACAATCCTTCCGGTTAATAATGGAAAATAATTTCATTCAAACGGCTGCCTCGGCCTTTAAAGCGTCAATTGTATCTGGCTTGTCGGCGTAACACTTATCTTTGACGGCACCCCACAAATAATAGTCCAACGGTGTCAAATCGCAGCTCCGAGGTGGCCAAACGACATCAGGTCTGCGGCTGATAATGCAATCTTCAAAAACAGGGCGCAAAACATCGAGTGTAGCTTCGGCTGTGTGGCACGTAACGCCGTCCTGTTGAAACCAAATGTTGCCAATATCCTCCTCTTGAATTTTTGTGAACACCAATTTTTGTGAACAAAAATTCGTTCAACATGGCCCGATAACGATCGCCATTGCCTGTAACGTCCACTCCTTGCTCTTTTTCGAAGAAAAATGACCCAATTATGCATCTGGACCAAAATCCGCACCAAACAGTGACTCGTTTTGGGTGCGCCGGCTTTTCAATGTATGCGTGCGGCTTTTCTGTGCCCCAAATGTGACAATTTTGCTCGTTTACATACCCGCTAAGATCAAAATGAGCTTCATCTGAAAAGATGATTTTTTTTCCAAAATCGGCATCTTCTGTAAGTCAACCACAGGCCCACTTAGCGAAGCGAAAACGCATTGGATGATCAATTGGCTTCAACTCCTGAACCAATTGGACTTTGTATGGCGTCATACCAAGGCCTTTATGCAAAATTCGTCTCAATGTACATATACATAATACATAATTGACCGTTACAACCCTTCTGTCAGGATTACGGCCTAGCTTCTCAGCACCACTCATGTTAAGTGCGTTAATTTTATTCATGAGTGGCGGGACCTACAGTTTAAAGTCGACTCCGAACGACAGATTTTTTGAGAAGCTTTTCATGGCAATTTTTACTTTCAGAGTTTTTGCCAGAAATCTGCTGAGAGGAAGTCGCCGAAGAAATACTTTTTGTATTTTGTTTTTGATGTCTAGCCTGGGATTCGAACTCCGGCCTTTTGTCTAATAAGCCAACACACTACTTACTAGACTACGGCGACTTCGTCTCAATGATGTCTCCGAAATGTTCGATTGCTGAGAACGACGGTGATTTGATGTTGATGGCGCTTCACGCACACTTTATGCCACAGCAGCAATATTCTCGGCTATACGCACTGTTTTTGGCTTTTCACGCTTTGGTTTATCGATGAGGATGCCAGTTTCTTTCACTTTTTTCACAAGATAACGAACATACGGAGCTGACGGTGCTTCTCATCTTCCAAAATCCATACGCAATTTTCGCACACATTCTGCAACACTACCATGATTTTCAAAATAATGTCGCAATATTTCCCAGCGTTGTTCAAGCGTATACACAACCATATTCGTTCAGCGGAAGGATAAAACTGTCTGTCAAATCAGACATGAGCTAAGTTGTACCATTCACGAAATAAGCACTAGTTGAAAAAAAGCGTTAGATGGCGAACCCTTTAGAACCTTCCAAACTTTGACAGTTGATAATGGCCATTTTGTTGAAACGGCATCTGTCAAATAAATTGTCATTATAGACAACGACGCATGTTTAAAATTGTAAGAAAACGTTTCTTAAAAAATCTGTCGTTTGGAGTCGACCTTAAACTGTAGGTTCCGCTACTCATGTCTAGAATTAACACACATCACCATTAGTGTGTTGGAAACTAGGTTGTAATTCTGACTACTGGGTTATAATGTTCGAAAATTCGATACTAAATTCGATTTTTTATTTTTTTTTAATATTTCCTGCAGCTAGATTTTGATATAAAAGCTACGTTTCCTTCCTTTCTAAATTTTTTTTAAAATATTTGAAACTGTAATTTGCTTTGAATTTTAAGGTGTTTCTTTTTAATATCTTTTTTTATTACCACCTTTAGCTGGCCGCTATAGTGATGAATATGTAACCAGTCGTGATTATGTTACATGATTATAAATGCAACAAACATTTTATATGCCCTACTAGAACTGCAATAAAATATATTAAAATGTTTTTTTTTTAATGATAAACAAACATTAAAAAAAAAAGAAAAAAAAAAAACTGAACTTAAGAACATAAGAATTGAAATTCATAATTATTATTTAATATTTAAAATTAATTTTATAAGTACAACAATAATTAATAATTTTATTTTTAAATGGAAAGGGGGTTTACCAAGAAGAAAGAAATGTAAGCCCTTTTCTAAGAGAAAATACTTCTTTTTCTATATTCAACATAGGGAATGAAGTGAGATGAGAATGGTTTTAAAACATTAAGGCTCAATGAATAAACTATTAAAATAAAATTAAAAAAATAATTAAAAACAATTATTCTAATAACAATGAAGAAAATATGTACAACCAATAAAGAACCAATAATGGCAGGAAGAAAAACTTAATAAACAAACAAACTAGAACTGCAAATTATTATAACAAATGAAAATAAATAAAACATAAATTTTTAAGGTAAAAAAAACATAAGAACAAATGCTAGACACTAGTTTTAAGCATATGCCCGATTATATATATATATTATATATACAAATAATATTTATAATAATATTAATTATAAATACAATATATAGGTTTTTTATATACAATATAAACAATTATTATTATTATAAACAAAAACAAAAAAAAATATTTAGTATTTAGAGAAACACTAATAAGAATAACTAACAACAACAACAAAAATATAAAACTCCGGCGGCCATTGATTAAAAATTAAACTAAAAAACTTCATTATTTATTATATTGGTGCTTAATATTTAAAAAAAAAGAAACACAAAAAAAACTAATAACAAATACTAGACTTAATATAAATTTATAAACAACAACAACAAAACAACAAATAATGCTCTTTAGATTTTAATCAAATGGTTCCTTTACAATATATTGTTAAAAACAAACAAACAAACAAACAAAAAACACAAGAAGACATTGTTAAAATCATAATAATAAATAACCCTTGGAACAAATACAAAGGAATAAAATGGTTTGATAAACTTAAACAAATAACAAAAAAAAGCTTCAATTAAAGCATGCAAATGCAATAAAAACAAATTATAAAAGATATTAGAGAAAAGGTTACTACAACTGCAATAAAATTTATACAGAATTTTTTAAGTTAAAAAAAAAAAAAAAAAAAAAAACTCAAGGGATAGGAGAAATTTTTCGAAAATATAAAATATTTTACCTGATTTATAGTTTAAAATAAAAAATTAGGATTTCTAAATAATTTTAATACTTTTTTTGGCTTTGTTTTTTCATGTAGTGTGTGTGGTGTCAGAAGATAGATAGTAAGGCTGAATAAAGAGCTGTAACGACTCATAAGTGTGCTCTTCTTTAAGTTTTCGTTGCCATAAGTACGAAAATTCAACATAATGTTCGCTGGCATCAGCACATTTTTGAGTGATTCTTAGGCTTCCAATTTCACACTATATTCGACACAAAATAGAATACAACACTTACGTGATAGGCGGTGCTTCATCTATTTTAGGGTGAAAATGTTTATGACGGTGTTGTATCCAAATTTAGTAATTTATTGGAAAACCAACCCAATATGGCTCGTATTACACTATTCTTTCTTTAATAGAACGTCTAGTGATCCAAAGAACTCAAGTGACTTGATCCAGAAAATAAAATATTTCTACTAAGTACTCGTATTTCTTGTACAAAACATCAATTGGTAGTTGGCCGGTAATTCCAACGCAAATTAATTTACAGAGAAAGTTCAGTCATTTTTCTAACCTAATGAGGAACTGTTTTCCTACCGAAATTTTTTCTTTTATTTCTATAAACCTATTCAAATCTAATGTCCACAGAAACTACTCTTTTTTTCCCTCTCTTAAAAGGAACTGCTTGAGTAAGGGCCATCTGTTGACTGTTAATTTTCTTCGAGTGTATCAAAAATAAATTCAAAACTTTTCTAAATTTTAGTGAAATAATCAATAAAAAATTGTACATTTTTCTTTTCAGTTCAACTGGTCATTGAAATGAAAAAAAATTGTGCATTTTTTATAGTTTATTTTACTAAAATGTATGTAATGTTTTTCGAGTGTATTAAAAAATTCGAAGTTGAATTTTTTTAAGAGACCTTTTCTATTTAAACTGGTCATTGCATGAAAAAAAATTCTTTAAAATTTTTATAGTTTAGTATACTAAAACTTAAGACTGTTCTTCGAGTGTATCAAAATTAAATTCAGGGTTGAATTTCTTTAGTTCAGTAATCTATAACAATTTAAAGTTTGCAATTTAGTTCAACTGGTCATTGAATTAAAATTAAAATTCTTTAAATTTTGTGTAGATTTTTAGATTTTTTAATGTTTAAATATGCAAATTGAGATAAAATTTTAATATTTTTCAATTGAAACTACAATTTGAGGTAAAATTAAAATTTTTTATTTTTTTGAAACTACAATTTGAGGCAAAATGTTAAATTTTTATTTTTTTGAAACTACAATTTGAGGTGAAATGGTATTTTTTTGCCCTTGAAACTACAATTTGAGTTAAAGTGTTAACGTTTTAAGTATTTGAAACTACAACTTGATGTAAAATTTTATAATTTAACTTGAGTTTTCTCCATCCCTTGCTGTTTTAAACTATTATTAGTTATAAAAATTATTAAAAACAAAGTAATGTTATAGCAATTAAAAATAATTAATATTAACAAGAGAAAAAAACCTAAAAGATAGTAAACAGACAATAGTAGATTTAAAAAGAATAACAACAAAAAAACCTATTAGTTACTATTTATATATAACTATATATATATAGAATTATATACCTTTAATACACAAACATATATATATTATAAATATATTTATAAAATAAAAAAAACAAAAATAACAGGCGACAAGTAATAAAGAAAAAACAAAAAAAACCTTCCATGTAATTTTTACATGATTATTTATAAATATACACTGAAATTAAAACAAACAAAAAAAAGAAAAAACAAAGTTAAAGAAACCAAGTAGAAATTAAAATAAAAATAATTAAAATGAAAATCCGAACCTAAATTAAGTAGACTTAAAGCAAAATTACAGGTTATTTCTAACAGAAAAATAAAAAAAGGATTCGCAGTAATTTAAAGGCTTATTTGCCTCTGTTTGCAGACATTTCAATGAAATTCGTTTAAAAATATTTCAAAATTCTTAACAAAATTTTGTAAATTTTCGAAATAAAATTAAAAGAAAATTAACATAAAAAGATATATTGTTAGGGTGTTAATGTGCCTAAGTTTTAAAAACAAACAACAACAACATAAAAATTATACACACATATTAATAATCATATTAAAAATTAAATATAAAAATTAAAAATAAAATTAAAAACAAAAAAAAAAATTATTGAAATATTGAAAGAAAGCGCAAAAGATTTAGTAAAACGTAGGAAATCCCAGGTCGGTAAAATAATAGTAATTCTAAACAAGTAGAGGTTTTTACAACATAACCTAGAAAAATACGACAACATAACCTTAAAATAATATTAAAAATATATGAAATATTATTATAGAGTAAAACAAATAATTTAATTAAATAAATTATTCCTTTTTTTTTTGGAAATTATTTTCAGTTATTAAAAATTCAAAACATATTAAAAATTAAAAAAAAAAATATTTTTTCCACTTTTTGTTACTAATTTTTTTTAAATTCAAAATTTTTATAGAAAAATCTATAAAGAATATTTTAAATCTTATAGGTTTAACTGGTCATTAAACTTATAAAAAAATTATATTTTTAAGGATTTTATAGAGTTTCTGCAAGAAGTTTTATGGTTTATAATTTTATTAAACACGTTAAAATATTTTTTCCAGTGTATCAAAAACTTAAGGGAATATCTAAGGAATATTTTAATGATTTCTAGCTCAACTGGTCATTGGTCTATAAAATTTCTCATAGGTTTTCTGTTAATTTTTTCCAAATCATTTTCATTTTTCATTTAGAATTTTTCAATAACTTTTTAATTGATAATATTTTTCGAGTGTATTAAAATTACTTGAAAAAAACTCGGTATTTTCCGTGTGTAAGAAAAATTTACGATAAACTCCATGGAAAATTAAATAATTTTTTATTAATTTCTAGCACTTATCAAAATATTTGAGCTTCAATTTTTGTGCAAAAAATATATACAAATTTATAATTTTTTTCATAAGTTCAACTGGTCATTGATCATAAAAAAGTTGTATATTTTAATAGATTTTTAGACGCATTGTTTTTTTTATAGTCTGCCTCTTTTCAACTTCTGATTAAACTTAATAAATTTAAAATTTTTTAGATTATGTTACAATAACAATCGATTTTTTTCGGGTGTATCAAAAATAAATATTAACTTTTCGTAAATTTTAACTGTATAATTTATAAGAGTTTGTACGTTTCTCTTGAGTTCAACTGGTCATTGAACTTAAAAAATCTATACATTTTCATAGATTATACTCGTAAAATTTATGATTTTTTTTTGTTAATGTATCAAAAATAAATTCAAAGTTTTTGAAAATTTTAGGTTAATAATTTATACAAATTTGTAGAATTCTCTTGAGTTTAACTGGTCATTGAAATTAAGGAATTTATAATTTTTTATAGATTATTTACCCACTTAAGTAATAAAAGTCAAGTTGCGTAAATTGCTTTAAATTTTAATACCAACTAGTGGTGAAGAAAAATTGTTTAATATTTTGTTATAATTTATTTTTTTATTCTGTTTTTTTTTTTATAAATTTTTTAATATTTTATTTAGAATTGATTGATTAGGAAAAACTCTTTAAATATGTTTTGCTTTTAAAGAAGGTACATTTAACTGGTCATTAAATGTACTTGTTTTAAACATATTTTTACAGTTTTTTTCTTAAAAACATTTTAGTTTGAGGAAAAAAAAATTTTAAATAGCAAAAAAGAGAGATGAAAAAATTTGGAGAAAAAAATTTTAATATGTTTTGAATTTAATTCTTTCTAAAGTTTTAATAATTTGTTAAAAAAAAATATATATATATAAAATCGATAGACTTTTTTTTTAGTTTATATAGAATAATATTCATTAAAAAATAATATTAAAGATTTATTTCGATTTTATATCAAATTCTTTTAATTTTTTTTTGTGTTTTAATTTTAATAACATAGTCTTTATTAACATCTCATTTTATCACACTTGTAAGCAATTGAGGTTTTTTTTTAATATAATTTAAATTATTTTATTATTTTTTTATTTTAATTTTTAGCTATTTATTTTATACATATTTTTTTGGTTTTTGGATTTAAAATAATTTATTTAAAATATTTTGTTTACAATTTTTATACAATTTTTATTTTTTAATAATTTCAGTTTATTTTATTTTTTTTTTTATATATATTTTTGTTTTTTTGTGATTTTTTTCCGAGTGTACCAAAATTTTATGAGAAAATTTATGAAAAATTATTCTAGTTTTAAGCTCAACTGGTCATTGATCTGAAAAACTGAATCAACTTTTCATAGGTTTTCAGTTAAAAGACATTTGAAAACAAAATTTAATTTATAACACATTAATTTTGAATTTATTAATTTGTAATTATTATTATTATTATTATCTTTTTATAATTTAGAGAGTTTTTTTGTTAAATTTATACGTTTTTTAATTGAAAATTATATGGTTTTACTAAATTTTTTTTCTTAACGATATTTTAAAATTGGGTTTCAACGTTCTAAAAAATTTATTGAAATTAAATGATTTAAAAACGAAAAATAAAAATTTTAAAACGAATTTTTTTTATAATAATTAGTAATTTTAATTTAATAAACGTTAAATAATCTTTTAGAAAAAGTTTTCTGAAATTAAATAATGTAGTAAAAAATAAAAAATTTTAAAATCAAATAATTTTTTTAATAATACGTTTATTTAATTTAGTAGACGTTTAGTAAAAGCTTCTTGAAATTTAGAAAATTCAGTAATAAATAAAAAAGTTTTTAAAGAAATGATTTTATTTAAAATGTTTTATTACAATTTATTAAAGTAATAAATTTTTTAACAACCAGTTTTTAAATGGAAATATTTTTTTTATTTTATTTATTTTTATTTAATTATTTTATTTATATTTTTTTAAATTAAAATATTTTTGTTATTTTATTTATATTTATTTAATTATTTTATTTATATTTTTCTTTTATTTTTTTCCTTATGTATTATCATTTAATAAAATTTTTAACCTTTTGATATTTATATAATATTTTTATTTTCATATTTTTTGTCTAATTAATCCATTATTTAAACCTTTAAATATATTTTTTTTATTTTTTATAATTTTTTTTTTAACCTAGAATTCATAACAAAAATCATTTAATAACAAAAAGAAAAATAATATAATTTGTATAAACATAAATTGGCTGTGAATACTTTATTTAAAAAGTAAAAAAAAAATATTATAAAAACAAAATTATAATAAAAAAAAAATGAAAACGAAATTATAAATAAAACGAAATTATACTCATATTTAGCTAAAAAATAAAACTCATAATAATTATGATTATAAACATAACTGCTGCAACAAATAATACAATTTAAATTTAAATAAAAAAACAAAACAAAATAATTTTAGTTAAAAAAACAAAACCATGTTAAGCAAAACCATATGCAATAGTTAATAAAGCTTTAAACAAAATATAATTTTAATTAAAAATGAAGAACATGTGCAATAAACAATTACAATATTTATTAACAATTTTATAAAGATTAGAAAAACGGGGCATACAAATAATTTTAAATTATTTTTGTAAAAATAAAAAACAATTAAATAAATAAATTTTATTTTTCCTTAATTTAAATTTTATAATTTTAATCAAAATGTTATTAAAAATATTTTTGTTAATACATTTCTTTTTTTTAATAATTAAGCAATAATATTAAGTTTGTTATTTACTATAATTATTATTATAAATTATTATAAATTAAACAAATAAAAAAAAAATTAAATAAAAATCAAATGCTGTACAATGAGCAATAATTAAAATAAAAATTAAAAAAAATTTATAAAATTATTTCATAAAACAAAAGAAAGAAAAACAAAATAAAATAATAAAGAATTCTTTACTTTAATCTCAACAACAAAATTGATTCACAAAAATTCCAAACTTACTGGTCATTTGTTTGGGAAAATTGTTTCAATTTTGTTTCAAGTTGCAGATTAAAATTAAAAAAACAAAAAATATAAAAAATATTGTTTTTTATTTTCATTTTGGAATTTTAAAGACTGGCCCCAAAAAAGTTTTCACAATGTCCCATATACGAGGTCCATCGATAGGATTATGAGAGATACAAGCAGCAGCTTTATGCCGCTTTTCTGTCCTATAGAGGAAGCCAACCAAAACGGAAAATTTCAGAAAAACTGATAAGCCGGGGACCTTCTCTTTATTGAGAACAAACCGCAGAGATAACAAAACCTACTGACCTTGCCACGTTCACAATGCCAATTTATCGTTTCATATTAAACTTGTTTCAATTGTCTGATTTTACTTCCCATAAATATCACATTCTGGTTTTCCAGCCAAAAGTTTATAGGCAGCATTCCTTATACGATCTGTATAGCCGGCGTTGATCCCGTAAACGCTAGTCTTAAACCCATTTGACTTGGGCTGACTCTCCGCCTTTGTCTTCTTTTCTTCTTTCTTTTCTCTAATAATGGTTTCAAAAATCTCTTCCCATTATAGTCGCATGGAAGAACCATTCTCTGCAATTGCCAGATATTCCCACATGACCTGCAATTCAGCAGAGTGTAATCCTGGTTCAACTGCTTAGATTATTCAGCTTGCAAGGAGTGTACCAATTGGTAGGATTATTGTAACAAGGTTGGGTTAGGTTAGGCGACGGGCTCTTCTTAGGGGATTAGGTCCCACTTAGCCCAACGTGTAAGCTCTTTGTGATACCGTAATCTCTATACATCCTGGCGATTAAACATTGCCAAAAGAAAACTAACTTAGGCATAGAATAAATCACATTACATTAGAGAGCTCAGAGGTCACAAGAGCGGGGTATTGATACATGAAGTGAAATATAGTCTCTTTCTGCTCCTCAGACCCATAGAAATCATTTAAAGGAATAAGCAAGTCCTTCGCTATGTCTTTTAAAAGGACAGTGGCTCGTTAGAATCGCTATTGTGAGATGAATTTACATATGCGATTTAGGGTTCGAAATGAGGCGGCTCTCTTATTGTCTGTACGCGTCCAGCTGAGTTTAACAATATTGCTCATATCTTCCCGCTGCTAACGACATTGAGCCGCTCTGTAGAACGAGTAGTCCTTGGTCTGGACTACTTCATCAGCAGAGCAATTTCCAACAATATTTCTCTGTTCCAGAGCCCCTATAAGGGTTATCTTGGAAGAAGCCAAAATTTCTGTAAGAAATCCTCGACATTTATGGGCAAGGGCAAACGTCGAAAATATATTCATCAGTAACCTAACCGCAGCCGGGCTGTTTGAATAGATCAAGAGATATTCAAAGAAATACTTTAGTGGCCAGGCAGCCTATAAGAAAGTTTATTATCACAACCCGTATCATAGCCCATAGTGCCACCCTGGCAAACATCCAATACATAATACTCGCAAGATTTCATTATCATTATGCGCCTGCCAGTTCATTATCTATCCCTGTTTTTGATTTATAATTCTTTTATTATTTCATTAATTTCATTTATTTTAGATACAAATGATTACTTTTTAATTTAATTCAAATAATGCCTTCTTTACATACCACATCTTTCATTACTATGCGGTGTGCCTAACAGTATGCCATACAAATGGCCAGCTTAATGAGCTATTTGCACTGTGCCTGTTGCTGGCTTAGTGTAGTTTATTTCATTCGCTATTTTCAATATATTTTAACGTTCAACAAATATTTGTATTGTGTTATATATTCAATGTTTTTTTTTCTTACAGCCTGAAGTTATGCTATGATTTATAACACATTAAACGAATATAAATGAATTTTCCTAGTATTTTAAAGTGAGGCATGTAGTAAACTTCCAAATGCAATTTATTATTTTCAATCATAAACAAACAAAAAATTAAATTAAATACAATTTTAATAAAAAAAAAGTGATGGCGAAAAAATTGAAGAATTAAAATCGATAGCATACATTTAGGAGGGCAAACAAAGGGAAGGGAATAATTATTTTGCTTTAAAGCATGATTGGGAGTGTAGAAATTATGAAGCTTTTATTAAATTTCTTTTGTAAACAAAATTTAAAGCATACTTTAAGGAAATTTTAAAAATGTGTTTTTTTATTGTCTTTGGAAATGTTTTTATTGATATTTTTCCCTACAAAACAAATATTTTGTAACAGAATTTTTATTAATAATTTATTTTCTTATTTCATTTCAAATTTTTTTGTCAATAATTTTTACTGCTATAGCTGCTTTGAAGTTCAGTGGCATGTAAACCCTGATATAAATGCGGCGGCATAAAATTCACGCATTGAGTTGTTTTAATGTATGTTTTAAAAGGATAAAAAGGATTGCGGAATATTTTGTATTCCTATCGACGAATTAATCATGTCTTTTGCTTTCATACATAAAAATAAACAGAAGAGCAAACATAATGCATTAATAATTTTGAGATAAACCATTGAAGCGAAACCCTTAGAAGGAATTTTTTATTTTCTTTCGTCAGCAAAAAAAAAAGAAAAGAATAAAATATCGGGTGGAAGGATACATTGATGTTCGTTTTTTAATTCCTTCATATTTTCTTTAACGTACATACATACATATGTCTGTTATATTCATAGTAATTATTTGTTTGAAAACCTTAACTGGTGCATAGTTTTAGACGCTTTTAAAAGTTATATGAAAAGTATTATGATTCCCCAATAGCTTTTAAATTATAATAAAGGAAATAAAGATGTGTTCAATCAAGTTTTATTTAAAAAAAATTCTTTGCATACTTTTAGGTAATCAAAAATAATTTATTATGTAGAGATTGGTTTAAAGTTGAGGCTTGGATTAATTTTTGTAACATTTGCCTTTTATTTATGCGATTTGAAATCGTTCTGATATTATAGCACATATTAGCATCAGTAAATATAGCAACGGCATAAAATATGAAGCATATCTTCAGGCATAGTACGAATGTTTTACAATCTCTAGTTTTATTAAAATTTACTTTACAAATGTGAAAAATTTAGTTTCTGAATGAAGAGGAGCCCATACAACATTAAAATGGAAGTAAGGAATGAAAAAAAAATTTCCAAAACTCTTTGGAATCCAAAAGAACGACATCTCTTGCACGATATTTGAAAGGTCTTGATACTACATCAGAGTCACATTGTTCTTTAACCTAACGGACTGAATTTATGGTGGCTTAAGTGTCCCTTGAACAGCACGAGTAGGCTTTTAGACTTTTGCAAGTGCTTCGCAACCTGCAATTGAGGTATGTGAATAGAGTTATTTGGAAACTTCGTACTCTCTTGAGAGATACAGGTTCTGTTAAACAGTTAACGACAAAAATTTCAACATTGTGTACTTTAAAGGTATTGAAAGGTTTAATTACAACCAGTTTTCTAAAAAGTCAACCTTTTAAGTCAACATTTTTTGGATCTTTAATACAAAATTTTAACTGCTGCATACTTTTAGGAGCTATAACTTTTTTAAACCAATACAATGCTTACATTTATAGAATTCCCTAATAATTGAAGTTACATTTGCTTATAAATTCATGTATCATTTGTAGGTATACACAAGATGGTAATTTTGTTTAAATTTAATGCCAGTACATGTAGCATACTTTAAGGTAACCAAAGAAAATGGAAAACAATTTGTAATGCTTGAACAAATAAAAAGTACATTTGAATGACAAAACTAAACAAAAGTAATTTAAAAACAAAATTTCTACTTTAAATATTAAATATTTTGTGGATTAAATCATAAGTTTAAAACCTAAAAAGTATGCTAATCCTTCTTGTTTTTCATGATTCAAAAAATAAAATAAAAACAAGAACAATAAAATTCTCAATTTAAATATTAAATTTAAAAACGGAAACAAATAAAAAAAATTTTTGTTACAGTATTCCTTCAAACAATGTTACACTGCAAAAAATATTGTAAATCAACTTGAACATCAACAATGGAATCAGCACGATAATAAACAAAAACAGCAATCAATCGTTTTTAAATTAATAACTCAACAACAACAATAATAATACACATGCCTGATTCCTGCCAATAAGTTTAAGAGGGATAGTGTTTTATTGTAGCATACTTATGGACTATTATATTATGGACTGAACATATTTTAGGGGATTATATAAAAATTGAGTTCATTTTACAAAAAATATGTGGAATGTGTGCTGTCAGTAGTCAGTTAAAAACTTGTGCTAAATATTGATGCCATTTATTAAAGGAAGATTTGGAGTCTGGTTGTGTGTAACTCCTGCCAAAACTATTTAAGGTTGTCATCGATTGCCAATGATATGTCTATGATACCGTCTTGATGATTAAAAGAAAATATGAAGAGACTGTCTGTGAATTCATTGAAAGTGATTTTAAAATTGTAATATACAGAGACTAAGATACTATGGGACTGTATCACTAAGCTGAATCTGCTAGCTAGGCAAAATAAGGTTTCTACCTGCTGCGTCATAGAATTTCCAGCAATGAGCAAGCAGGCGACCTTGCAGGGAGAGGAACTTCCAAGCCTTTGATAGCACCAGAGCCTATCTATGGATTGAGGGCGGATGTCTAGTAAGTTGTGCTCAACAAAAAGGGAAGGTAAGGAAAGGCAAAGACACTTTTTAAACCCAATAGTTTCGAGGCAATTAAGGCTTTTGTTGGGAACTTACATTAAGAGGACATCTGAGTTATACACAAAACTATCCAGGAATTACCTGCGGCTTAAAACTGCACTATAGCCTAAGAGCATAATTGTTGAAAATGGGGACTGTCTTGAGCGTCAAACCTTCTTGGAATTTGGAATCTAACTGGGTCCTAACCCTTAAATAGCAGTCTGCAACCTAACCTATTTTAGTTTATGCAACATTTTAAAATTAATTAAATTTTTCTTACATTCTTGCAATAACTTTCAATTATTTATTATCATCATATTAATTTCTTCATGATTTCATTTTATTGGAAAAAGGAAAAAATTATTGGTTACATTAGTTTGCAACGAACGAATTTAATAAATTTATGTTTATATTGGTTTTTATTAACTGATGCCATGTTTTGTTATTAATAACCCCCTGAAACTATACCACAAAATATAGTTTTTTATGACAGCCAATACATAGGCAATTTTTTTTTATAACTTTTATTGTTTTTTTTTACATACTTATATGGGTTTTATTAGGGTTTTTTAGTTTTTATATTAAAATTTTAATTTATAATTGGTTTCATTGACAATCTTTGATAACGAATTAAAAACACATATACGGTTTTCATGTTTCCCATTTAATGGACAATATTCTGTAGTTAGCAGGGAATAAAAATAAAATTTAATTTGCTATCAATAAATAGAGAAAAAAAACGAAATTGAATTCTAATTAAAAATGTAGTTGAGAAAAAGAAAACATGTTTAGAAACACGAGAGAATTGAAACAACAGTGTTGCCAATTAAAAAGTTTAACAACATTGTTGCTACAGTCAAATGTTAAGCAAAACTGTTATAACAACTGCTTTAGATAGTTATTAAGTAGAGGTCATATTTCGTTTATTTTTTTCGAGATGTCAGAGTTATATTTTGAACCACAGGCTGTCGTCCAATAAGCCAACAGACTACATAATAGACTACGGAGATTTCTATATACCTAGGACTTTTAAAATGAGTGATTATTTCACAGAGAACGTGGACAATTTTTGCTACCTGTTATAACACACTCAGAAAACTGCTCTATGGCTATATGCAACCACATCAAGTGTGCAAAGCAAGTATTTGGACGATTGATAAACCTTATCAAGTCCTTACCTTTGTATGGTTACAGGAAATAGAATGCCACACCACGGAACTTTAAGTGTACACGCGTATTTGTAGAGAGAATTTTGAGAATATTCTGGTGTAACACAGTTCAAAGACAGAAGTATGCTAAGGGCACAGTCAGATCGTATAAAAATTTAGTGGGAGATTAAACGACACAGATGGCAGTAGATATGGACATACGCTATAAAAGTCTCATAACAATACAGTCGGAGCTGCAACGGAATAGAGAGGCTAGTTCATATTTGAAGAAGACAGGTCGAGAAAAGAAAGCGGATCTCATTTTTGAAGCAGACAAGTCGATTAAGACTCAAAGGAAAGCTTGAAGTGAAATTAAGAGTACTTCAAAGGATAGAATAAGTGGAAGGATAGAATAAGCCAAGTTCCTACTCTTCTCATAGTAATGAGATTTTCGTAAGACAGGAGATTCCAGTTAAAATCATAGGAATTTAGATTTAATCGACTGTTCAAGCTTATAATGTGAATTAGCAGCACAAAAGATGTGCTCATGCTGCAAACAGGAAAGATCATAGATCCTCTAGAGAGAGGGGCGATATGAGTCAGGATAAAAGTGATTACAGCATGTCATTTGTACATATGCAAAGGCATCTTAAGAAGTCACCGTGGTCTAGTAGGTAGTGTGTTGGCATATTAGACGGAAGGCCCGAGTTCGAATCACAGGTCAGACATCAAAACGAAAAATCTGAAAATATTTCTTCGGCGACTTCTTCTCAGCAGATTTCTGGCAAAAACTCTGAGAGTAAAAATTGCCATGAAAAGCTTCTCAAAAATCTGTCGTTCGGAGTCGACTTTAAACTGTAGGTCCCGCTATTCATGTATAAAATTAACGCACACAACACGAGTGGTGTGAGAAGCTAGGACGTTGACAAGTACACGTCCTCTAACCTAACCTAACCTAAGGCATCTTAAACTGCCATGTTGGCGTATGTCAGGCGGAGGGTGCTGACCTTAAGGTCAGCGATTAATATCAGTATAAGGAGACGATTTTTTCTTTTTAATACCTAATATTTGCTCATAATGAGAGTAAAGATTTTGAAATAGAAGGATGCTTTATTATAACTGAATTGTTTAAGGTTTTACTAAATATATAGACCAGCGGGGAGCCTACTTCTTTACTCTTTGACTACAACCAACATAATGTTCTGCAGGTCAATACCGACTTGTTATGTTTTTTTTTCTACTTTCTCTGCTGTTTTAAAAACAATATCTTCTTGGATTTTTTTTTTAAATTTTGTAATTTTTTTAAAGCATAAAGGAGTTTAAAACACTGTTTTATCCTTTATATAAAGAAACAACTATTTTTAGTCAAGTCAACAACCATGGTTGGTTTCTATTGTTTATTTTAAATGAACAAATTTTGTTAGCCATTATAACAGAAAAATTATTTTTATACATTTAAAATGTGGTGCCATAATGACTTGCCTTGAAATTCGATTTATAATATCCTGCTTTTATCCTTCTATTTAGCCTAGACATCAACCATGTTTCTTCCAATTGGTATATTTGGTAGAGGCATATTTTGCCTAAGAAGAATATGGTATTAATGCTTCCAGTTGGATAACAAAAATATTGTAATACAATATTAAAGGCAGATACTAGACTATTAGCGTAAGGGTCGTGGGTTCGATTCCCAACAGAGACTCTGGGATAGAATATTCAATTTCACACATAAAATCAAAAAACGTACAATGAAATACGTTGAATTGGTTACCAAACTTAAGGAATTTTCCCAAATATTTAAAGCCATAAATATAGCATCTAATTTTAAAAGAAGAAGAAGAGTTACGTTTTATTATATTCATAAATATTTTCTGTAATTAATATGGCTCCCTATTAAATTATAAAAATTATGAGGCGTTAACAAGAGGATGTCATGACAGAATTCTGACATTTTATGCAATTTTATGAGATTGTGTGGCAATAAAAAAGGCTGACTTGCTTTAATTGAAATTGAAAAAGAGAAAAAAAAAGAAATCCTCCCTTGTATCTCAAACAACAACACATACAAAAACTCTCCTAAGGATATGACAAGTCTATCAATATTTTCACACACAATCACAGTGGGTTGGCGCTTTAATGTTTGATGCCAATCAATAATTTATCCATCCATTTAAATAAGGGTTCTCCAGAAAAAAAAAACAGAAAATTTATGTAAAAGGATATTTTTTTGTTTTTGCAAAGGCTTTAATAACTCTTTGTTTCATAGGTTCTTTGCTAATTGAATTGTTTTATATTTGAAAGCCCTTTCTGTGTCCTTGCCAATATCTTAAATTACTGGATTACGTTCTTTAGTTTTCTTTTCTTTAAAGATCAAAATAAAAGATCATAAATTTTTATGATTTTCCATTAAACTAAACGTTGCAAAATATGATCACACGCGTTAAACAATCTTAAATGTCAATGAAATAAAATATCCTTTAACAGGATTTCTTATCTTCAATCGCAAATAAAATTTTTCTTTGCAGCCTATGGTTGCCTTAGAAATCTTTGCCATTTTTTTAATGCTAATTTAAGTCTTTTGCAAGGATATGTTTTCAAGGATATCGATGACCTTAAGCTCATAACTGTCTAATTAACTTATTATTAGCATATAGTTTGTTATCGATAATACGAATAAAACGAATTTACAATCATGATAATGGAAATTGGGAATAAAATTCATTTCGCACTCATTGCACATAATATACGTTGGGGTGCAAAAGTGAGTACGTGTTTATTATGTACTTCTAAGCACAAAAAGTGTAAAAAAATTAATTTTGCACTCATTTCGCCCAATATACACTGAGGTGAAGAAGTGAGTACATGTTTATTTGTATATTTCTAAGCATGACAAGGTGTAAAAACTTTTTTCGCACTCATTTTGTGCAATATACATATACAGATATCATTTCGTACAATATGTATATTGGGGTGCAAAAGTGGGTACATGTTTATTATTGCATCCAATCATAACAAAAATGTAGACAAATTCATTTCGCACTCATTTCGCAAAATATACATTGGGGTGCAGAAGTGAGTACATGTTTAATTGGGTACTTCTAAGCATAACAAGGTCTAAAAACTTTTTTCGCACTCATTTTGTACAATATACATTGGGGTGCAGAAGTGAGTACATGTTTATTATGTACTTCTAAGTATAAAAAAGTGTAGAAAAATTCCTTTTGCACTTATTTCGCACAATAGATATTGGAGTGCAGAAGTGAGTACATGTTTATTATGCTTATTCTAAGTATGAGCAAATAACCTTTTGGGTTTCAGAAATAAAGCTAGTTGGTTTAGCACGTGATGCCTGGACTGGGATCTGAAACACGATCTCAAAAAAAAAATTGCATGATTTTGATGTCTGAAAGTTGCAATCGCTCATTCTGTACGACTCAGGACACTGTCGTGCTCAAGCCACATACTGTCCAGCTTGTAATCTTCAATTGAAAGCCAACAAAATTTAGTTATCATGCACTCATAACGTTTTGAATTGATAGTAATAGCCCAAAGTAATTTTTGAAAAAATACGTCTCTATGACGCCTGGAGACCGAGCAGTCACATTATCCTGATGCAATGGCTTTCCACCGTCACGTCTGGGTGCACCAAGTATTATATGAAACAATTCAAATTAATGACGCAGCCGCCAAATAAAAAATAAGCTTTATGGCTAAAGATAGTTTTGTTCGTAAAGTAAGTCGATCAAATAGGCAATCAGCATATTTACGGCATTGTGAATAGTTAGTAGGCTTTAAATACTCCATCATAAGCCGTATGATAGGCCCAGTTGCTGAGAACAGCATGGAATCGAGAAATTCAGATTATTTGGCACAATATTCCACATTGCGGTTCACAGCTTGATTCACAGCTGAGTCTTAACAAGACAACGATTTTGAAGCCACTAGTTCGATAACGGTATCATGCTGTTTGGAAATTATTTTCAGTTATAAACGTTTAAAAATCAGCTTTAACGATAACATTTTCAATTCATTTCATAGCGCAGCTGATTTAAATATAAAAATTTTCATTGAAATCCTTTAAGAAAATCCCCATTCAAATACACCTTTATGCTCCATATTTAACATCAGGCCACCAAAAAAAAAATTCTATTATTTTACAATTATCCTGGCTATTGTTTCAAGCATTTCCAAGTGCTCTCGAAACGCCATAGGTGGTTGGGTTGGCTTGCGACAGCTTAGGAAAAACCAACAGAAAATTCAAAAAACTCTTAAGAAAGCAAAACACCAACACAAGTCAAGGTGTTAAAAACAGGCTAAACAATGACCAACAACAACAGGATTAATATCCTGTGTATAGAGAGTATTTAAAATAGATTTTATGAAGACACACAAAAAATAGTAAAATTTTTATGTGATTTTTCTTGTCATTCAAAAAGAAAAGGACGACATGGTTTTGATGTCATTGTTGTGTTTGCTTTGTGATTGACTTGTTTGGGATTGTTAATCTCAAGGGGGAATTTTATTTAAAAAGAAATAAGTTTTCTTAACAATATTTGATTTTGATTTTATTGTCAATTTTTATGATCAAGACACACGCTGTTATTATGGCACGTATGGAAGCATAGCCACAGGATTGTTATTATCAGCGGCAAGGATAAATGCTACTCTCTTGGCTTTCTAATTGTGTACCATGGACCATGCGACCAAGTAATGTTCTGCTGTGTAGAAGGACGGTAGTATCTACTCTACTGCCCTCAATCCTTATAGGATATATACATACATATGTACATACATAATTGGTCATTACAATCCTTTCCTCATGATTACAACCCAGCTTCTCACACTACCTATGTTGTGTATGTGTTAATTTTATCCATAAGTGGCGGGATGATTAACATCAACTACGAATGACAGATTTTAGGTAAGCTTTTCATGGCGCAGGAGATTGCTGGGAGGAAGTTGTGAAAAGAAATATTTTTTTCTTACTTTGTCGTGATCAAGACGGCTCCCTTTTTCAATATTTTTAAATCCCATAATTAAACTCTTATCACCTTAAAACATCGAATTGCTATAATTATAGGCCTTCATTCACTAAAAGTGTCTTTGTTAAAGTTTTAGAATTTTATTTCGTAGTTGTCAGAGAGAAATATTTGAAGAAATGTTTCGCAGCCAATATTTATTGCATTTTAAATGTGTTTAGTAGTGTTAGCCAAGCATAACAAAATAATGACAATCGTCTTAGTGGTTGCAATGACAATTTTTTAGCGTGTTTTATTACTTTTTTTACTTTGTGTTGTTTGGTTAAAGAAACTTCCTTTTTTCTTTAATGATTTCTTTTATAGTCTTCAAGAAAGGGATATGGAAAGGATCTTAAAAGGAAGCACAAGAGAAATTTATAATAATTGGTAGTAATTTTAAAGGAAATTGAGGGTGTCACTTAAGCAAGTTAATGTTTCAAGAAAGATTTTGATTAATGATCGTTGTGGTCAAATGAAAACATTAAAGTTGGATGTGAATTGGTAAAGAAGTGTGGGAAAGTTATTTAGAGAATGCAAGGTTCAATACGTAGTTTTACGTACGTACCATAAATACAGAGAGACTTATTGTCAATCGTATATATCCAGTAGAGGAAATCGTTCTCCGAGAATATTGGATAGCTTATGGGTCGGAAAGGTCTTGTACGGACTTCATAAAAAGAACCGGGTTCTTTCTTCCACCTAGAGGAAGATGTCTCTTGCTATCATATACTGAATATTTTAGTTGAAGACATTGCTCCTTGGCAGCCTAGTGACAGTGTGGTAATCTAAGAGTTTAGGAGTTATGGGTTCAATTCCCATTATAGTCGCCAATTTCGAGGTTGTCAAAGCCCCACAGCTAATAATTTTACTTATTGACGTACCCATTGAGTAGAAAATAGGGTTAACCGGTGAAGAAAACTACGTCCGAATAATCACTTGTTGCTGTAGTACCTAATCAGCATATCGTTGGTCTCATGTAGAAAGGGCCTAACTCACATTTTTTTCGAAATTGATTTTTTTGTGATTCCAATGCATTTAACACAGATACACATTCGAATCACAAAAAAATCATGTAGAAAGGGCCTAACTCAAATTTTTTTCGAAATTGATTTTTTTGTGATTCCAATGCATTTAACACAGATACACATTGGAATCACAAAAAAATCAATTTCGAAAAAAATTTGAGTTAGGCCCTTTCTACATGAGACCAACGATATTTAAGTCCTTGTGAATGGCTAGTCAGTTTAAATGTTGCATGAGTTGGACTTTATGTGGATGAAGGTATTAATCGAAATGCAAAATACACCACAATGTATCGCAAAATAAGCCGAAGTGCTGAGAAAACCGTGGCATCAAGAGATTTGGATTATCCGCCACACTTTCTATAACAGAACAAATAATTTCGACAGTGCGGACATTACGAGGATACTTTTTTTTTTTTTTTTTTTTTTTTGAAAAATAAATGTAATTGAAGACATTATCCTGTGATTTTTTTGAAGAAATTCCTTCAAATCATTTTCCATTTCAATACAAAAAATGTGTCAAAAAACACAAGAAATCTTCTTCTAACGCATGGGAATTTTCTTCATTTTATGCATGAATTCTTTTGTGATGGAAAGTATCCTGGAAAATACATCATAAAAATGAAAACGAAAAAAAAAGAATGATAAGAGATTTACTAAACATAACGGAATGTTTGGGGGTTGCACAACAAGGATATTCACTCATACAAACATTGTTAAAAAAATAAATCGAATTACAGTGTTAGAGACTGCTTTTAAGGCTTAAAATCCCTCAAAATTCATTTCATTTATCTGCTAAGTTTGCTATACTTTTGTAAATATTTTTTTGTCGACGTCTCTCTCTCTCTTTCGGCTTTAGCGCTAATTATTTAATGTTATTAAGGGATTAGTTAACAACTATTTAATGGAAGTTTCATTATTCCTTTGGTGGATTATTTTCCACTTCAAAGCATCATTATCCATAAAGTTTTTGCAAAAATGTACGTTTTCTGTATATGTTTTAATTAAGGAAAATTATTAAAGGTTAAAAGGTCAGGGAAAATATCGAAAAATGACATGAAAATACTATGCCAGAGCGGTAGCCTGTTGGTTGATTCGCAGGGCCTTCTGGTAGTAAGGCCACATGCTTTTGCATGTAATTACACGTCGTTGATGCTGGTGTTTTACGACATACAATACACCGCCTATGCTACACAAACCTTGACTGGTAGACAGAGTACGCAGGAAGTCACCTATCCTGGTTACCAGTGCACTGCGTTCCATTACTTGCAATACTCAATCGACATCTCTCTGACCATCTCTTGATACTGATGTGTGAGCTGGTTGTGAGGCTTAATGCAGTTACATTCTAGTCCAATAGGATGCAATACTGGACAGACAGACTGGACAGTAGGTAGAGCACTTCATTTCAGACTTATGATCACACAAATCGAGACTACCAATTAGGACCGTATACACCGATGGCAGGCGATGGAAATCCTAGACAGAGTTGGCATGATTGCAATCTAGCTTCGCACACCACCCATGATGTTATTTGTGTTAATTTAATCTATGAGTGGCGGCATCCACAGTTTGTATAAAGGAATCAAAGTAAATTTACATTATTTACATGAAGTAAACAATGTGTAAAATTGCATGTTATCAAAACATTGCTTTAAATTGTAAAAATTATGACATATTTTTACGAAAAGTAGATTATTTTAATTCTTTACATCATGTAAACAATAGGTAAACAATATACATTATTTACATGACGTGTAAAAAATGCCTATATTAAAATATTGCTTTAAATTATAAAAATTATGACATATTTTTACGAAAAGTAGATTATTTTAATTGTTTACATCATGTAAGCATTAGGTAAACAATACACATTATTTACATGATGTGTAAAAAATGCCAATATTAAAATATTGTTTTAAATTGTAAAAAATATAACATATTTTTACGAAAAGTAGATTATTTTAATTCTTTACATCATGTAAACAATAGGTAAACAATATACATTATTTACATGACGTGTAAAAAATGCCTCTATCAAAACATTACTTTAAATTATAAAAATTATGACATATTTTTATGAAAAGTAGATTATTTTAATTCTTTACATTATGTAAACAATGGGTAAATAATAGGTAAACAATAGGTAAAGTATGTAAACAATAGGTAATGCATGTAAAATATGTGTTTCGGCAATAAAATTTCTTTAAAGAATCGAATAAAACAACTTTTTGCATTGTTTACATGATGTAAAGAATTGTAAAAGTTGGAATAAATGTTGTTTTCAGATAGTTTTTAAAGGAATTTTTGAAAATTAAAAGAGTTTTTATGTAAATATACATTTTAAGTCCTAAAAATATCCCTAAAAACTTTTCAACAATAAAAGCTACCAGAAAATATTGTTAATTTTACTCTTACAAATTCGTATAGCAAACAACAACAGTAACAAAACTTCTTAGAGAAAATGCAATCTTAATGTTTTACACCCTGCTGTATTTGATCCTTATGGTACGAGCTACTGTTTTTCAATTTGACCATTTGTTTGTAAATGTCCTTAAAAGTCTTTTGCCAATATCCTGCTTAGCGCCGTGTGGCTTGTGTAATCTTCTTTTAAGGCTCTTCTATCTCTCTTGCTCTCTCTCTCTCTTCCTCTTTCTGGATGCCTATACAACTGTTAATCACTTTCAATTTCTTCCTTTCCTAGCAGCTGTTCTCAATTCTGTGAGGGTAATGCTTTCTTTCCTTTTTTTCGCCTGTGCGCCAGTGGTCAAATTTGTAACAATTTTCATTATTTCAACTCAATTTTAAAAGATTTCCATGCATATTGGCCATGCTTGATGGCATTTCTATATAATTTCTTATAAAATTTGTTTAAATTTCATGCTTAATTTCGCATAAATTTTGGTGTAAATTGTTTGCTTTTCAAATCTTAAAAATGTTGTTTTTTTGGGTTTTCTCAAGCCGCTAATAGAACGTGCTTTATATGGTCGGCCTTTAAAAAGGTTTCTTTGTTAGGCTAGCTCAAAAATTTGTTCTGCTACAGTTGTTTTATTGCCATTGTTTAGGAAATTTTACTGTTCTGTTGGAAAATCTATTGCAGACTGTGGTAAGTCCTTTGGCATGTGTCTTCCAGTAGGAGAGTGGCCTGTGAGAACCGTAATAGTGCGATGATTGGCCT
This sequence comes from Sarcophaga rosellei, assembly GCA_930367235.1. Taxonomy (NCBI): domain Eukaryota; kingdom Metazoa; phylum Arthropoda; class Insecta; order Diptera; family Sarcophagidae; genus Sarcophaga; species Sarcophaga rosellei. Next base: position 5,561,332 of record OV884018.1, on the reverse strand, counting down.
TGCAATTAGAAAGTCAGATCTCTTCTTATCCCTATCAGTACAGTACAGGGCCTAGTAATATTACTCAAATCGTCAGACTGCTAAAGAAGAAGAGCCTGGCTGTAAAACGACCAGAGAATATCCATTTTAACTGAGACCATTTGAAACTTGTGTCCTGTATTATGTGGAATATTGTAGGTTCTGTGATGCGATGTGGGCAGTTCCCTATCTTCTGAAACCCTTATAGGATCCGAAGTTTTCCTTAAAACTGCTCTTCACTCTCTTCACTCACATGGACGGACGTCTTTAGGGTGACATTCAGGAGGAACCTAATTGCGACCTAGCTGTCCTAGTAAATTTAAGAGATTTCCAGGCAAAATTTCAACACTTAACAAGCATTGCAATATGGTCATAACCTCCGTCGGGAAACGGTACAGTGGGCAGAGCCCTTAATTATAACCAGCAGCCTGCTCCGTTAAAGTCGTTGCAGTAGGAAATGTAGAAAGTTATTGTAGACGAGAGACTGCGGTTCAAATCCCAGCTTAGATATCTCAAACAAAACGAAATATGAGTAAAATTTCAGTCTTCTGGCACAAAATCTGAAAAAAAGTTCACAAGTCTGTCGCTCGAAGACGAAAGAAATGTTAAACGCGGTTCCTCACTAGATGTAATATATGAAATATTGCTTTAAATTTTAAAAAATATGACATATTTTTACGAAAAGTAGATTATTTGAATTCTTTACATCATGTAAACAATAGGTAAAGTATGTAAACAATAGCTAATGTATGTAAAATATGTGTTTCGGCAATAAAATTTCTTTAAAGAATCGAATAAAACTGTCGCTCGAAGACGAAACAAATGTTAAACGCGGTTCCGCACTAGATGTTGTAACCATGAGCTTAAATTTTGGCGTACTTTTCCCAGCATATCTCACCATATTTCTGGCAACTGTAGTGTTGTATTCTGGGGCTATAATTATGGCCGGTTTTTCCTGTACACGAAAGACTTCTCGTATCTCCAAATATAATTATGTATTGGCCTCCAATGAACATATTTAGGAAACGGCATGCTTTCCTATAGGAAAAGTTAAATCACCAGGCTGAATATTAATTGTGGTATTGCAATGGGTCTAGGTGGGACCTTAGCTTTCAAGGAAGGACCGCCTCTAACCTAGCCAAAGTCCTTGAAAATAATTTTTTAAATGAAATTTTTATTTTCAATTTTAATTCCAAATATTGTTTACAAATATCACTTTTAATGACATGTTTACATGCATGTAAATAATGTAATTGCCTTATTATCAGACAAATAAAATAAGGAAAAAAAAGGATCAATTACAATTACAAACGAAACTTGTGACACAATTTGAACATTTTTTTCACTTTCTCTCTTACTCTTTCTCTCTTAAATGATATCAATAACAGTAAAATAAACAGTGAAGCATGCATTATAGCAACTAGACAGGATAATTGCTATTAAAACGCAAGGACATTGTGTCACATGCGTGTTTACACGCGTTGCCATTACAAAAAAGGATGCACCCACAATGTGAAAGGATATATTTTTAGTATATTTTAGATATACTGTTGACTACAGGGAGCGTGAGTGTAATTATTAAATTAAAACACAAACTAATTTTCTAAAAATTAAAGTCTGACCGATAAATAGAGGGAGAGGAAAAGGCTACAAAGAGGAAAAGTCTGACCTGTGCAAAGGGAGTGTTTGAAATGATGTGTTTGCTTGACCATATGTTGTTTGAATTGTTTTTATTGAGATAGAGAGAAAATATTTTAGTCGAATTTTAATTCATTTTATCTCAAATGCTTTATTGAATTTAAACGTTATTTTTATTGTTTTACTTTCGATAACAATTTGTCAATTATTTTCTAATAGAAAATAGTGGTGGAAATCCACCAAAAATCCTAAATTGTTTAGGGTAATTTTATAGACAAATTAAATAATGACAACCGAATAACAATATGTTCCTGCAGCTAATGAAATCATTAAATTGACATCCTTGTAACAAGAATAAGTTTGTTTTCTCTTGTATTCTTTTTTTTATTGAAAACTAATCAAACCGCCAAACATCTGAATAATTTAGTTATTAAAACTACATTAAGAGAATCGCTGAGCAAAACTTTAATAAGGAGTGCGCACAAACAAATTTAGGCAATATTTCTAGGCTAATAGGCTTTAGTCTGATTGAAAGAAATAATGTTTGGTCGCTGGATTAATTTCATTAATCATCAGTCTCAGTATACGCGAGTAATTTTTCATTTGAAAAAGTTAGGTTAGGTAAGGAAAATTGGCGAAACAACTCCACACTAAAGGTACACACTAAAGGTAGAAACGAATCATTGTGGTTATCTTCAAAAAAGTGAATCTAATGAAACAAGAAGGCAATAAAAAAACAATAAGCAATAGGAAAACAGGGAAAAACAACACTGAAATAATTTAACAAGCCCTATCTAATATCAGATATGATCCTCTCAAGCCAATCCACTCAGCTTCTGCCAACAATCTTAAATTTCAAATCTAAACCACAAAAACATAAATTAAAACCACTTCCTTTTCCTAATTTCAACACAATATACTACATGAGTAGGGGCCATCCCCTGAGTGTTGGTTTTATAAAAAAAAGGAAAACCAGACCCCAGCTCTGCCACATTCCCACTAGTCTTTACACTCAAGGCGCAATTCCTCGTCAGAAAACCTATCCTTAAACCATAAATTAAAACCACTTCCTCTTCCCAATTTCAACACAGTGCACTGCATGAGTAGGGGCCATCCCCTGAGTGTTGGTTTTTATAAAAAAAAAAAGAAAACCAGACCCCAGCTCTGCCACATTCCCACTCGTCTTTACACTCAAGGGGAAATTCCTCGTCAGAAAACCTATCCTTACCGATACCCTCCTCAGTTTTAGGACCGCACTTCCTTCTTATGTGATCCTACCTGAGCCCTAGAAGTCAGGAGATACTGCAATCTCCATTTGAAGTGTCTGCTTTCCCCTGATCATTTTATATCAGACCGAAGAAGTGCTCCAGTTGAGGTCAAACCGGTCACTTAAATTCGGGTATCCCTCGGTCGCTGTACAAGGACTTTACATCATTGGCAGCATGCCTATCAGAAGTAAATATTGCTAGGCTCTGCTGGTCTGTGTAAACTGGATAAGAAGAGAAGTTTTGTTGAATTGCATGGCTAATAGCACGGATAGAATGGAAACTTCCTAACATGTTAGCTACAGAATGGAGGAACCTATTAATTCTGGAGCCCATTATTAAAAGGATCATTAAATATTCACCAGCATAACGACATAAACATTAACCCCTTCTATGAGACATCAATAAGGCTTACCAGAACTAATTAAAATCGAATGACAAAAACATTAACAATGACAATAAAAAACATGACATGACATGACAAAAAAAAGGAAGCAAAAACCGAGCTTCTTCTCTGCTCATCTGATTGATACCGGCTGACATAATTCTATCAAAGCAAAGACACAATAATAAATATTTCTTAGAAGAAGTAAAGAAAAGGAAGAGTTAAAGATACAAGGCATGTAAGTCAGAAAACAAACAAAAAATCTTGTCATGTCAACCATGACAGCATACAAAATTTTATAAAAAAAAACCAAGATATTGTGGAACTAATTTTAATATTTTTATAATTTTTTTATAAACAAATCTGAAGAAAAAAGTCATTAAACCAACTGTTGGCTTAAGTTCGTAGGCATTTTGCTTCAGGGTGGTTGTAGACAAATTTGTGTGACACTGTCACAATATTTTTTCCTCTGTTTTCATTTTAATGATTTACATGATGACTTAAATATGTAAATTTTCTTTAGGAAAGGATATCTTTTCAAGGATTAAGTATAAAACGAAAAAAAAAAATCATGAAAATGAGGAGTGAAAATTGATGCTCATGTAATCACAATGTTCTCAACATGTGATTTGTTAACCGGCAAAATCAGGCAAAATAGGGTAAAAAGGGCAAAACGGAACTTAGTTTAGGTCGGGCATTATTTGGGATCGGACGTATAGGCGACGAAGCTAATTATTTTACACAAATGAGAAAAAAAGTGCTGTACATAAATTGGGCATAATCGTATCAGAACTTGAACCGTAAGGGACATTTTTCGCAAGTTGCATTTCTTTGGTATATGACTTGATATTCTTTTGATCGATGAGTTGCATTTTTTTTTGTTGATGACTGGAACTTTTTTGGCTGAAGACTTTCGTTTTTTGGATCCATGACTTGCATTTTTTGGGTCCATGACTTGCATTATTTTGGCAGATGGCTTGCATTTTTGGGTCGATGACTTGCATTTTTTTGGTCGCTGACTTGTATTTTTTTGATCGATGACTTGCATTTTTGAGTCGATGACTTCCGTTTTTTGTCGATGACTGACATATTTTTATTCGATTACATAACATACATACATAATTGGCCATTACAACCCTTCAGTCAGGATTACGGCCTAGCTCCTCAACACCACTCATGTTGTGTGCGTTAATTTTATACATGAGTGACGGGACCTACAATTTAAAGTCGACTCCGAACGACAGATTTTTTGAGAAGCTTTTCATGGCAATTTTTACTCTCAGAGTTTTTGCCAGAAATCTGCTGCCTTTCGTCTAATAAGCCAACACACTACCTACTAGACCACGGCGACTTCAATTCGACTCGACTTTATTCGATTACTTATATTTTTTTGGTTGATAACTCGCATTTTTTGGGTCGACGAATTGCATTTTTTGATCGATGACTTGCATTTTTGGTCGATGATTTGCAATTTTTGATCGATGACTTGCATAGCCTTCTATAGGGTAAAACATGTTCGAATTTATTTAGTGATGCCCTTTGGACAGACAATTTACACACTAGTTTCAAATTAATGTAGCTAAGAAATTGAACCTTACTCTCCTTAATGTTAAACCTTTCGTTGAGGAAAATTTCTACAAGTGTTACTGACCCGCAGGATTTACTTTCTATGTCGGCAGCTGTTTGAATAAAAAATTAGTTGTGAGAAAATTTAATTCCTATTCAAATAATTTGTGTATTGAAACAAATATTAACACAGATAAGCACAATTAGAACATTTAACTCCTGGATAAGTAAACAAGAGATATGTAAAGGCGTTAAGTTGCTGCACCAAGGACTTAAAGACTTAAGGAAAGCATTGCTTTGGGTGTTAAGCCACCCTAAGCGGTATTTGCTTTGGTTTCTAAATGAAAAGAATTTAAAAATTAAAATAAGAATTTTATTTCATTTTTAATAACAACGTCTGACAGCTGTCAATATTTATAACAACATATGAAAATTATGAGAATTTTTTTTACAAGAAATGGGATTAGAAGGTAAGAGAGAGAGCGAAAGAAATTTTCACACTTCCTTGGGACTTAAGAAGGAAACAATTTTTCGTTTTCTTTTAAATTATGAAAATCAATTAACAGAACAATTGTTGTTTGAAAAATTTACACCAAAAAACAAAATTCTTGTAAGCATTACATGTGTAAAAAATTATTGTACACGGCTTATAAGGCTTAAGTGACAATTGCAGGACAAACATGTGTACATATGTCTGTGGTCACCCAACCCTTTTTGGAAAAAAAGGGTTCGTTTCTTGTAAATATAATTGCCCAGCTTATCTCGTTATCCGGTAACGGGATACAACATGTCAGTTGTGAAAGAGTAAATGTCTAAACACCAGGTTTTTTTTCTTGTCTTGTCATCATCATCATCGTCATCATCACATCATGACATTTCAATAAAAACTTTGACAATGGAACTGACATGTCAAAATATTTGTTCAACTTCTTAAAAGCAAAAGAAAAACTTACAAAATGATTAACTTAGGACAGTTAAGGAATAACTTTACATTTCTCTACACCAAAGCAATTGATGAAGGTAAACGGAGGTTAACAACAGGACAAGTTTTGCTTTTATCGGTCGGTCAGCACAACTGTATGCCACAGGACGTCAAAAAGCAAGCCATCAAGATGTTTATTCTTTAAATAGAAACTCAGTGACAGCTTAAGTGTTTTATATCAACAAACAAATAAAAAAAAACAATAAAAATGGCAGCGAATCACCGAAGGATCTTGAATATCTTGGTCGAATGATCGGATGCTTGCTGTGAGTCCTGGTGCTAGTCTAGGGTACCAAATTTTTTCCGGCCAATCTTGAATGAGACCGATATTAAGCTCACTGGAGGTGCTAAATACATCGTGATAATTTTGGACAACAAATTGAGTTTCAGGCAGGGGGACGATGGGGAACGAGTACAAAGACTGATAGTTCCCCTGTATTCATCTAAGAAGGATGATATTATCATAGAAGACTGTCCACTAGATGCATATGCTGTTACTGCTGTACGGCATTATAGCATGGTGTTCTGCGTAAGAATAGAAAACATATCGAACGCAGTTGATTAAGAGGCAGAGGATTGCCTTGGTTTATATTAGGGTAATGCACCTACTAGCGCCTAGCGTTCCTGACATGATGGCGAACTAAAAACCCTTGGATTTTGGTAAGGAAATCGCGAAAAAGGATGAGCATACCTAGGTTAGGTTAGAGGACGCGTACTTGTCAACTGTGACAAGTACAGTACCCGGAAATCGAAGTGACCCATTGTGCAACTTCCAAGCTTCTCACACCACTCGTGTTGTGTGCGTTAATTTTATACATGAGTAGCGGGACCTACAGTTTAAAGTCGACTCCGAACGACAGATTTTTTTGAGAAGCTTTTCATGGCAATTTTTACTCTCAGAGTTTTTGCCAGAAATCTGCTGAGAGGAAGTCGTCGAAGAAATATTTTCATATTTTCGTTTTGATGTCTGACCTGGGATTTGAACACGGGGCTTTCGCCTAATAAGCCAACACACTACCCACTAGACTACGGCGACTTCGCATACCTATGATTTTTAAGGAACTTTAGAAACAAAGATGCTTCAAGTGAAAGGCTCGCTGTGCCTGATAGAAGGAAAGCTATTAGTTTTTCCGCAGACAGATCCAAAACACAAGTGTGCATTGGCTTGGGAATATTCTCGAGCCAGCTTGGATTAAGCAAGTGTAGAAGGCATCCAACACATTGCAGTGTTTAGCGGCCTGAAGGTTAGAGGACGTGTACTTGTCAATTAAGACAAGTACAGTACCCGGAGGTCGAATTGACCCATTGTACATTAGCGGCCTGAAACCATTTCATTTTTTTTTGTTGTTGATTCCAACACTTAGGGGATGACCCCTATTCTTGCAATAGGTTATGTTAGGAATGCAGGAAAGATAGTTCATTTGAGAAATGAAAGAGGGGGTAGTGTGTGACATTTTTTTAATGACCCTTGCATGAAGGAAGGGGTGTATACCGGGTAAAACGGGCTACAGCTTCTAAACATTTTCTGAATATCGGTAGGGGCAGTCAGCCTACTGCAGTCAGCCTCGAAATTATTGCTTCTAGGCACAAAATTGCCCTCGACTGTAGTTTGTCTCTTAATAAGATGCCTGAACTGCTTAAAATTCTAATCATCCTGTGGTGCAAGAAATACCGAGGAATATAGGGGAGTATGAGCCCGCTTCTGGGAACAAAATTGCTTTCGACTGTAGCTCGTCTCTTAATAAGATGCCTTAACTGGTTAATATTCGAATCAGTACGTGATACAAGACATACAGAGGAAATGTAGGGGCGTACGAGCCCGTCAGTAGGGCATCACCTTACGATTACCACCGAATTTGATATGATGCTATTTAGGCGGCGTATGGTAGACGGGTAGCTGGGATTGACTGGCGGATAGCCAGGTAGTTATGGCCTTATCTAACCATGACAGTAAACTGTCGAGATTTTTGATGAAGACAAATATAAGCCATGTAATCTTACTTGTGTCAGAGATTATCACACAGTGTCCCGGAGAGAGACGCGCACTGAACTTGTAAGTGAATAATTATGACTACTGTCGCAGCTGGGGAAATGGGGAGAAAGTGGAGAGTTAACATCTGCTAATACCTCTGTCTGTTTACCGCTTGTAGAGTTCTAATGAAACTGGCATGCGCTTCTATAGATAATCTGTGTGATTTCTCAGATTTAAAACTGGAGTTCTTTATGGGTTCTGCAAGGAGCTCAGGCTGGCTTTACAATTGCAGACTCTTTTCAATTGCTCCTGGGACTCTAAACGTGTTAAATTGAATCGGCTACACCTCTTACTTATGTACATTAAGATAGTAATTGCGAGGATAAAAAATTTCCATTTCAATGATTTTTTTTTTTTTAATTTTTAATGTCCTTCAGAGAAATCCTGCTTCAACTCAAGTATGCTGCAAACCCTCAAAGTAATTTAAGCAATTTGAAATTAAAAACAAAAAAAAAAACAAATAAAAAGAAGAAGAATATCATAAGGACACAAAGGATTTGTGCTCTTAATTGCCGCAATGCTAAACTCTGATGTCAGCTATAAATTAAGAAAAACTAAAGAAAATTCCACGATAATTGCTAAGGATTTATGAGAGAGGCAAAGAGGATTTTAATGTTTGCAAAAAAAAAAAACAAAAACCAAGTAATCAGAAGATAAAAATATGCAACATAGAGTGCGCAATTGCAATCGTCTTCATTAAAGTTTTAAAATGTGTTTTCTCCGCTCCGCTTGCTTTATGTAAGAAGACACTGAAAAATCCTTTACAGTAAGGCTAACCGTGTGTGTATCCTTTTCTGGAAAATGTTCTACATTATATGCTCTCATTACTATTGCTATTGTTTAACTGTCCATATTGATTTACGTTCGAAAACAGCCTGAATAAGACTGGTAAGTGTAAAGTTTTATTTCCTGTTTCCATGTACGAGTGTATGGATAAATATCCTTTTCTTATGTTGTTATTATTGTTGTGTCTTGAAATTATATCATAGTTTATGGTTTATTTTCGTCCTTTGATTGTTGCAATAACAATAACAATCTGCCATATTGACAGTTTCCTTCTGTGCCTTATTCTAGTTGCTAAATTACGATTATAAACACGACTATTGTTTAAAGAAATACTTTCGTTTGTACTAAGGACTAAAGGGTCCTTTATTTTTCCAGGACCAGACGCGGGAATTATTTGTTAAGTTTTAAAGGAATTTACAAAAGAATTTTCAATTGTTTACTGTTAAAATATGTTTTAAATTTAGTAGTAGTAGTAGCTTCCGGTGAGTAAACTACACAGTCTAGGAGAGTTTCACGGAAGTGTGCTTTTGGTAACAATAGTAGTTTGAATGGGAATGGGATAGGCAATAGACCCAACATAGGGTATACATTAGTCCAGGGTTTTACGTAAGTATCGCCATGATGGTCTACCCACGGTGCTGTAAGTACGGGTGGAAACAATTCGTCTACCAGCGCCCCCACGCGCAATGATGCAACCAATTCGAAACCATGCGTTTGGACATGATCATTCATTCCCTCTTGGCTAGGGGTGGAAGACTATCTAAACTCCACTTTTTTACAACATGCTTTCGTATCTACATCTATGGCCATGGCAATACAAGGGGAGGCTGCTGTAGAGGCAAAGGACATATATCGGTCTAAGAGATGCAGGGCCATCATACTGACCAGGGAAAGAATGGAAGGCGAACTCGAAAATGAAAAGTGAGGCTAGAACAGTGCTACAAGAATGAATTCAAAATTCTGCATGAATTCGTAGCAAAAATAAAGGAGTTTAGAGCATGCAATAGACTTCAGAATTTTTCAGGCGGGGATTCTATCCATGAAAGTAGTATTACGGATCGAATCTCTCGATCGAAAAAAAATTGCTTTGCTATGAATGAGAATCATGAAGGAAATGAGTCGGCGAATATTGTGCCAAAGTAGGGAAGAGAAATGGATTCAATAGCTGTGTAGTATGAGTTATGAGGGCATATATATACGTGGAGTAATACTTTGTAATATTTTCTCATTTAGCCATTGCAATTCTTTAGTCAGGATTACAACCTAACTTCTTACAGCACCCATGTTAAGTATGTGTTAATTTTATCCAAGAACGAGAGAACCTACATTTTAACGTCGTCTCTAAACGACAGATTTCTAAGAAAATTTCATTACAATTTCTTTTACAGAAGACTTCTAAGGGGAAGTCGCCGAGAGAAATATTATTGTTTGCCAAAGCTAAGATTGGAACTCATGAGCTCTTGTCTTGTAGTCTGCAGTGACTTGCTGATATTCTAAATGAAAAATCTGGGGCAGTTCCTTAACACGATAACTCTGTGATTCACTGTGTAAAAAAAGTCTAAATTTTGATCCCAACCTTCTACGAATATGTCAGTGAGGACCAGAGCGTTAGGGACTATTATTAGGATAATCAAAGACAAGTCTGACACAAGATTAAGGCGACATCGCGGCAAACCGAGTGCTTGAGCGTTACCTCTCTAACAGGCCTTTGGTCCAGAACCATTCTACGATTTTGTGAAATGCTTAGAAATGTGAATGGTTCGAGGGCAAATAGTGGCACAGAAGTGGCGGTCTTCGGTTACAGATTGAAATATTCAGAAACTAACTAGAGTAACTAGAGAGTATCTTTCATGTGTAAATATACTCCATCGATCATTTCGGTTTGAATAGAAAGCACATAGGATAGAACACAACAATAATCTGACAACCTAAAACTGCTAAGCAGAGCAAATACATACATACATAATTGTCCATTACAACCCTTCAGTCAGGATTACAGTCTAGCTTCTCACACCACTCTTGTTGTGTGCGTTAATTTTATTCTTGAGTGGCGGGACCTACAGGTTAACGTCGACTCCGAATGACAGATTTTGAGAAACTTTTTCATGGCAGGTTTATTTACTCTCAGAGTTTTTGCCAGAAATCTGCTGAGAGGTAGTCGCCGAAGAAATATTTTTTTTCTCATTTAGTTTTGATGCCAGGCGTGGGGCTCGAACCCGGGCTTTACGTTTAATAAACGAACACATTACCTGCTAGACTACGGCAGCAAATAGGCAGAGCAAATAGAGTTACAATTTCAGGAACTCCTGATCTAGTGAGAGCTAACAGCAGAGCAGCAGATGTTCTTCTGAGGTTACAAGTTTTCATGTCACTGATGGATAAGAATCTTTCTGAGAAAAGGGGAAGAGATTTTTTGAAGACTTTGCTAAGTAAAAGGGAAGACTAAGAGAGGCGCAAAATCTTTTCAATTCGAAAGGGCAATATGAGGCAATTTAAACTTGAGTTTCGTAAATTGGAAGCATGCATCAGATTATTTAGAAATAGAAAGCCTTTTAAGGGAGCACTGTAGGCGTTTGTGTAGATTAAGAATCAAGAATCAAGCAACCAGAGCATTATTAGTGCATAACTAAAGGAAACCCTAGAGTGTTTATCAAGTTATAGGAAGGAAATTATCCTTACTGAAGTCAAACAATGGCCTGAAGTTTGCCAGGGCAACAGGACTGGACTATACCTTACAGGAATACATTCAGATTCCCTTTCTTTTATATGCTTTTCTATTTAATTTGGCATACATTTTTACATTTCTCTCTCTCTCTATTTCTCCCCCCCTCGATAAGTTTAATTAGCCACAAACAATTGAAATAAATTGAATTTTAAATGAACTTAAAAAACACAATTGATTTACGATCACATGATTATTTACACAGCCATAGAACAGCAAACTCTTGTAATATGGCAGCTAAATTAACCCATACTTACAAGCGGTGTCGGTTACAGGATATCAAAGGATTTTAAACAAAAATTTCAAATGGTGTATGCAAAACAAAAGCAAAAACAACAACAAAAGAGAACAATTAATCATTTGAAATGCAACCCCTTTTGGTGAAGGACTTAAATCGATAAAAAAAAAACAACAAATTAACGCTAATAAATCTCTAAACACTCGTGTACACAAAAACAGGATAATGCGGAATGCAAAATGTTTGTTAAAAGCCAGGCGGTATAAATTATAAATTTGAAAAGAAAAAAATTAAACAAATATTTATTAGAAGTTCAGAAGTGAAGTGGATTGAACAGGAAAAACTTATGATTGAAAATGATAGTGTGGCAAAAGAGCAGTGATTTTAATAAAATAGTTCAGAATGTTAACATATTTTGATTATGTTATGAAGAAAATTTTTTGCAAACTCCTTCCTTTCATTTTTAGTTATCGATTTATCGATTTTTTGCATTTTATATCATATTTAACCCCGTAGAATTTTATTAAGTTTTAAGCACTGCATAGTACATAGGGAGTCATAAATCATAATTTCTTAATTGACAAGTAAAATTTTCAACACTCACTTAAAATATACCAGTTTGTTTTAAAATTTAATTATGATTTTTATCCCTTTTTTCTAAACACAAAAAAAACCTTTGAAAACATACCAAATTTTTACCTCAAAACTAAAAGGATAATAAATTGCTTTTCATTGTTCTTTCAATCGAAGGGAAAATCAACAATCCTTTCAATAATAATGGCTAGATTTCCTAGATTAAACTAATATTTGTAGTAAAAAAAGTGGTGAACTTTTTATAAGAAATTTGGCAAAAAAAAAATGAAATGAAAAGGAATTCCTTTCAACAAAACTTCCCAAGAAAAGCATGCAAAATCTCAATTCGTTTTAATTGCAATAATGCATGCGTGAAAAATTGCTTTTGCAGCTCAGAAATGATTATTTTGACACAGAAAACAAATACATTCCAGCTCAGCCATAGGAAAACTTACTAACTCACGGAGAGCGAGCCACTTAAACAGCAATTTTCAAAATGTTTCTCAGCAGCAGCAGTATTTAAAAGAAAGCAATGAAATCACAACCTGGAAGCTAGGTTATCTCAAGCCTTATGTCTTCCAAAGGAGACTTGCAACTTTTGAATGTTGATAATGGTCATCTTGTGAAAGGACCATCTTCAGCCAATTTAGTTGCCATTTGTTTAGGCTGTTTTGCCAAATCACCCAGGGCGGTTATAGCATTCAACAACAAATCATATTCGCTGTTGATGGCAGGGGGCACTGTAAGTCGATGATTACTAACTTCTTTTAGCTTGAATTGAATGTCAACATGTTATATCAACAGGACGCTGATGCGTGTCAGTAAGACCATACCACATTATATATTCTGCACAAGCGATTTGACGGCATAACCCATCCCGTCGACGATATTCTGGCAGATTTATGCACTAGAGTCATGAAATATTGGATATTTCGGATGCACACCACCCAGAGGAACCCCGGCTGTGTTTTATTCCACACATAATAAATCAAGGTTTCCCAGTTGAATGAAAAATTTCTCTCACACACTCTATCTCCTCCAAACACATACTGTAGCGGCCTAAATTATTATTATATTATATATTATATTATATTATCATTTTCATATTATTTAAAATATTGTCTGACCGTTACATAAACTTTTATTAGTATAGTAATCACCCTGTGAATACATGTAATCATTAACCATGTAATCATAATAACCATAGAATGTAACAAATAACTTGATCATAACTGTTCTCTCATTTATTTAACTTCTCTCATTTACATTACATTCTTTTGTTTTTGTAATTAAGCCTTTCGTTATGTACTAGACGACTTTGATGATTTTCATAAACTTAAGTAAGGTCAGGGCAATGATAAAATGTATGTCATTCTTATGGTAGCATTTGATGAATAAAGCTTATAAAAAATCAAGAGCGATTGTTTTAAACTTTTATAAAAAAACCAAAAGGTGTTAGGACGCAGGAAGACCTTCGTGGACTACTGTGTCTGACATAAATAAATAAATAAATAGCTTGTTAGGACGCAGGAAGACCTCCGTGGACTACTGTGTCTGACAAATATAACATTCCTAAACCCAATAATAACAACAAACATTAATAACGGCATTCCTCCGTTGGGATCTTTCCATAAAGGAATTCCCCGTTATTACAATACATAATTGGCCATTAACAACCCTTCAGTCAGGATTGTGATCTAACTTTTTACACCACTTATGTTGTGCATGTTAATTTTGTTAATGAGTGGCGGAATCTACAGTTCAAAGTCCACTTCGAAGGAGTAGATTTTTGAGAAACTTTTTTTTTCAAAGTTTTTGTCAGAAGGCTATTGACAGTTAAGTCGCCGACGAAATAATTTCTTAAATTTCGTTTTGCTAGAAATGTCTGGGCTGGGCTGGGTCTACTAGGCTTAATGAGTCACTCTCGCTTATTAACATTGTGCAGTCAAACTCATATTTGATACAGCTAATGACATTGCTTTTCTGAATACAGAAAGAAGCATGAAAAAGAACACTCACGACGATTCACAACGCCGTAGATGTGCGTATTAACTGCTAGAAGAGGAAGCTCATTTCTTATACAATTCTTCTAACAACTGTTCACTGTTTCCACACCACATTTTAATAGAGTGTCTACGCTATTTCGTTACTACTCTTCTGAAGTAAAGCGAATTACAGAGACAGCATTCTGGCACGATTTTAAGAAATCGATCCTAGTCGTAAATTAACCTAGGCAATGGGAACACCTATGCCATGTAACTATGTTCCGGAGCCCATATTAAAGTTACCTTTGAATGATTGAAAACTTCTCTAAAAAGTCCTCGGTTTTGATGGACAACGATGGACGTTTAAAGTACATTCGTTAGCGGCTTAATTGCACAGCCTAGCTATGCGAGTAAATCAAGAGATTTCCAGGCAAAAATTTCGCCAATCAATAAACCTTACTTCGCTTAAAAAATATTATGACCACTGCTTGGAAAACACTGTAGAGATCAGGCAGCTTAGTTAATATCAGGGCCCTTAATAATCTAAGTAATGCTTTGAAGTTTTTTATTTATTATATTATTATAGAATATAGATATGTATGTATGAAAAATACTTACAAAATAGAGAATATATGTAATACGTTAAGTTGTAACATACCTGTAAGAAAAAAAAAACGGCTATTATTAGTACAACAATACAATTTGTATAGAAATAAATAATATAAATAAATCTTTAAGATAAAATAACAAAAAATATCTAAAAATACCATTTTTAGTTCCAATAGTTTCTCTCAAATAGTCTCTCAAAAGTTCATAGAGTGAATTTGTTTATCAAAAAAAAAAAAAAAATTTATCAAAAAAAATTTATATTTTTCTTATCCATATCACCATATCATCATAATATATCATGCCAGAGCCTAGCATTATTACAAGTATCATTCTGGTGCTGTCTGTAAGCTAGCCATCATGGAATACCTAATATAACTGAGGTAATCGGAGCACATGAGAGAGCAACAAGGCCAAAACTGTAATCATCTTACCTACTCAAGTTAGCTTAAGTTTAGACGACTTTGCTGTATTCCTGAACACATACAAAAGTTAATCCGAAATTTCCCTAAGCAGTCCCCGAAGTCAAGTCTGTTAAAAACTTGATCGCATCTTGGATTCCTTGTATGTAAATTAAGAAATTTTAATATGGAAATTACCTCCACCTATAAGAGGTTTAATGTCAGAATCCTTAACACTTATTCCACAGCCTAATCTGTTTAGCATTTTGGAACTATCAATGGCATTGCCGTGAAGTTGTCGATCGTCAAATATAAAGTCAAGGCTTGGAAGCTTAAATTTGTTGCCATATTTTATCAGATGTTAACTGCATTCAGCCTTTCTTTCTCAGACCATTACCTCCGCAGAAGGTCAAAGGAGAACCAGTTGAGTGTAGCAAATAAAACGCTAGTTGTAGTTGAACAGAGTGGACTAGATGAGGGTAGCTGCCTGCCTGCGTGGCACTAGTATTTGCATATATATAACATACATAATTGGCCATTACAACCCTTCAGTCCGGATTACGGCATAGCTTCTCACACCACTCATGTGATTTAATTTTATACGTGAGTGGCGGGACCTACAGTTTAATGTCGACTCCGAACGACAGTTTTTGAGAAACCTTTTCATGGCAATTTTATTTACTCTCAAAGTTTGTGCCAGAAATCTGCTGAGAGGAAGTCGCCGAAGAAATATTTTTTTTTTCATATTTCATTTCGATGTCTGGCCTGGGGCTCGAACCCGGGCTTTACGTCTAATAAGCCTACCTATAATCTGATAGAGACAGTGTAAGATGCCCTGATCTTGTACCCGATCCTCTTGAATATGTCCATTCTTGTATTTTAAAATGTCCTTTCCTCAAGAGCATTCAATGATTAATACGGACTCTAAACTAAAATGCATTCCAATACGTATTTGAAATCATATTTCAAGGGAAATTAATGGTTCAAACAGAGTGTTGTTTTACCCAAAAAAAAACCACTTATGCTACCCACTTATCTAAGCAATTAATGACATTTTTTTAATACCATGCTGTGCTGTATCCTTTTTTTACATTTCTTTTGGTTTAAGTTGTTTCGTAAGTGTAAACACAAGTCAAGTTAGGGGGAAAAAACGCAACAATTTGCATACATTGAGCCACATTGACCACAGGAGTTAAACAAACCTCCTGTAATTAGTTAGAAACAATGGAACTGCTGATGAGTGAATGGCTAGGCATAACCCCCCATTGTTAATAGAGACTCGAATTTTTTTTATCATCTTAAAGACAGGCAAGTAAGGCAAGATTGTTAAGATTTTCTTTGTTTTCTTTTCCTAGGGGAGGATTTTGTGTGGTTTTTTTAGGAAAAAGGTTTAAAAAAATGCACAGGATTTTAGGAAAATTTCAGTAGTTTTTCAATGTAAAATACGCGTAAAGTTTGCAATTGATAATGATGTGATAATGACTGATGAGTTATACAGTGAGTGTCAAAAGAAAATGGATAAAAGGATAAAATTCTAACAATCACCAAACTTAACTTTTATCACTTAAGGAGAGTGCCCGAAAAAATTTTGCAATATTTTAAAATTCTATATATATATTCTTTGCACTGTACAGTTTCTTTTGACGCTCACTGTAATCATTAAAAGAGGTATTTGACTGATTTTTTTTTTGTGACAGATTTTTATCTTTAAGTTTAAAATTATTTTTTGATTGCTTTGAAAACCTATTTTTCTTTCCAAAAATACTAAACTTCTCAGTTTTATTTCCGTAAATTGTAGAAAAACATTTCGTTTTGGAGAAATGGAAGTAACAAGTGAGTGTTCTTATGATGGATTTGAGCGATTATCAAGCAAAATAGAACATTTTTTTATTTATAATTTTAATTTTTTTAAAAACTTTTCCTTCCCTAAATAGCAACTTAATTGGTCGTTTTAAAAACCACTTCCTTTCAAAATTTTTCATGACAACTAATTTTGTCTTCAAGTTAAAACAAATTCTTGATAAAAATCATTAAAAAAAAATTAAACTTTTCCTTGTAACTTCTTCCTGCATTAATTTAAAAAAAAAATGTCCCTTATTTATTGTCCTCGGCACACAGGGGAAAAAAGCGCAAACGCGCAGATTTTTATCTGAAAACAACAACATTTTAATGATTTCTGGTTTCCTTTACAAAGACAATTAATACATAAAACAACAACTACATTAAGCGGTATATCTCTTCAAGACAACAGCAACAAAAACAAAAAATAAAAAAATAAAGAAGGAGAAGAAAAAAGGACAGAGACTCTTTTTAACTCTCTGCAAAAAAAAAAAATGAAAAAATCTTCAAAATTTTCACATGCAATCTTGTGCAACGAAATGTAGCAGAGCGATAAATGAGATCCTTTTTCTGAAGAAGGAAAGAAAATCAAAATGGTCTACAAAGTCAATACGGACAAGGCAAGAAACAATTTAGAAAAGAGCCTAAATATACAGACAGACAGAGAGAAAAAGAAAGAGCAGAAAAGTAAACAAAGACAGAAGAGAGCAACGAAAGAAAAACAACCACGTGTAGAATACGCTGAAAAAATCGATATTGAACGGTATTTTTAAATTTATTCAGAAATACTTTTTCAGAATTTGTTACTCAATTGAAGACCTACAAAACATTCCACTTTTTTTATAAAAATCCCTTTAAAGATTTAATTTTAAAAAAAAGTACCATAAAAGTACTTTTCGGCTCTTCCAACATACATACATACATACATACTTAATTGGCCATTACAACCCTTCTGTCAGGATTACGGCCTAGCTTCTCACACCACTCATGTTGTATGCCTTAATTTTATACGTGAGTGGTGGGACCTACAGTTTAACGTCGACTCCGAACGACAGATTTTTTGCTTCCAACAAGCGATGTGAATTAAGGCACACGGCAAGCTGTAGTTCTCTCGCCCTTGCTGCAATATATCATCACAGAAGAACTTTTGAACTCACCATAGTCTAAAAGGCAATCTGTTGGCTTATTAGATGAAAGCCTATGGTTCAAAACCCCGGAGGAGACATTCTCAACAAAACGAAGCACAAGAAAATTATGCATTTTGCTAACTTGAATTAAGGCAGTCTAGTAGGTAGCGTGTTAGCTGCTTAGTCGAGAGTCCGTAGTTAAAACCACAGCGAAAAAAAATAAATATTTCTTTCGCCGACTTCCTCTCAGCAATCTTCTGACAAAAACCTTGAGAGTAAAATAAAATTGCCATGAAAAGTTTCTCAAAAAATCTATTGTCCCTCCCCCTATTCATAGATATAACTAACACACACATAATGGGTGGTGTAAAGAGCTAGGTTGTGATCCTAACTAAAGACTTCTAATGACCGCCTAATTAAGTAAATAAGTGAAACGCAAAATATCCTGAAGTGTTAATATAATGAAATTGGAAAAGAGACAAAAAGAGGGCCTTACATCTCTAAGAGGGCAAAGAGGTGAAGGTTTAGAGGCTCAGACCTATCATCAGATATTGGTCAGTTAAGCCGTTGTGAAGTCTATCTTGCTCTACGTTGCTCAAATGGTGTCATTTTCACTGTTTATGCTATTTCTTAAAGGATAAAAGAACCCCAAGTTTTTAATATTCCACGAAATTTGAAATATTCTGAGGGTTTATATTAAAACTCCATAAATTTCTTTAAGTGTACATGAGTGCTGAGAGAGCCACAAAAGAAACGAACACAAGACAATAAGTCGTTAAACTAAAATAACACATGAGCGCTCTCTCTGGTATTAAGGGTGGGTTTTCCTTTCACAATATTAAGCAACAGGAATAAAATTGAGCACAAGTTAGATAAACATACAGAAAGTGAGAGAAAGAATCATTACGAAATATGAAGCAATAGAGACAAAGTAACGGTTAAACTACCCCCCCTCTGCAAAAGAGCACACAAGAAAAGAGAGCAACATTATGTGAATTGTTTACCACACTATAAATACCAAAAGTTGTTGGAATTTTAAACAGTTTGTCAGCAATAGTGTACGGTTAAAGATATACTCGGGTTTGCAAAATTATTATTAAACGAGTTGTTTACAAAAAAAAAAAAAAATTGAAAAACCTCAAGCGACAAAATGTTAAAGTGGACGGCTTCGGCACAAAAAATATTGCAAGAGACACCGCAATCATCTCTTACGCGGGCATTAAATACGGCCGGCCGTACACCCGGTTTACTTACGCACAAAAGGCGTAAAAGACGGGCTACCATAGCGAATAAGGAAAATATACCGATTTTAACTTCAACACCCATGGTAGCGAGGACACTTAATAGTCCTTTGGTTATGGCACCATTGGCGGATATTTTAAATGTTACACCAGAAGCTAAAGCCAATGAGACGCTCATTAGAAGGCGTCAGTCAGTGAATATTTATGCTGAAACATCGGCGGCACCACCACCACCGGTGAATAGAAGACATTCCTCTGTGGGTTTTGTGGTGCCACAAATACCCGGCTATGCAGCCACTTTGCCTAAATACGAGGAAGAATATTCGCCCACAACGATATTGCCTTCGGGACAGCAATTGGCTTTAAGAGGCCTATTACCGGATGCCTTTATGGATAATCCACGTTACTTTACCACACCAGAAGTGGAATTGGAACAGAAAGAAGTGAAAGGGGAACTTCTTCTAACTAAGAAACGTAAATTAGAACAGGAATTTATGGCCATTGCTCAAGAGGAAGAAGGTTTAAAAACAAATGAAGTAAATCATACCGTTTTAACGTCCAATAAAATGGGTGACCAGACTTTGGATAAACTTATCGATGCCATCTTGGATTCGGCACGCAAAGATGAAAAGAAAAAGAAGCCGAGGAAGTCGTTTAATTTAAGACGAAGGACTCTTATTAAAAATCAAGTGGTACATGAACAAGATATTACGCTGTCACCTTCCTATGCGGCTGGTGATGATCCATGCAGTGATGTTAGTTTTTTGAATTGTGAAACGTTTAATAAGAAACAGTTTAGGGCCCAAACACCCCAGCCAGGCTCACCGATACCAGCAACACCCCTGCCTTCAACACCTTTAATGGAGGGAAATTTAAATTACAGCGACTTACTGCAACTACCCACACCCATGCCTGCTAGACAGCAACAGGATTCTTTTTCCTTGGCCACCCCCATTCAAATGCAACATAAAAGGCATTCGCTCTTAAGGCTGCCCACCACATCCATGCCTGCCGCAGCACAAACGGATTCATTTTCCTTGGCCACACCGCCTGTACAATCGAAACTTAAACGTCGTTCACTGACGAAAATAAAAGACACGCCAGCAGCCAAGAAATATAAACAAGAGGAGGCCGATTATTTTGAAATTGGTGTGGCTTTACCCTCAATTTACGTTTAATGACTGACTGACAGTCGTCTGCTAAAGCGGGAAAAAACCGAATTTATTTCAAAACTTTTTGTTTTTAAATTAATTTTCTTATAATTTTATAATCGATAAATAATTTATTATTGTTGACAAACTAAGGGGAAAACGCTTTCTATTACGCTTTTAGTTTTTAAGAATTTTTTTTTCTTTTTTAATTAAAAAATTAATTTTTTTTAATAATTTTTTTTTATTTATTTTTTTAGATTTTAAGTGTTAATTTGTAGTGTTTATTTTTTTATTTTTCGTTTGTTTCTTTATTGTGTTTGTTTGTTGGTGTATGAATTGTAAAGTGCATGTTTTTCAAGGGAATAGAAGAAAAGTTCTGTATTTGATCCATGTTATGTAGTTCGTTGGACGTGTTATTAGTTTTAAAAAATATTAATTTTTTTGTGTTTTTCTATTATTTATAAACAATAACAAATAAAAAATAAAAAAAAAATTAAAACACTTTTTATTTTTCATTTTTCAACTAAAAAGAGGACACAGCATTGAAAGAAATAATAGGGACATGCAGAAATACATCTTAAACTTGTATTTAAGCACATTGAAATTGGCTGCTTAAGACATTAGGAATAACAATACTGCTGTATTTTATAGAGACAAAATATACCATATACTACAGGGTCTTTCATAAAGAGCTTTCTCTCTTTCAATTTAAATAAAACAAAGAGTGCGTATGATATCATGGTATTATGAGTGGAATATAAAGGGTCCACCAAATAACTTTTTTTTTGAAAATGCTTTAAAAAAAAACTTCTGAATATTTTCTCAAATTCCTTTTTTTATTTGAAAGGATTGTGTTAATAATGGAAAATAATTTCATTCAAATGACTGCCTCGGCTGGCCATGCAGTAGCCTACACAATCGGTCCAATTCTCGAAGAAAAATGGCCCAATTATGCCTCTGGATCAAAATCCGCACCAAACAGTTTTGGGTGCGTCGGCTTTTCAATGTATGCGTGCGGGTTTTCTGCGCCCCAAATGCGACAATTTTGCTTGTTTACATACCCGCCAAGATCAAAATGAGCTTCATCTGAAAAAATGATTTTTGTTGCCAAAATCGGCATCTTCCGTAAGTCGATCACAGGCCCACTTATCGAAGCGAAAACGCATTGGATGGTCAATTGGCTTCAACTTCTGAACCAATTGGACTTTGTCATACCAAGGTCTTTATGCAAAATTCGTCCCAATGATGTCTCCGAAATGTTCAATTGTTGAGAACGAATTGTTGAGGTGATGTTTGATGTGGATGGCGCTTCACGCACACTTTCTGCCACAGCAGCAATATTCTCGGGTGTGCGCACTATTTTTGGCTTTCCACGCTTTGGTTTATCGATGAGGATGCCAGTTTCTTTCACTTTTTTCACAAGATAACGAACATTCGGAGCTGACGGTGCTTCTCTTCTTGCAAAATCCGTACGCAATTTTCGCACACATTCTGCAACATTACCATGATTTTCAAAGTAATGTCGCAATATTTCCCAGCGTTGTTCACGCGTATACACAACCATATTAGTTCAGCGGAAGGATAAAACTAATTATCTGTCAAATCAGACATGAGGTAAGTGTTATAATTCACGAAATAAGCACTAGTTGAAAAAAAAACGTTAGATGGCGGACCCGGTACATACATATATAATCGATCAGGATTACGAACCAACTCCTCACACCACTTATGTTGTGTGTGTTAATTTTATCCATTAAGTGGCGGGACCTTCTGTTTAAAGTCGATTCCAAACAACAGATTTTTTTGAAAAACTTTTTGGTGGCAATTTTATAGACTCTCAGAGTGAATTTTTGTCAGAAATCTGCTGAGAGGAAGTCGCCGAAGAAAGATCTTTTCATATTTCATTTTGTTGGAGATGTCTGACCTGGGGTTTGAACCTTGGCCTAACGTTTAATAAGACAACACACTACCCACTGAGTGAAATATAAAAACGTTTAAAAGTGTGCAGCGGTTCCTTTGGGTTGGGGCTATCCGAAATATTCAATTTCCCATCAGGCTGAATGTGACCGATAGTATGGGATATGGTTGGTTTTCAGAGCGCTGTGGCTTGTTCACATACACCTGCGACTAAAGAAAAAGTCCAAGGAGGTCAAATCGCACAATGTCGGTGGCCAGTTCATGTCGAATTGCCATTCCAGCGAATCTCTCGTGCAGAATATACAATGTGGCAAGAGTTGTGTGACTTTTAACGCCGTCCTTTTGAAACCATATGTCTTTGATGTCCAGGTCATTAAATTCAGGCCAAAAGAAGTTGATTATTATCGAACTACACTGCTCGCCGTTGACACAGTTGCCCTAGCCAATATAGTTCTCAAAGAAAAATTTACCGAATATGCCGCCATTCCAAAATCCAATTCAAACAGTGACTTTTTCAGACTGCATTGGACGCTCTTGGATCCCATGTGTATTGGTATCGTCTCAAATTCAACAATTTGGTTGTTCGCGTACCGCGCCGATTTTTCAATGAGAATTCAAGACAGTTGCCAACTACTCCACGTTGTTGTCTATGGTCGACCATGGTGATGTAGCAAAATCAGACTGTAACTTGGCAGATGTAATTAAGTCCATGTAGTTTAGTAGGCAGTGATGTATCCACGACTCACGGATAAAATTAACACACATCATGAGTGTTGTGAAAAACTAGGTCGTAATCCTGACTAATTAGACTATTAGACGCAAGCCTGTGATTCAATTGATCGGATCCATCCATTACTCAAAACTGCGACCAAGCTTTTTACATCACGCACGTTATAGATCTTAACGTAAGGTCCCGCCTTGAGATTAAAGTTGATTCCGAACAACAATTTTCCTTTACGACTGCTTTGAGGCGCTCACTGCAAGAAATATTTTTTGTTCATGAGTCATTGGGTTCGAGATCTCTCCGCTGGGATTTGAACCACGGACTTTCGCCTAATAAGCCAACGCAGTACATACTACACTATGGCAGCTTTTAATTCTCCTGTCAATAGTGAGATTTATTTTGGAGTTGCTGTAGTTTCCTATAGTCACAGTCTTGGATTTCGGCTTGTGGTAGGGAACACCCCCTACCCAATCTAATTAGAATTTAAATTACCAGGAAATAATTGAATTTGAATGCAATTACAGTCAAATTTTTTTAAAATTTTAAATGATTTTGAAGGCAACCAATCCAGCTGAGCAATTGAAGCAATCTTTAACACCAACCTTTAAATGCCAAGTGAGTCTAGTTTAAAAAGGATTTCATTTTTACATCTTTCATTGAAATTAATTGACAAGAAAATAAAGACATTTAAAGGCCACTTTTGCTTAGCACAACTAATACTATTTGCGGTCATTGCCGCAAGGTTTTTGGAAGAAAAATGAGTTTCACCAGTTACTGATTTATCCCTTTCTCTTTTGCACTTCGTTTTGTCTGTTTTTTTTTGTGCTACACAAGCCAACAAAACCAACTTATTTAAACACAAATATCCTGAGGCTTTAAACCAAGACGAATTTTCCCAATGCATTGTTGTTGTTGTTTTTTTGATTAGAAAAAAATCCTTTTTGTAAGATTTTTCATTCTCTTTCGTTCATTTATTCTTTCGTCCTTTTTTTTGGCAATGCTAAGAACATATGTTTACTTAAACATTGTTTATGCCTTTAGTTGTATCCTTTTTGTCTTCTTTTTTATTTTGTTTACTTAG
Organism: Sarcophaga rosellei; assembly: GCA_930367235.1. Taxonomy (NCBI): domain Eukaryota; kingdom Metazoa; phylum Arthropoda; class Insecta; order Diptera; family Sarcophagidae; genus Sarcophaga; species Sarcophaga rosellei. The sequence continues at coordinate 5,537,055 of OV884018.1, read as the reverse complement.
GTTTTCATTTTCTTCTTCTGCAACCTTTCTCAAAACGAAATTGAAGGATGTCTGAGAATTTTTCCAATTACTGCGACAAATACTTGGGAAATGCGCGAAAATTTGTTGTCAACTTTAAAAGCCTCTTAGCGATTTATACGCTAATAAAATGCTTCACTGCACAAATAATTATTTCGAAAGGACATTCAAAGTTATTTCTAAAAACCATTGAGAAGCTGGGAAATATAAACTTGTTCGGAAGGTACCAAAAAGGTACCAAAAAAAGTACTTTTTTAATTAACCTAGTTTTTATAAAGAACCAACGAGTTATGGTAAGATTGTAGTGATGCTGGTGTTTGCAATTATTTTGAAAGGACATTCAAAATTATTCCTGGGATATATAAACTTGTTCAGAAAGTACCAAAAAGGTACAAAAAAAGTACTTTTTGAATTAACCTAGTTTTTATAAAGAACCAACAAGTTCTGGTAAGAGTGCAGTGATGCTAGAATTTGCACTCGTGAGCACTGTAAAACGAGATTGCCTTCACCATGTCATTATAGAGACAGCAAGCAATAACGAGAGCCTTTGCCCTGAGACTTCTTCGTCCTGCTATTTATTACAATGGACTTCAAATGGAAAAATGTTTTTAAAAATTATCTAAAAAGTGATGAACAAAAACTACCTGCTTTAAACAAATAAAAAAATTTTTAAATTTTTTCCAAAATCCTTAAAACAGGTTCCTTACAACAGCGTTTTTCAAAAGTCCTTTCAGACTGATAACAATTGGAAATTTGTTGCTTTTTTTTCGTCCACAGCAAATTGGTTTTATTTTAAAATGATAAGCACGTGCGAAAACTAAAACAAACAAAAAATACTGCTCAGGTGCATGGAGATACATATACTGGCATCAAATTCCAGTAGACTGTGGGAAAATTGCTTACAAGGATACTTAAAAAACCTGTTGGTTTCTTTTACTTTCTAAGGACAAAAACAAAACATTTTAAACAATATTAAAAACACTCACATTTCCAATCTAAACAATCCCTTTAACTGGAAAATTTGTTGTATAAGCGTGTGCAGGAGTCAAACAAATTTTTTTTAATGAAATATCCTGGCTTTGAGGTGTTACCAAGTGTTTTTGTTGTTGTTGTTTTTGCTGCCTGCAACACCATAAAAAATCAGATGTTGTTGTTGTTTTAAAGAAGTAAATATAGACAGACTCAAACTACCTGGACTGCCTACCTGTTAGTTGCGTTAGACGAATGCCTACCAAAGGAAACTCTGTGTGGTGATATCTGTTTACAAGTATTTTATGAAACGAAGCTTGTGATGCAATTCATAACTAACATAACAGTTCCTTTCGAAGCCTGCTGAGTATAAGGTTGTAACACTGGACATCGCCAAGGCGTTCGATAGTATGTAGCTCCGTAAACTTTTAGTGAATCTTTTTGCTTTTGGAGTGTTGGAGTCTCAAGAGATAAGTTCGAAAGTGCCTTAAAACTCAACCCTTTTGTGACATCCTGCCTATACAGGAACCAGCATATTTAAAGCCCTCAAACTAGAATTTTAGTTCCTCAACGGACTCTTAAAAATCCGCTCCCTACGTACTACTTACTCCACACGTTTGCGATTTCGAAGCCTATTTCATAGTTTCAGCACCCAAGAGAGGGTAATTCGGCTGCTTAATGATATCAGGAGCTTATATAAGTCCATGAAACATAAGAGTACTGCCACAAAATTATTTACTAAAAATTTGAAAGCAGAGCATGTGGAAAGAATATAGAAACAATGGAACACTTTTATTTCATTGTCAGGCTTTCGTAAATTCGGGACTCCAATATTTTAGGCACGATACCATACCAGATATAGCTCACCTAAAGAGAATTGGATTAGAAGAAGCTGAGGAAGTTTGTTTGGGATTTTTTATAGGAAGTTTGATTTTTGCTATTTAATCCGATCCAATAATGAGCTGTATGAGCTCCTTAACGACGTGGCCAGCGGCTGTGCTGGGTCGGCCATGTCGTTCAAACGGAGAAGGATGCCCTGGCAAGACGGGTATATAATACGGTGATTTGCGAAGAACCAAATCGAGGAAACCTTGTTCTCGCTAGTGAAAGCGCGAAAGAAGCAGAGACGTCTGGAAGAAGGTGTTAAGGCATCCGAAATCCGTTAATCCGACCAATTGAGAAGAAGAGGAATGATAAGTGCCTCACATGACGACATGAGAGGCAGAAGACACCTTGAACCTCTAGAGTTGATCTCACCCTCGTCAACCTATTTACCTACACAACACTCCTCTCTGTCGTAGAATAAATTCATTCCTGCTTGGATAGTCAGGCGATAAATTTGTGAATTCGTTGCCACTATAATTACTCGTAATTTGAATACGCTCTCCTTTGAAATCTAAACAATAAAACATTTTCCTGAAATCCAAAAACAAATTCAAATTTAAAGCCCACAGGCTACTATTGCAGTACAATATCTAGCATGAGTAGGAAGGAGCAACAGCTGGAAAAATCAATAAAAAAAAACTTTGCCTTAAAGGCTATAAATTAAAAAAACAGAAACTCATCAAGCATTTGAAAAATTATAAACAATCAATTAAACAGAAGACAATAACAGGGGCACAACCCTTTGCTTCTAAAACTCATTTCTCTTAACCAACATTTTGTCACTTTAACACATGGCTGTTCGAAGAAAAAAAAAAACGAATTTTCACCCAAAACAAGAAGTAAAAAAAATTTAAGAAAATTAATGGTGAAGAAAATTTGTTAAAAATGAAAAAATATTTTGTACAGGTTAGTGAAATACAAAAGACGGGAAGTGCGTATGTATGGTGCATACAGTAGAGAGTCTTACAGACCTCTTATTATGATTAGCATATGCCAGAGAAATGAAGCTTAACTTGTTAATAAAAATTCTTTGAATTTTAAATATAATGATGGCACAGTGGGAAATACTGCATACCCAATAGGAAATTTGAAAATATTTTCAATTTAAATGTGGCCGTACAACAAATAAACCGCTGTGAATTTATAATTTTTAAAAATATTCTGGCTTATGAAAATTTAAAAATTAAAATTTTCAAAAGAAATTGTTCCCTATAATCCTTACAACTAATTACAGAAATAGTATTAGCCAGGACTCTTGTATGAAATCAGTAAATCGGCTTAACTCATCATCATCATCATCATACTTATCATCATTGCTCTGAGCTGTCTACACACATTTAAGCACTGTACAGATGGGTTACAAAAAACTTTCTCTGTGTAAAAAAGGTTCACTGCAAACAACCACAATAAACCAAGGTTTTCATAATAAACCCCTCCATAATGCAAATTTATTATGGAAATTTGAAAGAAAATGTACAGAGAAATTTTATACCAACAAAAATATTATGCCAACAAAAAAGTATTCAGGAGAAAGAAAAACAGAAAGCAAAAAACAGTGTTTCAAATCACGGTAGGTGGCCCAAAACATGTAACGATCTTATAAGATATGAGAATATCGTCCATATGGACTCAAGACTCTCTATACGATGCATAAGAATTTTATTCTCTTCTCTTACTTGTTTTTGTTAATATTTTAAGTCACCTTTTGAAGAAGTAAAAAAAATAAAACTCTCGAGCTAAAGAATAAAACTCACGAGTTAAAAAATAAAACTTGCAATCTAAAAGCATAAGCTCGCTGCTTAAATTATTTAATTTTAAGTAATTTTTTGAAAAAGTAAAAAATAAAACTCGCGAGCTGAAAAATAAAACTCGCGAGTTAAAAAAATAAAATTCACGAATCAGAAATCTAAAATATTTAATTTTAAGTATTTTTAAGTGAAAAATTAAACTCGCGAGTTAAAAAGTTGAAACTCACAAGTTAAAAAATAAAACTCGCGAGTTAGAAAATAAAACTCACGAGCTAATAAAAAAAAATTAAGCTAAGGACCTAAAATCGCGGTTAAAATTTTTTAATTTTAAGCAAGTTTTTGAATAAGAATAAAATAAAACTCGCGAGTTAAAAAATAAAACTTTCGAGTTAAAAAACGAAACTCACGAGTTAAAAAATAAAACTTGTAAGCTAAAAATCGAAGCTCGCTGCTTAAATTATTTAATTTAATGTCATTTTTTAAAGAAGTAAAAAATAAAACTCGCGAGTTAAAAAATAAAACTCGTGAGTTAAATAATTAAAACTTGTGAGTTAGAAAATAAAATCGTAGTTAAAATTTTTTATATTTAAGCAAGTTTTTGAAGAAGAATAAAATAAAACTCACGAGTTAAAACATAAAACTCTCGAACTAAAATTTAAAAAATTGTTGTTTGATTTTCTGAATTGTCCATCATATTTCATTCTTTCAATATTTTAAAGACAATAGAAAAACAAAATTAAACACGTGAGTTAAAAAATAAAAACTAATATCCTTATAGCATCTAGCTTTGGCAATTATATTCTCTAGTACAGCGAGCCTGAAGGGAGTAAGGCTGTGTCTCTAAAGAACCATTTGATTTTTATAATTGCTCAACAAATTCTCAACCGAACTGAGTGGCACACTTTACTTCAAAAAAATAAAATTTTTGGTTGTATGGCCTTTGAATTAAAATTTCGTCCCGATATTACGCTTCCTTTTTTGCAAAATTCTGAAAGGACTCAATGTAGGGTGCTTAATACAATCAAAACAAATGTCGTATAATATTTAATTATAATTCATATGCAATCATGCACTCCCCTAAATATGCTGCAAACACAACATTTCAAATAACGCCTGCTCTGCATACAACTGTAGCACAAACGTATCCCATTTACATTTACAAACAAACATCAGAGGAGACAGTGCATAAGCAAAGATTAAAGATATCCTGCTGGTTAATGTTTGCATATACTTTATAAAAAAATTAAAAAAAAAACAACAAAATCAGAATGATAAACAAATAATTTCCAAAAAAAAACTAAAGCCACCACCTTAGGCGTTTAATAGTTTTTTTAAAGCCTAAATAAAGGGTTAATATTTTCAAAAATATTTGATTACAATAACAATGCTTATGCTTTTTTGTTTATTCTGTCCTATTTAGGGTTCTATTATTTTATTATTGATTTTGATTGTTAAAGGAAAAATTATTTCATGTGCAGCATTTTCCTTTCCGTGTTCGAAATCAAAAAAACCGTTTTGCAAATCATTGTTATTTTAATTTTCCTTCAAAAGGCTCTGAGTTTTTCTATTTGTCTGGCCTACTCAAATTGTGGCGGATTTAATTATAAATTTCTTGTTTGAATCCTTTTTATGAATGTTGCAACAAATTTCAGCCGTGTCATGTACATAATGTGTGGTGTGTTATTTTAGGATTCAAAAGGTTGGACAAATATTTGCCTAATAACAGGCGTTTTAGGAAAATTACAATCAGACAAAAAAAATTTCATTTAAAAGGCGTTAAAAGGTCACAAATATAGATAATTTATGTTTTAGACGAATGGCTTTAGCTCGCGAGTTTTATTTTTCCGCGAAAGTTTTTATTCGTGAGTATTACTATAGCACAGTTTCGAATTTTCGACTCACATCAAAGACGAAACAGATGATGTGCAGAAGGTTATTTTTGGATTGGAATATCAACATATACCAAAGAACTTCTTAAGAACTAAGAATAATCACAGAACTAATCTCGATTTGTCTCATTAATTTAACTTATGAGCACAAGAGTTTTATTTTTAGCTCACGAGTTTTATTTGTTAACTCGAGAGTTTTATTTGTAAACTGTTGACGTGTTTTCATAAATTTATGATTTCATGCTATCAGTTTTCCAGCTTAAGAGTTTTATTTTAAAGATTGCGAGTTTTATTTTTTTAGCTCGCGAGCTTTTCAAGCTGTCTAGATTTTTTTAATTACATTTTTTGTTTAATTCTTTAACAATTTGTAGCTTCATAGTTTTAGTTTTTTAGCATGCGAGTTTTATTTTGAGAACGCGAGTTTTATTTTTTTAACTCACGAGTTATATGTTAAAACTCTTACTTTTGTTTATTTTGTGAATAATTGATGGTTTTAGTTTCGTAATGACATTCAAATTTACATTTGTTACATGAGTGTCATCAACAACATGTGTGTGAAAATAGATTTTAAAATCTATCACCGTGGACGCAAACCAAGTTAGTTAACAGAGCTCTGTTATGTTAATAACAGATAAGCCGAAAGCTAATGTAATGCGGTAAATAAATAAATAAACATGTTTTTCTTTCCCTGCCTTAAATTAATTGTTCAATAGAATTCTGTTAGTAATATAATAGAGCTCTGTTAAATGACTTGGTTTGCGTCTAGGGAGATAGACAATGTAGGACGGCACACTTTATTATTAAGTGATGCTGGTGTAAGTAGTTTGGGCACCTTTCCCTAGAGATCTACGCTACTAGTTTGCCATGTTTGATGCCAAAATTGAATAGAATTAGAACAACAAGGCAAAGATTTTTTATGCGAGAAAAACTTCCTTTTTTAGTTTGGGAACTACTGGTTTCACAAACATAATGTGACATACAGTTTGTATGCATTGCAACACTTCAGTGCTAGTTAAACATGAAAAAACCCACGTCAAACATATTTTTTTTAAGCAAATATTTGTTAAAAACGAGATGATGAAGTTGACAATGACAGGCGTAACCACCTTCAAAAGCATGATGGTTCACAAAAGTCGACCGGTTTTAAGGAAAATTCGTTGGAAAAACTGAATGAACATTTAAAAAAAATATAAAAAAAAATGGAAAAGCTTTTTGAAATCAAACTGTCATCCTTATTTGAATAGACTTTTAATAGTCAAAGTGTAATCGCTTGGAAGTAACGAACTGTCATATTAAAACAGAATTTATGCTTACGAATATAACGGGCTTTTTCTCCCTTTCTGTCATACATTATTGTATGAGAGAACAGGGTTAGTTTTGTTTTTTTTCCTTTGCAAATGACTTTTAGGGTGGCTGCACACATCATTTGTTAAAGTCTAAAGAATCTATCTTACGGGGTTTTAAATATAAATTTGATTAACTACCAAATCATGTCCTGTTAACTGCGCTAGCTATTATTATTTTTTTTTTGTCAAAGCTTTGGTCCAGTCCAGTCTATTAATAACCTCATTAAAAAGCATTTGTAGCCTCAGGACTCTCTTGCAACCGAATATTTGCATTCATTTGAATGCAATATTTGCATAAAAAAAAATGCAAAACCTCTTCAACCCACCAGCATATAAGTATTCGTGTACGATTTCAACCCTCTGCTGCTGTTAAAACGAAACCTATTGCAGCATTAAACAAATGTCCTGCATATATTTCTTGTTCCAATGTAATGCACATGCGTGTGTCACAGTAACTTTTTGACTCTGTAGCTTTTGAAAAAATTATTATTTTTTTGCTGGCATGTGCCTGCAATTAGCAATGTTGTTGCAGTTGTATTGTGGATTATAAAGTCACGTGCTGAAATCATTAAATCGGCGCTTATTCACACATGCTCACACATGTCTCAATATAACCGTCAAAGGAATTTCGTTTAGTTTTCAAAAAAAAAAAATGTAACGAAAGTGACAAATGTCAGTCAGCACATGAAGTAGAACATGACAAAAATGAAATGTTTCAAGCCAAAGGACCACAATATCTCTGTATCAATATAGTGAAAGCACAGTAGATCGCATTGCAATGCATAATTCCTTATGAAGACAACATTTTCAGAATCTGATCTAATCTTCATTGCACTGCTTCAGTTAAACACATTGGTGAGGTTCATTATGATACCACAAATCAATATCCAATCCGGGAATTAAATGGTCCTCGGGGGGAAACAATTCCAGCCCTACTATAAAGTTCCTCTATTGTGACACTTTTTTAATATGGAGAGTTCAGTCAAATATGACAGGAAATCAAGAGCCCAAGTAGCTCCAACTCTTCAAGGCAAGAGCTGAGTACTGACACTTGAGGTTAGAAAATCATAGCTCCTGCAGAAATCTCGAGAGTACTCGCCAAACGTATGCATAGGACAGATGAGGACAGCAATAATGCTTTAAATGATCATGTAACAATTCTAGTCCTACTATGTAGTCCCTCTATTGCGACACTTTTTTACCACGGAGAGTTCATCCAAATATGACAGACGTATGCATAGGACTGTTGAGGGCAGCAATAGTGCTATGGATGGTTAGTTATGTAATTCAAGAAGGAAGACAATTAATCTTCTATGAAGAGGACCAATTAGAATTAGAATACAGACAAGTCCAGTAGAGCCTACCGATACTTCAAGTGCTCAAATTCAACCTTCTCAGTTTAATGAAGGCAATCGGAACACTTAGGTATACCTGGTAACAGTGCGGAAATTTGTATACAAGTCGTAGGCAGTTCTCGAGCAACGTAATTTTCAATGGTTTACCTATGTCGTGGAAGTTATATAAGAGTTGCCTCTGAATAGTTCGAAATTTTACTGAGCAACACCGTAAAGCAATAGAAAAAATTTCCAAAAACGCGTCGTCTTTATGAATGATGCAGCATCAATCATTTCTGTCATTCATTTCAAATGACATTCTCTGCTAGGTTCCCATAATTTCACACTCGAAATTTGATAGCAAATTTTGCTAAGCACTGGAGAGGAATTTGTTCACGAAAATTGGAAGCAGGTTGGACATTATTTCCTTATTTTTTTTTATAAAAACAATTCCAATTTCGTAAGGTCTTAAGCACTTGTTTATGTAACGCTTTCATTATTTTAAAAAGAGTTTTTTTTTTTATTTAAGTTGGAGATCAACTGAAACCAAACGGAAACACTTGAGAAAACAAGAAACACTTGACGAAATTTAAAGCAATTTTAGTATCCTTAAAATTTAAAGTACTTGAGTAGTACTAGAGTATCCTTTTTTCTCCTTCAAATATGACGCCTGTCTACAGTTTCTATTTTGTTTTCAAGTATTGCTATAAACTGTACTGTTGGTCCTTTTTTTTGCTAAAGGATTTAACTGACAGGTCATGTTGACATGTGTTTGAAAATTCTTTAAGTGTTACAAGCTATTGAAGTCTACAAAAAAAAACGTCTAGGAAATTACACTTGTTTTCTATGGCCAGAAAAGAGAATCAAAAAGAAATTTCAGAATTTAAAATAATTTATCGCAAAAAGTAAATCAATTGTTACAAAAAATATATGTATGTTTAGCACAGGACCATAAAAAGGTTTCTTTTAACATTCTAGACGACCTATTGGTGTTTCATTTGCTCTAGTTGATGCAGCACTTTCACTAGTTGATGTGACCAAGTAAATAATATACACCAAAAGGGGGGCTAGGTCCACACCATTTGTTGTTTAGTATGGAAGCCACATAAAGGGGGCATGAGAAGACGGTCAATAACCTCAGTGAGAAAATGTTGGACTGTTAGCATTGGAATCAAATATTCAAACAAATTTCCTTGCTTTGGCGCTAATAAAGAGGACTTTGTCTGAAACTATACAGAAAAAGCTGTAATAAGTACCCATACAAGATAGATACATCCTATACTAGAGAGAACGCACCATGAAACACTTGATTGCCAACTGTATAGTACCGAATATAGCCATCTAGTCTAGTAGGTAATGTGTTGGCTTACGAGATGTAAGACCATGGTTCAAACCCTACCCAAGACATCTCGAACAGAAAATAAAATTTGAAAATAATATTTCATCTACGACTTTCTTTCAGCACTCTTCTGAAAAAACGCTGCAAAAATCTGTCGTTCGCAGACGACTTTAGAACTGTAAGTCCGTCCACTCATAAATAAAGTTAGCACACACAACATGGGTGGTGCGCAAAGCTAGGTTGTAATCCTGACTGAAGGGATGTAGGGCTATCCATTTCGTGGTTTCAAAAGTATGGGACTGGAATTCGACATCTGTCAAACTAAGTTGTGAAACCAATTTTTTTCTTTTCAATTGAAAGTCTGACATTGACGAAAACGGATCGCTTTACTATCACACAACGGATAAAAATTATCAAAACCTACTACAAAAATGGTGATTCTGCCACAGCCACGTATCGTGCTTTATTTTCTTCAGCGATGAAGCACATTTCACACTCGGTGGGTATGTTAATAAACAAAATTGTCGTATTTGGGGTTCTGAGGATCCTCAAGTAATTGAAGAGAGGCCATTACATCCAGAAAAAGTCATCGTTCCGAATGTGTGATTGGACCTTACTTCTTCGAAAACGACGATGGTACGACTGTCACTGTCGATTCGGAGCGTTATGGTCATATGATAACCGACTTTTTTTTGCCTGCTATTGAAGAATACGACTTGGAGAATATGTGGTTTCAACAAGACTGTGCCACATGCCACACAACTCGACCGAATATGGCTTTATTGCAAGAGACATTTCCTGGCCGCGATTTCAACTGGCCACCAAGATCATGCGATTTGACATCATTAGACTTTTTTTTGTGGGGCTATGCGAAAGACCGTGTTTATGCAGATAAACCTTCAACTCTTGAGCACTTAAAAACCAACATTCTTCAAGTTATGGCTGAGATACCGCCCAATATGTGTCAAAAAGTGGTCGAAAATTACCTAAAAAGAATCAATGCTTGCAACACTTCGCGTGGAGGTCATTTAAATGATGCATAATGTCAACGTTCAAACTTTACAATAAAAAAGAAATATCATGAAAAAAATACTATTTTATATGTGTTTTACTTACGTTTACTTTTGAAACCACGAAATGGATAACCCAATAGGCTACGCATACTTACAAATAAGTAGTAGCTGCAAATATGAAATACCGGCTAATATAAAGGCATATGGGCCTGGTTCCTTGATTTTTAAAAGTCTGTGATAGACAAGAGGATGCACAATAGATCGAAGATGTTGGCAATAGAAAATACTGTGTTTCTAGATGGAATCCAATTTTGTTTACTCAACAAAACTGATTTGTGTTAATAAATCTTTCGCTATTTTTTTCCTTTATTTTTACTTATTGTAGGGAAATCACCGAATCTTGTTGTTGTTGTAATCTGTGTTGATTTTTCTTGATTTATAAAAATATTATTGCAAAAATTTATAAATGTATAGAAGAGAACAGAACAGTGAATTATAAATAGATTCTCCTCAACTATAGAACAGAGATACATAGTTGAGGAGAATCCTTTTATAATTTTCGAAAAAAATTTTATAAACATACAAAATATAGTAACCAAACACCGGCTTTAAAAGGTGACAATAATTTATCAACCGCAGCGAATTTCTTTTTTGAAAGGATAATAAATGATTTCGAATTTTTTTTTTTCAGAAAATCAACCAAAAACAAAAAATTGGAAATTTTTTTTTAAAAAAACAAAAGAAATTCCCTTAAAAGTTAGGCATTAAAAATTGAGCAACAAAAGTGTATTTTTATATGCTACATACGCATTATTATTAATGATGCTCAGCTCAGCTCATATTTCATATAGACAAGGAGGCACAGACATCCTTGGAAAAAAAAAATCTTAAAAAAACGTCCATTGATTGTCTATTTCGTTTATTCAATGAAACTAACCACCGTTTTTAAAAGTATTCCTCTTTTTTTTCAAAGAAAATCTCAGCAAATATCATAAATATTTCGTTGATTAGAAAATAATGAGTCTTAAATAACTTCCAGCCCATATAGGGTATAGCAAAGCATTGTATTCTACAAAACATGTTTCTTTTTTTGCAATTTTATTCTGTAAATTCTTCAATTTAACCCATTTTCTTTGCAGTTTTCTGTCTTTAAATCCTGGTGTTTACTTAAGCCTCGTTTGTCTCAAGAAGGGTGTCCTTGGTGTAGTATTTTTATGTGAAGAATTTGTCAATTGCTAACGATTTTAATGAAAAATTATTTCGTCTTGCTATTGATTTTTTAGCAAAAGTTCCCAGCAAAATTAAGAAATAAATTTGGAAGATTTTTTTACAACAAATACACAGAAATAATCTGCATTAATATATGTAGTCGCCGTAGTCTAGTAGGTAGTGTGTTCGCTTATTAGACGTAAATCCCGGATTCGAGCCCCAGGCCAGACACCAAAGGAAATATGAAAAAAATATTTCTTCGGCGACTACCTCTCAGCAGATTTCTGGCAAAAACTCTGAAAGTAAATAACCTGCCATGAAAAAGTTTCTCAAAAATCTGTCGTTCGAAGTCAACGTTAGACTGTAAGTCCCGTCACTCAAGTATAAAATTAAGGCACACAACATGAGTGGTGTGAGAAGCTAGGCCGTGTATGTAATCTGCATTAATATTGTCAGCCAAAGTTTGGTATTCAGAATTGAGTAATTTTCGAATCAGGATTCATAAGCTGATGTTCATGGTTAAGGTGACATTGAAGATAACAACAAAGCAGGCTTTTAACTGCCAAAGCTGGCACCACGGAAAATTCAAATGATTTCCCACATGAGACAGGCGCTCCTTTACAGAGAGGCAAACAAAAAACTCCACTCCATTAATTGGCAAGGAAGGATAAGATGGGATAATGAACCCACTTGTAGAAACACCAGACATATCTCGTCCGATGTACATTTATGCAGAAAATAATATGCATTGAACCTTGCAAAGAATCTTGTCTAAAGAATCTCATAGCAGTGATAACAGAAAACTGGTCTCTGCTTGCCTACGCCAGTAGACAAGGGAACATCTCATAATGACTTCTGCAGCAGCTGCAACGACGAGAAAAAAGAGGAAACCACAGAACATCTTCTTTATAATTGTCCGATGCTTGAGTCCCTTCGACACCCAGAATTTAGTGACAAAACTTATTTGGTCAAAGGCACTTTTGAAGCAAATTCTCACATTCACATAAGATTCATAAGAGCAGTGATGAGGAAACACTGGTCTCTGGCTGCTCGCGTCAGGAGACTGGAAATACCTCATGTCTTCTGTGCGAAACTACAACAACGAAGAAAAAGAGAAGACCATAGAACATCCTCCCTATATTTTTCCGACACTTGGGTACCTAGTAAGTAGAATTCCTGGACACCCAAAATTTAGTAGTCAAAGGCCATTTGAAGAAAATTCACTCCATCAGAGATGTTTGAGGGATACCAAACAGAAGCTATAATTATATGGTCAAATAGGTAATGTCGGTGTCGCAACAAGAACTTAAATCTAAGGAATTCTATGAGATTCCTTAGATTTACGAACACTGACCTCTGGGTGCTAACTTCAGGAGACAAGGGAATACCTCTGAGCAGCAGTTACAATGGCGAAAGAAAAGAGAAGACCCCAGAACGTCTTCTCCATATTTTTCCGACGCCTGGGTACCTGAGAAATAGCATTCTTGAGCGCCCAGAATTTGAGTGACTGAACGTGTCTAGTTAAAGGCAATTTGAAGGAAAGTCTCACATTCACATAAGATTCTAGGGATGATTAACAGCACCTTCAATATTAGTGATCTCATAGCAGTGATGACGAAACACTGGTATCTGGCTGCTCGCGTCAGGAGACTGGAAATACCTCATGACTTGTGCAGAAACTACGATGACTAGGATAAAGAGAAGACCACAGAACATATTCTCTTTAATAGCCGGAGCTTGGAAACCTGAAAAGTAGAATTCTTGGACACCCAAGATACTTGTGTTACGACGGGATCTTACATCTAAGGAATCTCTTAGCAGTGATCACGAAAAATTGGCCTTTGAGTGCTCACTTCAGGAGATAAGGGAAGAATACATTTGCAGCAACAGCTGCTGTGTCTAGTCACACACAGTCATAAGACACCTTCATAAGACTATTGGGATGTTGAGAGATACCAACCATGGGATACAAGGGGACCTTACAGGACCCAAATAAGCTGCATCCAGTGAGACGGCTGTTAGTTTAACCTAACATAACCTAACCTAATCATAAGCTGACAGGTCTTTCAACACGATCGGTTCACTTATTCTTTGCATGACAGCCTTCTAAGCCATTCCCTAGGTATTAAACTCTATATCTTATGAAGGCCTTCTGCTCATCTTGACTAAATTTGGTTTATGTCTTGACTACTCGCTGTTTGTATTTCTGTTTGGCTGGCATTTGACTTGACCACGATTATTGATTTTTTTTTACTGAAGGGTTGTAAAGGCCAATTATGTATGTATGTACGAAACGTTTACTTTAATACTTTATTAATTGACTTAAAAGCATCGAGTCGTTTTGTATCCCTACCATTACCATTTTGCTTAGCAATTTACTACAGCTTTTAAGCTAAACCTTTGCCATTAAATGTGTACCATAAAGATTAAGCTGCAGTGGCAGGCATTAAATGCTTCAGAAGAAAGTAAAAAAAAAAACGCTTAAATGTACGCTTTTGATTAAAACAAAAAGCTTAAGCACTTGAGCACTTAAATAGGCCCATAAAGAATATGAAATGCATGGTTTTTGCAGAACAAGGGTTAAAACTGAGAGCAGAAATTAAAATTTTAATGAAAAAATATATGAAAATACGCAGTTTAAGAATGCTTTAATAAAATATGAATGCGAGGTAAACAAAAAAAAAAAAAGCCAACCACCACAAAGGATCACAGGAATAAAGGTTGGCTGTATAGATGTATGTATGCAGGTATGTATATCTATCAGCCTGTGTGTCTTTGTTTGGCTGTCTATGTATTGTTTTAATTAACAGCACGTGACCAAAAACCTGTTTTTACTAGGATTTCTTTTGAATGCTCTTAGCAAATGCTTTTTCATTTTCATTGTCCTGGCAGTCGGGAAAACTGACCTTTTCGGTTGGTATGAAAGCACGAGCCAATTTTCATTTGTTTTTCTATTTGTAACGAGATCACAAGTTTATCTCGAAATGCTTTTTTGAAAATATTTTCTGGTTTGTGATTTTCAAAAAATTCCAAAAAAAATTAAAAAACAAATCCTTTGTTTCTCCCTGGAAAATTTTCTATTGTGTTGTCCGTTTTTCCCAAAAAAAAGGGGTTGATTTTCCTTAAAGGATTTTGTTTTTATTTGATTTTTGAAAAACAAATAAAAATATTTGTTGTTTACTTTTCGTAAATTTTTGAATAAAACAAACAACAAATTTGAAAAATAAACATTACCGAATCCTTTTGTTTTGCAGGACAACTCTTTAATTGCATCAAAGCAAATAAATTTCTCATTCTCTCGTTTTCTATCACTTTTTATATTTGTTTAATATACATTCCAACACACATTATAAGGACCACCAGAAAGAATCTCTCACCGGCAGGTGCTTTACTATCTCTCTGTGTATACTCACACACTCTTTCCTTCTTTCTTTCTGGTGTAATTATGTAAATTTGTCTACCTTTTAGTATCTCTATTATAGAGTCCTTTCCATACATATTGATTAGTTTTGTACTTGTTTTACAAATTAAAAAAAAATCCATTAAATTATAGGATTTTATGGCACCTGCCCTACAAAAAAAGTGAATGCAAGAGAAGTCTAAAATATTGATGGCAAATAAATAATTTCAACAATCGTTTAAAGTGCTTTCTAACCGATTAACAACCAATCTATAGACAGGTGAAAAAAGAACCAAAAGTAAGAAAGGATATGTAACAGAATAGGAATCATAAACATACTATGATGGTCAGTGCCCATCGTATGATTCACTTCCTGAAAATATGAAACGGCGCTTACCACCCCTTACATTTAATACCAATTTAAATTCACGTATGCTGTCGTGAATTTATCCCAACTCGTACCTTTAGAAGTGCAATCACAGACGCGTCTAAATGCTCCTCCTTATCATTGCTACGATAAACACAAGTTTCAGGGCCACCCTTCTCTAGTGGTACGGGAATACCCGTTTGAATTCACGCATGTGGTCGTGGATTTATCCCAACTCGTACCTTTAGGAGTGTAAAATCCGTGCCACTTCTACGAATGATGCCAGTTTCACGGCCGCCCCACTCTAGCAGTGGAGGAATAAGCCACTGATCAGATTTCGTAGTATAATCTTATCAACAAACGATGCAGAAATGGTTTCAGACTGGTAGCCCATTGAATTTAAGGCTACAAATAGAAACATTAAATAAGGGGTGATTTTTTAAGAGCTATAGGAAAATTAAAATAAAACACATAAAATTCAGAAAAATGCATTAAATCTTTATTTGAATCGATAGAACGGTCCATATAATTTAATGTTTGAAGATTATTTCATGCAAATGTTGACTGCGACTGCGCCTCAAATGGTCCATTCGCTTAGTCCAATTTTGGCATACTCTTTCCAACATTTCGGCCGGTATCTCACGAATAAATGCTTCAATGTTGTCATCCCGTGCGTCAATTGAAGCGGGCTTGTCTGTATAGACATGAACTTTAACATAGCCCCACAAAAAAATAGTCTAAAGGCGTTAAATCGCACGATCTAGGCGGCCAATTGACCGGTCCCGAACGTGAAATAAAATGTTCACCGAAGTCGCCTCTCAATAAGTCCATTGTTACGCGTGCTGTGTGGCATGTGACACCGTCTTGTTGAAACCACATGTCATGCAAGTGAAGTTCATGCATTTTGGGCAAAAAAAAAGTTGGATATCATCTCACGGTAGCGCTCACCATTCACAGTTACGTTACGATTCGCAGCATCTGTGAATAAGTACGGTCCAATGATGCCACCAGCCCATTAACCGCACCACACTGTGACTTTGTAGCGTTTGCAATGCTTCTGGCTGATCTTCACTCCAAAATCGACAATTCTGCTTATTTACGTATACCGAATAGCCGCTTCAGTGGGTCGATTAAACTGACCATAAAATGGAAGAAGCGCGCGATGAACTTAACAGAGCACGCATTTTGATAGTAAAATTCAATGATTTACAAGCGTTGTTCGTTTGTAAGGCGATTCATGGTTAAATTATAGACCAAACTGAAGATGTTTGACAGTGAAACAAAACACGAAACGTGCGTGAGCTGTTTAAACCAGTGTTGCCAAAAAGATAAGAGTTAAAAAATCACCCTTTAAAAGAAAATACAATGCAATTAACAACAATGCAGTTAACGTGGTCAACCTTAGGATGGAATTTAAAAAGTGTCTAAGAAACACGGCTAAGCAGAACGATAGCTAAGGGTAGCAGGAATTGGTGGCTTTATTGAAAACAAAGCTAACTAAGTTGAAAGCCGGACTGAAAGTCCATTTAAAACATAAAAATTAATATGAAGTCAAGTAATGAGGAGAAGAAACATATTGGAACTGGACCAGAGATGGACATTAGCAGCTGGACTAGATTATAATCTTTTACTCTATATACCCATGAATCCGAAATTACTCTAAAGGAGGACTAAAGGAGGATATAGCGATGCATAGGACCCGATTGCACGTATTCAGTTGGTATTAATTCCCATTAAGATTGACACGACGGCATTAAACGGGCATAGGTGGCTAATGTCCTGACCATCAACATTACACTGATAGTTGTTTAGGAGTGACCATATGATTCATCATTAGTGCCAAAAGATTTTTTGAGGTTGGGAAGTGTATTAGTTTTGGTCAGAATTCTTTAATAAAAAGGTTGCAGCATACACGACAATATTTTAGTCCTTCCATACATGATTTCACCTAAAGTCTAAATGTTGTCTGGTCTCCTTATTTGTTGACTGCAAGCAACTACATACATACATAATTGGCCATTATAACCCTTCAGTCAGGATTAACGCCTAGCTTCTCACACCACTCATGTTGTGTGCCTTAATTTTATACGTGAGTGGCGGGACCTTCAGTTTAACGTCGACTCCGAACGACAGATTTTTGAGAAACTTCTCATAGCAATTTTAATCTCATACGCATTTAATGTATTTCAATCGATCACATGATAGGGTACACCAGACGATTAGATAATTATGTGCTGTAGTTACCAATGAAAGCCTAAAACAATCTCTCCCGGATATTTCAATTTCATAATCATTTTTAGTTGACTTTTAAACGTGAACAACATGAACTTAAGGATTAGCAACATGTCGTTCTCATTAGCGATGGAAGGCAGGAAGCTGGTAAGCATACATTTTTATTGAAGGATTCAAATTCCGTTCTACACAGATTTTGCCTTCAACACAGATTCCGGATGAATAGAAATAATTCACCGACGCTTGTCTTTAAAATTGTTTGTAACTCTATTTCACTTGACCTAAAAGCAACTCGATTTGAAGCCTAAAAAGCCTATTTCATGCAATTATTAAAGAAAAACTAAAATCCTTTTGAAGTCTTATCATTTTGTTAATCAAAAAGGCCAACGCTACTTGACTCGTGTACGATTTTGCAGTAGTTCATATAAATAACATGTAACTATGAAAAGCGCATCGTCTATTATTGCATTTACAAAGCATCACTGCACTATCAACAGTAAGCTGTATGTGTTAATCTCATATCGAAATAATAGAAAATCACACGAAATCATTCAAATAAATATTCGCGCCGTTTTTTTCTGTTTTGTTTACAGCCACTGAGTTCAACAATTGATTAAAACTGAACAATAGGGAATAGTAAAACGCACACACGCTGCATGTTGCATGCAACATTTAGACACTACAATATGGCAGCAGTAGCTGCTTGACAATCACCCTCAAACAACCACGCACGCATTTACTATTCACTTTCAAATTATTTTTTTTGCACTGCAAACGCGAGCCTCTCTGTATTTCAATTGTCATTCATTTCTTCTTTTGTATGTGAGTCCTGTGGGTTTTGTTTTGTGGGGTGGTATGGTGTGATATTTTGCCATCCTTGTTTTCAAAAGGCGATGGAAATGATGAATAGCAAGCAGTTTAGCATAATTTAATCATAAGATATGGGATAATGGGTACAGGTTTATAACATAAATCGATTACTATTGTGTAACATCCTTTTTGAACACGATATCGTTTAGAAATTGTTATCGATAATTAATATGGCAAAAAAAAACTGCTGAAGTCATGTCACGTGTCGTTATAAAATTCTGATGCCGCCAAAAGCAAACTACAAACCAACACATTGAGATGTTGTTCATGAAATTCCTATCAATCATGCGAAATAATTGAGAGTATGGCACTTACATCTGTCAGATTCTGTTCCAACCTGAAGGACATCTTAAGAGTGAAGAGAAATAACAAATACAACAGACACCAGCACTTGAAACTCTTATCAAAGAAATGAGCAAAATGAATGGCTGAATGATGAAAACTGAATGACGGTAAAAATTACTGAAGCTGGCTCAACATTGTTGTATTAAAACTGAGACTCTCCAGAGACTGTTTTTCTCTGTAGAGAAAAATATGGTAGCAGAAGGCGTTTTATTGTTTATTGATTGATCAATGAAATAGCAATAATGACAAGTCATATGACACCTTCACTAGGATAACAACAATTTAAGAGTCATTCAATCATTATCAACAATTCATATGCAATTTAAACTGAAAAGACTAAGTCTGGCATATGAGCATATAAACCTTGTTACTGCTGCCTTTAGCACTATTGAACGGGAGTCTATTAAGATGAGTCTGTGGTTGTAGATGAGGGAAAACAAAGCATATGTAGTCGACAGGTAAGGACAGGCGGTGCATTGCATTCCAGACCACGGCCGATACTTATACTTTCGATGTTGCCAGTGACAGAGAACTTGCCAGTCTGGAGACCGAGCGTAGAATCACTGTTGAGAATAGATGCTACTATGGTCTCAATAGACAATTTATGTCAGTCCGGAGCCTAAACGTTTGATCACTCTTGAGAACAGATGCAATAGGCAATTGAGTAACAGGGATCCCTCACGTATGGCAAAACTCATGCCCTACTAGTCCTCCGGGCGCAGAAGCATGGAACCTCTGTAGCCTTGAGAGTATTTGAGAAAAAAAGTCCCACATAAAACCTTCAGCCCAGTGGGAGTTGGCGATGATTTTCGCTTTCGATCCATCAATAAGCTGTATGAGCTCCTTAACAAAGTGGACCTTGTGCAGTGCATTTAAATCCAGCGGCTGTACCAGCTCGCCCATGTCGTTCAGATGAAAGGGAATACTCCGACAAGACTGATATTTAATGCGGTGATTACCGAAAGTCGACATAGGGGACGATCGTTTCCGCGTTGCACTGACCAAATCGAGGAAGGCCTGTCATCAATAGGTGTAGCCGACTGGCGAAGGCGCGAAAGAAGCAGAGATGCCTAGAAAAAAGTGTTAAGGCAGGCCCAAAACCGTTAATTGGATTATTAATGGCCAATTAAGTAAGTAAGTTAGAAACAGAACCGACCTACTTTCTAAGGCTATTATAACAGAAAATTTAAATGAATTCAAGCCATAAATTGACTTTGCCCAACGAACTTTAAGGATTTACAAAGGAAAGACGGAGCAAAGAAACCACTTATCTAAACGGCAGACAGAACAGTGCAGTCCAGTGCAATACTTGAAGACATCTATGCCAAATCAGATATAAAACAAAATAGAAACTGTAGACAGAAGTCATATTTGAAGGAGAAAAAAGGATACTTTGGCACAGACAAACTCTTAGACATCCCAAATTTATGGTGTTGAAGGAAGGTGTCTGGCCAAAGTTGATTTGGATAAAAACCAGACCTTCAGGATGATGAAGAAATAGATTCTATCAGGATAATAATGGCACTTTATAGATACCGACTAGGCTATGCTATTTTAAGGGGCATTAATAATTCGAATTACCGCTACAATTATGAAAATCATATTTTTGACATCAAAACGAAAGACTTTAGCAACAGACGTTGTATTTATTTCATAATTGTTAAGGAGTTATTACCATAAAAACTCCTTTTTCAGCCTTATTTGGCATTGTAACACTTGAAAGATATTTATCATAAGCGTTAACAATTTAAAATAGAATTGAAAACCACCTTTCTTTATACAATTGTTAAAAACATAAACAAATACTCTTCACTGGAGACGATTTATATGCATAAAAAATTCCCTGATATTTTGAATCCAAGCAAGCGTAACCAAATTGTCTTGTCTTGCCTTGTTTTGAACACCCTCTGCCAGTTATGTTATAGGCACACTTTTAGGTGGCAGCACAATAACCATATGGCCTACGCTAAATGAATATTTTAATAAAAATAACAAGAAAAACAATAAAAATGCAAATTAAGTGAAAGACAGTTGAATAACAAAATTTTTTTGGAAATGCTTAAAATGTCAGCACCTACACCACAAGGAAAATTTTCGAAAAATAAACAACCACCACCACCACTATCACCACTACCTTGTCATCATTGCAATGGAAAACAGTTGTTAAAAGAAAACATATTTTCTTTATATTGTATGCAATTGATGGTATATTTTAAGAACCCTTTTACCGAATAGGTATGGGGTTAAGCATGGGACATGAAAATCAAAAGACTTAGGAAACAAACTTTAAGGCAATGTTTGTTTAACATGAGCTGTCCCAAGACATTCTTTTTCTATTTACTCTTAAGAAAAACAACATAAAACACAATAAAAAAGTTTTATATTGAAAAGGCCTTCCATTGCTAGCTGAGATATCAGCATAAATAAAATTAAGGCTGACCGTGATTCTGAACTAAAGCAGTGTGTTCGGTTCGTATAAGACTGTGAAATATTGGAGGATGCAAAGTTTAACCATAAATCTCTAGTTTATTCGACGATGTCCCCTTCCTCCATTAATGATGATCGCAGATGATCTCACAGATCTATCAAGGATTGTCATTGGAAGTCTAAATAGCATTACCAGCAGCTGAGTATGCTTCTGAAACTAGAAAACATAAATGACAGTGGCATCACATTGGACTACATACTTCAATCTGTCAACCTACGTAGTGAGTTCTTCAAATATTAGAAGATAAGTGCACATTATATGCAAACAGAAAGACTTCGTTGCCTTGTCTGTAGATAGAATTAGAAATGGGGATCACTTCATTTAAATCCTTTTAATTGGGAAGCTGTTCCTTTATTTCAGATATGAATTAATGAACAAATCTTAGGCACAGGTTTCTCATATCAGTATACAGTGTACAGTACCAGTACCAGTACCAACACCAATACAATTTTTTAAATTTTCTGCACTGCTCTTGCCATGAAGTCTAAAATAAGCATTTGTAGGAGACCTCTTGATGAGATTGGCAAATAATGTTGAAAATAATATTAAAAACACCTCCGAGACATTGTGAGTTACAGTTCGCTTGATAAATGTCTTCTTACGTTAGGGTTAGGTTAGATGAGTTGGAGGATGCCTTTAAAGGAAGAGGTCCTATTTAGCCCAGCATTTAGGGCGCCATCGTGATACCGCAATCAATATTCAGCCCAGGGATTAAACATACTCTAGAGGCAAACAACTCGAGTTCAAAATAAATCTTGATTATGCGCAGCAATTCTTATATTCGAGAGCTCTGTGATGGATGTCGGAAAGTGGAGGTCAAAACCTTCGTATTTTTCTGATAAGAGCAGAAAACTGATGCATGAAGTGAAAGACAATCTCTTTCTGCTTCTCAGACCCACAGCTTCTGCCGAAGTCATTTGCTGGAATACCAAGTTTTTCGACATGCCTTCCAAAAGGACAGCAGCCCGTGAGAATCGCTTTTCTGCGATGGATGGCCATGCGATTTGAGGACCGAAGAGAGTCAGTCGTCCTCCTGTGTACACGTGTTCTGCAGCATTTAGAAATATTAACTTCTCCGTAAAATTCATGGACAATTTGTTAATTTAATTAAGCCTATCGGAATACATACCATAACGAAGACGTGGACGAACTGGCACGGATGGGATCGGAGATGTCTGAGAAAGAGATGATAGAGGGGGAATAAAAGAAATCTTTTTTAAATTGGAAAAAGTAGTGTGTGTCAACAAACCGTAGGTGGTACAACATACCGAATATCAAAACTTCTGTGTCTAGCAGTGGAAGCAGGAAAACCAAGAAACTAGTTGACCACCACTAGTAGTCCACCAGCAGTACTGCAGAAGCTGCCAGGTGTGGAAGAAACGAAATCGTTACAACATCTTTTATGTGACTTTAAAAAAAACGTCAACGGTTTTTGGGTGACAGAACGTTTGAAGATCAGGACATGGCAGCGAACGTAGCACTGAGGGAACTGGAGGGTTGCATCAGGAGCTCGGGGTGATTCAAACCCACCACTAACGAATCATGACAGGGGGCTTATCTGATACTTGATAACGCAATGTGGTACATTGGCCACCTAGTGAACTTGTCTGTGAGCGGTAAGCTACTCGCTAACTCTAACCTCAACTCCCAATACCCTGCAACCAGTCAGATATTGCAAGCTCCCTACCGGCTGTGGCCAGCTCATCAGCAATGCAATTTCCAATGATATCTCTATATTACGGAAGCCATAAAAGAGTTATCTTTAAATGATCGGAAATAGTCCTGAGAAATTCTTGGCATAAACTGAAAAGGACTGACATTGAAATTACATTCGTTAAGGACTTAATCGCAGCCTGGCAGTGCAAGTAAGTGCCGAGATTTCCAGGAAAAATTCCGTCACCAAATAAGGATTGCACACTATGCCTCGTAAACACCGCAATTTAAGGAAAGCTAGCTTATAAGGAAAGGCAGCTTATAAGAAAAGTTTAGTAATTGAAGCCTTAATAAGTATATCTCAGCTTACTTTATCACCTCAATAAGTATGGTTTTCAGTACTCCATACAGAATTAAGCGCTTCTCTCTTTAGTTTTTAGTTTGGAAATCGTCTTTCATCTCGCTGTACTTCTCATTTTTTTTTAAAGATGATCACGTTCTAGTTTTTTATGACCCTTGAGAAATTCAACTCAAGAAGTCTGACGAATTTTAGTGGTCAACGTACAGAGTTCATTAGAATTGTGGGTTTTTTATGACAATATTTATGATTTTATTTTCCTTTTTTTATTAAAAAAAGAATCAAAGCAATTTCAGCAACTAAAATAGAAAAACAGAAGAACAATTTCGCATTAATTTATGGCCCAATTCGATAGGCTTGTTTTGAGAGAAACTGATTTATTTGACAGGCCGGCGAGTGTCTGGCCATATGCAAATATCAACGAAAATATTAATTTTCTTTGAAAATCTCTTGGGAAATTCACGAATAATTTTTAAGAAAATTTTCTTCTTCGTCACATCGAATGCACGGACAAATAATTGCGTGAAACTAATTAAATAAAATGCAGAATAAAAGAAATTTTTATTTCCTATGAGTTAAACAATGTCCTTCTTTATGGCACAGCCTTTTAGGGGTGGATTTTATTTTCAGATTTTAAATTCTTGTATTTGTTAAGAGTTTTTGTAATAAAATTTAAAAGATTTTTTTTTTTTATTGCAAATCTTGGGAACTGTCTATTGTGCCCTCAAGCATATCAGCCTTTATTTTTCAGCCATAAAACTGCCCATAATTTATTTGAACAAATAGAATTTTGTTTATTACTTCTTCTCTATTGCTTTGATTCTATTGATTAGAGCCATAAACTTGATTGAAAATTGTCGAATTTCAAGTGTCATAAAAATCTTTGAAAACTAAATTATTTGTCATGCTTGAAGACTGTTTGTTTCTGAAAAAAAAATAAAAGTATTTTATAGGCTCGTAAAAATTCTTTCACAAAATAATGCTATTGTGCTATTTATTTGTATTTGTATGAAGGTGTTGAAATCCATATAACTATTAGGTATAATCTTTATGCCACAATCAAGAGATTAGATGTGCTATGCCTGCAGAAATCATTAGTCAGAATGCCAAGTCTTTCGGCATTCCTATCAAAAGGACAGTGGAAGTTTATGGTAGAAGCACTATGGTAACCACTCGCTTTTCTGACATGTATTTCATTTTAAACATATTTAGAAAAAAAAATTTTCGATGAAAAATTAAATTTTTTTTACTAAACTCTCAAAAACTATGACCACTTTGATAAAAATAAATACACTACAACACGTTATTAGGTGACGCCTAAACGTGTGCCAAATATTAGTCACTTTGCTCAGGTGGAAAAAAATGTGCTCATATATCCTTTTTTTCGATCATAATATTTTTGCTTGAAAATCAATTTTTTAACACATAAACCCAAGGTTATGTATTTGTAGTTTGGAGACACATTTTAAAACTAGTTGTTTAACAGCAGAAAAACTCGATTTTTATTTCATTCTTTTAAATAACCTGACCTACCATATGTGCTAAGCTACTGTCTAACATTTTAATTAAAACAATAAATTTTTAGCACTTAAACAGATGTTTCCACGTACAGTTTTTGTTATACTAGGGCTTAGGAAAAACAATGAATAAATTAAACGCTATTTATTGTGCCACAAGATCACAGAAAAACCACTTAAGCATTAAGTTTTCTTTTGGCATGACCTCAAGAGTAGCATAAGAACAAGTACTTACTGATGCCATAGAAAATTTTTTAAATTTTATGTAAATTTTCCTTAGTACATTAAGCAGAAAAGGGGTGGAATTCAAGTGACCATTAAGCAGTTCGAAAAAAAATTAACTTTCTCTCTCCCTCTCTCTCTTTTTCTCTCCTTCTCTCTGAGCTACACAGGAAATATTTGATTACTGGTCGTGTGCCTGCTTTGCGGAGTACGTTTATGTTACAAAATTATTGTAATTAATGCAAATTGCAAACCATGCAAACCGATGTAGGATGGTGGCTTTACTCATAACAACTGACCACCACCATACGCCACACACTTCATTATTACAAGGTGTCATATTTATGCTGGAAAATAAAGAGAGAATAAATTCACAAAAGCCTGACCACAACAATTCTAGGCATTTGAGCTCATTTACACGTTTTTTACTTTCTTTCATAGAAGGACTTTGTTTGCATAGAACAAATCCCTGCTTAATTAATAAAATTGTGAAGTAAATGTTTTTTTTTTATTTCAAAACCAAACTAAAGTGCTCTAATTTTAATTATAGTGGTTAACTGTTAATAAATGAGGGTGGATTTATTAGGTTTGACGGCAGAATAATTAGCGTGTGCCAAAATAAGAATTACAAGCAAAGTTTGCTTATAAAAAATATGCTTAAAAAAATAGAAAGAACGCACATCTGCTGATTGAATGACTTTCAAGAAGAAACCCAAATTCTCTTTGTAAAAATAGAGTTTTTGATAAAGGATATGTAAGGTATGAAAGTTTCGTATTCCCTAACTATTGTTAACGAAAATTTGGATTTACTTTTTGGAAAAATTTGAATTTCCATAAAAAGATATATGTATGGGCATCTATTACAATAGTTGAGCTAGAAAGATGAATTTTGTCTTAAGGCTAGATTTAACCAAAGCACGTGTTGTAATGTAATTATATATAAGTATTCTACTTTTCAACGTCTAAAGAAAATTCTATAATTTTTACGTTTGGCAAAGACAAACATATTTACTTAACTTTTTAAAAGATTTAAAAATTTGGTTGTATTGGTTTTTTGCCAAAAATTTAATTTCTTAAAAAAGGATATATCGGCAACTTTAACCATGATTGAGGAAAAGCACTGAATTTTAATTTTTGTGAATCTAGAGCCTGACTCCATGTTTTTTGATAAAAATTAAATTTTATAAAAAAAGGATACATGGCCAACTCTTACTATAGTTATGTTAGAGGGCTGAATTTTGGTTTGTATATTACTACTATCTTACTACGTATCGTAGAGTAAAATTTTTTTACATAACTTTGCTTAGACATTTTAAATTGAAAAATATTTAAAATATTATTACATATATTTTTTTGTAATATTTCTTTCTATGTGCCCTTTAACAGACTTTTGTAATCTATAAATATATTGAATTTGTTTTACAGCCTTTTCTTTAAATTCCTTAACACTCAAATAAAATAAGATTTTCTTACTGTACGTAAGCAAAAATTTGTAACAGAATTGCTAAATAGAACATGCAGCTGTCCAATAATAATTGACATTTGGTCATTCGGTTTGTTTTTGTACAAACTACACATCTAAACGGACCTTCAAATAAACAGATGAATGAATATTTGCGTTAGAAAAACAAAAGAATAGGAACTCCAAAAAAAATTGCATGCTAATCAAAATATTGACAGGATATAATTGCACAGATACAGTTATGGAATAAAATATTATGAATATGTATATCACAGCTAAAAATATGTATGGCAAAAACAAATGGACATTTAACAGCTGTTTGTTACCATGGAATTTGCTTAAAAGTCTGTATAAAATTCGAAACTGTTTAAAGTCACATTAAAATTTCGAAACCATAACAAAATCCCATTAAAATAAAGAATCTTTGGAAATCATACTCTAAATTTTAAAGCCAGAAACCTTTTTTAAGTGCTTTTTACACAATATTTTACATTTTTATGCGAGTTTTTTTTCTGACTTTGGCTAGACTGTTATGCAGATATTTTTTTTATGACAAAATTAACCAACTTTGTGTGGCAACAACCCTTTCAGAATAGGAAGAAATTTTATGTCCTTTTTTTTATAGCTTTTGATGCTGTCACTCATTGCTGTTGATCGTTTCTTTGATTTTGCATTTAAAAAGAAAAGACAAAAAGAAAAGAAACAATTGCAAATAACAGTGTGTTAATTATGGTCGTTTAGTTTATCTTTTAGGTCCTTGCAAAGGTTCATTAAAATCTTTAGTTTATCATTTGGGTGTTACCATAGAAAAGTGTTTAAAGATTTTATGACTTTAAAGGATTAAAAAGGCAGACAAGAAACGCGTAAGGTCTATGATATTTTTATGGATAATAAAAACAATGTCAGAGATGGAAAAAAATTCTTGCGAAAAAATTGAAATGCCAGGAAAGTTCTTATAAAATTTTGCTAGGGACAATATTCCGAAAATAATTAGGCAGAATATATACCAAAAAAGTAATAGTATTAAGAAATTTTGAGCATTAAAAACTGCACTAGCAAAAAGTTTTTGATATATCAAGAAAAATAAATTTATGCCGGAAAGGATTTTCAAAATAATAATTTAGAATGAAAGACTAACTGTATCTACAAATTGTGGCCTGAAAATATTAAGAGAACAATGATACCTAAACATTTTTACAAAAAACATTCTTAATGTTTCTGAAAAAATTTTTATAAAAACAATAATCGATTTTTAAATATTTGAACAAGAAAATATCGAATACTTGAAAAAAGGATATTCGGCGAGCATAAGAAACGTTTAACATATTAAAAAATTGATCATATAGGATTAAAGTTAACACATTTTTCTAAATTGTAGCCGAAAAAAATTTAATAAAAAAAACGAAAACCAAAATATATTTCTGATTAATAAATTTTTACAAATTGTTTGGAATACGTTTTTAGTAATGGTATACGAAATTTGGCAAAAAAACTGTTTCTATCACGAAAAAAGCATATTAGATGTAAATGGCTATTAGATTTTTGAGAAAGTTTCATGAAACAAAAGGATATAGGAAGGCCAAGAAAGGTTTGAAAGTAAATAAATGGAATTGAAAAAGGTAAGAATAATTTATAGGGGCATTCACAAATTGTTAAGCAAAGATAAATACTGCAAAGATAATAACTGCACAATTTAAGGCTGCATTTTAGATTTCAGATTCCATGTTTTAATAATAGTTTAAAGAATAAAGCATGTTTTTGATTGAATTCTTTAATTTCCAATAAAAAAAATTATTAGAAAAAAGGATATACATATGAGGAGCAGGAAAACTAATTAAGATATTAAAGTTATTTAGGCGTGGGAATAATTCTTAGTATTATTTACAAGTTGTAAGCAAAAACATTTATAAATATGTATTGTTTCTGGCAGTATTTTTTATTTTATAAATCAAAAAATGCAGGCTATAATTTTAGTGATCTATAATGAAAACCAACATCAATAATCTGTAATGGTAGCGAACTTTTGATTGGAATAAACTTATAAGACAAAAAAATTTTTTTTTTTTAATTAAAAATAAAGGATATATGAAAAGCACAAAATCTAACAAAGAATTTGAAAAAATAAAACCTATGTCGTAAAGTCTAGACTTATTTATAAGTTGTTATGCCAAAAAATGCATGGTTTTAGACTATTCCTTATGCAAATAACAGCTGTTACTTAAAAAAATAAAATTTTTTCTTTTAATTTTAGGCACCTTAAAAAGGTCCTCTTTTGCAAACCTAAAGTGTAATGTGTTAAAAGAATTGTTACACATTTTATGGTCTTTTTTTACACCAAAAAATCACAAAGAAACCGCATCAATGACTGTCACATCATTTCAAAAATAAAAAGAACAAAGATGTCCTTTTTTGTTGGTCTAAGAAAAAATAAAGCAATTTCATATGAATTATTAGACAAAAGCCTTAAATTTAGAGCATATTTAACAAGGTTTTTCTGGGGTAGACTAGTAAAAAATGATCTAAAAAGATTTACAAAGATCGGCATAAAAATTGCATAAAATCTCATTAATTTCGAATTTTCTTAAAGGACACAAGCAAACTGGACATCTTTCTCTAGCGATCACATAAATATTGAAATTAATGATCTACAGAATCTTTTTTCTCTTTGATTCTACATGAAATCATAAATTTCATAATCGTAACAATAAGCAATTCTTAGAAATTATTAGAAAAAGTCCTTATTTAAATCTATTTCTAACGTATCGTATCGTATGGCTTGTTTTGTGGTCAGTCTCAGAGTGTTTTGTAAGCCAAAGGTGGTGTCTCATAAAAATATACGTTTTGTTGTGTTTAATTATATTTTTACACTTGGCTGCTTACGTATTGTCCTTTAAATAAGATTCATATGTGCTATGTTATCTATGAGATCGTATTTAATAACTTCATTAAATTCTATTTTAAATAGAAATCTTTACGTTTTATGCATATGCACACACACATACAAAAAAAAATAAGAAAATTCAATTTCCCCCTAGGGAAACAGGAAAAACTAACGTGGGAATTTATGTAAATTTTACAAGAATTTTTGGTGTTGTTGTTGTTCAAATTTTCCTTTGATCCTGTATCACATAACATATAGCAGATCTTATCTGGAAGGCTAATAAAATGTTTATAATAGAGCTGTTATGCAACAGTAAAGCAGGTGAATGAAATAATAGTTAACAAAAAATAACATTCTAAAGGAATTGCATGCAGTGTTAATTATAGGTTGTCTTTATCACTCTACTAATTGGGTTTTAAATGCAAGTGTAAATAGATTATTTACCGTTTGTTTGTTGAAATAAAATAATTAGAACAATAACAAACACAAAAAATCTAAAAAGAACTCCATACTAAATTTAAAAGTGAAAAATGTTAAATTTTCAAAAAAAGGATATATGGCGAGCACCGAAACTATACACGATATATAAGGAAATGGCATACAGAAGAAAGTCTCACACTTATTAACGACTTTTTAGGACTTAAAAATAAAAATAAAACTTAAAATAAAATATTTTAAATGAATTGAAAAACAAAAAAAAACAAAATTTTTAATGCAGACACATTAAATACAACGAAGAGTAGGTGGACATCAGCTTTTGGCATCGAGTTAAAGAAAAATTAAGAAAATTTTTTCTCAAATTGCAACTTAACAAAAAAGGATACATGACCAACTTGGTGATGTTGTAAGATTTTGACTAAATTATTGTACTAAAGTAAGGTCTAAAGGAAATCGCAAATTTTGGTCATAAAAACCTTAAAAGTGTCTTTTAGGAGTTAATTTCTTAGGAAATCAGATTCTATACAAATGATGGTAACCTGTTGTTGAACTATAAATGCTATTAAAAACCAAGATAAAGAAAAATAATCGGAAATTTCAATAACAACTTTTTGGTTGTCAAAAAGAATATATGAACAGCATGAAATCCATATAAAATGTTAAAGAAAATATTATGCTAAAACGAAGGTATTAGTAATCGACGAATAGTTAGACTAAAAAATTTTAAAAATATACCAAAGATATCTTATTATTCGCAGATTTTCAGAGATGGAAAAATCAAAAAAAATAAATAAATTTCTAAACTGAAATATATTACTATAATATATCAAAGTAAAGGAAAATTAAGCTTATTTGGGTAAAACTTTGCAAACATTAAAAAAAAGGATATATGAGGACCATGGAAATTAGGAAGGATAATGAAAAATTTTTTACGTTGGCATAAAGTTTAGATTAAACTACAAATTGTAATGCTATTAATATGGAAGAAAACTGCATAAATAGATATTTTAACAAAAGTTGATTTTCATAGGATGCATAAATTTAAGTGAAAAATTATTCCTGTAATGAATCTATTATCCTTTAATATTTTAAACATAATTTATGTTAATAAAAATAATTTGATTACAATCTGTCAAAATGTGTCAATATCAATAAGAATATCATTACAGTGTATTTGTCAGCATATAAAGGTTGTTTGTTCAAATAAATATCAGTTTACAGTAACAGATAAACAAATCCTTGTGATATATAAATGGTTTAATTACAAAAGTATGTAAATTTTTGTGTAGTAACAGAATTCATATTGAAGGATGCCATTAAGAATAAAGACAAAAAAAACTGAGATGCACAAGGAGAAAAAGAAAGAAAAAAGCACCCTTAAGCTAAAACGTGTCTGCATTTAATACAGTGGGTAGCATAAAACTTCTTAAAACTTAAGGCAAAAAGAAAAAAACGTTACCCCCAGACATTTATGTATATAAAACGGACCCTTTTTTCATTTGTGCTTTCAGACTGCATCAATTGTAGCCTTGTACAGCTTCCTTTTACATGCGTGCATCAAATTAGTTAAAGCTATACTACGCTCTCTCTATCTCTGATTCGCTACTTCAAAATGCGCTTTTGTATACATTTCACTGTCATAAGAACAAGTTTTCTTGTTTCATTTTTTTTTTCCTTTTTGTTCATTTCATTATCCTTCAGCCTCATCCTCCTTTAACCGACTGTCTCATTTGTTTGACAAAAAAAAAAAAAAAACTTTTTTAATTAAAAAAAAAGAAAACACAGATTTTTTTCACTCTCATTTGCATTTTTTGGTTATAATTTTGTGCCCATTTGTTTGAGAGTGTTTCTCAACATCGATTGTTGTCAGGCTCACTTTTAATGATTTGTTGTATGTTTCTTTTCCGAAACATACACACGTTTTTTATGCGCTTTTTTAATGAGAACCCAAACAAAAATTTGGTATTTTTTTCAAATTTTTTTTTGGCTGATTACGGTTCAACATGTCAGTGGTTGTATGAAGAAAAGGCAGAAATCTGTGCATGCATTTAAGTTTTCAATGCATTTCAGGTTTAAAGTTCCTTTCTTTCTACATATCCTTTAGAATTTCCGAAATCACAACCAAAAATTCTCACCAAAAAATGCCCGGCAACTGTTTAAATATGTAGTTTAATTGACAGTTTTTACCATAAACCAGGAGACAGAAGAGCAGAAAAAACACAAACAAGTTTAACTGCATTTTTATTTAAAATTGAAAACGTTTTTCCTTTAAAAAATAATGAGTATTTTTCCCTGCTTAATTTCAATAAAATTTACATTTTTATTACTCCCAGGGAAGTTAAACAAATTAGAGAAATATTCTAAAATAAACATAACCCAGCGGGTGTTATAAATCCAAAACCTTTTCTTATAAAATTATGGTATAAAGCCAAGCAATCATGTTAAGAAAACCTACTTCAGTTACTTGTTTTTTAATTGCTTATCAATATCTATGAGAAACTATTATATTTTCTTAGAAAATTACAAAATTATTACAAGAATTTTAAAATATTAAAAAAGGATATTTAATCAACTCCTAAACCCTTGAATTAAAATTAAAAAAATTTTGTACATAAGTCGTACACATAATATTACAAGTTGTAAGCCTGGTATCTTAAATTCTTATTAAAAATTTTTTTCCGTCACAAAAAGGTTTCAACCAAATATTGTGGTCACAACTTGTAGATTCAAGTGCCTAACAAATATACAACAATTTTATAATTTTTCTGTCGCCCGTTTCTAAGCTTTTCAGATATCCTTTTTTTGAAAATTTAAGAAATTCATTACAAATTCTTTAAAAATGTTTCAGATGTATAGTATAAAGTATTAGAAAGTTACAGACATTAATATAATTTATATATCCTTCATTCTGGAGGATTAATATAGTTTTCAAAATTTAAAATATTTTAAAGTTTTACAAAATTACTTACCTTACAGCTTGCATAACGATATTCCTGTAAAATAAAAATGAAAACCACCATTATTAAAGGAAAATATTAAAATAGTAAAACTCATAATAAAAAAAAATTATCGTATAGTTGAAATCCTTGGTTTCATAATTTTTCTGTACAAATTTCTTCTGCAATCAAAAGGTTTTTTCTGGAATTTTTTTAACTACAACTTGTAGAGTTAAATAATCTACGAATACCCTATAATATCATTATTTTATGTCCCGCGGTTCCGGAGCTAGTCATATATCCTTTTTTTTTGAAAAATTTTAAAGTTTATTCTAAACACCATAAAAATATTAAAGCAACCAAATTGGCTTTAAATTGTTGTAAAATATTTTTCTTTTCCTCATTTTCCATTTTTAATTACATTTTCTAATTCAAGATTTGGAAAAATAATTATGCCACAATACGTGATTTAATGTGTAGCTTGTGTCTACCAAAAATTATAATTTTCTAACAAATATTTTTAAAGTTGTTCATATATCCTTTTTTTGGAGTTTTTAAAAAAATGCGTTTAAATAGATTTTCTTCATTTTTAGCAATTGGAATATTGAAACTCTTCCTTTTTTTTTGCAAATCATTGAACCAAATGAATGAAATTAACGTTTAATGGGTGTTACTGCTTTTGATATACAGAGTGTATGAGTACAACTAACATACAAATGTCAGAAAACTGACATTCATTTGACATGTGTTCGTGTAAAAAATGAAAAGGGCTCTAGAAAAATTTTATTTTGCACTAATGGAAAGGCTGTAAAAATGAAAGTAGAGTAAAGATTTTAAACAATATTAAATGCTAAATAATGATGGTAAAATATGACTTTGAAAACAAGCATGAGTTATCAAAGCGTTAACCAAGTGAAACTTAGGAATTTTATAAATTTTCTATTAAAAAATGGAAGAATATTTTAATCATTAATCAAAATTATTTCTATAAATAAATTTGTAATGAAAAGAAGACGATTTTCATTTTGGTTTAACCAAAAAAAACCAAATGACAAGGCAAAAATGAAAGCGAATTTTTTTTTTTGTGAAACTTCTACGGAACTGGGGTTGTAAAATGTTTTTACATAAGGATACCTTTTCTACAATGTACCACAATGATGTTGACAAATTTTTGTTGCTGCATTATACTCCGTAGAGAAATTATATTTATACGATCATGTTGATGACTTTTGATCATATGTCAAGAGCATTTTTCTTTGACATACGATTGTCAATCAAAATTGAAAAAAAAAACGAATCCCATTCTGCTCTCATTGCATATTGTTTTACTCTTCTTACAGTTATTGTAAATTGTAACTCAATAGTTTATCTAGGCTGTCAGAATTTTGTTTTAATATTGCTTTTGCTTGAAAGAAATAAGTGGAGTAAGCAGAACGAATACTTTTGTTGAAATATTTGCACAACTGCATTTCGCCTTACAGTCTCAAATATTGTCTGCGAAAAGGAAAATAATTTATACTTACTGATTAATTATAGGTAATTAATCCATGTCTTAAAGGAGCCTACGGTTATTTGTTCAAGGGACACATGCTTGCTCTAGTAAGCAAACGGAATTAGATCAAAAACTTCTCTTTATAAGGGAAACAATTGGAAATCTCTTTGGAGAACAGTGAAATCAATTTTTTTTTTTAAATTTAAAAAAAGGATATATGGCCAGTTTTTAAACCAAAACAGCTATTTTAGCAAAAGCTTACAATATTTATAGAGCATTAAGAACTACATATTGTAGTAAAAAATTTCGAAAAAAAATTCTTTCGAAAACAATTTATTATGTAGCGATTTTTTCAGTCCTACAATCTTACATGTTGTGTTATTACTTGCTTTAACAACATCCAAAATTTTAGTTCAAAACATACTTTAATTTCATAGGCGGTCATATATCCTTTTTCTAAAAAACGTTTAAAACGACACGAAAATAAATAAAAACTACTCAAAATGTTATAAAAATAATTGACCTATATATGTTTCTGTTAAATTTTTTAATTTAGCTTTAATTTGAATTTTTTCTTCAATTCAGAAAAGACTTTTTTGTGTTTCTTTCAGGAAAAACAATTACACCACGATAAGTAGTCTGTTATTAACTTTCTGCATACAAAAATCAAACTCTGTAGCTGTAACCCTTTAGAAGCACTCCATATATCCTTTTTTAAAAAAATTTTAAATTTCATTTAAAATTAAGAATTTTAGTAGGTTAAGCAATTTTTTAGTACATCTAAGTATTAAATTAACATTAATAACTCATTAATATTGTTTGCCAAGATGTCAAACACATTTTTATATTTCATTTCAAGATAATTTGCATATTTGAAATGCTGTAATTACTTGGGATTTCCTTAACAAACTGTCAAAATAGTTCAAAATATGTAGATTTTGTTTTATTCTAACTGACTTTGCTTATGTATTACAAATTTGAAAGCAATAAAACTCCTTTTCCGAAACTAGTTTAAGCAAACAACAGGCCTTAATGATCTACATGCATGGGAATTAGTTGGAATTTTCGTAATGTAGGCAAAAAAGGACATCTTAACAATGCAAAAATTAATTGCATGAATATTAATTACGTCTAAAGGATGCAGTGCAGTTTTTTTTTGCAATCAACCCTTTTTACCGCTTTAATGTTACACAGAAAATATTTGCCAATCTATGGCAAGATGTGCATTTTTGTCATTATCCTGCCAGTGAAAATGTTTGCATATTTAATTAAAATTTTTTGCTTTTAATTTGTAATTTTGTGCTTAATTTGCCAAATCCTTTAATGACTTTGGCAAACCTTTTTGGGATTTTTAAATAAATTGCAAACAATTTGTAAGTGTTACAATTTGTTAAGCCTTTAAGGCCAAGACCAAAAACTAAGGTATTGCCGCGTAAGAAGATTTTGTTTTGGTAATCATATGCTTATTTTATGCAAGATCAACGTTATTAATATTCAATAATCCGTACAATATTTTCAATATTTCTTTACAATAAATATATGAAAGGGTTACTTTCTTATAATATCCTTGAAGGAAAATATTTTTCTAATATTTTTCGTATACTGCGTAACGAATATGGCCTGTTTGAAGGGGTTTGTAGCAAAAATTTGTAGCCTTTCGTTCAAATTTTTAAGTTGCAAAATTATAAAGGAAGTGTTTCTTCATAACTAAGTTCGTGAATAATAGTTTTGGCAATAAAAAATCTAATATTTATAATATTTTACGCTCATTAAAGAAAGATTTTAAATTTTTTTGTAAATCGTAGAAATTTGCTCTAATGAAGGTATAATCACAAACAAATTGCACTACAATTCGTAGTTTGAATTATAGTATAAACCTAGAAAATTTTGTTATTCTACTATAGCTTTTATAAAATTTCCCCATATATCCTTTTTTCACAAAATATTTGTTTATTTTTTTCGAAATTTTTATAATTTAGTTAAAGTTTTAAGAAAACAATATTGTATAATACAAATCATTAAAATTTATTTAAGAAAACATAAATTGTATGCCTTCGGATAAAAGGTAAGATAATGCAAATTGTGAAAATCATGTCACCACAAGTAGCAGTTTCACTTTAAATATCATCCCACAAAATTTTTTTGCTATGGCAAACTTTCTAAAAAAGTGCACCATATATCCTTTTTTCGTCATTAGGAATTATGTCGAAAGTTTTAATAATTTTGCATACATAGGAAGGATATTTAACGGTTGTTGTGAAAACCTATTCAAAATAGAAATTGTATATACCCCATCCATTTGCATAAGGTAATCAGATTCAGAAAATTTGGTAAAGTAATATCACCACAAGTCGTAGTTCCCTTCAAATATAGGACAACAGGATTTTCTTAAGTTTTAACTTATTTTTAAAGATGTTCGTCGTATATCCTTTTTCATAAAAGTGAGAATTACCTCAAAAAATTGTGCAGTTTAAGATATTTATCTTATAAACGATAAGTCTTAAGAACTTGTTGCTAAATACTACTGAGATGAAGTATTTTCTATACCTAAAAATTAGGACCAGCTGCGGAAATTAGAAAAATTAATACGACCACAAGTCGTAGTTTCTTTTCAAGTATAGGACCAAAAAGCTTCTTTGTTCTAACTTTCTTTTTATTAAAGTTGGCCGTATATCCTTTTTTCGTATAAAGTAATTTTGAAAAAAAAAAATTTTTTATTAACGTAGATGCAATACATACGGGTTACATTCAATACAAATCATTAAAAGCTGTTTAATATAAGAATTTTCAATCTTCAGTAAAAACTTCAGATGGTACGATTTAGAAAAAGTAAAACACAACAAGTCGTAGTTTCCTTTCAGGAATGTAACTACAAACTTTTATTTTTCCAACTCTCTTTTCATAAAAGTTCGACATATATCCTTTTTTCGTGGATAGAGATTTTATTGAAATTTTGTTACTTTTTGAATAAAATGTTTAAAAAAGCGCTTAAAAAATATATATTTGGACGATATTTGAAGGCTTCGTCCAAAGAAGCTATCATTTTGTGTTATCACCTCACAGACAAGACCACAAATTATAAACACTTTTTTTTAACAGAAAATAGTTAATATTTGCAGTTAATATACCTGATTTTCTTTTTAAATTGCAAGACTTTTGCGTAAATTTCTAGGAAAACATGAATGGAGAAAAAGGACTCTAACTAAACGCTTTAGTTATTCATTCATTCAATAGTTTTAAGACTTAAGAGATGAAATAGAGCGATCATAATCATTATATAAAGGAATCAATATCAAATTGATTTGAAATGCCTGGCAAATGATGACCATTTCGCCCATAAGATCATTTTACACAATCGTCATCAACTAAAATTATGTGACACATGCCACATAATTTCTCAAAACTAGAAAGATGTTTAAAAGGACTCGCATTTAATACAAATAAAATTAAGAAATCCTACAAATTACAGAGCTACCAGAAAAAAAATAATAAGTGATATCCCCCACTACACATACTAATGGCATCTGGTTAAATATTTGCTAAAAACAGCAGAGTCCTTTTAAGCAACAACAACAAAAAAATCATTCTTTAGGTCATAAAGCCGAAGGACAGCCATAGATTTTAGCAGTATTTTAACGCATATTTAGCTACTGTTTAGGGACACCTTGCTGTTGCAGAAAATAGGAAAAATGATAGAAAATCTGTGATTTGTTGTTTTAATTTTTCATCCTTAAAACACTACTAAACACAACAGTTCAATACAAAAAATATAAATTCCCTACACAGCTGCCTTAGCTATACTAATACTAGCAAATGGAAGAGTATCTTTCAAACAGTTTTTTTACAGGCTTAAGAGCGATTTTTCTGTAAGGATATTTTTCTTTTCTTTTTTGCTTCATCTTTATCTAGAAATTTTTTTGCTAAAGGTGATCAAACACGTGGTTTTGTTCTTGTTGCTTAAACCACCAACCAACCATACGTTTATGGAGTGTAGTTTCTTCCCTTGGTTATTATATTCGCAACAGTTTTTCGTTAAGCAGGAAGATGTTGTCAATAATTGTAACAATAAGTGTTTTAAAGAAAAGTAAAGAGAGTAAATTTGAATTAGCAAATAACGCTCTTAAAATCACTACATAAAACCAAATTGTCTTAGTAGTTAACCCCTCACTACACTACAGGAAAATCATGCATATATTTAAAAGAGAAATAATTTTCTTGTCAGAGCCCTCTATAGTGAAATAAAAGAAGTAGTCCTTAAAGGAAAATTACATATAAAATATTGATTTTATTTCCATATCCTTTGCAGACGTGTAGCCTACACCTGTGGACGAATTGTGGTATATTATTTGAATCAAAAATGAAAAATATAAAAATTCAGAACACACTTTTACAAATGTGTACTGTTTCTTACTAATTAGAATAAATATTTTACTTTTTATAGTTTTTTACTTTTAAGTTTACTGTCTAAAACTTAATATTTTTTTATTTGCAAAAAAGGATATTCAGGCAACTTTTAAACTATTCATGACAAAATATTGAAATTTCGTGGGAATATTAACTGCAATGTGACTCAAGTTGTAATGTAATTGCTTTCAATTATATCCGTAAGTTAAGTAAAACTTAGTGCTTCTTAGGTAGGTAGAAGTGGCCGTCCTAAAAATTACTTCTAAAAGCATACTGAGCGCATTCGTATCACAGTTAATATACTCCAGAGACTTACTTCTGATATGTAGTAGTGTGCCAGAGAAATTGAAGTAACTTATAAACTTGACCAATTATTACTTTTTCGATTTTAATAAACCCTTATTTGCGCTCTAAATTGCATCTATTGTCTTTATAAGGTTAAAAGTAAGATCTAAGCAAAATTTCAGCTCTCTAATTAATCTGCAAAAGGAGTGTATATCCTTATATTTAAGCAATAGGAACAAAAAATCATAATTTCTTGCAAGTTAAATATGCTACAATACGCAGTTTATTTATGTTAAGCTTTAAACAAAATCTCATTTGGCTATACGAACTACAAACAAATTTGCCCAAGTATCCTTTTTTCAAAAATTCCAAATATTTACATGAAACCTCTTGCTATTGAGATTTTTATAACTGTTTTATCTTAGTTTAAAGCCATTTACAATAGCGCCATCTGTTAGAAATAAAGAAAACTATTGAAATGTTTTTATAACTGGTTTACGAGTAGAAATAAAAACACACTTCAAATGAAGAGAATTTATAGAGCTCTGTGGAGAACAGATTTAAAAAATCTTTTTTTTGTTAGAGATTGTAGCTAAGCCACTGGTTGGCTGAGATTTAAAAAGAGCGTAAGAATTTCTTTGTGTTCTCTTTTAAATGAAGACGACAGTAAACAATAAGAAATTCCTTTGCATGGAAGAGCGCCTGCTTAACCGTAAAGTGTTTACGACGTTTATGTTCGTATTTTGCACTGTTATGGGGTGTTTTTAGGTGACGAAGAATAAAACGAAGTTTAAGAACAAAAACAAAAACAAAAAAAAAAAATATGCAACCGGTTGTTAAATATGCAGACAGTCTGGCTGTATGTGTTGGGCAGGCGCAAAAATTCATGATTTCTTTAAGGCCAGTAAATAGAAAACATTCGTGTTTCTGCACTCGTAAGCTACACACATCGGCGGAAGGTGGAATTTCGTTGGATATTTTTTTTGTGAGAACAATAGAAGAAACGTAAAAACTGTGGAATTTAAAGGATAATTAAAGAACGTTTTTTAAACGCAAACATTTTTGTTGTTGTTATTGTTGGTTTTATTAAGTTTACGTTGTTGTTGTTGTGGTTTTGTTAAAAGTTTTTTGTTTTTGCTATGAAAAAAATATAAAAAATGGCTTCTTAAAGGCCCAAGAAATGTTAAAAATTTAAAAAAAAAACGTTTTAAAGAAAAACAAAACAATTCTTTTTATTTTTAAAGGTGAGTTTATGTTTAATTTTTAAGTTTTAAAAATTATTTTTAAGTTTTAAAAATTATTTTCAAGTTAAAAATCATTTTTTTTTAATTTTAAAACGTTTAAAAAAGATTTGCGAGTGCTTAGCTGTCTGTTTAAAATGAAACGCCTTTTTTATTAATTTTTTTATGTATTTTACGCATGTCAGGCAAATGGTTTTTCCTTCCCCTTTCCCTTTTCCAGCTAATTTGCTCAACCAATCCATTTGCCAAGTTCTTAAAGGCGATCGATCCCCTTAAGCAACCTTGAAATTTCTTTCTCATATGCCTTTAGCCTTGAACCGCCAAATGCTCTAAATTTTATTTTTCTTAATTAAAAATAGGCCATTGTACGTGTGTGCGTGTTTTCTAATAACCTCCCTAAAATCTAGTCCCCCTTGTCTATGGCCTAAGCCGGCAATTTCAAGACAGAAGAGAGATTGCCGAAAAAAGGTACCGTAAGAAAATTAATAAAGAAACACCCTAAGCCATACAATAATTTCATTTGCTTTAGGGTGACGTTTATAGATTACATTATTGTTTTTTGTTTTCTTCCTTTTTCTTCTATGCATTCAGAGTATCTTTTTTTTTTGTTAGGGCTAATACCTTAGGCTGTAAGATTTCACCCAGAAAAACAAAAACGAAAAAAAAATAGTTTTCTTGCTCTATTTCCTCAATTGTCTTGCTATTCTTCCAGGATTCCTTTGAACACCTTTAACTTTTACTTGCGATAATGCATAAGTAAGAAAAGTACAATAATAATAATTTTTTTCTTTTATGAGGAATAAAATATGATTATGATTGTAAGAAACATATTCAATCATATTTAGTGTATAAAAGGATTTTCAAAACCATAGCCACCACTAAGTCGAGCATATTGTTCTTAAAAATATTGTTTTAAACATTGTTTCTCTCTTGAAATAAAAAAGTACTTTTTTGGTACCTTTTTCGATAATAATATTTCTTGCAAAATTTGTAGAATCTAACATAATATTGAATAGACTTTAGTATTATTTCAGTAGTATTAAAGCTCAACAAAAGTACCAAAAAGTACCTTGCCTGTGTTTTGTCAAAATATTCTTCTAAAGACATAAATCTTTGAAAAAATCAAATAATTATGATTTTAAAATGAGAAAATAAAAAAAAACTGCAGAAAAATTTAAAAAAGTACTATTTTGGTACTTTTTTCCTTATCATTTGTTGGGGAAATATTAAATGTTTCGAGCAAAATATTGACTAGTTTACACAGTAAATAAAAAAATTAATAATAAAATGTACTTTAATTTTAAGTACTAAAAAATTACTCCATTTTTTGCTTCTTTTGTATTTCTTCCAATTTTTTGAAAATAATCTATTTCAAATAAAAACTTCAACAAATACAATAGAAACTTAAAAAAGTACCTTTTTGGTACTATTTTACTATTT
Organism: Sarcophaga rosellei; assembly: GCA_930367235.1. Lineage (NCBI taxonomy): Eukaryota > Metazoa > Arthropoda > Insecta > Diptera > Sarcophagidae > Sarcophaga > Sarcophaga rosellei. The sequence continues at coordinate 5,495,274 of OV884018.1, read as the reverse complement.
AATGCTTTAAATGCATAGTTAGCCTCATGTGTTATCACAACGGACTGCTTTATGTGCTTAGTGATCATCTTAACCTAAGTCGAGCTTTTTAAGGAATTAAGGATATTTTGTTGGGGTAGGTGACTTCGTCAGGATGCCATCAGTGAGCACTGACGTGGTTTAGATAATCCTTGTGGACATAAACATAAACACAGACTCTCTTCAACGATGACATGATTGTAGTACTTTGAGATCGGAGTCCACCTTGTTCATGTTCTAGAGCCCATGTTAACCTATCAAATACACACAAAACATATCCGCCGGCACAATACATTCCCATAGAAGCTTCGCAGAACATCAGGAAGCCTATGCGATCCCTAAAATAGATCTACGACTTGGTACCAGAGTTCATTTTCAAACATCTCTAGTGACACCTCCTTTGAATCACCACAAAAGGGTGCTTGACATCAACCCCTTCACTACCACCTCCACATAAAAAAGTACTAGAATCCTTGCTGCGGAAGTTTGAGAGGGTATGCTTCTGACGGAATCCGATATGTTTAAAGAAACACATCGTTATCTCCACACTTTTCTCCAACTCGCCTTTTTCAAAATCTTGCATCATAACAAGCAATCCATGAGATACGGTTGCACTACTGGTTCGTATACCCATTTTATCACTTTTGTCGAGGAGAACCGTATGTCCTATGGTACTCCAGAACTTGCCGTAGTCTAGTGGTAGGTAGTAGGATGATGTAGTCCTGACTAAAGGTTTATTTGAACCTAAAAACAATATTTTCTTTAATTTAAATAAAGATAGAAATAATTTTAATCATTAAATTTAGTTCTTCTATAGAATAGTATTTAATCAAATTTTTTCGTGCACATTCCTTAGTTTAAAGCCTCAGTTTTACCAAACAAAAGAGAAAATTTTCCAAATATTGTTTTCTTTAATAGATTTTAAGCTCTGAAGTAATAAGTTCTTGTATTTAAATTTCTTAATTTGTTTTTGCAGAGGCTTTAGTGTAATGTCTTAATGGCGAATATATAAATTACCCCCTTCTTATTATCCTGTTTATAAGGACCATTTAGAATTCATAAAAAAAAGTTAAACTTGTCTGGAGCAGACATGCATGCATCTTGTAATACAATTTATTTTTAAACGTTTGCTTTTAAATGCTGTTTTACGCTTGGTTTTGACTTTAGATGTTTTAAGAGAAACAGAAAAGGATATAAAAAGGATATGTTTTACGCTGTTTTTTTTTCTGCATACATTTTAGCATTTAAAGTACTTAAACGGTGCTTATTAAGAGGGTCCTTGACATTGTTCATAAGCATGTGCATTTTATTATTATTTTGTACATGCTTTTGATACCCCTTTTGTTTTAATTTCTGTTTTACAGGATAGATGGATGGAAAAAAAAGGAATTAAAATAATAATAATAAGCATAATAAAGAATTATAATTTATTTATTAAATAAATTTATTATAAAAATAATATATAAAGTACCTTTAATGTCTGAGGAAAATGTCTGAAATATTTTTTTTTTGTAATAAGATAAGGCCTCCACCTTTATACGTTTCTTGTCATTTCTTATCTTCCAAAAATTAATCTTTTTATTGTTCTCAACAGCTGTCTGCTCCTTTCCTTTAATATAAGTATCTGCTGCCTGTGATTTTCTTTTTATTTTCTCTTTAACCCCTAATGATGGATGAATGTATGTCTAGTTGAGCTGTCAATTGTTTATTCTATGCAAATAAGGATTAACTTGTCGATAAGGACGAGAGAGCGTGAGAGAGCATAGAACCCACACATTTGAAAAACACCTTGACTATGGAAAATTCTGAATGAAAATACGGCTTCAACTGGTTTTTAATTATTCTTTAAAGAATATCTGCAAATATCCTTAAGAAGGATAATCACATAGAGAAAATGTAATTTTTTTGATTTTTGAAAAAATTTCCATGACAATTGAAATTTTTTGAATTATCCTGGTGGTATAAAGTAAAGAATTTTTTACGGTCACCATTGAACAGAATTGAGCTGGAGTTCTCTATGGCAAATAGATATTTTGGGTTCTTTTAGAATAGGAAACTATTCTGGCAGAAGGACACCCCAGAAAGCAATAGAAGGGCTTAATGTACACTATGTTGTCTGGAGTACCTTAAGTAGTCAATTGGTCATTACAACCCTTTAGTCAGGATTGAAACCTATCTCCCCACACCACCCATGTTGTGCGTGTTAATTTTTATACATGAGTGCCGGCACCTACAGTTTAAAGTCGACTCCGAATGACACATTTTTGAGAAAATTTTCATGGTAATTTTATTTCTCTCTCAAAGTGTTTTGCCAGAAGACTACTGAAAGGAAGTCACCGAAAAATTATATTTCCTTCATATTTTGCTTTGTTCGAGATGTCTAAGCTGGGATTTAAACCATGGGCTCGCCTCTAATAAGGCAACATACCACCTACTATTAGACTACGACCACTTCTGGAGTACGATAGGAAATACGTTCCTTGTTTAATGGTGATGAAATGGATCTACTAATCTGTGGTCCTGCCGATACTCACGTATGGTGGTATTGTATAGCACAAGAGCTTAGAAAAGCCAATTAAGGAGGTAGTTGCTCGACAAGGTACAAAGTTGACACTCTGTGGTTATATCGGTTGCCGTCATTAGTACTGCTCAAGCCCTGCTCAATCATCGCCAGATGATTGCAGGACTACTTTTGGTCGAGGCGTTTGAAAGGGAACCGACGACAAAGAATATTTTGACGTCTTTTAAAGGGGAAAGGGATGTTTTTGTATGCGACAATTTTTAGGGATATAGGGTTTGTCTTTGGGACCCCGAGTCAAAGTTGTATGGACTGTCCTGAGTGGTTTTTTCAGACAGGGCGCAATTACATCGTAAGTTACTAGAACTTTCAGGGACAGCATGAAAATGGGGGCCGACACTGATGGCATTTAGCTGACCCTGATTAGTGCAGTGTAGTCTATTCCGTAGTGTCGCCGTAGTCTAGTAGGTAGTGTGTTGGCTTATTAGACGTAAAGCCCGGGTTCGTATCCCAGGTCAGACATCAAAACGAAAATATGAAAAAAAAAAAAAATATTTCTTCGACGACTTCCTCTCAGCAGATTTCTGGCAAAAACTCTGAAAGTAAATAAAATTGCCATGAAAAAGTATCTCCAAAAATCTGTCGTTCGGAGTCGACTTTAAACTGTAGGTCCCGTCACTCATGTATAAAATTAAGGCACACAACATAAGTGGTGTGGGAAGCTAGGCCGTAATCCTGACTGAAGGGTTGTAATGGCCAATTATGTATGTATGTATGTAGTCTAGGTTTACTTGTTTGCGATTACCAAGACAGCAAAGCTCAGGTGGGAATAGATTGTGACGGAGACACGGTGGTTATCTACGTCAATAGTCAAGCTGCTATTGAGTTACTGACTGCCTACCATGATGGCTCGAGATCAACTGCAGGCTGCAGGAAGACCACACTGTGCTTCTGAATAGGAACAGCTTAAGCTGGGTTCCAAGATATTATATGAGAGGCATCGATGTGTTAGACCTCCCTTTGGACACTTCTTCTGGCTGATCGATTGGGTCATAAGACCGAGAGTGGGTTTTTCTACACGAAGCAGGGCAGATAGCAGTGTTCTTGAACGGAATGGGTCTTGAAACTGGGGAGAGAATCAGTCAAATAGTTTTTTGAGGGAATATTGAGCCTTAGGGGCAATGGCCAGCCTAAGCCACAGTAGGACAAAATCTTACTGTTGAGACTATTCAGAATCTCTGCTTCAACGTGGGGAGTCGTAAACTCATGATCTTTGGCCGTAGTTTCTACACTTCCCTTGATGAGTTAGCCTCTGTTTCTTATATTGAGGGTTTCATTTCCAGTGTTAGCTGCCTTGATGAGTTAGCCTTTGTTTCTGATATTGAGGGTTTCATTTCTAGTATTCGCTGGCTAGTTAAATGCAACCAAAGTAAAGTAAATTTTTGATTACAAAATTCCCAAAAGGAATCAACCAAATGACTCCTCGGTGCAGCATTTTTTCGTTACAATCTTATGCTGCAAATTTCATTCTTTCATATAAAAACACGCATTATGTAGTGCAACGGAATTTGCAAACAATGATGCCTAAAAACTTGCTAATATTGTGGTTTCTACCAGTTCTTTTCTTCCCTTTTTTTTTACTTTCCTTTTCAATTTATTTATGTTTGTTAGAGCAGACCCTTCTTGAAAAAAAAATAAATTTTAACCGAGACAATCAGTGTATTTGGTCCATTGCACGTTTATAACGACGGAACCCCCTTTTAAAAGATTAATTTAATGCTACGTGTGTGAGTTTTAAAACAATTTGTTTGCAGAATCAAAACGAGCCTTAAGAAAACTAAATACTTTGCTTGGCTGCCAGTGGTCAAGAAACACAAGGGTTTTGGTTGATCCACAATAAAATTGAAAATCATTTTCAAATGCATTAAATAGCCGCGAATACAAGCAATAAAACAAACCAAATTAATAAAGGCAAGCCAAAGGGAATAAAGAAATTGAATGAAAAATATAAAAAATTGTGTGTTTTTTTTAGGAAAAAAATCGTTCTTTTTTGTATACAAAATAAAAAAAATGAATTCATTTTGAATACAAACAAAAAAATTTAAACGGGTTTTTTGGCAAAAACGATAACAACAACAAAAAATTCTTGATATTTAGCAAAACAAAATAAATTAAAAGAAGACTTTAAGCAAAGGATCTTTGAAAGCAAAAAAGATTTGCAAAAAAGCAAAAAAAAGAAAAAGAAAAATATCCCTGATTTCCTGATTATATGCCTTTTGAGTAGCCTTGCAAGATAGCAACGTAAAACTGGATTTGAAAGAATAATTCTTCCTTTTCTAAACAATTGCAAAATTTTGTATCCTTTTCAGCTGAAAAAATATTAGAAAAAAAACTGCTCAGAAGATGTCATTGAACAATTTTTCCTCCGTATTATGCCATGGCTTGTCTTTTATCTTTCCTTCCCTGCTCTTCCATTTTTTTTTGTTTTTTGTGTTTTGCATTGCAATTTGTGCCAAAAATCTGTCTTATTTTAGAGTCCTTTTGTTAAAAATCTTTGACTATCGCAAGCAGAAAATAAAGGATCATTTGCTGGAAATACAGGTTTAGCAAACAATTAGGCAAGCAAGCTCAGAGTAAATTGATTTCGTATTTCTGTTGAGGAAAAAAACCAAAAAAAAAAAATATGAAGAATAAATTGTGCTTTAAAATAACTGCTCAGAGGCTCACTATCCAATAAAGATCCTGGCATTCCAAAACTACAATCAAAAAACTAAATATTGTCTGAAGAATTAAAGAACTTTCATTTCATTTCATTCTTTCCTAGAACGCCTTACAGGCGTTGCTGCCAGGTCACTCTAATCGATGTTCTCAATCAATTCCTCAACTTGGTCCTTCCAATGCAGACAAGATCTTCCTCTTTACTGGTCAAATATACGTAAAAACTGGGCCGTTAACAAGTGAAAAAAAAACTCAAACCATTGTGAGTTTTCATGTCACATACTGCTTGACAGAACAGATGAAGTTCAAAGTCCTCCTAACCTAAAGGATCCGCCAAATAACTTTTTTTTTTTGAAAATGCTTTAAAAAAAACTACAAAATATTTTCTCAAATTTCTTTTTTTATTTGAAAGTACAATCCTTCCGGTTAATAATGGAAAATAATTTCATTCAAATGGCTGCCTCGGCTGGCCATGCAGTAGCCTATACGATCGGTCCAATTTTTAAGCACATTATCGATTGTGTGCAGCTGTATTTCACCAATGGCTTCACGAATATTGTCCTTTAAAGGGTCAATTGTCTCTGGCATGTCGGCGTAACACTTATCTTTGACGGCACCCCACAAATAATAGTTCAACGGTGTCAAATCGCAGCTCCGAGGTGGCCAAACGACATCAGCTCTGGGGCTGATAATGCGATCTTCAAAAACAGGGCGCAAAACATCGAGTGTAGCTTCGGCTGTGTGCCACGTAGCGCCGTCCTGTTGAAACCAAATGTTGCCAATATTCTCCTCTTCAATTTTTGTGAACAAAAATTCGTTCAACATGGCCCGATAACGATCGCCATTGACTGTAATGGCCACTCCTTGCTCATTTTCAAAGATAAATGGCCCAATTATGCCTCTGGACCAAAATCCGCACCAAACAGTGGCTCGTTTTGGGTGCGTCGGCTTTTCAATGTATGCGTGCGGGTTTTCTGTGCTCCAAATGCGACAATTTTGCTTGTTTACATACCCGCCAAGATCAAAATGAGCTTCATCTGAGAAGAAATTTTTTTTGCCAAAATCGGCATCTTCTGTAAGTCGATCGCAGGCCCACTTAGCGAAGCGAAAACGCGTAGGATGGTCACTATACGTTCAGCGGAAGGATAAACCTAATTATCTGTCAAATAAGACATGAGCTAAGTGTTACCATTCACGAAATATATTTTAAAGACCACCTAACCTCGCTATAACAGACGCCGGACACTGGAACTTTTTATGACCTCATTTCCACTTTATTTTCAAACTTATAGCGATACTCTTAAGTCATTATACAATCATTAGGCCTCCAGAAAAATTGGTTCATACGTCAAGTATTACGCCAGAAGGTGAAGCGATGGGTCTACTCGAAATTTTCCACCTTTGAAAAACCTAGGGGTGGCCGTAATTCCTTTTTCCATTGTCTTGCTTTTGGCAATTCATCACCTGTACCTGCGAAATGGTAGTCTGATGTTGATTATAGTGAATCATGTTATCAGAGATAAACATATAATAAAAATCCAAACCGAAACATGCAAAACCAATCTTAAGTTCGCATTTCCAAATGAAAAAATTTCAAAATTATTCGGTTTTTTGAACATAAGTTTTGTGGTGACGTCGCCGTAATCTAGAGGCTAATGTGTTGGCATATTAGGCGAGAGGTTGTGATTCAACCCCCAGTTTGGACATCTTGAACAAAACGGCGGCTTCCTCCAAGTAGTCTTCTGACAAAAGCTCTGAGAGCAAATAAAATTGTCATGAAAACTTTCTCAAAAATCAGGCATTCTGAGTCGATTACAGGTCACGCCATGGTTAGGTTAGGTTAGGTTAGTGTGGTAGCTTCATATCAAAAGCTCACTTGAGCATGCATAGCGACCCGTTGTGACGCCATAGGTGAACGCAGTTCCTGTACTGACCAAGTTCCCCCGAACCTAGGAGGGAGAGGTCGGTTAGCGCAAGATTTGCAAATTGGTCATGCCATTATTGGACAAGATTTACACAACACAACATGAGTGGCGGGAGAACCGAGGTTGCAATCCTGACTAAAGGATTGTAATGACCAAATGAGTAAGCAAGTTCAGCGATAGAAGGAACAAGGATATATATTTGCTCTGTATCTAACAGAATGGCTTCCAAATGATTTAAGACACAAGGCTCTCGGGATTATGTTATCTTTCAAACATAAAAAAAAAATTTATCCAAATCAGAACCGCTGTAATTCACCAATAACTTAAACATCCACCATACTACTGCTTATTAAAGGACATAAATTTTTATAAGGATACCTAAAGAGAATGCTAAAAATCCCCTAGGAATACTGATATACATGTATATTTTGGGTATTAAATTTTCAAAATGTAAACAAACATCTGGCAACTATTTCAATTACTTTGCTGGTAGTGGTGAGTTTTAATGCTCATTTTCCTGCAGTTTAGCAAAGATTTCAACCAGTAATACATATTTTTAAAGGAAGTTCAACATTGAGGTTTGTGCATAAGATGTTACGAATTCCTTTTTCTAGACACACCGAATATATTTCCAACTTGGACTTCATTACAAACCGGATATGATTTTATTTTTCACATCATTGTATATACATGTTCCTCTTACTCCTTTAGGGAGTATAGGGCCGCATTAGCAGCTCCTTTCTTTAGATTTTGTTCGGCCTGCTTAGTCTTCTAAAGTTTTCCCCGTATATTATCCTTTCTTGCAACGCTTTCTGAGATAACAACAGATGTTTTCTTAAACGGAAATTTACTTTTTTTCTACTTCTTTTCAGCCCCTTTTTTGTACCACCAATTGCGACTCAATGCTTAAGTGGACCAAGCAACAGCAAAATCTTCAACTTTTCCAAACTCTTTCGCAAACTCACACTCGAAACTCCAGCTCTCCTCCTTCTACAAATTCTAAAACCAACCTTAAAACCCATACCCGTAAGCGTTATTCTTGTGATCCGTATCAAAAGATTCAAACTGAAAAACTAAAACAGAAAATGCCTACCATGACTCATACATTGGAACGACGCCTACACCGACGCTCTTTGGATAACCAACTGGACTCGGCTTTCGAGGAAAGACGTCACAGTCGGCATTCTTTGACCGGCAACCATAATAAGGAAAATTTTGGTGTGCACTTTATGCGTCACTCCTTTGGCAATACTAGTTTAACGGCACTCAATGATCTCAGTAATGGTAAGAGTCCTAGACGTTCCACCGAGGCCACGCCACCTGCTGTGGCATTGCAAATTAAAAGAATAAATACGCCGGGCCGAGATAATGAAACAAGGGAAAGATTTTCGGATGATTTTGCAGGAGAAGATGATGTAACGCCTTTATCGCGTTTAAGATTTCGCAATAAAATCAAAGAGGACTCTTTGTCCTCTTCACGCATGGGGGATGTTACCTTGGATCGAATGTTGGATGCTATAATAGAAAGTGCACGTAAGGAGGTGAAGCCTAAGAGTAAGCTGGCACAATTAAAGAAGGGCAAGAATAATAACAAGGAGCAGGAAAAGGTTGAGAAAAATGAAAGTGAAGTGACAGAGGATAGCATACACGAGATGGAGGTGAAAACACCACAACATTTAAAACGCCAACGTGTGGTGAGAAGAAAAAATCCAAAACATTTCACGGAGAAGAAAGTAAAAAAAGAGAAAATTAAAGAGCGTGACACAAAAAGGGAAACCGAAATGATAGGCTTGACATTGCCTAATGGCATACCAAGTCCAGAGACGCCTTTATTTAAAAACTCTTTGGCCCAAAAGGCTCTGCTAAGTATGCCTACACCGCCACAACATTTGACATTTGAGGTGGAAAATGATTTGCAAAGATGCAGTACCCCTACAGGGATACCCGAACAGGCGGTAAGCATAAAACGTTGCTTAAGTTTCTCCTGTAACAGTGAAGAGGATGAAGATAATGAATTTGCTCACAATGACAAACGTAGCTCTGTGGCTTCCAGCATAGCCAGCTCTACGCAAGAGCAATTGAATACTAGTTCAAGTGCTTTAAATGCAAACACGGTAAAGGGATCTTTAGATGTCGCTATCTATAAGGAAAAGGACAGCTTAAATGTACATGGTGAGTTCCAAATTTAGTTACGTGTTAGGGAATATAAAATTTATTCGTGTTTTTTTTTCTATTATTTTCCCCTACCAGTTATACGTTGCCGTGATTTACAGCGTACCAATGGCTCTACTTCTTTAAATGCCTATGTTAAGGTGGCCTTAGTACGCAAGGCGCACACATCTAATCAAGGTTTCCAAAGAACTGCTGTACATCGACAATCTAGTCGTCCTTATTTCGATCACTGCTTTAAATTCGATTTGAAAGATTTACATGACGCTTTGGACGATTTGTCGGACGATGATCGGTTGCAAATGACCGTTTGGCATCGTGATAGACAACTTAAGTGAGTATGATCATATTATGGCTACTGAAACTTAATAGAAAATGGATCCTTTAAGGGTTCCTAAAATAAGGAAAACGAATTTCATACCTTTAAGGAAAAATCTTGAGAAAGAAAATAAAAAAATTTGAAATTTTTGGTGAAAAAAATCGAGTTTTAAAGGGAATTTCTATATGTATATTTCTATGGGTTTTAAGCTTTGACTTCTATTGTAATTAAAAAAAAAAACATTAATTTAGGTCAGAGCTCTAAAGCAAAATAAAGATTATACAAAGAGTTGCAATCGTAACATTGTCGTGAAGTTAAATAAAATGTTAAGAAGATTAGCTTACAAGTCCTACCGAGAGGAAGTTGTCGAAAGGGATATTTTTTCATATTTCGTTTCTGTTCGAGATGTCTGAGCAGTGGTTTGAACCACAGGTTCGTGTCCAATAAGCCAACCTATGAAATGCTAGTCTACGGCGACTTTCATCCTTTCTTGCTTGACCAAGAGGCCGAAATCCCTATCCTATATTCTACTCAAGATGTAATTAGCGCATCCTGAAGGATGTATAGGAAGTGGAATTTTTTTAAATAATTTAAACGTATCTAAAGGGACTCCTTTGGGCCAATCATATAAGGGGGCTTTCCTACTTGTTACACGTTCGGGTCAATATGTCCGCAACACAGTTGAAAGGTATGCCTCTGTAGGGAAGGATCCAAAGAAGAGAGGCCTTAGAATAATCCACCATTTCCCAGTGAAATAGATGACATCCATGGAAAAGCTTGGACGTTGAACATCCGTTCGAAAAGAATTTTGTGTCAGCCTCTCTATACGAATATAATCTGCTCCTACTACATGCATGTGTTCTGCTACTGACCAGTCATTTAATCGCTTTCAGATTAGTCATGACTTTCGCATGTAGCAGAGTCGCTTATATGCAACAGAATAGACTTCACAAATGCTTTGAAGGTCTCAAATGTCTTGTATGATTGGCTTTAGCAACATCTACCCGCTAATTTTTTTTCATAATTTTGTTTTCCTGACATAAATTGTTCTCCCTTTTAAAGAAGAAATTGTAAAATAAGGCGTATTGTCTCCATAACGCGGTTATGCTTCCCAAGTCTAAAGCGGTCTTAAACAATACTAAGCCTAGCAATTAAAAAACTATTGAAGAAGAGTTCTTAGTACGAAATCCAATTTAGTTTTTATACAGCGTCAGATATAGATTATTAAAGTCCTTAACTAGTCCTTCTGGTACTTCCTATTGTCTACTTTTTGTCTCTAAAAAAATTACAAAAGAAAATCTCGGCTTAAACTATAATTATTTCAATTGTGTCTTACATAAATGCCTCCTCTTTATATTGTTTTTAAATTTTTTATGTTTTAATTATTGCTGTGACGTCTCCCCCCATCCCCCTACCTCTTTGAAATGTTGTTATTAAAATTAAGAATTAAATTAATTAGACAAAGAAACACTCTAATGTCTCATTAAGTTTTTATAGGCACATTTATTTTACATACTCCATCCTTTCCTCTCTCTCTCTCTTCCTCACTCTCTCTCTGTGTCTGTCTATCTTTTACACCCTCTTCCTCTGTTGATGGTATACAATTTAACCTCACTTTTAATGACAATAATAATATTGTCGTATGCCATCACTCTGCTATTGTTATATTTATGGGAACCCTTTCAATATTTAATTACATATTTTCAAGCCAGACAGAAAATTTTCCTTAAATAAAATTTTACTCTGTGCTCCTCCCTCCCCCCTATTCCTAGTTGATATTTCCTTTTTACGCTGTTTTAACTGCCGGTATTCAATTTCATAATTTTTTGGCTTCAAATATCCCCTAACAAATGACCTCACATTTGTAAGCACATCATATGAAACCATATTTGACGTACTATAAACATGCTACAAAGAGAGCTCAAAAGAGAGAAGAAGAGAGAGGGAGAGACAGAGAGAAATTCAAAACACCAACGTCATACCAGAATTCAAACCAGAAAAAAGGCATTCTAAAGGAATTTTTTTGTAAGCAAAACCTTTTAAAATAAATTTAAATTTTTTCTCTATTGTTGAACACAACATTATTAAGATTAGTTGTAGGGAGAGAGATGAGTAGAAAAGAGAGAAAGAGAACATTTAAATTCCTTTACTCTGCTGCTACAATTTTCAGGCGCATGTCCAATGCATTTTATATCCACATGTTGTTATAACCACCCTATGTACACATGTTTATGGCCTAATAAAAAAATTTTTTGACCTGAAAAAGCTTTGAGAGCAATTAAACTATTATTAAAAAAGCTTTCAGAAATATATGTCACCTCTGGTTAGACAGAAAAACAAAGAATGTCATGCCAGGAATAGAATTAAAAAATTTTAAACGTTCAGGCGGTTAAAAATTCGCAAAGAATCCAAATAAGTTGTATGAAAGCTTTTATTGTGAGATACAGTATTTTAAAGCTTAGAATCTTAGCTTTCAATTTAAATTATGCTTTTACCTTAAGCCACTGAAAAGTTATGACCACTTTTTCTTTGTATACCTAATAATTAATATTAATCATACGTCCCAGTGTCTAAATATAAAATAAATTAAAAGTACATCTTGATACTCTTAATAAAATGATTTAAATTTATAAAAATTTTTTAAATATACTTAAATTTAGTAATTAATTGAAAAACGCTTTAAAACTTTAGTATATTATTTAAGGCTGTCATCTGTTATGGGCGTTTAACAGGCTAAACATTTTATAAAAATGATTTTAATTGTATTATAAAAAGTTCTATAGAAAGAACTATACTAAGTCGTATCATTTGAAAGCAAAGCTTTAAAGCTTGTCTTTCATTTAGTAAAGCCTTTAGTTTATTAGCTTTTTCAACATCAATGCTGTTGCCAATTTACTCGAGTCAACAATTTTTGTTATAAAAAAAATAATACTCTTACAACAGCCGGATAAATATAAAATAAATTAATTTAATCTATGAAGGGCTGTTATTTTGTAGCCTTAAACGAATTCTTTCAAGAGCAGTTTAAATTATATCATTAGATTTTTCAAGACCAAAGCTATGGATGTTTTTCTCAAGTCTGGTTACTTGCCAGACCAAATGCCACACTTCTTGCCTTTGATGTTTAATGCCTGCACCCAGTCTTAATTGAAGATTTTACACCAGAATTCTAAGTAGGGAATACTGATTTTCCTAAATGTTAGGGGATTTTGTGAAAGTCTGTTCCAAAATAATGATAATATAGGTTCGGAATTCGTGATTCTTTTGGGTGATCTATCTAGATTCCGTAGCATTATCTGTGATGTACGCTTTACTATTCAATAAACAGGACCACGTTGCTCTAGTTTCTACACACTGAGAGGTTAGTGTTATTAGGATCTTCATTATTCTACGATTACCGTGTCTTGTGTCAGAAGGTATAACAATTTGTAGCTCAACATTCGGTTTTAACTCAGCTCAGAATTATGAAAATATTCTTTGCTTTGAAATTTTTAATAATTTTTTCAACAAAACTTTGTTTTTTGGAAGCTACGTAAAACCTTTTTAAAGTCTTTTGATTTTGGTTTTTATTGTTCAAAGCTATTACAAAGCAATACAAAGAAAAGCTTTAACCATGTATGTTTTAATTGCCTTTTACTTTCTATTATCCTTTGAAAATTCTTTACAAGCACACATTACAATTATGATAAGAAAACAACCACTTAGCTAAGGTCTCCCATAGCACACCAGGGTTTTGCACAGCAACCCCTAAAGCAAAATGTAAACAAAACTAACCAAGCACATGGCTTACATTGTCTTAAACATGTTGTTGTTGATGTTGATGTTGATGTTTTAAAGGATTGTCAAAAAGAGAGACAGAGAGAGAGAGAAAGGCAAAGCTTTTCCAAAAAATCACCGGCAAATCATGGACAGACAGACAAAATTGTATAGAAAACTGGATGAACGGAAAACCACAAAAAATAACATCACATGTAAAGTTTTGCTGCAACAGCTATGCTCTCCACAGAGCTAACTTCTAAGGCAGCTCTCTTTTCTTTAATAAAATCCACAATTTACTGCGCATATAACCCTTAAAAAAATTTCATTTTGACTGGGTAAAATACTTTTCCTTTAAAGAGCTGCAGCTCAGTTAGTTTTTTGAATTGATTTTATTAACATTCTGGCCAAAAAATATAAGAAAATACAAAGAAAAAACAAAAAAAAATTTTTGAAATTTAAGCAAAAAACAAAAAAAGAAAAACCTAAGAAAATAGTTAAAAAAAAGTAATAAAATTCATCATATTCAAATCATAAATAAAATAAAATTGCAAAAAAAATTAAATTCAAGAAAAAAGTCCTTCAACTTCACTTAAAATACCCCCCAAGAAAAAGGCTTCAGAAAGTGAGAGTTTTTCCCAATTTTTTTTTTGTTTGTAATAATATAAGTAAATAAATTATATAATTCCTTAAACAATCTAAAATAATAATAACTTTTCTAAAAAACCAACCAAAAATTATTAAAAAAAAATCAATAAAAAAATATCTCTTTTCCAAAAATAAAAGAAAAAAAATTGAAAGTTCTTCTGATGTGAAATGAAACAATTAAAATAGAAAAAGGAAATCCAAAAAGAAAAAATAAGCAAAGAAATGTCCTGATACACATAAAGAAAGTAAAAATTCAACAAGAACAAGCATCATTGAGTATTTTCCCAACAATTTGAAGTTGAATTCCAACAAAAATAAGCAGAAATAAAAATGAAAACAGAGAAAATTAAAATTTAAAAAATGGAAACCAACAATAACAACAAAAAAGAAATAATTTTTCTATAACACAATATTGTCTAGCAGATGTGTTGTATTAGTGTGTCTGTGTGAGCAAAAGAGAAAGCCTCTGTGTGTATATGTATGTATATAGTAAACGTGAGAGTTATTCTTAACAACAAAAAATGGCCTTAAAAAATTAATTTGCACTTCAAAATCAAAACTACAAACAAACAAAAACAAAAAAAAAAACAAGAAAAACAAAAAGTACTTTTTTAAAAAGTATCAAAATTTTTGTACCAAAAAACTTTACTTAACTAATGTATTAATAACAATAGAACAAGTTATGAATATTGCCCACTAAACAAAGAAACGAACAATTTTTTAAAAGGAACTTTTACAAAAGTACCAAATTTGTCACCAAACAATACCAACAACATATGTACATATGCATGTTCGAATAATAATACTATCGGCCATAAAATTCCCCCAACCTATATTTTAATATAACAAAAAAAAATAAATAAGTCATGAAATTTTAAAAAAGCACCATAAAAACATTGGAAAAAGTACCAAACCTTGGTACCAAAAATCCCTCTAACTTTTAGTTTAATTGTAATAGTACAAGGCATAAAATTTTCATGTATAACAAATAGAAAAAAAATTTTGTGAATACTATTTAAAATAATAACATATTTGGTACCAAATATAAAAATTTGGTGCCAAAAACTATTAATAGTTATGCAATAGAATAATTTCAAGAAATTCAATAAAAGAAAAATTTATTAAACACATTCTCTTAAAAGGCAACAAATTTGGTACTTAGAAAAGGTACCAAATGAAAAGTACCAAATTTAAAAAAGCAGTATAATATACAAAAAAAGTACTTTCTAAAAACGAGTCAAGATTTTCAAGCCCAAAAATGTTAGCTTAAGAAGTCTAAAGTACTTTTTTTTTATACTGAAAGTACTTTTTTAAAGAAAGAGATACATACGTAAGATATAAGAAAGTAGATATTTGAACCGTAAAATTTTAATATAAAAAGGTATCATTATTTGGAAAAAAGTACCAAATTTTGTACCACAGGACCTTTAAACTATGGGATAAATTATACATACATATATAATATCGAATTTTCCATTAAGCAATTCCTATCTTCAATCCAATCATACAGAAATGGGTGCCATTGCTGCAAATGATTTTGGATTAATCAGTTGTCAACTGCTCCAGAGCCCATTCACCAAACATACAATGTTGTCTATGGTTGTCCATGGAGATTTGACAAAAACAGACTGAATAAATTACGAGTAAGTTGACAGATGTCGTTTTCTATGGCCGTTTACCTATAGTTTTTGGGTCAGTTGAAATTTGTGTGAGTGCAGAACCAAGTAGCGGATTCTAATGCGTACATACTCTTAACGAAAGCAGTGATGTTTTTGGCAGATCCTGCGTTTTTTCGACGTACTAGTATTTGTCGACCGCTTACTAACCCAATAGACTTGAATTTATTCACAACATTGCGAATAGTGCTCTCGATAGGACCATTATGGCGATCTTAAAATGGAAATTTTCTTGTACAAATCCTTTTTGGTACCTTGTTAGTCTTAAGGTTTTATAAAAATTATTTTTCCTTGTAGAGAAATCCAAAAATTCGGTCCACTCTTACGAAAACCAACCTCACATGTCACTAAATGAAGTTGTTTTCATACTTTCCAAATGCCTTTTTGAGAATCAATTTAAATTTATTGCTTTAAATATAGCCCAGGCAACTGTTTGAACAAAACAAATTGTTATTTGGTACTTAATAAAGCTATTTTAGGTACTTTATTTAAAATCAATTCCACATTTCTTTCTCTCTGGCTACTAGACTCCCCCTCTAAAAATGTGTGTAGGCAACCGCTGTAAGGCCTTCTTCCTTTACTTTTCAATTTCTATTTCTGTATGTGTGTCTATGTAAATGTATTCTTGTGATGTGAGTACATAAGTGTGTGTATGTCTGTGTATTAAACTGAAACGCAAGCATTACAAGGATAACGGAAAACAAATCTACAATAACTTATTGCTAAAAGCACTACCACTACAGTTGCAAAACACAATTTTCTTTTGCTCCTCCAAACAGAGTTTTACTCTCACTTAAAGGCTTTTAGAATCAACACACCTACATATACTCTAACGTCTGTGTAGACATGTATGTACTCGTATACATAAACAATAAACAATCATTTCCTTTTTTGCACACACTCACACACTTACAGCAGCACCACCACCAAGGGATGATTTTACACTAAACCATTCAAAAAGGAACTGTTTATTGTTTTATCCTGGCTACTGGCTACTCTGGCTGGCAGATGCTATGCTATGCTGTATTGATGTGTCCATGGATACGTTTATTTTTTTTTTTTCTTTTTGTTGTACGACGATTTTTGCTTCATTGTTTTGGTATTTGTTTTTCATTTGCAACCTGTGCCCTTTTTTGTATGCAACAAAACAAAAAAAAAAAGTTACAAGAGTTGCTTTCGTCTGTAAGGCTTGACTATAAATTTTCAAAAATTTTTCAAACCACAAAATCTAGTAAAAAAAAACATAAGGAGTGCTTGTGTAAATACTTTAATTAACTACAAATTTATTTGGTTTTATTTTCCATAGTTTAGTTCAAAATATGAAACATTTTAAATAAAAATGAATTAAAAATTAATTAAAAATTATTAAAAATAAAACGCCAAAAAATATGCAGCAAATAATTTCATCAACAAGGCCACAGCATAAGAAATAAATAAACCATAAATGTAAGTGATATTTTTAATTTATAAAATAAGAGTTTTTGTTTTGTTTTAACATTGTTTTGAAATTCTAATAATAAAATTCCCTTGATCGATTCTGGTAGCAGTTTGGCTGTCAGTTCAATATTTATTTCTGACCACAGGGATATTGTGTATCTGATAAGCCTGCTTGAGAGCGAGCGCACTCCAAACATGAATATTTGTATACCTTTTAACTCTTTAATGCTTCTCATTAGGGAAAGCTATTTATTATTTTACTGATTTGCCCGAACACCAGTCCTTTGGTCTTTCTGTGTATCAGAAATACAATTCACGAACGTAAAACATGTTAATTAATTTACTTTTTAAGCATTATTTCAATGCTTTAAAAGGTTTTAACTTTTGAAACCTCAAGTATAACAACATACTCCCTGAGCGCCTAAAAGTATGCTGCATTTTTTGTTAAAATATGTAAGATTCCTTAGCCTTTTTTTTTACCAAAATAGTTTACTTAGACTTTAAGTATGTAATGTTAAGAATTTGAGGGAATGTCTGAACCATATATGTATAATCATACAAATCGTTCATAACTAACTTTGAAGATAAACAGACATTTTTAAGCGCCTGAAATCATACTAATTTTTTATAATTTCTATAAGCCACTAACTTTTTGCAGCCATATTTACTACATGACATTTTTGACAGAATGTTGGTAATACGGAACGCCTTAAAGTATGCTAAATGTACAGTATTTTTTGGAGATTTTTAAGCGCTTAAAAGTATGTTATTCTTTCTATTTTTTTTTATAAACAATATATTTCATGTATACTCTGCCGATTCAAAGTCTAAAAATATGTAAATTTGTCTTAAATTTAAAAAAATGTTGTCTTGCATACTTCGTCCACAAATTGGAGATTAAGCTGTCAAAACTGTGCTATAGACCTGTTACAGAAATAATGTTTATATTGATATTTGTATATACAATTTATTGTATTTAAGGCGCCTAAAAGTATGCTGCATTTTTATCTGCAAATATTAAAATACCTTAACTAACCAACTCTAGAAGAATTATTCATTCAATCTTAAAAACAACATTTATTTACACTATATACATATATATACATATATATGTATATACGTAGATAAGGCTTTCATTTATATATATAACACTAGAAAGTATGCAATAAAAATTTAAATTTCTCTCTCTCTCTGGTTTTTTAATTAATGAACTGTGTTTAAACAAACGAAGAGTCAAAGCCAATTGAAAAATTAATGGAATTGAAATTTTCCTATGAAGTATGCTGAACAAACTTTATAACATTTTATTTACATTGTAATTGAACACTTTAGTTTCTAGTTCGTAGCACTCTTCTACACTACACCTACCCCCAAACAACTTTCCATTTCTGTATTAGAAATGTGAACATTGTCATGTCATTTCATGTTTAACTGACAATTTGTCTAATTTAAAATTTATTTGAAGCGAAGCGAGCTTCGAAGACTTAAAAAAATAAAAATAAAAAACAGTTAAAAAGAAATTTTATTAAATATCAGAAAAAAGTTTCTTTGGGTAGCCATAAAGTATGCATCGATTTTTTTAATATTTAATAAGTGAAATAGAAAGAATAGGAAATAAATAAATGAGGTCATGTTATATGTATATGTAATGGCAGAATATTGAAAAGACATACAAAAACCGGAAGACAACATTCGTGCATACTCATAAATGGCCAATAAAACAATAACGGCACCTAAAAGTAGCCTATGAAAGTAAAATTTTAGTATACAAAATTAAAAGAAAATATAAATGCAAGGTGGAGAATTATTTTTATATATAATTTCAGTGGTTGAGTTTTATTTCTGGGAAATTAGTAGTATACTTATACTTCAGCCTATAAATATGCTTTAAAAATTATTTCCTCTTTTATTGCTCTCAAGCCACCATAAGCTTTTAGAAAAGCTAATAATAAAAATAAACGATATTTATTGTATCGCAAATTACTGTGTTTATTGAACATTTCATATATTTTCACTTAATACGTTTTGTTTCAAGCCTAAAAATAGGCAATATTCCAAAAACTATTTGTATTCAATAACAAGCTTTATTTGTCTAAACGAAAAAATCCAATAAAAATATGTCAGAAAACTATTATTTTAAATATCGACAATTATTTCAATTTCATTTCTATTTTCATAAGCCTAAAAGTACACTGCATAAAGATATTTGTGAGGACATTGTATTTTATTTGTTTTAAACAATTAAAACAGAAATACTTTTGTAATAAACAATAAAGCAAGCAATAAAAACTATACGAAAATTGTTTACCAAAATGTTTGTAAAATAATTGAAGCATATTTTAAGGAGCTCAAGTTAAAATCCATTAAGTTCTAGAATAATAGTGGATGTTTTAAGTGTCTTCTACTGTTCCTACTATACTGTTCCATATTTATAACTCCATCGTATTAATTATTTGTTTCTTTATTTTTATGATGTCTACTTTTAGGCTTTCTGCCAATTAAATATAAATACTATCTAGGGCGTTGTATAAAGTATAATTTGGTAATAAAATATATACATTTTGCTTTAGTAATACTGAAACAATGATCCATATCCATATTAAATATAACATCAATTATTACAAATATATTACAGCATATTTAAGGCAGTTATAACTAGACAATAGGACAAAGCAACTATAAAGCATTCATATAATTTAATTCCAAGTTGCTTATGAGTAGACATGAACTACAAAGAACTCCGCAAACGAACAAAAACAAAAATATATAAACAAAAATTGGAGCATGCATTATGGCTGATAGTCATGAACTGATAAAAAAACTAAAATTTTAAGCTATTAATATTACAAAAATGCATAACTACAAATATTATATTATTATATAATACAAACACAAAGATAATGCAGTTAAATAAATGTGTTTTCAGAATATAAGGAAAAAATCAAAAAAAATTGTAGTATACATTTGCGATGATAAGCTATGTAAATATAAAAAATTTTAATAATACGAATAAATTTTAATAGAAAACACTTTATGGAGTAGAGTAAACCTCAAAATAATTAAAGTTAAATTTTTATAGCACAATTTTAGGCTTTTTAGAAAATGAAAATACAATAAATTTAAGATAAATTGCATAAATTTATTACAGATACAGATTCGGTTAAGTGAAATATATCAGTCACTCGACAGCTCAGATTGCTTGGGTCTTAAAATGTCCCACTATAATACCGACAGTAATTATTTCGTCATTCAACTTGTTTGGCATTTTAAAAGCATTCTGATAATTTATGAAGTTGGGGATTTTATCTGAATCACTCTGTGGGTGCATATGAATCCAACCTTCATGTCAGTGCCAATGTCAGACAATGTCGGACAATGAAGAAGAAGATGTTCTGGAGTCTTATCTTCTCCCTTGTAATTACAGTTACTGAAGTGCCCGTTTTATCTTGTATGAAGTTTCTTCAGTACAGATTCGTCTGAACTCATTATCCTATCTATGCATTCAAAGCAAGCATCCTGCAATGACAATTTTATGTGGGAATTCATGCTACTATTCAGTTTAATTTTTAGTTTAAATTGTTGCCTTTAAATATTTTCTTTACACCAAAAAGCCTTAAACTTTTTCTTAAAAAATTGAAGCATACTTTAAGACAGCTAAACACTTAAAAGTAAATTTTTTTTTTTCAAATTTAAACAAACAACACTTAAACCTTAACAAATAGAAACATAAACCAAAAAGTACTTAAAAATATGCACAGAACGACAGTCAAAATGACAGACGAACAGCAAACAATATAATAAGACACGGAAAAATAAGATGGTCATTAGAAAAAATAAAACAAAAAAAAAACTCAAAAACACCCAGAAGAAATAACCATAGTCAAAGAAAGACCCGAGTAAATATGCTTAAAGGTAAAAATAAATGCCAACAACAAAACAAAAACATTTAATGACAAATAAATACCAAAACTAGAAGGAACAGGCAATGGCAACAAATAATCGGTTTGAGGGACAAACACTGATACAGACAGATAGACAACCGGATATTGCAAAAGCTTATACAGAGACCCGACAACTTACAGTGTTAAGAAATCATTGAGTGTACATAATAGCCAGCCATAGATATAAGCAGTATAAAGAGTTATTACTGTCATAGCACTAAACATTCTTTTAGGCGCCTAGTAAATTTTCTAAACTGTAAGAAACATTTTGAGCATTGAGTAAAGGCACAAAATAAAAATGTTGAAATAATACTAATGGAAATGAATTTTGTGTGTGTATCCAAATGATACTTTCGCAAAACATTAAGTGTGCAGAAAAAACTAAAGCATACTTTTAGGCATTAAATATAGACAGAGAAAATTCGTAGAATGAAAAAGAAGGAAAAAAGAAAAAATAATAATTTAAGCTGTTTAATAATATTAGTAGGAAATAAAAGAAATAACAGCATAGTTCAAGGCGCCTTGAGTGAAAAATGAATCTTAAAAATAAAAGAAAATTTAATAAAAAAAACAGAATTTCAAAACATAGTTTTTGCTTTTCTTAAGTTTTATTCAATTGCTTTAAGAGAAGTATAAGTATTGATATGAAAAAAAATAATTCCACAAAAAAATTTTAGCATACTTTTAGCTTTGGCATGTTAATGTATTTAAATTTGGAAACTTGTAACATCTTGTATTTGGTGGAATCAGAGGGATGAGATTCAATATGAGCTGCCCAAATCGGGTCAGCCTATCATGGAAGTCCTATACAGACAACAATTAATGCGTTTGAATGGAGAATTCACTCTAAACTGCGCAGAATGTGCAGCCAGATTTTAATTTTTTCATGACAACGCTGGTCCATATCTAAAGGCGCCAGTCAAAAACTTTTTGGCAAAGTGTGTGTCGAAAAGGATACTTTAAATTCCTTTTTTTTGCAAAACACATCCTAAAGTTTGTTCCAAATTATATTATTTGTTATTAGATTAAAATATTTTAAAGCATATTAAATCGAATATTTGATATCATTTAATTATGAATTACTACTACTTATGATTAATAATAAATCACTAAAGCCCTAAAGTAGACATTAATTAATTTTCATAACTAAAGTCGTTAGTAAGCCATAAAATCTTTAACAAAACCTTATAGTTTAAGGCTACAAGTTAATTAATAAGTTCATTAAAACCAATAATCCAATATCTAATACAAAATAAAACTGTTTTAATTAAAACGAGCGCCTAAAATTATGTTTTAATTAAAAACAAACAGCAGAGAAATAAATTGAAATGTTAATGTTAACATAAAACACTTTTTTCAATAACATTGAAACTTTTCAGTTATTTTTAGATAACTTAGACCTTAAAGTAGGCATTGGCTTAAATATTCTTTAAAAAATACATTTTTCTCCCCTGAAATATACTATGCTCGTGATTATTTTTTGCTGAAATTAATTTTACGAAGAATTGCACTTCACCTGTTATTAATTGCATTCATATTTCCTCCTAAATGTATGCACCAGTTTTAGGATACCCTATAGTATACTACAGTCGCTAATAGTCTTGGATGAATATCACTGTCTAGTAGGTGGCCTACTAGGCACGAGAATAAATATTGCATTAGCGGTTTCCTCTCAGCAGTCTTCTTCTAAAAAGTGAAATGAAATCACCGGCAAAATTTGTCAAAACTCTGCCGTGGTTTAGTGATGATTACTAAACGAATAAAAAATTTTGTTGATATCTCACTAGCACTATGTTTAAAAGAACTAAAGCATACTTAGAGGTGTTTTAACCAAAGTCCCTTACAGAAATGTTTATTTTTCTTTATTTAAAGGTAAAACAGTCATAAAGACTTGTTTTTCAACATAAAAATAAATAAAAATGTAATGCCTACTTTTAGGCTAAACTGTACTTTTATCCTTATATTTATTTGTATTTAATTTTGCTTTATTTTCTCCTTACTTTTTATTTATTCCATTTACCCAAATCTTTAGACATTTTTCTAAAGATAAACAGGAGGCTTGATGAAGGCCTTATTAAGCTGGTACTTATGTTGAGCTAAAATTCATTTTAATTTTTGGTAACCAACATAAATCACAACCCAGAAAAATGAGGAGACGGATGCTGAAAAGCTGTCTTTTCTATTTAAATAGGCTGTAGCAAGCCTTCTTTTTTAGGTTACAAAGACTGCAAAGAAAGAGGGGGAAAAAGTGGAATAAATCAAGCACTTACTTAAAAGGACCACTTATTTATGTCTGACAAAAAGGATACACAAAAATAATTATAAACAGGCATACTTTAAGGCTGAGTTTTGTGTACGAAATTTACGTACCATAAAAATAACGAAAAAAAAAAGAAAACAAAAACGACAAAAGACTTTACAAGATAAGAACTATTTTTAGGCGGTCTATTCTCTGTTTTTTTTGTACATCTAAATAGGGAGACCTCTGTAATGTTGTTCCTCATTCTTTTTCATACGTTTTGTTATAAAAAAGATGGATACGAACAAAAAAGGAACAGCCTAAAAGCATACTCGGCTTTCTCCATTTTTATACGCCTAAAAGTATGTTTTATAATGCTGTATTTGTATTTATTAGGGTTGGCTTTTGTTATCTCGTTAATGTGTGTTATAAAAGCCGTTTCTTCTTTTTCTTTACTACTGCGTTAAACTACATACACATGTTGTAACAATAATGACGTCGCTCTGTCTACTGCTGATGTTACAAAATTCTCCAATTTTTTTCTCATTCTATTTATAGAAAAAAAGACCACTTCTCCTACTTTTTTAGGATTCCCTAGACCATGTATTGATAAATAAATGTATAACTTTGCCAGCGAAATACATTGACAATATTCAGTCTGTTGTATAGAAAATAATGGCAAAATTATGCTCAATTTTTACGAAAATTTGTTTGCATAATTTTATAAAAATTTATAATTTACAAAACAGCCTAAATATGGTTCAAAAAATTGTTTAATTACAAAATTTTTCTTCTAGAAATAATTAAAGCAAAAAATTATAAAGCATACTCCAAGGAGTCAATCGTTTAAAATTTTAAAGCATAGTCTTAGGGGCCTAACTATTAATAATAAAAAAAATTTGAAAAATATTCCTTAAATTGATTTGAAATAAATTTTTAAGCAAGAAACAAATGTGTTTTTACCTATCAAATCACATCTTTCGAACTCAACGACTTTGCAGCATTCATTTCAGATTTCTGATTTCTCAAATTCAACTGTGAGTAGTCCAACCAAAATCTGAAAGATTTTCATTGCCGATAATAATGCGCTTTTCATAAAGCCAATGAACATGCTTGAGGTAGTACCTGTGATCTTCTTAGTCGTAGAGGGAGCCTTCGACAATACCCCTACAATGCCTGTTGTTTGGGATTCTCAGTATACGCAGTGTCACTTTATAGCGAAACTTTTAATCATAGGAGTCATTACAGGCTCTGTTTGGGGCGTCACAACTGGCAAGGGAAGTGAATAGAGCTGTGTGCGATAGAGTTCTCTCAGCATTCTGTTAAATACCGTTGTATTGAAACTATAAGAGGGGCCGCAACGATATTGCGGATAAGCGGACCTGCAATACTACGGGAGCCTCAAATGGTTGGTAGTAAGAAAGTACGCATAATACTTCTGGCCTGATATAGATAAGAATAGGACTGACTGTGTTCCTTCCATTAAAAACATGATCTTCCATATATTTCTTCGACTGATTTCTGCAGAAGCTGTGAATGTGATAAGGTGGCATATACCTTTTTTCACATGAGTTAGCTTACGTCTTTAATGGTATTTCTGCCATCTTTGAGTGAAAATTTCAAAATATGGATTAATGCAGCAGTCAGATTTAGTCTGAAGTGGAGATAATTTTCTTTTGGGACTCTTTGCTTCCTGTGATGCATCTTGGGTCCACTGTCCTTTGCTCGGTTTGTCGTTCCAACACTAATGATGCTGTACATTGACTGAACTGCCAATTTGTGTTTCCATTTTATAGCCGACATCAGTATCTGATTTATGTTTGATATTGGTCCTTCTAACTTTGTCATTACCATCCCACATATTCGACCATTTCCATGTGGTTTCCTTTGTTACACTTCCCCAAATATTTGTGTAATTTTTTTACCCATGTTATGTCAGCCTTTTTCCCTTATTTTTTCATTTTTCTGCTGATTTCTTTGTAGTGAAAAAATAACGAGTTTTTTTCAACTTTTTCTTCATTCATTTTAAATGGAATCGTACATTTCGCATTTTATTTATTTTATTCTTACGGTTGATTTCACATACCGATACAATTTATATACAATTTATATACTTATAAATGACAATATACTTATGCATGTACATACATATGTACAGCATATATGTACGTATATGTTGTGTAACTATGTATACATATATGTGTATATAGTTGGATAAACATGGTGTGACTGTGCTGCAGGAAATGTTGAATTTCTGGTAGTACCATTTGGTACAATTTCCGTTTAAGAAAAAAACACAGAATTTATTTTTGGTTTTGTTTTGTTTTGTGCCATCAATACATAGTAGAGACATGCTGACAAAGGATTTTTTTTATATAAAAATTTTTCTTCTATAAATTTGTTTTTCTATAAATTTCTGAACAGCTGTTTAATTTTTGAAATACAAAACAATCTGTTTAAATGGATTGTATTTTAAGTTTTAAAAAATTTAATTTTTTTTTTTTGTTAATTTTTTATTAATTTGTTGAAATAAAATGAAAATTACAGGAGGTTGTAGCGAATTTAAACAGCAACTCACTGTTCGTTTGTCAGCCAAAATTAGACAGACCAATGAGGTTCTCAACGAAACTGGCATTAAAAAAAAATTGGAAATAAAAAATCAAAAATCTCCAAATAAAGGAATTTCATAAAAAAAAAATTGGGAATTTAAATATTCAAGACTAAAAAACGATTTCCTTTAAACCAGACTAACTGAATTGAATTGAACTGAATGACCTTAAAAATACTCCACTTATCATAGCCATATAACATGAAAGTTAGCATCTTCCTTCACCACAGAACCAGCAAAAGTCATACAAAGTATTAGCAAGTCTATCGACAAGACTAGCAAAACAGCATAAGCACTCCGCCCATCATAGTCGGAGTCGACCACTGATATATGACATGAAAGTATGCATCTTCCTCCACCTGAGAGCCTGCAAAAGTCATGCAAGGGAACAGCAAGTCTATCGTCAAGCCTCGTAGCAGAGCAAAGGCGAAGAGAAAAGGTGCAAAAGTGAATCTAAGTAAAGGCGTAATGACAATCAATACTTTTCTTATCCATATTACCCCATCAGAGGCCAATAATACTATAAGCGCTCTTGTGCTGCCAATGAAGTTTAGCTTTCCTGTGACACAACCAGAGAAAACTCAGTTTATCCATGACCTGTACCATCTCGACAGATTGGGAACTCCATTTCAGACCAGTTTACCAAAAGTGTACTTAGCTCTGTCCTGGAACCTACATAAGCGTTACCTTTAAATGACCCCAAATTTTCCGCATGTAATTTAAAACACTCAGAGGCTCAGAATGGTGGAAGGGTGTGACGATCGTGAGGGTCTTGATCGCAGTTTAACTGTCCGTATAAACGAAAAACTTTTCACTGCAAAACCTTATCAATATGACTGTATCCTCTGCCTAGAAAACATTGCCATGGTCAGGTTGTTTATACGAAAGTCTGTTAACAGAAATTTAAATATGTATTCCATAGCTTACTCCAATTGGTAAGGGTCATAACCCACAGTATTGAAATTCTGTTTAACAACCGGTTTATACATAACAACAAAAATTCAAAAATAGTTGACATATTAAGAATTCCCAGTTTGTCTATTAAAAATTTCCCCAAAAAGGGAAATTAATATTCCCAGTTGGTGTATAAAAATTAATTTTTAAAAGAAATTTAAACGGGGCTCTAAAACAATCTCTTAATCTTTGTTTAATTAAAGAAAAACTATTAGAAAATGAAAAACAATTTCCCCGGTTTATTGTTTTCCTATGAAAGGTTCCCCTCTCTTGCCACTGCCATTTGCTATTGCTGAGATAAATTTCAAATGCATTTGCAATGCATGCATGCCATCCATGATGATACAAGAAAAATAATTTCGAAAAAATGAGGAAAAAGACTTGAAAAAAATAAGGCAAATAACAGGAAGAAACCTCTTAAGGGCATACAATGCATAAATTCGTTTTCATTGTTGCTGTTGTTGTTGTCGTAATAGAAAAACAAAATAAAAAAAAATATAAAAAAATAAGCCACGAAATGGTACGTGAGATCTAAACAGAAACGAAAAAAACAAAAATTCTCTATAGAGTGAGTGAAATTAGAAAATGTGCAGGAAAAAAGTGTGGCATACTCTTAGGAGCTTACATTGTAGGTGATAAACAACAACAACAAGAAAATGACAACAACCATATGGCAAACAGAGGTCTTCTTGGTTAAAATTTAATGCAATTCCTAAAACAGCCATAACTTTGCGGTTGGGTTGGGTTGGGTTAATGAAAAATGAAATGCCAAAGAAACTGAAGAAGAAAAAATTGCATTTTATATGCCATTGCAAGCACCGAAAGACAGTAAGAGAGTGAGAGACGAGGGAAGAGAAAGAAGAGGAGAAAAAATTTCGTATTTTGAGAGACAATAAAAAACAACTTGTAAACAATTTGCAAGTTTACACTGATAGTTGTATGCGAAAGCAAAAACAAACAAGTGTAAGAAATAAACCTGCTTGGATAATAAACCTTGATTTAGTATTTACGAAAGAAATTTTATCACACAAACAACAATTGCATACTTTTAGGGCTTAAGTAAATACATTTTGTTACAAAAAAAAGAAAATTTAACAAAAATATCATGAACGTTTTTAAAGAAAATGTCCTGTTACTGCTCAGAAAGCATAGGAAAATAATGTGTGATAAATAGAACAAAATCAAAATATGAAAGCCTGCTTTTAGGGATTATGAAGTCATAACAAAAAGTTGTAATAAAAATGGTGTTTTAAAAAATTGCTGCCTACTTTTGGGGTAGTTGGTAGCTTATATCGTCTGATAAAGAGCATCAAATCAGTTCTGCTAAACCATTATCAGTTTGTTATAATTTTAAGCCCTGATTTAACCTCAGAAAATCTTTTCCGACGTAGTCCACCACTTAGGAACTTAGGAAGAAAAATTATTAGGTACCTAGAATTTAACGACAAATCGTGGTTGTCCAAAGACGATTTGAAAAAAATTCACATTTACATAACATTCTAAGGATGGTTAAATTGGATTAGGTGTTACAATGGGACTTTCTTTATAGGACCCAAGAAAGCTGTGCACCCATTGAGATGGCTAGTAGTTAAACCTAAAACCTGATTACATATCAAAGAAAGAGTGTGTGAATCAGAGGCTGATGTCTTTTAAATCGTAGTTTTACTAGTGTAAATAATTTTTTTCTCAGATGTTTAAATTCCCAATTTTCTTTGGAAATTTCTGCAAAAAGTTTAGGAATATTTTTGTTGGTAAAAATCATTGAGTTAAAGCCTATTAAAGAGTGATTTTACTTTTCTAAATCATTTTTTATTCTCAAATATTTGAATTCCCAATTTTTTCAATGAAAATCCCTTATTTGGAAATTTCCGAAAAAAGTTTGGGAATCTTTTTAAAGTTTTACATGTTCCATTGAGAAGATTTATTGAGTTAAAGCCTATGAAAGTTTAAGTTCACAAGATATTTAATAGGATTTTATTAACAATATTTCTTTAGAAGCGTTTTAAGCATACTTTTCTCCTGTATAAAAGCAAGCTACTGTTAAAAAAGGGTTGAAATGGTAACTTGATTTCATATTAATAAGGTGTGTTAGATTTTCACCTGTACTTCCGACCTCATTCTATATTATTTGTGTACATGCCTGCCTATATTGCTTTAATTTTATTTATGCTTATGCCATGCAGCGCCTTAAAATATGTCAACAGTTTTTTCTTCCTCCTTATTTTCTTAGAGAGTAAGAGGGTCACTTTCTCCCTCTCCCCCACTTTCTATTTGGGCTCTCATTTTTTATTTATTATAGTTGTACACTCACCTTGTAAGTCATACGATTTTCTTTAAACGTGCTCAAATCAAATGCGCCTATAGGTAGACTTTAGAAAAAAAAAAAAAAGAAACAATAAAACAAACGAAACATAAAGAAATATAGAAATGTTAGAGAAAAAAATCTTTTTTTTTTCTTTTGCTGGCAGCTCAAGGAAATCCTATGAATGCATAAAAACGTTATGAATTATTTATGCATCAAAAGAAATTAATTAAACTAAACTAAAACGATAACAACAACAAATACATATTAAAAGTGTTAAAAGCGAAGCTGTAATAGAAAAACTAAATAAGAAAACTTGTTTAAAAATAAATTATTAAAGCATTCATAGTGTGGACTGTTGGCCCACCTGCTTGTCGTGGTAATAGCACAACAAATTGTTTCAAAGATTATGGCTTCAGCAGAAGGCAAACCATTCTCCCTCGCCCCCTAAAAATATGCCTTTAAGTGGTCTCTTCCACAACTTCCCTAAAACTCTTCCGTTAGGTAAGGTCTGCCTCCAAGTTATACCTTTAAACACTGCCATTGTTGTTGTTGTTATTATTTGCGGGACTTGCCCAAATATGTACGTATGAGTGTGCGTCCTTGTACAGCATATTTAATAATGTTTAGCACGTCATTTTGCCTGCAAAAATATATGTTTTCGAGCATGTGAAGCATAATAAACGTTCAAAAAAAAATTTCAGATTTTAATTACACTAACGTCGCTCGCCATTATCGTAATATTACAAACACACAGACACACACTCATATTTAATTATTTATAATAAATTTTAATACAAAATAAATTAATTAATTGCCAGTGTGTCAAGTATGAATTTTTTAAAAATATAAATTCCTTGTCACATTTAATTGAAACCAGAGTATCGTTATGCGTTAATGAAACAAATGACTGCAGAAGTGTGTTGTAAACATTAAAAATGGCAAGTTAAAGCAGCACATAACAAATAAAAAATTAATTCAAATTTATATATGTACGTACTGTCATAAAATATGCCCAAAAATTTGGAATTCCCAAACTTTTTATGAGAAATTCCCTCCTTGCGAATTACTTAAAATTTTAAATGTAAAGAAAAATTATCACAGTTCTAAAAGATTTAAAACAGGTTTTACAGAAAAAAAAATACGGACAAATTTAAATTCCTAATTTCATTTTAAGAAATCCCCTTATTGTCAAATAACAAATTTGTTTAAAAAAATTTTCAAAAATAATTATCTAACACCCCAAAACGACATTTTCCTTTAAAAAATAAGAAAACTCTAAATTCTCAAACTTTTTATTACAAATCCCCATTGCTCAAATAACTTAAAATATTCTATTTATTTTTATAAAATTAAATAATCTAACTCCCATAATATTTGAAAATTACTGTTATATGCATAAATTTAAAATTCCCAAATTCATTTAAAAATAATAAGAAAACTCTAAATTCCTAAACATTTTATACAAATCCCCCTTGTTCAAATAACTTAAAATATTCTATTTATTTAAAAAAAAAATTAAATAATCAAACTCCCATAATGTTTAAAAATTACTTTTCTATGCATAAAACATAAATTTAAAATTCCCAAATTCATTTAACTTCAAACTTCAAACTTATTACATATATAAATCCCCTTTAACAGAATTTGTTAAAAAACTTACAAATAATTCTATATAATATTTAAATTAATGTAATAATCTTTCAAATATAACTGCTAAAGAGCATAAAACCTGTTTTCATCAAAAAAAAAATTAAATTCCCAATTTCGTTTTCAAAATTTCCCATAACTTCTAATTACGAAAAATAAAAAATACAAATATAAAATTTTAATAAAATAAAATAAATTTAAAAAGTAACAAACACAGTTCAAAATATTATTTCCTGTTCAAAAATAATAGAAATCAAAATTCCCAAAATTTTTATAAAAATCCCCTCTGCTGTAGTTACTTAAAATATTAACTTGATTTGAAAAACATTGAAAATGGAACTGCTAAAAACCATAAGGAACACCGTCCTATCAAAAACAATACAAAATTTTAAATTCCTAATTTCGTTTCAAAAATTTCCTTATTTTTAAATAATATTTTTTTATCAACGGTTTTAAAAAATAACTTACAAATAATCTTCAAAAATCATTTGCTATTTAAATTTATTAAAAAAAATTAAAATCTAACTGCTTAAAAACATAAGGAACACTTTCCTACAAAATTTTAAATTCCTAATTTTACTTTAAAAAATTTCTTGTGTTCAAAAAATAATTTTTTATTATAGCTTTTGAATAACAAATTCTGAATAATCTTTGTAAACCATGTGCTATAGAAAAAAATGGAAAACTATAAATTCCCAAAATCTTTCAAAAATTCCCTATAAGAAAAAATTTCCAACATGGTTGGTAATAGAAAAAAAAATTTTTAAAAATTGTTTATTTTACTAAAAAAATATTAATTAATGAACCCCAAAATTAAAGAAATAAAATTCTTATGAAATTTTCACTGTTTTTACTTCCATCACAAAAACACCCATAAAACCATCGATAACGAGAAAAACAATTTTTTTAAAAAAAGAGAAAAAATGATTACCATAATGGAAATCGATAAAGTTTTATTAGCATGACACCACCAATAGTTAAAAATACTACTAATAATCCCAACACAAACACCAACAACACCTACCATCACGATAATAATAATAATAAAAAAACCACTTCTAAACTATTATTGCGAATACAATTCGCATCGCATATAAAATGCATATGAAATCGCAAACAAAAGCCATCATTTTATAAGCTTTTATTTTTTATTGCTGTTTGTCATTTTGAAGGCAATTTGAAAATCACTAAAGAGCGAGAAAGATACATATACAGGCAGGCAACTCTAACAACACTCCTTCCCCCCTTGTTGCTCTCCACCAAACGGCAAACCGTAAACCTCTTTTATACTTATTTTAGCCTCGTTTTATGCAATAAAACACTTATAGAGAGGGAAAGCACGGGCTCTGTTGCTGTTGCTTTATGTACATATATTTGCAGAAAGATGGAAAATGTTTATTAAATGGATTCTCTATCACTGGCGTTTTCATGTAGAATGGGGTGGTGGAGAAAGGTTTTAAGGGGTTAAAGAGTTGTATAGTTGAGCTCTTCTTTTCTTTTCAATTTTTTTTTCTGTTTTTTTTTTTAGGTTAACGTACATGTCATACTGATTCATATTTAATAGCATTTTCTCTGTCTATGTATGCACCCTTTTGCAAGACTGAAAGGCGGTTATAGAGTATTACGAAATCCTACTAAATAAGGGAAAGTAGTAGAAACCAGAGAAAAAAAGGTCATTGATATGTTAGACAAGAAAAAAAAGTACTTAAGAAATATAGTAATTAGTAGAATGTATTATGCAAATTAGCTAAAAACCTAAAAAATGGTGAAAAAAATTTTTTCAAAAAGGTAGTAGAAAACTACTATTTTTAACATGCAACAAAATGATTTAAAAACTTAAAATATGCTTACAGAACATCTAAACCAGCTACACAAACATAATGTAGTTAAATTTGAAAAAGGTAGTAAAATACTACTATTTTTAAACAACGTGCAACACAGCACGTAAGCCAAGAAAAGCGTACGTAATGGTTAAAAAGCAAAAAACATATAATAAAACCTCTTTTTTAAAAAGGTAGTAAACAACTACTATTTTTAAATATCACAATATGCAGCAAAAGTCCATTGAAAACCATAAGAAATATTTAAAAAAAGCAAAAAGACTTGATAAAACCCATTTTTAAAAAAGGTAGTAGAGTACTACTATTCATCAAGAACAGCATAAGACCTTAGGAAATTATAAGAAATGTTAAAGAAACCAAAAATGCTTATCAAACACAATTTAAAAAAAGTAGCAAAACACTACTATTTTAAAATGCATCAAGAACTGCATAAAACCCCAGGAAATTATAAAATATATTTAAGAAAACAAAAATGCTTGTCAAAAGCAATTTGAAAAAGGTAGCAAAATACTACTATTTGCAAATAGCATCAAACATGTCATAAGTGCCTACAAAAGTATGGGAAATGTTAAATAAATCAAGAAAATGTAAAAAAATTTGCTTTTAAAAAAGGTAGTAAAATATTACTATTTTTCAATAGCATTAAATACAGCATAATATTACAAAAAAATTTAAGAAAAGGAAACATGTTTTAATAGCTTATAGGAAATGTAGTAGATTTGCTACTTTTTAAAAGAATTTAGAATTTAGAATTTAAATTTATTAGTTTTTTTAAAAAGTAGTTTTAAGCAAAACTTTTTGCTTTTTTCTTATCTTTTACAACCATGCAAAAAACCACCCTTTCACCGCCAACTGCTATCATCCAAAGCGTTGAAAAAATAGAAAAAAGAAAAAAATTTTTGTTTTAAAATCCTGCACTAAACTTAAACGCTAAAGAATTGAAGTGATGGGTTATTATTTACAACGGAATGAATTTTATTAGAAAAATCCCTTTTGGTTTGTTTTTCCAACAAAATTTCCTTTGACTGACTGTGTTATACATTTTATGTCTTCCTTCTCATTTTTTTTGTGTTATCTTATCCACGCTGCATAAATACAAAAAAAAAATTCAATTCTTGTGCAATAAAAATGTTTTTCTTCTTGGAGTGTATGAAAACAAAAGACGTTGATGGAAGTGTTGTAGTAGTTTTTATATTCAATTTAACCTCGTTTTATTGTACTGCACTAGCTGTTGTTCAAGTTTTAGTCCTTTTTATTTTATTTGCTTTAAAGCCACTTTGATTACTTTGACTGTGGTAGTATTTCTTTTTTTGTACATCAATGTTAAAGCGTAAACATGAGTACATTTTAAAATTAAATTTTTAATTGAAATTAAAGTTTTGAAAAAAGTAGTATTTTAGTACTTTTCATAAATTAGTAATATATCTTAAGTCAATTAAATTTCTTTAAAAAAAAATCTGCTAAATTATAAAAGAAATGTTTTTTTCTTTATAAGTCAAAAATTAAAAATAGTAGTAGAATACTACCTTTTTAAAGAAGTTGAAAAAAATTTTATTTTTAATGATAAATCGTTTTACGTGTAACTATCTGGTTCGAATCATAAGAAAATACTTTTAAAAGCTATTTTTCCAAAAGTTAGTAAAATACTTTTTTTTTTTTTTTTTTTTTTTTGGCCTTTACAACCCTTCGTCAGGATTACGGCCTAGCTTCTCAACACCACTCATGTTGTGTGCGTTAATTTTATACATGAGTGGCGGGACCTACAGTTTAAAGTCGACTCCGAACGACAGTTTTTTTGAGAAGCTTGTCATGGCAATTTTTACTCTCAGAGTTTTTGCCAGAAATCTGCTGAGAGGAAGTCGCCGAAGAAATATTTTGTTTTTGATGTCTGGCCTGGGATTCGAACTCGGGCCTTTCGTCTAATAAGCCAACACACTACCTACTAGACCACGGCGACTTCACTACTCTACTACTCTTTTGAAAAAATTTAAAAAACTGTTATTTTTAATCATAAATCCTTTTACATGTAACTGTGTGGTTGGAAGCATTCAAAACTAGTTTAAAAAACTATTTTTCAAAATGTAGTAAAATACTACTTTTTCCAAAACCTGTAAAAATTTTAGTCACAAATATACTACTTTTAAAAAAGTAGTGAAATACTACTAATCATGAATTGTTTCATAAAAAAGGTCGCAAAATACTACTTTTTTAAAAAAGTTATAAAAATTTATATTTTTGATCACAAATCGTTTTATATGTAACTATCTTGTTGAAAAAAATAAAAATACGTTTTAAAACTGCTTTTAAAAAATGTAGTAAAATACTACTTTTTGAAAAAGGTTCTAAAAAAGTTATAAAAATTTATATTTTTAATCATAAATCAATTTATATGTAACAATTTAGTTGGAAATAATAAAGTATACGTTTTAAAGCTGCTTTTCAAAAAGGTAGTAAAATACTACTTTTTGAAAAAAGTTCTAAAGAAATTATTTTTATTGGTTTTTTACTTAACATCCCTTTACTTTAACATTTTTACTGACAATAAATATGAAATATTAATTATCTTAAGCATGTCCTTAATGACTTAAAACAGTAACGCTTACGTTTATGTGAAGTTTTTTAAGCTGCTCCTCTTTGGTATTAAATTTTTAATCCAAAAATTGTTATTTTTTTTTTATTGCGGTACAGAATTTTATATCGTATTAAGATTTAATTTCAAATTAACCATCTGGTGGTTTGCTGTTGAAGAAAATAATTGCTTGAGAATGAAGAAAAAACTGTGTCACATGCTGAAATATTTATAGAAAAACAAGAGAAGAAAAAATAAATTCCCATTCGTACATGTACTACATATATGCAGCAGTGAGTAGTACTACAACCACTTACTACTCACACCAGCACTCAAGTGAACACACAAATTGCATGTCATGGTTGTTTACATACGCGAAGAGAGAGAGAGAGAGAGAATGCATATGTGTTTACTTGTTTGTTTGTGTACAACGAATACAATTACTTGCAAAAAATAAAAACAAAAAAGAGGGTAAGCCCTTCCTTGTTATTTTCAATCACTTTTTAAATGATTGTTCCTCGAAGGTTCACCCTGAACAACTTAAACCCCATGGGTTTCCTTATTTGTAGTGCTTAAAGTTTATTAACCATGTAACAAGTTTTTTTTTAGTTTGAAAATAAAATAATTTCTTTCACTTGTTCTTATCGGGAGGGGGGGCGGTACTGCGGGGAAAAGCATGATTTTTGCAATTACTTTTATCTGTATGTACTCACGAAAAACGATTTGTTTTGAAAGCAAAGAAGAAGAACAAAAAAAAAAGTTGGAAAAACTTAGTTTATCTGTTAAGATTGATGATTTATAAACACGAGTTTTAAGCACACACACACTCGCTGCCCGTAATGGGATAATTTAAAATTATAAAGGGTAAGCCCAATTACATTCTCAATATAGAAAGGAGAAAGATACTGAAACAAAGCGATGATTTCAGGGACTCTTTTATTTCATTAGAATGAGTGAACCTGGCTATTGTGTGCGAATAATCTGCGTCATGCCATGTGCCGCCTTGTGTTGGCTATCAGATAGGATTGCTATGTGGCGTTCTTTGGACTATCTGTCTCTGTTGAAATGAAGATATCTTTCGATGGCATAGAGTTTTCCCATGGACTCCCAATACATCATTCTGAGCCCAAATAACTCATCCTTATTCCTCAGCTGCGTGCAAAACATTTTCAGAATTTATGGAATTTACTGGTGCTGTTTTACTAAAAGTTAAAAAGGAGGGCTGTCAGTCACTTATTTCATTAGATTACAATGCCCTCTGTTGCATATCTTATATTGTCTGCCCTTATCGCAACAAGAGGTTCCATAGCTCTGGTTACAACTACCATAATCGATTGGCTGAAATCCAATAGAATCTATGGCGCCATTGTAGGGCTGGTTGTCACTGCCCCGGTTATACCAACATATTTACATATATTCGAGTTCTCATGTAGGAATTAAATTGCAATTCGCATGATGCCTGCCTTAGAATGTACATCAGCCTTGTGGTTAACTTGGATGTCCTCATGTCCAGGAATCCAAAATAAGGGTAACCATCGAATATCTGGGTATCTTCTCTAGGACAATTTTAAATGTAGTATACACACTCTGTAAGGATTTAATGGCCCTGTAACTTCGACGACTTCCGTAAACAAAATTGCCTAGAAAAGTTTCTAAAAAAATCTGTCGTTCGGAGTCGACTTTAAATTGTAGGTCCCGCAACTCATGTATAAAATTAACACACAGAACATAAGTGGTCTCAGAAAACTAGGACTTAACCCAGATTGAAGGGTTGTAATGATTAATTATGTGTATAACGTAATGTAAGATGGGGCCAATTGCCAAGAATGCCGGGGAATCGATAAATTCAGCTTATCCGCCACACTTTCTCTGACAGAAGCAAATAAAAAAAATTCCGATAATATACAGGCCTGATCACATCCTCTTGGGCTATACCCTTGCCCAGTAGCTCGCTTACAAGGACAATAATCACCCAAAGAGTTCGAATCATGATTTTTTCCGTTGCTAAATGAATGTTAAGCCTTCCATTAAATAAATTGCACTGAAAGATGAAAGAAGACAGCCTTGCCAGATCGGTTGTTTCTAAATCTCTAAATGGTTTACCAGATATGCAGCTGCACGTTTATTTTTTTTCTTTTTTAATTAAAAAAAAAATATTTTGTATACCCGGGTGTATACTTGTTATTTAATTTCCTGTTGAAAATTAATACCGCACTTATACGCCAGAGAATTTTCTTCTCATGTTTTTCTTAAATATTTTTCTCTCATAAAATTATTTATTTCCTCTAACGGCATTTACTTTTCAACTGCATTTCGAGGCTTAAACGATGGCCATTAAAAAGAGAAGAAAAAATTATGAAAACAATTTTTTTTCACACCAAATTTCCTAGTAAAGGATTTTTAATTCTTTTAAACATTTAAATAGCGAGTCGCGCACTATTCCATTATGCAATACAATGTAGAATATTTAACATATTCTTTGTTATTGTTTTTTGTTACACTTGCTTTTTTAATGGGCATTCATTTAGAAATAGGCATTTACATGCCACTACTACTACACCAACCAACAAAAAAAAAAAAATTAAAAACCAAGTTGAGGCCATTGAGAGAGCAAAAAAAACGGCACGAAATGAAATGGCACTCTGTTAACCTATTTTGAGGCTGCCTTTATATATATATATGTATGAAAAGCACAGAAACAATTTAGTAAAGAAAATGAGAGCAAAAAAAAAAGAAAAATGTGAAAAAAGTGTGAGAAAAAAAAGAGTTGCTGGAAAAACTAACACGTAAAGTGTTTGCTCAACTCCTTACCAAACTATTAAATGACATTTTTAGAATAATAATAATGCATTACTGCCGAGCATAAAATAAAACGAAAAAAGTAATAAGAATTTAAAGCAAGAAAAAGAAAGAAAAATTCAATAAATTTCGTTTAGTAAAGGACAAGATCAGTTGAAAATTTACATTGGAAAATAAAACAAATTTTGAATGAAAAAAAATTTTTTTTTTTATTATACAAGGATTATTAGAACCCAGTATTTAGTACAGCATGTATAGTATCTTTAAACAAGGAAGTCCTTGAACTTTTACAGTTAATAACGGCCATTTTGTTGGAGCCATGTCTGTCAAATTAGTTGACATTTATTCAGCCTGCTTTGCCAAGTCGCGATGGACGGATATTGAATTCAACAACACGTGCAAGTAAAAAATGTGTTTCATTAAAATGGGTCTACAATTCTGGGCAAAGCTTATTAGACGTGAGGCCACGGTTCAAACACCAGGTTAGACAGATTTCTTAGCAGATTTCTCGCAAAAATTCTGGGATTGATATAAAAATTGCCTTGAAAAATTACTCAAAAATCTGTAGTTCGGAATCGACTTTAAACTGTAGGTCTCGCCACGTATGAATAAAATTAACACACACAACATAAGAGGTGAAAGAAAACTAGGTTTTAATCCTGACTGAAGGATTGTAATGACTAACTATGTGTATATAATCGCCCTACCAAGAGGACCATACACACTGTGTTGAATAGATCCTTTACCACTGGTTCAGTAAACAATTTAACAACACCCAAACGTCGACGATCTGCCAAAAAAAAATATTGACTCTGTCTGTGGTACTGTGCAAGAGAATCCAAGGCAGTTGATTTAGCTTCACCCACAAGAACTCGTGATTGGAAAGCCCTCGCACATACAAAATTGAAACGATCCAAGAACTAAAGGTAAACGTCCATTGACAACAATATGGGTTCTCTCAGTGGGTTCTGAAGCTGTTGAGAATGCACGCTAATTCTTATTAAAACATCATCTTTAGCTGTGAGGCCCATTTCTGGATGAATGGGTGCTTGAGTAAATAAAATTGTCGAATTGTGTCCAACAGTGTCCAGTGCGTACCGAAAAAATTATTGATTGGTATCGCCGTAGTCTAGAAGATAGTGTGTTCGCTTATTAAACGTAAAAGTGCGGGTTCGAGCCCCAGGCCAGACATCAAAACGAAATATGAAGAAAAAATATTTCTTTGGCGACTTCCTCTCAGCAGATTTCTGGCAAAAACTCTGAGAGTAAATAAACCTGCCATGAAAAAGTTTCTCAAAGTCTGTCGTCCGGAGTCGACGTTAAACTGTAGGTCCCGACACTCGAGTATAAGATTAAGGCACACAACATGAGCGGTGTGAGAAGCTAGGCCGTAACCCTGACTGAAAGGTTGTAATGGCCAATTATGTATGTATGTAGATATATGTGAATATTCTGCTGTGGGCACAATCGGTTCTTATTACTTTCAGAACTATATTGGCCAGACCACTACTGAAAATGGCAAACAAATGAAATTGTCGAATTTGAGACACTATTTGATACGGTGGTATCATCGGTCCATATTTCTTTGAGAACTATGTTGGCCAGATCATTACTGCCAACGGCGAGCACTGTAAGTGGATGACTACCAACTTCTTTTGCCTTGAATTGGATGAAATTGATATAAACGACATGTGATTTCCACAACTCATACTACCCAAGCCACATTGGCTATTCGGCATGAGCGATTTGAGAGAAGGTTAGAGGACGTGTACTTGTCAATTAAGACAAGTACAGTACCCGGAGGTCGAATTGACCCATTGTACAAAGAATT
Source organism: Sarcophaga rosellei (assembly GCA_930367235.1). Lineage (NCBI taxonomy): Eukaryota > Metazoa > Arthropoda > Insecta > Diptera > Sarcophagidae > Sarcophaga > Sarcophaga rosellei. The sequence continues at coordinate 5,455,356 of OV884018.1, read as the reverse complement.
TGAGAGATTGCATGCCGAAAAAATCACCTGTTTGGTGTGGAGTTTGGATTTTGAAACTGACATTTGTTAGGAACTCACTGAGAACGGCGAGCACTTTGGATATTCTTCAGAAGCGATTTAAGGATTTGATCCTCGCATCTAGAGGTGAACTAGTCATCGAGATCATAAGATTTGACTTTTGCTTGTGGAGTTCTCTTAAGTCACAAGCTCCAGCTGACCTCAAAGCCAACTTAACCCATTCCATCGCTGAAATTCTGCTTGATGTATGCACGAGAATAGTGAAAATTTAGACATTGTGTAAGAGCTTCACCTAGAGAAGCTGTGGCGGACATTAAAACCATTTTATATGTCACACCTAATGGCATCAATAGGTTTTTCAAACGAATAAAAAAATTCAATGATATCCTACACATTCTTGGTTTTATTTTAATTTAAAGATAAAAAGTGCATAATGAAAGGCCCTATAAAACCTGGGAAAGTCCTTATATTTTTCATAATTCCTTATGTTCTATCAATTTCTCTGCATAACTAATTTTTTTTTCATATTTACTGTACGCCCTAGAATTTAATTTAACATTCGCTGTTCAAACTGTAATTCTATTGCCGTACCTCGCCTTCTCTTTCTTCTCTCTCTCTCTCTCTCTCTCTCTTCATTGCAAATTTCTATAGATTTCCCTGTAATTTTTGTGAATTTTTAAATAAAACTGCATTTCATTTTTTTAATAAAATTCTATGCACAAACAACAAAAACAAAATATTTTTCAATTTCAAATTGGGGGGGTACGGGTACATTTAAACTTTTCAACACATTTCTAGTGAGTGTGTGTGTGTGTGCAAAATATAAGGGTGGTATCTAGGAGGAATTCAATGTGTGGTGACAGATTTTCACACATTTTTGTTCACTTATTTTTTTATTGTTGTTGTTGTTTTTATTCTGTATTAAAATGAATAAAAATGTAAATGAAATTTGGTTTTTGTTTTAGTTTTTTTTTAGAAAATGTGGGAAAAAAGAAAATCGAAAGTGTTAAAGCATGCAAATGCTTTAAAAAAAAACAAAAAGCAGGAGCAACAAGGCAAAATGAAATGAAATCAGACAATTGCTGGGGTTCCAAACTATTTCGCAAAACGCTCACTCCCTCTTCAGTTCATAATGTCTTATCGTAATTTTTAGTACTTTTCTTTTTTGTTTTGTTTGTTTTAACCCACTTAAACCAGTGATGACGTTATTTGCCAGTCATGTATGTACACTCCAATGTGTGCTACTTAACGCATCCTTCCGGTTGTTACAAAACAAAAAACAAAAAAAAAACAAAATTTTAATTTATTTTTTCGTCCGCTTTTATTGGCGGTTTAATGCTAACTAATATGACCTTATTCTTTATTCGCTAAGCCATAAGCGAAAAAGAGGAAACAGACTAGAAAATATATTGTGTGGTAATTAAATTGAAAAGATTTTTATCTTCTACATTACATTACTCAGTAGAAATAACAGTGAAGAGCTTAGAAATCACGCCATGCTAACGAAATCCGGAAATTAAATTTTTTTTTTTCATGAAAATACAAAATTTTTGTTAATTTTAAATTGTAAACTCTTTTAAACATGATTTAGGAAAGTTTAAATAGCCACCTCTGGTTGGGTTGCAACTAACGATGCTTTAGAGGCAGTTTATATTGGCTTTGAGGACCACTGCGACGCAAGAAAATTCCATAAGCTAAAGTCTAACATGTTCAAATTGCATGACCTGGATGACCAGTACACATCACCTACACCTGAATAGAATATGCCCTCAAAACGCTCTTGCAGAATATCCAATGAGGCATGAGGCATGTATAGTACGTAGCGCCGTAACATGAATTTCAAGCTGATCGTAGAAACTGAAGATTTTTTCAAAAAAAATTTACAATGTTTTTTAAATTTTCGACACAACAAAAACATTTTTCTTTGATAAATCTGTAATTCACTGCAAAAAAAAATAGTTTTTGTTAATTTTTCATTGTAAAAATTAGTTTTTCAGAAAAAGGATACATGGCCAGCTTTGACAATAAACGAGCTGGAAAGCTGAAACTTCTCACAATGCGTGCTATACGCAAACAACGTGTTGTTGTATACATAAATTTTGCTAAAGTTGTAAAAGTCTCAAGATTTTATACAAAATCTAAAACATTTGAAGAAAAAGTGTTTTCTTACAAATCATTTAAATTTAAAAAAAAAAAAAAATATTATTTATGCAAAAAAATTTTTTTTACAGAAAAAGGATATATGAACCACTTATTGTAGGATTCCAATAGAACGTTCAAATTTAGTTTACAGCTAGATATTACCTACCCACGTACCGTAGCATATTTACTTTTAACAAATATTGCTTTTCTGAATCAATATTTTTCACTTTCATGATTGCTTTTTATTACTTTCATCCCTGGATAATAATTCTTTCTCTTATTATTGTCATTCTTCTACACTTATCTCTTTTAAACACTTTCCAACAATTATTCACTGTTTGATTGATGAGCACTACAGCTAAAGATTTATGTGTGTGTGCTCTTGGCTTTGGGGAATCTGAGGGTAACATTTCAAGTGCTTATAAAGCAACGCAAATAAAAGAGAAATATAATAAATATTTGTACAAATAATAGTTATCAATCACGTTGTTTATATTTTGTCATGAGAAAGTGACATATTGTTTTAATATGTTTTGCAAAAGATAATGATACACGAACAATTACTTGGAAAAAATCCAAAGAAATCCATGGCACTTAAGATGATATTTTAAAATGAGAATTTTGAATTTTTTTTCGCGTATTTAGTTTAATTTAGGGTTTTGTTGTTGTTGCTGTGCTAATCAATTATTTAATTTCAGTTTTTAAGCTCATCCTAGTTTGCAACTTTGTTTTGCAGTACCCCAGCCTGCATTTAGTATTTGTGGTGGCACCTTTGGTAAATATTTAGTTCATAAACGAAAAACAAGAAGAGAATTCCACCACATAAATAAATTCAATTTCACTTGTTTAATGTTGAAATTGCATGTTGAAGGAGTACAACGTTTCTGTTTGGCAAATAATAAATAAAATTTTATTTCATATCGAAACAAGACAGTGGAAGCCGTTCGAAAAGGACTTTCGGCAACAACAGGAAATAATCTTTTCGCAAAATAAATTCATATTGAATTAACAAGCCTTGAGTACCCCTGAACTCTTAAACTTCTTTGGTCTCCATTTCTCCTTTGCCTTACCTTACCCTCCATCTCTTATTATTCTTGCTTCACGAAAACTTCGTTAACCTCTGTGTGCTGTTTTCATGGCTTGTTAAAAGTAAAACAGCCATTAAATGCACTCTCTACACATTCGTATACGAGTATAAGGCCAGGCAGGTCAGTTTATAATGAAATTTATTCCCTTAAAACGAACATTGCGAAGAGCAAGAGAAAATTGCAAAAGATAAGATTATATTCATTGAAGGGGTTATAGAGAGGAGAGTATAATATTTAAATTCAGTTTTACAGCTTAAGCTTTACGCTGCATGGCAGTTATAAATAAATTAAGTATTTTTATAGCGATGGGTTGTATGTGTGGAAAGGTTTCGCCTGTGCCTGGGGTTGACCTGTATGCATAAACTGTTGAGAATATATTTGTTGTACCGGAAAGCTACTGACAAGAACAAATTATTGTAAATTAAGGCTTCTGGTTTTAAAATATGCCCTTTAAAGGATTAAATATTTAAAAAACTAGTAAAACTATTATAGAAGAGCAACATAGCATTTCATTGATTTAAGTTTTCACAACACGAAGCTAACTAACTAAGCTCTAAGTTTCAGCTCTCTAATGTTGCTTTACAAAAAGTTCATAAAGGCCATATATCCTGGTTTGAAAAATAATTTTCTTTTGGAGAATTTCTTGAGAAAAAACTTTTTTCACTCGAAATTTGCATTCTAATTCGAATTTCTAAAATATTTCCGTAAACATACATACTCACATTTACGTTAAGTTGTTTAAAAATGTCTTGCAAATAAAGCTATTTTTAAATTTTACTTAAAACCTAAAGTTCTATGGGCATTTTCCTAAATACGAGTATGCCACAATTCGTTACTTGAAAATGTCTGCAAGTGCTGCAAATTTCAATCGTGTAATTTAACTTTTTCAATAGTTGGCCATATATCCTTTTTTGTAAAAAAACAATTTTTGCTAAAATTTTTATTGAAACGAATTTTCGTTTGCCTTATGTTATAAAAACAAAAATTTTAAGAACTAAAATCCCTTTTTTTAAATTACATTTAAAATCAGTAGTTGTATAGAAATTTTCGTAAATATAAGTAGGTCACAATTCGTTATTTAGAATTGTCTAGCTGTGCTGTAAATTTAAAATCTCTAACTAAAGTGTATAAAAAGTTATCCGTATATCCTTTTTTCACCAAAAAATTTTTTGTTTCACTGAAGTTATAAGAAACTTTTTAAAAGCTAAAAAAAACTATTTTTAAATTTTGCTTAATATCTCAAGTTCTATAGTCCTCTTCGTAAACATAAGTATGCCACAACTTGTTGTTTGGAAATATCTAACTAAGCTGCGAATTTCAACTCTCTAGCTTAACTTTAAAAAAAGTTGGCCATGTATCCTTTTTTTGGAAAAAAAACATTTCATCTAAATTTCTATATTTTTCTTCTATTGAAATGAAATTTTATGAAAATTTCTTTTGCTGGAGAGTCTTAATTAAATAAAATTTCCTAACAATGTTGCTAGTTTGTTAAATATTTTTATGGTATGACATTTAAGTACCTTAAGAAACTAATTTAGTTTTATGTGTTGTTTCCTAAGAGAGCAATAAAATTATTTCCACGCTTCCATTATATTTTTTATTTATTTTTGGTAACCTTCGCGTGCTGGTAACATATTCACTCGGCTTAAATTGTTACAAAGCAGCTGAAAGTATTTTTTAATCAAGAAACCATGCACACACATGGAAAGCCAAAGAATTATATGAAATTAAATAAAGTTTTCCTTTAGGCGGCGAAATGCCAACATAAAAATTAGGTGTGGGTGTTATAACTACAGGATATTACACTCATTTAAGAACAATTATATTTTTTTTTTGTGTTTTGAAAAATATGAAATGAAATGCCGCAATATAGGCTTTGGCACAATTAATTTGAAAGGTTAGCTGAGCATTTATATATATATTTTTCCTTTTTCAATTGTATTTTATTTTCTTTATTTTTCTCAATTTAGTTTTTATTGATTTTCTGTTGATTAGTATTGTTGTGGTCTTTGGAGGAAGTCTTAGACAAATTACACATGTTATTGGTCATGTTTAACAAGCATTATGAAGGCAAATTGTCTGCACTAGCAATGACATTGTAAAACAAACAAAATTAAATGGAATTCAATTCGGCAGACAATTTAAAATAAAGTAAAAGGTTGCTTGAAAAATAAAAGAAACGTTTTTAAATCCTTTCCTGAAAAGCAATAAATATCTCATCTATTTGTGCCACCACTTATTTATCTACCACCCGCAAACGATTAATTCTGTTCCTATATTTTCTTCTTCATAAAGTTTTCTAAATATCAATCCTTATTACTTTGGAAAAACAAAACTTTAATGGCGCCTTTGTAGTTCTTCCCCTATTTCTGTAATTGTAATGAATTCATGGAAGTAACTTTTCATTATTAAAACTATCACAATGACTCACTCATAAAACAAACACTGTAAACACTTGACTTCCGTTAGCAGTGGTTTTCAAAAACTCACACATTATTTGTCTTCTACTTCCGTTAAAAGACAAACTAAAGCAAACAACTAAAGGCTTCTCAAATTTCCCATTAAAAAATGAAAATATTTTTTAAATTGTTTGCAATTCCGGAATTTTTTTACAAAACTTTGGAAAAACTAAGTTTGCAACAATACGTGAAAGTAGAATAGCAAGATATATACCAAGTTTTAAAGCTCTAACTTAACAATAGTAGAAGCTGTCTATATATCCTTTTTTTAGAATTCATTATTTTTAATTATTTAAAAGTAGAAATTGTTTATGAAGCTTAAAGAATTGACTAAATCCGTCTTGTTTTTAGAAGACCTAACAAACTGTTCTACAAAGAAAACCAAATTATAAGCAACGTTCAGTTATAAGAAATATACTACAACATGTAGTTTTGTAACGTCTAGCTGGACACCAAAATTCAGATCTCTAGCTTCAAAGTTGTAGGAGTTACCCTTATATCCTTTTTCTGAAAACTTAGGAAATTGCATGGAACTAAAGTATTTGCCTTTTATATGCTTTACAAAACTAAAAATTCACCTACGAAGTATCAAAAAAAATACAATTGTCTTTAATTAAATATAATTTTAAAAACGTAAATACATACATTACAATACGTAGTTTGGTAACCCCTAGAAAGACATCGAAATCCAGTTGTCTAGCTTTATAGTTCTCAAAGATGAAATTTTATTAAATTACTTAGAATAGGAACACTTACTGTCTATATGCTTTACAAAGTGACTTTGACACAAAAATGTGTAATTATCCTTAAAAATTTCAGTTTTTTTTTTAGCATTTTTGTCAAAACTAATACGCCACAATACGCAGTTGAAAAATACTAAGCCATATGCCAAAATTCATCTTCCTAACCAATACACACTAGATGCCACCCTAATATCCTTTTTTGGGGGATTAATTATTTCTTAAAAAAAGCATATCAGAAAACACTTAATTTTACTTACAACAACTGGCAAAGGCTTTTTAAAAATCCGCAGTTACTTTATTTGCTTTATTTAGTAAAGGTTTGCTTACACGGGCCTTATGTTTAGCATGATTCTCTGTTTTTATTTTACGAGTAATTTATTCATTTCTAGCTCAAGGTTATTTGTTTTATTTTAACATCCTTCTTTTTATTTTGTATCAAAACGAATGATGAAAACAGTTACAACTGAGTTTTTGTGGGCTTTAACTGTGCACAAAATCCAAAAGAATTCTCATTTTTCTTCTTCTCACAAAGCCTTTTTCATGAATGAAATATTGTTGGGCTTTAATTTTTCTGTTTCCTTTTTAAACACAAATGTTATGAAATATGCTGGAGATTTGTAAGGAGTGGGTACGTATGATTAATAATTATTTTTCATATTTTATTTAAATGGCCCTCTTACGCCTTGTTGAGCTGAGAAGTTATAAATGATTTTCATATTTTGGTAATAAATGGAAAATGAGGCCAAAAAGTAAGTAACATTCTTAGTGTTTTGAACATGTTTGTGATAAGGGTAAGTATGCCACGACATGTGGTTTACTAATATCAAAAAGTACGCCAATTTTCAGAACTGTAACTCAATGGTAGTGAGAACTGTTCATATATCCTTTTTCTTGTTATGTGATATATGGCCACCTCAGTCTATATTTTTTCCAATAAATTAGATAAAATCAGACAAAAAACAAACAAAACTATATGAATATACGAAGTAGAGCGAGAATTTAAAAACGATATAAGAATTTGATACTTTACCCACAAACAACTATCGAAATATTAAATTCTGTAAGACTTTTACAAAAATGAAGTATACTACGACACATAGATTGGCATTACCTATCAATGCTGTCAATTTCATCTTTCTATCACAACTGTAATGAAGGTTGCTCATATATCCTTAATCCAAGAAATTAGATTTATTTACGAAAAGAAGCCAATAACGCAATAATTTGCATAAAAATTGAGGATTTGGCATGTAATGTCAAGCATATGTGTAAAATCTCCGAAAGTAATAAAATCATTACAAGAAAACAAACATTTTTCAATTCATAAATAATTTGAAAACCTTAAATTCTTTAAAATTTTCTATAAATACAACAACTTTACAATATGTGGGTTAGTAATGCCTAACCATACTGGGAATTTCATAAGTCCTATTTGACTGTAATAGAAGCTGTCCATATATCCTTTTTCTACGAAATTATTATTTTTTTAATAAGGAGGATAAAAATTATTCATTTTATTTAAAGAATAAAGAAAATCACAATCTCATCTACAGAAAACATATTTTTTAGTTTTAAAAACGTTTAAATCTTAAAACCTGTAACGTTTTCGAATTACATATACAACGGGATATAATTTGTTAATATTTAACTGTGCGGTAAATTCCAACTTTCCAACTATGCTGTAAATGTGTGTGTTGCTCATACATCCTTTTTCGAAAAATTTATTTTTAAGCAGCAAAAGACAACATGTTGGCGTTGTGCTTGAAGAGTAAGAAAACAACAAATTTGTTATGAAATGAGGCTTACAACTGCAAGTGGTTTGTTTTGGTCTTACATATACAATAAGAAATGTACGAAGACATAAATTATTTATTTTATTTAATGAAACAAGAAAACAGTGGATAACAGATGTAGTAAAATAAACAAATAAAAAAATTACGAAATTTAAAATATTTAACATTTTAAATGAAACTAAATAAATTACGATGCGTAGTATGATATGGTCTTACTATGCTGTGAATTTCATGGTTTTAGCTAAGCCGTTAAAAAAGTTTCCCATATATCCTTTTTAAGGAACACAGTTTTTTCTAAGAAAGGAAAACAAAAATTAAATCTATTACTTAAAGAATTAAGTATGGACACATCAAATATAATTATTTTTAGTCACGAAAAAAATAAACTTTTAAAATTTCTGATAAACTAAATACGCTACAATACGCGTTTTAGAATGCTCTTTCTATGCTGTGAATTTCAGGAGTCTAGCTCAGCTTAACAAAGAGTTCTCCATATATCCTTTTTAAAGAAGAAATGTTTTTCTAAGAAATTAATACAAAAAAAATATTTTTTACTTATGGAATTAAACAAATGAAAGTTAATGGAGCCGTGAACAAAAAAAATAATATAATTTATTCAACAAAAGATGCTAAAATTTAAAACATATTAATACTTTTAATAAAAATAAACATACTACAATACGTAGTTTGATGTGGTCTTATTATGCTGTGAATTTCATATCCCTAGCTCAACAAAACAAAAAGCTTCCCATATATCCTTTTTTAAGAAAAAAAATTGTTTTTCTAAGAAATTAAGACAAAATTATTTTCTTATTTAAAGAATTTAAAAAATGTTATATATTACATACATATTTATGAAATATGTTGAGATTACAAGAATTTGTAAGACATTTTTATAAATTTGTAATATTTTTTTGGGTCAAATATCAATTGTTTTACATGATAAATGTTATTTATTTATTTATTTGTCTTTGTAAATGATTTTATAAATTGAAATTTAATATTTCTTTAATATATTATTCCATTTCAATGCTATTAAATTAAGTCTTTTCATTATTATTTTTATTATTGTTTCTCCTCTTTGCTGTTATTTCTAAAGTCTTGTGTCGTTGGGGGCTTGTGGCAAATATGTATATATTGTAAATAAAATTCTTTCTCTCTCTTGAAGAACTTTCAGCAGCAATTTGTCATAATGCAGTAAAATAGTGAAAAGAAGAAAAAAAAGCAGATTGAAATGAATGACGGCACAATTATTTATTTCCTTTAAATGTTTTGAATTTTAATTGAAAATTATTGAGACAAAAAACCAAGCAAGCAAGTAGAAGAAGAAGAAGAACACAGTAGAAGTTTCAAGATACTTGAGATAAATAAATTTGTGTGGGAGTTCAAAATCTAGAAAAGTATTTGAAAATAATTTTTATAACAGACAAGAGCCATAGAGAAAATGAAAAATGGAAAGCAGAAGCTATCAAAGTTGTTATAAATAACGTTGAGATAAAGTAAATTTACTTAAACCCTTTAAATGTTAAGCAAGCAATTTAAATAAAACGAATGCAAAAAAAAATTGAAACTAATCCTTGCCTTTATCTCTCTTCTATTTCCAGACGCAGTGAATTTCTAGGTTGTATTTCATTTCCACTAAACACTCTACTGCAACAGCAGGAAATCAATGGCTCCTATAAATTACAGGCACAACAATGTCTAAATAAACCACAGCCCTTGCAACCGGTGCAGCAACATTTTACACAGCAACAGCAGCAGCAGCAGTATCAACAACATCCACAACAATTCTCAACCCCATCAGTAACTCCTCAAAATCATTTCATCCAGCAACAACAGCCGCAATCATCCAACACTTCAAAACCATATTTACCATCGCTGTCGGCTTTAAACAACCCTAACATGGCCACTACATTGACCCAAATGCGCAACACCGATGATGCGGTCAGTATCGATAGCATGGCCACTGGCCAAATGATGGGCGAACAACAGCCCATGATTTTAAGTAAAAAAGCTTTGCATCAACGTGATGCCGATGAGAATTTATTCTTAAGATTCCTTGAATTGGATCCACCAGTCACAGATGTGCCCAATCCGCTGCCGACCCAGCAAGGCACACCGGTAGCAGGTGGCGGTGCTAGACGTCTTTCGAATACCAAACCTTTGGGTCGCACCCCATTTACCATGACAAAGAAATTAACACGCACCGCTGAAAGAGGCTTTGGTTTTTCCATTGTATGGACTCATCCGCCACGTGTGGAAAAAGTTGAACCCGGCTTATCTGCCGACAGATGTGGCATATTGCCCGGCGATTATGTCATCTTTGTGGATAAACACAATGTGGTTACCATGCCTGAGGCTGATGTTCTAAATCTTATACGTTCTCAAGGTGCTACGCTCACTTTGGAGATTTTCAGAAGATCAGGTTCTGGCACCAGTGCTGGTAACGCTGGCAGCAGCAGTATTAATACGGCAACCTCGGTTACACATCGTTCGTTGGCCACCACATTGCCCATGAATGGCAAAACTTCACGCATGGCTGCTAGTGGTACCAGTATTAATAATACCAATGAAGAGATTATGAGTGTTACCATACAAACGGGCTCTAAACAACAGCAACAACAACAGCAGCAACAACAACAACAACACATGTTAGCCAGTCATAATCGGCCGTCCACCGCATGTTCGGTTAATACCACCTCTTCATTAGAGGCGGCCAAAAGAAGGTTAAATTTACCTCAGGTTACGTTTAGTAAAGAGGTGGGTAAAGGGGTTATAGTGTGAAACCAGACAGCATAGCACAAAAAATTAAAGTTTGAAAAACTAAAGCATATTTTAAGGGGGGGGCGTAAAAAAGTAAAATTTCAAACTATTTAAAATTTAATCTTTTGTATTAGAAGTAAACATTAGAAAGTATTTATTAATCATAAAGAAAAAATATAAAAAAATTGAAGACTATTTGTAGGAGTATTTAAAAAAATTATAGCATGCTTCAAGGTGTTTAAACTTACCATTTTTTTTTCGACGTTGTATTTCAAAATTCACAAACCTATAAAGAGAAATTTTTAAAAATTAGTTTAAATTGCAATCATTTAAAAGAAATAATCTTAATATTAATAAAACTTAATAATGTGCAGTCACATGAAGCACATATTTGCTGTAAAAACGTTTATATAGCTTACAACAAGAAACATTAGGCGAAAAGTATATCGAATTGCAGAATGAAATATTAGAGTCTGCACTTACGAAATTCTTGTATTATTTACACGGTGCAAATATTTGCTTAATATGACTGCATATTTTAAGGGTTAGATAAAGTTCTGTTATTTAAAAATTCAGTATCAATTTAATTCGTAAAACTAACAGGCAGGCTTGCGTTATGCAGACGCTTTTAGCTGGCATTTGCATTTGTTGCCAAGAAGTCATTGACAGATATTTTAACCTTTGGACGTATACAACTAGGAGAACGTGTCTTACTACGACTTTTTGATTTTGGATAGATTTTTCTGTGGCTTCTGCAAAATAGATGTAAGACTTTATTTCACATAAAATTTTGTATAATTTTATGGCATATTTACAGGCGTTTCAATTAATATATATATATATAACAAGAGCCTTAGGCGTAAGGATTGTTTTATAAATAAAAAGAAAAAATTAGAATTAGCCTTAGAAGTACTAATATTAAGATTTCTGGAATATGTTATTTTGTAGCATATTTTTAGGTGTTAGCAAATTTAGTTATAAAGTTTTCGAACGAATTTATTAGGCTAAGCTTTTATAATTTTATTTTAATATATTTTCTAAGCCGTAGCGTTAAGGGTGGTCTCTGAGAAAATAATTTTTCAAATAGAAAAATTATTGCCTACTTTAAGGAAAACATTAGTTAATACAGCATTGAAAGCTGTATAAAATTTTTTCGCTACAATTTGGATACACATTATTAGATCTGTTTGGTTGTTTGATTTATTTTATAATTATAAAGAAGTTTTTCGTACTGTTGCTAAAGATATTTCGTGTCAAGTTTTATTTTTATTTTGTGTATAAATTTTTAAAGAATTTTTCCATAATTTTTTTTTTAATAAACAGTGGCTCTTATTAGATTGTATTACTTAAAATAAATTTTAAAAGAGCCATGGAAAACATTTGAGTCCAAAAAATAATATGTCTACTTTAGAAAAAGTCTTACTATTTAAAGTTTTTGTATAATATAAGTATATTTTATTTATAATTTTTTATAATTATTCATATGAAATAGGCTGCCTACAGTGACTTAATCTTTTTTCCTACAAAAAAAAAATAAATAAATAAATTAGTAGAAAAAAATTAGTTAAAAAAAACACTAGACATTCCCTAAGAAAATTTTTTTAATTTTATTTATTAAATAATTTTTCTTTTAATTTTTAAGATGTTTTGCTTAGAATAGTTTTACGTTTAATTTTCTTTTTTAATGTTTTAATCAATTTTTTTAAATTAATTTTTTTAATTAATTTTTGGTTTTAATTTGATATGTTTTTATGAATTATTTTTTGGTTTTTAAACAATAATAAAAACTTTCTTTCTCCTTAAATTTTTGTAATATTTTTTTGTTTCATATTGTTCCCATAAACATTATTTTTCTATATTTAAAGTTTAAATTTTTGAATTTTTTTTATTATAAAATATTAACTGAAATATTTTTTTTATATATATTTTTTATATAATTTTTTTTTAAATAAAATAATTTGAAAACAATCTTAGTTAAACTATTTTATTTACTTTTTTATTAAGTTTTTAATAATTTATTTGGTTTTTTTAAATTAATTTTTCTTTAATTAAGTTTTTTTATCCTTAATTCATATATATTATTTTATTTATTGTTTTTTTATTGTTGCAAACAAAAGAATTCATGTTTTATTTGCCTTAAAAAATGGACAATAAATTTATAATTTAAAAAAAAAAATACATTTTTTGTTTTATTTTTAATTTTGTTTGAGTAGTCCCCCAGGAGTATTATTTCTTAACAATTTTTATTTGCAATCTTTGATAAAAAAAATTAAGATTTAATATATTGATTTCTATTTACAAGAATTGTATTTGTAGACCACTGTGCAAGGCATTTCATTACAACCCTTTAGTCAGGCTTACAACCTAGCTTCTCACACAACCCATGTTAATTTAATTCATGACTTGCGAGACCTAGAATATGTATAAACTGGCGGCGCCAATTGCCCTTGTTTCGTTGTAAAAAGACACTGACCATGGTATCATCACTGTCAACGGCAAAGCTCTATATGCCGATGATTACTTGCTTAATTCGCTTTTAGTCAAGATTACAACCTAGCTTCTCACACCACCCATGCATTAATTGTATCCATACGTGGTGGACTTATATATAGTTTAAACTTTAAAGTCATCTCCAAAGGACAGATTTTTGACAAACTTTTCATGGCAATTTTATTTTACTCGCAGACTTTTCTTCACAAGACCGCTGAGAGGAAGTCGCCGAAAAAATATTGCTTCATATTTCGTTTTTGGCCGAGATGTCTGGACTGGGGTTTTCAAACGTCCTCACTTGTAATAATCGAACTCTCTACTTGCTAGAGTAAGGTGACCTCAAGAATACATCTAGGCCTCTTCTTTTCTATTTAAGTAAGGCACATCCCCCCACTGCCAAAAACTTGAGTCTCCGCGTAGAACGGTTAAAGACTATTTTGCTTAACTGTTGCTATCGGAATACCTATGTTCTATAACATTTCGGAGATTGATCCTTGCATTAGCGTTGCCCAGTTGGTCAGCAATAGAATTTCCGACCAAAACCTCATTTGCTGCATCCCATAGAAGGACATTGAAGTGACGTACTCTAGCGACTCGATCGTAACATGGTTGACCCGGTTCCCGAGAGCGTCAGTATGTAATTGCAACTCTAAGTCGCTAAGTCTTACACCTGACCCTTTTAGTATAAAAAGTTTCAAAAGTACAAACTGGAAAAAGTACCCACAAAGGCACCCAATTAATATGAAATAAAATTTAAAAGTTTAAGAGTAAGACAAGGTACTAATTTACATATCAGGTACCAAATAAGAACCAATAAAATAAGAAGAGCAGGAATAAAACAAATTCGATTTGGCTCCCTTCTTAATAACACATTTTTAATGCGAAATATACAAAAAATTTCACATTTTTCCTTAATTTTGTTCACCATTCTGCCCGTTTAGAGCATTGCACCCATTACTGACAATCGAAGACGTTTCATGCTGCAGCTGATAAGTAGAGAACAGAATTTTATGTCTGCCATACACTTTGGCATGCAACGTTTCGTACAGCCTTTACAAGAGCGCAAGGATCTCATAACACCCAATGATCATAGAACTCTGTTCCAGAATATGGATGAACTGCTAAGGATATCAGAAGATGTCTTAGAGCAATTGTGTCATGATGATCAAGAGCCACAAATGAATTTTGCCTCACGTGTCTACCTGTCCAAGACAACAGCCATATGTGCAGCCTACAAAAAGTATTGTAACGGTATTAAAAGAGCGGATTGTGTATTGGTAAGAATTTTTCTTTTAAGCTATCAATTCTCTTCTCAAGATTTATTTCGTGGTTTAGGTCAACAAATCCCGTCAAACTGGTTCAGAATTTGTGAATTTTATAACCGAACCGCCAGTGCCTCGTAAACGTCCCGACTTAACGATGTTTATACACCGTCCTCTACAGCATTTTCGTGAGATTTTAAAACTGATGCAACTATTATCCTCCAACTGTCATGTGGACAGTGAGGAGCATAAAAACTTTACCAGCGTTATTAATGAACTGCAGGCCGCATATCGTGACATTACTGTAACCAGCGGCCTCATGGAACCCTTGGGTGAGGGTAGACCTTTACTTACTTTGCAGGATTTGGAATCGCGAATGGTTTTCACCAAATGCAAGCCATTTACCTTGGCTGTCCAAGGGCGCCAATGGATATTTGGTGGTGATCTATCGCGTGTAGAAGGAAGATCCGTGAAACCATATTGGACTTTATTGTTCAGTGATATCATTGTGTTTGCCAAAGTTAGCCGTGATCGTGTTTTATTTATAACCGAAGAGCCCATACCCATAGCGAATATTGTGGATTCGTGTTTTCATATGAGAAAAAAGAGTGAGTTTCTCTTGTAATTCTTTAAAGCATTATTATGAACTTCTCTCTCTCTCTCTCTCTTTCTACTTTACAGCTACAGAATTTCGACTGACTGTAGATCCCAATGGTCGTTTAGCTGAAAGTCCCACCGGTTATTGTGCGCCCGATTTGACAAAGACCCCGAAAAAAGGTGCCAGACGCAAAAGTCTGGTGCTAAGGGCACCTTCCCTGGAATTAAAGGCAGTGTGGCAAAATCTATTGCAAAGACAAATGTAAGTTGAAATATAAAAAGAAGAATAAGAAAGTTGAGGCCTTTTACAGTGCACCAAATGGTACTTACAAATGGTACTTAAAAGTAACATTTTTGGTATTAAATGCCTGAGTAAGGCTTATTTTAGTACCAAAAAGGTCTCCATTTGTATACCAAGTGCCCAGTTAATGCCTAATTGATGTCGACTAATGGGTAGGAAAGGCTACTTTTACTAAAAATGTCCCTGAGGGTACTATTACCAGAAAAGTACCAAATGATACTACTAGTAAGAAAAGTATCAAAATAGTAGTAATAGTAGCATCTTAGGTAAAAATTACCACTTGGTACTTTTGGTAGAAAAAAGTACCAAATTTCCCTGTTGGTAAAAATGGTACCTCCGGTACAAAAAAGTTATTTTTAGGAAAAAGAAGGCATACTTTTGGCCAAAAAGTACTTTTTATGAAAAAGTTCTTAAAAGGTACCTTTTTTAGAAAAGAACTAAAAAAGTACTTTCAATGAAAAAGCACTATTTTGGATACTAAAATCTCTTTTAATATAATTTATCACAATTTTTTTTTACAGATTCCTAGTCAATGCCGCCTTGGGCTCAACACCTCTCTCGAGTCCTTTGGATTCGCCGGATGTTTTAAACACTTTGGTACCGCTAAGTGACATTGGCATTGCCTCGGCCTCCATAGGATCCATTAAACTATCCTCGATGGACAGCATAAATATGAAAAATCAACAGCATCATCATCAACAGGTTCGTTTAATGCGTTCTAAAGCCTTAACAGGTGATGGTAGTGGTGTAGTAGGCCTTGATAGTGGCGAAAGCGCTGGTGGTTCTTTTGAGAATCTCCAGCGTTTAGCCAGCACTTTAGTACAATCACGCTGTAACACACGCATGACACAGACCACACACAATTCGGTATCGTGTTCATCGCAAACTAATTCTCCGGCCACATGTAGGCGTACGTTAAGCGGTTGTATTAATGTTTTAGGTCCTCCGGGTGACAGTGTTACGTCCTTAAGGTCTTTGGCTTTGGGCCGTAAACATTTACTAGATGGCCGGCCATTGTCGGCCTGTAGAGCCTACAATGCCAGCAACAATAATTCCTCCTGTGTATTGTCATGTAGTGGCAGTAGTCTTAATACCCAGACCATATGTTCCAGTGATCATTTGCCGGGATGTAAATGCTTAACAGCCATACCAGAACATGTTACCGAATCAGCAACTCATAATGACGTCAATAATGATTTAAAGGCTCTTATGTTAAGGCAAAACTGTGGTAATGGGACGGTACCAGGTGAGGAAAGATACTTATTAATCGATGCCGAGGGTCGTTATTGTGTAACCACCGCTTCTTTGGTTCATATAAGACCCGAAAATGGCAATATTACCATGCCAGAAAGTCCGCCTAAAGCCTGCCCTGCATCCTCTACCAACAATACAAATCGCGATTTAACTAATAAAGCCTCTAAGCTACTGGAGTTCTCGTTGAGTTCGGTAGGACGTTCCTTTATCGACGAAAGCGATATTATACACCCGGCCGCGGAGACTGTTTTAAACTCTCTTATCACCCCCGATACGCCCACACCAAATTTATCACCCTCTGTACACTCGAATCCGGTAAGGGAACCCGATACTTTTTCAAATGATTTTGTACCACCCTCCACTACACAAAATCAAAATAATTTAAACGCCAGCGATAACCATAAAGATTCGGAAGTTTCCATACCTTTGGCCCAATTTGGTGGTTCTTGGGATCTGTTGGAATTGGATTTGAATCTCCATGAAGTCAATTTGGATACTTGCTATGACACGGATGTGGAAGAATATATATTTCATGGTGATGATAAGGAGTTACTGGGTGATGAGGATGACGATGAGGAAGCGGTGGCATTTGATATTGAACAGGCCCATCATATGGTGGATGATCCATTCGGTGTATTGCCAATGAAACCCACACCACCCGATTCTTTAGATCTGTGATTTGATTTTTGGCTTTAGGGCTTAATTTATCTCAAACGTACGAAAGCTTTTAAAATTCTAAAGAAAAAGCACACTGCTAAGCTTGTTAGATCAGAAAGTAGAACAAATTTAATCTAGAGCTTACAGTAGAGCATACAAATGGGGCATTAAACAGAAGCAAAAGTGGTCGTTTTTAGTTAATCAAAAAAAGCGGAACTTTAATGGAAATATAACAAATTATTTATGAAAGTAAGTTGGCAACGCAAGACGATTTTTAAATCATTTAATTACCTACTATAGCCAGCCATTCACATTTAAAAAAGATCCTTATGATGGCAGAAATTTTTAATTAAAAAGTGTTGCCAACCTAAAATATTACCTGTAGTTGGCAGCCTTTGCAAAATAATGATGCTTATGATCATTGAAATTTATAATTAAAAAGTGTTGCCAACCTAAAACATTTAATGCAGTTGGCAACAACTGGTAGTTGGCAGCCTTTGTAAAACAATTTTAAATATTTTAATTCTGTTAGAGTAAACCAACCGTATACGCTAAAAGCATTAATAAACTAAAAAATTGTAGTAGTGTTGCCAACTTAAATAATTCCACTAATTTACAATATTTTGCTTAATTTTGAAGCTCGCTGGTAATTCATTTAAAACAATTTAATGATCCTGATGGTTGTTAAAATTGGAAACAAATGAAAAGACTAATAAAAGTGTTGCCAACTTAAAATTTTATCAACAGTTTTCAATATTTGACATAATTTTAAGAATTCTCCGAGTTGCAGACGTTCTTAATTAACCCTAATCAAGTCAGGAAAAATTTTTGCAAATCCAGTCAAAATTTGTCTCAGAGGCACATATGAAGAATTTACACATTTTATCAAATTTTTTGTTCTCAGTTACATAAATCAAATATTATTTATTTATTTTCGCATTTTAAGCGAACAAGAACTTTTGAACAATGCTCGTTGTAAGTATTTTTGTGGCAAATACTGCAAGACTGCTTACACATTCTGCATATCTTCAGTGGGCACATATAACATCTACGTCGCACATTTGTCTGCCTTGGCTGGTTTTAGAATTCATCCTCGTGTAGTAGGGAACGAACATTAAACAAATTGTTTTTATTTAAATTTAGAAGACTACGCTGTTTTAGATTTGGAACAACAAGTTCATGAATTAAATCTTTCATCTTTCGTCGTAGTTGCTTTTGACTTTCGTTCCAATTTGGAAATTTATTTGTCCCAGTAACAAAGGCTGCAATGCCTGAAATATCGATAAGATTGTAGAAGCGCACGAGTGGCCAACAATTTGTTTTACGTTTGACGGAAAAGCCATGTGCCATTTGATCAAGCGTATCTACACCGCCTTTTGTCTTATTATAAACAATAATAATTTCTGGCTTGTTTTTGTTGTCAGAATTTATCTTTGAATCGTAATGTAGTGATTGATTGATGAGAGTAACAAAACTACTTTATTTTTCTTTGGACCATAACTTCCAAGTGGCATCTTTTATTTTTTTCGCCATGTGCCAACGCATGTTAGACCTTTCGAAAACAAAAGTTCCTATTGATGTGTTCTCCAATATCGCGAATAGGAGCAAACTTGTCCTTTGCTTTGCGTTGGGACCGTGTAGATTACGAACGTGTGTTTTGGCATGCAGGCTCGGAAAATATTGCAACCAAATAATGGGTCCCAGAACTCTTCGTAACTCATTATACCTTGTTTGTTTAGTCCAGCATTCAATAATAGACCGATAAAAGATTATATTTCGATGTGGTCTACTGACTGCTAGTTAGCGTTGCCACATGTGCCTCATAGACACATTTTGACATGATTAAGAACATTTTTGATTGAAACAAAATAAAAAATAGAAAAAAATTAATTTATTACTTGAAATTTGTAAATTCTAAAGAAAACAATTGAAACTAGGAATTCAAGAAGCAGTAAGAACTAGAACATTTATTTGAGGAAGTTACTACATGATAAAGTGAAAAATGTGTCTGAGAGGCACATGTTGACTTGATTAGGGTTAAGACAAAATTAACCAAAAATAAGGTCAGTTGTTGGCAACATTATACTTAATTTGAAGCAATATTAAAGTGTTACCAATTTAAAATATTTCGAGCAACTTTTAAACAAAAATTCTTGAGCTCATTAAAATTCAAAATATTTTATAAAAATAAAAGCGATGCCAACTAAAAATATTGTCAGTTTTTTGCCAACAACTGGCTTAAATTGAAACCAACATTTTAAGGCAATGTAGAAATGTTAGATATCATTAACATTTCCTAATAAAATAATTTATTGAAAGTGTTGCCAACTACAAATATACTCAGAATTTAGAATAATTTTTTTAAATTCATTTTTTCAATATAAAAATACTATCTGACCGAATTTTGTAGGCCGACCACTTTTGTAGACTTTTTAGGCAATTTTTAAGCCCACTGTGCTTTCTAGCAATTGTATTTCGTAATTTCAACACAAAGAATTTAAAACTCACCAGATATGCTTTCACTTATGCAACCGAAAAAAATCAAGAATAAATCCACCTTTTTTTAAGGCACCCTAAAGCACTTAAAAATCACATTTACACACTATCTCTCTCTCTCACTCTGTCCTTGTCAATCTTCTTTTATTTTACACGTTTTGACACCAACATTGAAAAATGTATTAAAAACGAAATTTTTTATTCTATTAAAGACTCTTTTACAGAATTTGAAAACTTATAAACAATTGAAATCAATACACGTAAGAAAACTATACACAATTAAAAGTGAATAAAAATGCAAGAAAGAATAGAAGAATTAAATAATTTTAAATTAAAAATACATACTGATGGCAGTAGGAATTGTTCAATTAATGAAAAAAATACATGAAAAAAAACCTCGAAAAAAATTATTAAAAAAAAATCGAAAAAGCAAATTAAATTTTTTATTAATAATACCGTAACTACGAGTAAAATATATAATTATTTTGTTATTGTTGTTATATAAGTGTCTATGTGTGCGTGTGTAATAGTGTGATAATTTTTGCAATAACAAAACAAAAAACTAAAGTGTTTAACGGCATTTTTTAATTTTTTTTTAATTAAAAGTTAAACCAGCAGTGCTTATGATTTGTTAACGAATAGAAAACCTTTAAAAAGTTAAAAAAAAAATTTATACTATTTTTTTCTTTCTTTAAAAAGTAGTAGATATTTAATACTTTTTGTAAAACAGTCTTCAAAATTCCTTCATAAAACCAAATAATATTTAATAACATTATTTCATTATTTTCCTTTAGTTTAAAAAAAGTAGTAGATTTTTAGTAGTATTTTTACAATTTTCAATATTTATTAAATTTCTGAAATTATTTCTAATTAAATGAATTTAAAATTTTCTTCTTGGGTTTAAAACTACTAATAGATTTTTAAAAATTTTTTAAATAAAAGAAAGTAGCTTTAAGTACTTAAATTTTAAAACATTTTTATAAAAAGGTAGTAGATTTTTTTACTTTTTAAAATCCCAAAATGTTCACAATTTTGTTAATTTTTTTTTTATAGTATACAATTCAAAATTTTATTCTGTTTAAAAGAGTAGTAGATTCTCTGTAACTTTTGTACAAAAGTAGTAAACCTTACTTTCAAGTTTAGAAAATTCAAAAGTCATCAATATAGCACAAATTTATTATTAAAACCACTTTTTTAAAAATTTTCTTTTTGGTTTCAAAGAATAGTAGTAAATTTTTAGTATCATTTGGAAAAAAGTACTTTATTGAAATTTTTTAAAATTTTTCTTTTTTAATTTAAATTTGTTTAAAATCTAATTTAGTTATAGAAAATAGTATATTATCTTAAAAGGGAATTTTTTGCTACTATTATAATGCATTGCTGGTTTAAGTATGTATATATTTTTATTACAACAAAAAAAATAGTTTTTTTTGCTCGAATTTATTAATTTTGTTTAAAAAAAACAAGAAAATATTCAAATTATGCTACCTCGATAGTATGAAAATGATGTGCTCATAGGAATTGTTTTTGTTAAAAATATATTTTATAAAAATTTTATTGTTAAAATTTTTTAACATTTTTGTTTAATTTATTATAAAAAGAGAAAAGTAAAGAATATATAGTGATACAAAACGTAGCATATTGAAAAGTTAATTTTTGAAATTTAAATATAATATATCTACAATATTAAATATTATGGTTGTTTTTAGTAAATAAAAAAAATTAGAAAGAATTTATTAAATTAATCGAAAAAGGAAAATTGTAGAAAAATTTTGTTAAAAATTGATTTTAAAGAATTTAGTAGTAATTTAGTTAAAAAAAATTGTTATTTAAATGTTTTTTAAAAAAATATTTTTTTTCTAATTTTTTTTTATTAAATTGTAGTATATTTGAAATCATATATTGTTTTAATGCTCATGAGAAAAATAATCGGCTCAATTCAGAGTAAATTAGTATGAATTTAATACAAATACTTTTACTAATACTTACTACTATTACTACTACTCATACTTACTTAAATGCAATAAATTCTTAATAAAAAATGAATTGAAATAAACGAAATACAAATTTTAAGTAGTTTTCAAAAAAAACAAACAAAAAAAAATGCAAAAAAAAAATATTTAAAAAAAATTATATTAAAAAGTAAGAAAACATACAGACATACATACATATTTATGGTTGTTGCTTAGCTTATTTATTAGTTAATAAGTGTATTTACATTATACAGATAAAAAAAGTAATTAAATAATCATTTAAATAAAAATAGTAAGAGAAGCTCATGAAAAAAATCATATTTTTTAAGCATTATTTAGTCGTTATTTATATAAAAAAAAAACAACAGAAATAAGCAAAATTTTATTATAAATACATATTTAACATTACATACATATATTGATATTATTAATTATAGTTATTATTATTAGTAAAAAAAAAACAACATTTTTTCATAATCTTCCATGTGTTATCAAAAGAAAAATACAAAAAAAATCATCATAAGTTCCTAACGTGGTCAAAAAAATAACGAAATTATTTCATAAACTTAAAAAATTGTAGCATTACAGTAACAAAATTAAAAATTTCGGTAAAAAATGATTTAAAAAATGTACTACCTTTTTAAAAAAAAAAGTACTATTTTACTCTTTTTTCTAAAATTTGTAATCAAACAATACAGGGTTTAGCAAATAAATTAGAAAAAATTCATTTTCAGTTTTTATAGTAAAAGTAGTAATTTACTATCTTTTTTTTAAGTATTATTTTTGCTACCTTTTCTAAAAAGCCAAATTTAGCATAAAAATAGCAAGAAAAACTTTTGTACTACTTTTATAAAAAAGTAGTCATTTATTACCTTTTTTCTAAAAAAGTAGTATTTTTGCTACCTTTTCTAAAAGCCAAATTTAGCATAAAAATAGCAAGAAAAACATTTATACTACTTTTATAAAAAAGTAGTAATTTACTACCTTTTTTAAAAAAGTAGTATTTTTGCTGCCTTTTCTAAAAGCCAAATTTAGTATAAAAATAGCAAGAAATACATTACACTTTTATAAAAAAAACAGTAATTTATTACCTTTTTTCAAAAAAAAAAGTAGTATTTTAGTACTTTTTCTAAAATTCATGTCCAAACAAACAGTTTGGATAAAAATAGAGAAGAAATTCAGTTATACCACTTTTATAAGTATTACTTTACTACCTTTTAAAAAAAAGTAGTATTTTACTCCTTTCTCATTAATGTACTTTTTTTAAATTTTCAAAAAATTCATATTTTACAGCACGTTTGTAGGAAGTAAATGTATAATAGGTAATAGAATTTGTTGTATTTTTCGTACCAAAATTACCTTTCTACAAAAAACCTTTCTTCAAAAAAGTACTTTTCTAGGAATTTTCATAAATTTTATATTGTTTTGGACCCAATTGTCTTAAATTGTCTTCAAATTTAAGTTTTTTTTGTACATATTTGATTTGGTACCTTATTTGGTACGTTTTTGAAACAGTAATTTTTCTTAAACCTTTGTAAATTGTATATTATACTGTAATTTTAAATTTGTTATAGCTATTTTTCAGTACTCTGCTGTAATCAAAATAGATTGTCTATTTTGTACCAATAGCTTGGCTATTGGTACTTTTTTCATAAAAGTACTTTTTTTAAATTTCAACAAATTTTAAATTTTTAGCACTGTTATAGAAAGTATAATAGAAAACAAAATTTTGGTTATCTTTTTATCACTTTTAGTACTTTTCCTGATATTTTAAAATTTCTTTTATTTTTTCCTCAACTATTAGCAAACGATCTCATTTATTTTTTTTTTTTACATTTTTTTCTTTATTTTCAACACTTTTCATAACAAATTTTTCTATAAATTTCACTACAGTTTATAAAAATATTTCTTTTTCACAAGAGATTTCTCTAAGGACCTCATCTTCGATCGCATTTGCCCGCACTCCACTGGCAATCGGTATCGTATACTGTACGATTTTGTAGGCCAAATATAAACCGTCGTTTGTCATCGTAAAACGAAGTGGCACACATTAAATATTGATTTTGAAAGAAAACCAAGTGCTCATCATCCACCAATTGAACAGACCAGACGTGATAGTCCTGCTGCCATATATACTCGGGTATATCCGTTAAGTTGCCACCAATTTTCTGATTGTAGGCAGGCCATCTTGAGTAGAAATTCTTAAAATGCTTGCTATACAAGGCCACATTTAAAGTGGCCGGTATGTCCGTTAATTTGTAGGTCTTTTGGGGTTGGTTAGTTGACTTTGCTAGGCCTCTTTCATTTTGTTCCAAAGCTTCCTCCTCTGCGATGAGAGAAGTGATATTGTAATGCCCAAAAAGGGGTATTATTTTACCCTTGCCATCGTTGAAACGTTTCATCATGTGCCAGGTAAAAGCAAAACGTATCTCATTATTCATTACAAAGTCGTCACTTTCCGTTTGATACATAATTTCCAAATGTTTGCGATTCATTAAGCAAAACTCGCGATGTCCAAACAAATAATGCAGTGTAGAGGGCAGACTTTTCATGGCCCTGTCAAATAGTAAACGTGTCCTGGCATTTAAACTGGGGTACAGGAAATAGTTTTTAATTTTGTACAAACCATTGGCCACCATTAACAGATAATCAAAGTCCGGGTATTCGTTCATATTGTGCAGCCAAAATAAACTCAATTGGGCTCTCACCATGGCCACAAAGGTAGAAGGATCACATCTCTTGTAAATCTGCCACAGTTGCAGGAACAGTACATTGGCCGGTTGAGCATCATAATACTTCTGAACCACTCTATTGTAGAACAATTGGATTTTCGGATGATTTTGACTGTTCATTTCTTCGTACAGATTCTTATAGAGGTTAAATTCGAGGCAGGAATCGTTTTCTGAAGGAGTATAAGTAAAGCCCACCAAATTATTTTGGTTCTCATAACGGCTGGATTCGCTAGACATGGCGGTTATTTGTCTCAGCAAAAGTAGCAATATAGGCAGCAACAAAAATAGTGAAAAGTTTGATGTCATCTTGACAAATGTTTATTTACAACTACTGGCAGTTTTCTTAAAATTGAAGACTAGTCAATGAACGTCCTACATTAATGGGCAAAAAAGTAGCATAGGAAAATTGAAAACTAAAATATTCAAAGGAAAAAAAATATTTCAAGTTTTCAAAAGAATGTTTTAAACACCATAAAAGTCTAAGGACGTGGAAAATACGTAACGTTTTTTTAGGTACTAAAATATGTACTAAAAGTACCAAATGAATTATTTTTTTTAATTGAAATTTTGCAACAATTTTTTTTATAAAAATTTGAAGAATTGTTTTTATTTCTTAAGAAATGAAGTACTAAAGCACTTTTTACAAAAAGTGCCAAAAAGTACTTTTTATGTAAAGTACCAAAAATTATATTTTAACAAAAAGTACCAAAAGAAAATCTTCACAAAAGGCACCAAAAAATACTTTTTACAAAAATCACCAAAAAATACTTTGAAAAAAGTTTTTGAGAGTACCCCTTACAAAGACACTTTTTACACAAAGAAAATGAAAAAGTACTTTTTGGCACTAAAAATATTTTAATATTTACGCTCTATTTCTCATCTTTACTGCTATGTTGACAAGGTCAAAGTAATAATTATGATACATTTTAAGCTAAACATTATTATTGCTATTGTTGTTATTATTGTTGTTGTTCTTACAACAACTTTTTATGACTTGTTTTAAATTAAAATGATTTTCTTTTGGTACTTTTTTTCATCTACATTTCAAAAACAACATGAGTGATGTGAAAGCAAGACTTCAAAACAAATGCAAGATAATCAAACATAAATAAATAAAAGAAAATTAAAAACACTTACAACGAATTATCGAAAGCGGTACTTTACAGAGGACGTACTAAAAAGTAAAAAAAAAAATGTTGGGTACTAAAATCAGTACCAGGCACAAAATGGAAAAAAGGAAGAGGGAAAGTCTGTGAAAAAATGGTCAAGAAATGGGATTTAGTTATTTGGCCATGAAAGGACGGAAAATAAGTTGGTACTTTTTTGGGTACTTTTTTTGGTACTTTTTTAGAGTCTCTAATATAAAATTAGGAAAGAGTTTTTTGTACTTAAAATACTAAATTCTTTATTATTGTCGTGAAAAGATTTTTTAATGTTTCCTTCTGGCACCCACAGGCTTTTAAGAATATGTCATCGTCGCATAATTTACATGTTGGGCTCAAGACAAAGCCCATGCAGAATAAGTGTGCTCTAAGTCCACAGATCAAGAGACCGATCTCCAAAGAGCCTCATGCAATCTCCGATTTAACCTCATAAGAGCCGAGTGCTCGATGGACTGTCAGATAGTATAGATATGTAATATTTCTTGTTTTTCCTATTCAATTTGAATTAAGCAAGTCTTTCTATGACATACACATCGGCTCGGAAGAAACCCGCGAATTTCTCCATTGGTTGGAACTATTCATTTTGGGACCAAAAATTCTTGACCCTGTTCCAAGATCTGTTTTTGACGCATCTGGGTACGACAAAATTCCCTCTTTTAAACGAGTATACAGCTTTCAGATTATTCCATTCATTGCCTCAATAGGTTGCTATCGGACAAAGCTTTTGGATACCATGCCCAGCGTGTCTTTGGATGCTCTCTCTCCATTTTAATTCACTATCAAATGTCGTTCTTTACTTATTCTTTATAACTTTTCCAATCACTTTAAAAGCCTTTACACACACCAGTAGCGTATTCTTTCTCTATATACTCTCGCACATGACGGTTAATTTCTTTGTTTTGTTTTATTTTTTTTTTTAATTCTATCTCTATGATGCCATTTGTTGTCTCATTGCAATGATGCCATTTTTTCGGCTGCAAGCCAATAACAACAAATGACAACGTATAACAGCAACAACTGATGTCGTTATCTTTAAACTATGATGTCATTTCATATGCAGATTTGTTTTCATTTTCGTGTTTTCTTATGTGTTTTCAACACATTCATTGTAATTCTGAAATTTATTTGAATTTACCCCCACTATGCAGACGGTAGGTAAGACAGACTTGATGGCAGACGCACACACACATACTGTTGTACATAGAAACACTGTGTGCATATAAACATTTATAACGTCAATTACATTACAAGCAATTTACCTTTTTATGATATGCAGGTTGTGGTTTTGTTGCATGAAATGATGATAAATTATGACAAATTACACTGTTTCCCGGAGAAATTAAAAACAATGAATGCTGAGCTCACAGTGTCACTTTCATGAAACAGCAGATGTTGGTCTTAGACGGATTTTGTTTAAGTGATTCCCGAGTATGCATAATCCACCATCTCGTTACCTTATAGACTTCATGTCCAGGCGCCCAATTCAGTGTTAAAGTTCCCTAACGTTTTGAGAAGGTTTAGGTACTTTTTTTTCATTTTTGAGGCGATCATTATCAACAGAAAGTCTTTAAGAGCCCTTTGATTATTCGAATGTATATTCTCCTTGAAATCTCATTAGACGAGAGCCTGTGGTTCAAAAACCAGATCAGACATCGTGAACAAAACGAACAAAATTCAGGAGAGTAAATAAAAAATTTTTCAAAAATCTGTAAATCAAGAGATTGGCAGATAAAATTCAGCCACTATAAGCATTGCACTGCCTTCAAAGCTGCTACAACCTCTGTGTTTGGAAAACACTGCAGTGGTCAGGCAATCTATAAGAAAATTTATTCTGAGAACCTCTAATAAATATACCACAGCATCAAGATGGGTGGCAGTATCTTTGAGTCATCAGTACAGACTTCAACGTCCGGATGTTCTGGACAAGAAATTGTATTATAAAGGGTCCGCCAAATAACTTTTTTTTCCCCAAATTTCTTTTTTTATTTGAAAGTACAATCCTTCCGGTTAATAATGGAAAATAATTTCATTCAAATGGCTGCCTCGGTTGGCCATGCAGTAGCCTACACGATCGATCCAATTTTTAAGCATATTATCGATTACGTGCAGCTGTATTTATCTTTGATGGCACCCCACAAATAATAGTCCAACGGTGTCAAATCGCAGCTCCGAAGTGGCCAAACGACAACAGCTCTGCGGCTGTGTAATGCGATCTTCAAAAACAGGGCGCAAAACATCGAGTGTAGCTTCGGCTGTGTGGCACGTAGCGCCGTCCTGTTGAAACCAAATGTTGCCAATATCCTCCTCTTCAATTTTTGTGAACAAAAATTCGTTCAACATGGCCCGATAACGATCGCCATTAACTGTAACGGCCAGTCCTTGCTCATGGCCAATTATGCCAAAATCGACATCTTCTGGAAGTCGATCGCATGCCCACTTACCGAAGCGAAAACGCATTGGATGATCAATATTCGTTCCGCGGAAAGATAAAACTAATTATCTGTCAAATCAGGCATGAGCTAAGTGTTACCATTCACGAAATAAGCACTAGTTGAAAAAAAACGTTAGATGGCGGACCCTTTACTTGAAAATTGATTCGAAATTGATACAGTTGGTTGTCCAGTCTTCAGAAATATTAGCATCAAGCATTGGCATCCTTGTGGTGCATCGGGCAGTATATAAAACCCTTTAAGGCCTTCTAGGATTTCCTAGAGTCCTCAATTTTCTATTCAGGACAGTAGAAGAAATTGCACTTTTAATCATAATCGAAAGCGGAGATCTAAAGAAAGCGAATAAGCACTCTTTTTGAATTTCTGAGATATTATCAGCCAGTAATGCAAATATCTTTTTTTTTCAATATATTTTCTTTTGAAAAAACGCTACAATTTTTTAAGTTAGCTTTTAAGAAAAAAAAACGCCAAAATAAAATTTCTAAATTAATTTAATTGTTAGAAATTTAATTTCAAAAACGCTATAATTTTAAAAAATTTATTATTAACTTATAATAGAAAAAAATGCATATTTTGTAAATTTCAAAAAACATTAACCCCCCTCCCACGACATTAAAAACCGAAAACCAAATTAGTTTAAAAATAAATAAAAAAAGAAAAATTCTTTGACTAAAAACGCTTGTAAGTTTATTATTTCTTAAAAAAAAAAAATAAAGAATATGAGAAACCACAAGAACAAGAAAAAGAAAACGCTAAAGTAAGACAAAAAAAAAAAGTTTTTGTTTAAAAATTAAAAAAAATAAAAATTAAAAAATAAAAAATTAAACTTAAAAATTAAGTCACAAAAATCGGTTAGAAAAGCTTATAAAACCAAGCAGTAGTTAAAAAAAAAGAAGAAAAAGAAAAAAACTGAATTTAAATTCTAAAACAATTTTTAAGAATAGAAAATTAAGTGATGGTCTCAAAATCAGTTTTTTTAAATAGAAAAAAATTAAATTAAAAAAAAACTTTAACAAGCGTTTTTAAGCAAAGAATTTTCCTGCATTAAATTAGAAAAGAAATCGTAGAAAAAATAATTTTTTTTATTTAAATTATTCGAAATTTATTTTTAATAACGAAAAAACAATATGAGCCCATCACAATTTTCTTAATAACAAAAATTATTTTAAAATTTAAATTCAAAATTTTAAAAATTTTATTTAAAAATTTAAGAAATTTATTTTAAATTCTTAAGTACAAAAAATATCCTAGACTTGTGACTTAATTTTTCTACTCCCTCCCAAAATAAAACGAATTAAAAAATTTCTTTCAATTCCTTTTCTTTTCAACGCCTCTCCCCTTCTAGAACAATCGCTTGTCTAGCAATGTTTCGGAGCAAATCGAAAAACTAATTGATGAGAAATGCCGCATACTGAACAAAACCGGTACACCCAAGTCCAGTGCCTTACATTTGGCCAACTGGATGAAAGGTCAATTGGATAAACAACAAGAACAGGCACGTTTAGCTGTTGTACGTTCATTATCGTGTGATCCTAATACGCCCTCGCCAGCTCCGGTAGAAGATGATCCAGCTTTGTGTCAGGAGAGCGATCATGATGAACGCATTACCTATTGGACACGCCAGCAATTGGAGAAACGTACCAAGGAATTGAATTTAGCCAAAGAAAATGGCTTATTTTCGTTGAAATCGAATTTTGGCGGTAAACGTTTGAGTGGCGTGGATGTCATGAGCATGAGTGATGTGTCGTTTTCAGAGGGTGTAAGTCAGATAAGTCAATCGCATAGTACGACATCGGATAGTCAGGTAATAGAGTACTTTTTTTTTTATGCGTTTTTAATACAAATCCTATTGTTGTCATTAGATCACAAACTTTGTGTTTAGTAGCTTAGACTCAAACCACATACATTTGAATATAGAGATTCTCTGTAGTAAGACACAAAAAATTATCAATTTTCGATGGAAAATGCAAGTTATCTAAAATTTGTCTATATAAAATGCAAGTTATCGACAAAATTTCTGTAGAAAATGCAAGTTATCGAATTTTTGTTTTCTGTTTTTGAGAAAGCAAGTTATCGATATATTTTCTAGAGAAAATGCAACTCAGTGAGAAATTTTCCATAAAAAATAAAAGTTATCGATAAAATGTCTGTAGAAAATGCATGTTATCGAATTTTTGTTTTCTGTTTTTGAGAAAGCAAGTTATCGATATATTTTCTATAGAAAATGCAACTCACTGATTTTTCTATAAAAAATAGAACTTATAAACAAAATTTTCTTAAGAAAATGCAAGTTATCGACACTTTTTTCATTAACTCATAAAACCTTTTTAACTTAACAGAGGTTCAAAGCCTAATCGCAGGCACATTTGTACAATTTAATGGATATGTTAACTGCTATTACTTTTTATAAATCCACACTCATTAATACTATCTCAAGCCTAACCTTTAAAACTATTCCTTTTGATAAAGTCTTCTTATCTCAGTTTCCAACCATTAGCCTAGACATATTTTATCTACTAAACCTATTTTAGTACTCTCTCTCATATCTACCTATTCTCCCACAGATCACTGTACGCTCTAGCCCCATTGTTTTAGACAAATTAGCTGTGTGTCGTCATTGTCATAAAAATTGCCAGCAGCAACAGCAACACCAACAAAATAATGCCAGCCCTACGACATCAACTCATCAACATCATCAGCATCATCATCATCACCATCACCAACATCACGCCCATCATGATCAGAAACTACCCGATACCGTAGACAGCTCCACAAAAGTTCCACCACCCCTATCGCCTTCATCACAAATGCGTGCCGCGTCAGGTCTCATTTGTCACTCCTTGAAAGTCCAACACAGTCAATCATCGCCCCAGCGTTGTTCCAAAGTAAATGGTAGCATTGGCTCCAATGCGGCCGGTACAAATAGTCGAACCAGTAGTG
The DNA here is from genome assembly GCA_930367235.1 of Sarcophaga rosellei. NCBI lineage: Eukaryota > Metazoa > Arthropoda > Insecta > Diptera > Sarcophagidae > Sarcophaga > Sarcophaga rosellei. The sequence goes on along the minus strand of OV884018.1, from coordinate 5,424,035 downwards.
TCACTAGCATATCATCTGGTACGGTAACAGGCGATAAGCCTTTTGCAGTAGCCCTTGCTAGCGGTAGTAAATGTGAAGTTGGCGATACAGAAAGTGATGTGGCCCAATTATTAAGCGATGATGTTTATCAATCAGAAACGACAGATGAGGGTGTGGCGGGCGGCAACTCCTCCACCACCACCACCACCGCCGCCACGAGCAGCACGAGCATCAGTAGTAGCGGAGTCGAGGAGGCCCGAAGAAGAATCACCGACAGCATCCATAAATTACGAATTCTAGACGAACACAACGAGGCCAATATACTAATGAATGGTCACCATAAAACCAGCCAGGAGACGTTAACAACCACGGCAAACACCACAGCCACTTCATCAGCCACGGAAAGCGAAGAGAAAGATCAATTTAAACCGGAGCCGCCGCCTCGTAAATTTGTGCAAATACAACCCCAAACAGCCAAAGAAGTTGAGGAAGTAGATGTGATCATCGAAAAGGTTAAAACCAGTATTACTTTAACCGAAACCGCCCAAATTGTCAAAGTAGAGGAGGTCATCACCACCATTAAAACAACTCAAACGCCAAAATCCCCCAAATCGCCTAAGTCGCCCAAATCACCACGATCGGCGGCCGGCAGCTGTAGTCCTCAGAACAAACAGTTTGTGGCGTGTACGTGCAAGTGTCTGCCGGAGGATTTTGCCAATACCACTTTGAGTCCCGAAGAAGTGGAACTAAAGACTTGTAAACTGTTAGAGTCCCCAAAACAATCTCCCAAAATGCCAAGATCATTAGACCAACAGGGAAAACCTTTAACGAAAACCGAAGATCCCCACAGGTATTGCAAGTGTACGTGTGATAAAACCCTGCAAGAGAATCTCAATAATAGACAGCAAGCCAAGGAAGACGATGACCTATCCCTTATGCTAATCGGTTTGGCACAATTCACACCAGCGGCCAAGTTACTAAATATGAAAACGCCTACGGCTCCTATGCCTACACCCACCCAAAATTTTGTTTCCTATGCAGAGAATGGTTTTGTGCCTACCATTTCCATAGTGCCAGCCACTCCAGACTCAGTATTGACGAAAACCTCTACCCATGTGTGGGATAATTCGTCGTCGACCGCTACAGCGAATCTGTTAATGCAACAGTGCCCTATACAGGCGGTGATTGAAAATATCCCCGAAGATAGTTGTGATGAATCGCCGTTGGATGAAGAGCCACCCTATCGACCTATGAGCAGTGGTTTAAGACGTTTTGGTACCATGTCCAGTCTAGAGAAACTGCCATCGGAAGAACGTTTGGAAGACAATCTGGAAGAGTACGATGATGATGATGATGATGATGACGAAGATGCAGAAGACAATGATGATGAGGTAGACGATGACGATGAGGAGCTTATGGATAAGGCTAGAGCCGATAACATTGAATTGGACAATGAAATAAGGGTAGTAACCAAGGCCATATATGATCATAGCCAGGAATCACAAGGCAGCAGCTTAAATGCTTTGAATGGCAGCGCATGGACTACCAGAGCCTCTACATTTGTGTCGGGCAAAATGTCTTTCTTTGAGGAGTCGCGCGCTTTTATTGACAAATATCTGGGACGTTGGAATCAGGACCAGGCAAATGTTAGTACAACAGGTATTACCTCAGATCCAGAAGAACAAATGGATGAATGCACCTCAGGAGCCACCTCTGGGGAAGAGGTGTGGGGTACCCCCACCAGTGGTGGCGATAATGATGATTTGCATTTAGCAAATTCGGAAAATACACAATCGGTAAAGCTTTACCAAATAATATTCAATAATCTGTTCTAAAACCATCTCTCTCTCTCTCTCTCTCTAGTCTCCTACGAAATCCAGTAATTCTCTTAACGATGATGATGATACCGAGCTTATGATGGATGAACTGTTAATGGCACCGCCCATGTCGGCCAGCACTATAAGGGGTTTATTACCACGGTAAGTTTGTGACGACCTTTCATTGTACAACTATTTTGATTTTTAATTTTTTGTAGCATAGTTTTAAGCTTAAGATAATATTTAAATTCTTTGGTTTAGTTAGTCTCTCTCTATAATCCATTGTTTATATTCCAATAAAAGTAACGGTAATATTTCGTAAATATTTTTCTTTTTTCTCTCCATATTATACTTTTTTTTAACGTAGTTTTTACAGGTTAATATATATTGTATACCCATGTTATCACTTATCTTTCTTTTATTCGTACGCCTTAACATATGTTATCATTTTGGTATTTAAAAAAAAAAAAAACTCATCCTTAAACTAGTTTAGTAAACAGGCGAGTAGTTGTAGAGTAAAATGTAGATCAATAGGTCCTAGTAGTTATTCGATTTTAGGGAACTCTAGGAAATTACTTCGTAGTATAGATTTCACTCACTCACTATGGAACAACTCTCTTGATCCCATATACGTACAGGGGATGCTTATAGTTACAGCTGTACAGAAAACTCAGATGAGTTACTTGCAGAACTGGCAGGTGGTGCTAGGTTCGAAGCTTAGCAAGTATTTGCTTTCGTTAGGACTACTAGAGATAGACACCTCGATTTAGAGTTCTCTTCGAGAGTTGAGCGTTACCCAAAGGGAAAAAGAACCAGAATTCTTATATGGCCATTGAAAATCAATCCGGTACTATACGGATATAATTACTAGATAGACTTACGTCTGAGCGCATAAGTTATGCAAATTATAATTACAGGAGCTATTGTGGCTGAGGAAGAAGGGCAATCCTACAATTCCTGTGTGAATGTTCTGCTCCATAAGAAGCTGGACTAATTCACTTTGGTGTATTTAGTTTTCAAAAACGATCTGCTTTGGAAATGTGTCTCTCCTGAATATAGAGTCATTTCTCAGGGACACTGGCTGGTTCTTAACTGGACTTTTTTTCAATAATAGGACACACGGTCTCCAAGTGATTTAAACTTGTGCGCAACCTTATGATGGGCGCCTATCTAACGGGCATGCCACACTATTAGGCAATGTAAAGTCAAGAATAGGGTTCCCATTATTCTTGCACGAAATGGGAAGAATGAAGTTCCTAATACTCTTTAACGGATGGTAACGATTTTTGCCTACTATCCCGCTTAATCGTGGCCAAGGATAAATCTATGGATGTATAATATTGGGTGATTCCAGAATGGTATACCTGCAACATAAACAAGAAGAAGTCGCCGTGGCCTAGTAGGTAGTGTGTTGGCTTATTAGACGAAAGGCCCAAGTTCAAATCCGAGGTCAGACATCAAAACGAAAATATGAAAATTTCGTCGGCGACTTCCTCTCAGCAGATTTCTGGCAAAAACTCTGAGTGTAAATATAATTGCCATGAAAAGCTTCTCAAAAATCTGTCGTTTGGAGTCGACTTTAAACTATAGGTCCCGCTATTCATGAATAAAATTAACGCACACAACACGAGTGGTGTGAGAGGAGCTAGGACGTTGTACAATGGGTCAACTCGACCTTCGGGTACTGTACTTGTCACGGTTGACAAGTACACATTCTCTAACCTCACCTAACCTAACATAAACAACCACAATCTAGAATCCAGGGAATCTTCGAAGCATTTCCCGGTGAAGTAGGCGACGTTCATATGCAGGCTTGGACTTGAAAACGAGGAACAAGGGTCTATAACTCTAGCATATGCATGAACCTGCTTACGTCAACAGTTGACCGACTTCAACCTGATTACCGTAAGAGTTGTATAATGCAGGGAAAACTCAATTGGAAGCCTATTTAGCATGGCTTAAACAGCTCTTATAGGTGTTGTCTTTTTGGCAATAGTACTAACGATGACAGCTTCCATTCTCACAAGATTTAGTGTCTAACACAACCTAGAATTCATATAATTTTACAGAATTTTAGATTCTATTCATTTAAATTAAAAATATTTAAACAATATCATAACAAAAGTATTTAAACCTAGCCTTAGTTGAAGTAAATTGAATTTTTTTCATGGTAAATTTTTGTTTTTATTTTTATTGTAAATTTCATCATTACATCCATCATGAACATCATAACATGATCATCAAATCAAATCAAATCAACACTCAATATATTGTGTAAAAAACAAAATTTTTTTAAAATAAAAATTGTTAATAAAAAAACAAAAAAAAAAACAAAAAAAAACTAGACGACGCTTAGAGCCTTTATTTGAGGAGGAGACGGAAAGCGATGAGGAAAAAACGCAACAGGAAAGTGAAGAATTAAAAAAGGTGGGTCATCTATGGAAAATAAAAGAAATGCATGCACTACTGTCATCCGTTTTAAACAATTTTTGTTTTAATTACTCATTTTTCTTATTTTTTTGTGTCATTTTTGTCATTCTCATCTAATGCAACGCGATGTGGTTTTAATTGTGTTTTTAACCATCAACATTAAATGCAACTCAATTCATGATCACACGACTTCATTTTAAAATCATGTTTTTCAAACTTTGATTTCATTTTGTTTTGTTTTTGTCGAAACTACTGTGTGTGTTTTTTGTCTTTTTAAATATATATGTGTGTGTGTCACTTAACTGTCACTTAAAATGTCATTCATTAGAAAGTTGTAGTGAAATTAGTTAAACTATAGCAAAACGTTCAATATTGCAAACTAATACACATTAAAAGCACTTGATTAAACATTTAATGCCTAAAAGTATGCTTTAATTCTAAGGAGCATGCTCTAAAGCCTATATGTATGCTTTAGAAAATATTATCTTTTAAATAAAGAAACAGCTTAGAATGCTTTACTCAGACGACAGATATTCAACACACGCACTTGAATACACTTTACACACACACACACATACTCTACTCAGTTAAACCACAAAATCAAATTGAAAAATAAGAAAAAAACAAAATAGGTGGCAACCTCAAAGACGTTTATAGTATAGCCATAAACCAGAATTGATTAGTTGAATTCTATTCCCAACAATTGGTAGGGGGAAACAACGACAAATGGCCACTATTTAGAGGATTCGGTAGCTGGAAGTTCCAGCGAGGAGCAGGAGGAGGAGGGGGAGGAGGAGGAGGAGGATCAAGTGAATACAGCGGATTACGACGAGGAGGACGAGGAGGATCAGACATCCACGGAGGAGAGACTACCAACGAATTTACCAACCACCACAGTGGGTCCGAGGCCGCTAAAACAGCCAGTACTACTGCCAGCCGCAGTATTGAAGGCCTCATCTTGCGAGTACCTACTGGATCAGCCCAAAATTACCACTCCTCCAGTCCTGACAGTCAAGACATTGCCCAACTCCTGCAGCAAAATGACCACATCAGCAACGATCTGTTCTACGATGGACTCAACAGTCTGCGCACCGACACAGACAACAACGACTCGGGTTCTTTGCACGGCATCTATAACAACCAGCAGCGTGAACGACACTATCGTGAAAGACAAAGACGTTGGCAGCAGGAGCAACAACAACAACAGTCAGCAACCGGTGGAAGCGGCACAGGCGAAGCCTGTAGAGCAGCAGTTGAACAAGGAGGTTTTACCGAAGACAGCAGTCAAAACCTTGCCACGACCAGCGAAATTTATACCACCTCCACCGCCGCCACGCCGTCTCTTATTGACTCAAACAAATCTAAAGACCTCAACAGCTACACAAAAAAGCTTAGAAAAGGTAAAATTTCTCCCCCTCTCCTTCATCAAAAGTTCCTATTCAAACTGTCTCTCCTCATTCCCTTTTAATAGGTCACACCTCCTCAAAAATCTGGCGTTTTTGCTGACGATGGCTTCTCGGTGCTGGCTGCTACAGACGTCCTGGACGTTTGCAACGCCAAAATGCCACAAAATACCAGCGCTCTGCCTTGCTTAACAACAACGATGACAACTATAACGAGCACAACGACGGTGACTACGACAATGACAATGACGACTATGACGAAAATACCTCAACCTTTAGAGGATGTTTACAGTATAAGAAGATATTCGGCCCCAGCAAACTCCAGCAAAAGCCCAATAATAAACGACTGTTACTCGATGAAACCACGACCCTCGTCAACAATAATCGAGACTTCGCTCTTGGGATCGGCGGCGCAAATCGACAACAGCAGCAACATAAACCTGCGCTACAAATCATCAACAATAGTTTCGACGATGAAGGAGAAGGACCAACAGCAGCAGCATCTGGAACAGCAGCAGGAGAACAACAGGGAGAAGGAGCAACGACGGATGTTAACCAAACTCAAGGACCAGACCGAACAGACACACGTTACCGGCAAAGATTCCAAATCGGCTTGTGCACAGCCCGGCGGAGCTGGCTCGGGCTTAAGTCCTCGCCTGGAGATGCGTTTGGCACTCAATCACGATATAATGGGCGACGAAGATTTGATAAGCTACGATCCTGGACCCGATCTAACAACTATTCTGGGGTAAGTTATAAGCCTAAAAAAAAGAAAACGATTCTTACTATTTATCCACCTCCCTGCAGGCACGACCTCTCCACCTTTCAACGACGGACGGGTCGAGATTTATTAAATCGCTCAGCCATGAATCGTGTACAGCCAAAAGAGGCTGTCATATCGTTCTCTCAACAGCGAAACTCGAAGATGGATACGCCCACAGTGAATCGACGTCCGCGACCAACACCACAACTACTCAACAACAGCACTTCGGCCACCAGCAGCAGCAGCAACAGCAACTACAACACCGCCGCCAATCCAACAACAGTCTCGTCAATGCCTTTCGTTGGTTCGGCACGTGTCGCCGGCGTTCCACAACACCTGCAGCCAAATCGAAATACATGGAGCAGTTCTGTATCTGTGGCTCACAACAGAGACGAGAACGTCAGCGTCGTAAACAACAGCAAAAATATCAACTACAACAGCGGCGACAACAAATTAAGCGATCTGGAGATCTTAGCGAGACGCGAGAAGATATACTGCATGTCTCAATTGAGGAGTGGCTCACAAGTCAAGACGATGATGACGACGACGACAATGATGTCAACAACGACGATGAAGAGCAACAATTTCTACAACAACAATCCTCTGACGAGGACGACGAGTACTACTTCGATGGGCGCTGTGACTGATGACATGCATATACCGCATACGCCTAAAAAAGGCCAGAGACAGCGTAAAATCGGTAGAGATGAGACGGCTTTAATGGAAGCCGGCAAGGCTAATAAATTGTAAGTGTTTTGTTAATAATTTTAAAAATTTTAAAAAGCATTTGAAACCTTTATTTCTGTTTTGGGACCTCAGAATAAACTTTATTAAACGACGCAATTCGGAAAATCCCTCTACAGCCAATAACTCACAAACCTCGCTTAATGACTCCAATGCCAGTAGTACACCGCAGCACAAGCAAATACCTATGTCACCGCGTAAAGATAATGTAAGTTTTTCACAGACTTTTGTTTTAAAAACTCTTATACGAACTCTTATACTAACTCTTATACTCGTAATTACTTCTATTCTAACTGTTCACACTTTTCTTTCAGGACAAACCCTCTCTCAATCGTCGTTTATGGAAACAAATAACCAAACGACGTCGCTCAAATTCTGTTTCAGAATTGGTAGCATCCTAAATAGCTTTACGCTCCTCGGATTTTAGAGCACTTTTTCTCACGCCATTATTGTATATTGTATGTGATGCAGTCCAGTTTTAAGTACCAATTTGTCTTTGGTTTTGTAATCGATTAGTTAGTTTAAACAGTTTAAGTAGTACGTTCTTGTGGTAGCAAATGTTGAGAGTCACTGCCAGGTTTTTTTGTGGCAGTAGGCATTAGTTGTAGGAAAATTAAAAGAACAAAAATTGAAAAAAAAATGTTAAAATTAATTGGTAAATTGAACTGATTTTTGTGGTCCCTAGTCTTAAGCAGAATATTTAATTGGAATTTTGAAATTATCGTAACACGTCCTCTAAAAGCTTTAAACCAAGAAAAACCAAAAAAAAAACCGAATTATGCTGTCAATTAAATTAAAATGAAAATGAAGAGAAGTGCACTCGTCCTCTCAAAAAATATTTGATAAACTTTGAAAGAGGAAATGAAATCAAGTACTAAAACGGAGAGATTCTTTAAAGGTTAGAAATCTTTGATAACGATTCAACTCTGTTGCTAATGAAGACAAGAAAACTAAAGATAAGTCCTTGTAGATGAGAAAATATTAAACTTTTAAGTTTTTAGTACAAAAATTTTTCGATACTTTACTTTCAAGTACGAATAATAAGTACATATTTTGTATAAAAAGTTAGTACAACAAAATTTTGTTCTTAAAAAAGTTTTAGTACGAAAATGTTTAGGTTAAAAGCGATGTATTTAATATGTATTAAACATTTACATACAAAAGTAAACACTTCGTACTAAAAGTTTTAAATACTAAAATTCTTTAGTACGAAAAATTTTGTTTACAATTTAATTCACTCAAAAGTTTTTAGTACAAAAATTATTTTGAAAATCTTTTAGCGCTACAAGTTTTGGTACTAAAATATTTGTACCAAAAATGTTTGTACTAAAGTGTTTAAAATCAGAAATGTACTAAAACTAATGTACCAAAAAATGCTAAAATGTTTGTAATAAAAAGTTTAGCACAGAGATTGGTACAAAAATTTAAAATGTAGGAAAAAAAACTTTACTAAACTAATGTACAAGAATTCAAAAATCTTTGTACTAAATTTTTACTAAAAAGTTTAGTACAGAGGCTGGTGGAAAATTTTTAGAACAAGAATCTTTTATAAAAAAATTTTAGTACTCATTAATTTTAGTTTAAATATTTTGTTTCTGGGAAAAATTGTAGGAAATAGTTCAGTACTAAAAAATTTTAACACTGAATGTGAATACTATGCAGTTTAGTACTAAAAAATTTAATGAAAAAACTTTCGTTTACTAAAATTGTACTTTGCAATTTAGTACCAGAAATTTACCAAACAATTTTATTAAAAAAAATTTTAGCACTAAGGAAACTGTATAAGAAAATTTAAAGAAGAAAATGTTCGTGTACAAAAATTTTGTTCTAAAATAATTTGCCATTAAAATTTTAATGTAAACAGTTTCGTACAAAATTTGTTTGCTTTAAATTCAAAGTTCTAAATTTTTTTATTCACAAAACAAATTTTTTAGTACAAAATTTTTTGCTACAAAAATTTTCTTATGAGGAATATTGTGGTATAAAAATGGTTTGTAACAAAATGTCTTGGTACAAAACTTTTTAGAACAAAAACTTTTGACACGGGAGTTTTTTAAAATTGATTCTATCATGTTTTAATATAATTTTTAGTTCAATTTTTTTAACACAAGTTTTTAGTACAGATATTCTGATATCTATTTTTAGTACACGTGATTTGATTAGTAAAATATTTTCTATTAAAAAAACCTTAAACAAATTTTAGAATTTTTTTTTGTATTTAAAATAACGGATAAGAATTGATTCTATAACGGTTTAAATATTATATTTTAGTTTTAAAATTAAGTTAAATTTTAGTACATTTCATTCCAGCGTATAGTTACTAAACTTTTAAAATTTGTGTAACTCTTGAATATTCTTGAATTTTTTTAATATAAATAGAAAAAATTCAAATAAATTTAAAGAGGCCTAGAGAATTTAGTACAATTTTAGTAAAAATAGATTTTTTGTAGGAATAAATCACTGCGGTTTGTAATAATTCTCATTTAATACTTAATTTTAGGCAAAAAACTATTAAAAAAATATAAAGTTTTTAGTAGATTTTCTATAAAATTTTTTAATAAATTTAGTAAGTTTAGTAAGTACTAAAAATTCTAGATAATCTAAATTGAAATGTGTTTGAATGAAATAAATATTTTATATACTTTAATAGAATTTTATTTAAATATAAAAAATAAATAAACAATAAAATGAAGGCCTAAAATGAATTTAACTTAAATAATACTCTTTACTTGCATTAATTTTTTTTATTATATTTATATTTATTATTATTTATTATTATTTATATTTATTTATATTTATATTATTATTATTTATTATTATCTTTTTAAATAAATTTTTATTAAAAAAAATTAAAAGAACCAAAGTTTATTTAACATTTATTTATTTTTTTATTAAAAAAAAAACTTGTTTTTCGAAATAATAATTTTAATTAAAAACATTCTTAGCAAAAAGAATATTTTTCGTCAAATAATTTAATTTTTTTATTTATTTACTTTTATTATTTTTTTTTTATTTGCTAAAAAATATTTTAAACTCAAATTATTATTTAAAAAATTATTTTTTTTTTAATAAAAAAGAGAATAAAAATATGTTTTAAATAAATTTTTATTTCTGTAAACTTTTTTTACATAAAAATTGAATTTTTATTTTAAATTAAAATAAATTATAATAAAAAAAAATTATTATTTAATAAAAAAAATACACAACATAAATATTTGTTCTTTTTTTTTTGTTACAAAAAAATTTATTATGATTTATATTCTTTTTTATTAAATTATTATATTCTTTTTTTTATTAAAAATAATATAAACTTTTAATAAAATTTTAATTATTTTTGTAGCAATTATTAAATGTGTCATTAAATTTCGATACCAATTTCATTGCTATTTCAAACTTCCCATTTCTGTGTTGTTTCCCTCTACTCAACATACTACGAACATATTCACCTCACACATGTACCAATGAGTCTTTTGTTCAAAATTTGGATGTCAAAATAATTTTCTTAAGTGAAAAACAAATATTAAGAAACAGACTTTTTTAACATCCCTAAGCATGATTTATGAATTAATTGGAAGTTATAGATATTAAGCCTTATTTTTTAAAACGCGTTTATTCAAAATATTAGTAGCAAGACACATAATTTAACTAAATATACATCATTTTAAAGGTGCTATAAACACTAGTTTAAAAAGAAAATTCTTTCAGGCATTTTAATCTCACCAAAAATTGTCTCAGAAATAAAATTAGAACGTTTTTTATTTAATTTCTGATTAGAAATTAGCTTGAAAATAAATAAAAAAAAACGTAAAGCTTAACAAAAAAGAAATTTAAAAAATATTTTTTACTTGCACCATATATAGACTTGAACAACAAAAATTTCCTGCCGTAACACTTTCTTTCTTAAAGCAAAATAAAAAGTTAAAAAATTAAATCAATATGGAAACAGTTTTATTTTGAAAAAGAATTTAAGAAAATCAAAATTTCAAAAACAATTTTAAATTTAAAAAAGGAAAAAACAAAATAAATGCCTTAGTAAGAAAAGAAAGAAAAAACAAAATACAAAAAAATTAAATAAAATTATTGTCCAAATTATAAAATTATAAATTATTAAAAATATGAACAGAAAATCAATAATTTACTTTATTAATTACAAAAAAAAAAATAATAATAATAACTGTGGCAAAATAAAATTTAAAAAACAATTTTAATTATTATAAATTAAATTATTTTATAAAATAAAATTAAACAATTATGTAAAACAAAAAAAATAGGAGCAGAAAATATTAAATTTTCTCAATCACCACCATAAATAATTTGCAAATAAAAAAATTAAAATTTAAAACAAAACCTACAACACTTGTTTAATAATTAATAAAAAAAATAACTTTTTTTCAATAATTAGTCTCATAAGTAATTTAGAGTTTTAAAAATATCAATTTAACGAATACAAAATGATAGAAAACAAAAAAAATATTTTTATTATAAAAATTACAATAAAAAACAATTTTTTCAAATATAAAATTAAATGAAATTAAAAACCACACATTTTCATCTTTAAGCTTAAAAAACCAAACAAACGAAAAAAATTAAAAAAATTTTGCAATTATCTCTATGAGAATATTTTAGTATGTATTAATATACATAATAAATATTAATATTATAAATAAACAAATTAAATCATATTTAATTATAATAGTATTATAAGAAAAACAAACAAAAAATCATATTAAAAAAAACAATTTTATTAATTATAAAAAAAAAATACAAATAATGAAACCAATAAAACAATTAAAATAAAATGAAATCAAAATGTTTGCTGGGTATGAATACAAGTAACTGTTTTTACACTCTCAGTTTGATAAGCTCTCTTCCATGCTTAAAAGAAAGCTCTTTGAATAGGTTTCTCTTTAAGAACTCTCTTCTACAGAGCTGGTAACGTATAATTACTGGACTTGAAGACAAAGCTTTTAATTTCAATTTTAAGCCTTGTAAATTGAAACTTCTCTTTCATTATAAGGCTTTTATCATAATCAGCTCTAAATGTCATTGGATTTCAATCTAACCTATTTAAGTGCTTTTCGACTAAAAATTTCTCACAATTCATGCTTAATCTTGCCGATAACTTGTCTAATTGCTCCTATGTTAGGTGATTACCAGCGTAGACGTAGCTACCCAAAAAAAACAGCCTAAAGGCGTCCAATCGCTTAAAGGCATTGTCAGAACGTGAAGTTACTCTTGTAGAAATCGATGGAATTATTTAGCTCGTGATACCTTACTTTTCTAGTCATTACAACTCTTTAGTCAGGATTACGAACTTCGTTCTCTCGCTATCTTGTGTGTGTTAATTTTATTCATAAGTGGATAGATCTACAGTTTACAGTCAATTCCGAACCACAGATTTTTATGAAACTTTTCAAAACAATTATATTTACTCACAGAGAAGTTTCCTAAATCTGTGGTGCAGAGACGACTTTAAATTATAGGTCCCCTCCAAACATGTATAAATATAACACACACAACATTGGTGGTGTGAGATGCTAGGTTTATAATCCTGACTAAATGGTTGTAATAGCAAATTAAGTTAAGTAACTAGGGTGTATTGCATTAAAAATTGCCACCTTGGAATCATCTTCTCTTTGGGGTCAAGTTTCATCTCTATAAGATCCGTTCTATATGGTGAACTTACTAGCCAAGCTCTCATAGTTTCTGCCGGGTCATTAAAGATGTTTCTGGGAACAAAACATATTTTCTTTTATTCATTTTAATCGAATTGTATTCTTCAATCGTATAAATTATTGATACTAGAGTTCAAAATCAATCATATGACCAGTGTGCAGAGGGTCACGATGGATTACACCCTTTCAATTTCTCCAGACGCACAGCATTAACTTTCGAGCTCTTCGTTCTAGCTCTGCCACCAGCTGCAAAGCTTCAATTTGCTTCTTCCATGATATTTTTCCATTGCGATTACCGTAAGTGAGCCACCTTTCATCGCTCGCAATCATTCGTTTCAGAAATGATTCAATTTTGTTTGGTTTCATGTGGCACCCAAACACATTTATGGATACAGCTTTCTCCAAAGGGCTGAAAACTGTCTGGTGATCAATGCATAGCTCCCAAGTAATGTCCATACTGCTTATGTGCAGGTGTTTCTCAATTTCTTTCATGTATTCATTGACTTTTTAGTAACGGTTAGCCACATTGAGTTGTATCATCAAACAAGCGAGAGCCTAATATTTACTCCAGTTTTTTTTTTTCTTTTTTTAATTTTTTTTAATACAATCTTTAATTTTATTATGAAGTTTCACTTAAATTGGTTTCATTTTCTTTAGTTTCCGTAAATCGTAACACAAAACTCTTTTTCAAACTTTAAATTATGATTTAATTGCACTAATTTCTATATTAAATCATAATAACCAGCCCTGCACAAATTTACGGTCAACAAATTCTCCATTAAAACGTCTCTCTCTCTCTCTCTCTATAACTATGCAATATTTTTCATAAAACAAGAAACCAGTGAGGTGAGTATACGAATGTGGAATGTTATTAACATTAAACTGTTAGTTAACATTGCTCACACAGAAAATTTTAACTAATGTTTACATAAGTTTACAGCTGTTATGAATTTGTTTGCCTGTTTAGCTTTACTGTGTTTAAGTAACTGTTAATAAATGCATTGGTGTGGGTAAGCAAAACAAATGAAATTCAACACTCGGTAGAGCAAAAAGAAAGAAAGAAAGAAAAAAAATTGTAAAACAATGGTGTTGCTTAAGCTGTTTGTGAATTTAGTTTTAAAACGAGTTTCAATACGTACGGTTCGTATAGGGAAAAAACGCTTTTATTTTGACGTTTGTTACGGTTTATTGTTTTTCTCCCCTCTTTTTTAAAATTTTTTCATTATTATTGTTATTGGTGTTTATTTTCTTATAAAAAATTTTGTTGTTTTTGCTTGAAATGCGTGTGATTTTTATATTTTTTCCATCTTTTGAAGAAAAAAGGAAAACAAATTTTCGAAGAAAAAATTTATTTTTAAAAATATGAAAATTTAAGTGGTAAAACAAAAATCATAAAAACAAAAAATTTAAAAGAAAATTAAAAAAGAAATAATAACAGTGAAGTTTTGTAACATAGAAAAAAAAAGAAAAATTTGAAAATAAAGAATAAAAAACCTCTGGAATAACTTAATTTGTTTAAAAAAGGATTAAAGGATTAATTATTCTCCTAAGATAAAAGGTGAATATATTTTAAACATAAAAAAATTTAAAAAAAAAACATTATTTTATATAAGAAAACTTTGTCTTTTAACTTTCTTATCGGCAAATTCTATTCTATTAGGTTCTGGAAACATTTTGGTTAAACATTCTCGGTATATGGCTTTGAAACGTAATATCTTTGGTATTATTACTTGCATTAGGCGATACTATAGCATGCTTGAAATTAAAAATCTTAAGCTTTACTTTTATAAAAGATTTATTAAATCACCTTATTCTCTGAAAAGTTATTTGCGTTTAGAAATGAGTAAAAATTCTCAACATTTCCATCGTATTTTGCTATTCTACTACGAGTACCGAAAAAATAAGAATACATCGCTGCCTAGAGTCTAAGCAGTACCTAAGATGTACATAAGCAGCGTGACCTTTGCTAGCAGGATGCGCAAAGACCCACGACATTTCTGCCCTAGGCCCAAATCATCAGGCTTCAGATCTCATTTATTGATGTCTATCCATATAAAATTCAATTAAAAACCAGAAACCTTACTCAGCTAAAGCATAACATCATCAAAATGTACTTAAAAACTTATTTTGTATGAAGACTTTTTGCCTTTACTGTGCATAACTCTGTTGCTACATATGAAAAGAACAATGAAAATGTTCAAAAACCGTTCTCATTGCATTTTTTCTCTTTCTCAATTAATTATAAAACAACAACAACAACAAGAAATAACTATACTTTCCTTATCTTTCCATCTTTCTTCAAATAATTCTCGCCCTTTATGTAAAAATAATAACAAAAACATTTTAAATCCACTCTCATTTTACTTTTGCCACTACAAAACAATAATAAAATACAACTCAGCACCTTGGCGGCATATGTCCTTACAAATGCTTTCTTTTCTTACTATAAAGCATTACTGCTGCCTTTTTTGTTGTAAAACTATGATAAAATCATTTCAATACTCTCTCTTGATCTATGACCTTTTTGTATAAAATCAGAAAACAAGTAATCTCTCGTCACGTCTGACTCTATTGTTCCGAAATTAAAGCAAGAAAACAAAGAAATCCGTTACTCTCCTTTTTTGCAAAAACGAAAAATAACCCCAAAAAATGTTGACAATAATCCTGTTCTCTTTGTGATTAAAAAATATATTCTTTCTTAATATGTACCTACTCTTCTGCCTTCGTTTAACTGTGAGAATTACAATCAACAGTTGAGCTCACTCTTCTAATATAAAAACAACAACAACAGCAAAGTATGGTGAATTTGAAACACTTAAATATCCCTCAATGAACAATCAATTTATGAAAACAACAACGGTAAACCAAAAAAAAAAAATCACAACTTCTTCACTCTCATTTTATTCTCTCTTCTCTTTCATACAACCTAACAAAGAATCAAATAGGGCTTCTCTTCTGCCTTAAATTACTTTCTCCAAAAACTGCCTTCGGTCAATTAAAAAATAATTTTCCTGTCTTCTACTCACTCTTAAAGTTAGCGCTCCTTCTCTTTTTAACACAAAAATCTAATTATTCCCTCTATAACTTTCAATCCTTCTTTACTAAACAATACTATAAATGAGGGCTTAAGAATATTTGCCTTTTCTACTCTCCTTAACCAAAAAAGAGGGACATTTCTTTTATTCCCTAAATAACTTTTTTCCACTCTATATAACCGTATATACGTATAGCCGGATTAAGAATTTTATAGCTTTTTCTTGCTTAGAAAAATCAACAACAAAAAAATTTATAAAAAAACATGAAGATAAAATCCAATTATGTAATACTATCTCTCCTACTCTCTTTAACTCTAAAAAACGAAATTTATTTGTTCCCTTAACATTTTTTCTATCGCTCGTTTTGTAACAACATCTACACTACATTGTATACCATATTACGAATTTAATTTATTGAAACAACAACAACACAATTCGCAATATAACTGTGTGTCTCTCTCTCTCAATTTGCTATTGCTAATCGAAGTATGTACAAACAAAAACAAAAAACGCTCTTTTAACCACTAAAATCAAAATCAAAGAAATGTATTCCCTGTATTCATTATTTCTTTTTCTAACCACTTAAGCTAATAAAGAATCACAATTTTTACTCACCCTATTTACACTACACTTGGAACTCCCTTTTACAGCACTGAGTTTTTTTGTAAGGCAAGCAATTCTACTTGATCGAAAATTCATATGAAAAAACACTCAATCACTCACGAATTTGATTTTTTTTGAGTCACTTTCATACCAATTTCCAATTGACCGAAATCACTTGCCTTACAAAAACAATTTCTTGTGCACCTTTTATTTCACAATACACAACACTTTTAATACCCGCACACGCACACGCACACACGCACACTTTTTTTGAGACACCAATTTTTTTTTCTTTTCTTTTTCTCGGGAGCACCCCTTCATAAGCTTAATGAACTTTTTTTCTTTTTCGATTTTCATGGCTTTCTTTTATTTTTTTCATCTAAAACTTATGATTTCTTATGCTTTATAAACTTAAATAACTTTTTAACATAAAACTTTAATAAAAACAACCGAATTTACCACAAAATATTTAATTTTCTTTTTAACGCACGGAAATAACATCCGACCTGTTGCACTTTTATGAAAGAAACTAAAAAATGCCGCCTTTTGATTGACGAATTTCTTATTTTAGAACAAAATAAAATCCCTTTAATTTCGTTACTGAATGTACGAATGGGAGAGGGTTTTGTAGGATTTTATATGTTGCATGTTGTTGTTTTTATTTTAGTGCTTTTAATTGTTGGTGACTTTTGGTTATTCTCTTCCCTTTTGTGCATGTGATCTATTTCGTAATATTTAACGACGTATCGACGAATGCTGTTGCTCATGCGCACATAGTGTGTGTGCATATATTTCGGGGTTTTTTTTCTATTCTTATGCATTTCTCTTTGGGATATTTTTTCTGTTTTTTTTTTGTTTTAAGTAAATAGTGACTGTGTTGTTGCTTTTTTATGTTAAAATTTGGAACATTTTTTTCTTGTTTTTTTGTTGCCATGCTTAATTTGTGCATGATTATGATCAAAGAATTTACGTTTTACTGTTTTAAATTAGTATTTAAGCTTTGCTCAATAAAAAATAATAAAAATAACAACAACAGCAATAAAATATTTATTTAGAACAGCTGATTAAACAATTATAAACATATTTTGCTGAGTACAAGTTATTCTGCGTGTGTGTTTTTTTTCTTTTTTTCTTCTCATTTTCAATTTCATTTCTTACTGGCATGTTTTGCTGTTGTTGGGTTTTTTAATTGTTTTTCTTGTTGCCGGTGTAATTAAAATAACAAAGAGAAAAACAAAAATTAGAAAAATATTAAAGTGAAAAAACGTTCTTTAGCATATAATTGAGAGCTGAGAGGCTGTAACATATTAATCTCAATGTAAAAGAATGCGTTTAAAAATGAGTGAAAATTCTCAACATTTTCATCATATTTTGCTATTCCACTACGAATGCAATGCAATGCTGCTGAAAATATTTGTCAAGTTTATGGAGTCTAAGAAAACATTTGTGAAATTATTTACACACTAAAGATGCATCATACTCTGATCGATCAATCACTGAAAAAGTCAATGAAATCATGGACAAAATTGAGGAAGAGACGTATGTACATAAGCAGCGTGACCTTTGCTAGCAGGATGCACAAAGACCCTCAACATTTCTACCGTAGGCCCAAACCATCAGCCTTCAGATCTCATTTATTGATGTCTATCCATATAAAATTCAATTAAAAACCAGAAGCCTTACTCAGCTAAAGCATAACATCATCAAAATGTACTTGAAAACTTATTTTGTATGAAGACTTTTTGCCTTCACTGTGCATAACTCTATTGCTACATATGAAAAGAACAATAAAATTGTATAAAAACCACTCTCATTGGATTTCTTTTCTTTCTCAATTCATTATAAAACAACAACAACAACGTGAAATAACTATACTTTCCATCCTTCTTCAAATAATACTCGCCCTTTATTGTAAAAACAATAACAAAAACGTTTCAAATCCACTCTCATTTTACTTTTGCTCAACCTTTTGCCACTACAAAACAATAATAAAATACAACTCAGCACCTTGGCGGCCTATGTCCTTACAAATGCTTTCTTTTCTTACTATAAAGCATTACTGCTGCCTTTTTTGTTGTAAAACTATGATAAAATCATTTCAATACTCTCTCTTGATCTATGACCTTTTTGTATAAAATCAGAAAACAAGTAATCTCTCGTCACGTCTGACTCTATTGTTATAAAATTATGGCAAGAACACAAAGAAATCCGTTACTCTTCTTTTTTTTTACAAAAAAAAAAAAAAAGAAATCCTGCTCTCTTTGTGATTAAAAAATATATTTTTTCTTAATATGTACTCTTCTGTCTTCGTTTAACTGTGAGAATTACAAACAACAGCTGAGCTCACTCTTCTAATATAGAAACAACAGCAACAGCAAACGAAGTATGGTGAATTTGAAACACTTAAATATCCCTCAATGAACAATAATTTTTATGAAAACAACAACGGTAAACACAAAAATAAAACCTCGACTCTGCTCACTCTCTTTTTGTTTTCTCCTTTCTTTTACACAACATAATAAAGAATCAAATAGAATCCTCTGCCTTAAATTACTTTCTCCGTTACGTTTTCCTTGAGTTATTAAAGTAAAACAAAAACAAATTTACTTCCTCGCCTTATACAACAACCTCTGCAAGTAAAAAAGAAAGCCAAACTTTATTTCCTCTTCTTATGTGACAATACACTTTACGCCGGATTAAATATTCAGAATACAATTACAACAAAGAAAAAAAGCAATTTTCCTTTCTGTCTTTTATTTTGTGCCTTTTCACTCTTAAAGTTCCTTCTCTTTTTAATACAACACAAAAGAAATTTAATTATTCCCTTCATAACTTTCATTCCTTCTTTACTAAACAACACTATAAGTAAGGGCTTAAGAATATTTCCCTTTTCTTTAATCATTGCTTTGCCTTTTTTAAACACAATTTTATTAAAGGAAAAAAAAAAACAACAACAAAGTTTGAACAAATTTTTGTTTTTTTGATTTCCTCTTTTCCCCTTAAAAAACCAAGTAAAAACTCGAGAGAAGTCTTCCGTTTCCTATTCTGTTAAATACAAAACATAGGAATTTTATATATTCCCTGTATAAATTTCTTTTGCCAAAGCAATAATTAAGGGAATAAAAATTTCCCTTTTTTCAAAATTAATTTTATTTAAAGATCAACAATACAAGTGAAAATATTGCATCCCACTCTCTTTGTTTTCACAATTTTTCCCATTGCAAATCTAAGTAATATGTCTTCTCTTTCTACTCTCCTTAACCAAAAAAAAAGGAATTTTTTTTTATTCCCTAAATAACTTTTTCTCACTCTATATAATCGTATATACATATAACCGGATTAAGAAATTTATAGCTCTTCTTTGCCTAGAAAAATCAAAAACAAAAAAAAAAAAAAAAACATGAAAATAAAATCCAATTAATACTCTCTCTCCTACTCTCTTTAACACTAAACAAACAAAATTTATTTGTTCCCTCAACCTTTTTCTATCGCTCGTTTTGTAACAACATCCACACGACATTGTTTACCGTATTACGAATTTAATTCATTGAAACAACAACAACACAATTCGCAATATTACTGTGTGTCTTTCTCTTAATTCGTTATTATAAATTCAAGTACACACAAACAAAAACAACAAACATTCGCTCTTTAAAACTAAATCAAAGAAATTTATTAAGCCAGTACAGAAATGCAATTTTTTACTCACCCTATTTACACTACACTCGGAACTCCCTTTTACAGCACTGAGTTTTTTGTAAGGCAAGCACTTCTACTTGATCGAAAATTCATATGAAAAAACACTCAATCACTCACGATTTTTTTTGAGTCATTTTCATACAAATTTTTTGTCAGCCAAAATCACTTGCCTTACAAAAACAATTTCTTATGCACATTTTTTCACAACACACAACACTTTTAATACCCGTACACGACGCGCACACGCACACACGCACACTTTTTTTGAGACACCATTTTTTTCTTTTCTTTTTCTCGGGAGCACCCCTTCATAAGCTTAATGAACTTTTTTTCTTTTTTGATTTTCATGGCTTTCTTTTATTTTTTTTCATCTAAAACTTATGATTTCTTATGCTTTATAAACTTAAATAACTTTTTAACATAAAACTTTAATAAAAACAATCGAATTTACCACAAAATTTTTAATTTTCTTTTTAACGCACGGAAGTAACATCCGACCTGTTGCACTTTTATGAAAGAAACTAAAAAATGCCGCCTTTTGATTGACGAATTTCTTATTTTAGAACAAAATAAAATCCCTTTAATTTCGTTACTGAATGTACGAATAAGAGAGTGTTTTGTATGATTTTATATGTTGCATGTTGTTGTTTTTATTTTAGTGCTTTTAATAGTAGGTGACTTTTGGTAGCTCTCTTCCCTTTAGTGCATGTGATCTATTTCGTAATGTTTGTTTATCAACGTATCGACGAATGCTGTTGCACATGCGCACGTAGTGTGTATGCATATATGTACTTCGGTTTTTTTCTATTCTTATGCATTTCTCTTTGGGATATTTTTTCAGTGCTTTTTTTAAGTAAATAGTGACTGTGTTGTTGGTTTTTTATGTTAAGATTTCGGACATTTTTTTCTTATATTTTTTGTTGCCATGCTTAATTTGTGCATGATTACGATCAAAGAATTTACGTTTTAAATTAGTATTTAAGCTTTGCTGAATAAAAAATAACAACAACAGCAATAAAATATTTATTTAGAACAGCTGATTAAACAATTATAAACATATTGTGCTGAGTGCAGGTTATTCTGTGTGCGTGTGTGTGTTTTTTTCTTCTCATTTTCAATTTCATTTTTTACTGGCATGTTTTGCTGTTGTTGGTTTTTTTAATTGTTTTTCTTGTTGTCGTTTTCTTATACATATGGAAGTGTGCATGGGGGTAAGTGTATGAGAGTGTGTTTTTTTTTTGCACTGCTACTAGTACTACTACTGCTGCTGCTGCTAAAGTGCACTAACGGTGTTGTCATTGTTACGATTTTCTGTTTTTGAATGAATGGATGCATTTAAGCGTTAAATTGTAATTTTTTCTACTTCTGGTTGATTTTTTATTTAATGTTTAATGCTTTAATCACTGTGAACGTTAATTTTTTATTATTTTTTCTTTGTATTTGTTTTTGTTTATTAAAATAATAATAAAAACATGAAGAAGTTTATTACAAATTTAATTAAACATAAATGGTTTTTAGCAAAAATTAAATAAACAAAGAGAAAAACTAAAATTAGTAACATATTGAAATGAAAAACAAACGTTCTTTAGCATATAATTGAGAGCCAGGGCTGTAACATATTAATCTCAAGGTAATTGAGTTAAGATTTTTAGTAAATATTAAATAAAAATGTCATAAAAAAAAACGCTAAAAAGAGTAAATATTTATTTAAATCTCTTTCAATGGTTTTTAAGCACTTAGTGAACCAGCAATGGTATATATTAGCCTCAAGGCAATATATAAATAAGATTTGATTTTGATATGTATACAAAAGAGTTATGGTCTGATGATCCAGAGCACCCCTGGTGAATCGTCGAGGTGTATAATGATATCTTCGAAATGCTGGTTTTTTGGGTTTACATATTTCGGATTCATATAGGCTGTCTGATGACTTTAGCATGTTCGAGATGAAGGTCATGGCTGCTTTGAAAGGGTCGTAATGCTTGCAGGGAAAGAGATTTTGCCCTGAATTTTTTTTAATTTCTTCAGATAGTCAGGCTGCTATGAAATTACTCACCAATAGCACATAGACGTTTAATTTTGTGCATGATAAAAGAGGATTTCTCAAGAAAAAATCGAATCTTTCTAAAATAACTCCTATTTGGCTTCTGTAGACATGCTACAGGGTAGAGGTAAACCAATTTCCTTAGTTAAACTATGTATTCCTCTGGTATTTTTATATCTTTATCTTCTTTTCTTAAATCGTGTGGCCATATATCGCATTATTTGCGGTCACTGCCATATTAGAAGACTTGTCAATTGACTCCTACAGGAGCTAAGGGCCTAAACAGAAGTTAGAGCCCTACTTTGGCTAAGCAAATACATCTTTTTTATACAATCTTTGATCTCCCGATTAAGATACTGATGGAGTCAGGCCTAACTTCTAGCCTTAGGGGGGAAGCTACCTAATCACAAGCTTCGTACAAGTAAAATAATGCAAAAATCATTTCAATATTTTATCTTCTGTTACATTGTAGATGAGAAACTAATTTTGTTGTTGTTTTTCGCTTAACAAATTAATTTGTTTTTAACATGTTTTCTTCTTTAATTCATGTTTTTAAAGAAATTGATTTGTTTATAGCCATTTTTTTTATTTAATTTTACTTTTATTTCTGCTTTTTGATCAGGCAAAACAAAAAAAAAACGAAAAAAAGAAAATTAAAATTATTTTCACTCTGCAGAAAAATAAAGCAAAAAAAAATCAGCATGACTATTGGTTACACTCCATATTTGTTTAATACTTGTACATGCTCTCCTATATTTTTGCAATTATTTGCAATAATTTTTTATTATTATTTTTATATTTTTTTTAAATTAATTTTTTAATTTATTTTTCAGCTGTTGATAGCAAAAAAACTATAACGGTTTAATATTTCTTTACTAAAAAAAAAAGAAAAAAAATATATTTTCTTGTTATTTTTTATTTTGTTGTTTGGTTTTGCAATAAAAGAAATTATTTTTTTAATTTTATTTTATTGCATATTGAAGCGCTTCTTTGAATTTTTTTTTCACCTACAAATGTTTGTGTTTACTTTTCAATGTATTTTTCTGTTTAATTTATTTATTATTGGGTCTGAAATTCAAAGTTTCAAAAGAAAATAAATAAAAAAGAAAATTATGCCATGTTTGCTTATATTATTTATACTTAAATAATAAAAAAATTTAATGGAAAAGAAAATAAGAAAAGAAAAAAATTCTATAAACATTGGCTTTGAAATGTAAAAATATTTGTTCTTAAAACCCGCTAAAATAGTGAGAATACAACAACAATTATTTGAAGGTCTTTTAATATTCCATACTTAAGCCATTTTATAACACATTCTTGGTGACAGACACAATGTAATTTTATACATACATACATTGGTCATTCGGCTGTATGAAATCTGTGTTAACTTGACATTTTTCTGTCTGTCAATTTGATAGATTTTGTTTGACAGTTGGCAACACCAAGTCATGTGTACTTATTTATACTAACAAGTGACAATTTTAATTCTAAAAAAAAAATAAAAATAATTGATTAAGGCCAAGCTTTGGAATGATTTTGTAGCCCATAAAACGTTCTTCTTATTTTCCATGAATTTCAGATTGCCAGCAGAAATAATAAAATATTCTTAAAGTTTTTTTTTTTTTGTTCAAAAGGCAAAAAATGCTCTAAAATGAAGGTACGGAGGCATTAAATAAAAATAGAGCAATCAATCTGAGACCATCTGGTACCATAGCTTTTTATTTTTTCTATCATTCAAAAGCCCATATGTTTACTTCTGGGCCTGTACCCAAGAGGTGAAGAAAAGTTTTCTCCTCTGCAGAAGTGATTAACCACAAATCAATTCGTCTCACATAAGTATCAAGAACACACTGTCTTCTTATTTTATATAATTTTGTATTTTTTTTTATATAATTCGTGTAGAAAAATTCCCATAAAAATTCTGGATCCTATTCTCTTTAACTCGAAACAAAGGAAATTTATTTGTTCCCTAAACATTTCTTCTATCGCTTGTTTTGTAACAACATCCACACTACATTGTCTAACGCATTGCGAATTTTTTTTATCAAAGCAACAACAACAGAATTCGCAATCTTACTGTGTGTCTTTCTCTTAATTCGTTATTATAAATTCAAGTACAAACAAAAACAACAAACACTCGCTCTTATAGTCTTTAAAACTAAATCAATTAAATTTATTTATTCCCTGTATTCATTTTTTTTTTTCTACCCACTTAAGCTAATATAGAAATTGAATTTTTCACTCACCCTATTTACACTACACACGGAACTCCCATTTAAAGCACTGAGTTTTTTGTAAGACAAGCCACTCTTCTTGATCGAAAATTTATATGAAGAAGCACTCAATTGCACACGAATTTGATTTTTTTTTCATACAAATTTCTTCTTTCATACAAATTTTTTATCAGCCAAAATCACTTGCCTTACAAAAACAATTTCTTGTGCACCTTTTATTTCACAACACACAACACTTTTAATACCCGACAACGCACGCGCACACGCACACACCAGCACTTTTTTTGAGACACCATTTTTTTCTCTTCTTTTTCTCGGGAGCACCCCTTCATAAGCTTAAAGAACTTTTTTCTTTTTCGATTTTCAAGGCTTTCTTTTATTTTTTTTCATCTAAAACTTATGATTTCTTATGCTTTATAAACTTAAGTAACTTTTTAATACAAAACTTTAATAAAAACAATCGAATTTAACAATAAATTTTTAATTTTCTCTTTAACACACGGAAATAACATCCGACTTGTTGCACTTTTACGAAAGAAACTAAAAAATACCGTCTTTTTATTTCCTAATTTCCCATTTTAGAACAAAAAATATCCCTTTAAATTCGTTACTGCATCCATATGTACATATGTATGTCCGCATGGGAGAGGGTTTTGTATGATGCCATATGTTGCATGTTGTTGTTTTTATTTTGGTACTTTTAATTGTAGGTGAGCTTTGTTTACTCTCTTCCAACTTGTGCGTGTGCTCGCCTGATGTTGATTTGGGTGAATTCTGCTACTCATGCGCACGTAAGGTGTATGCATATACCTCGAGGGTTTTTTATTCTTAGCCATTTCCCTTTGGGATATTTTTCAATTTATGTATTTAAGTAAATAGTGATTGTCTCCCCATGCAAACATACATACATACGGAAGCAGTAACGAAATTAAAGGGATTTTTTTGTTGTTCTAAAATGGGAAATTAGGAAATAAAAAGATGGTATTTTTTAGTTTCTTTCGTAAAAGTGCAACAAGTCGGATGTTATTTCCGTGCGGTAAAAAGAAAATTAAAAATTTATTGTTAAATTCGGTTGTTTTTATTAAAGTTTTGTATTAAAACGTAATTTAAGTTTATAAAGCATAAGAAATTATAAGTTTTAGATGAAAAAAAATAAAAGAAAGCCTTGAAAATCGAAAAAGAAAAAAAGTTCATTAAGCTTATGAAGAGGTGCTCCCGAGAAAAAGAAAAGAAAAAAAATGGTGTCTCAAAAAAAGTGCGTGTGTGTGCGTGTGCGGGTATTAAAAGTGTTGTGTGTGTTGTGAAATAAAAGGTGCATAAGAAATTGTTTTTGTAAGGCAAGTGATTTTGGCTGATAAAAAATTTGTATGAAAGTGACTCAAAAAAAAATTAGTGAGTGATTGAGTGGTTTTCATACAAATTTTCGATCAAGTAGAATGGCTTGCCTTACAAAAAACTCTGTG
Source organism: Sarcophaga rosellei (assembly GCA_930367235.1). Classification (NCBI taxonomy): domain Eukaryota; kingdom Metazoa; phylum Arthropoda; class Insecta; order Diptera; family Sarcophagidae; genus Sarcophaga; species Sarcophaga rosellei. Next base: position 5,398,146 of record OV884018.1, on the reverse strand, counting down.
CTGTAAAAGGGAGTTCCGAGTGTAGTGTAAATAGGGTGAGTAAAAAATTTCATTTCTTTATTAGCTTAAGTGGGTAGAAAAATAAAAAAATTAATACAGCGAATAAATAAATTTGGTTGATTTTGTTTTAGAGGATAGAAGAGCGAATGTTTATTGTTTTTGTTTGTACTTGAATTTATAATAGCGATTTGAGAGAAAGACACACAGCAATGTTGCAAATTTTGTTGTTGTTGTTGTTTTAATAAAAAAAAAACACGTTATACAATGTAGAGGCGATGTTGTTACAAAACGAGCGATAGAAAAAGGTTGAGGGAACAAATCAATTTTCTTTGTTTTGAGTTAAAGAGAGTAGAAGCGAGAATGTATATGAGAATTTTTCTGCAGGGATTTTTACAAAAAGAGGACTAAGCTATATCAAGATATTTTTATATAGATATAAGCAACATTACAACTGATTTTGCTCTGAATTCATGTCAAAATCAACATGTATTTGTTATTTTTTTCTAGGCCACCTCCTGTTAAATCTAATTCCATCTGCCTATTTCGTCTTTTAAAAATAACAAATCTTAGGTAAAAGTAGCAACAAACACACATAGAAAGTAATTATAAAGAAAAAAGAAACAGCTGCATTGACAACACTACATACATACATATATAAATATGTATACGTTACTACTTACTTAAAAAAACCCAAAAAGAAGAAAATATCCCAAAGGGAATAAAAAATAAGAATAAAAAAACCCAAACTATGTATATGCACACACACTACACACGTACGCATGTGCAACAGCATTCGCAGAAAAATACGTCACCATCAATCAAAAATCTTTTAAAAGCAGAGATTCTTAATAACACAACACATATACACATGCACTTTTGTACTCTGACGAAACACTATTTTCTAAACTTCCAAAAAATTGGGACAAAAACATTTCATATTCATATGAATATACTCTCCCAAGACACCTCTTTCGTAAACGACAGTAAAATGATTTCGTGACCCACACGAAATCGTTGTTATCGTAATTATTATGCACTATTACGATAGAGCTTACTATACACACAACCACACAAATGTACACATGCAAAGATCACACGCACAAAAGGGAAAAGAGTAAACAAAGTTCACCTACAATTAAAAGCACTAAAATAAAAACAACAACATGCAACATATGAAAACATACAAAACCCTCTCCCATTCGTAGGTACGTAAAGTAACGAAATTAAAGGGATATTTTTTGTTCTAAAATAAGAAATTCGTCAATCATAAAGACGGCATTTTTCAGTTTCTTTCATAAAAGTGCAACAGGTCGGATGTTACTTCCGTGCGTTAAGAAGAAAATTAAAAATTTTGTGTTAAATTCGATTGTTTTTATTAAAGTTTTGTATTAAAAAGTTATTTAAGTTTATAAAGCATAAGAAATCATAAGTTTTAGATGAAAAAAATAAAAGAAAGCCTTGAAAATCGAAAAAGAAAAAAGTTCTTTAAGCTTATGAAGGGGTGCTCCCGAGAAAAAGAAAAGAAAAAAATGGTGTCTCAAAAAAAGTGCGTGTGTGTGCGTGTGCGCGTCGTGTGCGGGTATTAGAAGTGTTGTGTGTTGTGAAATAAATGTGCACAAGAAATTGTTTTTGTAAGGCAAGTGATTTTGGCTGATAAAAAATTTGTATGAAAATTACTCAAAAAAAAAATCGTGAGTGATTGAGTGTTTTTTCATATGAATTTTCGATCAAGTAGAATGGCTTGCCTTACAAAAAACTCAGTGCTGTAAAAGGGAGTTCCGAGTGTAGTGTAAATTGGGTGACTAAAAATGTTTTTTACTCACATGCATACATAAGTAGAGAGGTAGGCAGAGGAAAGAGTGAATATTTTTTAGAGGATAGAAGAGCCAATGTTTGTTGTTTTTGTTTATTCTTGGATGTGCAATAGCAAATTGAGAGAAAGACACATAGTAATTTTGAGAATTGTATTGTTGTTATAAATAAAATTCATAACGCGGTATACAATGTAGTGTGGTGTTGTTATAAAATAAGCGATAAAAAACGTTTAGGGAACTAATAAATTTCCTTCGTTTTGCATTAAAGAGAGAAAAAGGAAAGACACATTGCAGAGATTTGCAATTAAAAATTTGGTGGAAACAAAGAGAGAAAGAGATATAGCAATATTTTCTTTGGTAAAGTTGATCTTTAATTAGAATCGGTTCTAATAAGAAGGGAAAATTTTTAATCCCGTAATTAAACGCAAGGCATATCTGTTTTTTTTTTGGATTTGTAATGGAAAAGAAAATAAACAAAGAAGCAGATCAATAACAAGAGCCATAAATGATCAATTAATAAAATAAATCACTTTATATTCATATAAAATTAAATTTTAAAGTTTTCTTATGAATTTCTATGTTCGAAAATTCCAAAACAGTTTAAAAAGAGAAAATACAGCTTAAATGTTTGCGTATATTGTATTTATGGTCTTTGAGAAACATTTTGGCGGTCTTAGAAAATTTTCGAACTTAAGTTCGAATTTTCGAACATGACACAAAACTATATTTTTATGGGAAAACAAGCGATTCTATACTCACTACTAATAAAATTTTGCAGTTTTGTTAGGAATTTCTATGTTCGAAAATTCGAAAATGGGTTAAAAGATGGGAATACAACTTAAATTTTATGTATGCGACTTATTAAGTTCTGTGGGAAACATTTTGGTGGCAATGCAACATTTTCGAACATTAGTTCGAATTTTCGAACCTAACCTAAAAACCTAATTTTTTGATGAAATGTAGGAAATGTTATAAAATGTTAAAATATAATATAGTTTTTTAGTACTTTAGCTAGAGTATAGGGTGTTTATAAATCAGTATTGCAAGTTGTTGTTTAAAATAATGTTTAACTGGCTCCAATTGAATGATTTTAGATAAATTAAAAAGCTTGTTTTTTATATATCGTACTCAAATTTCAATATTTTTTAATTTTTTCGTTTTTTGTTTTGCAGTTTTATATCATCAAGCAACCAGCCACCTCATCCTCATCACTCGCCAAGTGTTAAACATCAGTTGACAACACCGATAAGTGTTAAATTGCAAAAAAGAAAAAAAAATAAGTTTTTTTTTTAAATTTCTACGGTTTTAAATACATAAGTGAATTTCCTTTATTTCGCGCTACAATAAGTGTAGAGAGAAAGAAAGAGAGAGAGAGGAGCATAAAAGGAAAAAAAATATACGAACAAACTTTAAGAAAGATCTGAAACGATTTTTGCGCTGCTAAACTATGCCCGGCTGTATGTAATAGTTGTCCAAGTAACTACAGTATACGGTTACTTTATAAAACTTTTACAACGTGCAAAAAGAAAAAAAAAGATTGAATAAAAAAATTGCAAAAATAAAAAACATACAAACATACATAAGCAGGTAAGTTTATCTATGTTTATACATGAGTTGTATACAATTTCCGCTTTTAAAATATAAATATTTTTTGGTGAATTTTTCCGCTTGTGATTTTCTTTATGTAGTACATACAACGATTTTATATAATAATAAACCCCATAAAGAAATAAATTAATTATAAAAAATAAAATAAAATTTATTGTCTGTTACAATTTGTTTGTAGAAAGGTTAAAAAGCACGCGATTTTTGATTATTAATATCTGTTTACATACACATGTAATAGATTATTAGGTAATCAGCACAAGTATGGTTTGAAAAAATTAAAACATATTAAATAATAATGATAATTTAAAATAAATTTTAAGTTCATAGACCTATCACGTAATAAAGCAACTCATTTCGCTTTACAGTATCTATAGTTTCTTTCATTTTTCAAGTTCGAAAAGCCAAAAACTACAGAAAATCAAATGATAGCATCAAAACTTTTATGTTTCTATCACTTCTAGATACACAGAATCATTTTGGCAGCATTAAAAAATTTTCGAACTTAATTTCGAATTTTCGAACACAGGTTAAAAACATATTTTTACGCTTATTTAAGCAGTTTTCTAACCATTTCAATAAAAATTAAATTTTTCCTTTTATATTTCAATGTTCGAAAATTCGAAAATCGTTTAAAACGAGGAAAAATATGCAGGATTCTTATATTTTAAAACTTTACAGGGCACAAGCAACATTTTGGAGGCTTTAAAAAATGTTCGAACTTAAGTTCGAATTTTCGAGTATAAACTAAAACCACAATTTTTCGCTAAATGAAATGATTTTAAGCATTCCAAAATCAACATTTAGTGCATTCCTGCAATATTTCTATTTTCGAAAATTCGAAAATGTATTAAAATGTTTATTTGTCTGAAATCTATAGATTGCTGCTCTCAGAAAATTTTCGAATTTTCAAACGTGAATTAAAATATTTAAACTTTTCTTTCCAAAAATCAAAAAAAAAATTGCATGTTGCCCAGTGTAAATTTTGAAGAGTTCTTTTGTGTAACAAATGGGGAATTTCCTTACAAACTTGTTGCCACTTTAGTTTTTTTTGTTTTATTTCTTTTGTTGTTGTTGTCATGTTTTTTGGCCACTTAAATGACCCTATAAATTCACACTGAATGAAAAAAGCCTTAAAAGTGTGTGTTTTTTGTTGTTTCTTTTACGTTTAACTTTAACGTGACCTAAAAAATGGAAAGACATCCAGCAAAAGTTGTAAGAAGTATGCCAAACCAAAGTTGAAACCTGTCAAACTTGTTGTTTTTGTTGTTGTTACTGTTTTTTTTTTAATAGTTAAAGTACCACAAATCTTTGATCGGTTAAAGACAAGACAAGCGAAAGACAGAAATAATTTCCTTGTGCTACTAAACCCCATATACAGCCTTAAAATCCGTTGAAAAATATTCTGTAAACTATGTGTGTGTGTGGATGTACATACATATGTACGTGTGTTTGTTTATGACCCTCATAATAAAAGGCACGTTCTTTTAATGGGTTTTAAAGCAGTTGTTGTTGTTGTTGGGTTTTGTTTTTTTTTCTATTCTTTCACTCAACGTTTCTTTATTTACATTTGTGCCAGGTTTGTTGACTGTGGCTGGGTTTAAGCCATTGAACAACCATAAATAAACGTTTGTTCAAGCTTTAAAGTGTGTTTACACAGTCAGTGACCAAATGTTAAACAGGTGGTCGGTCATAAGGAATTGTTTGTTGTTGTTGTTGTTTTTATTTTGGTTTTCCTTCCTCTACATTAAAACAGTTTAAAATTTGCAAATTCTTTAGCTTTGTTTGGTTAATTGTTGTTGTTTCTTCATTATTTCTAATGCTTTAAAGTATTTACATAAAAGTGTTCCTTTGTTAGAGTTTCATACAACATTCCTATTAGAGTTTCATGCCAGGTGTTTGACAACATGAAAATTAAAGTGGAAATACAAAATTTTAGGAAAGAATTTCCTCTGCAATTCAAAAAAATTTTTTGCTTAAATATTTTCGTACTCAAAATTCGATCGAAATTCGTTGAAAATGTTAGCAAACAATAACAATTTTTAGATATTCGTCATTCATGGCCCTTAAGAAACATTTCAGGGCTTTTACAATATTTTCGAACTGAAAATTACGATTTTTCGATACATTCGATTTTAATTTTGATTTTGAATGAAGATTTCGATGTTCGAAAATTCGAAATTGCGGTAAGATGTTGAAATACAAACGAAATTTTTATACATACGTTACCTATGACATTTCAAGGCTTTAAAACTTTTTTCCAACTTAAGTTCGAATTTTCGAACATAACCCAAAAACAATTGTTTTCTATAAATTTTAAGTTACAAGCAAATTTTTTATTTTGGAATGAAAATTTCTATGTTCGAAAATTCGAAAATGACTGAAAATGATGTAATATAAGGGAAATCTTTGTTTATTTCTTGTCAATAGGTCATAAAAAACTATCTGAAGCTTTAAAAAAAAATTCGAACTTAAGTTCGAAATTTCGAAAATGTTCGAATACCTAAATTTTTTTTAGATTTCTTAAATATTTAGCTTTTTCTTAAACAATCTTATTTATTATATTAAGGTGAAGTTAAGATTTCTGAAAAAAAAATCTGCATTATTTAAATTGTTTACAAGGCCAACCACATCTTTTGGAACGGGGGTACTACATATTTTCAAAGAATGCAAATTTTGTGGTCTGCTTTAAAGAATTGAAATTGTTTTCAAATGAATAATAATTCTTTTTTCTCTTTCGATTTTTCATTTCGTTAAGAAAAATGATAATTAAACATTTTGTAGTTGTTTTATTTCCAAATCATTTCTTATGAGCTGATGTTTGCTCGTACATACATACATATATCAAGTTTTTTTTCGTTTTTTTCTGGAGTTTTATGGTACGGTACCAAACTGCATTCACCATCGATTGAAATTGAAAAACAACAAGTGGCTATCAAATGACCACTGGTTGTTGTTGCTTACTCGAGCGCTCGTATATAGCTGACTTAAGGTTTAACTTTGGCATTCAAAAAATGATTGTTACAGACCTGGCAAACGACAAACAGACAGACAGACAGACAGGGAGACGTGTTTTAATTGTATTTCTTTGCTTGCTCTTACTGCAAAAGCTGTTTAACAAACCAAGTTGTTGTAATAAAAACAAAAACAAAAAAAAAACATACTTCAACAAGAATTTGTAAACACGGCTTATGGGAGCACCATTATCATGAATTTTCTGTTGATTGTATGGTTTTTTTTTCATTTCGAAATTTGTTGTTCAGTTTTTAAGAAAAATCTTCAAATTAACTGGTAAAAGTTTTTTAGTAAAAAAAAAGTAATTATGCTGTACACAATCAGTGAGAAAAATGCTTATAATTATATGCTAGTGAAAAAATAGAAATGTTTTCCTTAATTACGTTTTGAAAAAATGCATTCTATTTCGAATATTTCATTTGATAAAGCAGTAGAAATAATTTGAGAGCAAAAATTCTATTCAGATAATTAGTATAGCGTGTGGAAGAACACTGTTTTTTTATTTATTTTGATGAGCATCATAATAATCAAGTACGAACACATGCATGTATGCTTTAAAAACATTTTTAAAAGCACATGACACACGTTTTAAAAGCAATTTACAACGTGAATACCCAGCTTGAAAACAATGACATATTTAGGTAAGAATTTTTAAATTAAAAACATTAAAAATGCATCAAAATTAATGATATTTTATATATGGACAAGCTGTATATGCTGGAAAATGTTAAAATATAATGAAGATTACTATATATTTGTTCTGCAGGAACCTATAGAAACATTCTAGTGAATTTAGAAAATTTTCGAACTTAAGTTCGAATTTTCGAACATGGTTCAAAAACATGATTTTCCTATATTTTAACTGATTTTCTATACAAGCCAATGGGAATTTTGTAATTTTCTTCAATATTTCAATGTTCGAAAATTCGAAATGAATCGGAAATGCTAAATTATTAAAGAAATTTTTATATATTCATTATCTACAAGTGTTAAGAAACATTTTAAAGCCGTAGAAAATTTTTCGAAATTAAGTTCGAAATTATTCCAAAAACTTTATTTTTCGATATTTTCGATTTTTAAACGTTACAAGCCAAAGTTTGTTTATTGGATAATAATATCCGTGTTCTAAAATTCAAAATTTTTTATATTAGTTACGTATGAACCTTAAGAAAGATTTCGATTCGTTTAAAAAGTTTTATTTTCGAACTTAAGTTCGAATTTTCGAACATAACCCAAGAACGTGATTTTTTTTTTTTGATTAAATAAACTATTTTTAATCCCATACAAACATAATTATAAGTTTTTGATCAATATCTCTATGTTCGAAAACGTGAAAATACAACGAAACCTAAAAATTCAGAAGAAATTTGTACGTTATTAGTCACTATGAACGTACTAAAGCGATTCCAAAAAAAAAACTATTTTTACTGACTTTTTTATTTCTCAATTCATTGCAAAAATTTTTTAATATCATCTATTTCCTCTAAATTCCGCTTTCATGATGCTTGCAATTATTTTTAAACCAGATAAAGTTTTTTTGTTTTTTTTTCGCATTTCATTTTGCGTTTAAGTTTAATTTATTAAGAAAAAAACAGCAGTCTTTATTTTTTATATCTCACATTTCAAATATGTTAATAAGTAGGGTAACTCGTTTTATATGTTATTTAAATCGTTTTTTTTTTTTGCTTGACGTTGTCGTCTTTTGAGTTGAAATTTATTGTCAATCCGGTGTTTTGCGTCTTAAAAGATTCTTGAGCCTTTTGTGTATGTATGTATTTAAACTGTTGAAAATAGGGTTGAAATTAGTGCGTATCGTTTTTGTTGAAAGGCAGATGTTCTATTAATGGAAGGAATTTGTTAAAAAAATAGTTTTTAAATATCTAATGGTTTCTCAAGGTCATGTCAAAAAATATTTGAAGGGGTTGCTAAGAATTTTGTAATCTAAAACCTGAATATGGCAGAAGTTGACAGAAAAAAATTTTTTTTTTACGTTTTTGTGTTAAATGGACTGCAAAGGAATAGTTTGTAGTATTAAAAAAATTTTCGAACTTAAGTTCGAATTTTCGTACATTAGCCAAAAGTAAGATATTTGCTATTTACACGCATTATTCAATGATTATTTCCTGAAATTTGAATTATTTAAACAAAATTTTAATGTTCGAAATTCGAAATTGAAGAAATTTGATGCAGAAAAATTTAAGTCTTTATAGTTTAGTAATCTGGAGACCTTAGGAAGCAGTTTGCTGCTATAAAAAAATTTTCGAACTTAATTTCGAATTTTCGAACATTGATTAAAAATGTAATTTTTACAATTTCTATGACGTATCTAATTATTTTGCAATTAAATTGAATTTTTTGGCATAAAATTTTAATGTTCGAAATTCGAAAATGATGCAATTTTATGCAGGAAAAATTAAATTTTAGTATTTTTGTAATCTAGAGACCTTGGGAAACATTTTCCTGTTTGGAATTTGCACAAAAAATTTTGCATTTATCTTTTTTTCTAAATTGCTAACCGCATTTTCCGTTTCAACACCGGAAATTTTATTTCTTAAGACAATTTTTTTTAAGTTAAAATTCTTTTCATACAAAGTAGTATGGACGGTCCATACACATGTCATTATGAAAACCATAATCATAAAATTTTTCTATTAGAAAAGAAAAGAAAAAAGCAAAACCGCTATAAAAAAGTCTTGTAAACAAAAGATATTTTTTTTTAAGTGTTAATTTACGTTCTCAACATTTTGACTTGACTTGCACCTGCAAAGCAAGACGTCAGAAGTAATTTTTCTTTTTGTTTTGTTTAGATACAATCGTACATACATATATGTATGTAAGTATACACCATGTGATTATAAGTTAGAGATTGTTAAATGTAATTAAAAACCAGAGGGAAGTTGTTTTCATACCACCTTTGTTATTGTAGAGTATGATTTTCGACCCAAACCCAAACCATAATTAGAATAAAACAGCAAGAGAAGTAGAAAAAAGTAGACAAAACAAAACAAAATAAAACATCTTTAAATTATCAGTTTTATGTTGATGATGATCAACGAAATTATAATGTTTTAGAAATAATAGAGTTCGTTCACTTTTTCTTAAAAAAAAAAATAGAAGAAAAATATTTGTTGTCTTTTAAAGCCATGGCTTTGGTTACTTGAAAGTGTTTTTTCTTTTTTAACACTTGAGTTTAATTTAAAAAAAATTTCTTCTTTTTTACATTCTACGTTTTCAATTCAAGCGATTTTTGCGATTTTAAGCGCTTTTTTCTATTTATATTGAGGTCTTGGTAGGCTATTAAAGTTATTATGCAAAATGTCAAATTCGGTCATGTTGTATGACCCGTAATACTCTCATGTTGGAATTACACACTGTCCAGTTCATAATTTCCAATTGCAGGGCATAAAAGCTAGCTTATAATTAAGCCACAGCGCTCTTAGTTGACGGTAACGGGTTTTCCTTAGTCAATTACTAAAAAATACTCTTCAAAAATAATTCTAGACCTAATGCACACTAAATAGTGTCCTTCTTCCCAATGAAAAGGCTTTTCCACAATCATTTCTAAGCTTTCTCAGCCCCATATGCGACAGTTTTCCTTGCTAGCCTATCCACTGAGTAAAAAATGGGCTTCGACGATGAAATTTTGTTAAAAAAATTGGCATTGAAAGCCTGTTACTCTAGCACCCAAACATTACATCTAGAACTATGTGAACTGCTTTAATTATTGCGTTAGTTGGTGTTAATGTGAATAGAGGTGCAAATCCAAATCCAAAATTTGCCATAATAAATCATAAGATAGGTTCAATTGCAGAGGATGTCGTGGAATTAAAAAATTCGAATTCAGTTCGTTACATTTTCTCTTTGCATAAGCATTGCGATGGTGCGCAGACCTAACCACAGCTGTAATGCTTAGGTTATTTTAAAATTTCTGAATAATTTCTTGCTAATTCCTTACATAGTGCCTGTTTTTGTAAGGCGAATGGTTTCGGACGAATGGTTTCGGACGAATAGTTTTACACGGAAGGAAAAAAACCAACAAAAACGCTTAAACAGGGTAATAGTAGATTAACTATGACCACCATAAACACGTTCTTATGCTTGAAAAATGATTATCAATCCATAGTTGGGTTAACAGTTTTGTTTTGTAGATTTCACAATTTTTGCGCAATCTTCGGTTGTTAAACAGTCCTATTCATATCGACCAATGGCAACACTTTCATTAAATGAATTGCAATTCCGATGAAAAATCGAATTGCCAGTTCTGTGATTTTGAAACCACTAAATGGATAACCCGATACTTTAAATATTTTGTCAAACCAGAAATGCGAAGCCATTCGTTTACAATATTCATTAATTTTATTAAAACATCGTAGCTTTATTCCGAGTTTAAGTGTACTTAAAAGTAAAAGTATGCTTTCTTACAACCGCGTTCTATAACCAATGCTACCCTCGATTTCAGCTGACCTTGCTCTCTCTGTTCATCTTTGCTGCATCAACATCTTCCTTGCAGAAGCACATACTGTCGTTTCGGATTCTCATACGATGTTAGCATTAGGGTAACTACGTTATCGCGCAAATTTTCTGGTTATCGTATAGCGGGCAAGTAAAGAAAACATGCTCCACCGTTTCCCTTTCATTTTGGCATTTAGGGCATGCTTCATCTACATATGTATATGGCCATACTTATAGAGATATACTCCATAACATTCATGGCCGGTTAGCAACCGTGTCAATATAACTTTGAAGGTACATCTTCCCTTGGTGAAATTGGACCAGCCTTGCTGCTATCTGTCTAAAGCATCATCAACCAGTTGAACAGGGCTTGATGGAGCCCCGTAAAATGTTTCCTCCTACTAGCCGCAGGGGCATCATCGCCGCAATCACCAATGCTGTACCAGTCGACACCGTGCAGAAAGCAGAAATTATCCTGTTTTTTATTGCCTTAGGCCGGAGGTGGGAATCTTCTAAAGACACTTTTGTTCGAACAAAAGACTGCACGATTCACCATCACTGGTGCCTATGTACTAAACCCACCTCCTACACACTTCAACCATTCTCCCCCCGCGGGACTGCCATAAGGTATTACTTCGCGGAGAGCTGGTTAGCTCGAAAGCTTCATCACATTAAGTCAAATTTCGCCTCCGTTCCTCCAGTCTTCTACATAGGTTCCTACAATTCAACAGCTCTTCCATTAGCTGATTTGGTCCTAAACTCGTTTCTCCGGGCCATCTAAATCTGGGGCAGCATGTTAGAATATGCTCTGCATCTTCCTTCTCATCTACACAGTTTGGGCATATAGGGGAAGTGTCATGACCACATCTGTGCAAGAACTTCCTGAATCACCCATGACATCAGGGACAAGGCGAAATGTCCATTTACCCTTTAAACTGCTCTCCCATCGTGACTGCCATTTGTGCATGGAAGTCCTTCGTTCCTCCGCTTTTTTAGCTGCTAGAAATTATCCTGTATGTGTATGTATGTGTGTGTATGGGTATGAATTGAAGTCAGAGTAATGATAATCAAATTATTTTCGATTTTTATTACCTGTGATGCATTGAAAAAATCCTACCAATAGATTTTTTTATTGAAAATGTTTTTCTATTTTTAAACTTTTATTTAAGCGTTTTTCTTTATAATTTAAAATATTTTCAACACTATTTTTTGTTTCTATTTCTAATGATCATTCATTTGTTTTTTCATTCATTTTTTTTTCGTAACTATTCATACATTCACTTACACACAATTCATATTGTGTTGTGAATTCAACTTCCACTCACTTTACAATTAATAATGAGTAGAGCGAGCACTTTGTTTGCCTAGAAGAGTTCATAGTATATTCATACGTTCGTCATATTTTTTTCGTCTACACATATGTATGCATTGCCTTCTCATGTGTGTTTGAGTTTGTTGGTAAGCAATCCAACATCTTTATTTCGCTTTATTATTATACCGGTTGACTTACTTCTCAGCTGAGTTGTTGTTTTTTGTGATGCTCTCATCTATTTTTATTGTTTTTGTGGGTTTTGTTGTTTTTTTTTCAAGCTGCCATGCCATCAAAGTGCAGCGACCTCTCTCTAGGTTTTAAGTGTATTTTATTTGTTGTTGTTTATTCTTTAAGTTTTCTATTAAAATACATACATACGAACAAAAAACAATAGAGAAGATGTTTAAACAAAACCAAGCTTTAATGTTCTATTCTATTGCTCTTCTCAAAAGTAAGCATTTAAAAACAAAAACAATAACAATAACAATAAAAACCAACACAAGTAATAAAAGAGATTATCAAACATAAGATGGACGCTGGGGTTTCAAAGATTATAAGTGTACGTATGTATGTACGTGCGAGTATATGTGTATGTGTGTATGTGTTTTTGCATGATTATAGCTTGTCAAATAATACTCGTACTACTTCTGTTTTTATTTTTTTACACGAGTGCAGTTTGTTTTAAACATGCTTAACAACAACAAGTGTTTCTCTCTGTTTACATTAACTGTAAGTAGCATATGTACATATATATTGTTGTTGTTGTTTTTTAGTTTTTAAATAATTTATTAGAGACGGTTTTCTTAATGGCAAAGAAAGAACAATCATTACAACTACTTACACATATACGTATGTATACAGTGTACACTGTACACACATATGTAGTGTGTGTGCTCTTAATTTGAATTGTATGAGAGATGGTGTCAAAGAGATTGTAAACAAGGGAATTTCTTCGAAAACTTAAAAACAATAAGAAAAAGGAAATTGTATTGGAATTTGAGGAAAGCTTGCATACTGTAGAGCAGTGATAACAACTTGAAAGAAAACATAAACGCTTTAATTATTAGTTTACATGGGGAAAAAAACAGTTGCCTTGGAAAAGTTTTTATTTTGTGATACATTATGAGAAAGGGAGGAACGGAATTTTAAACCAAAGGAATTTTAAATTAAAATAATTTTAAATCAAAAACTACTAAGGATCTTATTGTGCAGCCCTTGAGCTGACCGACTTCTCCCTCCTTAGTTCGGAGGAACTTAGTCAGTACAGAGAGTGGGCTCACTAAGGTTTTACAATGAAATTGATTGAAAAAAACGCTAAAATATATTAAAAAAACGCTTTAATTGTGATTTTATATGGAAAAACAAAGTTTTCCTTATGAAAACGGCTTTGCTTTAAGGCACATAATGAGGATTTTTAAATCGAAAACAATTAAAAGAGAGTGGGCTCACTAAGATTTTACAATGAAACTGATTGAAAAAAAACGCCAAAATTTATTTAAAACAACCGCTTTAATCGTGATTTCATATGGAAAAACACAATTTCTCTTAAGAAAGGAGATTTAAATGAAATTAATTTTAAATCTAAAACTCACAAAAAAGATGTGCTCATAAGATTTTATAACAAAAGTGATTGAAAAAAATGCTGAAATTAATGCAAAAATCGCTTTTATCATTATTTTTTAATTTTCATTTAAAATTTATGTTTTAATGGCTAAATGGATTATTTTCATTATTTTTTCGATAAACATTTTATTGAAGAAGTTTTTAATCGATTTCGATTTCGTTTATTTTTGTTTTTATTCCTTTTCATTTCTTTCTAACATTACAAATTACTTTCTAATTGCAATAAAAAAAAACTAGGTTTTTAACGAATAATGAAAGTACAAATCCCATGAAAAAAAAAACGTTTAAAAGTGGAAAACAAAAACAAAAAATTGCCTTTTAACCTCAATCGATTGTAACGAATTGTAAACTGATGTGAATCTAGAATGGCAAGAAAAAAAAAACAAAAAAAAAATTAAACGGATATTAAAAATCATTCAAAAGCTTTGGTTTTTCAAATAGAAATGCAAGAAAAAAAATTTTTTTGAAAAGTAGTTTAAATAAGTATGTAAAGGGTCCGCCAAATAACTTTTTTTTTTTTTGAAAATGCTTTAAAAAAAAACTACTGAATATTTTCTCAAACTTCTTTTTTTATTTGAAAGTACAATCCTTCCGGTTAATAATGGAAAATAAATTCATTCAAATGGCTGCCTCGGCTGGCCATGTAGTAGCTTACACGATCGGTCCAATTTTTAAGCACATTATCGATTATCAATGGCTTCACGAATATTGTCCTTTAAAGCGTCAATTGTCTCTGCCTTATCGGCGTAACACTTATCTTTGACGGCACCCCACAAATAATAGTCCAACGGTGTCAAATCGCAGCTCCGAGGTGGCCAAACGACATCAACTCTGCGGCTGATAATGCGATTTTCAAAAACAGGGCGCAAAACATCGAGTGCAGCTTCGGCTGTGTGGCACGTAGCGCCGTCTTGTTGAAACCAAATGTTGCCAATATCCTCCTCTTTAATTTTTGTGAACAAAAATTCATACAACATGGCCCGATAACGATCGCCATTGACTGTAATGGCCATTCCTTGTTCATGGCCCAATTATGCCTCTGGATTAAAATCCGAACCAACCAGTGACTCGTTTTGGGTGCGTCGGCTTTTCAATGTATGCTTGCGGGTTTTCTGTGCCCCAAATGCGACAATTTTGCTTGTTTATATACCCGCCAAGATCAAAATGAGCTTCATCTGAAAAGATGATTTTTTTTTTGCCAAAATCGGCATCTTCTGTAAGTCGATCGCAGGTCCACTTAGCGAATCGAAAACGCATTGGATGGTTAATATTCGTTCAGCGGAAGGATAAAACTAATTATCTGTCAAATCAGACCTGAGCTAAGTGTTACCATTCACGAAATAAGCACTAGTTAAAAAAAAAAACGTTAGATGGCAGACCCTTTATTAAAAAAAAAATTTACTTTCAATTATTTTTATTTTTTTTTAATATTTTTTAAACTGTAATTAATTAAATATTTAAATATTAAAAAAAGATTGTTCTCAAGCTTAAACAATTATTTTAAAATTCAATATTAAAACAACATTTTTTAGGCTTAAAAGTATTTTTTTTTTTTTTTTTTTTTTTTTTTTTAATGCTTAAAAACCATTAATTCTGTTTTTGTGGATTTAAATAAAAAATTTCCACTGTTATGTATATCTTATATAAAGAAAAGGAAAATTAATTTTATTTTGTGCAATAAAAATTATTTACAATTTTAATGGTTTTCATTTTAACAAGTTTTATGCAAAAATAAACAAGAAATTCGACAAAAAAAAACGCTTAAAGAACCATAAAAAAATTTCACTTAAAAATATTTAATACAAAACAAAATAAATAAAAAACAAGCAATTTAAGAACCAGTAACCATTTCAGAAACAACGTTCAGTAGGTCACTGTTTTCATAAAAATTAAAAAAGAAGCAAAACAACAAAAATAATAAAAATCGAGTTATTAATTGTTTAAATAAAGTTTTTTTTTTTTTATTATGGCTTGAAAACAAATCGTTAGAAACAAAAAACAATTAAAACGAATTTGAATGTGGATTTTTTAAAAAGGAGAAAAAAAAAATAAACTAAATGGACACGATTTTCTAGACTGGTTGTAATTCATTCATTAATTGTTATTGTTTTATAGGGGAAAAAAATGTAAAAAAAAATTATCAAAGCAATTTATACAAAACAAAATCTTGAAATTGATAAAAACGAAAGAAAAAAAGTGAAATAGATGATCATAAAGCATACAAGAGAGAGCTTGACTATCGCCTAAGTACCTCTCAACTAGCTGAATAAAATTATAGATCTCTAGAGAGTCCCAATGTCGGCTCTCGACGGAGAATTTACACCCTCAAAGAAGCTTCTACCCAGGGTTCTCAACCTCATTCTGGCCTCGACAGTTTTAAAGGTGATCGATAGTCTCCTTCTTCTTCTTCGGCTTTATTCTGTTTCAGATACTTGTCAGCGATCGAATAAAGTCAGTAATTCGAAATCCAGTAACTAACCTAACTTACTTACTTCATTGTCCAATAACAACCCGTTAATCAAATAAATGCCTTAATACTTCCTTTGAGGCGCCTCTGCTTCTTACGCGCCTTCGCCATTTAATGACAGGGTTTTCTAGATTTGGTCCTTCCAACGTAGACGAAACCGTCCTCTATGCCGACTTCCGCTAATCCCCACATGAAATATAACTCTCGTCGAAACATCTTCTTCCATTCGAAGGACATTGTTGAGCCAGCACAGCCGCTGGATGTTAAGGTGTTCCACAACCTCCATGTCGCAGGGGAGCTTATACAGCTCATTTTTTGATTAGATGCGAAAATCATCGGCAACACGCACTGGGTCGATAATCTGACGTAGGACTTTTCTCTCAAATACTCTCAAGGCTTTCATACCATGCCGTGCTGAATAGTGTCCATGCCATACACAACTTAATAATCCCCATGCCACGCCACCTAATGCTAGCCTCAATGATAAAATTCAGCGGCAAAACTGATCTAGAACTATCTATTGGCAGGCCATGGACTCTCTAGCCATACAAACAGCTTTCGATCCATTCACCCAACACTTCTGTTCGTTCTCCCGAGATCTATCTATCGACGAGGCAGTAGAAGTGGCAGATTAAAGGATCATGACCAACTATTAAATCGCTAACAGAAAATGAGCTTAGTCTAGCGAGAGCATTCGCCTTGTCTTGTTTTCCAGGTTTATATAACGCTATATTCCGGAACCCAGCTTAGACGCATACGATCTGGTACAAAGGCTCTTACAGACTGTTTACAGTCTCGAACAAGTCGTGACTTACGCCAGATCGATGTAATGGCTTCTAAGGCAGCCTGATTGCCAACCACAATCATATAAGATTCAGAATCTGAAGTCGCTATACTAGCTAGGCGCTCAATAGCCTTCAAGATAGCAAAAATCTCTGCCTAAAAGACTCTATAGTTGGCGTCTAACCCAACGGGAAGCTTAAGTATGAGATTTTAACATAAAACACCAGCATCCATGTTTCCATCCAAAGGTGGGTTTATCTTTCTTACCCTGAACGTCTCACCACGACATTCCATATTGGCCTATCCGGTAGGAAAATTCTCAAACCATGGGCGATGTGGTGTTTTTTCTAAAGGTCTGTTCTCCCTCAGCCGAAAGCTGACATTCCTATCGAGTGCTGTTTTTCTGAAGTGCATGGCTGCATATTGCTTGATATATAAATCAAGCGGAATCAGGCAGAGCTTAGCGTCAAGAGCAGCTGAGTCTTATTAAGCCTTAACCTTATGAGAAAATTTAAAAATTATTTGACATTTTGAACGTCAGTTTCTAATTTTTTTTTATCAAAAATCTTTTTGTACCCTTCGATATCAAAATTATTTTGAAAAAAATACAAATAAATTTCATTAAATCTGTTGTGGGCAAACAATTTTATTATCAAATCAAATTGATCAAAGCGACACAATTTAATTAAAAAAAAAAATTCATGAAAAAAAGCGACAAAATTGTTGTGTGCCTAACTAACTGACCGTATGGTGATAACAAATTAATTTATTTAAAACCATTAGAATTAATTTACATAAATTTGTCTAAAAAAACAAAAACAAATAAATTAAATTAAAGAGGAGAAAAAACTAAAATAAAATAAAAAAACAAGAAATATAAACAAATATATACGAAGAGAAGATTTTTTCATTTTCGATTCTTTTTTAAATAATTTTTGTGCTTCAAAATATTTGTTCTTCAAAATATTTCAATCTCAAAAGTAAAGTTAAATAAAACACGTATAAAGGTGTGAATTCAAAGAATCTTTTAAAAAAAGTGAGTGTGTATGGTATTTGGAAGGTTCCCTCATTTTAAAATTCATAAATTAACAGAGCTATGCCTCAATTTAAAGATCAGATACTAGGTTAGGTTAGGTTAGAGGACGTGTACTTGTCAACTGTGATAAGTACAGTACCCGGAGGTCGAATTGACCCATTGTACAACGTCCTAGCTTCTCACAACACTCGTGTTGTGTGCGTTAATTTCATACATGAGTGGCGGGACCTACAGTTTAAAGTCGACTCTGAACGACAGATTTTTTTTTGGGCAATTTTTACTCTTAGAGTTTTTGCCAGAAATCTGCTGAGAGGAAGCCGCCGAAGAAATATTTTCATATTTTCGTTTTGATGTCTGACCTGGGATTCGAACTCGGGCCTTTCGTCTAATAAGCCAACACACTACCTACCAGACCACGGCGACTTCTCACATGATCACATACTAGATCACGTATGTTTTTGTCGACGTAAGGCACATCTCGATTCTATTGGAAGGACCATTATATAGGTATTTGAAGGACCAAATATAGGTTCCAATTATTGCTATCAAGATGCTAATACGAGTTAGGTAAGCGGAAACCCTCTAATCGCAGCACGAATGAAGTTCAAGTCCACAGCTGTATTCACATCAGATAGCCACAGCGTGCTCTCAATTGCTTAGAGATAGTACTTCTGGTTCTGATGGCACAATGTTTACATATTTCCCACTCCTTCAAAACTATTGCCAAAATTCGTATTTTGGGTTTAAAATAATTCTTAGAAAACCACACGGTATGATGATCATTGCCGCAATGCTATCACAGATAAGAACGCAGCCTACAGTATTACACGAGATGAGCAGAAGGGGAAAAACGGATGAGGATAGACGAATATTCCGAAGTAAAGAAAGGAAATAAAGGAGCCGTTTCTAGAAGAATTGGTTAGTGAACAAACAAATTGTTGAATTTGGCCTTGGATTCCCGGAACATCGAATGAAATCCCGAAAAAGTTACTGTTTGGTGTTAGGCTATCGACGTTATTGGTCCATATTTCCTTAAGAACGCCGTTGATTATATACTATCATCGACAAGCACAGTACTAGCTTGATGATTACCTACTTCTTTTGACCTGAATTAAACAATCTGAACACCAATGTGTCTAGTAGGTACTGTGTTCGCTTATTAGACGAAAAGCCCGGGTTCGAGCCCCAGGCCAAGCATCAAAACGAAATATGAAAAAAAAAATATTTCTTCGGCGACTTCCTCTCAGCAGATTTCTGGCAAAAGCTCTGAAGTTTCTCAAAATCTGTCGTTCTGAGTAGAAGTTAAACTGTAGGTCCCGCCACTCATGTATAAAATTAAGACACACAACATGTGTGGTGTGAAAAGCTAGGCCGTAATCCTGAATGAAGGGTTGTAATGGCCAATTATATTATATAACACCAACGACATGTGGTTTCAGTAGGACGTCTCTACGAGCCGCGCAGCTCATTCTTCATTGAATATCCTGCACAAGCGATTTTAGGACAAAATAATCACATGTAAACGGGTTCATGAGATCGTGCGGTTAGATCTTTTTAGACTTTTTCTTGTGAGATTTTTCAGAGTTAAAGTGTTAAGGTTTCACTGTACCCAGAGAAGCTGTGGCGAACATTTGAACGATGTTATCTTCCGCACATTATGGCGATAATTGGTATTCCAAGCGAATAAAAGATGTAGATGATATCTCACTCTGACTTTGTTTTATTTAAACTCAATGATTGGTCGCGTAATGAAAGGCAGGTTACAAGCAGATGAAGCTATTCTTATAGGATTTGAGAGAAGGATTCTATTTGAGTGTAATGACCCAATCTGCGTTGGCGGACAATATTGGCAACGCATTAACCATGAGTAGCTTATTAGTCGATACTCATGGACCTTGGCGACCAAAGCTCTGATATTTCTTTTGTTTGTAGAAACAAGAATTGTTTTTAATTTTGAAAAATTATTTTAAATTAAAATTTGGTGTCTTATTTTATGCCAAAAAGAAACTTTTTTATGCTAAAAGGGAACTTTTTTCTTCTCCTTTTTTGCCAATTTTTGTCTTTGTCTCGCGTTGATTCTTTTTAAATTCAGTTTTTCGCATTCATTTGCCACATCCGCTCGTGACTTATTTTTAATAGCGTTTCATTAAAAAAAAAAACAAAAACATTTCCCACTTGCCATGATTTTTTAAAATTTTTAAAAAATGGAAATTAGTGCCTCATTTTGTTGCACTTTGTCTGGAGGTTTTTTTTTTGTAAATGTATTACAATATTAAGCAATTGTTGTAGACAACTTTCAAGCTTTACTCAATTGTAAAGAAGTTTTGAAAAAAAAATGTTTTTTTTGTTTTTATTTTTCATCAGCATAAAGCAGATGATGTTGGTTGAACGGCGGATATGCAAATAAATTGCAATTTAACATACAATATTTCGTAAAAAGCATTAACATTAATATTAATAATATTTTAAATAAATATTAAAGAAATCTATAAATATTTTAAAAAAAAACACTTTTTTTATTATTTACTCGTTAAAATATTTTTTCTTTTGTAAAAATTTTTGTGAAATATTTTTTGAATGTTTTTTTGTTAAAAAAATATTTTTTTTTTTCTTTTTTTTTTGGTTTTCTTTATTTATTTATTTATAAATACTTGTGCCATAATAAAATATTAAAACTCACTATTTATTTTAACAATTAGTAACGATTTCTCTCTTTAATGTGATGGCCATTTAATAATAATAAAAAAAATATCCCTTTAAATTATTACAACAACAGCAAAAAAAAAATATATATACACCCGCATATAATTTCAAATCAAGTTCTGCAATAACTTCTCAAATTCCATCAAATTTTTATTCCTCCTCTAGAAGTTGTTCAAACAAAATTCGTAACCGAACATAATTTTAATGGGAAAGTAAATTTGACCTTAATTTGACATTATTTTTAAAGGTAGTCTCAGTTAGATAAGGTTATTTTGGAGGTTATGTTAGGTTAAACCTAACCTAAAAACCAATGTTCACATAACCTCAACTTTTCTTTAAACTTCTCACATTCCATCAAATTTGTATTCCTCTTCTAGAAGTTGTTCAAACAAAACTCGTAACCGAACATAATTTTAATGGGAAAGTAAATTTGGCCTTAATTTGAAATGATTTTTAAAGGTAGTCTCAGTTAGACAAGGTTATTTAAGATGTTAGATTAGAATCAACCTAACCTAAAAACCAATGTTCACATAACCTCAACTTTTCTTTAAACATTGAATTCGATACAATGCAACGAATAATGTCGACATAATGGCAATCATTTCAAAACTAATTTAATGCGTTTTAATGGGGACATACAAAACACCTCAATTTACATTACCAAGAGTAAACGATCGAGATCTAGAGTTAAATAATAACCTAGGAGGACAACCTCGGTCAAAGGACTTGTAAAGCAGCTTAATCCCCGTATAGCTGCGGTTGGGTAATTGGTACAAGACAGGACTTAGCCAATAGTTTTTAAGGGCGAATATTAATTAAACAATTTATAATTAATGAAGTCGCCGTAGTCTAGTAGGTAGAGTGTTGGCTTATTAGACGGTAAGCCACGGTTCAAATCTCCGGTCAGACATCAAAACGAAAATATGAAAAAAAATATTTTGTCGTCGACTTCCTCTCAGCAGATTTCTGGCAAAAACTCTGAGAGTAAATAAACCTGCCATGAAAAGCTTCTCAAAAAAATCTGTCGTTCGAAGTCGACTTTAAACTGTAGCTCCCGCCACTCATGTATAAAATTAAATCACACTACATGAGTGGTGTTGAGAAGCTAGGCCGTAATCCTGACTGAAGGGTTCTAATGGCCAATTGTTTATGTATGTGTATAATTAAAATAAATGGATATAAAAGATACAGATTAAGAACACCGCTGACGATAAAGTTTCCATTTCAACTGGCTCATCCACGTCTGATTAGCCAGCCCATCACTGTCAACGATTAGCACTGTAGGTCGATGATTAACAACAGCTTTTGGACTGCATTAGATGAGTTTGGACACCTATAACATGCAATTTCAACAAGTCATGTCACATTGGATATTCTAAACGAACGAGCTGGCCACTCCGATCATGTGATTTGACTCCGTTAAACATTTTCTTAAGGGGCTCTTCTAAGTCGCAGGTGTATTCGAATCAGCAGCAAATATTTTTTTGCAGAAAATTATTTAAAAAAAAAATTTTAAATGTCTCTGTTAAAAATTTTTTAATTACTTTTTTATCTTGGAAATAAAATTTCACCTACAAGTGACTCGACAAAGCATTTATTTCAAGTTTTATAATTTGTTTTATAATTTTTTTTATATTTTCAAAAAATTTCTTTCATATTTCAATTCAAAGGAAATTAATTTTTTATTAAAAAAATAGTTGAAAAAATATCTCTTTTAGAACACCCTTGGTGTTCTATAAATTTGCTTTAATTTATAGATGAAAATAAGAGTGTTTTTTAATTACAAAAAAAGCAAAAAATCATGATTTTCTGTTGAATCACGGTCCATTCTTTCGAAATCTTATTGTCCCAGACAATAAGACTTATTTCCGCATTTTTTTCTCTTTCTTTCTCAGACTTATTTTTTAATATTTAAACAATATACGAAATGACAAGACAATTTTTTTGTAAATATTTTTCTGTCTTTTTTAAATAAAAGCTACAGGTTATAATTTTATTTTTTTAATATACCCATGAACACCAAAAAAATTGGTTTTTTTTTGTCACTTATGTAAAGGAAAAAGAGCCAAAATAAAAAAAATAAAAAAAAATATTGAGAAACTCTTGCAAATTTCTCTTGAGAGTTTTAAATTTCACTTGCGAGTTTTTAAAATGTCTTCAGATTTGAAATTTACTTCACGAGTTAAAAACTCTCTATCAAACTTATAATTTACCTCACCAGTAAAAAGTCTCCCTGGCACGGTCATAACTTAGCTTGCGAGTTAGAAACTCCCTCACGGACTTATAATTCACTTCACGAGTTAAAAAACTCCCTGGCGAGCTTCTAATTCTATATAGCAATTCAAAAACATCATTTATAATTTACTTCACGACCTAAAAAAATAGCATCTGAAGAAAAACTCCCTCACAAACTTATAATTCACCTCGCGAGTAAAAAACTCACTGGCGAACTTATAATATACCTCGTGAGTAAAAACTTCCTGTAAATCTCATGATTTAACTTGCGAGTTTAATATCATGTTTGCGATTTTGTAATTTGCCTCGCGACTTAAAAAATCACTGGCGAGCTTATAAGATACCTCGTGAGTAAAAACTACCAGTCAATCTTATGATTTAACTCGGGAGTTGAAAACACATTTTCGATTTTGTAATTTGCCTCACGACTTAAAAAAATCACTGATCACTGATCTTATAATTTAGCTTTCGAGTTAAAAATCTCCCTAACGAGCTTATACTTTACCTCACGAGTTAAAAAAAATCGCTGGCAAACTTATAATAACCTCTTGGGTTAAAAACTCCTAGGCAAGCTTATAATTTACTTCGCGAGTTAAAAAATTCCCTGACGAGGGTGCTAAAAACTATTTGGCGACCTTATAATTTACCTCTCGAATTAAAAAACTCCCTTTACGAACTTATGATTTACCTCTCGATTTAAAAAACTCCGTGTCGAACTCACAATTTACTTCACGAGTTAAAAAACTCTTTGGCGAGCTTATAATTTGTCTCGCGAATAGGAAATGTTCCCTCACGAACTTCTAATTTACTCACGAACTCAGAAAAACTTAATAACGAGCTTACAACGTACCTCGCGAGTTAAATCTCTTTGTTTTTTTTTGGCTTAACTTAATTTAATTTTGTATAATTTTTTCTTTTTGTTTAAATTATAATTTTGTTTAATGATTGTTTAATAAATTTAAAAATAAATATGATGTTATTCGATTATTATTCTCCTGTTTTTTTTTTTTTTTTTTTTTTTTTTTTAAATCCATTACAAGGGATGTCATCATTTCATTTTGTAAAACCTGTAATAAATGCTAAAAATATTTCATTTCACTACAACTGTGATTATAAAATAAAATTTAATAATAATTAGTATTTAAAAATGTTAATTAATGATGATGAAGTAAGTTACGAGGTTATACTGTTTAATTATCGCCTTACATTTGCATATCATTGGAAGGAAAAATAATTTAAACTTGTAACGTTTAAAACTTTTTTCTGAATACTTAGTTACTTACTTAATCGGTCATTACAAGCCTTTGGTCAGCTTCCTAGCTAACCTAGCTTCTTACAATGACCCCGACTCTGAATGAGAGGTATAAGAAGCTTTTAATGCAATTTTATTTTTACTCACAGAGTTTTTGCCAGAAGACTGCTGAGAGGAAGTAGCCGTAAGAAATATTTTTTTCATACTTCGTTTTGTTCGTGATGTCTGACCAAGGTCAAGATAGTCAACATACTACCTTTTAGACTACGTCGACTTCTGAATAATTACGTAACCTAACAACCCTTTTGTCGGTTTTCGGCCTGACTTAACACTAGCTTTACGTTATCCATGCTCATGGAATTTAATTCTTTTGTCCAGAATATGCACTTCTCCATTTTTAATAACTCTTTGATGACTATTTACTCGTATGATGTATACCATTCCATATCTGGAGCACTTGCTAATTGCCTTTTAACAATCCAGAAGAGTCTTTAATGCCGTATCACTGGATGTTATTGCTTTAATTGCCATTTTGCTATGTGAAGATCTTTACACCTCTATATATGAAATTCCAAATTACCGCATGCTTTCCCTGATCGCACATATATCATCTTGGAAAACCGTATTAGGTAGCCGAAGGCAAAGTTTAATTTCTGATTATTAATTATTTTTTTATATATGGAAACCCAGTCTCCTTCCTATCTCCACGTTTGGAGCCATACGTGGTGCAACAAGTCATCTGTGCTTTGTATCCGAGTGATGCAATTGGTTGCTATTAATATGTTAGGCATGTTATTTGATAACTCCATTTTAAAGTCTGCTTAAAATTCAATGGAAAATTCAGCTGAACAAGCTATTGAATGAGTTCTAAATAAGAGGCGCAAATTTAAAATTTTAACTCTTTTAATAAAATGTAAAACTCTTCAATATAAAAATCCTTTGAATATACAAACGTATTACTTAGGAGTTTAATTACAATTTTAAAAATCTTTTTACGACGTATTCAAGAGTTTTACAAAAAGCTCTCGAGTTATATTTTTTAACTCGCGAGTTATATTTTTACCTCCCGAGTTAATTGCCAGGTTAAAAAAATAAAACTCCCCAGTAAAATACAAATGATTTAAAAACAAAAACAAACATTTTTAGGAGTTTTAAATAAAGCTTGTAAGCTTCTAAAAAAATAAACTTAAGAGTTTTAAAATAAAACTCGCGAGTTATATATTTTAGCTCGCGAGTTATATTTTTTCCTCGCGAGTTAACTGCCAGGTTAAAAAATAAAACTCCCCAGTTAAAAAGTAATAATAATATAAAATAACCTTTCACAGTTTTAAAAACAAAAACAAACATTTTTAGGAGTTTTAAATAAAGCTTGTGAGCTTCTAAAAAATAAACGTACTTAAAAGTTTTAAATAAAACTCGAGAGATATATATTTTAACACGCGAGCTAATTATTAATTAGTCTTGGAAAACATTTTTCTTTATTTGGAAGTTGACAGGAATATATTTTTCTTGGCGAAAAAAAAGCATTACCCTCTTAATTAGCATTTCCTTTTAAAGGCCAGCAATTAATGCTTTTAAAAGCAGAGGATTATTGAACCTAATTTTGCCACCAGGCTCACCAAAGTGTATTGAACTCCGTTTTGTTTCTGTGCCTCTCGGTTTTTTATTAAAAAAAAAAAAATCATTAAATAAGGCACGTATGCCATTTAAGACATCATTTATTGTCTTTTGACCAAAAATAAAACAGAAAATAATGAAAAACAAAAATAACAACCAAGTTTATTAGCATTTATTTTATGTTTTGAGCCGTTGGCTCTTTCGACACCAACCAACAACCAACCAACCAACGAAAATAATCGATTCAAAAATAATCATAAAAATAAAAACTCTTTAAAATAAATTGTTTTTGTTGTTGTATGTCTCTCTATTGTTTTAACACAATTTTTCTTACAAAAGGAATTTGACGGTTTTTAGCCATAACTTTTTGGCCACTTTACAATGTGCTTCTTTTCTTTTGTTTGTTGGCCACATTTTTCGTTTACAATCAGCATTCGGTCATCTTGGTGGTAGACAATCTTTAGCCCTCCATCCATAATTGTTTGCTAAAAGTGCACAGTGTTAGACCATTAGACTAGGCACATAAAAATCTTAAGTTATAACTGCAGAAAATATAAGAAAAGGGCTACTGACGGCAAGAAAAATCAAAAAGAATTTTGAAGACAGTGGGCTGAAATATATTAAAAATAGAAGAAAATATTTTTATTCGTATAATTTAATACACCAGGTTTTAAATCGGCTTTAATAACTATTTTAGACTATAACGATTAGGCTTTAAGGTTATTTAATTTGCCATTAAATTTTATTCGAATAACTTTTAATTGAAAAAATTTTATTCGAATAAATTAAATTAAATTTTATTCGAATAACTTTTATTTTAATTTTTTTTTTATTTTTTAAAAATAAATTTAATTCTTTTTCTTATTGAATTTGAAAATTCTTTTCCCTTATTAAAATACTTTGTTGCGTTAGAGCAATCGGTAAATGGGTTTCTGATAACCGGTTTTTTATTCGGATTTAAATTAATTATAAAAACTAGTAATCGTACAAGTTTTATTCGAATAATCGAATAATCGGGGTTTTAACTCGGATTAAATTTTTCAAAATTTAATTGAAATTCGTTAAATTTTCTCTGTAGAGGGTAAAATGGCGTTTTATGTGAATATCGCATGTCTTTCTTTCTTTCTTTTTAACCATTTTAAACCACATTTGTCGTATCATTCGTTAACGTTTTGCAAATTTTCTAATAATAATGTTATGCAATCATAATTAACTTTTTTATGAGTTCTTTATGAATTTATTTCGCTTTGAGAATACCAATGAGACGTAAATCTGTTTTCTTCTACTTTTAACTGCTTTCTTTATGAGTCTTCTTTTGTTTTTGAAATCGGTTCTTGAGAGTTTTTTTTTTAATTTTTTTGCTTTTATTTGCCTATGCCAGAGGAATTTTAATTCTTTTTAGCCTCTTTGTTCTAGAAGATCATAACAGCTTTGTGCTTTGTGCTGTTGTTTACTCGAATCGTGATTAATGTTTTAAGCTCTGCTTAGAATTCTTGAGTCGTAAATTGTAAAGAATGTGAAATAATTTCTAAAAATAAATGACGGTTTTGTTTGCAAAATGATGGCGGATTAAAAGGGTTTCACGATAAAGAGTTATGGTAACTCAGTTTTGATTATTTTAACAAATTTTTTACGTTTGTATTGTAAATGAATGGAGCTGAGGCACTCTATTGATTCGAAGTGTTACACTCCTTAATTATTTTACCATTTATTTTTAATTAAAAAATAAAAGGAATAGACTTTATAAAACAATCTTTTTTTTAATTTATTCGAATAAAATTTATACGAATAAAAGTTATTCGAAAAAAAATTATTCGAATAAAAATTATTGATTAAAATTGTTGAAATAATTGCAAATATATATTTTTAAACTTATTCGATTAAAAATTATTCGAATAAAATTTATTCAAATAAAAACTAATTGATAAAAATTGTTAAAATCAATGTAAGTAAAAACTAAATAAAGAGTTCACTTGAATATAAATAAAAAATAATTAATATTATTTGAATAAATTTTATTCGAATAATTACTATTCGAATACAAATATTTCAAATTAGTACATATTGATTAAAACTGCTTGAGTAATAACAAATATATTTTTAAATTTATTCGGTTAAAATTTATTCGAGTAAAATTTATTCGAATAAAAGTTATTCGTATAAAAATTAATTGATAAAATTTTTTTAAATCAATGTAAATACAAACTAAATAAATAATTTATTAAAATAAAATTTTGATTAAAATTATTAACGTGATTATATATAAAAAATAATTAAAATTATTCGAATAAAATTTATTCGAATAAAAATTATTTAAAGAAGAATGCTTATGTAAAAAATTTTATGAACTTGTTGGAACCATTTGCCCGCTTCCTAAATTATATTCTCCGATAAAATAAAAAAATAAAATGTCTTCTTTTTAAATTATTTTTACCGATCCTTTACCGGTATATAATCTGTTAATATCATACCTTTATCTCCTTTCACTTACTGCCTGCTTACAGCTACAACTACCAAACATCATCATTATCTTTGTTTTGAACAAATTATAGCTTTTTGTGAAGTGAAGGCAAAAATTTTATATTTTTTTGTGGAATTTTTCTTATAATTTTAACGAATCTTTTTGCCTCTCTCATTTAATTTGCGAATAAATTACAAAATAATCATTATTTATTATTGATTTTTTTTAACAAAAATGAAAAAAATTGTTACAACCTCCTCCAGTAAGTAATTTATAAATATTTAATTTTATTATAAAAACAACAACAACAACAAATACACAATTTATTGCGTAGTTACAAAAGAGCCAGTCAGTCAGGTGGAAATAAATATCATCAGTTTGTATTAAGAAATATCGCTTGAAAATGACAATAAAAACTGAAAAGCAAACTGGAAATATTCGGTATATATAGAGAAAGAGTAACCGTTTAATAAAATGATTACAAATAAGTTCAATAAACAATAATTTAAAAAAAATTCAGAAAAAAAGAAATTAAATTTTTTTATATTTTTACAAAGTAACCGCTTTAATTAATCGAATAACCGTTTCAATTTCATTGTCAGAGTTCTAAAATGTCCAACATTTTTTGACCTAGGAGCTCTATTACACATGTTTTAAGAAAATACATACTTATTCGATAAAAAATAAGCGATTATTCGTTTGATACGTAACGAGTAACCATTAAGAAAACTAGCCATTAAATAGAAATTTGTTTACATTCTGAATAATTATCCTTTCGAAGTTTTATTTCTGATCTTTTATATTTAAAATTTGTAATTATTCGCTTTAAAAACAGTAATTATTCGTAAATTTCTTAACGAATAATTGTTTAAAACCGGTTGGGTTTTTGATAAACTAAGGAAAAGTTGGTAGTTTATATCATTAGAACATTGCACAATTTAATACTGACTTTACTCGCCTTATATATCCTATTATTCTTCGAAAATTTAACGATTAATCGAAACATTTTTAGCGATTATTCATTTAAATTTCGGCAAAATATTTTCATTTTTTTTAATACTGAATTATTGACAATTTCATTACTCTTATTCAATTGAAACTGCAGGATTATTCGATCCAAAATTAACGATTATTCGTTAAACTTTCACGATTAATAGTTAAAATTTTGAAGAAAATATAGTTCAGTACATTTTATTACGTTTGTACCGAAATTTTAGAAATGGTCCTCCTTAAAGCGAGCGATTATTCGTTTCAACATTAACTATTATTCGCTAAAATTTGACGATTATTCGTAATTTTTTTCTTATTGTAATCATAAATGTTGTAAGGTTGCCTTTATTTTGGATTTTACTGGCTTTTTGTTGATTATTCTTTAATAAACGTACGATTATTCGTTAAATTTTCTTGTTAAAGATGTTCAGAATAATGTTTTGTGCTTAGATTATAAATGTTACATGTTTTTGAAGCCTACTAAAGATCTTTTTGAACGATTAATCGCGTTTAATTAACGAATAATTTTATTTTTTTGTTTTTTTTAACTTAAAACATGGCTGCGCCTTATCAGTCTAAATATTTATTGTTGTTGTGTTATTATTTTTAACAAAATTCCAGCCTGAAATAGCCTTGACAAGGTCTTTTTCTTCTTCTTGATTTTGTAATACAACGTACAAAAACAACAACAACAACAAAAAAAATTTAAATGAAAATGACGAAAATAATACAAAACTCCCAATGGAAAGGCAGAATAAATCGTTTAACGACAGATAGTCAGACAGACAGACAGACAGACGAGAAGCAGTAGCAAAAAAAAAAAGTCAAACAACCTACACATCAGCACCATCACCACATAGTTGTTGTTATTGTTGGTGTTGTTGAATGCCTTTATTTGATTTGCTACCAGTTGCTGCTAAGTATTGCTGCTGGCAGATGCCAACCAACAAATCTTAATTAAATGCTGCAACCCTTTACTTTCCTCTCGCCTTTTGAAAGGTACCAAGTGCTACCTAAGTTAGGCTAACAAAACGAGCCCAGTCAAGCAGTAACTTGTTTAGGAAAATTTCAAAAAAAAAAACAATTTTTTTTGTTTTTGCTGCTGCAGTTGCACATTTTTATTCCCAGTCGAGTGGAAATGAAATGGAAACAATAAATAAATGCTTGAGAAAAATAATGTAAAAAACAAAAACAACCTTCCCTAGTTAAAACTAGCATTGGCCGCGAGTATTCGCTTCATATCTTCACATAAACGACATTCTAAACATATTTAAGGCAATATTTAGCTGTTGCATGCAACATATCATCATCACGATAAAAGTAGAAAAAAATAGAAAACATACCTCATAACAATGTTTTAGTGAGCTCAAGTGAAGTATCCAGCTTGGAAATCTAAAATCTTTAACTTTCAAAACCAGTTTTTTTTTTCTTATTGGCTTACCTTCCCCACCAGTATTTATGTATTTTCTAGAAGAGCGAAAGGGAATCTGTTGTGCTTGTTGCCTGCGCTGTGGTCATTTGTTTGGAAAGTTTTTCCTCCATTTCTGTAGAACAAAAGCATTTTACAAGAATAAAGAATTTTTTAATATTCTGCCCATAAAGAAAAATTTACTCACTCACTCACTTCCCTTATACAGAGTAACTGAAGCGGGCAGCACCAGAAAAAAAAACTCTAAAACAATTCTAATAAATCTGTACAACGAATAAAAATTAAAAATAAATATTCTTGAAGAAATGATTGCATGGATGTTTATCTTGATTATTTTAAATGGGAAAAAGAAACGATTAATCGATTACTCGATTATTCGAATAAAAAATTTATTCGATTCGAAATATGCTTATTTCTGTTTTCGTTTATGACATACATAAAATGAGTGAAAATTTTGTAAGATTATTTAGTTATTCGTTTAAAATTAAGTGGTTACTTGGTTATTCGAATAAAAATGTTATTCGTTTCAAAACATGTTTATTTTTTTTTTTATTAAGTTTTTTAAGTAATAAAAAATTTAAGAAGGAATATTCTACGAAATTTATTGTTTATTCGAACAATAAATTAATCGATTATTTGATTATACGATTAAAAACGTATTCGATTAAAAGTTAGCTTTATTTTATAATAAATTTTTCAAATTAAGAAAAGAAAAAGAAAAACAATTACTTATTTGATTATTCAATTAATCGGTTACTCGATTATTGGATTCATAATAATTTTTTTAAATTCAAAGGAATACCAAAATAAGCTAATTGGTCACTCGATTATTAGGTTAAATTAAGATCGGAAGGTCACAGTTGACAAGTACATGTCCTCTAACCTAACCTAACCTAAGATCGGAAGGTACGACGTACACGTTTTAGACATGGTCAACTGTGGTTACATTCATGAAAACGGCTTAAACCAAACGAAAACTAACACTAGCGAGCTAATACCAGAGATGAAACTCTCAATATCAGAAATCTTAACAGAGGTGACCTCATTAAGACTTATACTGGCTAAGAATCATGAGTATTTACCTTTGCATACTAGGGCAGGGACAAAGAATTTTCTCAACAGACACTGCCATTCCCACGTGATTACAAAGCTTGCAGAAGGAAGGCGTGCTGCTATCCCACCACATATCTCTTCTCAAAAAGCTACCTCTTCTTCCTTTTGTGTTGAAAAATTGTGATAATATTTTAATCGATTATTCGAATAATTCTATTGAGTAATTTTTATAAAATCGTCTTTTGTAACTTTTTGTTCTAAAATTTTGTACACATTTTGTATATAATGCGATTACTTTATTCGGTTATTCGAATAATATGTTTGAGTAATTTTTATAAAATCGTTTTTTGTATCTTGCTGTTCTAAAATTTTGTAAACCATTGTTAGAAAAAAATTGTCTATAATGCGGTTACTTTATTCGGTTATTCGAATAATTTGTTTGACTAATTTTTATAAAATCGTTTTTTGTATCTCTCTGTTCTAAAATTTTGTAAACCATTGTCCGAAAAAATTTTGTTGCCAATTATATATAATGCGGTTACTTTATTCGGTTATTCGAATAATTTTTCCATATGTAGTTTATTATTAATTGTTTTATTTATTATTGAAAATGGAACATTTTTTTTTGTTAACAAATGAAATTAAGAAATAAATTTATTCGATTTTTATTTTTACCCTATCGATACCGATGCCATATCGATAATATTTGCCTGTCAAATGTATTTTGAACATCTCATTTGCAGTTGAAAATAATAATTTTTAATTGACCTTGAAATTACGAATTACGCTTCATAATCTGTTTACGTTGAACAAACCGATTAAAATTTATAACAAATATTTTACAATCAAAATATTTGTTGTTTTTATTTTTGTTGTTGTTTATGAAAATGAAATTAATATGCCAGCCACCATATAAGACAGAAATCAACACAAAAGTTAACATTTTTTTTGAAGATGTTTTTTCAAAAAGCGTTTCGATTTGAACAAATTATTGAATAACAAGTGAAATATGTACATATGTTGTTAAAGCTAAATTAATAATAATAAAAATACTTTCGCAACCAGTTATGAATTTTAATTAAAGTTTAAGGATTTGTGTTTTTCGGTTTTTTATTAATTGAAAGCCGGTCATTTATTTTAGAAGATTTATTAACTTGAGTTTAATTTTTTTCTCTTTTTCTGCTTTTTTTTACAGATTTCAACGTGTACAGTTTTTATAGGTGATCATAAAACTGGCTTTAAATGGTAAGTTTATGGGTTTTTATGAATTTTTAATTTATTTAAGAAATAATTATTCGATTAATCGGTTAACCGAATAAATGGATATTCGAATAATCGGTTAGTTAAACAATCGGTAAAGAGCTTTTTCTTAGATTCAGATTGGAATTTGGTGTAGTTTTAGAAATTATTTGATTGAACTTTAATCGAATAAACTTATTCGAATAGTTGGATATTTGAGTAATAGGTTATTTGAATAATTTGTTACACAAATAATCGGAAAAAAGCGATTAATTGTTAAAGTAATTTTGTAAATTGTTCGATTATTAGAACAATTGGTTTCTCAAATTATCGGTAAGAAGGGTGTGCTTAGATTTTAATAGGTTTTTAGAGTAATTGTGAGTTTTATTCAATCAAAAGTTTAATCGTGCTATTATTTGATTATTCGAAATATCGGTTATTCAATTATTCGAAAACTTAATATGTAAAAATGTAGTATTAGATTTAAATAAGTTTTTAGAGTACTGTTAGCCTTTATATGGTTAAAGGTTTAATCGAATAATTATTCAAATAATAATCGGCTATTCGATTATTCGAATACTGAAATAATTTGTTAAAGAGTAGTGTTAGATTTCAATTAGATTGTAGAGTAATTATTTGATTATTCGAAATATCGGTTATTCAATTATTCGAAAACTCAATATGCAAAAATGGAGTCTTAGATTTAAATTAGTTTTTAGAGTAATGTTGGCCTTTATATGACTAAAGACTTAATCGATTAATTATTCGATTATTCGTATAATCGGCTATTCGATTATTCGAATACTGAAATAATCTGTTAAAGAGTAGTGTTCGATTTAGATTAGATTTTAGAGTAATTATTCGATTATTTGAAAAATCGGAAATTCGAAATTTTCTTTTCTTTTTATCTTTTTCTTTAAAATGATTCATTATTTACAACAATATTGTGTCATAATTTTTCCGTCTTGTGTAATTTTTATTTAATTTCTTATTCATTTCATTTTTTTTTATGAAAGAAAACAAAAATACTTCAAACAGACAAACTTTGAAAAACATCTTTTCCTTGTTAACAAGTGTTAAAAGCTAATGATTATTGTCATCATAATCATCTGCCGAATGCTACAGACAACAGCGGAGTTGGTTGCTGCTTTGTGTAACAACGCTTCGTCTGAGTGAAGATGATGTCGTTTGATCAGGAAGCATTTGCTAAATCCAATAAAAAAATAAACATGTTTTCTTATTTCTTTTTTTCTCTTCATAATTTTCTTCTTTTAATTTATATTTTATGGCTTTTCTTTATAGCTTTGGAAAGCTTCTGGTTTGTAAAATAAAACAGAAGAAAATTATTAAAAGAAAATCCGTAAAACTGGTTTACAGTTAATGGCGGAAAACAAAAAACAAAAATATTGCAATAAATCTCCATTAATTTTCTGACCTTAAGACTTGAAGAGTCAAAAGTTTAGCAACAGGTTTTCCATTTTTCCATAAATTTTTTTTTTACACTTACAAACACCATAAAAGAAAAATTTTTTAATTTTTCCAAATCACAACCAAATAAAAATGCAATTATTGCATGACGACGAACGACATCATTAAGGAAAAATTCATTTCTGATGGAAAATGGCCAAAAAAATTATTCAAAAAACACGGAAGCTTTGTTTTTGGCCTCAAATATTTGTGTGCACATTTCCATACTTATTTGGGTGAATGAATCAAAACAAACAAAGCTGAAAAAGGCTTTCGAAAATTAATTTAAACTTACAATTACAATTCGAATAACAAATAAAGTAAAGTTTTCCTTAAAAAATAAATTAATTTTTACATCAACCGTGTCATTGCGTTCATGATTTTAAAATCATGTTTTATTGCCCCCTCCATACCTTATTCCCCCTCCTTATTTACTGATTTAGCATTTTCTTAAAAACACACAGCTTTTCCTGAAACCCAATTTTCATTTCTTTTAGCATTTTTATGTATACCAGCAAGTCAAAAGAAATATTCGAAAAAGAAATAGAAAAACAAAATGATTGCAACTGGTTGCTTGGTTTGGTTTGTTTTCTTTCATCGTTTTATGGTTTTCTAACCAAAAATTAACTGAAACTCAAGAAACAACTTGTTATTGTTGCTTGCTCTTTACTGTGCTGTTGTGTTGCTCATATTTACTAGAAAACGCATAAAAAGTAATTTCCTGGTCAATGCAGTTTCAATTCATAGAAAGTGATTTTTTTTGTAAAAAACATTTTTTCAAATCAGATCGCCGCATGAGGCCAAATTTTTGTATGACACTTCCCTGAAATTGTTCAAATATTTTTAAAATTTGAAAATAAATGCCTTAAAAAATGTAGTAAACATATGAAGAATCATATAATAATCAAATAGAGATTATTTTTTTTTAATAATAGATTATTTTAATCGAATAATCGGTTATTTTAATTCGAATAATCGGTTATTTTTAATCGAATAATCGGTTAGCTATACATGAAGCCTATTTTTAAAGTCTCTTCCTTAGAAATATCAAAAAAAATTTTTTTTAATTACAATTTAATATGCGAGATACATGAGAAAAAAGTAAATGACATTGTGTAATTTTATTCGAATAATCAATTATTTTCAATAGAATAATCATTTACTAATACAAGAAGTCTATTTTTAAAGAAAGTTGTCTAAAAATCAAAAAAGCCTCAATTTAATGTGGTAAACATGTGTGATACAAGCAAAAAGTACCCGTTATTTTTAATCGAATAATTTGTTATTTTTATCCAAATAACCTTATCGGCACATGGTATTTATTTTGTAGAATCTCCACTTAAAAATATGTAAGCAAAAAACCGGTTATTTTTAATCGAATAATATGTTAATTTTTCTACGAATAATCAATAATCGGCACATGATATCTATTTTGTAGAAGATTCTCCACTGCAAAATATGTAAGAAATAAAGGGAAAGCAGTTGTTTTATTCGAATAATCGACTACTTTTATCGAATAATCGGTTGTCAATACATGGAATCTAGATTTAAGGACATTTCCCTTAAATTATAAAACGGATTTTAAGTTCGTTTTTAATGTGATACATACATATTTGACAAATAAAAAATCGGTAATTTTTAATCGATTATTTTTGATCGAATAATTGGTTATATAGAAAGCATTTGAGATTTATTTTTAAATACACTTGCCTGACAATAAATGTATGGACAATCATAAAACCGGTTATTTTTATGCGAATAATCGGTTTATCAGCACACGAGCTTTATTAAAAAAAAATGTTTCTTTGAAAATGTAAACTTAAATTAAATCCGATATAAACGTAAAAAACCAACCGGTTATAACCAATTATTTTTAAGCGATTAATCGATTTATTTATTCGATTAATCGATTATCGACACATGAATACCTCCACTAGAGTTAAAAAAATATTTTAAATCTAAAAAATTTCCATTAAAAACTAGCAAATAAACTGGTTACTTTTATGGGTTACCGCTGTAGTTTTTGGCTTATTCGCATAATGTATCTGAGACTTCAGAAAAATGTTTAACAGGCTCGAATTGCACGATCTTGGTGGCCAGTTCACATCACATCCGCCTGAGATCATCATGTGCTCAAATTGCTCGTGAAGAATATCCAATGTGTGTTGGGATGTTTTTAATGATTAATCGAATACAAAACCGGTTTTTATTATTTTTTTTATTGTTAATTTATTGCCCTTGGCTGAAATATAAGGATTCTTATCAGTTTTTCTCCTGTTCAAAACACTTGTTGCAACTCTCTTAACGCCTGTAGCTTACATTGTGTTTGAGTTTGGCTTTAAATTTCTAAATATTGCAACTTAATGATACACTTTATAATCTTCTGCACTCTTTTATACTCTTTCATTCTGTCATTCTCCTTATATACAGCCAATATATTAACGGTTCTTTATAGTTTCGATACCAGCAGCCCATATAGTAGACTGACAGTTTGACGGTGCGTCAGTCAATAGAAGACTGACAGTTCAAATGAAAACAATATTGCTGTTGCTGCCACTGCTGTTGCTGCTGTGTAGTGTGTGTATAACAGTAATAATGGAAACACAGTTAATGATAGAATTGCTGAGTGTATGGTAGCAGCAGTAGTTACTTTTTATAGACGCCATTACATCCACAATAGAGTAGCAGTATATTGCCACAGGGTCATACTCTACTTATATGTATGAGATTGTATTCGATAAATCGATAACTTTTTTCTTCTTTCTATGGATCTTGTGTTAGGCAACGATCTCATAGTTTGCATACTGGTTGTGTGGCAGGCAAAATGCGAATGCGAATGCGAATGTGATTTTGATTTTCCCATTTTTAAACACATGCTCAATCAACTGTTGAGCCAGCCATGCCGGCAGTCATTCAGTCAGCCATTCATTCAATCAATATTTCTTGACGTTATTCATTCATTCATCATTCATTTTATGCCGTTCTTTATGATCTTTTTCTCATTGTGTGTGTGTTAGAAACTTTACAAGTAGAGTCTGAGTTCGTTAGATAAAGCAAGAAGAGATGAGGGAGAGTAAAAGCTAGTCGCTGGTTATCTTCAATCATAACATCATAATTACTTTATCGTTAATGGATGATCATTAAGTAATTGAGTTAAAGCATTGCAAATTACTTGTGAATTTTGATGTAAAAATTTGAATTTTTTCTTCCAACTTTTTATGTGGCATAGGAAGCGAAAAAACAACGTTTTTTTTTGTTTTGTTTTAACCAATTTGCATAAGTTTTAAATAATTATAATATAATTACTTAATTTATGTTTTTTTAATTAAAGAAAAATTTAAAATGCATTCAAGGGAATTAAACAAATAGAAAGAATCACAGATTTTTATAAGGAAAAAATTTATTTTTTTTTGGTGCCCCTTTTTCAAGCCTTGGAATTTTTTAACTATTGAGACTGGACATACTAAATTTAGATGCAGATTTCCTATGTACTTTGGCTATATTCATGACAATTTTTATTAAAATAGCTTCAACTGTTGCAACGTGGCATGTAATTTTGAACTTAAAATTCTATAGAACTGCTAACGTTAAGTTAGATTAGATGGCAGACCCTTCTTGATAGGTAAGGTCCTAGCTTAGCCAGAGTTTAGTAATACCACAAATCAATATGCAACCCAGGCATCAAACATTTCCTATAGGAAATAATTTCGACGAAGCCAGCTTTAGTTAAACATGACTGAAAATAAATGATCTAGATTCCGGGCCTCTCCATGGCAAAAATCAGCCACCGAAACATCAGGTTGAAGGTAGTATTCTTGTCCTTATCAGATCAACAATTGCTCCAGAAATTCTTCAAGCTAATGTCAAGTCTTTCGGCATGCCTTCGAATAAAGCACATGCCTGTAAGAACAGCCACAACCTTAGTATGGTGAATGGCCATACGATTTAGGTAATGAAGACAAGTCAATCAGATTTCGATAAGAAGATTCATATCTGTCCAGCAAAGTCTTATAATGCAGCAGTGCTCACATAATGGTATTAAAGTAGAGCTTGCATGTACTTTACTTACTTAATTGGCCATAACAACCCGTTTAACGGATTTCGGCCTGCCGCAACAGATCCTTCCTTCTGCTTCTTGCGCGCCTACGCCAGTTGGTCACACCAATCGATGACAGGGCTTCCTCGATTTGGTCCTTCCAACGGATACAAGGTCGTCCTCTTCGCCGACTTCCGCAGATTCCCGCATCAAATACCCGTCTCGCCGGAGCATCCTCATCCATTCAAACGACATGACCGAGCCAGCTCAGTCTCTGGATATTAATACGCTTGCATGTGCAGCGTCTAAATCACCTATGCCTTGTAGCTTAGGTTAGATTAAATTGGCAGTCGCCTTAATGAGTATTTTATATGATTTCATTCATATGGGACCTTCCTACAGGAACTTCCGAAGTTTGACAGTTAATGACGGCCATCTTGTTGAAGCACATGGGATATTAGGTAAGTCCATCTAAGAGAGCTGGATAGACACACTTAGCTCATATCGTACCAATTGGGTGGCCACAGTTTTCCCTTGCCACGGCACCACTCGGAGCTTCTGATGAAGTGCTTTAGTCTGCCAATGTTAATCCGTGACAGTTACCCAGGTCGTCGATATAGTAAGCCCCAAAGTGCTCTTTTTTTCTCCTTTGACAAAGTGCCGGGCATGTACCCAGTAAATGAAGGGCAGTCTTCTCCTCTTTCTCATCTCTGCATGCTCTGCAGAAGTCATTAGAAATGTGTCCAAGACACATGGTATATTATGCATGAGCGATTTGAGAGCACGGTTATTTCACGTGGTGGTATTGTAAACTAGACACCGAGGTCGTGCGATTACAGTCCAATAGATTTTTCTCTTGTGAAGTAACTCTTCTCTTGAAGCGTAACTCAAAGCCTACATAGTCCGTGTCATAGGTCACATACAGCTTGATTTATGCGTCAGAATCTTGTAAATTATGATACTTCGTATGCTCTCCACCCAGAGAACCCGTTGTATCAAGTGATGTTTCAAACGAATAAAAAATTTCGTTGATGTCTCATACAACTTTTATTTATTCACATTTGAAGTGAGGAAGCGTTTAATCAAAGGCCTTCTTCAAGACCTTCTTCGAGCTGAAAGTTAAGGACTTTATTGGCAACTTTAGTCAACAATATTTGTTTATTTATTGGTTTTAAATTAAAAATAATTTATTCTGTTTAGAGTAAACAAAATTAAAATCAATTTTTTTTATTAGAATTTGATTAAAAAGTTATCGATTTTTTTTCTTTCCAATGGAGTTTTTAAACTGGTTTGTGTTCAGATTTCAATAACAATTGATTTTTAATTAGAAAATATTTTCAAAGATGTTTAAAAAGAATAAATTTTAAAACCGGCTACGCTAAGTATTATAAGATTAAGCCCAGCTTGACAACGATGGGAAAGAAAAATTTGAAAAAAAAAACAATTTTTTTCTAGTCTTTCTAATGAAATCAAGGTCAGAATTTCACAAATTTGACGCAGCACATTAGCGCATAAAACTTTATTTGTTTTTTTTTCTTTTTTTAATAGGAAATAAAAGTTATATTTTTGTTTGTTTATTAACAAAAGAAAAAAGTTTATAAAAGATCTGCGTCTGAACAATCGTAAACAAAAGCAACCACAGAAATAATCGTGATCGATTCATAAATTAAAAGTCGAATTAGAAATCAAAGCTTGAAAGAGAATTTTACTGTGTGGTTTTTAAATGAGCACAATGATTTCGTTAAAATTTCTATTGATTCAACTAGAAATTGAGTTGTTTTTTATGTTTTCGAAAAAACAGACATTTTATTCTTCAACAATTATGAGTAAGCCTAAGTTATTTAGATTCGTTTAGGACGGATGAGCAGCAGAAGGGTAAAAGACTAACATAACCCAACTTTTAGTTTAAATTGCAAGACCCTAGCAAAATGTAGTAGATTTGTCATCCAAAAGGTCAAGCTAATGGTGACAGAAGCTAATTGAAATACCACCAATCGGCCTCATGCATGCAGTCAGGGTTACGGCCTAACTTCTCACACCACTCATGTTGTGTGCCTTAATTTTATATTTGAGTGGCGGAACCCACAGCTTAATGTCCACTCCAACCGACAGATTTTTGAGAAACTTTTTCATGGCAAGTTTATTTACTCTCAGAGTTTTTGCCAGAAATCTACTGAGAGGAAGTCGCTGAAGAAATATTTTTTCATATTTCGTTTTGATGTCTGGCCTGGGGCTCGAACCCAGGCTTTTCGTCTAATAAGCGAACACACTAGATACTAGACTACGGCGACTACACCAATCGGTCTCAATCAGTGTTAAATCATTTGAATGTTCTAATCTATAAAGCCTACTAATCTCGAACCAAGCCATCAATGGCAACGGCAAGCATTATAAGTCAATGATAAACAACTTATTTCGGTCTGAGTTTGAATGATGTGGACACCAACGCCAAGTTTCTTCAATAGGACGGCGCTATGCTCATGTCACAATTAATATTTGAAGTCATGGCCATTTTACATGGAGGTGACGTGAAGTGGCCTTCGATATTGTGTCATTTGAGCCTGTTAGATATTTCCTTGTGGAGGTTCCTTAAGTCGCAAGTGTATACGAACGAGTCACAAACCATAGCGGTCCTTATATACAACATAAGCCCTGCCAACGGCCAAATTCGGTCGGTTTTAGGTGCTAGAGTCATGGGAAATTTTACATTTAGGATGCGTCGCCACACAGAGAAGCCGTGACAGACATTTGAATGACTTTATATTCCATACACAATGGCATTAATAGGAAATTTCGAATGAACAATAAAATTTCGTACTTACACCCTGTTTTATATCAATTTATAGGTAGAACGCGCTTAATGAAAGACCCAATAGTTGCCTGGCAAAAGTTTTGGACTCGTCCGGCTTGAAAAAGTGTTTGTCAATCTTTGTTTTCTCTTTCGATCCTCTTCCCAAACTTCTCTTACCATTCTACAGAAATTGTTTGGTCTTATTAGAGAGGCACTTCCCTCAATTCCTATATAAGCAGAGACCGACCAGAGGCTGACCATGATGTGCCAAACAGTCCAATATATAGTTTTGAGTCAAACTGATAGGATTCAAGTGTCTAGAAGGCGACATAACTGTCGGATAGTATTGACATGACTTGTGCTGCATATTTCATATCCAAGTTGGATTGCACACATCTTTGGAAGGCATCTCCATGCCATAGCCGTGCTTTCTAAATATTTTATTGTAGGCTCAACACCCCCTTAGAATTTTTAAAATTTTTTAATTTTTTTTTTTATTTTTTTGTTTTATTTTTTTTTTTTTTTTTTTTTTTTTTGTAAAACAAACAAACCTTTTATTTCGATAATTATGTATACGATTATCTTAATTATATATATTTTTTTTATCGATAATTAAGCTTGAAGTGTGACTTAATTTTTGATTGTTTCGAAACTATTTTTCAATTTTCAAATATTTTTTTCAACACTTTTTATTTTTTTTATTTATTTTCGTATTTTTTTAATGGTGAGATTACCATAATTAATCATTTCTTTAAAATATTTGACCGTTTTTCATGCATTTTTTGTGTTGTTTTTTTTATCGATTCTTTATTGGTCGTTGCCTGTATGTGGTGGGCTTTTAAAATTTTATCGCCTCTGTTGTAGGTTTTTTATGGAATTGCTTGTAATTTTTACGTCTGATTTGATCTAAATGACTTTAAATAGTTTTAACTATTTACGTTTGTTTTTATTTTTTTTCTTGAAGTGTTATCGATTTTTTTTAAATACTTTTTTATTGTACTAATGGCTTGTCGTTTTAATCTCGCTTACAAGAGTAACACCTTAAATTAGTTCAGCTTAAGGGCTCATTTTAAATTAATCTGTTTGGCCGAAAATATAAGATGCCGATAACTTTGTTATCAATTAGTTTCTTAATAGATTTTGAAGAGTTTTACATACATAGTTTATAGAAAAACGCTTTTAAATTCTGTTGTTATGTCTTCAACCTGTTGAAATGTTTGTTCTTTGTTCTTTTTTATAAAATATTTTATTTTGTATTGATAACTTCATAAATATAGCCGTACGTTTCCTATATTACTGACTATTAAAGCTTTTGAATTGCGGTTGAGACCTAGTTTTTCACACCGGCCATGTCATATGTGTTAATATTTTCTGTGACTAGCGGAACTTACAATTAGAAGTCAACTCTGAACAAGGAATTGAGAAGCGTTATCGTGGCCAGAAAATTGTTTTTTTAAGTGCCAAAGCAGAGGTTTGAATCCTGAGCTCTGGTCTGTTAAGTCAACACACTACTCTTTAGGTTACGGCGACCTTATATAGTTATCGATAAATTTTTTTAAAATTTTTTCTATAGTGGCTCTAATAATATCGATAACTGTATATCAATAAAATTTCTTTTCACATAAAACTACCATTTTTTACTTTTTTTTGTCGATGTTATCGATTGTTGTATCAGTAGAGTAGTCGCAGGACTTGGTTTATTCATTTAATTTTATTAATTATGTTATCAATATCTTTATGAGT
Organism: Sarcophaga rosellei; assembly: GCA_930367235.1. Classification (NCBI taxonomy): domain Eukaryota; kingdom Metazoa; phylum Arthropoda; class Insecta; order Diptera; family Sarcophagidae; genus Sarcophaga; species Sarcophaga rosellei. Next base: position 5,355,023 of record OV884018.1, on the reverse strand, counting down.
ATACTTATCGATAAATTAATTTATGAATTTATTTTGTTTAATTATGTTATCGATAATTGTATTTATTTAGTTTATTTTTTATTCATGCTAGCGATATTATTATGAGTAATCGAAAAACTAGCCTACCGAAGAAGTCTATATTTATTTATTGTGTTAAATTTTTTGTAGTTTACTATTTTATATAATTTTGATATCGATAACTTTACGTATATAACTATTCATCAATTTTCTTTATTACAGAAAATTAAATACTTGACTTCTCTTCACAAAAAATTATTATAAATTATTAATTCTACTTATTTTATAAGTTATGTTATCGATAACTTTCTGGATATATTAATCGAAAAAAATTTGTTATCGAAATAATTTGATGTTGTTAATTTTTTATACATTTTTAGAAAATTTCAAAAATAAAAATAATTAACGATGAGTTATGTTATCGAAAATGTATGCTTAATTTTTTATATTTACCGTTATATTTCAAAATACGCTTTAGTTTAATGTATATACATACATATGTGTATATTAGTATTACTCTCGATAAAAATAATTATTGATAAATTTTGTTATCGAAAATTTATAAATGTTTTTAGTTTTTAAATTTTTTAGTATTTAATTTTTTATTATTTAATTTTTTATTCAGGAGTTTACTGTATAAGAGCATATTAATTTCGATGTAAATAATTATCGATAGTAAACTGTTTGTATAGGAAAATTTATTCTGAAAATTTATTCAAAAATATTTTTTGAACATGAATTTAGTTGTAGAACATTTTTTTTTAAATGTTTAGGATTTTATTAGCAATTATTTTCGATAACTTTATATTTTTTTTTCTATTGAAAAATGTTTAATTTACTTTATTTATGCTTCTGTTGTTTTTTATTTTTTTTTTTTTAATTTAAATCGACAAATTCTGCGATAATAAAGTTGTTTTAATTTAAATTCAGTTTAGTTTTAGTTGAGACAAACATAACAAAAAAAAAAAAGTAGCAAAAAATTCGCATCAATTAACAAAGATCCGTTAATTGTTATAATTTTTTATTAAGAAATTTTTTTTTTGCTTTAAACCCCGTTTTAAGCACGTCATTTTTAAGTATAGAACGGTGTTAAATAAATAAAACAAAAAATAATGATTTTTATTTTTAATTTCTTGTAATTTTATAATTTATCGCAGTGCACTAATTTAAAGGTACCCTATACAATAAAAAAATAACGTGCCATAATATTATGGTTTATTGTCACATGTCACGTTAGCTATTTTGTCATTCTTTATTACATACAGAGAGACTACGTTCAGGTAACAATACAGCAGCCACAGCTTCGAAAGCTTTTAGTATCGTCGTCTGCATTAAGAGCCACGAAATATTGTCTGTCACTCGTACTCGTACATTGTACTTTGCAGTCACAGTCTCCCCCCGCAGGCAGGCACAGCATTCAAACTGAAGTTTGAAATGTTGTTGTGCCTGAGCAATAACACGATGACGATACAAAATAGTAAACCATGCAGCTGTATTGCAACCACCAACACCGCCACTACCGCTGGAGCAACCGTTTGTGAATCCAGTCGGTTATCTAATGTAGTCAATCGATCATTGAACTTAAAGAATTCGATTGCTGTTGCACTCTGCATATAAAACTAGAGTTTTTGTTTTCGATTTCGATTTTCTTTTATTTTTTCTGAGTTTTTTTTCCTTTTTTTTAATTTTTAGCGGTTAAATGTTGTTCACCTTGAATGAGGTGCAAACCAAATGGAAATATAATTTACCATGGATAATAGATAGTCGAGTCGATTCGAATCGAGTCGAGACCCACAGTAGAGTAGGGACAGACATTTGAACTCATTGTTAAATTTAAAATGTGGTTTAAATTGTAAACAATTCAATTCAATTGAGATTGAGATTGAAAATTTAATTAAAGATTTAAATGAATAGAGTTTTGTTTGCTTGCTTGTTGGTTTTCAATAACACTTGAAAAAAATAATAATTATCGATAACAAAATGTTTGCATTAGTTGTAATAATAATTAATGTTATTAATAAAGCAGTTTTGTTTTTAGATATTTGGTTTCTATTTTTCAGTATTGTTAAAATATTATCGATAACAAAATGTTTTCGATAACTTTAATTTAAATTGTTTTAATTTAATTTTTATTGATATTTTTCATTAAATTTCAAAATTATCCATAACAAAATGTAAAGGATAATTGAATGAAAAATTATTTAGATAGGAAAACGATACTTTCAACTTCATTTTAAGATTTTTATTAAAAGTCACGTTATATCTTTTTTCTATTTCTTTTCTATTTCTCATTATCGATCGTTTCTATCATTTTTCATTCATCGATAATGCTAAGCTTTCGATAAATTTTAATAAAAATTTTGGTATTTCTTTTATTTTGTCAATTTTCTAAAAATTAGAAATTATCGATAACAAAATTTTTTCCGTAGTTCTTTTCTAAAATCTTTATTTCGGTAAAAAAAATTCCTCGATATCTTTATTTTGAAATAAAGGTTTATATAAAATCATATTTTAAGTTTTTCTCAGTTTAATTACTCTACGAAGTTATCGATAACAAAATTTTTGCAAGTTTTGTTACAAATCAAATCAAGTTTTTTTTAAATTTAGGTTTTCTATATATCAAAAGAGGTAATAAGCAAAAAAAAGAAATTAATAAGAAATATATCGATAATAAAATATTTTCGATAACTGAATTCGATAATTTTTTTTTACGAAAACACTTTTTAATTCTTTTTTTTTTATCTAAAACAGGTCCTTTAAAAATGATTGATTGATTTTTTCGATAACTTTTCTTTAAATCTACATATTTTTTTTCGATAACAACATAATATATATTTTTAAGTAAGTCTTCGATTATTTCTTTTTAATAAAAGATTAATTAATTGAAAATAAATAACAGTTAAATAAAGTTTTTCGATAACATTGTACCAAAATTAGTAAAAATTCGATAACTTTTTTGATTTAAAATAAAATAATTGCTAACACAAGAGGAGATTTAAAGACGTTTTTTGGTTACTTTAAACCGAATTTAAACTATAACTAAACCTAGTTTAAGCTGCAAATAAACCTAGTTTAAGCTGCAGTTAAACCTGGGTTTGACTTTGTTTAAGCTAAGTTTAAACCTAGTCTAAGGTGTAGTTATACAGCTTCAATCCCTAGTTAACCCTTTGATTCAGTTCTTTTTCTTAAATGTGTTGCTTAAACTTGCTTTCGTCAGAGTATAACCCTGGCTTCTACTGAACTAATCCTTTACCAATCATAGTTTTTCTTTATTTTTTTTTGGCTTTTCTTATAAATATTTGCCAACATTTTTATGGCCATTTGGCTCGTAAAACAAAATGAGTGTGTGAATCAACACAAACAACGAAATATGGAACCTGCATTGTGTATGGTGCCACATTCATTCAGAGACACGGCTCGCTCTGTTGCAAATAACGGCCTAAACTGTATATGATTTAACCTGTAAGATATGAAGGTAGTTTACTTTACCGTTAGTTACAAAATGTTGTTGTTGCTTTCGGTTTGAGAAGACACATCTTCTGTTAACAAAACGTAACTTGTTTTATGCATGCCACAGCATTAATGCAACACTTTGCTGCATGCTTTTAAACATTTTTTTACGAAAACATACATTAAAAATTATATGACTTTCACAGGCCTTAAATTCCATTCATTCACATACATTCACACGTACATATGTACATACATACATTCATACAAACATACAATGAAAAATTATTTTTATTTTAATGAGTTTTTTTTTTCTTCTGAAGTTTCGGAAACTGGATCTTTTGAAGACTGAGGGAGAAAGACTTAAAAAAAAGATCTTTTACCACATGATAAACTTGTCAACATAAGGGGAAAACGATAAATAAAAATGGGCGAAAATTAAATAGTCAAAATGGTAATGGAGAGGAAAAAAATAAAATAAAAAATTATAATGTTTTACACTTTATGATGGTAATGGCTTTGGTGGGCGTTTGAAAAAGCAAAGGAAATGATTTAAGAAGAAGGTTTTTTATTTTTAAATTTTGTTATCGTTTGAGGTCTTTTGGAGAATAAATTGTAAAAGTTTAAGGAATTAAGAATATGGAAATATTTTTATTGTGTTGTAAAGTTAAACAGGTTTAAAGTGGGTTTAAAGTAGGTTTAAAGTAGGTTTAAAGTTTAAAGTGGAGTTAAGCTAGGTTTAAAGTAGAGTTCAACTAGATTTAAAGTAGAGTTAAACTAGATTTAAAGTAGAGTTAAACTAGGTTTTAAGTAAAGTTAAAAGAGGTTTAAACTAGATTTAAACCAGGTTTAAATTAGGTTTAAAGTAAAGTTAAACTAGGTTTAAAATAGGTTTAAAGTATATTTAACACAGGTTTAATGTAGATTTATACCACGTTCAAATTACGTTTACGTTGTAAGTACCCTGCATAGTGCAAACTGTCCAGGTTGGAAGATTGGATCTAGGATTACAGATAATAACCTCAATAAATGTTTTCAGTAGAACCTATTCCACCTACTCTCTTTATATTAAAGCCCTTTGCGTAAAAGGTCATACATATTTGGATTTCCTTTGTAATCATACTGAAAGACTTCAATGCCTTAGTAGGTCTCGAGAGATCAATTTTAGGCTGCTTGGAAGAAAGATTACAGAGTTGCTGGAGTTGTATGCTCAGCAGTTGAAGTTGCCGTAGTTTGGTATGTAGTATTAGACGCAAGCGTGTGGTTTAAGCCTTGGTTTAGACATCTCAAAGTAAACGAAAACGCCTTCCTCTTAGGGTAGTCTTCTGGCATAAGCTCTGAGGAAGAACTAAAATTGCCATGAAAAGTTTCTCAAATCTGTCGTTTGGTCCGATGTTTTAACTGTAGTTTCCGTCACTTATGGTTGAAAATTAACACACATTACATGGGTTGTTAGAGAAGCTTCGACTATAAACGACAGATTCATGAATAAGGTTTTGTGGACATTTTTTTATTTACTCTCAGAGTTTTTGTGAGAAATCTGGTGAGAGAAAGCTCAGTTTTGAACCACAGGTTATTGCCCAATAAACTCACACCTAATCTACTAGACTACAAGCACCTATTAAATTCAAATTTAGAGTATGAACTTCAGTTTTAGTTTTCACTTGATTTTCATACCGTTTCTAAAATGGTTTTCAATGTTTCGCGCATCTTAAACCTGCTTTAAACCAAGATTAACAATAAATTTTAATTTTTCATAAAATTTAATGGCAAGAAAAAAGGATTTAATTTGTATTTGTTTATTTTAATACTTTTTGACATCGTAATTACTTTTAATCTCTGGTTTTAAAAGCTGTTGCATTAAACAGCATGTGCTGTTGCTAGTGGCTGGTGCTTGGTGCCTAGTGCCTGATGCCTGTTTTAAGGCGTGAAAGTCTCCACATGTTAGAAATAATTGTGGAAGAAAACTTTAAAACAAACAAAACAAAAACGAGTGTTAAATTGTTTTACGTTTTAGTTTTTAAGGCTGTTTTTTCCTTCTTTCTTTCTATGGCCAAATGTGTGAAAGACAGCAACACCTCTGAATGTAAAACAAAAAAAAACAAAAAACAAATTTCAGGGGGAAAAATAGGCGACAAAACAAAACAGTACCGTTTTGGAAAACAATTGCCAATTCACATGACTGCCAAAAAAAATAATACGAAAAATACAACCAAAACCAGCTTTACAGCTTCTCAAGGAAGCTCTTAGTTTAGATGCACACACAGATAAAGCGCCATAAAAATGTTTGTTTTCTTTTAACAACAACAACAACAATTTTTTTAACTTGTTTACTTAAATTTCAAATACAATTTTTATAAAATTAATATAAAAAAATATATAGAAACATAAACGGCATCTTTTCGCAATAAATTTTTGTTACTTTTGCAGATGGTAGTGGTGGAAACTGCAACCATCAGATGTAGAAAAAAACAGCTCTTGTAAAAGTGAAACTTATTTTTCATAACATGCAACCAATATTTTGAAAGATATGCTTGTAGCAGGGCTAAACAACCTTAACACATGTTTTTTTTTCTTCTTTAATAGTTTAATAGTAAATAAAAACTTGAATTGATTGATGTCAAGCATTTATAAAATATTTCTTGTTTTCCTTCTTTCCATTGCAGATCATTAATCACTTGCAACTGTAACAAAATCTGTCCATCGTAAGTAAAGTTTTCTTTCGTTTTTATTAAAATGTTTATAAAAAATTTCTGAAATTTTTCCAAAGCATAACTTCAGTCATTTATGCATGAAGCCAATCAATCAAAGAGTAGTTTTTTCTTACATTGTATAATTTCAATATTATTATTATTTTTGTTGCAAAATTAACTTTTTCCTAAGCTTGACATCAGTCATCTTTGATTGACATCAATCCTAAGCGCTTGATTCCAATGTTCCACAAAATTTTGTTTCCAATTAATATTTTTTGTTATCATTTTTATTTGCTTTAGAAAACTTATAATTTTATTGGTCAATCATTTGACCATTACTAATAATATCAACATTTTGTTAATTAAGACATTGTCAATCATTGCCATCAATCGTTACGTTCTAATGTCATTTTATTGCCTGTTTTTATTTGACAAATTAATAATTTAATTTAAACATTAAAATTTAAACTTATGATTGACGTCAATCATGATTTGATGACACCAATCATATATTATTGATATCAATCAAATTATTTAAATTTATTTTGTTTTTTTATACAATACACATAAATTTTTTACATGACAAGCTTCTACTAGTCAATTACCTATTTTTAACCAGGCGTGACTTAAAGATAGCTTTACAAACCTAGCTGTAACTTTTGTTAGCTAAGATCTAATAAAAAAATTTGGCTAATTATTAAAGCCAAGAAATTCACTTTTAATATGGATTATAGTATTGTTGTTGCTTTTATATAAATTTTACAGGGTTTATTTTGTTGTCATAAAAATTGTCAATTTATTTCGACCGTCAATCATGAATATTTTTAAAATTTTCTTTTTTGGAGTTTCTAGTAGACTTAGAGTTGAGTTTAGCTATTTTATTTGGTAGTTATCAATCAAATTGTATTGTTTTTTTGTCATCAATCATCGCACAAAGCCACGAATTTGACCTTAATAATGGCAAATTTTTCGTTTTTATTCTTTTTAGGAGTTTAACGTTGACATACAATTCAATTTGTTGATTGTCATCAATCATGACATGTAGAAGTAAAATATTGATTGTGAATTTGAGTTGAAATGTCCTTTTAAGATGGTTGTCCTTCTCTGGCATAATGTTTTTGTGGAATATTTTTTTAATGTGGCATCTGCTTTGTGTGTAGCTAGTTTATCTTGGATTATTTTTTTCCTTTTTTTCCAACATCAAAGTATGTTACTGGTATATTTTTTTCCTTAAACAAACTTTTTTTTATATTTTCATTTTCCAAAAATGTTTTTTGTTGTTTTTCCAAAATTTACGTTTGTCTAGCCACTTGCCAAATTGCTAAACAATTTTCTGCCAAAGAAAACTCACCTGACTTTACTTGCTAGAAAAATTTTTTTTTGGTTTGAATGTTGTATGACGGGCTGCTTAACTCGGCCTGTGTGGTTGGTTTGGCCTGGCTTGGTGGCTTGACTGACTGGTGGCTTAAACTGTGTTGTGTTGTGTTGACTTGTCAGCCAACCTGTAACGCTGTGGTTCCCATCTGAGCCTAAAAACTTTTGACTGACAAAATAAACGCAACGTGTTTATATTACAATGCATTTGTATTGCGCATTGCATACAAAGACACAAAGTAACGTGTGTTGTTTCGGCTACTACGTGCCACAAATTGCAAGATGCTGAATGGAAGAAAAATTTTTATAAAAAAAAAGAATTATATATTGTATTAACAATGCTGACTAAATTTATTTATTTAGTGATTGTTTTTGTTGTTTTTTTTAATATGTTTTTAATGTTTAAAACATTTATTTTAATGGAAACTTGTTTGAACGTTTAAAATATTTTTTTTTTAGAAAAAATTGTCTTATTTTATTGATGTTGAAAAAGCTTTTTATTTTTATAAGAATATGTGATTTTTTGCGTTATTAACAATGTTTTGTTAAATATATATTTTTTTTATTTTAAATTATTTTGAATTAAAATTTTTTTCCACTAAAATTTAAAGTTTTTTAAATTTATTTTTAATTTTGTTTTATTATTTTATGTTTTTGCTTTTTTAAGTGCTAACCTCAAAAAAAATAGTTTTATTTATTAAAATTTACAAAATTTTATTTGTTTCTTAAATATTTTTTTTAACTTTTTTAATTTTTTTTTTTTATTTTTAATTTTTTTTTTTAATTTTTATTTATTTTTTAATTTTTATTTATTTTTTAATTTTTATTTTATTTTTTTTTTTTTTTGGTTTTGTTTTTATGGTAAGGCAACCTTTCTTTCTAAAAATTCTTTTTTTTTTGTTTTTTTTTAATATTTTCTATTATTTTTATTTTAGGACTTAAGACTAACTAAAAAAAGATTGATTTATTTATAAATATTTATTTTTTTTAAATTAATTTTCTTATTATATTTCTTATTTATATTTATTTCTTTATGTTTTTTAATTTTCTTTAATTTTTTATAATTTTTTTATTTTTGCCTATTTTTTAATTTAAGTTTTAATCTTAAAAAATATTTTTTTTTACTAAAATTTACAATTTTTTTTTTAATTAAAATTTTATTATAAATTTTTTTGCTTTTTTCTTTTTTCCATTTTTTTAAATTTATCCACATTTTTTAATTTTTTTGCCTTGATGCGCCATCATGAAAGAAAGAGTTTTTTTTTTGTAAAAATTTATAATTTTTTTTTTTATACAAATTGTAATTATCATGTATGGTCATGTATATGATCATTCTGCTGCTGCTGCTGCCACATCATTTTCAATTTTAAAATATTTTTTTTCTTTCTCAGCATCATCATCTACTCAAGAGTCATCATCCATTCATTGATTGCCATGATGATGCACCAATAATTGTTTCGAAATCCCATACAAACGAAAAAAAAAAAAAAAAATAATATTTACCACAGGTGAAACTGCTTCGTTATACGCAAAAATTTTTTCGTTTTCTTTTCAACATCTTTCACCTCCAAAAGAAAGTGAAATTTCAACGCATTTTCTTTTTCTTTTTCAATTTTTTTTTTGTTTTTGTATCAGCAACTGACCTTTTTGCAACATGTGTGATGATCTTTGGTGGCCTTTATTGAATTTGTTTTTTTTTCATCTTCTTTGTTGTGAATAATTTTTAATTTAGTTTCTAAAGATTGACTTCATTCATGCTATTGTTGTTTGACGTAACTGGATAAATTCAATATTTTCGAAAAGTTTTTTGACTTAAACTGAGGCTGCTAGTCATCACAATGAATTCCTTTAACTCGCACAGAAGCAACAAAGTATTTCTATCTGATATTGTACTCTGCTAGCACCTTAAGTTCATTCCAAGATTTTTTTGCATTCATCTTCATTCATTCTCCTTCAAGTTGGCATGGGATGACTCCTTTTATGGTTTCCTTCATGATACCGATTCAAAGCCTGTGGACAAACGTCCAGGTTTTTATGCATAGTTGTCAATGAATTTTACACTGCACTCGTAAGATAGATTGTCTTAACGGATAACTAGTTTAGTGGCAGTGTCCTGGTCCTGTCAACATTCTCCTAAACTGGCAAATCATAATAAACATTCGGGTCGACTACATGGCTTCTTATAATTTTCTCGATAAAAGATTTGATTTTAGGATTCCAACTGGAATCTGTTGACCCGGTGATCCGAAAGTTCCCTGTGTGGTCTTTGAGGAATATACCGATACTCTACAAGGCTTGACAGACTAGGCTGTGGACATTAGATTTTCGTATTGCCTAGTTGAACACAGCAGTGTTTTCCAGAGATTTCTCAGAGAAATTTTAAATCATTCAAAAGTAAGTCCGTTATACCTTCCAAATCACAGAAATATCGCCGGAAATGTTCCATGTTATTCAGACAGCCAGGCTGCAATTAAAAGTCCATTGCGAACATCAGCTCGACGTCCATTCTCATCCATGAATGCAAGAGCTTTCTCAGAGATATTTTTGATCATTCAAAGTTAACCTCGTTATTGCTTTCAGGTTCAAGAAATATCGCCGGAAAGTGCTTTACTGATGAACTGACCAGGGCGGGTACATAGCTTACAATCTCTCTAATATCATCAGAGATTTTCCGATTGTCTCTGTTTTATAAGCATTCTGTGGTCGTTACAGAACGGCTTAAAATCATTGACAACGAGAGTGTAAATGCAATATTGCTAGGCACTGAGGGATTTATATGGATACTAGCCCAAAAACAGGTCACATTATATATTTATTGTATTGTATATCTATTGTAATAGCGCTGACGAAGTTATATATGTACATATGCAGTTATAAACCATCGAATTAGCCGACTTATAGGTATCTCTTAAGGGGGAGGGTTGACATGCCCATTTTTGGTGAGTCTGTCGATATCGACTCTACGAACTTACCAACCAAATTGCATTCGTTTACGATTACTATGTCCCTAAATATTAAATTTTAAAGGTTTGCCACGCCTACTTTTTGCTATATCGAATTTTTTTTAAAACCGTCTAAACCTGATAAACTTTCGAACAAAAAAAGAATGGTTAAAATCGGTTCAGTAGTTAAGAGTTATAGGTATCACTTGAAGGGGGAGGGTTGTCACGCCTATTTTTGGTGGGATTGTCGATATCGACTCTACGAACTTACCCACCAAATTTTATTCGTCTACGATCAATATGTGCCTCAATATTCAATTCAACGATTTGACACGCCCTCTTAACATTTAGGGATATGAAAAATATATGTTGTCCGATTCTCAGACCTACCCGATATGCACACAAAATTTCATGAAAATCGGTAGATCCATTTCGGAGGAGTTTAACCACTAACACCGTGACACGAGAATTTTATATATTAGAAGATAAGAAATATTCAATTACAGACCAAAAAAGGTTGTCTATCATATGTCCAGAGAATTGTAATGGCAACAGTTTTTCCAGGATCTTTTTTTTTCTAATTAGGCACCAGTGATACCCTCTGGTCACAATGCACTTCAAACAGTGGAGGAAACCACAATAACTTCTGGGTTCTCTGAGGCTCATGTGAAACATGCTGCCTTCCGCCAAGACCTCTGTGAGTAAATAAATAAAATTGCCATGAAAAATTTCTTAAAAAACGATCTTTCGAAGTCGATGTTAGACTATCGGTCCCGTCACTCATGGATTACATTAATTCCTATAGAACATAGGCGGTGTGAGAAGCTAGGTTGTAGTCCTGACTAAATGATTGTAATGACCAATTAAGTTAAGTAAATGGATAATTCGATGGAAGGATGATTCTCGAATAGACAGGCTGTTGTGACAATAGACACACGAGCATGAGCCTGTAATTACTGGACATTTTCCCATAGTGTACCCTGTGTAAGCAAGGCGTTTGAGCAGAGAGTAATACGAATACGGTTGCGCAACTGCGATGTTAAAGAGGAGAGTGAATGTGTGACCGCTGCATTAGAGTGTAATTTCCTGAATTATTCGTTGAGCCTATGATGCTGCCGAAGCTGATGAACATCTGAATTTATTGGATAATATTGCCATGTTGCAAGTAATTGCCTCTGTGTTTTGATGTATATTTTTATGGAATTTGGTTCTCAGATCATTGAACTTTGCTTCCATGTGAATTGATTTTCTAATCAATTGAAAATTGATTTTTCTTCTTTAACTTATTCTTATTTCTTATTTTTATTTGTTATTAAATGTTTTATTCTTGCTTGAAATTGTGAGAAATTGCTTGGGTTTTCATATAATGCTTGGGATGTGGTTGAGTTTCCGTTGAAAACAATCATTTTTTTCCATTCAATTAATGCAATTAATTTTGTGAACATAGAAAAACAAAACAATCTTCAACTATTAGTAGCGTTTTTTATATTTTTATTTCTTTTTTTAATTTTTTTTACCAATACAAACTCCTCTACAGATGCTAGCTAACAAATTGCTTTCAAAGCCGAAGAGAAACAAAACCATGGATTTCAAAACCTAAATATTAACTGACTGACACAACTAAAACTGACGTTATTTTATTAGACATTATTAGACTTCAGTCATCAGCAGCTATAAAAAAGAGAAACCATCAAAAAAACAAAAGACCCCTGAGGTTAAAAAAAACATTCTTTTGTAGATTCTTGAAACAACAATGTCCGCTTGTCGTTGCTTGAGCAAGACACCATAGATCTCTGGAAGATGATTTTTTTTCTTCTGTAGAAAATGATGGCTGAAATACACTTAGAAATAAAGAGAAAAAATATTAAATTATTGTGCTTAGCTTTTTAACCAGAGGCCCAAGTAAAACATTTATTTGCGGTTACCAACTACGAAATTAGACGTTGAAGTTTCGAATTAAAAACAAAAGGAAATAAATATTTTTTTTTCTCAATAATTTGTTGTTATTGATATCTACAAAACCGATCTGCAAAAGTAAATATTTATCATTATTTTGCAAAAAAAAAAAAAATTTTAATTTTTGAGGTTAAAGCCAAAAGGTTTTTGAAAAAAAAATTTTTTTCAATCATAATTTCAAACCCTTGAAATTGTTTTGAATTTAAAGAAAAATTAAAATCTTTAAAAAATTAAAAAAAAAAAAAAAATTAAACTCCTGAGTTCACTAACCTCTTTGTTGGTTTTACTCACTTGCAAACCATCTTCAGAAAGAAAGGTGTTAAGCCTCTAAGAGTGCCTGTCATTGACTTTTTAAACTTTCATTGGCAATGCTTTATTATTTTAACGTTTTTTTTTTGTCCTGACAAAAAACATTAAAAATTTTACTTGTTAAACCGCTATTGGCGGGTTCATATGGTCAGTAAAAAATTATAAAAAAAAAACAAAAAAAATTCACAAAATATTCCACATGAAACACATTCAAACAAGGTAAAGTTTATTGGCGACAACTCGTTGTAACGCAGACTCCATGTCGACCATCCCGCATGGCATACTATCACCTAGATAGCTAAGGCGTTCTCCGCTTACTCTCCGAGTAAGCTACGTCTCTCCCCATATTAGAAGCATTGGTGATTTCTCCCACTCAGGGGAAAGTTCACTTAGGCGACAGTTCAGAAGGAAGTGTCTGTCATTTGATTTATTAGATCTCGAAATTTCCTGTACAATTTCGTAAAATGCTTGTTTGCAAATTAGTCTCTAACCATAATCTCGAAATCTCTGGTCTTATGTAGCAAAACCCTATAGTGTCACTGTATAATAAGTTTTCAATGCTCTGGTTATATCAACTCACGTTTTTCGGATTTCTCCTATTTTCCACGGCAGTGGGCCCCATAGATTACTATTGATCCGGCCATCATAGTATACATTCAGTACATAATTGCATATCTTTAAGGAATGTCTAACATTTGCTAATATGCTCTCCATATAAGCTTTCAATATCAATTTACCATCCGCAATATTTCCAGATATTCTGCCTCCAAGATCTGCCTTATTATCTCACCCATGAGTCGAATATTTTTGTATTCAAAAAGTTGATGACTTCCTCTCAGCAGATTTCTGGAAAAACCCTGAGAATAAATAAAAATTGCCATGGCAAAGTTTCTCAGAAATCTGTCGTTCGGAGTCGACTTTAAACTGTAGTCCCCGCCACTTATAAGGGGTGATTTTTAAGAGCTATAGGAAAATTAAAAAAAAACAGATAAAATTCAGAAAAATGCATGCAATCTTTATTTGAATCGATAGTACGGTCCATATAATTTAATGTTTGAAGATTATTTCATGCAAATGCTGACTGCGACTGCGCCTCAAATGGTCCATCCACCAATTTTGGCATACTCTTTCCAACATTTCACCCGTATCTCACGAATAAATGCTTCAATGTTGTCTTCCAATGCGTTAATTGAAGCGGGCTTGTCTGTTTAGACATGAGCTTTAACATAGCCCCACAAAAAATACTCTAAAGGCGTTAAATCGCACGATCTATTCGGCCAATTGACCGGTTCCGAACGTGAAATAAAATGTTCACCGAACTCGCCTCTCAATGAGTCCATTGTTACGCGTGCTGTGTGGCATGTGGCACCGTCTTGTTGAAACCACATGTCATGCAAGTCAAGCTCTTGCATTTTGGGCAAAAAAAATTTGGATATCATCTCACGATAGCGCTCACCATTCACAGTTACGTTACGATTCGCAGCATCTTTGTAGAAGTACGGTCCAATGATGCCACCAGCCCATAAACCGCATCAAACTGTGACTTTTTCTGGATGCATTGGTAGCTTTTGCAATGCTTCTGGCTGATTTTCACTCCAAAATCGACAATTCTGCTTATTTACGTATCCCGAATAGCCCCTTCAGTGGGTCGATTAAACTGACTATAAAATGGAAGAAGCGTGCGATGAACTTTCTTAACAGAGCACGCATAACGGATAATCCGGGCAAGACCTTTTTTAATTGGGGTTACAAAAAGTCTCTAAATTTTCGCTTAACCATCACTATGTCCTTGGCTATATTGTCAAGAGTTCATTCCTTATCGAGCTGGTGATTGCAGGCCAAGTTCACTAGTGTGATAGCCCCCTACAACTTTTTGTACTCTTTTCATTTTTGTTTTTGTTTGATATGTCATGAGCTCTTGTCTATTGTGACTACGACAACTTTAATAACAACTTACAATAACAAAACAACAGAATGATTCTAGAAGTTGCCAAACCTAAAATAAATGAATGAATGAAGAGTGAAATGTAAATATATTTTCAATAAAATTTCTAAGCAAAATTTTAAATACAAATCCGGGATGTTTTTCTATAAATTTTTTTATTTTTAATTTTTAAAAATTTCAAAATATTTCTCGCATAATTGATTAACATCTGAGCTATAAATCATGGCAAATATTTTTGTAAATTTTATAAATTTATTTGCGGCATTTTGTTTTTTTACACAAACATGCAACCAACAAGTCATAAAATTCATGATTAATGGGCTTCATTTGCAATAAAAAAATAAACGGAGTTTGAAGAAAAAAAATTATATTTGCCATGAGTAAAAAATTTCAATTTTAAAATCATTTATGAGATGAGATGAGATGCTTTTAAGTTTTTAATTTCACACTTTGTTAACTAATTAAGGCTCAATTAAAAGAATTAATTTTTTTATTTATGAATAATTTTGTGGTTGTTTTCAAGCGTTTTATTTAATTTATTTGCACAAGCCACCAGCACACGTAGCACATAGCAGTAGAGTAGTGACCTTGACCCAAACAGTGCTGACATGTTGTTGTAGATGAATTCATTAAAAATCTATTGTTTTTGGTTTTTTTTTATTTATTTAAAAAAAAAAGTAA
This sequence comes from Sarcophaga rosellei, assembly GCA_930367235.1. Classification (NCBI taxonomy): domain Eukaryota; kingdom Metazoa; phylum Arthropoda; class Insecta; order Diptera; family Sarcophagidae; genus Sarcophaga; species Sarcophaga rosellei. Next base: position 5,339,655 of record OV884018.1, on the reverse strand, counting down.
AAAAAAAATTAATTTCTGAAAATGAGATTTCAAATCAATCACAGTCTGATAACAACCGTGATGCATGGCAATATCATCAAACGGTAGAGGCTTTAAAGCTAGGCACGCTATCTGGTGTAGTAAGAAAAATATAAAAATAATGGGAACGTGTTTAATTCTGTTCAACACCAAATGTAGCTCATCGTTAATCGTTATCGTTTAATCAACGTCCTTGTCAGCTCATCTCCATAGCACCATAGAAACGTAAAACGTTTCTATTGAATTTTAACAGTCGAATGAAAAAAATAAAAAAAAACCTAATCACAAGCCAAGTGTTTAGCTCAGATGATGGAGTCATTCATTGTCTAATTTACGTGGGGAACACAGTATTACGACAAGTGTTTTGCACTACGATTTTCAAATTAATTGTCTGTATCTCCTCCTCTCTGGCATTGCTATACAACAGCTTAACTTTTATGCTCATTGCATAGATTTTGTTGTTGTTGTTTTACAAAATCTGTTTGTATGCATTTCAAAAGCTTTTTTCATTGTTAAAAACATCCCAACACAATACAAAAAAAATTTGTATTTTTCATAAAGGAATCTCGTCTGTCTTTTCTCTCTGAAAAGTAAATGTTTAAGTAGCTGTTGATTAGTTTTGAAATTTGCATAATTTTGCTTTAGTGAATGGATGAATGAATGAATGTTTGAATGACTGTATGAATAATGATGACTTTCTGAAATGTTACATCAACTCAACACACCACACAATTGAGTCTCCCAAGTGTAGTGTCTAACACAATGCATTTTTGTAAGTGGTACAAGCGATTGGTTAAGATGATATACAATATCTCTGTGTTTGTTGTAAAGGAAATATTAGGTCTTTCATTGAGCGTTTCCTTCCTATCTTTTAATTTAAATAAAACACGATTTGTTGTTGAAGATATCATCAATATAATTTTATTCGTTTCAAAGGCTTTTGCCGGTTCTCTGCGTAGATCCCATCCGAAATGTTAAATTTTCCACAACTCTGGAGCATAAATCAGATTGAATTTTGATGGACGGATGTGGTTTGCAGTTTATTCGCAAACATTTGTTACTTAAGAAAACCCCACAAGAAATATTCTAACTTGGTCAAATCGCACAATGTCGGTGGCCAGTTGAAAACGTCTCCACGTGAAATACCGAATTCAATAAGGCATGGGCTGTATGACACGTAGTGCCTTCCTGTTAAAACCGCATATCGTTGTTGTCCAGATCATCCAACTCAGCCCATAAGAAGTTTGTAGTGGCTTTGCCAAAGCCGTTCTCCCGATCAAGTCGCCAGTTCGATATCCATTTCTTGGATTTCGTGTAAGTTAGTAACGTTTCATATTCAATAATTTTCTTTCTTCCTGTACCCATTCATCTAGAAATGAACATCTGGCTAAAGATAACTTTTTAGATAAAAATTAGGTTCAGTTAGCCACTGCCAACCCAGAGTCCATTCAGACCACACACGGCATTGTTTATTTTCCATGACTATCTATCCCTGAAGGTTTGGAAAAACGGACTGAATAAATGACAATTGATTTGACAGATTTGAGCTTCAATAAGATGGCTGTTATCAATTGTCATAATTCGGAAGGTCCTGCTGTTGGAAGGTCTTATAGAAAGTGCAATATTTTTTAGACTTCAGTGAGCTTTTGTAGTCTAAATGCGGCCTGTTTCTGTTTCACAATCAGTGTTGCCATAACGGCATTTAAAGTGCAATTCTAGCACTTTTTTTTCGTCTGCTGCACTTTTTTTTAAAAAAAGATGCTAGATGCTTTTTAGCACTTTTTTTTGGCATTTTCTGTATTTTTTTAGCATTAAAAGTGCATTTTTAGCATTTTTCCATTCATTTTGCACGTTTTTTATTATAAAGCGTCCGCCAAATAACTTTTTTTTTTTAAATGCTTTAAAAAAAAACTACTGAATATTTTCTCAAATTTCTTTTTTTATTTGAAAGTACAATCCTTTCGGTTAATAATGAATAATAATTTCATTCAAATGGCTGCCTCGGCGGCCATGCAGTAGCCTACACGAGTAGCCTCCTCCGAAATTCAACGCAATCGAGGGTATGAGGGGTATGGCACTACCCGATCTATAATTAGGTCCTAAATAAATAGGATTTTTAATCTGGATACTGTTGATGTATAGCTTTGTGCTGTTAAGGCTTAACAGAGGCAAATTCGGTCTTAACAGCATAAAATTGGATATTAACAAAGGCACTGCTAACTGTTTAATACTATATCCAGATAAAAATCTTATTACTTTAGGCTCAGGATTACCTGGAGTACCTCGATCTAGTATTAAACAGTCGACAGTGCTCTGTTAATGTATAGCTTTGCTCTGTTAATGCATAACAGAGGCAATTTTGGTCTTAACTGCACAAAACTGTATATTAATAGATTAACACACTCCAGATGAAAAAATCTATTTACGCAGGTCCAGAATCTAGAGTTAAACAGTTCACAGTGCTCTGTTAATGTATAGCTTTGTTCTGTTAAGGTTTAACAGAGGCAATTTTGGGTTTAACAGCACAAAACTGAGCACTGTTAACTATTTAAAACTATCCAGATGAAAAATCCTATTTATTTAGGTTCAGAGTACCTGGATCCAGTGTTAAACAGTTCACATTGTACTGTTAATGTATAATTTTGCGCTTTTGAGGCTTAACAGAGGCAATTTTGGTTCTAACAGCAGAAAAATAAATACTAGATTCAGATGAGAAATCCTATTTGTTTTGGAGATAATACTAGGTTTGCTTTTTGGGTTTGTGTCTTGGGGTTTAAAATTCGAATTTCTCTTCACAGGCTTGCTTTTGATTTTGTTTTTTAAGAATTTTCTTGTTTAATAAATAAAATAATAAAACATTAACAAAGCTCTGTTAACTGTTTTATACTAGATTCAGATGAAAAATCCTATTCCTTTTTAAGATAATACCAGGTTTGCTTTTTGGGTTTGTGTCTTGGGTTTTAAAATTCGAATTTCTTTTCACAGGCTTGTTTTTGATTTTGTCTTTTAAGAATTTTTTATTTAATTTTGAAATTAAAGATACCTTTTAAGGAAAATTTGCTGCTATTTTAGTTCAAACCATTTAAAACGGTCTACACTTTTGAATTGCCAAAGACTTATAACAGTTTATAATTTCGTTCACACTTGTCGCGTTACACAATTTCGCAAACCGAAAAAAAAACAAAAAAAATATTGAAACTAATGTGTGTAACTGTCTGTATTTGACTTGCCGTCACTAGCAATCAAATTTTTGCAACCATTTGATTACATTTTCATTCTGTTATCGTCGTTTGAAAGCCCCTTCTCTTTAATATTTATGGCCTACATTCGATGCAAAAAGAGAAAAAAAACAAAAAACTGTCTTTAGCTGGTCTACTTACTACCTACCAGCTCTCTTGTTCAGTTGAGAGTACAGGCCTTAATTATTGCCTGCAATATTTATGCCAAATTTAGTCAATTATTCGATGTGGAAAAGTGAATATTTTGCAATTAATATGAACTGATTTATTGCATTTCACTTTTATTCAAAAAAAAAATTATTTTTAAATTTGCAATTCAATATAGGCCCCCCTTCTCTTGGCATTAATTTTGTCAATATTTTTTATTTTAATTTTTTTCAATATTAACTTACCTAATGAACTATTTTTTTTTATTTTTAAAAGACAAGTAGGTCTACAGAAATAAAATGAAAATGTTTTGCTTTTGTTTTTATTTATGACAGAGACACAGATTTCTGTTTGTATGTTAGACTCTATTACTGTATTAAAAACCAGCCTCTTTATGGCTTTACAGCCAAATACGTTTTATAAACACACCACATTCTCTACCATATAAGATTTCCTTAAAGAAAAATGGAAACACAGTAAAAAACAAACAGAAAAAATACAAAAAATTAAAAAAAAATAGAAAAAAATTAATTAAAATTGTAAATATTAATTTAAAAACATGAAGAAAAAACAACAACAAATCCACCTAAATAAAAGCAAGTCATTATTCACAGTAGAACCTCAACAAAAAAGACAAAAAAAATTTTTTTTCTAACAAACAAATGTTACGCTTCTTACTTAAAACATCCCGAGTTAAAGGACGTAAAACGAGAGGCATAATGAATTCCTTTCCCTAAGAAATAGACGGTTTCGTTGTTACTAGTGGGCTTTGAAAACTTCTCACAAAGACCATCAACAATACAGGTTACATTGTGTCCAATAATAATTCCCCGATGATGTCAAATGAGCGCTTTCGTAAAGTCCTCCTTGATGCAGATTTTCCAAGTAATTTTTAACGCATTTGCAATTACCTTCGAGTGGAGACATCTGCTTAGCAAGTCACCTCTTATTTGAGCAAGAATGCTGTGTATTGAGCCATCAGCTCTTCAAAATGCCTCAAATCGCCTGATACTTATGGCATTATATGTATGTTCTGACCTACAGGCAGCACTGTTATACTGATTACTTGGCTGAAAAAGTTATTTTATGTCTATTCTAAGAACTCGAATGTGCTTGTTAAGTGGCTGTAATCTCCACCGCCAAGGATTTCAGACCTGCAAAGATCATTTTAAAATTTTTTTGTTACAAATCTGTTGCGGAAATATCTGCACTACTTCCATTAGGCAGGCTGAATTACCCCTAAAATCTCCTGTAGTGAATGGAAAGGGCAAGGAGAGTCACCATATCATTTTACACCTCTAAGATGAAGTGGAACCTTAGTTGGTGAACCAAACTTGCTTTACTATGTTTAAGTTTGATGAACAATTTGTAAATCTAGTGTCACTGCATACTAAGAAATAGGTTGCTTAGGCATACAGTTTTACTAATCACCAATACATTATGATATACTAAAACTAAGGCATTATTTTCTAAATTTAATTGACTCCCTTCTGACCTTCTATTGAAGCAGATAGCTGGACTTTTGACCTGCATGCCTTAGGCAACATTCGGGCAATGATGATCTGGAGATTACCAGTAGGAAATGGTGGCTACAAACTGCTGGAAAGAGCAGTGTTCTCACATTAGACTTTCGTTTCGAATGCCTGACAACTGTAGTTATTTCCAGACATAGGTCATGGCTATATTGCAAGAGCCACAACGCTTGTTAGCTGAAGTATTTTCCTTGAAAATCTATAAATTTTCTTGGACAAGTTCTTGCGACTAAGTCCCCCACAAACATCGCCTCGACATCCCTCCTCGTTCAGGAGTGCCAGTTAATTCTTATATAATTTCTAGAACAAAAGGACAATGTCGGCAGTACATTGCATAAAAGCATAAAATATCTGTCATTTTACAGGACGTAGGTGTCCCTATTGCCTCAGTTAAATTAGGTATTCTCTATTCTTTTTTAGGGGAGTACATGCAGTATGGTCTAAAAGTGGTGTCTGTTGACCTTAAATCGAATGGCCATGCATCACACAATGGTAATTCTCAGGGCCCGCTGTCCCATTAGAAGGCATACCAATATGCATGGCATTCCCTCAAATATTCCTTGCAGAAGCTGTTGCTCTGAGCAGGAGAAACAGACTACCTTGGACCACATGTATCAATGCCATAGTGTTGTCATGAAGAGGCGTAGTTTTTAAGCTTTTTTTTTGCCATCCTTGACTATACCCTCCAGTATAAGCATTGATGGAATAGCAAGTTTTGTTTTAGAGTTGGGTGTATTTCCTATAGGGAATGCTTAATTTTGGTTTGGATATTAATTATCATATCACAATGGGTCTTTGTTATAGTCTAAGTGAGGCTAGTAGTCTAGTAGGTAGTGTGTTGGAATGAGGTCACAGTTCAAACCACAGGTCAGACATTTCCTACAAAACGAAATACAAAAAAAATATTTCTTTCGGCTACTTCTTTCCAGCAAATCTTTTGGTAAAAAGTCTGAGAGGAAAATAAAATCGCCATGAAAAGTTTCTCAAAAATCTGTCGTTCAGAGTCGACCTTAACCCGTAGGTCCTGTCACTCATGTATAAAATTAACACATATAACATAAGCTAGCTTCTCAGTCGTAATCCTGACTGAAGGATTGTAATGACAAAAAACCTTAACTCTAGCCTACGTGGAACTTTACCCTTAAAGGAGTGTCCGACATCTAACCCATCTTAACCCCTCGCCAGCCAAAATATAGGTCCAAAATGTTCAAACCAGTTGTTCGAAAAAAAAATTGTTTTTCCTTCTTATCAAGCTTCCACTGTGGATTTGTTTGTTTGCTTTTATACCAGTTATTAGTCAATTATAAAAACTATATTGTATGTGAGTGAAATAAAATTAAAATCATAAAAAAAAAATATTGTTTCAGTGATTGATACACATTTTGAAACGTAAACAACAAGTGCAAGTGTTTTTAAGAGAAGAAAAAAACGGCTATTTTCTGCTGCCACTTGTCTAATAAGAAAACTACTCTCTGGAATGGCATGAAACTAAAAAAATTCATTTTAAAAAAAATGCGATACCAAAGCAAATCAAACACATGATCGTAAAAATAAAATACATTTGTTTATAAAAAAAAAATACAAAAAAAATAATAATTATTACACCAATACCCCGATTTGCGTCGCTTCGAAGTTGCGTCTTTTTTAAGTTTCCGGAATTTCAATGTTGCGTCGTTTTTGTTTCAGTTTGCGTCGCATGGCTTCGATTTGCGTTGTTGATATGAAAATGTTTTTACAAAGCTAAAGCAGAAAAAGGGGATTTCCCGTTTAGTAGAAAGCAAATTTGCAGATGTGCGTTGTTTACATGTTAAGCGTAGTTATGAGTTTCGAATTATATGTCGTGGAGTGAAGTTCAGTCTGAAATTTGAAATTGAAAATTATGTTTCAGTTTGCGTCGTTTCGGTTTGCGTCTCATTTTTTCAGTCCCAATTAGCGACGCAAACCGGGGTATTGGTGTATTGGGAAATGCAATAGTCATCATCATCATCATCATCACCACCATCTTCATCATCGTGATAACGATGATCATGATCATAATGGCAGAAAGGCGGGTTTTTTTCTTGTTTTTTATTTAAAAATATTGTTTGTGCAACACGAAAGAAACCAAAAATATAAAGCAAAAAGACGAGACGAGGTAATTGAAGAAGCAGAGGTAAAAAAGAAAGTGAAATGTGCCACAAAATGTTGTATGGAATGTTGTCTTGTAAAATCTCAAAATGATTATATTACGAGAGTACAAGATTTAAAGGCAATAAAAAAACCAAGGCAAACCATGTCTCTGGTTTTAGGTTGCAAGTTATTTTAAGCTCTCACACGCCACTGCAGTAAAGTTAAACGTTTTTGTCTGTAATATTACAACAACAAAACAAATATAAAAAATTAATAAATAGTTTATAGAAATAAATATAAAATTCTTAACAAAATTCGAAAAAGTTTTTTTTAGAAATAAAAATTCACTTACAAACCGAACAGATATTGGAACACCCTTTTCCCATATAAAAAGTGAACTTTACAAAACCAAATGTAGGCCATTTTATTTGTTGTCATTCTATCATCCTTGGATTGAAGCTATTGATAGCTACGAAAGTTTTTTCCTTTTTTTACAGTGATTGTTATGTTAACACAGAAAATAAAAATTTGCTGAAATAATAGAAGAATTTTTACCAAATATACCCCCCTTAAATCGGTTAAAATTCGTTCAAATTTAAAACGGTACGGTATTTGGACCTAGTGAGTTGGATAGCTATTGGATCAAGGATTCCAAAACAGTTTTCCTTATGGTCCAGCTTTATTTGGGACCGGAGATATAGGCTTTGAATCTATATTTATACGTGCAAAAAAAAGTGCTCCATATAAATCGATCAAAATCGATTAAAAATGGACTTGGACCTAGTGGGCCCGATGGCCACGGTATCAACGATTCCAAAACAGGTTTCCTTACCGCAGTGCTTTACTTTGAACCGGAGATATAACCTTTTTTATATGAGTAAAACAAATGTTTTATGAATGAACTTACTCATTTTAATAATTCTCATTGAGTTCATATGGATTTATATGTATATATACAGCAATATGTCGTATTTTTTTGCAAGTAGCCTTTCTTTAGTAGATGACTTGCATTTTTTTTCGGTTGATGACTTGCATGTTTTTGGTTGATGATTTGCATGTTTTTGGTTGATGATTTGCATGTTTTTGGTTGATGACTTGCATTTTATTTGGTTGATGACTTGCAATTTTTTTCGGTTGATGACTTGCATTTTTTTGTTGATGACTTGCATTTTTTAGATAGATGACTTGCATTTTTTTTTGGGTTGATGGCTTGCATGTTTTTGGTTGATGATTTGCATGTTTTTGGTTGATGACTTGCATTTTTTGGTCGATGACTTGCATTTTTTTGGGTGAATGACTTGCATTTTTTTGGCTGATGACTTGCATTTTTTTGGTGGATGACTTGCATTTTTTGGATACATGACTTGCATTTTTTTGGGTGGATGACTTGCATTTTTTTGGGTGGATGACTTGCATTTTTTGAGTGAATGACTTGCATTTTTTTTTGGTTGGTGACTTGCATTTTTTGGCTGATGACTTGCTTTTTTTGGTGGATGACTTGCATTTTTTTTTTGGGTGAATGACTTGCATTTTTTGGCTGATGACTTGCATTTTTTGGGTGGATGACTTGCATTTTTTATGGTTGATGACTTGCATTTTGTTTGGCTGATGACTTGCATGTTTTTGGATGATGACTTGCATTTTTTTTTGGGTGGATGACTTGCATTTTTTTGGGTAGATGACTTGCATTTTTTTGGATGGATGACTTGCACTTTTTTGGCTGATGACTTGCATTTTTTTGAGTGGATGACAGGCATTTTTTGGCTGAATGACTTGCATTTTTTGGCTGATGACTTGCATTTTTTGGGTGGAAGACTTGAATTTTTTTGGCTGATGACTTGCATTTTTTCGGTGAATGACTTGCATTTTTTTTGTTGATGACTTGCATTTTTTGGGTGGATGACTTGCTTTTTTTTGGTAGATGATGTGTATTTTTTTGGTTGAGGACTTGCATTTTTTTGGGTTGATGACTTGCATTTTTTGGCTGATGATTAGCATTTTCTTGGGTGGATGACTTGCATTTTTTTTGCTGATGAATTGCATATTTATGGTTGCATTTTTGGATTTACAGTTTGTGGTTGGTGACTTGCATTTGATTGATTGCTCTTCTTGGACGATGAGATGCATTTTTTGGTCGGTGACTTGCATTTTTTATACCAAGGCATAGTAGCTTTCCGGAGATTGAGGCAACAAATTGTGAACCTACAAGTGGTTATAATGATGTGGTAATAGATTTGTAAATCTCACGTGAGTGGCTATAGTCACGGGTAAAATAGCACAGCAAATCTGTCCAGGCTGGATAAAAGACGATAACGAGACTCTCTGTCTCTCACTCAAAAGAAGTAAGCTTAACATAGTTGTCGGAGTTATTGTTATTATATTATGGATATTTATGCGAGACGCATTGTCAATGACTTGTGCAGGATCAGTAGAGACAAGTGCTTTAGAAGAAACTATTGTACATATCTTGTGAAAATGTCCAGCTTTAGATTGTGAGAAGAGGGAGCATGTGGACTTCTGCTATATAGATTACTATCTCGCTGATCTGTCGAGAATGAACATTGGGAGTTTAAGTGGCTGCCACAGAGGCTTCGTATGGATACAGCATAAGATGAAACGAAGTGCGTGCATATTTTCAATTACATGCTTTACTAATTACCGTTAGATGTTTATTGTAATATTTTAAAAAATGAAGGCTTTGTATAATTTTTTTTTTATATATTTCTCATTAAAGTTTGATGAAGTGGAAGCAAATTTTTCGAAAGTGATTTTTTTTTGTTGTGAATTTATGAATTATTTTTTAATTTATTTTTTTTTTTTTAATTTTTCAAATAATCACTTACTTTATAAAGCATTTCATTATTAATTTCTTTTTTTTTTTTTTTCTTTTTTTAGTTCAGAGAGTATGACTATTTTTTTTTAATTTCTTTTTAATATCACAAGTGAAAGGCCATCGCAGTTTATTTGTTATCTTTGGGAGTTTTATAACTTTTTATTACTTTCCTATATTGAGACTTTTATTATTAAACTTATTAATTTAAAATTTGTTACTTTTCTTTTCAGGTCTAATTAATCAAAGGAGAAGAAAAAAAAACTCGAAGACTATGAAAGTAAAAAAAATTAAATTTTCAATGGAGAGCTAAAAGGTAAGAGGAAAAAATTGTACAAAAAAAATGCATAAAAAGTTTTAATATAAAATTATAACAGAGAACTACAAAAATTATAAGGAAATAAAATTAATAAAAATTTGAAAATTTATATTCCAATTTTCCCTTTAAAAGGGAAAGTAAAAGTATAACTAATTTTTAATATTTTTCCCTAAAAAAGGGAGAAAAATTTTAATAAAATTCAAGGGTTTGAAATATTTTGTTTTTAATTAAAAAAAAATTTAATTGAAACGTTTAAATGCCATTTAAAATGTTTACTTTGCTGTTCATTTAAATTTTGTAGTCTTCTAGTCCAAAAGACGCTTATTATATCATGACCTCACTATCACTGCACATGCCTTTACATTGTAAAAAAAAGTTCTTAGTTTTGGTGTATAGAAAAGCTCTGAATTGTATTTCATATACTTTGTGCTCCAGTTGAGGAATCTTAGGTAGCACGGTATGAGGGCTGTCTCCTCGATGGAGTTATGAGCGTACATATTTAGGCCACGTACAGGGCCCTTTTTGATACAACAGTTCCACATTTGCCCCTAGTCCAGGGACCACCCGGAGCTTCCAATAAAGCGACTCAGACTGCCAATATCAATGTACATAATTGGCCATTACAACCCTTCAGTCAGGATAACGGCCTAGCTTCTCACGCCACTCATGTTGTGTGCCTTAATTTTATATTTGAGTGGCGGGGCCTACAGTTTAATGTCGACTCCGAACGACAGATTTTGAGAAACTTTTTCATGGCGGGTTTATTTACTCTCAGAGTTTTTGGCAGAAATCTGCTGAGAGGAAGTCGCAGAAGTAATATTTTTTTTCATATTTCGTTTTGATGTATGGCCTGGGGCTCGATCTCAGGATTTATGTCTAATAAGGGAACACACTACCTACTAGACTACGGCGACTACAATATCAATATATGACCGTTTATCCAGATTCTCCATATAGTAGGCACCCAAATGCCGCTTTTTCCTCCGATCAATAGGTGAAGAACAGTCCTATACTCCTCCTAATCTCCACAGCTTCCGCATGTGCAAGGCCAATACTCCATGCGTTCCTATAATACAATGCCCCGTAATAATCCCCTGCTTCTCTGTAGTTTAAGAAAAGTTGCCATGAGCATTCTATCCAGCCTTGGCTAGACTTTCTGCACCCTTCTGCCCGTGTCCGAAGCTGCCTATCTACGAGGTCCACGATTGCATTCTCAATTATAAGCTCTCAGGTACACAAAGGGATTCCCAATGTCATGAATTCATAAGAGACTTCGATGGGCTTGCCCCTTCTGGCCAGTTCATCTGCTCTGCAGTTACCTGGTATGTCTCTATGTCCCGGTACCCATATGAAACAAACATCATATCGATTCGCCACCTCGTTAAGACATCTGCGGCAGTCGTATATCGTCCTGAAGTTCATTACATCAGAATCCAATGATCTGATAGCTGCCTGGCTATCGGAAAGTATGGTAATTTTGTGCTTGAGAACATTTTCGTCCACAATAACTTCCACCGCAGCCCTTATTGCCGACACTTCCGCCTAAAAGGCGCTGCAGTGATTTAGTAGCCTTATGGGCTGGGATATTGCAATTGATTCCGAATAAATTCTACATTCAACGGTTAACTCCAACTTGCAAGTCCTTTTAAGAAAAACAAGACGTACATAAATGTTAAAAAGTGCTGAATAGCTTGGTTTACACAGTCAAGGCTTTTTACTGGCAAATAGTAGCTTCAATTATTGCTCCCTGCAATGTTTTTGTTATTATTGTCCTAAAGAAGTGTCAGAGTCTTGCGACCATACGACTGAGTGCTGCTGCCTCAGTCTCACCCTGGATGCTTAGTCCATTGTTATGGTATCTCAGAAGAGGAGGGTGCCTATTGAGATAATATTTCAAATAGTGAGGTTCCGATAGGAAATCTACCATTAGCATGTGTCTGGATTCATAACTCCTCCACAATATGAATATGATCGTCATAATCGAAATGTTGTGCAAGGAATTGGCAAGACTATTAAAGAAGATATTTAAAGGCACTGGAAGTTTTACATATGTGGCGAGGCCTGTGGATCATGACTTCTGATAGGGAAAGTGTGGCGTATAGTCTGAATTTGTCGGTTCTACGGCATTCTCAGTAATTGAGCCTCATGATGTATTTTAAATATGAATTTGCACTTCCATCCTTATGAAGTCTAGCTAATTTAATATGTCATTACAAATCTTTAGTCGAGATTACAACCTATCTTCTTGCAGCATCCACGTTGTGTTTGTGTTAATTTTGTCCTTTAGTGGCCTACGACTTCGAACGATATTTATTTAAAGGGTGATTTTTTAAGAGCTATCGGAAAATTTAAAAAAAAAACCATAAAATTCAGAAAAATGCATGAAATCTTTATTTGAATCGATAGTACGGTCCATATAATTTAATGTTTGAAGATTATTTCATGCAAATGATGACCGCGACTGCGCCTCAAATGGTCCATCCGCTTAGTCCAATTTTGGCATACTCTTTCCAACATTTCGACCGGTATCTCACGAATAAATGCTTTAATGTTGTCTTCCAATGCGTCAATTGAAGCGGGCTTGTCTGTATAGACATGAGCTTTAACATAGCCACACAAAAAATAGTCTAAAGGCATTAAATCGCACGATCTAGGCGGCCAATTGACCGGTCCCGAAGGTAAAATAAAATGTTCACCGAACTCGCCTCTCAATAAGTTCATTGTTACGCGTGCTGTGTGGTATGTGGCACCGTCTTGTTGAAACCACATGTCATGCAAGTCAAGCTCTTGCATTTTGGGCAAAAAAAGTTAGATATCATCTCACGGTAGCGCTCACCATTCACAGTTACGTTACGATTCGCAGCATCTTTGAAGAAGTACGGTCGAATGATGCCACCAGCCCATAAACCGCACCAAATTGGGACTTTTTCTGGATGCATTGGTAGCTTTTGTAATGCTTCTGGCTGATCTTCACTCCAAAATCGACAATTCTGCTTATTTACGTATCCATTGAGCCAAAAATGAGCTTCGTCTCTGAACACAATTTTTCGATAAAGAAGCCAACTTTCCAAGAGCCCATTTTGATAATAAAATTCAATGATTTGCAAGCGTTGTTCGTTTGTAAGACGATTCATGGTTAAATTATAGACCAAACTGAAGATGTTTGACAGTGAAACAAAACACGAAACGTGCGTGAGCTGTTTAAACCAGTGTTGCCAAAAAGGTAATAACTAAAGGATCACCCGTTAAGAAACTTTTCAATACAATTTTATTTTCTCTCGGAGTATTTACCAGAAATCTGCTGATAGGTAGTCGTTGAAAGAAATATTATTTATTTGAGATGGATGAGCCTGGGGTAGGATCATGGACTCGCGTCTAATTATCACCTACTAGACGAGGGTGACTTCAAACTAGCTCAACAATTAAAGCAGAACAGATTAAACAGATTGAATGCTAAAGCAACATATCGTGTTCAGGTGGATAATCCTAAGGTTAGAGCATTTGATAACCTGTTATCTCAATTTTTTTTTTCTTTCAATTTTTAAGTGAATTTATTTCCGTTTTATTTTTTTTTTTTAATAACCTGACTTAATTTTTAATCCAATTTAATTTAATTTAAATCATGTGCTATTTATTAAACCATTTCTTTTATTTATTTTTAAATTTTTATTTGATTTTTGATTAATTTTCTGAATTAATTTCATTGATTTATTTATTACAACATTCGTAAGCATTTCTTCACTTATCGCGATTATACAATCTCTTTTTATGACAAAGTCTTGTTAAAAGTTTGAATCTTTTTCCTCCTTTTTTTTTTTTTTTTTTTGGACTAATATTTTATGCCGATTGCTTAATAAACAAACAAAACAAACAAACATTTTCGTTTAAATTAGTGCATCAATTATAAGACAACATTTTGAACATTTAAACCTGATTGACACCTTTAAGTGGATCCATACAACAAAATTTTGAGGCATGAATGAATGAATGAATGCATGAGTGAATGAATGAATGTAAATGAGTGTTACACGCATGAATTTTAAATAATAAAACAATGGTTGTGTGTGTGTCGTAGAAACTTATTATACAATGGGAACTCACGAGCCACCCCATTATGTTAGACAAACGAATTTGTTTTATTGACAATTGAACACGGTTAATGACAAATAATGCAGAGCTGGCTAGTAATGGAAACATGATTGAAATTTCAAATTAAATTTCGTTTTTCAAATTAAATTTCTTAATGTTTACATTACTTTAGGTTTTCATATCAAATTTTTTTGTTTTATAACCTGCTTGTTGATCATGTTTTTTTTTTCATGTTGTTCATCATAATCACGTATTTTACTTGCCATGTGTGCACGCAGGCGCATATCATCATGGTTTGTCTATCAAAGCATAATTTTTTGAGGAGCAGTTTGCTACACAAAAAAATAATCGAAAAAAATAAATAAATTAAAAACAAAACGTTTTTGAATTTTAAATTTAGTTTTTGAATAATTTTTTTTTTTATAAAATTTACATTTTAAAGATTAATTTTTTTTTCCTCTTTTTCTTCTGTTATCATGAAGGTGGTGTTTTATATCTTTTTAAACTCATTTTATTATTGTGTTTTAATAAAATTCATGGCTTTTCATATATAAATTAATATATTTTATTAATTCATTGCTTAAAAACCTTCTTTAATTAAATTTAAAAAGATTTGTCATGTTTATTTGAATTAAATTCAATTTTAATTATAAAAACAAAAGATTTTTTCTTGAAAACCTATAAAAACGCCAGACGTTTAAATTACGTCAGTTAAATAGCTTTGAAAGTAAAAAAATAAATATTTGAATATTTAAAAAGCTTCTAAGCAAGGTTATAAGATTCTTTAAAAAATGTTAAAACTTCTAAAAACACTGAAACAAATGATGATTTTAACCTCAGTAAAGTCTCTAAACATGTCTCTGTTTCACTTGTTTCCAACTTTTGCTGCATCTGTTTATCCAAATCTGAATTTGTCTTCTCCATGTATGGACTATGCTTGAAGTCTCCGTTGTCTTGCAGGTAGGCTGTTGTCTTATTAAACACGAGCCCGTAGTTCAGACCCAGGCTCAGATGTCTTGAACAAAACGAAAAATGAAATATTTCTTCGGCACTTTTCTTACCAAAGAAAAGAAAGTGTTTTTCAAATGTGTACTACGCAGTCGATGCTAAACTGTAGTTTAGCACACACAACCTGGGTGGTGTGAGAAGCTATAACATAATCAAGCATTATCAGGAGTTTACTGTTTCACAACATGACAACAGAAACAAGCCTCTGTCTGCCAACACCAGAACAATTTCAAAGTGCCTGTGTGTGTGCCCTAAGCTCTCAGCATCACCTTCACGAAATAGACTGATTTACTTGGGAAAATGGCTGGCTAATGCTTCCATTATAAAGAACTAAAAATTTTGCGTCCTCCTATGTGGTTACTTGAAATTGATTGCGTTAGTCCTTCTCTAGATTCCTATGAGGCTAGTGGCCTGATCTCCCTGCCTTCTATTTGGTCCTTATCCTTAAGGACTTCACTGTATTATGATTACCAATATCTTGTCGTGTTAATCAGAATAATGATATCTTCATACCTATTCGGAAGCAGCGCATTTTTTGTTCTACATGGCAGATGTTATGTAGACCTACAGAAGTTGACCTGTGGCTTAAGTTTATAATACATTTTCGCCAAATTCCTTATTACTTTTTAGCTTTCCTAGAGTCCCTTGTGCAAGGAAAGTCAAGTCACTTCGTTGACTTATGTATTTGCATACTGTAACATAACTTTGCCACTGTTGCCGAACTATAACGTCATCTAGGGTGCTTGCATCTCCTAGGATCAAACTAAGGAAGAAGTTGGTCAGCGCAAGGGCTGCATATTAAAAGCGGGGTTTACCTACCCTGGAAAACCAGCCAGAAAGTTTAATAAACGAGGACATATCCTAGGCATCAATTGATGACAGCTCCGTTAAGCCAAATAACCTAAGTATATCTGCACCTCGCAAGAGATAGACATTGACAGCCCTTCTTCAGCAGATCTACACCCACGGCAGAAGGTGTTAGATGGGAGCTGCATTCTTTCCGTATGTCTTCCCATGAGGCAATGACCCGTAAGTAGGGGCACTGTGATCTAGACGAAGTTGCGATCAAGTCCGAGTAGCTGGTTTGGCTAGTCTTGTCATTGTAAAAACATTTCTCTCTCTCTCTCTTTCTGTAACTTACTCTTCACTCCCCTTTGCATTCATTCATTTCTTTAAAAATTTCTCTTTTCATTTCTAAGCATGAGAATTTTGATTACTTCTTTTCTTTATTTTATTGTTTTTGTTTTTGTTTTCTTTTGTCTGTGTTTACACCCAAAAAAAAAAAAAAAAATACTAACAGCCATAACAACAACAACAACTTCAAAATATTATAATTTAATGCTCAAGGTGAAGGTAAAATTTTTTTTATTTTTTTTTTGACTTTAAAAGCAACAAACGAAAAAAAACAAGAAAACAACATCAGCATAAAAGTACTATTACACTATCACCTCTGTTTTTACTAATACATGCTCATTACAATCAAAGTAAATAACAAGAATTACAATCTAACCTAAATTTGTTGTATCAAAGAATAAAAACAACAACCAACAACAATTGTAGTGGAAAGAAATCAAAAAAAAAAAAATATGAGCACGTATCTTAGAGAGCTGAATAGTTATTGTTTTGGTTTTTTGTTGTTTTTGTTTGAAAAAATTTTAATGGCAATTGATGTTCATATTGTTGTTGCTTAAAGTAACAGCCATGATTCACGATTCTTGAATGAAAATAAAACGAGTGGTACAGAAAAAAAAGAATTAGTAACGAAACCAAACAATAGAAATTACACTGAGAGAAAAAAAGGCCGAAACCCTATTGCCTTAGTGCTTATGGTTACAATATATAAGGGGTGATTTTTTAAGAGCTATAGGAAAAATTTAAAAAAAAAACACATAAAATTCAGAAAAATGCATGAAATCTTTATTTGAATCGATAGTACGATCCATATAATTTAATGTTTGAAGATTATTTCATGCAAATGTTGACCGCGACTGCGCCTCAAATGGTTCATCCGCTTAGTCCAATCTTGGCATACTCTTTCCAACATTTCGGCCGGTATCCCACGAATAAATGCTTCAATGTTGTCTTCCAATGCGTCAATTGAAGCGGGATTGTCTGTATAGACATGAACTTTAACATAGCCCCACAAAAAAATAGTCTAAAGGCGTTAAATCGCACGATCTAGGCGGCCAATTGACCGGTCCCGAACGTGAAATAAAATGTTCACCGAACTCGCCTCTCAATAAGTCCATTTTTACGCATGCTGTGTGGCACATGACACCGTCTTGTTGAAACCACATGTCATGCAAGTCAAGCTCTTGCATTTCTTGATTCGCAGCATCTTTGAAGAAGTACGGTCCAATGATGCCACCAGACCATAAACCGCACCAAACTGTGACTTTTTCTGGATGCATTGGTAGCTTTTGCAATGCTTCTGGCTGATCTTCACTCCAAAATCGACAATTCTGCTTATTTACGTATCCCGTATAACCGCTTCAGTGGGTCGATTAAGCTGACAATAAAATGGAAGAAGTGCGCGATAAACCTTCTTAACAGAGCACGCATTTTGATAATAAAATTCAATGATTTGCAGGCGTTGTTCGTTTGTAAGACGATTCATGGTTAAATTATAGACCAAACTGAAGATGTTTGACAGTGAAACAAAACACGAAACGTGCGTGAGCTGTTTAAACCAGTGTTGCCAAAAAGAGAATAGCTAAAAAATCACCCTTTACATAATTGGTCATTATAACTCTTCAGTCAAAATTACCACACAACTTTTTACGCCGGGACCTACACTTTAAAGTCATTTTTTTGAAGAATTTTTTCAGAGTTTGGCAACTTCTAGAATCATTTAGTTGTTTTGTTGTTGAAGTTGTCGTAGTCTAATAGGTGATGTGTGTCTTAATAGGCAACGAGCTCATGACATAAAACGAAATATGAAAAGAAGAAAAAAAGTATTGGGCGACTACCACTCTAGCGAACTTGGCCGGCAAACACCTGCTTGATAATGAAAGAACTCTTGACAGTAATATCTCAGGCGAGCAGCAATTAAAAAGGTCTTACATACGTCCATACATAATTTGTCATTACAACCCTTAAGCCTTAAGCCCTTACGACCTAGCTTATCATTACACTTATGTTGTGTGTGTTAATTTCATCCACTAGTGGCGGGAATTACAATTTAAAGTCGATTCCGAACGACGGATTCTTGAGAAGCTTTTCATGGCAATTTTATTTACTTTCACAGATTTTTTGCCAGAAATCTGCTGAGAGGCAGTCGCCGATGAAATATTTGTTTATCTTTCGCATTGTTGGAGATCTCGGACCTGGGGTCTAATAAGCCAACACACACCTACTAGACTACGGCGCCAACGTGGTTACAACATTTCGGGTTTAGTTTCGAATAGAATTTCTTTAAGTGCCTGCCTATTTAGACTTTAAATCATTTTAGTTGCGATAATTCTTTATTTTTTTTTTCTTTTTCTTGCAAAATCATAATTTGGTTTCTTTTTTTGTTGTTGTTATTTTTGTTATTTAAATTATGCCAGTAATTTTATTTATTATTTTTCTTTTCTACTCTCTATTTTTTTTTTCTAACAATGTAATGAATGGTAGTTATTATTATTGTTATTATTATTGTTGTTATTCTGGCTTAATTTTTGAATTTAAAAGTCTCTAATAATAATTGCGTCTTATGCTTGGCTTTTAAACAGTTTTAGATAACAACAAAGAAAATAAAATTAAATTACTTGAAATTTAGATTAAAGTCTTAAAAACAATTGTTAAAAAGTGGGACTGTGGAAGTGGGACTTATGTGTATTAGGTCTTGTAATAAGTATTTCCTATTTTCAAACTTAAAATAAACAAAGTGTCACACACTTTAGAGTTTTTATCCTCCTAAGAAACCTATTGATACCCTTATTTGAGGAATATAACATCGTTTAAATGGCCCATCACACAACCGAAATATCCAATTTTCCATAACTCTGGCGCTGAATTATTTAACCGATGACATGTATTATATTGGCTTTCAGGATCTCTGTGGTTTATAGCTTATTTGCATACAGCTGTGACTTAATAAAATTCCGCAAGAAAAAGTCTAACTGGGTTAAATCACATCATCACGTTAGCCAGTTCACTTCACTTCCATGTGAGATGATCACGCTCTCAAATCGCTCGTACATAATATTCAATAAGGCATGAGCTGTTTGGCACGTAGTGCAGTTCGGTTGAGCTACATGTCGTTGATGTCCATATCATTTAATTCAGGTCAAAAGAAATTGAAATTCATCCACCTATAGTACTCACCCTTAAGTGATGGCCAGCCTTAAGTAATGATCACGATATTGGACCGATAACACCGTCAGACCATAACCCATACAAGACAATGACTTTTTGACGATATATGAGACACTCTTGGATCTCATGTGGGTTGGTATCGCCGACAATTTCATTTGTACGTGCTATTGAATGCTATATCCGTCCCATATGATTTGGCAAAACATGCTGATTAAATAACCAAACATTTGACAAGTGTAGTCTCAACTAGATGGCCGTTATTAACTGCTTAAGTTCGAATGTCCCTATTGGAAGAGACGATATTCATAAATTTTTTTTAACGTTCTAACTCGTATTCAAAAAGTATTTCTTTGGAAATATAAAGTAATCTAAAAATTTCTTCTAAAATTTAAAGTTATCGATAACTTTTTTAACGGAATATTAGATATGTACCTCCGACCGCAAATTGAATTATTTGTAGGGGGTTGGCATCAAATACAAGTTTTCGCAGAAAGAAGTTCTCACTACCTTGTAATTTTATAGTCCCAAGTTTCGTCAAAAAAAAAAATTCTGAACAAATTGTAATTGTGGAGGATTCCTATCGGAATTGTCAATTACAGCTCCCTAACTACCTACTTCATCAATGCAACGTCTTGCAGGCAGCAGTATTAATCATACGAGTTATTGTTATGGTTATTGGAAAGAGATATCCACAGACTTTAATATAGCTAGGTGGCTGTAAAGGTGCCAGGTTGTTAGCTTGAAATTATCGATAACGTTTGCACAGAAGCTTAAAATTCTAAATCAGAACTATTCTAGTTTTTTTATATAAAACTTGAATGATTCTTGTTTACAGATGATTGAAAATGATCAGTTATCGAACAATTTTTTTTTATAAATTTAAAGTTATCGAAAAATTGTTTATTGAACCTAAAAATTATCAATAACTTTTCAAAAGGGCCTGCAATTATTTAAAAAAAATGTTTATCAAAAAATTATTTAGAGTTATCGATTATTTTTTAAAATTTGTGAAAAAGAAAGATATCGGACATTTTTTATATAATATATGTATGTACTTACATATGCTATATTTTATATATTGCTTAGAAATTTACAGTTATCGATAGTTTATTTTAAACAAATTTTGAATTTTAGAACGATTTTTTCATGTTTTTCATGTTGTTGAATTAGAAAAGTTATCGAGCAATTTTTTGCACACATTTAAAGAAAATTAAATTAAAAAAATGTTTTAGAAATTTCCAGTTATCGATAATTTAAAAAAAAAAATTTAGAACGACTTCTTTTGTGACGTTATTGAGTTAGAAAAGTTATCGAGCAATTTTTGAACACATTTAAAGAAAATTTAAATTATTAAAAGAAATTTCCGGTTATCGATAATTTTTTAAAAATTGTAAAGTTATCGGCCTTTTTCCATTACAAATTGTTTACAAATAGTAACAACGTTCGTTAAAGCTTTTTGCCGTCATAATTATTTTATTGTTGTTGTCTTAAGGGCCTATATTTCAAGGGCCTCTTAATATGCGTGCAAAGTGTTATTGACTCTAATTGCTGTGCATAATTGTTGGTGTTGTTGTTATTGGTTATTCAATGATTAACAGTTACAATTTATTATCTTAATTGCAAAAACAACAAAAGAAACGTAAAGAAAACAAAACAAAAATAGAAAACAATAGTCAATAATAAAAAGTTTAAACAAAAATAAATTGAAAACGACGATAATATCGATAAACAAATAAATAAGGCAGGCGCCTAATATAATGGCTGGCTTATGACAACCCCTGAGGCTAAACTAACGCGATAATATAAAGGAAATAAAATATCAAAATTAAATCGGTCGTATAAACAGGGTCTAGTGTAAGTTGTTTAAAATAATTCACTTGAAGTATGTGTATGACCATTTAAGTCTCTTCATACGTATGTACATACGTACATTAAGAAGCAGCAGGTTTTTATTTGCTGGTGGTACCTGCTGATGGCAGTGGAGCTGATACTGGTTGTGGTGCTGGTGCTGGTGTTTGTGATAATGTTGGTGGCTTAAAAGCATTTTTATACGCATTTTGACACATACTTATGTATAAGGCTAACAAATTAAAGCCCATAAACTAATTTGTGGCCTATTATAATAATATAATCATCAATTTGTTTTTTTGTTTTTGTTTTTGTTATTGGTGTTTACAACATAATTTTCATAAATTTCTTGAATTAATAAATTCTTTAAATATTTTTGATATTAAAAAACAATTTATTCTATTGGGTTTTATGCTGTTTTTGGTTTTGTTTTTAATTTACCTTTGAGGTTAGGTTTCCGGCCGTAACGTTGATTTTAATGATGATGAGTTAATCGCTTTTCGTTTTTGTGTTACAAAAATGGTTAGAAATCTAAGAAAAAAAAACAAAGAACTATTAACACTCCCCTAAAATTATGAAAACATCAACAATGATTGTTTTCTTTAAAATACGACACATACAAGCAATTAAAAGAAATTTCTGTTGAGGTTGGTAGTAAACGACTTTGTAACTTCCCTATAATGTATGCAAAAATAGTACTAAAAAAGTACCTTTTCAAAAAGTAGTACATTACAAATACCTTTATCGGAGAATCATTCGCGACGTCTTCAAATACATAAAAAACTATAAATTTTTTAAAAGTGCCAAAAAAAAGTACTTTTTCAAAAAGTAGTAGTTTTTAAAGGCGTTCATCGAGAACCACTCAAGAGGTCTTCAAATGCTGAAAATAGTCTTAAGATATATACGAAATTATATATCCTAAAAAAGTACCAAAAACAGTACTTTTTTCAAAAGTTAGAATTTTATAGAAGAAAGAAAATAATTTGTGGTATACCACGGCAAATTCATATAAGGTAGCCGCAACTCTACAATAAGTACAACAATGCAAAAACAACAGGCATTTTGTTTTTGTAAAACACTCCTTCGGCTGTCAAAATAGGAAGAAAAAAAATGAAAAGAAAAAAAATTAACAACAAAACACACACGCACAACAAACACACACAAATTTTGACAATCGTAGTAGTATCAGCTGTTCAGATAATCCCACCGGTTACATGAATTCGCCTTGTGGTATACGTTTTAAAAATTTTATTTTGTTTTAATCAAAAAAAAAATTAGTTTGTCAGTCTTAAAATATTTAAAAAACTAACAATTTTAAAAACGTACAAAAAAGTACTTTTTCAAAAATTAATATCTTGTAAAAATCGTTATGAGAGTACAATTTACAGCTGTTTAAACACTCTCCAAGACTTATTTTAAAAAAGTACTTTTTGGTACTTTTTCAAAAATACACGTTTATGCGTCTATGTGATACCATTATCTTTAGTTTCCGCTAACACTAGTGCCATTCGGGGCTTCTGATGAAGCCTCTTAGTCTTGCAATGTGCATTCTTGACACTGTATGTGAGATTAGTACACTCCCACGTGGTTCTTTCTTCTGCGAAATGACTCTAATTCGTTCGCTCTGCAGGTATCCATGTGATGTGATATGAAAATTGATACGAAAATTGCACCGAAAATAGCACTATCACTCCAAGAGTTCGCAATAGTCACAGGTCGTTTTAGCGTTAATTATGCTAGAACCCAGTGCCTTGACACCCGCTTGGCTATCCGAAAGTATGAAAATATATTTTACACACCCATTTTTCGTCTTACATAGTCATAGTCCGCATGTTCAACACGTCTGCTAGAAAGACGCTTCAATAATACGAAAGCTTCGGTAAAGCTATACCTACAGACTTCGAAAAGATGCCTTGAACCACATATGCATACTTTTCAAACTATTCGTGGGGGCATTTTATGAACTGATTGCTAGATTCGTCATACCATTTTTACATTCCCGCATGCCTGGAATGAATCTTTATCAACAAGGTTCTCAATGCCGTTATATTTTTTGATGTCCAATAAGACAATAAGACTAAATATTATTTTAAGCCACTTAGAACCTTTTCTACACCCTTTTTTAAAAAAGTACTTTTTGGTACTTTTTTCAAAACTAGCTTTTCTTGAAATATTAGGGATAGGAAAAGATTTTTAAAAATTTTTACGGCCATTTTAGATCGTTTTCTGAAGGACATTTTCTTTTTTTATGGTACTTTTTAACTAAATTCACGAATATTTTTTCATTTTAACAACTTTTCATGTGTCCTATTGCCAGCTTCAAAGGTAGGGTATTTAAAGAAACATTCTTTTATTATCAAGAAGATGTTTTCTTATGGCGTTTAAATATTAATTTTTTTCAAACCCACTAGTTTACCAGTCACCCCCATTTGAATGAAACAAGTGTGGTTGGTAATGCAAGAAAAAAAGTTTTTTTTTTCAATTCCATTACAAATAATTAAAACAACAAACACCCTCTATTAAAAGTTACAATGTTTTTAAAAACAACAAATTATTATATATTAAGATTATGAATTAAAATCTGTAATTTAGTTAAAGATTAACAGGCACATAAAACAGACGTATTCTTTTCAAAACAAAAGGAATAAAAGTGCAACCACAGCTTGAATTGTTGGAAATCGAATCAAGTGAGTAATAGAAGTGATTCTTATTGATAGGAAAATAAAATACGTTTTTGTAAAAGCTAAAATATTCGTTTAAAGAAAGTGAAGTATTATCTAAAGAGACAATAAATAATATTTTCTTAAATAATAAGAAACATTTTAAAAGTCACTTTAAAATTTTTTATAAAAAACGAGTGTATTTTGACATTCTGATAAGATAAAAACGCGGTAAAAAATATAAAAATATAAATTAATAATAAACACCATAGTTATACGTAATTGATGTTAAAATATAGATGATAAAAAAAAACCAATTTGAAAAAGTTTACGTTCAAGGGAAACCCTTAAATTCAAGCAAACAAAACAAATTACGTTTTACAATAACAAAATTGATAATTTTGCGTACTTTATCGGTTGAAATTCAAAATTGAAAATGTCATCAAACTTTTAAATTAATCATGAGTATTCTATTTATTATATGTATATCCTTCCATACCTTTTTCCCACTCCATAGAAATATTTTGGCTCTGTCAGTAAAATTTTCTGTCTTCTTCTTGCCATGAATTCCCACACAACCTTGGATCCTTAATATGTTACGGGAACTCAGATGGGTCTTTCTCATCTAAATTGGATTAGACAATTTCATCAATGACATAGACATCTAATTAGTAAATATGCCCTATTTTCCCCATGGATTCCGAATATCTCATTCGAGGACGGAATATCCCCGATCCTCTTCCCTTTATCTCTTCTCCATCAATCAGTATAGCACAGCATAGTTCCTGTCACTAAAGAGTATGCGGCCTTAAAATTGCTCCTTCCTCTCGTATTACACACTTTCGTTACGAAACATTCTCCAAATTGAAGAGACTGTAGATTCAGCCTAGGGACTTATTGACCACTCGATTTTTCAGGGCACGGTACGTCCCGTTATTCTAACCATAGCGCATAGCGGTAGTCCTCAGTACTATATATAAAGGGCTTAAATCCGTGTCTCCATCACCGTCGTAGGACACTTTCTCATTGAGCCGGTTATACCAATACTCACCAGCTACTTTATTATACTCAGCTCCACTTGATCCTCCTGAGAAAATAATGGTCCAGTATATCAGGATTGGCCTAACCTTCGTGTTATACGTCCAATGCCTACCTCATTGCAAATCTTTTGGGTGTCTAGGTGTCTGTAGTCTACTACTCTAACATTTACTGGCATATGAATGTTGTCAATAACAAAATCTGTAGTTTTTTCGTGGCTTGGCACATAACAGGTGGAGTTCCGTCTACATCTGTACTATTTCAAGATTCTTCTGGCCTCTGTGGCAGGACACTAGGACGTCTCCAGATTACTTCTTAAAATCACAGAGAGGGTCACATGGCTGATTTGACTGTTGGTATTGTCGTTGTGCGGGGAGGCTCAGTTTCGTTAGTATCGTACGGTTCCTTACGGTATTGTTTGGCTCTCCTAATCTCATCTGTATAATTAGTGTACTGATAGCCTTTTATGCCTAAAACTAATAGCCACACATTGCACTATTGGAGTTCTCACAGGCGCGTCTATAGTCTTTGTATTCTCGCGGATGAATTTAACAGGAATTGTGATCTCAGCAGAGGGAGGAGACTTTCTTTCGGATCTCATTATCTTGACTAAACCCAGTAAGTAAGGAATAGTTTCCTACAGTGACTGCTTTATATCCAGGTTGGATATTGATTTGTTGCATCACAGTGTCCTTAACCTCTGGCCTAAACGAGGACTTAACTAGCATCCAGGGTCCGCCACCTAAACTAATCTAATTTAAGCTTAGCTTAATAGGTCTCTGAACTTACATAAGCTGCCATGGATCGCCAAAACAACTTGATTCTGTTTCCAGGTGCCAGTTACGTCGTTTTACTCTAACAATACGGCTCTCTTCTCTATGATACGGCTCTCTTCTCTATGATAAGACTCTCTTCTCTATGATAAGATTCTCTTCTCTATGATAAGACTCTCTTCTTTCCTGGTAACTTTTCGAGACACCGTTGCGTATACTTGTTCTTTTGGAGAGTGCCTTTGTAAGTTTAAAATTTCCTTCAATTTTTAGCACACCATTATCATGAATTTCAATGTCAAACCTTATAGACCTGCCTACGTATTTAGTAGTAGTAAATATTTTTACAGGTATTTCACTTTTAGTTTTCAATTTTCCCTAATTGATTTCTTATTTGGGATTTTTATGATTTTTTAAATTGTTTTCTTTTTTTTTTATCAACATTAAGAAATCTATCAGTGCAATGGTGGGTGGTTGTTATATTTTCCCATAATTTTCTTTTAAAAACATACACACCCAAAAAACTGATTGAAAAGAAAAATAATTAAAGAAATTTTGTTGTTATTGGCGCTGTTTCTTTTCTATTAACTTTTTTTTTTTATTTTAACAATAACCCACCCATACATGTTAAGGAACCATAAACAAACGCAGTTTCTTATCAAAATTTCGTTACTCCAGTCAAGTCATACAAACGCAACAACAAAAACAGCAACAACCATTCAAAAAAATTAGTCTACCTTTAAAAAAAAAAAATTATTTTGCTATTGTTGTTGTTATCGCTTTATATACAATATTATTATTGTTGTTGTTGTTGTTTAATGGTTAGTTATAGAACCACCACCAACACCACCACCACCACCATGTGCTGGTATGCGGTTCTGTCAGTCTCTTATTTTGCAAATATTTTCAGTTGTAACGTGTCATTTGGCCAAGTTTCACTCGAGACACGAAGTGAATTCTGTAGAAAAAAACAAAAAAAATTTATATTTTTTTTAATTGTTTTAATTTTATTATTGTTGTTACATTACAACATTTAGTTTTGAAAATTTTAAGATAATTTTTATGATTATCTTTGAAAGAACGAAAGAAAAAAAATAGAAAAATTCAACGAATTTAATTAAAATATTTAAATTTTTTTTTTGTTTTTAAGTGATAAATAAACTTTTTGCGTGATAATCGAAAAGTAAATTACGTGAAGAAAAAATTAATAAAAGTGAAGCAAATTGTTACTAAAAAGTTTTAAATTAAACTCTAATTTAGTACAAGAAAAAATTTATCAGAACAACCTACGAATTTATAAAAAAAAAGAAAGATTTTTATATATTTTATAAGAAATATTGAAGGAAAAATCATGTACTAAAAAATTATGTACTAAAAATTTTGTACTAAAAGATTGTGTACTAAAAATTGTGCTACAAAAAAGTGTACTTAAACAAGTATTAAAAAGAAATCATAAAGCCTCGAATGCTGAAATAAAACAAAACTGATAATAAGCACAGGTATTTGAATTTTTTTATATTTTAAATTATTTAGTACTAAATGCTAGAAATTAATTTTAGTGCTAAACATGTTTGTACTAATAATGTTTGTAAAAATTTTCTACAAAAAATTTATGCACTTAAGATTTTTGTACTAAACATTTTTGTACTAAAGATGTACTAAAAAGGCTTAGTCTTGTACTAAAAATAGGAAGGTACATACATACATATGTAAGTTAAAGGAGAGGTAATTAGTCGATAATGCCATGCCTCTCGGCATACATGTAAGCCATGAAGTAGTCATATTGTGCGTTCACCCTATATGCCAAGTTTACTAAATTATCACTTACATTATCTAATCGCATGTACCACCGTATTATAATGTCGTAGCCGAAGGTACCTTTTAGATTCTCGTTCATTTATATAAAGGTCCAGTCTCGTCCTATCCACGAGCATTTGTTAATTGAATCTGTGTAACCAAGAATGTCGATCTGGTATCAATTCAACAGAATTGACAAGTTAGGCAGCTTGGCAGAAAATTCCTTCCTGCACACTGCAGTATCAGACTTATTCAAATCCTTCCCCGAATAACATCCTCAGCAGTCTGTGGATTTTAGTACGAAAATTTTGAAACTTTTTTGACTAAAAGCTTGAATACTTTTCGTACTAAAATATCGAAAATTTATTTTACGCTTAAAAACTTTAAATACCAAGAAATGGTACTAATACCAGAAAATGGATAACATTCTCTGGAAACTGTGGATTTTAGTACAAAAATGTTCAAACTTTTTTGGCTCTAAAAACTTGAATACTTTTCGTACTAAAATATAGAAAATTTATTTTAGGCTTAGAAACTTTTAATACCAAGAAATGGATAACATACTTAGGAAACTGTGGATTTTAGTACTAAAACTTTTAAACTTCGTTTAGTACTAAAAACTTGGATACTTCTAGTACTAGAATTTCGAAAGCTTATATTTTGTTGTGAATTTTAGTACTAAAATTTTAAAACTTTTGTTAGTACTAAAAAATTTAGTACTAAATTTTTTAAAAACTTACTTTTTAGTAGGTAGTGTTGAACTACCTTGATTTATTTTTAACATTTAAATAAATACTTGGATTTAGTACTTTGTTCTAAAAACCGTTATTATTATCGATTTCAATAATCTTTATGGCATATTTAATGATTTTTAAAAAATGGAATGCAAAATTTATGTTGTGTTATAAAATGCTATACATTTCCATATATTATTTGGTTTTAGTACTTTGTACTAAATCATATTTTTTTTGCCAGTGTACTAAAAATTTTATTGAGCCATGTATGCACAATTTCCTTTGGGATTTTGTATGTTATTTTTCTAACGCTTTCAAAATTTTTACCGCCTTTTATTTTCGGCTTTTTTCAATTAGTTTAATAACAGTTATAGAGATAACTGTTTGGTGGCAAAAAATAAAAAAAATACAGTTAACAAGGTAAACAATAAAGCACATTTTATGAATGGGGCTCCAAATATAACGCCAAATAAATAAAAGAATAGGAATGACATCAATTATGCACACCGAAAACAAATAAAATAAATAATTAACTCAAAAACAAATAAACAAAAAGCGAATTATTATTATTAAACAATTATTAAAGGGTAGCTTTGGTAGCATTTTTTTTTGTTTTTTTTTATTTGTTTAAAAGCCATTGAACTTTTATTACATGCCCGGCCATATAATTTGCAAAAACAAACAAAAATTTTATGAATAATTTTCCCTTGACAGTAGCTGACATATAATAACTTTAGCCAACTCAGATTTGTTTATTATTTTATTTAAAATTATGTGATATTTTTAATAATTTAATTTTCATATTTTTTTAAATTTTTTTTTTAATTTTTTTGGTTTTTTTTTATTGGCAACAAAAAAATTTACAAAGAAAATTTATTTTTTTTTTTATATTTTTTCAATAAATCACGCAAACATAAAACTGACAATAAATGTTTTATTTAAACTTACAAAACGTTTAAAATCAAAACAAAACGAAAAAAAAATATTTTTAAAAAAATTGCAAAAAAAAACCTCATTGATCGCCTAGTAGTATAAGGTAATGACTTTGAAATTTAATTTTATTAACGCGAGTTTAGCTTTGTAATGATGGCCAGGGTTGCCAAAAATTCGTTAACTTAGCATAAATAGTAATTAATGCCAAGGTTTATATTTTGTTTTACAATTTATATTTGGTGATAAAATTTAAACCGCATTTCAACAAACGTTTTTAGAGAAATTGCAAAGAGTCAAGTCAAAAAAACCTCCAAAAAATTCTAGAATTTTTTTTTAAATAAAATTCTATAAAAAAGCAAGAAATAAATACAAGTAAAAAACCAAATAAAATTAAAAAATAAGTAAATAACAATAAAAATGCAGTATAAAAATTCCTAATTCCTTTAGTACTAAAATTCAGCATTCAAAGTTCAATATTTTTAACAATCATTGTGTTATCAATTCTTTTTTAATTATTTAATGGTTTGCAATAAACAATTTGATTTTGCAATTTTTAATATCAAATAAGTTCTAAATTTTTAGTACCATTTTTAATACCAATTTATAGTACTAAATCTGGAACTTAACAAAAATTAAAGGGAAAAAATATATTCAAATACTGTATAAAATTGTTAATCTTGCTGGTTTTTTAAGATTTTGTT
This sequence comes from Sarcophaga rosellei, assembly GCA_930367235.1. Classification (NCBI taxonomy): domain Eukaryota; kingdom Metazoa; phylum Arthropoda; class Insecta; order Diptera; family Sarcophagidae; genus Sarcophaga; species Sarcophaga rosellei. The sequence continues at coordinate 5,309,584 of OV884018.1, read as the reverse complement.
TTAAAACTTTTCTCTATTTATATCAGGTTTGCCATTTTGTAGCTTAAAATCCTTCAGTCCGAAAAGTCTTTTGTCTGTACTGCCATTTATTTAGTGAATTCTATGCCATTTACGAATCCACATTGTCTTACAACCGAAGAGCACGCTAAAATAGTTAAAACTACAACTGATGATTTAAACGTGGTGACTTTTTGAGCATTACGACGGTATAATGGAGGTCTTAAGATAGACATGTTGAGCAGGGAATTGTAAAGAAGTGTGAAAACAAAACCTGGGCCAGTTCTGTCAATCAAAGCAATGTACGCACTGCGAAAAATATCGCTCCCTTACAAAAAGTGTGTGCGATTACACAAATTTATTGATTCCGTGGCGTTTTCAGCAAAGCGTAAAAATTGAAAGGGTATACATAGGTAAGCCAGTATGACCCACTGTGATACATACATACATAATTGGGCATTACAACCCTTCAGTCAGGCCTAGCTTCTCACACCACTCGCAATGTGGGCCTTCATTTTATACTTGAGTGGCGGGACCTACAGTTTAACGTCTACTCCGAACGACAAATTTTGAGAAACTTTTTCATGGCAGGTTTATTTACTCTCAGAGTTTTTGCAAGAAATCTGCTGAGAGGAAGTCGCTGAAGAAATATTTTTTTCATATTTCGTTTTGATGTCTGGCCTGGGGCTCGAACGCAGGCTTTACGTCTAATAAGCGAACACACTACCTACTAGACTATGGCGACCCACTGTGATACCACAACAAATATTCCCCTAATCCTAGAACCATCTGAAGCTTATGATTAAGCTGTTGACTCCCCTAATGGCTGTCCTTCACAGATCAGTAAGCTCAACTGCATAATATATACCTTTTACAGAGGACTCTGCAGTCTAACGCAAAAGTACATTGGCTTGGCAGTAGAGACTGTATTCCTGAGCCGGATACCCTATTTAGATTGAGTAGAACAATAAAATAAACAGTTTTACAAACAATATTTTTCTGTCAGTGTTTCATAGAAATACTGTCAGTTTTTGTATATGTTAACTACATGTCAAGGTTTCAATTTTTCCAAATTAGTTTTCCAAATAATTCTCAAGGCCATTAAAATCTGTGGTTCTATTAAGACAGTTGGTGTCGGTTGTTTGCTGGTCTCATTATTTTGGATTTTTTTTTTGACAATTTTTTGTTGTTATTCTTTTCACACTTCGTTAATTTTACTGGTAAAAACAAAGAATAAAGAAATTGTTTTAAAAAATTCGAAAATTTATTACCAACAGGGGTTAATAACTGATTTGGAGGGGACATTGAAAATCTGCCATGAGCCAAAAGTTCTTTTGGTCTTTTAAGGAACAATTATAAAAGAATTCATTATCTTTTAGAACCGAAAAAATGTCTCCTTTTATTTTCTAGTGCTTCAGGTGTTTTTTTTTTATCATTTTGTTTTTTTTAGTACCAATTATTTATGACTGCCGTGCTTTTTAAAAACAAATTGTTGTTACGCATTTAATTGTTTATTATAAGTATATATGTATATTATATATATAAATAAAATCATTGTATTTTTATTTATTTTTGTAATTAATAATTAAAAAATAATGAATCATCACAACGTGTAGTCATTTCTTGGTATAATGAAATAGTCTTTTGAAATTTTATTTCCCAATTAACCGCAATAACGTAGAAAACCAATTAGAAGCAACTGCAAAGTGTTACAATTTCTGTTAGTACAAGTGGAGATAAAAATATATACTAAAAAATAATTTCAAATAGTACTAAAAACTGTACAAATATAATTTAGTACTAAAAATTTTTGTTCTAAAAAAATATTTTTTTGTACACAATTTGATGGAACCTTTAAAGTCTATCAAGTCATCGTAGTCCAGAGGCATAAGGTTTAAACCTCAGCTCTGACATTACGAAAAAAAAAATAAATAAATTAAAAATATTTCTTTCGACGACTTCCTCTAAAAAGATTTCTGGCAAAAACATACATACATAATTTATTTTTTTTTCTATATAATTGGTCAACCGTGGTTACAACCCTTTAGTCAGGATTACAACCTAGTTTCTCACACCACTTATGTTGTGTGCGTTAATTTTTATACATGATTAGTGGGACCTACAGTTTAAAGTCGACTCGGAACGACAGATTTTTGAGAAACGTTTTCTTTTGAACGGAGGCCTCACGTCTAATAAGCTAAGTCTGAGAGTAAATAAAAATTTTCCATGTAAAACTTCTCAAAAATCTGTCGAATTTAAAGTGTGGGTGCCGCCACTCATGGACCAGAACATTGGTGGTGTACGAAGCTAAAGCTAAAGAGTTGTAATAGTCAATTAAGTTGCATTCCATCAAGATTGGTTGAATATCGACTGTTTTTTTTAGAAGCTTGAGAACTTCAAGAAATATTGTGAAAATGGATTTTTTTTTTCGAAATTGACTTCGGCCATATTGTCCACCGCGGTTACTAATTACATAATCCATTTGATTAATCCAAGTTTTGTTTGCCTTTTTTAAAAAATCTGAAAATCTGCCATTTTCTAATATTCAATGATTGCCTGAATATTGGTTTCCAAAGGGTCGATTTGTATTGGTCCCATAAAAAGAAATTCAGATACAATAAATCGATTGTTATGCGCTCTGTATGGAAATTTGCACCATCTTAATGGAGCCGAATGTCGTTAAAGTATGGCTGATAAAGTTTTGGAAACAAAAATTCAAATTTCATGCACTTTCCATTCACCATAATTCCCTCATTTCGATACAAAAGACGACCGATGATGATTTATAAATGGCAGATTCTTTAGGCATATCGTCTTATTTAAGCAAGAAACGCTAAGGCATCCAACTCTAGTGATTTATTGCAACATCATTCCAATGTGTCTTGCGTTTGTTTCACTGTTGTCTCGCTACTACATCGGGCCGTACTCTAGTGAAATAAAGGGACGCGAAAAATGTTTACTTTTACGTGCCGTAAGTGACGCAATAGTCTACTGAGTAGAATGCTATATAAGTGTATGAGGCATTAAAATTTATTAAATTTCGTCCTTCCTTTTGTTCTAACATAATGTACTGCATGTGTAGGGGTTATCCCCTGAATTTTGTTTACAGTTCAGAAAAAAAAATCACATACGTAGTATACGTTATCGAGGCTTTGTCTATACAGTGCAAGGAATCACTAGAATGATAGGAAACATCCTTAGAATTTTGTTCTCAGTTTAGAAAAAAAGTCGCATAATTTATACATAGTATACATTACCGAGTGATCACCAGAGTGATAGGGGATATCCCCTAAAATTTGTTCTCAGTTTAGAAAAAAAAATTGCATAATTTACACGTAGTATACCTTACCGAGGTTTTGTCCAAACAGTATAAGGAATCAGCAGAATGATAGGGGATATCCCCTGAATTTTGTTCTCAGCTTAGAAAAAAAAATCGCATAATTTATACGTAGTATACAATACCGAGTGATCACCAGAGTGATAGGGGATATCCCCTGAATTTTGTTCTGAGTATAGAAAAAAATTCGCATAATTTATGCGTAGTATACGTTACCGAGGTTTTGTCCAAACAGTATAAGGAATCAGCAGAATGATAGGGGATATCCCCTGAATTTTGTTCTCAGCTTAGAAAAAAAAATCGCATAATTTATACGTAGTATACAATACCGAGTGATCACCAGAGTGATAGGGGATATCCCCTGAATTTTGTTCTGAGAATAGAAAAAAATTCGCATAATTTATGCGTAGTATACGTTACCGAGGTCTTGTCCATAGAGTGCAATGTTGTTATGTTTGATATTTTTTTTCTAAAAGTTCTAATTTGTCTCTACACCTCCTACCTTCTCATTTGTATCATTGGGGATTTATTTTATTTCGTATTTTTTTTTTTCTTTAATCATTTGAATAATAATTGTTAATTGATTAAAATTCCATGCATAATGCTGTCTACTTAATATAGCAGGGAGAGAAAAAAAACGTTAAAAAATTTACATTCAATAACCATTCAAGGTTAAGATGGGGATTCCTGATATTCTACGTGTTTGTTATTTTGAATTTCTAATATAATAACAAAAAAAAACAATTAATAAAAATTGAAATAAAAATTTACACAGATTTACTCATCTTTATTTTATACGATTTTTATTAATAAATGTTACTCATAATAGATATGATGACAGTTAAATGCAGTAACTTTCAAAAAGCTTGAAAGCTTTCTTTCTATTGCGCGAAACATATTTGTTGTTTGAAGAAATGAGCAAAAAATTTATTATTTTTTAATAACAATTTCAAATATTGTTAATTATTGTTTTTTAATAAATATTTTGAAGAGAGCTAGCAATTCATATAAACGTGTGTAAAAACGTGCCGGGAAAATTTTTTTCTTTTCAATACGCTTTGAAACAAACGTTAGTTAATGAATGGTAAGGAGAAGTATTTTGTGATTGAGTTTTTAAAAGTGGGAAAATTGTTAAATGATTTAATTTAATATACTACATATAGTACATATATGTTTTTAATAATCGTTTAAAAACAATAAAAAATACAAAAAAATTTCCTTTAATTTTTAATCAGTGGTTGAGCTTGAGAGTCATATTTTAAATTATAAATAGCACTTCAATTCAAAATAAATTTATTTTCAAATTACACAAATAGCAAGCTAAACCTGTTATAAATTAATATTTATCAATAAATAAATAAAAAAATAAACAAAAATCAAGCAATAATCTGTTAATAGCATTAAACAACGAAGTGTAATTAAAAAAAATCGGAAAAAATGTACAAAAATTAACGCAAAAAACCAAAATTAATTTACAATTTTACAATCGATTTTATAGCAGATCTACTCTTTGCTTTCTCAGCTCCTATAACTTAAACTTTACTTTCGGATATTCCAACAAAATGCGTGACATGAGGGGGGGTTGTTGTCACTTAAGTGTTGGTCTCAGTTAAAAAGTGTTAAAGGCGGGTATATTACTGGCTACTCACATCAAAGGTTAGTCGCCAATTCTTCACCACCGTTTTTTTCAGCAATTTTTGCAAGAGAGTTTATTAACTCCTATGCTAAAATAGTTTCAGTGCTTTGTCGTCACTTAGGTGTTGGTCTCAGTTAAAAAGTATTAAAGGCGGGTATATTACTGGCCACTCACATCATAGGTTAGCCGCCAATTCTTCAGAGAGTTTATTAACTCCTATGCTAAAATAGTTTCAGTGCTTTGAACATAATCGTATCCTCGATTTTTTTTATAAGGTTCTCCAAGGTTCCGTTTGTTAAATTCTGAATTTCGTCTCTATAAAACTTGAATTTATGACTCCAAATACATACATACACACAAAATTGGTCATTACAACCCTTCAACCAGGATTTCAACCTAGTTTCTCATACCACTTATGTTGTGTGTGTTAATTTTATACATGAGTGGCGCGACTTACAGTTTAAAGTCGACTCCGAACGATAGATTTTTGAGAAGCTTTTTCAATGCAATTTTATTTACTGTCAGAGTGGTGTTTGCCAGAAATCTGCTGAGAGGCAATCGCCGAAGAAATATTTCTTCATATTTCGTTTTACTGGAGATGGCTGATGTGGTGTTTGAACAGTGGCCTCATGTCTAGTAAGTCAACACTCTTACTGCTAGACTGTGGCGAAAAAACTTCTTGAATAAAAGTCGACTCCAAAGGACAGATTTTTGGAAAAATTGTCATGACAGTTTTATTTAATTCTCCATGGTTTTGCCAACAGTCTGCTGAGAGGAAGCAGCCTTGGAAATATTTTTTCATACTTTGTTTAGTTGGAGAATGTGGAGGATTTTTCAGAGAACTTTCCGATCATCAAAAAGTAACTCTTATAGGGGTTTCGTGACTTAGTGATTTCATTGGAAATTGTATTGCTGATAAGTTGGCTAGGACCGATACGCAGCTTGAAATCTCCGACATATTATAGGGCATAGATATTCTGATTGCCTGAGTTAATTTGGATATTATCCACTCGTTTTACAATGAAGATCAATCTCTTTGGCTGCAGGAAGGTACATGCAATATTGCCAAAATCTGCTGGACATGTATGAACAAGAAGAGAATTGACCGAGGCATGTCGAAAGACTCGGTAGTTAGTTTTAGTATGATAGGGATGCCAACTTTTGTTGCCTAGACCTGTATTAAAATGGCAACTAACCATAATCGGTAGAAATTAAAATGAAATGAATAGTTGAAAAATCTGAGATGTGTGCAAAGGTCATTGCGGCTAAAGATAAGTTTTATACGAGTATACTATACGTGCTCTGTTAAGAAAGTTCATCCCGCGCTTCTTCCATTTTATGGTTAGTCTAATCGACCCACTGAAGCGGCTATTCGGGATACGTAAATAAGCAGAATTGTCGATTTTGGAGTGAAGATCAGCCAGAAGCATTGCAAAAGCTACCAATGCATCCAGAAAAAGTCACAGTTTGGTGCGGTTTATGGGCTGGTGGCATCATTGGACCGTACTTCTTCACAGATGCTGCGAATCGTAACGTAACTGTGAATGGTGAGCGTTACCGTGAGATGATATCTAACTTTTTTTGCCCAAAATACAAGAGCTTGACTTGCATGACATGTGGTTTCAACAAGACGGTGCCACATGCCACACAGCACGCGTAACAATGGACTTATTGAGAGCCGAGTTCGGTGAACATTTTATTTCACGTTCGGGACCGGTCAATTGGCCGCCTAGATCGTGCGATTTAAGGCCTTTAGACTATTTTTTGTGGGGCTATGTTAAAGCTCATGTCTATACAGACAAGCCCGCTTCAATTGACGCATTGGAAGACAACATTGAAGCATTTATTCGTGAGATACCGGCCGAAATGTTGGAAAGAGTATGTCAAAATTGGACTAAGCGGATGGACCATTTGAGGCGCAGTCGCGGTCAACATTTGCATGAAATAATCTTCAAACATTAAATTATATGGACCGTACTATCGATTCAAATAAAGATTTCATGCATTTTTCTGAATTTTATGTGTTTTTTTTTTAATTTTCCTATAGCTCTTAAAAAATCACTCCTTATATTGTATTGCATAGTATAGAGTAATCCAATTTTATTAATTTTTCACGATAAATATTTTAAATAATTAAAAAATACCGAATATTACCCAATATTGACTGATAAAAAGAAAAAACTTAACCAAGTAATTTTTTCCTTTTGATAACCCCCCGGATATTTATATTTTTCTGTAGAACACTTCCACTGATTTGCTGATATTTGCTTTCTTTAATGTCTCAAGAAACTATGTGTGCAAAATAATATGATAAAAATTATATCTTAAAGAGAAAAAAACTGAAACTAAATACGTCAACTACAAGATTAAATAAAAAAAATTTATTTTTATCTGAATTATTTGAAGGTACTGTTTAAGCGCATACATATATTGTCATTCATTAAAACATGTTTCCAAGGAATTGGAATATGTATTTAAATTTATAAATTTTAGCTTTCTTGCCAGCACTCTAATACAAAATATTTCTACTTGATTGACGTTTCAAATAATATTTGTTCATTTACTTTTGTCGTACACTGTATGTACTCACTCGTATGATATTTTGTATGTGGTATACTTAAATAATAATTATTATTAAAATTCATTTTCTAAATGTTTTTTTAATTATAATTTAATAACAGTATTTAAAATATTAACACAAGACCGCAAAAAAAAATTGTTTATTACAAAAAAAATTAAAAAAATTTATTTTTTTTGTCAAGAAGCAACATAAAGTCACGTCCACGTTTTATGTCAAAAGAAAATTTACCTGCGATTATTATATTAAGAAAGAAAAAATATCGTATTTTTTTTTATAATTTTTGAATTATGTTTTCTTGTTAAGTTTAGTTTTTATTTGTTGTTTTTTTTTTTATTGCAAAAATCTTTTTAACAAAAAAAAATATATTTTCATATTTTTGTTTTTGTATATAATTTGTCATACTTTTAATTGATTGACGTTTTATAACCCGAGACATTAAATACCTTGCAATGCAATAAATTATACTCGTATGGACATGAAAAGCTTGAAAATTGTGTAATTAAAAACGATTAAAATTAAAAAACAAAATCAAATATTTGTTAAATAAGCAAAAAAAAAAAAAATGGAAAGAAAAACCATAAAAAAAACTTTTGAAATTAAAACCAGTTTTAACAAGAGCTGGGGTAGTAGAAAGGACAGGAGGTTGTTTTTTTTCTAAATTTCAGACAAAAAAGGGAAATTATATGAACTTTTGACCCTAACTTGACATACTTTATAATGTTGTTAAATTAAAGCCGGCTAAAGAAATACTTTCAGTTTCAGTTACTTATTGGTCCACAGATACTGATGCCCCATAGACACACATTGTAGTCATTTATTTCTTCACTTGCATTTTTGCGAACAATAACGACGGTGTATGTGTGGTGGCACCGCCCTAAAAAGTTGCAAAGTGTTGTACATTGGAGCTCTTACGAAATCTCAAATTTTCCAACGATCTGGCTCATAACCACGCAGTATTGGACCGATGGCATATGTTATGTAGGCTTTGAGGTTTGCTGTGGTTTGTGGCTTATCCGCATACGATACACTTTCGATTTAAGAAAACATCACAACAAAAACTTTGAAGAGATGAAACCACATGATCCCGACAACCAGTTTACATCATCCCCACGTGTAAGCATGTCCTCAAATCGGTCGTGCAGAATATCCCATGTGGCAAAAGCTGTGGGGCATGTAGCGCAGGCCTGTTGAAATCACTTGTCGTTGGCGTCTGGTTATACATTTCAGGCCAAAAATAGTTGGTACTCATCGACCAATTGTGATCAATTTTAAAAAGTAATAGCCTAACGAACATAGTTCTCAATGAAATATGGACTAATGACGCCGCTAACTCAAAATCTACACTAGATAATGACTTTTTTCGGGATGCATTTGACGCTCTTGGATCTCATATGGATTGGTATCGCATTACAAATTCAGCAATTATGTTTAATCACGTAAACATTCATCCAAAAATGGGCGTCATCACTTGAATTAATTTTTCGAGGAATATTTCGTCCAATTGCTGAGTGCTTTAGAGCCCATTTAGCGAACACACTTCATTGTGCGTGGTCGTTTATCTCCAGTTCATATGTAAGCTGAATTTTGTGCGGTTGCAGGCCCAAGTCACAACGCCAAGTTATTGTGAACAAAGCAAATTCGCCAGCCTCGGATTCTTCTGCACATGCTCATTGAAACCGGAGATATTATCGACAGATCTCGCTTTACGTCGACGTACGGGTGTTGGTTGATCGTTTACTGAACCAGTGGTGACGGTAGAACGATTTTGGAGATCGTAAAATATGCGTGGCGCGAGGAACGTTGCCCGTAGAAAACACCAATTTTGATGAAGTAATTTTATTACATCCACGGGTTGTTTAATGGTTTAACCGTCCATGGTAATTTGGCAATACAAACTGAATAAATGACAACAACTTTGACAGATGCAGCTTTAACAAGATAGCCGTTATCAAGTGTCAAAGTTTAGAAATCTGTGTTGGAAGATCCGTCTTCTCAGAATAGATGACGTTTCTCATTTAATAAAAGGATCAAAAAGGAATATAAAATCAGTAGCTGCAGCATTATATAGACTATAGACTTCGCTTGACAAACTAGGTTATAATCCTGACAAAAGTCTTGGAATGACCAATTATGTATGTATGAATTGACTTCGATTCTATTGCATCAACGAGTTTGATAAGAAAATCCCTCACTTTAAAGGCAACATATTCGTTATTGCATTGACAGTGTTGAAATCATTAAGTTTCTTTGCTATTCGGATGAGAAAATGAAAAATATTTGTTGCGGCCTTGTTTTCCATCACTTATTAAAGGATATAAAACTTTGAAGGGTTCCAAAAAAGTACATTCTAATGTATAAAAAGTACCACCTTTCAATTGTATTTCCCTCCCTACAAAATTTTTTTTTTTTTTTATTATAATATAATTAATCAAACAAAGTAATTGATTTGATGAAATATTTGTTTGTGGCTATTAAAAATATTGATTAAATTACAAGTACACAAACAAGTATTTTTCATTTGTGGGTTTTTTTCTTCTGTCTTTGCTAATGTGACCCCTAGACAAAAGCCCTTAACTTTATCCGCAGTCGTAAAGGGAGGAGTATAAATAATAGACCACCGTCATCTTATCTTTGGAAATAATACTCGTAGAAACTGAAACTGTTTTAATCCATTTTCTATTATTGTTTTGTGCAAAACTGGAGGAAAACAAAATCAAGGAATTTTATTTTAATTTTTAAGATAACGTAGTACGATTACGTATGACTTTTTTTTTTGCTGGTACTGGTGCTGTGGAATGATTAAACAAATATTTACTACATACTACGGCTCTTATAGTACATACCGTATCTCTCTATTGTATATACGGAGGTAGATATCGTATATATTTTATTGCCTTGATTTTTAAGATAAGATACACCACTCACTCACGCAGTCACTCACTCATACGTTCCTATATATTATTTTCAAAATTTTAAAAAGAATTTGTTGTTTTAATCATTTCACTTCTCCTTCCTCTTTTCATTTCAGTTCAATTGCAAAGTATAGAATAATCGGCAGCAGCAACAGTGAAAATTAAACAATTCAAGACACAACCAAATAAAAAAATTCCAAAAAATTGAAGACAAAAATCGTTTAAATGTGCTTAATTTGGACCAGCAAGTGTAAAATCTTACGGTTTTTTATTGTTTAGACCTCCGTTTAACAATTTCATCATCAATTGCAAAAAAACAAAAGCCCAGTCCATCTCTATTCGTCTTTTGGCACACAATCAAGTTTTAATTTTATTTCAATAATAACCATGAGTAAATCGGGGTTTTCAACGCTCAATCGCTGGTTGGGACGTAAAAATAAAGGTAAGTATCAATCAATATTGTTTTAAAAAACTAAAAAAAAAAAATTTGTTTCGTGTCCGTATCTGAGGTGTTGCCTTATTAGACTTGTGGCCAGGGGTTCAAACCCCAGATCAGACATCTCCAAGAAACGAAATATGAATATTTCTTCGGCAGCATCCTCACAGCAGATTTCTGTCAAAAACTCTGAGATTCAAATAAAATTGTCATTGAAAAGTCTCACAAAAATCTATACTTTGGAGACGACTTTAAGCAATAGGTTTCACCACACTCTTGGATAAAATTAACTCACACAACATAAGTGATGGGAGAAGCTAGGTAGCAATACTGACTGAAGGGTTGTAGTGACCAATTATGTATGTACATACATATGTAAATGCGGGAGCTAGCTGGTGCGAGGGTGTTCCCACAGTAACCTGATCTGTGAAAGAAAATCCATCAAATTAACGCAAAATCTTCTTAAACTAGTCCCATCAGTGGGCAAGAGCTTAGATACATGGCCTCTGGTAACAACTAATCTGTCGAGTTTCTTAAAATAGCCACCAACTCTAATCACTAGCAGCTCTTGCTTGGATGTGTACAGCCATGATGGCAAGTATAATACATGTACTTGAAGGTAATTAGACCCATGGTGCTAGTCTTTGAGAAAAAAGAAAGAAGTGGCGGTGGTAGTAGAGAATTACAAGAGTTAAATAGCGAGGATAAATGTACACTACACTCCTCACCCCGCTCAATCCCTTCATAAACCTCAAGAGGGCGCAAGAGCGCGAATATGAACTCTCGACAGTGAGTTCAAACCCTCGAACAATTCTCTATCTTTGCTTGCCTGTCACATCTGAACTGAAAATGTAAAGGGTTACCGAGCACCTAGTCATTGTGACTTTACTGGCAACGAAATTACAGCTAAATTGGCAAGATTAGGATCAGATTTGAAAGCAGGAACGATAGCATAGAAGTCAGTGAAATCACCAAAAGTGTTCTTCTATGGAATTATTGAGTAAAGCTTCGATTTACAATCGTAGATCGCACTATAGGTTAGCAAAGATCTTGTATCCAGAGCTCAATGCTACTGGTACGAAGCTAATCTCAAGCATTATGAGTACGACAGAACTGAGAGCTATTAACGGGACGTGGTGCCTTTAGACATAGAATCAGCAGATGAAAGAGAAATATCTTTGATTTCATGGGGCACGTAGCGCCGTCCTATTAAAATTACATGTCGATGGTATCCAGATCATTCAACTCAGACCAAAAAAGAAGTTGCTAATCATATGTGATGACCCCACCAACGTCGTTTTCAATGAAATATGAACCAATGACGACATCAGCACAAAATCCTTATCAAACAGTAGTTTTTTTGCGGGATTTATAGAAACGCTTTTGGACCTTATGTGGTTTGGTATCGTCCCAAGTTCATACGATCGTCTATGATCGTTAACCGTTAGTTCATTGATCAGAAGTTGAATTTTGTAAGTGCACGACGCATAATTCGCCAAGTTGTAGTTAGGTTAGGTTAGGTTAGAGGATATGTGCTTGTCAACTGTGACAAGTACATTACCCGGAGGTCGAATTGACTCATTGTACAACGTCCTAGCTTCTCACACCACTCGTGGTGTTGTGTGCGTTAATTTTATACATGAGTAGCGGAACCTACAGTTTAAAGTCGACTCCGAACGACAGATTTTTGAGAAGCTTTTCATGGCAATTTTTACTCTTAGAGTTTTTGCCAGAAATCTGCTCAGAGGAAGTCGCCGAAGAAATATTTTCATATTTTCGTTTTGATGTCTGGCCTGGGATTTGAAGTCGGGCCTTTCGTCTAATAAGCCAACACACTACCTACTAGACTGACAATGAGTCTACAGTGGCCTGTTAAAAAAAACCGATTATCTGGATAGTCTATTGCATGACTCCGGTCTCCTCTTATTGCAGTTACACAATAAAAGTTTTTATTGACTTAAACTTACTTGGGTTCCTACTTATATATCTTCAGTTTCGTTGAGCATACATTTCCTAACTTTTGCCCCCACTCTACAGTAGGGCTATGGCCTTGTTAAAGGCGTGGAAGCTGTTTTGATCACAAGCTCTTCCAATTGCATTGCCCAGTATTCCCACATGACCTAAGCTGCAGCAGACGGCTGGTTATTCGTTTTTATGTCTTATGTGAGCGCCACTTTGCTTTTCTCCTCTTGATTTTGTTTCCATGAAACTCTTTGAATGCCAGACAGATGTTTTTATTTTTCCTGCAGTTTTCTTGTTTTTTTTCATGCAATTTCTTTCAAACTCCTTACCTTCTTATTCCCCTCTGGTTTTGGTACCTGGAAAGTGCTCTCTCTCTCTCTCTTTCGGGGTTAAATTTTTATTGTTCCGGCTACTATTCTTCTACTATTTGTGGTTCTCTCCCTAAGGGAGTTGTCCATAAGGGTTGAACTAAGGGTTATTCTAGTTTCGCTCTCTTAGGTCCTTCTCCTTTGTTAGCTTTCCTTTTCCAATATCCTTGTTTGTATTTCTTATTCATCCTGAACCCTCTAAAAGGTTTTTCGTCAGTCTTGTCCCTTTCTTGCGTTTACTTTTTGTGCTTTTAACTCTTTCGGTTCGTCTTTATTATTGTGATCTATGCTCCTTAAACGGGTTTCTCTCTCATAATCTCTTCTCTGTTGCTTCTTTTCCCTTTCCCGTATTTCTGTTTCTTTTTTGATTATTTTTCATAAATTCCTGGGCTCTTCGCAGAGTGAGCCTTAAGCCTTACGGTATGGTTGTTGAGCAAAGATTATAATTTTTTCTTTCTCATTTTTCTTCTCAGATAAATCGATGGTGAATGGTGGTAAATTATCGAAATCAAGCACAAATTTATCGATATCATCGACAAATATCAATGAAACTAGTCAACTGGAATATAATCGTATAACGCCACTACCCGCGGCCACAACAAATGCACCATTTGAGCAAACATTTCGCATAACGGTACTACTGCCCAAAGATCAACTGTATGTGACACGTTTAGGAGCACGCGTGCCCTTAAGTAAACTATTGGAATTGGTGTGCGATAATAAACTATTGGATGCAGAAAAATATGAATTTCGTAATCCAGGTAAGCCAGAGAATTTATGTCGTGTAGAATTTGTTTCTTGTAATTTTTTTTTTGGTTTTTCTCCAGTTGATCCTAGTCAAGTCTACAGTTGCGATTTAACCATTGGTGCTGTGGGCCTATCCGAAATACGTTTGTGTCACAAAACCGAGTCATACGATAATTTCAATTCCGATGAAATTATCAAATTGCATCGTACATCCCTAATAAGAGAATCGCTCTCCTCATCCGAGTTTAGCAGTCGCAATTCCAAACATACAACGAAAACCACTAGTCCTTATAGTTCTACGAACTCGTTAAATTCTATGGATTCAACGGCCTTAAGTTATGGCGGCCGTCCGAATAAATTACCTGCAAATACAACTGCTTGCACGAAAATGTCAGCACCACCACGTAAAAAACGTGCAGCACCACGGCCACCCAGTCAAATAGCCATACCGGAAAAGTCCGCCTTAATTATGGAGAATGGTGAAGAGAAAGAGAATGTAAAAACCACTACCACCACCACCACCAACACCACCACACCCACAAGCCCCTTGAAAACCAAAGATTTTTCCATGTCCTCACCAAATCTATCAGGCTCCTCTACGCCCTTAATGCTTAGCGATATTAATGGCAACGATTGCCATAATGGCCATTTAGAGGAGGAAGACTATCATGAGCATGAGAATAGTAGTGGCAATGGCTCATTAAACTCCAATGGCTATACCGAGGATACGGTATTGTATGCTCAGATACAAAAGAAAAATGCTTTAAATCTACACAACCAAAGCCAAGTAGATGTTGAAAGCGGAGATTGTACGGACAATTGCAGTAAATTGCCGGAACCTTCTCCTCGCAAGAGAATAGTCCAGGTGAAAAAGAAAACTGTTGCCCCACCAGCACCACCACCAAGACACACTTTGTTTCAGGATGATACAGTGTCGCTGGCATCCACAAATGCTTCCAGCATATCCACACCCACAACACCAACACCAAAGGGCAATTTGTTAAATAACTCTTTGGAAAGTTTACAGCAAGACCGGCAATCCGGCAAAGTTTTGGAAAGAATGGATAGCAATCGATCGGATATACCCACACCACAACCGCGCATAACCACCAGCACCACCAGCAGCACTAATAGTACCTCTACGACTTTGTTAAATGCCACCAGCATAGAAGAGGATCTGAAAATGATGGATACTTCCAACACCATTACGAACAACAACAACAACAAAAGTAAACCGAATGTTTCCAAGGTTTTGCTTAATAGAACACCCACACCAGAGCCACGCTCTTTGTCTTGTGAGCCTCCCGAGGTTATGGACTCTAGTTATGACAGTCAAATGCAACATTTTAAACAACAAAACAAAACCGAAGATGATTGCGTCTCCAAGCAGGCAGACTCTGGCATAGGTGAGCCAGTGCCTTCACCCATACCCGATAGCCTGCCCTTGGAGGTTTCCAATTTGGATGTGAAATCCAATTTTGAATCCTCTTCCGATGATGATGACATGGTTAAGGTTTATAACTTCAAATTGGGCAAAACCTTAGTGAAGCCTTTAAATGAAACCAAAACCTTAGAGGAACTAACCATTATGAATCAAGTGCAAGAAGAAGAAACAGATAATGAAGCCTTAACCCCCTTAGCATTAAACCAACAACAGCCTACACCCAGCACAGTGTCAGAGACCTCTTCCTGGAATTTTGCCATACCCATTTCACCGCCACCTAATTTTGCAGATGCACAATTCAACAACGACATAATGGAAGCAAAGGAAAGCAAACCTGATACTCCAATAACACCAAAGATTATGGAGAGGCCGGTATTGAATTTTGAAGATCTAAAACAGGAACAAGAGATCACTTTAGAAGAGCAGAAACCCTTGGAAAAAGCAGAATCGCTAACAACTCCTTTGGATAACATAGTAGATGAGCTAACGGCCATTATACACGATAAGGCTTTGGATACTTTGATCAAAAAACCTGAAGATTGCACTGAAATCAAGGCAGCTAAACCGAATACTTTAAGCAACTTTACCATCAACACGATTAGCCAAACAAATGCGCAAAAACCCAAAGAAATATTTACCGAGGAGCAGACATCTCAAGCTCAGCTTGAAGCTTTACCAAAGGAAACCAGCGAAATGGACTCTACCAGCATTACGAATACAATAAAGTCCATTTCACCTTTAAGTTCGCCAGCAATAACACCCGATGAAGAGAAATTATATCGCAAACGCAGCAGTATAACCAGCCTAAAACAAAGGAGATCCATAACACGTTCAGATTCCTTCCACACTACGGCAGCCTCTGCAGAAAGTTTAAATTCAAATAAACGCACAGCCTCACAACTGTCTTTGGATCAAAGTACGGGTCATTTAAATCGCCGCAAATCATCTAGTGAGCTAAGCATAGGGGAATCGCCTTCCCTACAAAGCTTAGAGATTATAAAAACCATTTTAAATTCACGCAAAAATAGTTTGGCCAACAGCTCTGCAAGCGAGGAAGAGCCCTATGTGGAGGTACAAGCCAGAAGACCATCAGAGGAATTGAAATTTGCCAGCTTGGAATTGAAAATGTCCAATCAAAACGATATCATGGAGGAAAGACATACTAGTGAAGAGCCCACGCCGCAGCATGTGGAAGAGAAACCCAAAGAGTTACCCAAAGTTTATCGTTATTCGGGACCGCCCAGCATTAATTTCTCCACTTGGAATGAACGACCCAAACAACAGGTAGCCATTAAAAATGAAGGCGATTATATATTCGGTGGTGGCAATCCAAATAGAACAACCATGCCAGCTTCAATGACGACGTTCACACCACCCTTACCGCCACCAGTGGCTCCCAAACCTGCAGCCATACAACGCATGGGTATACCCGAAAAGGAATACAAGGTGCCCATAACCGTGAAGCCTATACAAGATGTGATTGTGGATAAAGTTAAGCCGCAGATGGCAAAAGAAATGGAAGCACAACAACAACAACAACAAAGTAAAGTCATACAAATGCCCAAGGCCACTAAGGAAACGAATGTAAGCTTTACAGCCGATAGGAGTATACTTAGGCCGGCCTCACAACGGCCAACAGTGGAGTCAGTTCTGAGGCCACAAACTCAAATTATTGTAAACACCTCGTCCTCGACGTTGCCTAGAACAAATAATCAGAAGAGGTTTTCAATGCCCCAAAACAACAACAACAACAGCAGCTACAGCAACAATCAACACAATTCATTACCACCAGGTCCACAGCTATTGCGTTCAACTTCTATAAAGGAACAGCAGCAGCAGCAGCAGCATCACCATCAGCCACTAAAACCCTTAACAGCACCTGTAGAGCCACCATTTGGACAAAATACTCTAAGACGCACGGGTCTTAAAGAGAAAATCTTGGCCAAAGAAGAAGAACCTATGAAAGTAAACACAGCTGCGGTAACAAATCAAAACCAAAAAACGCCCATGATCAATGGCGATTTAAGATATCAACAACAACAACAACAGCAGCAACGCAATACCATAACAAGTGCCAAATTACATTTAAATTTAAAGAAAACAACAACAACAACCACACACATTAACAATATAAGCCTTAATGAAGGCAGTACCACTGGCCGTAATAGTTTTACCAGCAGCAGCCATCTAAATCCATCACCAGCTTTAAAACCTAAACACTTAAGTCCCCAGACAGCACCGGTATTAAACAATAAATACAATATATTTTCAAATACAACAAGAACAACAACAACAACGCTGACACCTACACCACCACCACCCCCCTCTGCACCAGCCATGATCACAACAATACAATTGAAGCCTGTCTCTACAGCTACACGCTCTACACCCACAACACCTAGTGGTGGTGCGGGGGATCCACGTGATCAATTATTGGATGCAATACGCAATTTTAATAAGCAAGGCTTGAAAAAGGCTTAAAAACTGTGTTGTTCTAGGCCAAACCTTGTTTGTAAGCTACGCTAAGGGGGGTTTGAAATGCAACATATGAACACATGATCGATAACAAGCTTTAGTTTTTTATTAATTTAAGCTTAAAATTTAAGCCGTTCCCAGGGTCATTAAATATCTGAAACGCAACTTTATTTATATTTTTTTTAAAGAGAGAGAATTATATAACGATCTGTTTACGAATTACAAAAATATTCCAAAGGAAAGGAAAAACTTAATCTGTCTCTAAAGCCTCACCAACATACATATATTTTTCTTGTTAGTTGTCCAGAATTCTTTACTACGATAACTTCGATGTCATCGTCCATTTTGTAAATTTGGCGCCTAAGCAAGCGACTTATTTTTTTTTCTTGTGAGTAGGGTGGAAATCTGTAATAGGCCGCAGATATCACTTGGTATACCGAATTCAAAATCTACTTAAACTGCCTTCTACTTCATCGGATTCAAATACTACTTAAACCACCTTCTACTTCATCGCTAGCCGCTACGAGATTTTGTTACACGTCTTATAACGTGTCGTTAAGAGCAAGAGACTTATTGAGACAGTCTCTAAAGCCTGCGCTGTGTTACACCTTAGTTACTCTTCTACAACCTCAGCTTACAAAATAAGCCTCCAGAGCCTAACTGACAATATCCAACCAGATTTTCTCGATTTTAATCACTATCTAAACTATGTCGTGTGGCTCGATTTCTTGACTCCAGGCCTAGATTGTCTACGTCAAAATTTGCAAATGAAAACATAACGTGTTCACTAATATTCTCGACTGTAGCAGCATACGTCAAACAATTAGGTGAGTACTTCATGAAATATGTATGTTGATTATAGCCTAGGGCCATTGGCTGTTAGCTATTTACTACATAGTCAATAGAAGATCTATACCAACAGCTCTGCAAGCGAGGAGGAGCCCTATGTGGAGGTACAATATAAGATGATCTGTACGATTAGAATTCTGAAACTTGAGAATGTATTATCCTAGCGCTAATAACTTATTTACTTAATTGGTCATTAACAAACCGATTAACGGACTTCGGCCTGCCGCAACACATCCTTTCAGGCGCCTCCTAGCGCTAATAAGTCACTATAAAAGTCTGCTCATGCCTTAAATTTTTTAATGCGAATGTGAGGATGTATTATCCTAACGCTAATAACTTATTTACTTAATTGGCCATTAACAACTCGATTGCATGCATTTCGGCCTGCCAAAACACATTCTTCCCGGCGCCTCCTAAAGCTAATAAGTCACTATAAAAGTCTGCCCATGCCCTAATTTTTTCAATGTGAATACTACTACCTCACCATTCAGTTTTCCCAATGGTTGTATAACCATTTGTTAGCTTCCTCTCTAGGCTATGTAATCCGATGTGCTATTTATCAATATGACAGTCAATTAAATTTTGGACACATTTCTAAAGAAGATGTCTCAGAGCTTTTCTCTTATGGTTGGTTTACGGATTTATATGCTCCTATATTCCCATTCGGAGTGTCTAAAGAAATCTAATCAGTCACAATGGCTCTCCGCCTTTAAGCTGCTTTGCATCTACCAAACTTTTAATTTGGACCACCAATACTGTCTTCTTCTAATGTGATGGATTCAGGATCGAATAACGTCAGCAAGCCATTATAGAAGTCGTCTACCCATACTTCAAGTACATACATACATACATATTTTGTGGATATTATTAATTTACCATTCAGTATTCTCAGTGACCATTGCAAAATTGTGTATTGATTTGTCAGCTTTCTAACTCTAGCTCTACTATGCAGCCCTTGCGCTGACCAACTTCTTCCTCTTCTCTGATTTTGGTGGAACTTGGTCAGCGCAGGAACTGCGTTCACCCGTGGCGTCACAATGGGCCGCTATGCGTGCTCAAGTGAGCATTGTGATGCCAGAGCTACCACTCCGACCTAACCTAACCTAACTAGCTCTACTAGTAAATTAAGGTTTCGAAAATATGAAATATCCCGTTATGGTAGTAACAAATATGGCGGCTAATAAGTTTGACAATGTGATGTTTTTGTAAACAGGAATTTAATTCTCTCTCTTAAAGTATTGCAGGAAAAAATTACGTTATGTGTTGAATGTTTAAAAAAAAAATTATTAGGTTATAAGGCCTTAAAACAAAACTAAAATGGCCTCTAAATTGCTTTAGGTTTTCAAAAAATTATTACAAAAGAAATCGTTTTTTCGAGAACAAATATGGCCTAGGGATGGTTAATGCCTTGGAAAAAAGAAACCGAAAATTAAAAAAAAAAAAATAAAACAAAAACAAAAACCGTGTCAAAATAAAAAAAAAACCTTTTTGAAAACTATTTAAATTTCTTAAGTTAAATATATATACATACTTTTTAAGTATTATTGTTTATAATTTTTTATGTATTTACATGGATTCCCTTATTAAAAATCTTTTATAGAAATTATTAAAATTACAAAAACGAAAAAAAGAAAGAAAAGGATATTACAAGGATTATAAATTCTTAGCAAAAACCTTTAAAATTATATTTTAAAATATGTATGTATTGTATTTGAAGATATAACCACATTGTAAGAATTTAATAATCTTGTATTGAATTTGTATTTGCTTTTATTATAAAACATTATTGTTTAATTAATAATAATTTTCAAAATCGCTCTAATCACTCTAGTGAATAATAGGGTTCTAAACCATTTATTAATTATGTTTTTAATTTATTTAATATTTAAAAAAAAAATAAAGAAAACAATATTGTTTAATTTCTTTAATTTTATTTTAAGGTCACAAACTAATTTAATTTAATTTATATGTATGTATGTATTTCATAATATTTTATTTTGTAAATTAATTTTTTTTTTTTTTTGATTAATTTCTTTATTTTTGTTTTATTATTAAAATATAGTTTTAAAATTTTTTTCTTTATTTTTTTATAATTTTACATTTAAAATTAAATTGTTTCACTCTTAACCCCTCCAAGGTAACTGGTCTTTTATTTTATAACGAAACCTATAAAGCATATTCAATCGTTTGTTAATTAATTATTATTTTTTTATTGTTATTAATAAGTGTAAATTATTATTTAATTTTCTTTTTTTTCTTATTTTTAATAAAATTGTTTTGATTTAATTTTTATTTTTTATATTAAGAATATTATTATTATTACTATTATTATGTTATTAATAACACAACAACAAATATTGTATTATAAAAAATAATGTTAAACCAATAAATAAATAAATATGAAACAGAAAACCAGCAACGAAAAACAATATTTTTTTCTTCACAGAGACCACATCCCAACACAATTGCTTTAAAACCCCAAATACAATAAGGGAAAATGCAAGAAACGCAACCATAGAGCAGTTTACAAAATTAAAGGCAGCAACCAGCTAATATGAAAGATTAAAAATTTTAAATTCAGAAATTCCAGCAGACACAACATGGACATGTATTCTTCAGTCAGGAAATCAATTCTTTACAATTGCATCAAAAATGTAAAGAGGCTGTGGCATTAGCGACGTGAATTTAGTTTCACAAAAAAGCCAGAGTTCTAGTCGATTCCATGGTACACAGTTTTTCTTCAAACTCCTTGAAACAACGAAGTTATAGCCATTCGGTAGTTTACACTCATGGATATGTGCTCTTTAGTTAAAAAATCTATTATTAATTGGTAATAAATTTATTAATTTAAAATAAAGTTGTTTTTTTTTATTCGTTCTAAACAATTTACTTTAAATTCTAAAGTTTTATTGGTGTTTTCTTATGTACTTTCATTGTCGCATGTTGGTGTTTGCATTTTAACCGTTTTATGTGTGCGTGTGTGTGTGCGTTGATTTTTCATTGAAATTGCGCATTAATTTTTGGTCTACAAAATACCAGGCGAACAGAAAAACATGTAGGGTAAAAAAAGAATTCACAATATTGCAACACCCGGTCATTAAAATTATAAAATTTCAATTTTTCAAGCATACTTCAGGGAGTGCAAGAAAATTAAACTGACCACCCGGTTATTAAGGAGTGCGTGTGTTTGTGTGTTATACTGTTCATCCTAAAAGTAGACCTAAACTTGAAAAAACCGTATATAACAGGGTGACTCCAATATTACAAAATATTTTTTAAAATTTATAGCTGCCTGCTGAGATTTCTGTGCGCCTGGTATTTTGTGCACATTTTACATTTTCATCGCTAGCCACAGCAGAAAAAGAAAACATTGTGCGTTGGTGGCTGGGTGTTAGAAAATAGTGAAATTTGGCATTTTCGCTTAAAATTCGTAAAAAATCAAATCAAAATAAATAAAATATAAAATAAACATAAAAATTAAGTTTAAATAGTCTTTATTGACCTTTTATTATTGTTTTATTACACTTTTTTTGAATGTTTTTTTTCCCAGATAGACTTCCAAGGTATCTCTTAATGGTTTTAAGGTTTTACATCCTTATTTTAAAAATTAACTACAATACAAATATTCATTTTGGATTTAAATTTTGTTATCATTAAAGTTGATTTTGGTTTTGGTCAGCAAATTGCCGTCACCCATGTCCGCATTATAGCCAGGACGGTATTTCATGCCAGGAGCCTATAGAACAAAGCAACAAATACAATTAAAATTTAACGTTTTATGTCACTTAAAAGTTTGATTTCACTTGACTTACATTGAACCATACGTCACGCCATTTTTTACCGCTGTCAGCATCACGCAACAGCTCAGGCACATCGTAACGTGGCACATTGAAATAATTCATCATGTCGGGCTTTTCAGTGCAGTATTTAATGCGAGCCTCACACCATTCACCCTCATTAGGGAAACGCCAATCTTTCATTTTCTTTTCCATGGGATCTTCATCGAATCTTTCGAAATCTATACGTTCGATATCCTCAACAACAACTTCAGTTTCACCACCGGCAGTCCAATCGTAGATCAAGAGCTCAGCATGTGTGGCAATATCTTTCAAGTATTGTTGCTTGTAAATGTTTTCAAGGTCACGCAAGTAGGCATCGGTGAGAACTTCCGAATTGACTTCATAGCTAAGATTGCGGGCCTTAATGCGTTGCTAAAATAGAAGCATAAGAGAACAAAAATTTAGAAGAAGTGAAAGTACATAATATTAAATAAAGAAAAACAGGAACTTTTAAAGCAAAACAGACTTTGTGTTGTTTAAGATTCGCTACTCTTTGCGATCCTAAAAATAGAACACTTAGCCTTCTGTTAATAATTGTGAATAAAACATAAAGATTTGAGGCTAAAGATCAAACAAAAACTTGTTTAGAAACACTTGCAGAAGGCTAGCTACAAAAAGATATTGAAAAGGATAATGGCTTGGATATGGGCTTTGGTCAACAAATGCTCATAAGCGTTCGCAAAATATCTGTCAATCTGTCTATGAGGCTATCCAGAAAAAAAAATTGTCCACAAGCAGCCAGTTTCTGTGAATTGAAGGTAGCGAAAACGCGCAAAATGTGGTTAAGCTGTCTGTAAGTCTCTCCCGTAAGGATTTATTTCATCCTGCTACTCTGACTGCTTACTTGGAACCAAGTTGACTGCAAAAACTGGCAAGGTTTTAGCTTCTACAAATAAAAGAACTTGAGTCCAAGCAAAGCATGTCCAAGCCGCACAAGAGCTGGTCATTGACGCATGAACTTTTTACTCAAGCTTTGACAGAAAGTAATCACAAACAAGGTCAGTTTTCGCTAATAGGTGGTTGTGACTGCTCGTAAATGAACACCGGACAGTCTTTGAGGTTCTCTCTTGGCCTTCATTCAAATCTATAATGTAAGTAATCGGTCTTGAACTGTGATTTTTGACCAAAAGGCCACCTTATAATGATACTAAACTACATCAGCAGCATTTAAGATACTCCTCGGACCTATACTGTCACAACTTAGGACGTTCGTACGTGAGCTAAAGTAAATGACTGTCGAATCGTATGTGAATTGTTGTTGCCTATTGGCTCAGCCCTTGTTCCAGAACTATGTTTATTGTCACAATTGGATTACGATCTGTCTATAGGCAGTAATCAGTCACAAAAGAGTAATTTTGTTTCAGAAAGTCTTCTTAACAGAAACCGGAGAATACGGACTGACACAATTTTTCGTTAGCAAGGACGAGGGCTATATTGGAAAGAAATTACCCACAAAATAGAAATAAATTACGCGTGTCTGCGCGATACTGTATAGTACACTAAAGAAAGCCTGCAATTTCATGCAAAAATTGGGAGACTAGCTAACGAAAAGTCTATATACTAAGCTTTTATAAGAAACCCGATAAATAATAAAATAAAATAAAAAATACTTAAAAATGTAGTTCACTTACCTTAACAGCTTCCACGGGCAGATCCAAATACACAACCAAATGTGGTTTCAACAATTCATTGATGGTATTTTGTCTGAGTTCATGGTACACGGAACTGGCACCCTTCGAAATATAACCCTGTCTATGCATGGCTTCCAAGAACACAAAATCGGAATAGCAACTGCGATCCAAGACAACACCCTGACCGGTGGATAATAAATGAGCCAAGGCATCAATATATTGTTCATAGCGCAACATATACATGCGTATTTGGTAGCAAGCAGCCGAAGGATGATTAGGATCCTGGAGGAAATTCTTTACATCATAGGAGCGACAACTTTCAGGCAATTCAGGATCCAATTGACGCATATCATAGCCATAGGAATTGATGTAAAACATATCCATATTGGCTTCGGGTACATACAACATTTCCAATTCTTCAGCCAATTCTTTGGCAAATTTTGATTTGCCGGCCGCTATGGGTCCCTCAACGCAAATGATTTTGGAATTTTCGTTTAAACGTTTTGTCGTCTTGTCGAACAGGGAGGCAAAT
Organism: Sarcophaga rosellei; assembly: GCA_930367235.1. NCBI lineage: Eukaryota > Metazoa > Arthropoda > Insecta > Diptera > Sarcophagidae > Sarcophaga > Sarcophaga rosellei. The sequence goes on along the minus strand of OV884018.1, from coordinate 5,284,838 downwards.
ACGCCATATTGCTTCTCTTTATAAGGATAGGGTTTGTGGGTAATGAGACGTGGACCGCCGCGCATTGTTTTGCCCGAAATATTACGCTGCTGAGCCATGGCCGTTGGCACAGCTGGGGCGTTGCGTGAGCAAAGGCGCATTAGGCCTACTCTGAAAACGGCAGTCATCTGAAATTATACGATTCGAGTTAATGTATTCTATATAGAACTATGTTTCAGTTAAAAAGCGTCTTGAATTGTTGCAAATAGAATATCTCCTCTACAGAGGTGTTACATCACACACGGTTTCAATTTTTTTTTTTTTTTTCTTATAAGAAGTTTAACGAGATGCTTATTGGAATTTATACTATAATTTCATTAATTTACTTCAACGTTTTAGTAAATATTGCATTTTTAATATAAATATTTGTTTATTAATGCCTTTTTTTTATTAAAATTTGTTTAATTTTACACTCACTTTTCTTTTAAAACGAAATGCTTTTAATTTCGACGACAAAAAGTGAACTTCACTGAATTGTCAAAATGTTATGGTCGCAGCTGTTTGTCAAGAACTGCTAAAACAGGGATGTTACTGCTTATTCAAGCAATCGCTGATAACAGGGTGACTTATTTAAAAGTTGTTTAGTAAATATTAACAAATCTTTTTAGTTAGATAATTAGACATCGCCAGAGTAATACCATGCTACTAGATCCTGTGATATAGTCCTGTTTTATTATTACGTCATCACGTTCATTAGATTTTAAAAAAGTTTGATTGTTTTTTATTATTTTTAATTATAAATTGTTGCTTAATAAATTGTGGTTGTATTAATTTATTACTTTAAGCTGGCAATGCTGTAATATGAGGAAATGTCTCCGCTAATTTCTATTGGATGTATTGTTTACATTTTTACGTGTGTAATAACAGAGTGTTTCTTATAACTTATATTATGAGTTATTTGTGAAAAAGTGATAACAGAGTGGTCATTATGGCGTTTTATGAAGTTTAAAACGAAAGTGAACGTTAAAAATTGTTTTTCAAATGCTATTGAAGTAAAATTAGAGGGAAACGACAATTTTCCGTTTGCTATTTTGTTTAAATACATTTTTAATAATTTAAAAAGATTATATATTTAGATTTACAGGGTTTTCTAAAATATTTGTCAGTAAGTGATTACAAGATATGATAAAATAATGGTAATAGTAACGTTTTTTATAGGGTTTTAAGGGAAATAAACTATGGAAGAAGAAAATGTCATAAATATCGCAATTTTTACTTTATTAAAGAGAAATTTTAAATAAAATCCTTGAGCAAAATAATTTGTTGTTGTTGTTTTATTATCATTATTATTAAAAAGGGGGTTGATAGGAAAATTTATTGAAAAATATATGCTATTAATCGCTTAAGTAATATATAATCTGTTCATTATATAATTTCCCAGAGTGTTTGTTTTTATTTAAATCAATTGCAGTTCATTGATTTCTTTAATAATTTTGTTTATTATTATCATTTATTGTTTTTAATTTTTATTTAAAATTTTTCCAACCTTGATAAGAAATATACGTATGGAGATGAGATGAATCATTGCTTTTAATAAATTTGGAAAAATTGTTATAAATTCTTCTGCGTTTTAAAGAATCTGTGCAGTTATTAAAAATTCTTGAAAAGATTAACAGATTAACAATGAAGACTTTAGTATCGCTTGGCATATTACTTGGCTTGTTTTGTTCAATACAGGCCTACAGTTTTTTAATACCACCAAGTAAACTGAAAAATTATTTTAAACGATAAATTTTTAATACATTTTCCATTACAGAAATGGGCATGCCGGGCGTATGCATGTTTAATGGCATGATGTTACAGCGTGGCGACAATAATATGCCTTCTGCCTGTCAAAATATGCGTTGCAATGATGACGGTTCCATATTGGTGCAAGGGTAAATAAAAGCGTTTTTTGGAAAAACTCGATTAATATATGTAATATTTTAAATTACTTTACAGTTGTGGCCATTATGATATGCGCGATTGTCGCATAGTAGATCCTATTAACTTGCATAAGCCCTATCCTGATTGTTGTAAAATGAATTTCTTGTGTACTTTGGCCAATGGCCAGGTTGTAAACAGAGAAATATCACCCCTAGAGCAAAGAGGTTTATATGCTTGAAGCGCAACGGACCGATTATCTTAAATAAAATGCATAGTTTAAGTATAAACCATGCTTCCAGAAGTTGTGAAATTCTTAGCTTTGCATTTATAATTTTTTTTAAGTTAAATCTTAAAATTTATTAAAAATAAATACAATAAATACAATAATTGTTTAACTACAGTTTATAATAATTACCCAAATTCATGACTATCTAATTAACATATCTACTACTCTACTTATCATCATCTACATACTCACATTCATCATCATTATCATCTTCGGTACACTCTTCATCATCATCATCCTCATCATCTCCACTCTCTGTTGCAGGTTTTTTACTATCACTGGGCGATTTTAAAGGCATATCATGAAGATTTTTATCGTCATCCAATTTATTTAAAGGTGACATGGTTGTTGTTGTAGAAGCATTATTTGGTGAAGAGCTAGTCAAAGAGGGCTTTGTTGTCCCAGTTGGAGTAGTTGAAGTCTTGACTTTATTTATTTTACTAGGATTTTTAGGAGATTTTTTAACGCTCGGTATTTTTGTTGTATTCATCTGCATGGTAGCTGTGCCTATAATGTCGCTTAAAGTGGGCAAGGTTACAAGCTCCACGGTACTATTATCGTTTGCCTTAATGGAACTGCTAGTAACAGGATTTTCTGTTGTTACTGTTGCGTTTTCTTTAATAATTGTAGTTGCATTCACCAAAGTATTGTTGTTTGTTGTAATATCAACTTCTTCTTCTGTCTTCAATTTTATTAACAACTCCGTTTGATTTGCTTTACTTTCCTTTATGGTGTCATTTTTCGATAACTGTGCTACCACTTCCTTTTTATTACTCGCCTGTATTTCATTATCGCTGTTTAAAATCTTATCCTCATCATCATCATCATCTTCATCCCAGCCTAGTAAAGGCGGTGGAGTTATACGTGGCGCTGCTGTTGACGTTAACAGGAATTCATCGATAATTTCGCAATTTTTACCCAAATAGCCTTGTCTACAGTGACAACGATAACTGCCATCTTCTTTGGTCAACGAAATGCATTTGCCTTTGTTCTCGCAAATATTTGGATTGTTTTTGCAGTAAGTGAGTTCTGTAAAAGAAAACAATTTTTTTGTTATCGAAAATTATTCAAATAAATTATCGAAAAAGGTAAACGTTAAAAAATTATATGTTTGTATGTTTTTCGAAAGAATTTTTTTTAAAATATTGTTCGATATAATTTATGTTATCGAAAACTTATGAATAGGAAATTTTAGTTATAGAAACATTTTTTTCCATAAATTTTGTAATAAAAATTGTTTCTTAATTTATTTAGAAAATTTATCGGTTACTACAATTTTCAATAGAAACTTTATCGATTACTACTTTTTACTATAAAAATTTTATCGATTACTACAATTGTATATAGAAAATTTATCGATTACTACAATTGTATATAGAAAATTTATCGATTACTACAATTGTCTATAAAAAATTTATCGATTACTACAATTTCTTATGGAAAATTTATCGATTACTACAATTGTCTATAGAAAATTTATCGATTACTACAATTGTCTAAAGAAAATTTATCGGTTACTATAATTCTATATAGAAAATTTATCGATTACTACAATTGTCTAAAGAAAATTTATCGATTACTATGATTTTCTATAGAAAATTTATCGATTACTACAATTGTCTAAAGAAAATTTATCGGTTGCTATAATTCTCTATAGAAAATTTTTCAAATACTACAGTTGTCTATAGAAAATTTATCGATTACTATAATTCTCTATAGAAAATTAAACGATTACTATAATTCTCTACAGAAAAGTTAGCGATTACTATAATCCTCTATAGAAAATCTATCGATTACTATAATTCTCTGTAGAAAATTTATCGATTACTACAATTTCCTTTAAAAAATAACCACTTTTTGTCATCTAAATAATGTAGTAAAAAATTTGTATCGATAAATTTTTGTTATTAATTAATTTCTATGAAATTTTTTCTACTAACCTTCATCACATAGAATGCCACCCCAGCCAGGTTTGCAATTACACTCCCAGGGCTTTTCACAATCACCATTAACACAGCCGGGATAGGGGAAACAGTTGTCACAATTTGGACCAGTCCAACCAACTTTGCAGCTGTAAAAGAATGAAGAAGAGTTGTTAAGTACGCGTGAATATGTGTGTAAGTGTTTGTTGTTAACGAATCTCGTCTATTTTGTTTTTAAATTTCAAACTAACCGACACTCTCCTGGCCTCTTGCAATAGCCATGTTGTTTGTGACAGTCTGCATTGCAAATGGCTGAAGGATTTTCGTTTTTTTCGAAGTGGAACAGGAAGAAAAAAAAGGAATATTAATTAAAACCGTCTGAACGCATATTTTCCGCAATTTTTCAATGGCATTTCATTTTCCAATTAACTTACGTGTCTGGCACAAAAGACCAGTGTAGCCGGGCAAACAATTGCATTCCAATGGTTTCGAACAGGTGCCGTGTTGGCAACCAGGCAATACGGAACAATCACTACAATTACGTCCAGCCCAACCTATGCGACAGCGACACTCGCCGGGAGCCTCGCAGTAACCGCGTGTGTTGTGGCAACCCTGGCGACAAGTGGCTGTAAATTTTATATAAAATTAAAATTTTTTTAGAAGTTTCTTGTTTTTGTTTTTATAAACTTACGTTCTGTACAGAAAAGACCATCCCAGCCGGGACGACAAATACATTCAAATGGCTTCGTGCAGTCACCATGTTGACATCCGGGCAGGGGAATGCATTTGTCACACAACTCTCCAGTGTAACCGATGCGACAACGACATTCACCAGGACGTTGACAATACCCTAAGAAACATACACAAACATTAATACAAAAACATATATGGAGAGAGAGAGAGTCACATATGCCGAAAATATCCACATGCCAATAAATATACGCACTTTGTCCGAAATACTTAAACTTACGCATAAGCATCTGTTGTATTATTCTGGTCTTAAGTATGTGTTAAAAATGCCATCACTAACGTGTGACACATTGATAATAAGAAGAGGTCAACGTAATTAAAGGAGCGAAATGTTAAAGTATGAAAAATTATATAAAATTTTATATCTGAGTTCGCTAAAAAAAATTTTAGTTATCGAAAGTTTAATAATAGAAAAGCTTTAGTTGTTATCGATAATTTTTGAAAGAAGAAAATAACTATAGCTAAGATTGATGTTTATTGTTATCGAATTAAAAAAATGCTATCGATAAAAATCTTTAAGTAATCGATACGAAAATATTTAAAAAAGTTATCAATAAGAAATTAAAGTTATCGATAAGCAAATTTATTAGTTATCGATATGTAAAAAATTTTTCCTTCTCAATTTTTCTGCTTGTCAATTTTTTTTGTTATTGTTGTAATTGAATTATCTATAAAGATTATATAATCGATAAGTAAGTATTGAAATATTTATAGAATTGAGATGGCACTTATGGACAAATTAATATTTGTTGTTACTAAATTTATAAAAAATATGTTATCGATAAAAAGGTAATCAATAAGTAAATACTTTTGAGAGTTAGAAATATTATTTTAATTAATTGAACTTTAAAAAATTCATGTTATCGATAAAAAAAAAACTTTGAACAAACTACAAGTAAAGATTAGAATATTCACAATATATCCTGAAAACTTTTACAGCCAAAATTAGCAGTGATTTTTATCGAAATAAAAAAGTTATCGATTAAAGAAAATGAGTAATCGATAAGTAAATATTGAAAGATTTACAGTTATTGAGTCAATTTAATATTTGTTGTTATCACATTTATAAAAAAAACAAGTTATCGATAAAAAATACTTGAAGTAATTAATAAGAAAATATTTAAATATTAGCGTTTATTGGGAAATTTTCTATAAGAAAAAACTTAATTTTTATAGCTATAAAATTTAAAGAAAGGCAAGGTTCTCGATAACAAAGTGTTTAATATTCGATAAGCAAGTTCAATATTCTTTAAGGAAGCTAAGGTTTATACTCCTGAATTTTTAATAAATAAGGTTATCGATAATAAAAAAATAAATTATCGATGAGGAAATTTTTATTGTTTTCGATAAAAAATGTAAGTTATCGATACAATATTTTATCGATAACAATTTATTATCGACAACTTAACTTTGTCTTTGTCTTAAAAAAATATAAATTTAATTATCGATTTTTTATAATATTTGTCATGTTTTCCTTCCTTTAGATGTCTGTGTTATTAATGATATTCCATCTAAATTACAATGACCATTTAATTGAGCCTCTCCTTACCGTTAAGATTTTCAAATGCTGTTTAGCTTCTTATATTGTGAGTATGAGTGCGTGTGTATTCGTAAGCATGTAGTATTATACTTTGGTCCATTACTTACCATTCATGGGATCACAACCTTTACGACACATGGGCACTTGACATAAATCTCCCTGCCAACCTGGCAAACATTTAACGTCACCCTTATCATCGCATATATAATGTGAATTGGCTTTATACTTTTGGGCCTTCTCGCAAGCCTAATAGAGAAAGACACAAAACAAGAGAGTGAGTGAGTGGGTAAGAGTGAGAAAGCGTGTAGAAGTTTTAAGCAACACCTAAAGGATGACAAAGTTAAGAGAAAAGTAAAAGAAAAGTTGCATGTTTGTATGATGGATGGGCTGGCTGGCTGCCGGGATAGATAGATGGATGGATGGATGATGTGGTTTTAATGCCAAATAGAGTGAGTTGTGCGTGTGTGAGCGTGTTGTCTGTGGGAGAGATGGTATATGGTTTTTGGGTTTTTGATTTTTACCCTTTGCTTCCATAGCGGTATATTTGCTTTGGTATATTTCGCCTCATAATTGCGTTTATACGATGATACACCAGCCATAGGCACCATCAGTGTTAAGGCCACTACCGACAGCTGTAGCAGCAACAATTTTAAACACATTTTTTGGGAGGATTTGTTTCAGCTTCTAAACCATTAAATATGCTAGAAAAGTAAGAGTAAAAAGAAACAAACAAAAAACAGAAACTTTAGATATTGAGGTTTATTTAAAAAAAAAAGTTTTTCTCTCTCTCTCTTTTAAGGCAAACTTTACCTAAACTTTTCAACGTCAACTGTTTAAATTTTCTTTAGTATGATTTACTCACTCGGTATGAAATTGATTTAATTTTTTAGTTTCAAAACAAAATATTAAAAAAATATAAGTAAGTTTTGGAAGGAAAAAATAATATTTTTTTAATTTTACTGAAATGGTGTATTGGTATACGGCATTTGCTTCGATTGTGGTCTATTGGGTTAGAAGCTTAAAAGTGTTCTTTTATTTGATGCCTCAATGCAGCTGTTGTGAAATATTACATCTCAGCAACATCTTTCATAATGTCGAAACTGTAGTTTACTGCTGCTGTTGCTGATTGTCTTCCGTTAGGAAAATCTTTATCGATAGTGATTGCAGTACCAATTTTATCGGATGAGCTCAAGCATTAAGACGTAAACAGAAACAGGGTAAGCAAACAATAAAACATGTTAAAGCGTTAAATCTATTTAACAAAACTAAGGAAATTAAAAACAAAACTAAACAAATAAAAATCGATTAGTTTTCAAATGGTTTTGAAAAATGGATAGATCTGAAAATTCTTTGCAACTGTCTGAAAATTTTTCAAAAAGGAAAAAATTGTTTTTTAAACTATTAAAGTATTCTAGAAAAAGATGAAGTGCTAAGTTATCGATAATCATTATTAATTGTTATCAATTTTAAAATAAATAAAATATTGTAAATTATTTTAAAACAACACGCAATTTTGGTTTTCCCATCATTGTTATTGATTCTTGTAATCGATGTTAATATAATTACGATTATAATTGATTCTAATTATCAGTATTTGTTATCGTTAAATGTTATCGATTATTGCGCAAAACTTTTTTACTAAAAAAGAACAATTAGTTTTTCTTTTCTTGTCATTGTTATCGATTTTAGTTATCGATAATTTTTCTTTTTAATAGTTAGCAATTATTGCTATTGGTTTTAAAGTTGAAAAATTTTTGTTTTTCTGGCTTTTGTTTAAGAAAGTATAAGTTTCTTGTCGTTGTTATCGATTTAAGTTACTGATAATTAATATTGTTAAAATTGTTGTTATCGATTGTTATAATTGATTAGAAAAAGCGTATTTTGGAATTTATTTGTTAAAAAGGACAAAAAATTGTCTAAGTCAAAGAAATGTCGATAATTATTATCGAATTTTTTTTTTGCAAAAAAATGATTGTTGTCATATCGTAATATGTATGTATATCATATTTATCTCTAAATATCAAGCAAAATATTTTTAGTATTCTCGCATTTTTATCGATAACAGTTATCGATTATTATATTTACTAATAAAAATTTGTATTTTTGACAATTGTTAATGATTTTGGTTATCAGTAATTGTTATCGTTTTTTGTTATCGATAATTATTTCCGATTATTATTATCGATAATTATTACCGATTATTATTATCGAAAATTTTTATCGATTATTATATTTACTAAGAAACAAAAGAATTTTATATTCTGTTCATTGTTAAAGACTCTAGTTATCGATAACTGTTATCAATTCTAGTTATCGATATATGACATTGATTTTTTTACTAACTTTTTAAAAAAAACTGTCAAAAATTTTCACATATTCGCTAGCCCTGCTTTCTTTTTCACTCTTTTATGTCCGTTATAATATTTTTTCCTACTGTTTCTGTTTATTTATAGTATTTCATAGCGATATTTTTATTTTTCTTTATTTCTGTTTTGTTGAAAAACAGTTTCTTTTTCTTTATTATTTTCTTTTTTTTCACCCCGATTTTATTGACTTTTTTCAATGACAAAAAGCAGAAAATCAAACTGTGTTTATTTGACATTTCAGCCAACAGCATTAAACGACGATAATAAAAAAGTGACAAATCAATTCAATGACATACAAAGAGAGCTGTTAACACATCTTTTACCATCACAAACAATGAAAAGCAATAAATTGAAATATTAAAAAAGAAAAAATAAATAAATAAAGAAGAAAACAATAATGGAGAGAGAGTATGCAAATAAGGGGGAAAGAAAGGTATCGAACAGGATCAAAAAGGCTAAGAGTAGAAAACAATATAAAAAGGAACACACACAAAACTAAATTTGAATTTTTAAACAAAAAAGTGTTCATGTTTAAACAAATGAACGATATTAAGAAGTATTTTGGTTGAAAACCTTTTTTGAATTAGAAAAAGTACTTTCTTCCAAAAAGTACCGATCGTTCTTTTTCCTCATTCAAACATGATTCTTAAAATAGTTGTAATGAGGATAGCACATACGGTCCGACGTACACTAGTTCATACAGTGACTTATGGTTACATCCTAAAGGAGTCTGTTTGAATACCTGTCATAGGTCAATATATATCTCTGATTCTTTTCCCCATCACTGTATGTCAGAGCATTCATGATATCCTGCTGATACCCTAAATCGCGAGAGTCAACTGGCATCCCTGAAAAAATCGATGAAGTTAGCAAATACAGCTAAGGAAACAGTTTGGCCTTATTGTGTTGGATTTGAGAGAACCGATCGGTACTGAACTCATTCAAAAATCTGAGTGAGACTAAAAGATCAAGTACTACATTCTCCTCTTCGAGTCATCAGTAAAGATTTAATCGTCCATATTGTCCTGAAGAACAGATTCGGCAGTTCAATTTTCCCTAGAAGGGAAGGAAAGTAAAGGCGTTTGTAAGAGGGCCATAGGCAAGATTTTGGATGCTTAAACCTGACATAATTCTCTCCGGTAGACCTAACCTCGCTCGGTAGTGTTCTGGATTGATGAACGGTATACAAATACTAGTATCTTTACGGACTGATAGACGGGTTGTTCTAGTCCAACATAGGCATTACTTGGTATACTTAATTGAACCGCCACTGAGCTATTGATGCAGTGGGCTGAACGAATGGCACTAAGACTCAAAGAAGTAGAATTCTGGCCCAATCATATTTGAATGAATTCTTCCAAGTAATGTTTGATGCAATGGCGAGACTTTTTTTGGAATAGGATTTGTTTCCAAGCGGGTATGTGCGATCCCAGAGTTTGATATTAATTATGGTATAACAAGTCGGCGTAGTCTAGTAGGTAGTGTGTTCGCTTATTAGACGTAAAGCACGGGTTCGTACCCCAGGCCAGACATCAAAACGAAATATGAAAAAAAATATTTCTTCGGCGACTTCCTCTCAGCAGATTTTTGACAAAAACTCTGGGAGTAAATAAACCTGCCATGAAAAAGTTTTTCAAAATCTGTCGTTCGGAGTCGACGTTAAACTGTAGGTCCCGCCACTCAAGTATAAAATTAACACAACACGAATGGTGTGGTTGTTATGGCCAATGATGTATGATGTATGTACAACAATGGCCTAGGTTGGACCTTATTTCTCAAAGAGATGGCATTCCTAATCCAAACTAAATGTGATGATGATGAACAAAGACTATGTATGTACGTATGTGTTGCAACGCAAGAACGTAGATTTCTTGTGATCTTTTCAAACGACTTTTTTTATAAAAAAAAAACTTCTTTACAAATGTTTTAAAAAAATTTAATTTTTTAATTAATTATTTAATTAAATTAATTAGTTTTGTTTCATATTATTAACCAAATAAATTTTTTTTAAAATTTAAATGTTTTTTTGCACAAAGCTTCGAGACTTTTTTTTTCAACGAAGACTTCTTAATGTTCTTTTTATTGCTCTTATGTATTCATGTTATTGCTGTTGTTGTTGTTGTAATTGTTGTCATAACTGGGCCAAATATGAAATGAATTGTTAAAAGTTAAACAGCATTCGTTGGATATGCTTCAAGCCATAATTAACACCTTTTTGAACAAGTTTTCATGTCACAGAAAATGTTTTAGTTGTTATTGCTATTACTGTTGTTGTTGTTGGTATAATACATGTTTTAGAAATTCTAAACTATAAACTGCTCCCGGAAAATTTTTTTAATTTAAATCAAAACTTATTACTTTTTTCTTTTTTTTCTAAAAATCCAACTATTTTCCATAATTTTAAACTAATTTTTTCCATATGTTTTGTAAATAAAAAAAAATTAAAAATTTCACTTTGTTTTTATGCAGGAGAAACGTTGACAGAATTTATAATTTTAAATAAACAATAAAAGACAATCACCTTTGTTTTCTTTTATTCATAAAAAAAAACAATATTTTTTAAATTTTATTTTAAACGAAAAAAATCTGCACTTTTAACCGCAACGTTTAACTTGACTTTCATAAGGTTATTGGTAAACTAAACTCTTCTTGTTCAACATTAAACATACAAACATGAAGTCTGGCTTAAAGCAGTACCAGCTGTTAACCAATCAAAGACTTAAGAGAAGGACTTTCTCTTTTCTTGCTGAAGGCCTTAAGAAAATATGGGTCAAACGGTTAAAACTTGTTGTTTACAAAGAGAGTAAGTCACTCAAGAGCTTTAATTCGTAGAAACGAGAGTTAAGTAGGCAAACGCTTAGCTTATGATTGTAGAAAGATCGTTTGGAAATTGTTTTTTAGCAATAATTTTTTAATTTAAATTGTTTTTAAAGAATTTTAAAAATTCCGAAAATTGTCTTTAAAATCCCCATAATGTCCTACTTTTCTAAATTAATTTGACAGCCACATTCTTTGCGTCAAGTGTGCTCATGGACCAGCACTGGAAGAGAAACTCACTAAATCCTTGGAGATACTTACTTTTTACCGGCTCCTGTAAGCTATATTCGGCGTGCTGTATAATACAGTATGGTTAACTGGATATCACCTTTACCGATGAAAGAACGATCTATCCGCCGCTAGGGAGTTTTCACGTCACCAGAGGCTAAGAAAGGGGAACTGCACAGGATAGTGTGCTGTCCCTCCTCTCTTTAGAATATTGTGATGAACAAATGCATGTAGATTTTTCGGAATCGCTATGTACAGCTCAATCCATAAATCCGGATCATAGTAGCGTCTTCCTGTTCGACGTGTCGGCAGAATAAACTGCGGTAGGGGTCATCAGGGACAAAAATATTTGAGGAAGAACCTAAACATTAGTACTTTATAAATATAATTCTATTTATTTAAATATTTTTTATGCTTTGATTGTTCAATTATTGTCCTACTATGAAATTCCAAAATTTTTTTTCAATTCCCAAATATTTTATAAAAATTCCCAAAATTCCCAAAGTGGATTTTTTAATATTTTATGAGAAATTTTGTTTGTTCTTGAAATTAAAATAAAATTATTAAAATTAATTTATTGTCCTACTATGAAATTCCCAAATATTTTATAAAAATTCCCAAAATTCCCAAAGTGGTTTTTTAATATTTTAAGAGAAATTTTGTTTGTTCTTGAAATTAAATTAAATTATTAAAGTTAAATTATTGTCCTACTATGGAATTCCCAAATATTTTATAAAAATTCCCCAAATTCCGAAAGGGGATTTTTTAATATTTTATGAGAAATTTTGTTCGTTCTTCTCGTTCTTAAAATTAAATTAAATTATAAAAATTAAATTATTGCCCTATTATGGAATTCCAAAATTTCTTTCAATTCCCAAATATTTTAAAAAAAATTCCCAAAATTCCCGAAATTCCCAAAGTGAATATTTTAATATTTTATGAGAAATTTTGCTTGCTGTTGAAGAAAAACAGGTTAAAAATTTTCTTTTAAGTAGTTTAAAGTGTTTGTTTTTACTGAAAATAAAAATAAATTAAAAATATTGTGTACAGTGTACGATAACATTTTCCAAAAAAAAAAAAAAAAAATAGTAGGACTACAAACTAATCATAAAAAAAAGAATTAAAACTAATTTTTAAACATAAAACCAAGCCTTTTTTTTGGAGTTTCTTCAAAACTACGTGGAATTTTCTGTTTTCAGCTCTAGAACAGATGCATCTTTTTCCACGTAATACGAGGAACCATCGGGATTTTTACATTTATAAACCAATTTACAGCATTCGGGATAGGGTTTACCGGGATTTTTGCGTTCGCCACGATTACAATTTTGTAGCCATAGCTTGCCACAGCTGGAATAAGACAAAGAAGTGCAATAGTTTTTTACATTTTGTTTTTTCTGTTGCTTAGTGTAGTTCATATGTATAAGTAAAGCGTAGTTTGTATATGAAAAAAACAAAAAAACTGATAAGAAATGAACTTTTTTTGAATTTGTTTTGTTTGTAAAAATTAAAATGAAAACTTTTTTTCAATTTGTTTATAAACATTTTAATAATTCATGTGTGTGCTAATTAAACGAAAAACTAATGTGCAGGCAAATAGTTTGTTTTCTTCTTTCTTTAGATTTTACAAATTAATCGATTCGATTATCGCTCTGATTATCGGTTTGAACTCCTTGTGTTTGAGTGGAAATAGCGTATGATTAGGGCGGATATTTGTTTTTGTTTTTATTTGAAATCATTTTACTTTTAAAGGTTCAAGGTGATCTTCAGTTATGAGTTTAATTTTCAAAATAAATGGTTTTTTTAAAGTATTAGGGTGGTTCACATTAAACTGGGTATAAGAATATTAAATCAATATGGTTTTTTGTAATGCTTTTTTTAGTATTAAAACTTATCTCAACGTCTTGCTTTAAGAGCTTAATAAATTAAGGCTTCAATTAATAATTTTGATTTCATTAGGGCGGTTCAATGTTGTCGAATTTTTTTGGTTTTTGAAAACTTTAATACTTATGAATACCCCCGATTTCTTTTTGAACAACGAAAAGAATGAAAAGGGGAAACACTTTCGAAGGAGAGTATTAATAAGGTGCTCAATGCATGCTTTGCAGTCAGGGGTGTTATATGTAGAAGAATATTGGAGTAAGTCTATCACTGTCTGAACCTGTCAATTCTCCCAATTGATTGCACTGGAGATGGCAAGTCGGCTAAAGTTCAAGGGTAAAGTGTAAAGGTGGGTCTCCTGGGTCATAGCGGATGTCGCAAAAATCACTTCTCAACCATTATTGAAGATTATTCTGGGGGAACTTCAGATGGAGGTGATTGTATAGGGACTTGTACAAAAATCTACTTTTTGAGTCTGTTTGAAAGAGACTGGTACAGCTTGGATATGTTATGATTTAGAGGGTTGACGTCTTGGGCATACGAACTATAAAGCCATAATTTATGATTGCCCTAAACTGTCTTTAATGATTTTTCCCAGACGCCGTAACACTGATGTACAAATATTTCAATGATGGAAACTGGGATGGCACTGGGATGGGGATTATTTTAGGGATAGCTTTATAGGACACTCTGACGAGTGCTGACTATTCCGGACGGAGGTGTTTACTATCACCACGGCAGAGGAGCTGTTCCGAAATATGGTAGTTATCTATGCAGATAGTCAAGCTACCATAAAGGAACTGTTTTATGCATTATGTTCGAAATTGGTTTCAGTCTGCAGTGGTAAACAAACTGTACTGTATAGAGTTGCGTAGCATTGTGATAAATGGGAATCTATCAGAATTTTTATAGATTTTTAGAAGGGAACTGGAACACCTCGCATTGCTGGGGATATCACCGAAACCCGGTAGCCATATAAAATTAATTCTTTGAAACTATTGTGTAGAGAACAAAGATTTTGACTGCCAATATCTTTTCAGAAGATATTGCTTCCCTCAATCATTATCTCAGCTAGTTCTACGGCCGATTCTTTTGCACGGAAGACTCTGTGTTAACGGTTGAGATATGTATACACTTCGACTTCGAGTTATCAGTAAAGATCTGTTCAGAGTAATTGAAGATGTTCGTTGTTAAGTCACTTTCTGTCTATTGCCCGTTCTAAGTAGTGGTTGTTTTGAACTTCTATGAGCAGTAATAGTATGGTGTTCCCCAAATTCCTAACATTGCCTGAATATTCAAAGAATCAATATTCGATTTGTAATTGTAACCTGTAGTTCAGAAACGTAAAGTCATCTTAGTCAGCCAGTCTCTTCAAAACAAGAGGAATGGAAGGAAATCTAGAATAGCATCCAACGTCAATATGGAGATTTTTGGATCCACTGTATTTGTAAGTCAAAATAGATCAACCAGTGCTTAATTTAACAACACGGTTTATCAAAAGTATAGAGAGAAATGGAACCCTTTTTTATACTTCAGAGAATATTATGATTCCAGGACAGCTTCTTAACCAAAACAAGTTCAAGAACATGTGTCTCATAGCTAAGCTCAAAATTTACGTTCTTCTCCACTAGTGGTCGTAAAAGATACTGTTTGTACCTTTTGGTGAAAAGTAGATCCGCCGGGTACTCTCTAATATTCGTCAAAACATAACACATTATAACTCTTTCCTTACTGTCCTCCGCTCCCTGTTATTTAATGTTATCCTTGACTGTATATTCAAACGATTCTTATCCTTACCAAGACGTATAACCTCTTGGCATTGAATTTCTGTAAAATTTTTCCAACTTACCCCTCCACTAGTAGGGTACCATCGCTTTTACATGTTAAACTTTGACAGGGTGCTGGACCAACATGTGTACCCACGTCTAATTTATCACCACGATAAGTGCAATTGCCATCTTCGCCTACAAAATAAAGCAATTTTTTGTCTCAGTTTTAACTCGTCAATTTTTTTTATAAGTTTTTTGTATAGAAAACAACCTGGCGGCAGTAAAGCCTGATAAGCCTCCGTATTTAATTGAAAAATATTCAAAAAATTTAAAAAAATTAAAACCAAAACGACAATATTCCAACGAAGAGGCATTTTTTTAAAAGAATTTTTTTTTGTTTTTTATTTCCACAATTTCTATAAAAAAAAAAGCGAACCAGTAAACACTGTTTGAAGTTTAAGCTGCGTTTCTAGACTAAATTCATTAGAGTAGCAGGCCCTCTATTCTTGGTACAAATTTAGAAAGAGTACACGAATAGCGTATAGCCAAGAGAGTAAGAAGAGAAGGAGAGAGAGCCCATGGTTTTAAATAAATACTTGTTGAGCACGATTTGTATCAGTGATGACCTGCAGTGCTGAGAGCAAGTAGTCTATGCTGATAAGGAAGTTTTTTTTCTATTTTTCTGCTATTTTTGTGCTGCTTAATAAAGTTTTTTTCGTTTTGTTCTTGTTGTTGTTAATTTTGTAAATAAATTATGTAAATTAATTGATTTAAATGTTGTTTTTTTTTGTTTGTTCTTCTTGTTAATCTCACTCTCTCTCCCGCTGGTGGTTAATGAAGTTCAATGTTAAGTATGTACACTGAGCCTTAGAGAGAAATAAAAATTTTTTGTTTTGTATTTAAAAAAAAAGGGAGTATTTATTACAGATTAAATTAAATTAAAATAGTGAAACAAATAAACCAAACATAAGCACAAGAGAATAAGAGATAAATTTCCCAGACACCATAATAAATGGGAGTAAATTCTTGTAGCCGAGAAGTGCAAACAAAATTCCGCACATTTTTTTTTAACCTACAGGTCGGTAGGCATGGCTATGATCCGGATAGGCCACAGAAGGCCGTCCGATTACAGACGTTTTAAGAGAGATATATGACGTCTGGTCCCGCAGTTTATTAATTGAATTCACAGTTATAGTTGGGGTAAAGTCTCCAGCAAATCCACTTTCTGGAGTGAGCATACACAAGAAGTTTCAGAATTAACCTTTCAGTTTTGGTCCCTGAGCAATCTATTCCTTGCAACACATTTGCCACAAAGGATTTCGTTGCGAGAATCCTCCTTTGTGTGGAGTTTTACCATAGAGGCTTCTTCATGAATCTCTTTTGGCACGTCTTAGAATTCCTACCAAAAAAATTATAGAAATTTCCTTAATTTTCAAAAAGGTAGTATTTCTACTGCTATTTTTTAAAACCTACAATTTTAACGAAATTTGTTTAAATATTTACTAAAATAGAGTTTCTAAAGAAAATTTATGAAACTTTGTTTAAAATAAAAAAGGTAGTATTTCCACTACTATTTTTTTAAAACTTACAACTTTAACGAAATTTGTTTAAATAATTACTAAAATAGAGTTTCTAATGAAAATTTACAAATTTTTTGTAAAATAAAAAGGTAGTATTTCTACTACTATTTTTTTAAGACTATAATATTAATTTTTTTTGTTACGTGCCTTATGCTTAACACCCCAGCTATATGGCTTGTAGCTAATGCTTACATTTTTCCTTTTCTTGAGTGTTACTTGTCTCTCTCTCATAAGATCTTCTTAATGTTTTGCCTCATGCCTCATGTGCAACTTGTGAAATGCTTTTTATGGGTTATCAATTCATACCATCTTTTGATTTGAGACTCTTAATTAATGTCTCTATTAATTTGTATCAATTTAGTTCAGTTTTATTTGTTTATTCATCGTTTTCATTCAATTTATTTGAAAAACAAAAAAAGAAACAAACAACAACAACGCATCAATGAAATTGTTCTAGAAACTACTAATTACACACATTTTCAATTATTTATTATACTCAATAAAATATATACGACTCTATGTGTGTGTGTATGTGGGTTTGATTGTGTGAATTTCTATCTGTAATTGTCTAAATGAGCGGATGGGTGTCTCTATTTTCTTGTGGGTTCAAAAAGGCTGTCGTAAAATTTGAATTTCGTTTATAAATAAAATAATTTTGTGTGTGAATTTAAACACACAAACCAACAGAACCAATTTGAAAATCCAATAAATCACAACCAATGAGTCATATTTAAAGCGATAACAAGGCAATAAGAATACGTGTTCTAAGCCATTTAAAAACACAATAACATTATTTGAATGTTCTTTAGGAGCGTTTTAAAGCAACAACTGAAGCTAAGGAATGTAATGTTTCAGAATTATTTTTTAAATTTTATAATTTTGTAAATAGTAGTAGATTACTACTTTTTTAAAATATACAGTTTCTTTACAATTATTTATTCTTAGACAGCTAAATACGATATTACTTTTACAAATTTAAAAAATTTCAATGAAATAAAAATAGTAGTACATATTTTGTAAAAAAGTAGTAAATTCAGAATAATAACAAAAATATCAATATTTTTTGCCTTAAAATCATACATTAAAAAATCGAATTTAAAAAGTAATTAATGTTCAGCACTAAAAAATAGTAGTAAATATACTACCTTTTTAAATTTAGAATTTTATTTAGATTTTTGTATGTTTTGTATATTTTAAGAAAACTAAAAAACATTTGGGTTTCTTTAAATTTTAAGCTATGAAAATGGAATTAAAAATAGTAGTGTTTTTGAAAATGGCAGTAAATAAGGAATAATGGTCAAAATGCTAACATATTAACCACAAAAATCATAATACTATATGCCCTATATGAGGTCTAATGTTTACAGTACATAGTGAACAATCACAACTAAAAAATAGTAGTAAAATACTATCTTTTATATAAAATGTTTTCTTTTACTTTTGTTAAGAGAAGTGAAAATTCTGCTAGTTTGTATGATTTTTAGGATAAATTAATAAAATAAAAATTAGTATTATTTTTGAAAATAGTAGTATATACGTCAAAATGGTAGAAATCTTTATATATTATCCACTGGAATCATAATATTATACGCCTTAACTAAGGCCTAAGGCTTAAAGCAGGTGATGTTAAAAATAAAAAATAATAGTAAAATTTACTACTTTTTAAATTTTGTTATACTTCAGTTTTTTTTTAACATAAAACTTAATCACATATTTAACTCATTTACTTGATTTTTTGACATATAAGTTGCTGTAGATATAGGAAATTTATTTTTTAAAAAAGTAGTAGATTTACTACCTTTTTAAATTTGTTATATTTTAATTTTTTAACAAAACACTTGCTTATTTAACAATTTTTATAAATATGTTTATAAAAATAAATACTTTTTGAAAAGGTAGTAGATTTACTACTTTTTTAATATTGCCAGTATTTAAGTAAAATAAATTGTTTTATGGATTTTAAAATTTAATTGCGTAATAAAAAAACTTGCTTTTGAAAAATAGTATTGAAATACTACTTTTTTGCAATTAATACTGCTTTTTAGAATTTTTGATTTTTTCACATTTGAAAATATATTTTTTTATTATTTAAAATTTTGTTTTCTTAAACATTTTTATTTGTAACTAATTGCTGTTGGTTATGCTTCCCATTTAGAATTTTTTTAAAGGCTTTCCAAGCCATATTCATTAAGCAACATATTCGTGGCCCCTGCAGCCTGTTGACGTGACTTATTAAGCAGCATTCTATGGCGATAATGCATGGTTTTCAAGCGATTCATGCGACGCTTTAGATTACAATAGACGGGACAGCAGTCCGGAAATGGTTTATACATCAATTCCTCCTCCTCACCCTGTTCACACTGCTCCGGTAAGATATCCAAGCAGCTGGTAGAGATGGTGAGATTTAAAAGGGAAAATTTGAAAAATAAAAAAAGAAAATTTCAATAATTTAGTGCAAGTTTTACGGAAATTTCTATAAAAAAACGAGTCAATGATTCACTAAGTACTCATTGTGTCTAGGCATTTTTTCCACTACAAAAATAGACCTGGAACGTGGTATAATTTGATTATTTTCACAAAACAAATTCTGGCACAAACTCAGCAACACTAAACGTCTGGGCAAAGATTTCGATTGTTCCCACAGGCAACGTCTATAGGTTCCTAAAGGAGTGAGTAAAACTTTTAAGGAACTCCCAGAACTATGCTTTAAATTCTTACGCACTTAAAACACTGTTATCCTCTTCGCTGGAATCGATGCGTGGCGTATATTTCTTCATATGGAATTCGCCAAAACCCCAACAGCAGTGCAGGCACAAGGTCACTATGATGAAAAACTTCAACATTTTTTTACGTGATTTTTTTTTGTTTGTTTTTTTTTGCAAATATTTCTCAGAATTCCAGGCTTAGCTTATGCGCGATTTAATGCTATTAAAAAGTGTTTCAACGAAACTACTGCAAACCACCGATTTGTTTAAACAATTTCGCTGAATGTCACAAACAAAGCATACCTCCTTACAGCCAAGGAAAAATAGTAGTAGAAATGAAATAACAATCAATATTAACCTCCACATCTAATAATAATAAGAAGTGAGGAATTGTTTTTGAGATTTTCTATAGGCTCTGCAAATCTGTCTCCCATTGTACCAACATTCTTTCTCGGGTGTATGCTTTGCAAAAAATTTGTTTTTTTTCGTGGAAAATGTTTGTATAATCAGTGTATTATTGTTTTGTTCTCACCATTGATTAAGGTAAATTACAAGCAAAAAAAAAAATTCAAACAAATTTGAATAGCAAAGCTTCACTTACACTTATTAAAAGCTTTAAAGTCGTTAAACGAGGATCATTTCAAAGGGTTTGGAATCACAAATTCATATAAAATAAGATTTTTTAAATTAAAAATTGCTCTAATACGTGCAATCTTTTCATTTTAAACAAAAAAATTTTTCAATAAAAAGGTAGTAATTTTACTACTTTTTTATACTCCTTTTTTAAATTCCATTTTTTGTAACATTTCATTAAAAATTGTGTTATTTAAGCTTTCAACTACAATTTTGTTATATTAGAAATTTTTTTAAAAAAAAGTAGTAGATCTAGTACCTTTTCTAAAAGTACCAACTATAAGGATTTTTTTGTGGAAATAAACAATTTAAACATTTCTAAGCAGTATAAAAATTGTTTTAAAGGATTATTCAATTTAAAAAAGGTAGTAGATTTAGTACCTTTTTATTAAAAGACGGAATTTTTGTGTGGAACTAAACAATTTTTGAATACAATTTTTTACATATTATTATTAAAAAATTATGTTATTTAAGTTTTCAGCTAAAATTTTGTGGAATTAGGACACTTTGTAAAAAAGTAGCAAATCTACTACCTTTTTAAAAGTCACAATTTTTAGCATTTTTTTGTAGAAATAAATAATTTAAACAATTTATAAAACCGGTTTTAAAAAATTATTCCATTTGAAAAAGGTAGTAAATCTACTACTTTTTTCTTCTCTTCTTTAGTAGTATTTTTTGTAAAAAGCAATGATTTAAAGAAATTTTATAATTTTAGAAAAGGTAGTACATAGTAGTAGTAGAGAATTAAAAGCTTAAAGTTATTTCCCTAGCTACTCTCGTAATTTTCAGTTGTTATTTATGTTATGTGGTTGTTTTTGCAAATCGCTTAGAAATTTATCACTTGATTTATTCACATTTTTTTTTGCATTTTATTTTGAAGCCATTTTACGTATCAGGAAAATTTTCACTTGAATGCGATAAGAGTGGATGGATACACAATCAAACGTTTGGGTGTTAAATTTGATTATAAAGAATAACACCAACAACAATTGACATATAAATACAATAAATAATAATAATAAATAATATGATACAGAGAGTTTGTTTGTTTTTTCTGTTTTTTTATTATTATTTTTTGCACTCTTAAGGTCATGCCATGAATACGTTTTTGTTTTGTTTTGCCGCTCTCGATCATTTACAAAATGAATGTTAATGTTGTTGTTATTGTTATTCTAGGAAAAATAATTTATTATGTTGGACTTGCCCTTTATACATACATAGTATAATTTTATTTCATTTTATTTTCTCTCGTTTCTTTATTTTGCTATGGGTAGTAGTGCTTAGCGAAGCACTCAGTTCAGCCACTTAAGGGGTTAATAAATACTCCACGATTTTTTATGGTCAATAGAAAATGATTAGTTTTTTCTTTATAAAGAAACTGGTGTAAATCGTAGTAAAATTATTTTCATTATTTTGTAATGATTAAAGGGAGTAAAAGAATACTATGAGCGAGCCACGGATAACCCAGCAACATTTTTAACAATAAAAACAATCATTTTTTTCTCTCTCCGACGTTCATTGACAGTTTCTTTTATGATTTTGGCCATTTTATTGAATAAATTAAACGATGCTTATATTAATTTGTAAAATTTTCTTTTGAGGTTCCTCTTCAGTTGTACACTGTACTCCCCCCTTTCTCTTGAAATCGAAACTTACAATATGTCAAGAGTGCCTGTCTAATAAAGCAATTAGTGTTGCAATTTGTTATACAAAGTATTGTTGATTAGAGGAGAGATGTCAACAATTATTAGATAAATTGATGTGTTAAATATTAGGGCATGCTAGAAAACAGTAGGCTTGCACTGACAATTGGTAGTAGGATTTTGTGATTCAATTTTGAAAAAATCGATTTTTCGATTTTTGGCCAAAAATGTATGAAAATTCTCTAGAAGTTCAGAGGTCATTTTTGAGCATATAAGAAATAGTATACCATACAGACAAATGGCAAATGGTAGTACAGAGGGTGTTCTTTCTAACCGTGGTAGTGGGATAGCTGAACTAATTTTGTGAGTCGAGATATTCAATTTTGAAAAAATCGATTTTCCGATTTTGCCAGTGAGAGTGTCCTGCATCAATCGCAACATAAGGTGTTTGAACTGTTCAAGATTTGAAGCATACAGCGGTTTATAGCAACCACTGTTTTTTAAATAGTTTTGAGCTGATTTTGCAACATGTGGCCTTGCCCTAATGCTGATACGGATCTGGGTACGGATCTATTCCAATGTCCTTAATAGATTATCCGTGTAATGTTTGCCTCAATTTTGTTACGAAGGCCAACTTTTATATGATGTCCCGTTTCCATAGAGAATTGCTCCTTCCCGGGTATTCATTATTATCGCAATGTTTGCCTCATCTGAAATGCATTGATATCGTAAAGGTTTCAAATACGTATTCCGCCGATTAGTTCTCCTCCTCAAATCATCTACATATTGTGCTTGAAGCAATCTGTAATCTTAACAAGTGTTTTTAAAGCCTACAATATCTGGTCAGAAGAACTGTAACTATACTCAAGCTATTTCTGGATAGTCTGATCTATATATTTATGTACATACATACATAATTGGTCACTGCAACCCTTCAGTCAGGATTACGACCCAGCTTCTCACACCACTTATGTTGTGTGTGTGTTAATTTTATACATGAGGGACTCACAGTTTAAAATCGACTCCGGACAATAGTTTTTTGAGACACTTTTCATGGCAATTTTTATTTACTCTCAGAGTTTTTGCCAAAAAACTGCTGAGAGGAAGTTGTCGAAAAAATATTTGTTCGTATTTCTGTTTTGTTGGAGATGTCTGACCTAGGATTTGAACCGTGGCCTCACGTCTAATAAGGCAACACGCTACCTATTAGACTTCGGCGGCTTTTCATCCTCTTTCTACTCCACAGCAAGATTTTGGCCTGATCCACGGCGTGAAAAATCTCTTCCTTGTAAGCTAATCTGCCTACTCATTGCTCTAAATTCTCACATGATCTGGAACTTTGGCCAGGTAATGCAGCTCGGTCCGACAGTTCCAGGGGCAGCTTAGTGAGCATTTTATTTTCTGTATCTTCATTTACCTCTCCCTTTACCTTCAAGTTCGCCCAGGAATTGAGTTAGAGCAGCTAGTAATTCTGTTCTGTTCTTCGTTTTACAATGTAAACAACTGTTGACTTTACAGATTTGGTCTTTATAGGTCCTGCGCCGTTGTTGTATGAGATGTTCAGGTGATTTTGAAGAGTCTTTTGTAAGCTCACATTTCAAACACTTTGAGTTTTTACAAGTTGGTTGCCTTAAGGACCCATTTTTGGCAGGCAGCTTACAGAGTACTCCGAATATAAAATAGTTTATAAAGCGTGTTTTAAACGTAGTACTCGCAGTTTGACTGGGCATACCTAATTTAAATTCGGAGACACCGTTCCAATTTCAAAATCAATTTTTTTTTATAAGGCAACGTCAAAGATCGGATCCACGATATTAATTCCCTAACATTACTTCCCTAAGTTTCATTGAAATCATATTGAACTTTTACTTTTGAAACCGATAAATATATAACCCGTTATAGCCTAATGTTCCTCCAGTTTTGGTGTTTTCACTGATTAACACTGTTTTCTTATCAGCTGAGGAATGCGAAAATTTTTCTTTTTTTATTTCCAGCAAATATTTCAATTAATTTTAATTGTTCTTTACCATTTTGGCAATAAATTTCGAAATTTATGATCATGTTTTCTTACTATTTAAAACAACAATTTGTAGAGAATTTCACAGTTTAAAAATTAGAAGTTCAAGCAGCAGTGTAAAGTAATGAAGCTACTTCTGGTGTGTGGTATATTGGCAGCCTTTATCCTGGTCAGTAAAGCTCAATATGACGAAGATGGTAAGTGACTGCAATTTTATTTATTTTTTTAATTTTTTATTTCGTAACTTCTGTGAAAGTCGGTATGCGGATAATTCTAAACTCCTAAATACGGCAGCTTGTGGCAGCTTTTCGAGAAGAGCTTAACCTTAGTATATCTCTCCTTATAGTCTGTTCTAGACCGAGATAATCAGATCGCTTTCGAATGCCACTTTTGAGTCTAAGCTAGTTGGCATATGCAACACCTATTCTTGTTTAAATTTAAAATATGTTTCCTAAAATATATTTTGTTTTGGCTCTATTGAGCCCCATGTTGAACCACAATCAGCACTTCAAATAGAAAAAAAATTTATTAAAATTTTTAACTAATTTTAATTTCTTAGATTCATTCTACATATCTGAGCAATCTGAGCCTTCTGATAGTGATAAGCCAAGTGAAGTGCAATATGAAGTACACTCAACGTTCTGCGATAAGGTGCAACAAAGTAGTAAGTTTCTGGGCACAGGTTTTTGAAACAAAAATATTTTAATGCCACGCCCACTTTAGCTATAGTTGAAAATAAATTAAAACTGTAATTATTTTGAATTCTTTTTTAATACCACAGTCTCTTCTCAAATCTGTGTAAAGTCCTGGCTTATCTTTTGGTCTCAGTTATGCGTATATGAGTGCAATAGGCAGGGCGATGTAAAAATGTAAGTTTAAAGAGAATGTCCTTCGAAATCTACATATGTATTTCTGGATTTCTTTATTTGTATGCTTTTAGAATAAAGTGTTGTGATGATTCTAATGGAGACGCTCATAAGTATGCCAACTGCTGTGATTTACAATGTGTGGCTGTGAGTGCTGACTATGTACTGTAGGTACAAATGCAAACATTCAAGTAGTAAGTTAATGTAAGGCAACTACTTTTTGAGTTTTTTTTTCTCTTTAAGAAAAGTTTTAAGAATATTTTAAATTTGCCGAAAAAATCAGAAAGTGATTTTTGTAATCTACTTATAGGATTATAAAAAAATAGCCTAAAAGTAGGTTATAGTTCATAAATTATACTTTAAAATGATTTAAAGCTATTTCATTGCGATTTTTGTTATAAAAAGTTTATTCAATAATTTAAAACAAATTTTTAAAACTTTAAACAATATTTTCCGCCTTAAAGTATGCCACATATTTTTAATATTTTAAAAAATCATTGTTTTAATTTTTTCCTTTTTATTATTAAGGTGGAAAAATCTGATATGAAGGCCGTTTATAAATTTGGATAATTATAGAGCATTCAACATCGAAATTATGGAATTCTTAGGCGTTTAAAATTATTTTGTTTCAATAAAAAATATATAAAAAATAGATAAGTATGCTTTAAATAATGCCTTTTAATTAAATTGTCATCATTTAACAAAGAATTAAACTTTTGGGATTTTTGGGGATTTTTCCAAAATTGTTGGGAATTTACGACTTAACTAAAATTGAAAGAAAATAAATAAAAAATTTTGGGAATTAAGCAAATCTTTTAAATTTCTGAAGAGATTTGAGTTTTTGTCGTTAAAAAAGGTTATTCTATATTTCAAGGGTATCTAATCTGAGGAAATCTTTAGAGGAAGCTCCTGGAAAACGGCTTCAAGGTGGCCCAACCGTTCTTTAATTAAATAAAATGTGGTAGCATGGTTTACATCTTAGGTAATGTCTCCTAATCTCACCCAGATTTTCTTCAGGCTCAATTAGTACGCAGATTTCGATTTATTTTTTAAAGAAACATTTTTGGGGATTATTTAAATATTTTCTAAGGCAAGTATTAAATTACATCTACAATAAATATATTTTTAAAACGCAATTAATTTAACGTTATTCATGGTATTTAATTTGATTGAAAATATTTTTAAAAATAGTTTATCAAAGGCGAACAAACGTCTGCTACTTGAAACGTTAAATTGATTTCAATACAATGGCAAGACAGAAGAAGAAAATTAAAAGAAAAAAATATCATATAAAAGGATAGACGATAACAACAAAAAAAGTGAATATTACGGGGTAATTCAATAGAAAATAAAATATTAAGTGGGGGTGTTTAAAAGCCGATTTTCATAGAACCCTACATAGTTTCGCTTAAAGGGGATAAAATAATTTATTTTTGTTTTAAAAATGGTGTATATTTTTAGGGGAGATTACTTTCTGAATTCATAAAAACGCAGCATAGCTTAAGGGAGAAAAATTTAACAAAAACACAAAATATTAAAGCGTTAAAGTCTTAAGAAAACTACACAGATTTTGTTTAAAGGCAACAATTTTTCTAAATATTTTAAAGCATACTTTAAGTCTAGTAGGTTTCAAATTTTTTGGAAAACTATCACAGGAGTATCGACAGTTAAGACTATAATAGAGACGGCGATTTAATTAACTTCGTATTTGCATTTCGAATTAACTTTACATTTAAAATCGAAAAATGGTACATCTTTTAGA
The DNA here is from genome assembly GCA_930367235.1 of Sarcophaga rosellei. Lineage (NCBI taxonomy): Eukaryota > Metazoa > Arthropoda > Insecta > Diptera > Sarcophagidae > Sarcophaga > Sarcophaga rosellei. The sequence continues at coordinate 5,258,171 of OV884018.1, read as the reverse complement.
TACTTCTGAATACAATATTTTAATTTTGCTCTACTTCAGATTATGAAGCACACTTTTAGATAGATTGACATAAATTGAAATTTTATTGCCTACGTTTAGGATGGTTGTACAAAAATTTGATTTATTTTACACATTCTACATTAATTTTTGAGTTGATTTGTAAGGTCACTTGAATAAGAATTTTAAATTTTTTCTTTTTGCATTGATATTTAAAAGTCCACTTTTAGGTGATTTTAATCAAATAACTATTGACTGCTTTTGGGTTCAGTTTTTGTAAAAAGAACTTTTCTTTGAAATTTAAATAATTTTTAAAGCATATAGTTGCTACAACTAACTCTACTTTCGTAGGGTAACACGGCTTGACTTTTTGAACAAACAATCGCTTTCAAATTTCTTTTTTAAGGTGTCAAGATTTTATCATTTTTTTTTCTACTGTGGGGAATATGGAAATTGTAAAAGAGAATTCTGAGTGGTGCACACAATAGAGAAGAAGTGTGTGTTTTTTTTTTTTTGGCCAACAAAAAATAATCGGAAAAAAATGCGATAAAAACATTGTAATCGCATTAAAGCTAAATTTGAGTACAATTATTATCAATTGAAGACAATTTGTAGATTCGTTTCAAACAGATTGAGGAAAAAATTCGAAATAATGATGAAAACACTCACATACAGACACACAGAAAGAAAACTGAAAAGATGGGTTAAGATAACGAGGTATGAGCATAAAAAAACTTAACTCACTGCTTAACACTTAGACGTTTTAAATTATTAAAGAGCGTAAGTCTGATGACTGACTGACTGAATATTCACTTTAAAACACTTTCTATGATTGTAAGACTTTTTCCATAACATAAGTTTCCTTAGTCTTACGCAGCGTCTTTAAAGCAACGGTAGCTCAAACGCCTGTTTGTCAAGCCATTAAAATTATTTTTAAATAAAAAACAGAAAATATCATTAAAAAATATTTAAAATAATGAAAATTATACGCATTCGTATGTATATTTAAAAGGCTATGAAAAAGCGAAAATGTTTCAATTGTGGCAGAAATTATTTGTCAAAATAATAAAATTTTTAATTATTTTATTCGTATTCTATAGTCAGTTAACGGAAGGTGGTACGTATAGTAAATCAAAAAAAATTAAAATTTTGTAAAATTTTTATTTTATGTGTGAAACTCATCCAAAGGAATTCTACTAAAATTTAAAAAAAAGTTAAAAAAATTAATCGATTATTCGCAAAACCGGTTTGTGTTAATAAACGAGTCAGAAAAAAAATTATAAACTTTAAAAATCTTAAAAATAATAATAATTAATATAAAAACAAATTATTTGCAAAACCGGTTCATAACCGGGTTAACAATTACTCGGTTCAATAAACGAATCAGAAGGAGAACTTATTTAAAAAAGTTATTTAATAACCGGTTTGTTTTAATAAAAACCAATTATGTATTCTTAAAACCGGTTTATAACCGTGTCAACGATTATTTGGTTTAGTAAAAGAGTCAGAAGGAAAATAAATTTTATACATTTAAACCTCAGAAAAAAATTAATCGAATATAAGTGCAACCGATTCATGAACAACTTAACAATTACCAGCTTTGAGTAACGGACTGGAAAAAAATTACGGAAGTGACAGAGCGATTATTCTGGCTAAAAGATCTAGAGTATTACATGCCCTGAGCTTGGATAATCCAATGCCTATCAGTGCAGTGTAAAGACCAAACTGAGAAAGTAGGCGGAAATATTGCATTGAATATTGTGGAATATTGTGGAATATTGCCAGAGTAGGTGAGCTTACCAAGATACTCTGGCTGCGATCCCGGTGGGGATAGGTGTCTTGGGCACACTTTTATGAATTTTATTCGATTAATTTTAGTCGATTAACTTTATTCGATTAATTTTATTCGATTAACTTTATTCGATTAACTTTATTCGATTTATTTTATCACATTAAAAATCCGATTCCTCTTTACTTTTGTTTTGATAAACATAAATATTTTAGATTTTTTAATATAAATATTTTGACTCTTCGGTTTAGTAATGAATATTTCATAACCGGTCTACTGATTATTTACATTTACACAGAAAATTTTTAAATAAAAATTGTATTTTAATTTAAAACCAAATTACAAATTTGACGATCGTAAAAACTTTTATTTTCAAAGCCTTTTAATCAAAACGCAATTGTTTTTTAAATGTAATCCTCAATTATTTGCTATTAAAATCGATTATTTAAACAGTTTTCCTTTTTGTATTAAAATTCCATCATCTTTCTTAATCAAAACCTTTGAATGGCATGACCCTCTTTTAGGTTATGTTACACCATTTACGTTTAACAATCCATCAAATATTAATTTGAAATCTATTTAACCTTTTTTTGAACTCACACTCGATAACATTTCTCTCTTTTTTATGCTTTTTTCCGTTTTTTCCGCTTTTTATTGCAATATCCTTGTGATGGGGAGGGGGCATAATTTCATTCATTTTTACACACAAAACGTGCCATTATTAATATTGAACAATTTATATGCATTTGCTGCCTGGCTGCAATTGCTTTATGGTGATACTCTAACAACACAATTGGTATCAATTTTTGGCTTTTGGCATTATAACTACAACTACGACTACAACTACAACTACAAAAAATAACTACAATAACTTCGAACACTATTGCTGGCTTTATTTTTTTTTATTTCATGCCACTACAATTACTCCTGCCATACTGGTGTTACTTGCTTGCTTGCTCGCTACGACTATCGCCGCAATACGTCAATAACCATTTTCATCACACACTTCGTATAAAAATGAACATCAAAAAAATAACTCATGAACTTATGAACACTAAATCGAATACTGCAACAACAACATCAACTACAACACCAATTGCAACAACAAAATATAAGGCTGGAGTTCACAATGTTGGAAAAAACATAATTCCGGTTCAATACAAACGCCTGATGGTGAATTTCGACGCCCATTTGGTATTCTATGTACGTACCAGTGTTTTCTGTGGTTTCAGCCAGTGTAAGTATTTAGTTTCTATTTTTTTTTACTTTTTTTTGCTATTATTTCTATAAATAAATGTAGAGTAAGAAAGCGACTAAAAAACAGCTAATTGGTTAACCGAATAATCGACTATTTTGTAACCGATTAATCGCCATATCTTACGATTTCCACTTGGACCTTTAAATACTATTTTTCAAAAATAACTTTCAAATAAACTTTTTGGAAAAAATTAAACTTTTTGATTAATCATATAATTGAATAACCGATTATTCGAATAATTTATAATGCCATTATTCGGTTCTTTATATATATTTATATTTTCGGTTCGCATCTAAAATCTAAATTTCGTATTTAAAAGAAAATTATATCTGTAAACCATTCGAATCTAACCGAATAAGTCCATTACTAAGTTAAATAACTGAATAAGCGAATAACCGATTATTCGTTGGTTTGGCTGTTCATAAATTTACGCCTAAACATATAAATACTTTTTTAAAATGGAAATTAAAATTTCTGAAAGAAAATAAAATTTAATCGAATAATCGTATAACCATTTAATCCATTACTCGGTTATTTATATATTTTATGATTCCTGTTCAAAGTTTTGGTTAAAAAATTTGCATCTTATTTTTATATTATATTCAGATCGAAATCTCTTCAAATTCTGTTCGATTATTCGCATAACCGGTTATGAATCGGTTTTTATCGTATACTTTTATGCGGTTTAAATATTGTTATTCTTTTGAAATATCGCATTAAAATTTAGAATTTGTTCATATTTTTTCGATTATTCAAATAACCGGTTATGAACCGGTTTTTAATCGAGATTTTTATTCGGTTTACAAATTTGTTTGTTTTTTATTTGTGTAGTTTCTGAGTTGTATTATACGTTCTGTATGCATTCGTTTGTTCATTTGTATTGTGTATTAAAAATTTACGTATTATTTCAGGTGTACGTACTTTTCTAACGTCTATGTTTATGTGTATAGTTTGTCTTAGTTTTGTTTGATTGTTTGTTTGTGTTGCCATTGTTGTGTGTGTGTTGTTTTATTTTGTTGGCTTAACTGCTATTCATTGCTAACATTTCAATTATGTGTTGTTTCACAGAGAACAGAAAATAATAAAAAATAAAAAAAATAAGAGACGGAATAACTGAAAAAAAAGAATATTTTTATTCGGTTTTTTTTCTGGGTAGTTTTGTAAATCGAGTTTTTTTGCAAACGTTTTGTTTGCTTTTGGAAATAGTGCAAGAAAAAAAGCATAAAAAGGGGAAAAAATGTAAATCGCTTAACAAAGAAAATTTAGTGCATTCAATTCATGATCAAACGTGCCGTGAATTTTTATTAAAAAAAAATCCAAATCAATAAAAAATATTTTCTACACGGCTTCCAGCATTGATTGATAATCCTATGCCATTACAAGAATAAAGGAATTTAAAAAATTTTGTAACCAATATCTGTTGTTGTTGGCAACTAAAATCACAATTTTAATTAAAACGAATAAATCCCTTGACCATTGCAACCCATAAGCTCTCATTTACAATTTTCTAAAATGTATTTAAATTTTTTACATTTAAATTTCTATAAGGATTAACTATCCGGTTCAACAAAAGGAAATAATCACAATTTAATATAAAGTTGCCAAAAATATGGCTTTGTTTTCTATACGGATTCTTTCATTCTCTTCGATTATTCGAATAACCGGGTAAAAACCGGTTTTTGTTAGTTACTTTTATCGATTTACATATTTGTACCGTATCAAGTATCATATTCAAATTAAAATCTCTTCACATTACGATCGTTTATTCGTATAACCGATTAAAAACCGGTTTTTATTCGCTTCTTTTCTTTCAGTTTAAAATCTATTCACATTTTATTCGATTATACTCATAACCGGTTATAAACTGATTTTTATTTTAGACTTTTATTATGTGACTGTGATTATGATCACTTTTAGAAGATTATCACGGACGGCGCTAGTTCTCTTCGATAATTTTTATACTGTCCACGCTTAAAGGAATCAACCTTAGGCTTTCTGGCGACTGTAGATACCCTCATTTCTGGATAGGAAACTGTTTTACAGGGGGAAAATTTTGAAAAACAAAAGAAATGAATTCAATATCTACTATTTAGTCAGAAGCACTATAAGTAGGTGATAGGATGATACGATATTCGCCCAAATCTGTGGATCTATGACTTCATAGACTGCCCGGTTTTAACGTACGGCTGCATAGTATGATGGGTGGCCTGGGAGACGGCGAAGGAGCTAAGATGTGTTTCTTTGGTTAAATCGGGTGCCTTTAGAAGTACTCTCCAGGCTTCGTTGAAGATGATTTTAGGGCCACATTCATGGGCTAATAGCAAGAAAATTTTTGGGGTTATTTGAAGGGTCTCTTGCTGAGATAGGGGAGTTCAGTCATGCAAGGATTTAGGGGGTTATCGCTTTGGATATAGTCCTGGGTCCGTATTTTACAGATTATTTGGTCACGATATGTATTCCAGTGGTATTTCCGAACAGTGAGCAACGGTTGGTGTAGGCTGAAGTTATGTAGGCAGTCATCTGAACTTTACAGAAGGCTAGAAAATTAATGTGGCACTGGTGATTAAAGGCCATAAATCATTCTAGATTTGTTGACGGTTGGTGGTGTATTTAAGGCTTAGGTGCTTGTTATCACCAATGTAGTGATGCTCGTCAGGGAAGATATCTCGTTGTTGTTAGATTGTTTTAAAAGCAGACTCTAGACAGTACGTAAGCTTAAATTAGTTCTCTGCCCGCAGACGCCCTCAAAAGGCTCTAGGAACGTAGGGTGCTGGGTGCAGACGAGTTGATAAGAGATAAAATGGCGAGTGCCTTCCTTGGTACCGATTTTTGGATTGATCAATTAGGCGATTAATTCTTTTGATTCGATTGATTCTTCTTCGATGTATAGGAGATATTGTGTAATCTACACTTTACTTTGTTCCAAGCCTGGAATAGGTTATAGGATGAAATAGAACCCCGATTGGCTTTTTGAGCAAAGGCTTTGCTTTGAGGACAAGCAATAGGTTAGTTAACGGGTACTGTACTTGTCACAGTTGACAAGTACACGCCCTCTAACCTAACCTAACCTACCGATTATTCGATTAATCGGCCATGCGATTAAATAACTCATTTTATTTCATTAAAATTAACGATTATTCTGTTAACGATTATTCGGTTAACGATTATTTGGTTAACCGGTTTTAGGATTAAATTAGTCATTTTACATTAACATTTTTTTTGCCTACTAAAGATGAAATTTTTACGGTTATTCGGTTAACCGGGTTTGCGATTAATTGCCAACATTTTTTAGTAAAGGATGTTATATATTTTTTTAAATGCTTCAACGAATAATCGTTAATTTCATTAAAAAAAATATGTTGAAAATGTTTTTTTAAAATTCTTTTTTGTTTTAGATTTCCCTATTGCGAATTCATTTTCGATTTAAGAATGTCACGTCATTTCACCACGTTACCAGATTGCTACGAAATACACTGCAATGAGACATTTACGTTTTTCAATGATCCCAAGTGATGACAAGAGATGCGTCTACATTTGGAAGCGGTATAAATAAAACACGTAAACGCAAACGTAACCGTATTGTCGTATAATCAACAAATAAGTATAATTTTTTTTTAGTTTTAAATTAATTAAATAAACAAATAAACATGAAATAAAATTTAATTAAAAATCACTGCGTATGAAAAATGCGACACAAGAATGAATTTTGAGCAACAGAGAGAGAGAGAGAGAGAGAGAACACATCTAGCATCAGCTTCAGTTTCAGCATCAGCAGAGTATTTGCATCTTAATTCTGTTGTTATACGTTCGTTCGTTTCGTTCATCAGGCGTATGAATAAAGAAACAATTGTATGTATGGAGTTTATGTATGTGTGAAGAAGAAGCAGAATTTTAAATGAAGCATTAAATTGCATTCAGTAAAACAAAAACAACAACAAAATAGAATAACAAAAAAGGTACCAATTTCACAGTCATCGGCTTAACGTATAAACTAAAGCTTTTGCATTCAAAAAAGCTAATGACCTGAATTCCTTTTTTTCAATCTGCTTAAAAGAATTTTTTTTTCTTCCATTTTTTATTTGCAAAAAAAAATCATTTAATTTTCTGTTTTCATTTGTGCTTTAAACACAAATGGCCTTCACTGATCAATGTCATCGCTTGATTTTAAATTGTTCAAACTTTTTTGCTCCATCTCTCATCACTGACTTTTTTTTTGCAAAAACAACTGTCCATAAACTACTACCGAAGCCGTTCAACTAATTCCGTCTATCGCAATACACCAAAAAAGAATAGAGGGGATTTGAATTTCGATTGTGTGATGCTTTTAAAAGCAAAAGTGTTTCAATCTTGTGTTCTTTTTCAATGTTTTTTTTCCCCCTTTTTTCTCCCACATTTTCGTTTTCATTTTGTGGCCACTTTTTTGCGAAGGGTAAGCAACATGGCATGTCATTTAAAATATTTAAAAACGGAATTTAAATTTAAATTACGGAGTCAATAACTTGTCGTTTAATTGAAAATTAACAGCCTAAAATGGAATTATCGCATTAAAATATAACGGCTTCGGAATTATATGAAAAGTACCCAAAAAAAAAAGTATACAAAATTGGGAAAATATTTTTTAAACGATAACACATCCAGAGTACAATAACTTTCCTTTTCTGAAAAGTACTTTTTTTTATAATTTTTATAAAAAAAAGTACCTTTTACAGGAAAGTACTTTTTACAAAAAAGTATCTTTTACAAAAAGTATATTTTACGAAAAAGTGCATTTTACAAAAGGGTACTTTTCACAAAAGCGAAAAGCATCCTTTTAAAAAAGTATTTTAAAAAAGTACCTTTTACAAATAAGTAGTATAAAAACTACGTTTTAGAAAACAGCGCTTTTTGCAAAAAGTACTGAGTTATTATTCCGATGAAGTCTTTATTTCATTAAAATGCTTGGACCCTACCATTACAGACGAAAAGCAAATACAATGTCGCTTATAGGTTTATATGAGGCCATCAAAATTTTTGTTAGCAAACTGCAATAGGAGGAGGTGTGAGTCATTCCACTATCCATGAATAACCTGAGGTTGGTGAAAATACACTGTAGATTGGATCCCGACATGTAGGTTCTGTGACGAAGAGCATGGGACCAAATTCTTGTAATCTGTAGGGGATTAATTCATCTCAGGAACCTGGGTGCATATTTAAAGCTAGGCAGGAAATTGTCATTGTTGACTCCGAGTAGCAGCCTGAAATTTGTTAGGGCACTAGGTTTGAAGGAGACATTGTAGGGTTACCTTATAAAGTTTGGGGGAAGTGTAATGAAGTATATGGTCAAAGTACTAAGACACCCCTGGCTCTGTCGGTTGGATGAACAGTATTGTTTCCAATGGTCTTCATCTCACCGCTTATCCCTAAACAAAACATTCCTTAAATTCTTCTGAGTTGTTCTAATGCAGCATGGATATAAAAAGGGCTGAATAGGAATATCAGGAACATGTTAGTGTGGGGATAGTTATACCTCTGTAGAGCCAAAGAGTCATTCTCCGAGAGAGGCATCATTTTAAAACCATTATTTTCCTACATATGAGCCTAGAATTTTTGCTGTTCTATCTTTTAGATTTTGTCTTTCCTATTCAATTTCTTATACGGAATAACACCCAAGTATTTCATCTGGTTGGACATCCTGATCTACTTCCTTCAAAACAGTATTCATGAGAAAAATCCTTTTATTTTGGTAACTTCGAGAAGGTGTATTTGTTGTTTGTATTTGTTTTTGTAAATGTAGAGTTGTAATGCATTTTTCTTTCAGTCTCATCACAAACGGAATATTTTTTGTAATGGTAAGTGTGTAAATAGCCTAAAAATAGACTTCAAATGTGATTGAAACGATTACTTTTCTTTTCACTGACAGTGTGGGTGTGCTGATGACAAAGTAACCAAATTTCATGATTTTTTTATAACATTTTATACACAATGTGACCCTCACCCAAATACTCTGTGATACTCTAGTGTGATGGATGGATGGATGGTGCTGATGACTATGCAATAAAAATATAAACAAAGAGAATTTTTGTTTTGTTTTTTTTGATTTAATTAAACTTAATCAAACCAATAACTGACATTCGTACAATATACCTAATAATAGTACGAGTAATAATAATGAAAACAAAAACAACAACAACAATAATAAAAAAATAAACACAATAAATTCACTTATTTGAAGACGATCATCATGATCATCATGTTCATGATCGTTGTATGGTTGTTGGAGAGAGTCAATGTATGAATGGATGAATGAATGAGTGAATAAATGAAACTAAAAAGGAAGGTGTTAAACTGAATAAAAAAAAAAATTAAAAACAAATTTTCATCATCACTTTTGCTTCTGTTGACAATGATAATCATCGTTCCTATAAAACGCTGATAATACCAGTTATCGTTCAGCTTTTGTTCAGCAGAATACATAAATTTTTTTTTTTGTATTTTATAATCGTTTGTTTAGTCAGTCATTTTTGCTCGATTTCAATTTCCATTTTGTATTCTGGTGATTCGAAACGAATAGAATAAAAAAAAAAATATTTTTTTTTCATATTTTATTGAATAATGTATTCAGTACGGGGACATCATCGGTGGTGCTTAAACATTTTAACGTTACGTGAAATATTTTTTGTTTGAAAATAATTTTTTTCTCTAAGAAAATTTACAAAAAAAAAGAAAAAAAAATTTTCTAAAAAAGAAATTTCTTCAGCAGAAATTTTAAAGAAGAAAGTGCGTGTAGTTTTAGTAGAGCAACTCGTTGGAAATACGTATGTTAAGATGGCCAAGCTGCTGACCTATATTTTCATAGTTTTCTCCTTTATCTTGTGGTACTTCCTGTTATTCGGCAGTGGCGGCGATACAGGTGGTAGTGGTAGTTTAGCGGGTAGTGGTGGCGGTATTATAGGCGTAGCAGCTACAAATGGTCACGGCAATCCATTGGAAGGTCGTGATTATCATCATATGGAGAGAGCTGGTCATATTAAAAGTAAGTATTGAGCAAAATGTTCGAATTAAATCGGAATTTATTCAAATTTAGTCTGACGTTCGTGAAGAACTTGATCAAAGCTTGTATCTTCGACTAATTTAGTAACTTTAATGGAAAATCCATCATAGTGGAATACACAGCAGTGGACAACCTACTCTGTTCAGAATTTTTGAGTCATCGGTATATGACACAAGGATCCAAAAGTCCCCAGTTTAAATACTTAAATCAAGAGGATCCACACATTTTTATGAATACCCAGCCTTGTAGCCTGCTGATCGTCCAGATTTTGCCAGGAATTAAATACATTTAGTTTTACTCACCCGTCTGTTTCAAGAGAGAAGGTCAGAGGGCAGCCAATAGAGCATAGTTTAAATGGAAAACAGTGACAATGGTGACTATGTGCGTCAACTGACTGTTCTCACTCCCAGTATCTGTCTGCAGTGATACTAGTATTTGCACAGGAATCACCAAACGTGATCACCTTAAAACAAGTCCTAAGTTCTTAAATCTTGGCCTAGGGTCTCTTAGAGTGCTATGAGCGCTTTCTTCACACACTCTACTATTTTATCTCATCAGGAGAGACTGCGCTTTAAAATAAACCCCAAATACTGAGAATACACGATACAAGATTCAATAAGGGTTTCTTAAATAATTATAGACGATATATGTTAGATTGTCAGTATAAGAGTTTATTGACCGAAGATCTTGTAAAAATCGTTTAAAGGAAAATGAAAATGATTTTCTTGGATTAAGATTTTAATATAAGAGTTTTATGAGTGGGTATAAGAGTTTTTGTGTCGTGTACACTTTGAGAAATGTTTTTATTTTGCTCATAATGAGTAAATACATATATTTATAATATGTGTAGTATTTAAACGTTAACCGGTACAGTATAAGAGTTTCAGAATTTCTTGCTTCGGTTTTTTAAAGATCAAAAAAAGTATAAGAGTTTAAATCAAAATATTTTTGGTAGGGATTAATGTGGTTAAAGAAATATTTATTAGAATCTTTAATACAGTATAAGACTTGAAAAACTCTTATATTTATAACATGTATTAACATATTTTTAAACTTCCTTTCTAGGAGATTTAAATCACTGTTGGCGCCGCTATGATGGCTATAATTTACAAAATACGGTAGTAAATAAAAAGGAACAACTTAAAAAGCCTTATGGTATATTATGTAATTTTAAGTGCACCTGGTTTTTTACAATAACGTATGTATTAAAGGCTCTGAATTAAAAGAAAAAATACCTCCAATTAATGAATTTTTTAATTACAGTTTTCCCACATGTGAATTCATTTATGATTATAAATTATCGTGTTACTTATTTACATCACTGCCAGATTGTACAACAGTGAAGTGTACTTTACTAAATTATTTCACATAAAATATGCAATAAATTTTCTTAAAATTTTAATTTAATAAAATAATTATTATTATTTATTTTTATAAAATAAAACAAAAAAATATTCTCTCCCGCTTACCTCTATATCCTCAATTTTTTTCTTGTTGATTTTAAATTAAGCATTACGGTTGATGTCTAAAAAAGAAAAAAAAATAATTCTATTAAATGAAGTACAATTTTTTATTTGTAAATAAATATTTTAATTTAAAGAAAAAAAAAAGATTTTTGGTTAATAAAAGAAGTATAAGAAGTAGCAAAAAATTATTTATTAGAAGCAAGGTTTGCTGTTTACAGTTTTATTGCAACGCCTTTATGCCTTTGAGTGGCTATTTCCTTACAAACTAAGTACATATAAGAGTTTCTATTTTTGACCAATAAGCAAAATTTGCTTTAAGTGAAGCTTAATAAAATTTCAGTTTTTTTCCAACATACATATATGTACCTCTAAGTGGCTATTTCTTTGCAAACAAAATATGTATAAGAGTTTCTATTTTTGACATATAAGCAAAAATAACTCCAAAATAACATAAAATTGCTGATATGTTGCAAAATATGTCCTTAAGTGGCTATTTCCCTACAAACTATGTGTGTATAAGAGTTCCTATTTTTGACCAAAAATTTTTTCTAATTTACTTTGAATAAGTATTTTAAAATTTCTCTCTCGATATAAATCAAAATTAATAAATTCCTTGAAGTTATCTGCCGTTATAATTATTAACTTGTTGGCTTCGGGTAGCAGATATACATATGTATGTAGGAAGCTGGATTTATAACACTTTGTATAAGTGTTTCTCAAGGGTATAAGCGTTTCACTACAGTACAAATCTATATAGGTAGGTGGGTAGAAGTGGCTCTCCCCTTGATGGAGTTAGGAGCAAACAAACTTAGGCCACACACAGGGCCATTGTGATACCACAGTCTTACATTTTCGCCTATTCCAGGAACCACTCGGAGACAAATCGATGTAACGCGCTACAAATTACAATTAAATATTCGAATCACTTAATATCATTATATTTAATTAGCAATAATTCGTATAAGAGTTTGTGTAAGACTTACTTCTGTAAGTTAATATAAAACTTAAGAACTTTTTTTCTATTAAATGAATGAGCCTTAGGTTAGGTTAGGCTAAGCACGAATAGCGGCCCGTTGTAACGCCACAGGTGAACGAATCCAAGAGGGAATGAATGAATGAATGAGGCTTATTCTGAAACAGTTTGTATAATGATTTCTATATGACAGATTATATAGCTTCCGCTAATAAAAAAATGGTGGTCTTACAGAGTATAAGAGTTTTTAAATTTGCTGGTATTTAAGCAGCACTTTCATATATATTTTAGCTTTAAATAATTCTATTATAAAGGAAACAATTTGTATAATAATGAATTAAGGGCAATAAATTGCTGGTATTTGAGATTTATTTTTTGACTTTTTTCAATGGGATTTTATAACTTCCTTTTTTTTAACTTGCAACCAATTTTCGTTGTCGAATTCATATTGTATTTATTTCTTAAAAGAAATGTTTTTTTCATAACTTCGTTACCTGCAGAAATAACTAAACATGTTTAAAAAAGAAAAAAGAAAACTCTACCAAAAAACTTTAACAAAAATAAAATAAATCTCCTTCCTTTGCAACCGTTCCCTTGCAAGAAACTTTTTGCCTTCGTTGATAAATAAACTGTGAAATGAAACCAAACCAAACCGAAGACGAAACAATTTAAATAAAATACAATCAAATAAATTCAACAAATATTGATAAGACTCCTCCATACGGTTAATAGTACCTCAGAAGCAAAACGAAAATAAACAACTGAAATAATATGTAACACGAGCAGTTTGTATAAGAAAACATATTTTTGGCAAACAAAATAAGTCCCAAGAAAACTAATTTGTGATAGTCACGAAAGTTACTGTTCGAAACTCAATAAGGAAGTTGGCAAAGAAACTCTGTTTGTATTTATTTCAGTTCAGTTCAGGTTTTTTAAATACCTCATCTCGCCAGACAAGTTTTTTGTTGCAACACTAACAAAATGTTGTTAAAGGAAAAACAAATCAACAACTCTTATACAAGCTTTTTTACATGGATATTTAAATACTAAACTCTTATACAGTTTTTGATACCTATGGAAGGCTTCAAAGGCTCATCTCATTGGATAAATTTTTAAGATAATAAATATTTTTTCTTATACATAGAATATACAAACTCTTATACGCTTATTGAAATATGAAATATTTTGTTAAAAAATTTAAAATACTTTATAGCATATTTTCAGGTGTTTTCAAATATTTTCGAATTAATTTTTTATTTAATTTTTTTATTTCTTCTTTCTTCAACACAGTGCATACATAAATGAATATCAAAAATTAAATTTAAATAAAAATTGTTGCCTACTTTTAGGAATTCAAACTTCTGATTCAAATATTTTATTTGAATTTTTATTATTATTATTTTTTCCCTGTTTATAAAGCATAAAACATATGTTGCCAACTTTCAGGTGCTTAAAAAAATTATTTAATACATTGGCATTCTACATTCATTTGAAATTCTACTTTTTTTTAATTACTTTTCTGTTTACAATATATTCTTTTATATTTTCTATTATTGGTGTGGATTTGATTCTTTAAATGAATTCGAAAAATAAAAAACTCTGAAAATGTTTGCAATTTTGCATTTTTAGGGTTCTTCAAATAATATCTTAAATAAATATGGCATACAATTTTTTATAAACTTTTTAGAGACATTAATAACATGCTTTTAAAGCCTGAAACATACATGTATATATTAAATATTATAAAAATTGTTGCCTATTTTTAGGCTTTGAAAAGCTTAATTTTTTAAATGTTTCACTCTTTTTTATAATTCTAAAGCATAAAATATTGCTTACCTAGTTACTTATGTACTTAATTGGTCGTTACAACACTTTAGCCAGGATTATGACATAACTTCTCACACCACTCATGTTATGTGTGTACATTTTATTTATGAAGGGTGGGGCCTCTGAGGCGACAGATTTATGAGAAACTTTTCATGGCGATTTCATTTACTCGTAGAGTTTTTGCCAGAAGTCTGCCGAGAGGAAGTTTGTTGAGGTAATATTTTCCAAATTTTATTGTGTTGATATTTAAGCTAAGCTTTGAACCGCAAACTTGTGCTTAATATACCAATACCTGCTGCACTACGGCGCCTTTGGCATAAATTATAAAATATTAAATGTTAAAAAATGTTGCATATTTTTAGGCGCTCACAAATTTTAATTTTATACATTTGGCCCAATTTATATGAAATTTTAGTGAGTTTAATAACATTGTTTTAAAGTATAAAATTTGATGTATAAAATATAAAAATGTTATAGAAATCGTTGCCTAATTTTAGGTGTTTAAATATTTTATTTGAAATATATTTCTGTTTACTGTTTACAATTTATTTTTCTTTATTTTAGTTGCCTAAGAAAAGAGTTCAGTTTTCTAAATAGGTTTGCTTGGTTTCTCTGAAAAATTATTATTGAATTATATTTCTTTTCCTTGAGATTTTATTTTCAACTGACGTTTAAATAGCCAATGGACTCCCATAACAATTTTGGCCATGGTTAAGTGTGCAATGCGTTTTTATTTATTTGAAAACATTTTTTAAAGCAGATGCTTAACAGGCAACTGATAAATTGTAAGGAATTTTGTTTTGTACATACTGCTGCTGCTCTATAAAATATATCCCTGAAGCACAGCTGTTGGCAACAAAATTTTGTCTATTTTCTGAGCCAAAAAGGAGAAAAACCCCTCTCTAGGGTTTGAATAATGACTGACAATTTGAAAGCCATTATGTTAAACATGGAAACACCTTTTAAATAAATTTTAATCAACTCAAATAAAATTAATCGTTACACCTGTTATTAAAACACTGGTAACAAACAGTCCAATTCCTTTACTCTATTGTCCTAGCGAAACATGGTCATATTGAAGCCATTAAATCCTGCAGAATAAGCTTTTGTCTGCTTTTAAAATGCTTTTAAGACTTCCTAAACAATTAATTTAACCCCCAACAGTGTTATATTTTCGTATAATAAATATAAGACTCCCATTTTACTTTTAATAAAGCGTGCTTGTGACCCCTTTAAACGCCACTATGTATACAAGAAGTCAGTATCACACTCAATTAGTTTTAAAAACTCATAAAGGTGCAGGTGGTGAAGGCAAAGGCAAAGGTAAGGAAAATGAATTCTTTTCTTTCAATCTACCGGTGAAAACAACTTATAAAAAAAGGGGGATTTTTATGCCATTAAGCTTTAGTCATAAAAATGAAGGAACAAAAGACAAGTGAAATATACAGCTGATGGACTATAAAATTTACACATTTAAGACCATTAAACAGATGTTGCATGCCACAATGACACAATTTAGAGTTGCATTAAGTGTTAGAAACAAGATAGTATTCCATTTCAAAGATTTCTAAGCTAAAATATATACATTTAAATACTTAAAGCAAACACTGACAGTATTTGTACCAAAAACTGCCGGGTTTTTTTAAACAGAAATTCTTTAAGAATATAAAAAACAAATTACAAAGCAACTAGCTGACCCAGCGAACTTCGTCCCGTCCAAAATTGATTGTTTATTGCCCAAAATAGGTCACATTATATATTTATTGTAATAATTTATTGTAATAGCGCCGACGAAGTTATATATCGCTGGTCTCACGTAGAAGGGCCCTTACTCACATTTTTTTCGAGATTGATTTTTTTTGTGATTCCGATGCATTTAAGACAAATACACATTGGAATCACAAAAAAAAATCAATCTCGAAAAAAGTGTGAGTTAGGGCCTTTCTACATGAGACCAACGATATGTACATATGTAGTTATAAACCATCGAATTAGCCGACTTATAGGTATCTCTTAAAGGGGAGAGTTGCCACGCCCATTTTTGGTGAGTTTGTCGATATCGACTCTACGAACTTACCCACCAAATTGCATTCGTCTACGATTACTATGTCCCTAAATATTCATTTTATATATTATATTATATATTATATTTTAAAGGTTTGCCACGCCTACTTTTTGCTATATTGAATTTTTTTAAAACCATCTAAACCTGATAAGCTTTCGAACAAGAAAAGAATGTTAATATGGGTACAGTAGTTTAAGGGTTAGAGGTATCACTTGAAGGGGGAAGGTTGTCACGCCTATTTTTGGTGGGATTGTCGATATCGACTTCACGAACTTACGCACCAAATTTTATTCGTCTACGATCAATATGTACCTAACCATTCAATTTTAACTTTTTGCCACGCCCTCTTAACATTTAGGGATATGAAAAATAGATGTTGTCCGATTCTCAGACCTGCCCAATATGCACACAAAATTTCATGAAAATCGGTCGATCCATTTCGGAGGAGTTTAACCACTAACACCATGACACGAGAATTTTATATATATAGATTTAAAAAAAAAACGCTGACAGTATTTGTACCAAAAACTGTCTGCTTTTCTTGAAGAAAATGTACACCAAGAAACCCCTATTGGGATGAGACAAGAGAGGAAGCCCAGTCATAGACAGGGTGCGCGTTAAAAAGGCATCTGTAAAGAAGTGCTATGGCAGGCCGAAATCCAACAAACAGGTTTTTAAGTCCAATTAATTACGTAAGATCACCGATTCATCAGGGCATATTAGTGTTCTCAATCTCAATGGTACGATTATCACATTGCCAGTGAAATATAGTTTCGGAATTCGATACTATGTACCGGACTGTCAAAACTGTTAACTGGCAGCTGCTGGATCGTTTAATGGGTACGTAGTGTAGACGACAGCCTGCGATTCAAACCCCAGTTCAGACGTCTCAAACAAAATAAGTAAAATAAGAAATTTTCTTTAGGCGAATTCCTCTTAGCAGTCTTCTGGCAAAAACTCTGAGAGTAAAAGAAAACTTTCATACAAGTTTTCTGTCGGTATCGACATTAAGAAGTAGTTTTCGCCACTCATGGATACACAATTAACACACACAATATGGGTCATGTGGCAAGCTAGATTGTAATCCTGACTAAAGGACTATTAGGTATGTAAGTAAATAAGTCGACCTCTTTGATCGATATTCTAAATTTTTTTAACGCTTCATTTAATTTTTTATTTTCTTGTCTCCCTCATTGTCTGTTACCCTGTAAATATTTAGTTCCCCTTTTATTATAAACAACTAGATGTCGCTGCTCATAAATTTTAAAATAATTTGTTATTTGTTTATTACAGACAGAGATTTTTTGTTTTTAACACGCGGGTATTGCATTTCAAATATTGATGCGGGAGCTAAGCAGAGAGCCAAGAGAAACATTCAATTTCTATTGAAAATATTTCACAAAAAAACGAAAAAACAAACGTACCGAAAAAATTTTATTTTTATTTATTGTTTAAACTAAAACGGAAAATGTACGAAAAAAAATTGTCTCAGTTTTAGATGAACCAGCCCCATTAAAAGTTCACTCCGTGCCGTCTATATGAATACAGTGTGTATGAAAGAAAACGCGACGACGGGAAAAAAAGAATACTGCGGAGGGCGTGAGTGCGAGTGATTGTGATTTTTTTTATTTTGTTTCTTGTTTTTATTTTTTAATGCAAGTGGTCTAAAAATAAAAATTTTATAATTTAAATATTAAATCGTTTAAAGAAGAAACAAACATTTAAAGCAACGAAAAAAGTGTAAAATTTTTTTAAACGAATTCAACTCGAAAAGAAAAAAAATATGCCGCACAAGAAAAATGTAAATTGAAGAAAATTATGAAAAAATTAAAAAAAGATTATTAAAAAATATTATTTTATGTCCAATATTTTAAAATTATTTAATAAGCAAATTCAAAATGGTGGAAAATTTTCTTAAAATATGAAAAGCAAAACCGAAAATAATTTTAATTTTTGAGTACATTTTTCGATATCCTGTGACTATTGGGTGAATTTGTCACCTCTTTTGACCGCTTCTGTTTAGCCTTCTTCATGGCGTTTTAGGCCCTTCTCCATGTATCTGTGGTACCATCTTCCGCCTGTTCCACTGTGTTCTCTATGCAGTGGATCAGCAGTTGCTCCAGGTTGATCAGGGGATGATAGCTTGCGTACGCCACGGGTTAATATATCAACGGTTTTAGTTGATGATTTCACTGCTGGAGTAGTTGTAAAATAGAGTCGCCGTAGTCTAGTAAGTAGTGTGTTCGCTTATTAGACGTAAAAGCCCGGCTTCGAGCCCCAGGCCAATAAAAAATATATCTTCGGCGACTTCCTCTCTGCAGATTTCTGGCAAAAACTCTGAGAGTAAATAAACCTGCAAAATTCAAGTTTCTCAAAAATCTGTCGTTCGGAGTCGACGTTAAACTGTAAGTCCCGCCACTCAAGTATAAAATAAAGGCACACAACATGAGTGGTGTGAGAAACTTGGTCGTAATCCTGACTGAAGGGTTGTAATGGCCAATTATGTATGTATGTATGTATGTAGTAGTTATAAAATGACTTTAAAAATTTGAAGGAAATACAATTGAATTCAATCACGTACAATTCACTAGGGATTGGCTGATCACCGATTAAACTGAACTTGTAGCCTACAATGCACGTTCGTATCTCTTGTTGATGGAGCTTGAGCATGTAAACCTTTGGTTTTGGAATCAAAATTGTTACTAAGCGCGCGTACATGATCAAGTAATGATCTTCAAGTTTTCTGGTACTGAGACTTTGATAAGTACAATTTAGTGACCAGGCTTAGCCAAACTGCTTAACTAACTATGTTGTTAGAAGCTGTGCATCTTGGTTTTCATCACAAAGGTCATGCCTCTTTTAGTCCAATAGTTCAGTAGCGATTAGAGTCCTTATTTTTAATTTCCATTAGAATTTTCTCCTACTTCGGGATTGAATCTCCACCATGGCAGAACCCGTGTGCATGGCTTAGCTTAATTTCTTTTTAATTCGGATTGATTTTCGAGGGGGCCCCCCATTAACGACAAGATTATTTGGGGACTGATCCTCAGCACTGTTCGCATAACATCTTAATCATGGGATAATTCTCAGTTTCTGTTCCTTAACTACCTTCTTAATATGAAAGACCCTGCCAGAGAGCATATTGCTTTCTGTCAGTATAGCCTTTTAGTACAAGCTTTCATGAAAGACCCTGCCAAAGAGCGTATTGCTTTCGGTCAGTATAGCCTTTTAGTTCAAGCCTTCATACCACGACAAGATGAGTATAACTTAGTGAAAGCAGTACGTAGATATTGATAACGAAAATTTAAAAATTTAATTCCTTAATTTTGCTTAGGGAGCCCCTATCAATGGCGTTCGTATTCGCCTGGAAAACAATGCAGTGATTTGGCAAGCTAAACGAACCCAAGAGTCATTTTCATTAAAAGAAATGCCCGATGTTTTCCTCTTTTCTACTTTTGAATCTTTCCGTAGAAATTGTGTTCCCAACTTCATACTTTTCTACTCTTATAGATCCTAGCACAGTTCAGAGTAAGGATCATATGTTATACACCAATACCCCGGTTTGCGTCGCTAATTGGGACTGGAAAAATGTGACGCAAACCGAAACGACGGAAACTGAAGCAGAATTTTCAATTTCAACTTTCAGACTGAACTTCACTCCACGACATATAATTCAAAACTAATAACTACGCTTAACATGTAAACAACGCACACCTGCAAATTTGCTTTCTACTAAACGGGAAATCCCCTTTTTCTGCTTTAGCTTTGTAAAAACATTTTCATATCAACGACGCAAATCGAAGCATTTACGACGCAACTTCGAAGCCATGCGACGCAAACTGAAACAAAAACGACTCAACATTGAAATTCCAGAAACTTAAAAAAAGACGCAACTTCGAAGCGACGCAACCTAAAGCGACGCAAATCGGGGTATTGGTGTACTCGTATAATAGGTTCAATTCAAGGCAATTCAAAGTTATCGATTTGTTTAGATTATTCTATTATTTTTTGGGAACCTAAAAAACTGTGGACATTGTAAGATTTTTTGTGATTTATTTTGTATACGTTTACATACGAATACATTGTTTACGTATACCTATAATGTGAGTGTTACTAAAAATGTTTACTGGGTTATTGCCAAAATGTAAATAAAAACGCGAGTATTTTCAAAGGAATTTACATACTTTACGGGTAACATTAAAAAGGGATTTAAATTACAATTTCATAAAACAATTAAAGGCAATAATGAATAATAAAAAGAAAAAATAAAAGAAAAATAAATAATTCAGGTGTTGTAGTGAAAGCGTTTTAAGACTTTTAAAATTTTAAAAAGTTTTTCTTTAAATTTCGCATTATTGCCGGGTAATAATTTCTACATAAAATTATTTTTTATTTACTAATAATTGCCTTGAATTTCTTCTTTTTTTATAAATCTTCACAAAACTAAATTTCCAACATGACACTTGAAGGCATTCAAATCAATACACACAATCACACGTCGTTGTCGAACAGCGCAAATCGTTTTCAATTTCCCAAGTGTCACAAATTGTCAATACATTTCAACAGGCATTTTTGCAAAAGGCTGGCAAAAAATTCTTTCATAAGAAAACACGAAAACGAAACCGAAATAAAAAGAAATTTTAATTGAAAACGAAAACGAAAACAAAAAACCAGATAAAAATAGAAAATATGTGTTTTTGCAAAAAAGAAAATGTTTTTATTAAAATTATTTGTCAATTTAAATCTATTATAGGCACAGTTTTTTGGCCTCTAATGTTCTCATTTTTTCTTGTCGTTTGGCAAATTGTTGCAGAGGAAGAGAGAGAGAGAGAGAGAGAAAAATATAAAAACATGCAGGAATGCTTTGGCTTGGGAAGAGATTCCTTTTTTTGTGGTGGCTGCCTAGTATTCAGAAAAAAATAAAGAAAAAATTGAAAAAGAAATGAAAGCATAAAGCAATAGATCTTGTTTCTATTCATGCCTAGAAAACATTAAAACATAGCCAACGACACTAAACAAAATTGTTTATAAAGTGATTAAACCATTAAGGGACGTTAGCATACTTTTTTTCAGTTTTTATATTGGAAAACTTCTTTCCATGCTTTAGATGTCTTAATAAAGTATTCATGCGACAAAATTTTGTATGATTATGACCAAAAAAGCTTAAAAGCTCTTGAGAAATTTTACAAAATTTTAGAAAAAATTGTCTGACCAATATTGTCTGACCGACATTTTTTTCCAAAGACACAAGCAACTCCATAGAGGGTTGTATAGACAATTACTATAAAATTGTATGTAACGAAAATTTCTTATTAAATTAAAAAAAATGTCGGTCAGACAAATTTTTAAAGGAAAATTAAAAACTAATAATATATTCATATAGAAATCAACAATAAAAATTGTACGACATTAAATATTTTGTTCCCGTTTCTAAAAAAATGTCGGTCAGACAAATTTTTTTAAAATAAC
This sequence comes from Sarcophaga rosellei, assembly GCA_930367235.1. Taxonomy (NCBI): domain Eukaryota; kingdom Metazoa; phylum Arthropoda; class Insecta; order Diptera; family Sarcophagidae; genus Sarcophaga; species Sarcophaga rosellei. Next base: position 5,236,297 of record OV884018.1, on the reverse strand, counting down.
GAAAAACTAAATATAAACTTGTTTACACAATCGCTACACAAGTTCAATTGCTAAAAAATGTTTTTCTCAATTTAAAAAAATGTCGGTCAGACAATTTTTTAAAGAAAATTAAAAACGAATTCTGGATTCACATAGAAAACAGCATTAAAAATTGTATGACAGTGAAAATTTTGTTCCCGTTTCTAAAAAAATGTCGGTCAGATAATTTATTTTAAAGTAAAGAAAAACTAAATACATTAGAGTCGTATACACAATCATCTAATCTAACCTTAAGCTAATGGTAAAAAAAAATTTTCATACAAATATGTCTGATTTGTTCAGACAAAATTATGGAAATGGATCATGAAAAGTTGTGTTTTCAAAGGAAATTTTAAAAGTTAAAATACATATATTTTAATACCGTCAAAATAATGGTCAGACAATTTTTTGTCGGTTAGATAATTTTTTGTCTGCCATACAAAATTTCAAGTGTTTACCCAAATAAATTGTGGGAATGTATTGTGAAAAATTGTATTTCTAATGGAAATTATACGATTTTTTGTCGGTCAGACAATTTTTTTTATCAGTCAGACAAAATGTCCGTTATTCATCATAAGTCAATTGTGGAAATGGGTTGTAAACAAATAGATTTTTTATGGAAATTTGTAAAAATTAACAACATCTTGAGTGCCACAATTTAAATTCAGACAATTTTTTGTCGGTCAGACAAATAATTTTGCTACATAAAGAAACTTATTTTTTGGAAAACGTTTAAATTTGGGAACTAATGTATGTACAACAAAATAAAATGTCTGTCCGACAAAATTGTTTTACTTTCAGCTCTCAAGGGTTTAATGCTGGCAAACAAATTTATTCCGCAGACGCGTGCCAAATATTTACAAATACTCACATGTGTACACACACTCTCACACATTCACAAAGCTTTTATGCGTGTCTAACAGCCACAATTTGTGAAATAATTAGTGGGTATGAAACAAAAAAAGAGAAGTTTTTTTGTTTTTGTTGTAGGGGAGACCAAAAACACATTTTAAGACAAAATGTTAACAAAAGATTTATCATCGCACAGCGTATAACAGTAAAAACGAAAAGAAAAAAAAAACACGAAAACATATGTTTGGTGAAGGTTTACTTTGTCATCGCATAGACAGAGGGAGGGTGACTGACAGAGACTGTAACCAAAGAAAATCAACAGATACCCAGACGTAGAGACATAGCCACAGCCGCAGAGGCAGCCACACATAATGGTGCGAGCGCTGTGCGACACAATATAATCCACCTGTTGATAATAAGCTTTACAGCAACAACAACAACAACCCTCAACAATTTCACTAAATTATGTTGCGAGGGGAAGGGGGGATAAGCAATTTGGTGTGAAAGTATTAAATGAAAATGATTTTTTAATTGTTTTCCATACAAAAGTTCAGTTTGCTACCTTCAACCCACATCCGCCCCCCCTTCCTCTTTTAAGGCCTATTAAGTTAAAGGGGGGAAAAAAGTTTTGCTTAAGAAATTACAATAAAAAATCAATTAATTAAAGCCCCCAAGAGGGGGGAATTAAGGGGGGTAGTGTAGCGTTATAAAACTGTGCGTGTTTTAGGCCATAATATGAAAATGTAATTAAAGTACCGCTATAATTAGCAGAAAATTTATTGATTTATTCAAAACAATAAAATTTTATTTTCTAGAAAAATAAGAAAAAACAACAGCATCAACAACAACAACACCATACAGCCAACAATCATCATCATCAACAGACTTCTTCGCCCTGTTCATCGTCTTCATCGCCCTCTACCGAAAATGATTTGGAATTGGCTGATCAACTAAAAGATTTACAATTAAATGTGGCAGAGAAAGATTCCCTACCCTACTGTATAGCGATTAGTGATGTGTATGGCCGTTATTTAGTAGCCAGCCGTGATCTGAAGCCGGGAGAAATTTTAATTACCGAAAGGCCTTTGGCTGTAGGACCCTGTGTCTCAGCGGATCCAGTATGTTTGGGCTGTTATATGCCAGTTAGTTTGAAGTCAACACAATACCGGTGAGTTTTTGGCAAAAGTCACAGAATTTATAAGGGTAAAGTAAACAAAATACCAAAAATTTAGTACCAAAAATTTAGTACCAAAAATGTTGTACTTTTTTCATTATTTAGTATTGCAAAAGTAAAGTTATTTAGAAGTTAAAAATAAAAAAGTATCCAAAGTTTAGGTACCAAATTTTTGGAACTTTTCTCATAAAAAAGTTTTCAGTTCAATATTGGTGAGTTTTAGCAAATGTGAAGTTATTTGGAAATGCAAAATAAAAAAGTACCCAAATTGGCATAGAAATTTGGTACTTTTTGCATAATAAAGTTTTCAATTCAATATTCGTGAATTTTTGCAAAAGAATGTTATTTAGAAGTTAAAAATAAAAAAGTACCCAAAGTTTAGGTACCAAATTTTTGGAACTTTTCTCATAAAAAAAGTTTTCATCTCAATATTGGTGAGTTTTTAAAAAAAGACAAGTTATTTCGAAGTGCCAAGAAAGAAAGTACCAAAGTTCAAAAGTACCAAAAATATAGTACCATACAAAAAGTAATGAAAGGACTAAATATGTATGTATATGTTGGCAAAAGGTACTTTGTTTACTAAATTGTTATGATCAAAAGTAATCAAAATTATAATGTTAAGTACTAATTGTGAAACTCTAAAGAATCAGAATGAAAAAGTACTTTTTATTGCAATTTTAATGAAAAAAGTACTTTCTTAGGAGAATTACTTAAAATTTAGTACATTTTAATGCAACCAACCTATAAATTCTTCTCTTTTCCAGCTGCCCTACATGCCACTGGCCTATGTGTGGTCTCGCTTGCCGGGGTTTCCATCAACCTGAGGGCCATTCGAAACTAGAATGTGAGCTCTTTCGTGATGAAAATACTGCCAAACCTTTGACGGATTTGGCTTCACCTACACAAGTGAAAAATCTATATGAACTCGTACTGATAGTACGCATTCTACTGATGAAACAATACTCTCCCGAGCTGTATAAGCGCATTATGTTGATGGAGTCGCATATGGAGGAGCGTAAAAAAAATCCGGAACTATGGAGTCATTATGAAAGTAACGTAGTGACATATTTACGTGATACTTGGCATATGGCGTCACAATTTACATCAGAAGAAATCCATACGATCTGTGGTATTTTAGATGTAAATTGTTTTGAAATTGGACAAAATTTTGCCAAAGCTCGTACTTTATATCCTAGTGCTTTCCTATTGGCTCATGATTGTTGCCCGAACACGTCGCATACCGATGATCCCAAGACATATGATATCATATTGAGAACATCGAGGGCCGTAAAGAAGGGAGAGGCCATAACGTTGAGTTATGCTTATACTTTACAGGTGAGTAGGGGCCACTAGGACGCTCCAAAGGAACGCAATAATTTCTCACTCACTTTTTCTGAAATTGTTTAAAAGGGCACCTTGAAACGCCGTGACTTTATGCAGGCCGGGAAATTATTTTGGTGTTGCTGCCAGCGATGTTCAGATCCCTATGAACTGGGCACTGATTGTAGTGCTTTAAAGTGCATGAAATGTAAAAAGGGTTTAATAAGGCCCTCGAATCCTTTGGACCAGGAAGCGGAATGGAAGTGAGTACACATGCCAAAGATAAGGCCCTTCAAATTCTACACCTTGTTTCATAACAGATGCTCCGATTGCCCACAAACATTACTGGCCTCTCAGGTGGTCAAACTATTGGATCGCATTAACAATGATTTGGAATCTAAAGATGTACATGATGTGCCCGGCTTAGAAAACTTTTTGAAAAGGTTCGAAACCGTAATTTTATTTCAAAAAGTTTTATTTTCTTTTAACTACAAAACTTATTATAGGTATTCCGATATCTTGGGTCCAAAACATTATCTTTTGCTTTCGGCCAAATACTCTCTGTGTCAACTGTATGGTAAAATTGAAAAGTATTTATTGCCCGAAATGTCTTTGGAAGACTTGCAAAGAAAGGAGAAATATTGTCGAGAATTTTTGGCGATTATAAATATATTGGAACCGGGTTTAACTAGGTTAAGGGGTGAGTATTCATAATTATGAACGAAGAACAGTACAGAGTTTTTTCTTTTTAGTACAACCAAAACTCAGGGGATGGCCCCTATTCGTTTAGGGCATTGTTTTGTATCTGGGAAAATAGATTAAGGGAAAGAGTGTAAAGGGAGTAGGTTTTATGGCGTAAATTGTATGGTGATTAATTGTCTCTTGAGTGAATTGAAATCTCAAGAAAGCTTCTTTTGATTCTTGAAATATATGATGGTTCCCGTGAACATCGCATAGAATTTTCACACTCAAAACTCATGAAAAGCTTCTAACTCCTGCATATTTATAGCAGCGTTAGCCAGAGATGACATAATATAGTTGACATCCTTGTGAGTCCAATCAAAATCCTAAGTCCAGTTCATAATCTTCAAAAGGAGTCTATAAAATATCGGTTTTCATGCGGCCAAAGCGTTCTGCATTGATGCGAACGATTCTCCAGCATCATTTTATAAAAAATTTCGCTCAACAATACCTTCAGACCATAATACTTAGGAAACAGATGCTTTTTCTGAATACAATGGCTTTATAACAACAACTTCTAGGCGACTTCGAACCCCTTATGTGACAATTTGAGTTGATCTCTATTTGGATAAGACTCAAAGAGGCACCATAGCTTGAAGGCATTCAACAGGGCCTGAAGGCGTTCAACAGGACGTGAAGGCGTTCAGCAGGGATTCAAGTTGGATTTCTTATTGGAAAAGTACTAAGGAGCACTCTATAGTGTGGAAGAGACAACAGTTGGTAGTAATAAAAACGAGAAAGGGCGACAATAAACTTCTACTCTCATACAGATTATTGTGCATGCTGGATATGGCGGGAACACTTTTTATAGGCTTTTACAAGCCACGGCTTGCTACTACCAAACTACATCCTTAGAGTTGTAGGCATCGGAATTGAAAACTTAGCACATAACATCAGGAATCTTTCAAAGATTCATCATCCAATCAATGAGATGCTAGCTACGAAGGGATTCTGATCAGATGATGTAACAGTAGGTATTATGGCCAGGATAGTTAGGACTTAACGTACCCTATTGTGTGGGCCATTATAGGGATAACAGGTCCCTCGAACCGAAGACCTGCCTATGGGCTGAGCAATATGACTGGCACTCATGGGACTAGTTTTTCCAAGCAGGAGCTCTTTTTAAAATGGGAGTAACAATGTCAAGCTGAGGATGGAAAGGGGATGCTCGCCTGAATACATAGTGAGTAACAGATTATGAATCTAGAATCGAGAAAAGAGGTTTGAACGGATGTACTACAACGGTTCTAGCGGTTGAACACGCTGGAACCTTAAGGTTAACATAGATGCTACAGGTACCTGCAGCAAAAAGATGTCCAGCTTGAATTGGCTTCGAGGTGAATTACTTCCCGGAAGAGAAGACTAGGTTGGTTTTCAGCCGGTGTACTCCTTTGAAGATTGCAATATATTCGGTCTGAATGGTCTCAAGAAAGTATAAAGCTATCTCCTTCGTCAACATTTTTCTAAAATAACTTCGAATTGAAAAAGGATTTTACAAAATCAAGAATCTTTATGTAATCACAAATTTACTTCTATTGTAAGTAAAACTCTTACTTTTCATTCCAGGTCTTATCATGTATGAACTACACGCTCCCATAATGATGCTCGCTCAGTATTCGCTGATGCACAATGTGATAAATCGTAAGCAATTCAATCAAAAGATCAAAGAAGTCGTAGAACTTTTAAAGGAAAGTGCTTTAATACTGAAAATGGAGCCTGAAGGTTCATCGGAATATCAAATGGGCCAAGCTGCTGAGGAAGCTTTGAAGGCAATTTAAAAATAAATTGACGAAAAATATATATTTTTTTATTGATGAATTTGAATTTAAAAATTAATAAATATTTGTAGAAAAATTATGTGGAGTATTTTGTTTATTGTGGCCGTAGTCTAGCAGGTAGTGTGTTCGCTTATAAGACGTAGAGCCCGGGTTCGAGCACCAGGCCAGACATCGAAATATGAAAAAAAAAATATTTCTTCGACGACTTCCTCTCAGCAGATTTCTGGCAAAAACTCTGAGAGTAAATAAACCTACCACGAAAAAGTTTCTCAAAATCTGTCGTTCGGAGTCGACGTTAAACTGTAGGTACCGCCACTCAAGTATAAAATTAAGGCACACAACATGAGTGATGTGAGAACCTTGGCCGTAATCCATTCTGTTCCTATCCGAAAACGCTCACACGTTGGTAAGAAAATCGATATCGATTCCGGTTTCGAAAATAGTGCAAGGGGAGTTTCAATGCAACCAAAAGAAGGAATAACTGAACAAACTACAAATCTGGTGTTAAAGGAAATCGCTTGCGAGACCAAACGAACACCGTGGGACCTTTTCCATAAAGAAGTGGATAGTTTTAGAGAGATCTCAAGTGGTTCCATTATGACTCCGCAGGAGGACTGAGCGAATTTTAAGGAGAAAAGAATTTTAAATGATCACGATGACACTTTTCATGCATTTTCATGTATGAATACGTACCACATTCATCGTGAGAACGAAATATTGATGTCATCTGCATTAGAAGTACTGAGTGGGGGAAATCTGTCATCAATTTGTAAAAAAGACTGCCACAGTCAGCTTGGTGGATCACGGCCATTGATAAGATTTAGAAATAATGCAGGATGAACTTAAATGCAACCAAACGAAGTAATAACTGAGCGAACAAATGCAAGCTTTCGAAGTTAAAGGAAGTCATTTGCGAGCCCAAACGAACGCAGTGGAAGCTTTTCTGTAAAGAAAATTTTAGAGAACTCAGAATAATACTCTTCATTACACCTCTTTCATCTGGTTCCATCAAGAGCTCACAGGGGAACTGAGCGGATTTCAAAGTATTTGGATGAAAACTTTGATAATTTTGTCTGTATCGAAAGTATTAAGTTGGAGAACGCCTGTTATCAATTGGCATCACATAATGGAATTGGCTCGCGACAGTTAAAGTTCTAATTTTTCAAGCATAAAAATTTTGATACAAAATTTAACATTTTTAAGTGAAATTAGAAACAAAAATGAAAGAAAATATTTTTTATTTATATTGAAATTATTAGAGTATATTTTCTTTAATACATCTTAAGTTAAGCTACACAATATTATTCTATATACAATGCTAAGTACACATGTATGAACAATATGTATCGCTCTGTGTAGTCTTGTGTATGTATGTTTTTCTGTGATAATAGTATGCATTAAGCCCCGTAGCTAAAAAGGAAGTTAACGTGTAGAATATGCTTAAAACAACAACGAACGAACAACAACAATTACAACAACTAACCAAATATGTTAGAAGAGAATAAAGAATGAAGAATATAAACCCAACTATTAAATATAGAAGACGAAAAAGAACTTTTGTAATCCAACAAAACAAAACAGAACAGAAAAAAAGAGAAATCCATGTTCCCATTCGTATGTATGTGTCTACTTCCTATTACAACGATGGAACCAGATAATGGGTAACAGTAGCAAAAGTAGTTGCTACAACAACAAACATAAGTTTTTTAAGAAAACATCAACAGCAACAATAACAATAACAACAACTACAACAACTACAATGACAATAAAACCATAACATATAGCAGCAGAAAATCCTGCACAGCAATAATAACAAAGTGACACGCTTACAAAAATATGGGCTTTGAAGTCAAGTGGAAACACACAAAAATTTCTGTCCTTTTCTGCTTTTTTTTTTTTTTTTTGATTATTTTTTTGCAACAATCTGGATTTTTTGTTGTTGTTTATTATCTAGAACGGAAACTATATTATTCGTTAGTTTTGTTCTGTAATCATATAAAGCAGAAGAGTGGTTGTACATTTGTTTGCAAAACATTATTATTTTTAGAAAATATTTTGCTTTTTTTCCTTTTTGTTCACCTCTCGATGTTCCATGTTCCTAGACTAGCAAACCCAGGTAGAACTCAGTGATGAGAAAACCGACATTCATTCATTCATTCATGCATTCAACGAAAATAATAACTAAACAATACAAATGACATTCCTGGGGTGCAAAAGAAACCATATGTATGTATGTATGTATTTTCCTTCTATTATTATTATATTACTTTCCATCTAAGTATAAAGTCTATGTAATACGCTTTAGTAATAACAATAACATTTTTGCATATGATAAAAGCGAATGAAAAAAATAATTCGAACAAGTAAAAATCTTAAATTGAAATAAAAAATTATGAATTTAAATTCATTTTCTAATAAAACTTAGGCTTAGCAACAATTTAAATAAATTTCGAAATTTTCGAACATAAGTTCGAATTTTCGAACTTTAGAAAAAAGCTTAAATTTCCACAAATTTCACATCAGTATACAAAATAAGTAAACACAGAGTTAACATGTCTTTAAATTAACATCTTAAAATTTATTTTAAAATTTTCGAACTTTATTTCGAATTTTCGAACATTAGAAAAAACCTTAAATTTTCAAAAATTTCACATCAGTTTACAAAATAAGTAAAAACAGAGTTAAAATGTTTTTAAATTAACATCTTAAAAATATTTTAAAATTTTCGAACTTAATTTCGAATTTTCGAACATTAGAAAAAAGCTTAAAACTGAATAAATTCCATAACTAAATGTAAAATAAAATGAAAAGAAACTTTATATCTCTTCAAATTAACGTTGTTAACCTTTTTTAAGACATTTTAGAACTTAAGTTCGAATTTTGGAAGTTTAGAAAATGAACTGAAATTTGTTCAAATTTATACCCACAATCTAAATAAATTGACAATGAGTTGAAATCTTTTTGAATTAATATTTTAAACAAATTTTTAACAATACAAACCTAAGTTCGAAGTTTCGCTAAAAGATAAAATTTAAATGCAAAATAAATGAGTACTGAGGTAATATTTCTTTAAATTAACATTTTAAACACAGTTTAAAGCATTTTCGAACTTGAGTTCGATTTTTTGCCCACATGCAAAATAATGAACATAAGTTCGAAAATTCAGAATTTAAAAAAAATCGAATTTGCCAAGATTTCATACCCTCTTTTAAGGATGATTAAATGGGTGTTCAAACTCAGAACATACCCTAATAATATAGTGGATATACTCGGGCAGCAAGTCTGCCGAACGTTGTATCAAGGTCCAATCTTGTCCCTGAATGTTGCCCCTTTCTTCAGGGAATGACAATTTTTCGAATATCTTCATTATTTACGTCCCTAGGTTAGAGACTTACCCGGAAACTATGTTTTAGACGTACTAAAGAACAAATAAAATTTTTCGAACATAATTTGGTATTTTCGAATTTAATTAATCAATTTTCATGATTTTATAGAGATTTTGTTCAGGTAAATTTAACAAATTTTTGAAAAAAAAGAAGTTTTCGAACTTAATTTCGAACTTTCGAACATTTAAGAACTTCTTAAAATATTTCCTGAAATTCTTGTATTATTTAGTATTTCCTGTTGTATTCTAATGAGATTAGAATTCCTTGTATTTTGTTTGAAATTAAATGAAATTAAATCCTACTTACAGGCTGATTTATTTGAGTTTCATTTTAATCCAACAAGAAAGCTGTTGGAGGGGAGTCTGCGCTTAAGTATTTCTAAAATATAAGAGTTTCTTAAGTTCAAAATGCTCTTAAAAAACTCTCTTAAAAAGTAAGAAACTCTGTGAAATATTTAAGAAATTAAGTTATATTTTTTAGGGAAAGGTCAAAGTTCATGTTATTTAAAACGGTGACATGACATTTTCCCCTGCTATTTAGTATAAATAAAAAATCAGATTCCGTTAAACTCTATAAATACTTTTAAAGAATCGAAGTTTTAAATAAAAAGAAAATTTAAATAAAATGAATTTGTTATGAAAGGTCAAAGTTCATGTAATTACAGCGGAACTTTACATTGAGTGGGATGCAATGTTTAAAATCCTATGATTAGGATGTTTTTATACCTTACAAGGCTTTCATAAATCTCAAAATTAAATGCATTTAACATGGAGATAAAATGAAAGGATTTAATGAAAGGTCAAAGGTCATATTAAAGCATGAAAGGGTAATCTATACATAAAGCAATGATTTCGATTAAACTTTTCTTTAATTACAATGCTTGGACCCTGCCATTCTGTACGAAATTCAAATTCACTGTTATTTAAATAACTTCCTTTAGATTGGTTGCAACAGTCGAGGCGTTTTTGGTCCACTGGTTTCACGTTTTGGGCCGTATATCAGTAATAACTTGAAGAAAGATGGTGTTCCAAAGCTGCAACGTCAGGATATAGATACGGTCTTTGACATAACCCCATAAAAAGTCTAATAGGCTTAAATCATATGACCTTTGAGCCCAATTTAAATACGAAAGTTTAGTTAAAAAACAGAACTTTTTAAAATATCCCATCGATATTTGTAGATAAGTTATGTTTTTTCACATTAAGATCACTATTTACACCCAATTGGTTATAATTTCGACAAAAGAATGATTTTAAAAATGTTTCTTTCTAAACTTAAACATTTTGGTGCAAAAATGCCGGTTTTACACTCAAAATAAACGCAGACGCATTAGATATTCACTCAAATCTATTCACTTTTTGAGTTAAATTACCGTAGAAAGAGTATTAAAACGTGGTATATATTCACCTCTTTTGGCTGTGATGACAACAGTTTAACGGTTGTCCTTAAAGCGTAAGGATTCTTTTGTTCGGTAAACGGTCGATTAGAAGCGGTTTTTATTTGAAAATGAATACTTTGAAGTGAAATAATTCATAGCTTTTGGGCTTCAAAAGAAAACACGATTTAAAGACGAGGAATTTAAACGAAAATTGCTGCATGTGTAGTGGAAATGCTTTTATAAATTTATTTTGAGAAACAAGTGAAGAAAAAAATGTTTAACTAATTTGTAAAGGAATTGATATTAAAAAGGAAAAAATTAAAAATAATATAATATTTACAATATAAGAATTTTTAATAAGTGTTCAAAGAAGAAGAAAATTTTTGATGAAGTAAAAAAATACAAAAAATTAAAAAAAAAATTAAATTTTAATTTTAAAATAATAAAATAAAGATTTGAAACAATTTGGAGAGAATTAAATTCAACATTACATTCCTTTGTAAGCAAAAGAATAAAAAATAATTTAAATAAAAATTTAAATGATATTAAAATTAGTTTTTTGTGGAAATCAAATCAATTCTATAGGAAATAACTGACTAATTTCCGTGAGTGTATCAAAATAAATTATAAAATACGGCTGAAAACATATAAATTTAGAAGATAATAGAAACAAAGTGGTAAGAATAATAAAAAGATAAATGATATAAGAATTAAAAAAAAATTTAAAAAGAAAAAAATAATAAAAAAAATTAAAAAATATTAATAAAATTAAAAATTTAAAACTTATACAATTAAAAATTAGAAAACTAGAAAAATAAAACAAAAAATTTATAATAATAAAATATAACATAAAATTATAGTGCTATCCACAAATTAAAAAAAAAAAGATATACATATAAAAAATTAAAAAAAAAAAATAAAAATAAAAAACAAATAAAAAAATATTAAAAAAAATTTTATTAATATAAAAAATAATAAAATTAAATATTAGAAATTAGAAAACTAGAAACTTAAATAATAATAATAAAATTTTATATAAAATAAAATATTTAATATATGTATGTATGCTTGTCTCCAAAAATATTTAAAAATTTATCTGAATAAAAAAAATTAAATTAAATTAAATTTAAAAAAGAAAAAAGCTTACCACATGTAATTAATAACAAAAATTTATTAAATATCTATGACTCCACAATATTATAATTTAAACTGTGTAAAAAAATAATATAAAATATATTTTATAAATATTAAAAAAATATTGAAAATTAAAAAACAAAAAAAAATTAAAAAATACCCTCATTACATGAAGTAATAAAGATTGAAAATGAATAGAAATTATATTTAAAAATTAAAAAAAAAATTTAAATAATAATAAAAATAAAAGTAATAAAAAAAGAAACTTAAGGTTTAAAATTATTTTAAAATAATTTAAATTTAATGTGAGTAAAACTTAATTTATTTTATAAAAATAAATAATTATAGCAAACAAATATATTTTCTAAAATAAAATAATTTAGGAAATAAAATAATAGGTTAGTTTTACAAGCAAAATATTTGCAATTTTGGAAATTAACGAACTCAAGTTCACTTTAATATATATTTAAATAAAGAAGTAGAAAAAATATGATTAGATTAGGTTGGGTGAGTCCTTAAAATGCAGGGATTCATTTAGACCAGAGGTTAGATCCACATTGCTGCCAGAGCACCTTCTTGTTATAAACCTTAAGACGGGATTCTATTCAAAGGAAAGTCCTGATTCTACAGTGACCAGATTATTCGCATAATTAAACCAAATCTTTGCACTTCCTCCAGTAATTCCTTTACAACAATATATCACAACTATGGGGAGAGAATTCTATCTTGCGGTGCGTCCCAATTCACCTTCCTCGTCATTGGAACTTTTCTGTTCAAAAATTGAGCAACATACTCCACAACTAAATCACTGACATTGCGCCCTAGCCCACAACTAAAGTGTCCTTTACGTTAAAGAATATTGCTGGTAAGGAATAGCTCAGTTAAGCTTGTGTCTGTTTATGTCATGGTTGTAGCAGTAGGGATACTTCTCCTGATACGGTACATTCTAGTGGCGCCTAACAATATTCGCATTCTCTTCTTTTGTTTATTAGAAATCACAAGTTTTAACCCATTTGGAGCAGGAAATTTCCTGGATTTAGTCCATCGGACTTGCTAACTGTTCGTATATTCTGTGATTCAATTCATGTTATAGGTTTCATACCAAAGGTTTCAATCCATTGGTTCATTCATTTCTTTGCTGTCGTTTCGGTTTTATTAATACAATATGGCATGAGGCGGGCGGATGATTGTGTTTGCATTCGTATACGCATTTTCTTCAAAGCTGGGGTTAGTTTAGTGTAGGTCTGTAGGATTGTTCTTACGGCCCAGTGTAATACCACAAATCAATATCCAACATCGGGATAAAACTGTCCCCATATGAACCCGTCTCTACTCGAGAATATATCTCCCTTTTGCGGAGATTTTTATTCTGAACAGTTCAGTGAAAAATGAGAGGTTAAGAACCGCCGTCTCTTCATGGCACGGGCATGGCACTGACACATGGAAGATATTTAATTGAAGACACTTCCATTCTATTAGCATACCTTCCAATAGGACTGTGGTCCTTGAGATTTGGAATTGTACGAGGGATGGTCAAGACATTTAAGGGCATGGTTAACTAAGGTAATCGTAACATTTGTAACCTGCATTCTGCAGAGTTCAGTTACGGCTTCCAATTGGACCGTGGCCCTTGAAAATTGTAATTATAAGGAGAGAAGGCATCCAGTCCAAGTCGATCAGTTCCTGTTGCCACAGAAGTTAAACCTTACAGTAAACTAAACGGAGAATACATAGGTCATATGAAGCAATTGCTACATCTTTGCCTTGTAATACATCGGAAGTTGTAAGCTCTGTTCGAACTCTGACCATTTCATTAGCATTCATTATCAAATTCTAACGATATCTCTTTGTCCTGGAGTCCACATTTATATTGGACTTATACTCCTCACAATCTATTGCTATAGTGTCGTTGGCAACAAGTCTGGGTCATGGAAAGGAAAAGTTAAAAGTTTTAGCATCATTTTCTCCTACCCTTTCTATCATATAAGAGGGAAAATAAATTGTAAATATTTTTAATTCATTTTTTATTTTTCTAATGACCTCCACTTAACGTTAACTTAAACATTTATTTGCTTTCTTTATTCCTCCTTTTTTTACTGCCATAAATTAACTTGTTTCCCATTCTTTCACTGTTTTGTTTCACTTTTTATTGTATTTTTTATTAATTTTTTTTTATTAAGTTTCTTTGTTACTTTCGCTGTTTTTATAGCAAATTAAGTTGCAACCATTAAATATCGCTCATTCGTTCGTATATTTATTTGTTAAATTGTTAAATTGATATATGAAGTCTCAGCTCTTTTTTTCCTCTTTTATTTCTAACCATTTGGCCCACTTCCTTTAAACACACACACTCTCAAGCATGCACCTTTTTTTCCCAGCTATGCTATGCTAACCGTTAAGTGATAGGAGAGACAGAGAGAGAGAGTGTGGGAGAGAATTAGAAAAAAACACCATTGACAGCAACAATAACAATAACTGTAAACGAGTGTATACAACAATAATAATAAAAAAAAATCATTCATTTTTCTTGCTTCATGTTCAATCCAAAGCGATTTATTTTATTATAAGGAAACAAGAAGAAGACGAAGAAGAAGAAGAAAAAAAGGATTAAAAAAATCTAAAGGAAGAGGAAAGCATAATGATGGCAGGAAATACCAGTTAAAATAAACAGCCACCAAAACAATTAGAGTAAGAAGGAAAGCAACATTAAAACATATGGTGATACCGTTAACTTTCTTAGAATACTAAAGTAAACAAAAGGAGATACTTTTCTTCCTCTCCCTCTCTCTCTCTCTCTCTGTCTCCCAAAGCCAACAGACAATGATTAATGATACTTTAAGACAATTGAGTCTTATTCTTAGACACACTTATACAAACAAACATCCCCACGTGAAGCATACTTTTAGGGAGACATTCTCATTTTTAAAATATACAAAGACTTCCATACAGGGACGCATCAAAATTTCTACCACAGTTTAAAGCTTTAATAGACATTTTAGTGGAGTTCAGGTTCTTTTTTAACAAAATTCTGGGAATGTTTCCCAAGGATTATGCCATTATGGTCAGAACAATAGTGACCTATGGGGCAATTGTCTGGGGCAGATAAAACAAATGGAGTTAGACAAGATACAGAGACTAGGGTATGTTGATATGACAGTGGTCCTCAAACTAGTTTTACAGCGGCCCTGGAGATTTTGTATGAATTAAATTCGATACATATGGTAGTAAAGACCATAGCATTAGGGGTATTGGTAAGGAAAACGGAGGAAAAGTCTAACACGAGATTCGTAATCTGGTCGTGTAGACAATAGCTCCCTCCTTAACTGTTTCATAACAAGAACCAGTTTAAAATTTTTTGTTTAAAAATAATGTATGGAACTTAATGTGAAAAAAGACTTAAAAATATTGCATAAATGGCTTAGAACATGTACAAAAACATATCAAACGTTTTAAAACAATTTTAATAATTGAATTAAACTTTCTTAGCCTTCCATAAAAGCAATCAACAAAAGAAATTGTATAATCTAATGCATAACTTAAGGCGCTTAAAAAGTAATTGCATTAAAGGACGTATTTATTCAGTTTATTATTAAAAACTTTATTCAAACAGAACGTATTTTTATAAATGAAAAGCATGTTCAAAAATCTTTAGGATTAGAAAAGAAAAAACACAAATTAATTGCATAATTTTAGGCACTTAAATTAAAAAAATTGTTAATGTAATAAAAAATATTGTATTAAATTCTTTGTAAATTTAAAATTCATTTCTAAATCCATTTCATAAAGTATCATACTTTAAATTAAATAATAATCTGATTTTTTTGGTAAAAATTTTATGCCCAAAAGTCTACCATAAAAAATAAAACAAAAAGTACTTTGAGCTATAATAGAGTAGATAAATTAAATGAAATTAAAGATATTATTTATAAATTAATTATGGGTCAACAGGTTCTATTTACAATAATAAGCTTAAGCTTGCCATAGAAAATTAAAGCATACCTTAAGGCATATTGATTAGAAATTATATTGAAAATGTAAGTTTCCTTAGGCTATTTTTATATATTTTAAATAAAAACTGTTTTCCATAATTATTCAAAAAATAAAATTTTATATAACAAGCCTAAAAGCATGCAACAATATTTTTTAATGTTTTAAATGTTTTTAAAATTATTTAATTAAGTTTCTGAGGCCATTAAGGCTTAAGCGTAAAGTAAATAGTTTTATTGTGCATTACACATACATTAAAATAAATAAACAAAGTATACCTTAAGGGTTTTGAGACCGAAATTCAATTAAGAAATATAATTTCAAAAAGAAATTTTAATTCACGCTCCAAAAAATAATAACAGTAATTCAATTAGAAGAAATTTTTTTACGCATATCAAATCTTAAATAGTTTCAATTTAATTATAATTAGCCTGAAACTATGCAATTAAAATACAGATTTGGTTTATTTTCAGAAAATTTTAAAGTTTTGTAACATTAACTTAAGTTAATAGGATTACTTTAAATTTATAATGTTTTTTCAAAGCCTACCTTAGGGTAACATCAATTTAAGTAAGAAAATTAATTTAGTTAAAGCATATTTCTTTGCTTAGAAATATTTCATTAATATTTTGAATTTGAGGGTTTAAAAGTCTAAGAGTATGAAATATTTTTATTTATTAATTTCGAATGCAAGAATTTTTTAATTCTGAATAAAGTGTATGTTGTTTTACTTAAATTATACTAGCAGAACTTAAGGCGCTAAGCCTAGTCTTAAGTTGCTAAGACTACTCTTACTCTGAGACTAGGTAGAAAAGACAACTTTTAGTTTCTCAAGTGTGAAAATTTCTAGCTTTGACTATCAGGAGCCAAATTTCTCTTCTTAGTCACTAAGAACGACTGTCTAAGGCAGAACTTCTCATCACTACAACCCTATGTTATCAGTTTCATAAGAACCCACAAATTATTCTAATTATTAGGGAAGCTTGAACGGATGTCCATAAGAGAGGTTCTACATAAAAACTTCTACATAGAAATCTCAAATCAAATCATGACAATGGCCTATGCAGGGAATTTTTGGTGGAAGACTTCAAAATGTTCTTGTAGAAGAGCAAACAGTGTGTCAGCTGCAAAGATCCCATCCAAACTCTTAATCAAAGATTTTCATTAAAAGAAGTAAATGTTAAAATCATCAGCTGGCAACCTTTGCAGCATGTAGAGCCTTCATCCTATTTTCGTGCTTTAGTTAAATTTTAAAATTTTCCGAACACGAAATTATTTCCTATTTTTCTTTCTGATTTCTAAATTCAGCTGTGGTTTGTCTCATGCCCATAGCATTTTCATTGTTGTGCACTGTAATTAACTTATATTTTGTTGCCTATTTTTAGGCTTCACTTAATAAATTTGTTTATAATTTAACACTTTCCGTCCTTTTTATTTAAATAAAATGGAATTTATTGTAAATGGAATTTGTATTGGAAATAAAATTCAATTGAAATATTTTATTGCCTACACAATACAATTTGAAAATAATGGCCTTTTATTTGCATAATTTTAGGCTATTAAAACATTTATTATCAACAATAATATGCTGATAGAAAATAAAAGGCGTTCTATTCAAATTTAACATTCCAAATAATAATATTTTACATATTTTATAAGCACCTAAAAGTAGACTTTATATGTTATTTAAATAATTTCAGAAAATATTTTTTTGTAGCATACATTTCAGAGGATTTTGAAGATGATGCAATTAATTAATAAACAATCAAAATTAATGTTTTAATTTGGAAAAACGAAGAGGAGAAGGAAAGAAAAACAATAACAAAAAACTTCTAGTGAGAGAGAGAAAGAGCAAAAATCTTTAATAAAATGTTGATTAAAAATTGCCAGAAAATGAAAAATACACACAAAACGACATCGATGCCATTGAACTTGTTTGTTGATAAGACAACACAAAATGGCAACAACAAAACAACAGCATCTGCAGCAAAAACACATATTCAACAATATTTAAAAGAAAAAACAACAACAGTATCAGCAACTGCAACAGCATTATTATCACCATCCTCGGTATCATTAACAACATCGGCTTTGTCATCATCACTATTGCAGCATATGCCTCATGGTATCATGTGGCAAGTTGTTATTACCATAATACTGCTGTTGCATCAACCAAACTGCATAATGGCCGGCTCATGCCGTGAGGCACAATTATGCTGCAATGGCCGTGATTCATCGTGTGTCGTACAAAAAGCACCGATTAATGCCATCATTGAGGATTTAAGCGATAAACCATGTTATTGCGATCATGCCTGTCTCAAATTGGGCGATTGTTGCACTGATTTTAAGGATCATTGTGGAGGTAAGTGATTCATAATATTTTAAAGTTGATTAACGCAAAAGAAAAACTTTTAAATTTTCTTTAAATGCCGAGAAATTAAAAAAAAAAGATTTCCTTAACCACGCCGTATGAGTAATATTAATTATTATTTTGAACTGAGATATTGACGGAAAAATGGTTTTAACTTTTGTTGCAGAAAAGCTATTGAACTCATTTAAATTTGAAATTGAAGCCTACCTATCAAGGCTTTTGAATAATAAAAGAAAGCAAAACCCTACCTCAAAAGATACCCTACCATTTCATAGTTTTTTTTGCCTAAACCTGCAAAATAAAATTAAATTTGTTAAAAGTAGCTTTAGAAAATGATTAATAGCTTTCCTTTAAACCAGCTTAAGAAATTAATTAATTGCAGAACTCATTAAAACCTAGATTTTTAGCTTTCAACCTGTATAAAATAGTATTTACTTTTATTAAATAAAAGTGATATATCCTTGAAAAACCTGATGATCAAACTGTTTATAAAATATTTCGGAATAAATTTTATTTTAAAAGTCGTCCTAAAAATAAACAAAAGCTCTTTTTAAAACCAAGCTAGAGACTTAATTCCAAAAGTTCTGGTTCCACACTTTCAATCAATGTGGGGGTTTCTCGATAGCAGGGAATTGCTTGAAAAGCTTGAGCTCCTTTCTGACAGGAGTATTTCCTGTACTCAATTGACTTCTCTCTGACCTTCTAGTAAAGCATAAGCTTGAGTTGATGACACTAAGGCTCAATTCAGTTAAGCTCTATATAATACTATTCTAAGCTATTCTTATACCATTGCTTTACTACTCTTATATACCTCTTATACTACACTTATGCAATTCTTATGCTACTCTTTCATCACTCTTATACTTTTCATATAGCACTTTTATACTTTTATAAGTCCTATAACCTACTCGTATATCATTTATATGTCCCTTTCTATATTACTCTTATACCACTCTGATACTACTCACATATTGCTCTTA
Organism: Sarcophaga rosellei; assembly: GCA_930367235.1. NCBI lineage: Eukaryota > Metazoa > Arthropoda > Insecta > Diptera > Sarcophagidae > Sarcophaga > Sarcophaga rosellei. The sequence goes on along the minus strand of OV884018.1, from coordinate 5,217,178 downwards.
TACTACTAATATACTACTCTTATACCACATCTATATTACTCTTATACCACCCTGATACTACTCATATATTGCTCTTGAACTACTATTATACTACTCTTATACTACTAATATACTACTCTCATGCTATTCTTAAATCACACTTCTACTCCTCCTATACTTTGACATAATTGAGCTAGAATTTGTTCTTTTATATTTCATGTCAGCATATTTTTCTAGTGCCCTGGATGTGACATTTTCAGTTCCATTTATCAAGTTATGACAATAAAAACAAAAGCCCACCATTTATAAGGCTTTAAATGGGGTCTCGTTCTCTTTCATTGTTTAATTCTTTTCTTCTTAATATCTTTACAAGTTTGTTTTTATCGATTGATTTCCTTTCTTCCCTTCATATTTGTTCTTGAGTATTTATTTTAAGGATTAAATCTCCTCCAAAGAGAGAGAGGAAGAGTGAAAAAAAGAAACAGGGATTAACACTTGAGAATTATTTAAACTGGCAGCGGCAGCCTAAATAAACTTGTTAAAAATGAAATAAAAGGAAACAAAAGAATTTTTAAATCCTTATGAAAAAGGACTGACTTCGTTGATTAATTCCTTTTAAAGGAAATTATTTAAGAGAGAAGAATTAAAACTTTTCGTTTTTTCTTAACAAAAAAAAAACAACAGGAAACATTTTTAATTTAAACAGGATAAGCAATTTGTCAAAAGGATTTGAAAGGTTTTAAAAGAAACAATTTTAAGGACAGGAAATTAATTTAAAAAAATTAAAAATAAGAAGCAAAAACAATTGTTAAAAAAATATTTGGAAGATTATCTGCAAAATTTTAAATTTTGAAGACATTTTAAAGTAAAGCAAATACTAATACAGCTTGGACTCTATTCATCCCTGAAGTCCAAGTTTACCTTTCATAGTACAAGCTTCCGTTGTAGAACGTTCGGATATATTCTCCTCCTGTCTTTCACTGCATGTTTCATAACAGATTATCTCGATGATAGTGGCAACGAGCTGCTAATAAGCTCAACTTTAGTGAAATTTCCTTTATCTAGGCTTGTTTGGAAATCATTAAGTTTTCAAAGTTTCCTTTAAATTCCATACTCGAGGCCAAAATGGTTGAATCTATTGACTACTCTACTTGTTTAATTGCTTGACTAGAAACAAAAGCTTCCCATTTTCAAATATGGTTTAAGACAAACATTTATTCATGATGATTTTAAAAAGTTTAAAAGCTTTATGCTCTCTCCAAATAATCCACCAAGTAATCCTCCTGACCTCTCAACGAAAATATAATCAAAACGCTTATTATGGAAAGCTACAGAAACAGAGTATTTCGGGAAAGTGTACGACTCTAAGACTAAAGTTCCTTACCACATCTTCAGTACATTTGGTTTTTGGAAAATGCTAGATGGCAACCCCGTCATCCTAGAACTTGATACGGTGCATCAATTATCTGCTTTTCTAGAAAAATTTTATCAATAAATCCAATAAAATAGAACACACAACCCATATACATATTTTCACAGAGTTCGTTAATTATAGAAAAGGAAAGATGGCAACCCTGTCATTCTAGAACTTGTTACAGTAGATGAATTACCTTGTTTTCTGAAAAGACTTGATCATTAAATCCAGTACAACCGCCCAATCTATTTTTACCGAAGACAGTGTTTTAAAAAATGAATGATGGCAACCAATATTTTCATTCTGTTACAGTTGCTGAGAAACTTGATCAAGAAAACTAGAAAACCCCAAATAAGAAGACAGATATGTTTTGTCACAACCCTATACTATTTGTTCTTAGGGATCATTGCCTAATAGGGAGACAGGCCTGCTGAGTAGATTACCTCCCACATGATTTTTATAGAAGTTGTGAGAGAGAGAGAGTCTGTCTCTTTTGAAGTAATGTGTTGCTTACGTCCATAACAATTAAAAAAATGCCTCAACTATTCACATTGAATAAGGTTCACTGTTTGTTTTCAGTGAGTGTTGAGAAAAACAACTAAAATTCATGGCATTTATTTCATGAAATATAATTTCAAAGCACATTCTGTATAACATTCAATGAAAAGGTTTGCTGTTAATAAATTCTGTCTTGGAATTGTATTCCTTCTAAAGTTTTTCCTTTTCTGCCAATCTTTCTGTGATAAGTTGCTGTCTAACGGCAGCATTTCTTTAACCTTCAAGAAGAAATTATCTTTTAAGACTCATCTTTTAATTTCAAGCACAGAAAAAGAGTCTTTTCCATCCTCTGATTAGTTCCAAAGGCAAGTGGAAATTTTTTTTATATTTCTTAAGAATATTAATTAAGTGAAGAGACAAACAATTACCAATTGGCCTCTAAAAACAAGTAGAAAAAGCAGTAGAAATTATCTTAATTAAAGCAATACTTGTTAAACTAATACTTTTCTTTATAAAAATAAATTTTTATAGCATAACATAAGGAGCAAAACCAACTCTTAAACCAGTTTCGGAAGACCAATAAGCATAATAAGGTCTTAAAAAACTCTGAAAAATCTAAGAAAGAGGTTAAAAATAATAAGAAGTTCTATTATTCTGCAAGAAAAAGCAGTAAATCCCTGTTTTGTTCTAACAAAAACCAGCTTTTTTCTTAAAAAAAAAAACATTTTTTGCCTCCTTAAAGTAGGCAATACAAAACGGTATGACAAAGACCGTCATATTAAAGGGCATAAACAAACGAAGCACAAGCAAACACAACACAAACAAATAAAGCAAAGAAAACAAATGGTAATCAGTGTTAAGAAAAAAAAAATAGAAAAAAACAAAAAAAGTTTGGGAGAAAGGAGAGAAAAAAGCACCATGTATTCCACACTAGTTTCTGTGCTTTTTGTGCCAATTATGAGGAATAAGAAAACATAAACAAGACTAACCAACACATAGGAGTACACACGTACGTAAATACATACATATGTATATCTACATGTAGTGTTAAAAACATATGCACACACTCTCACAGTAAAACACAAGCTTTATGCGTTAAAGAAACAAAAAAAAATTAAATTAAAAATAGAGTCACACATACACACTCAATTTAATTTTGTTCCAGCATAAATAGAAACACAAATCCCCTGTAATTTAATTATGAATGTGAAGAGGGAGAGCGAGAGCGAGAGAGTAGTGTAGTGGTAAAGACAATCCAAAAATCCATATGCACTAGCATTAGGTTCTTAGCTACTGAGATTAAGAAAAGTGGTATTCCCTAAACACTGTATCTGGTTTCCTGTTTTCTGAAAATCTTTGGTTAAGTAGAGTACTATGGGAATGAAGCGAAACTCCAGTAGCAAAACATAGGGACATTTCAGGTAACTATAGAGCGAAAGAACTGGTCAGGTGCGGCACAACCATTGAACTCTCCAATGTATTCTCTACTTTGAGAATTCCTTTGGTAATGCAGTTCTTGATTCCGTCAACAAATATGAGATCACCGTCGCTTTGAACCTAAAAACTTTTACTCCGTTTTTTTCTTCAATTTCCCCCCTCTCTCTGACTCACCCTTTAGATAAAGAGAAAATTTTATGCTACACTTTATTATCAATTACGTGAAATTATTTTTTGCTTCGTTTAACCACATTTTATTATTAGTGGCTGTAGTGGTTGTAGTGGCTGCAGTGCCTACAAAAACCCATAAATTTGTATTAAAAATTTTTGTTTTTTTTTTTAATTTTTTTGTGATTTCGTCCTGGTTTGCTATGGTTATCCGAAACATAATTTAAAATAATTTTTTTTTGATTTTTATTATTTTTATTGTTGCTATTTGCCAATAATGTAATTGAAATTTATGTTTAAATGTTAATTAGGCAAGGCAGGCAGCAACATGTGTAGCTCTACACACAGATTTAACACGGACTAATAAATATTAAGTGTCTGGCTGGTCATAAAGCAGATGCAGGAAAAACGAAATGGAAATAAATTTTTGGGAATAGTTGTGGGTTAGAGAAATAGCTACCCTAATATGGAGGAACTTAATATACATAGGTTTAAAAGAAAACTTCTGACCTAATAGCATAATAGTGGCATAAGAATAGTAAAAAGGTAGTATTATAGTAGCATAAGAATAGTAAAAGAGTATCGTAAGAATAGTAAAGGAGTAGCATTAGAATAGTAGAAAAGTAGAATAATAGTAGCATAAAAATAGTTAAAGAGTATCATAAAAATAGTAAAGGAGTAGCATAGGAATAGTAAAATAGTAGAATAATGGTAGCACAAAAATGGTAAAAGAGAAGCATAATAATATTAAAAGGCTAGAATAAGAGTAGTTAAAGAGTGGAATAACAGTAGCATAAGAATAATAAAGGAGTAGCGTATTAGTAACATAAGAAGAGTAAAAGCATATTAATAGCATAAGAGTACTTAAATAGAAGTAGTACTATTGTAGCATAAGAATAGTAAAAGAGAAGCCCAAGAATTGTAAAAGAATAGCATAATAGTGAAATAAAAATACTTAAAAAGTAGCTTAATAATATCATAAAACCCGTAAAATTGTATCATAAGAATAGCAAATAGTAGCATAAGAATAATGAAGGCGTAGCATAAGGATAGTAAAAGAGTAGCCTAACAATTGCAAAAGAATAGCATACAAATTTGTAAAAGAGAAGCATAATAATAGCATAAGAGTAGTAACACTGCAGCATAATAATAGTAAAAGAGTCGATTAATAGTAGCATAGGAATAGTAAAAGAGTAGCATAATAGTAGCAGGGGAATATTAATAAAAGTTAAAGTATCTCCTATAAAATAAAACTTATTTCAGTGCTTAATATGTCTGATATAGCGTGCCCTACACTCTCCTGATTATTTGCAATACAACATGTCTGTGGTTGGTTTTAATTCATTGTTTATTAAATTTAAAATTGTTTTTTTGTGTTCTGGATATAAAATTTAAATAATTATTTACAAAACAATAAAGAAAGTTATTATTTTAATTTAATTTCAATACAAAAATACATACATACATATGTAAGTTCATTTGTAAGTTTGAATAAATATTTCTAAAGGCATTTTACAAAATGCGATGCTATATGATGCCATAGAAAAGTAAAATTAATTGTGATAGGCCTGGTTAAGTAAAAACCAAATATTTAAATGCTGATGTTGTTATTATTCTTATTGTAAATAAATTATTAATGGCTGAGTTAATTGAATAAATATTTTTTGATGGAATTATAAATTGAAATGAAGCCCCAAAACAACACGAACACAAAAAAACAGAAATTGAAATAAATTTACATGGAAATTAAAGTTGTTTTTAATTTCTCTAAAAGCTGAAGACAAAGTGTGATAATCACAATGTAAATAACTGTAAATGAAATGATAATGTGTTTTATTTGTTTAATACTTAACCGGAAAAAAATAATAATAATTAAATAACCACACTTAAAAAATAAAAATAAAATATTTTTATCCACACTGCATATGATTAATATTAATTGGGAGGTAGGTTAACGAAAAACACCATAACTTCTATATCCTTGATACAAGCTTAGGATAAAGGGCTTTTCAATAAAAAAAGTCTCTAGAAAATGAGGAAAGTTTCCAAAATCATACTATTAGTCGCTGTCACGCTATTTAGTGGGGCTCGTTCAGAGATCTCATATACCCTGCATTTGAAAAGAACTGTTTGTCAGGTGATCTCTGGTCTTTCGCGCGAAATGTAAGCGGAAAATACCTTCAAAACATTCATAAGTAAATGCATACTAAGCCATAAGCGCGCCTTCATTTAAAACTCTCTTAATATAGCTGTTAATAAAGATTTCTCTCCCTCTCCTTTGCTTTACCGCTCGCAAAACAGCAACAAAAAAACTTGCTTTTGAAAAAAAATAATCATTTACGACAACAAACAACTTGCTTTCGCGTATCATCTATGTATACGTATGTATGCTTCCGCATTACGTTCTCTATCGCCCTTACAACACTCACCCAAAAAAAATCTTAACTACACCATCGTAACAGTATAAAACACCAATAACTGCATTTGCTTTACAACTCACGAGAGCACAAGACCAATTCATTTGTTTTTTCATACAACCAAAACAACACCAAGAACAACAACTGCGTTTACACAACATACAACATATTCTTGCTTTAGCGATCACGAAAAAGTGGGGTGTTTTTGCAATAACACTCGCATTTCTTTTTCGTTAACATTTCTTTACATTTCACATACAAAAATGCTTTTGCATTACACACTGTACTTGCTTGCTTTCTCATTCGCAAACAAACAAAAACAGAATTGTGTTTGCTACACAACTCACCAGAGAATAAAAGCGAAGACAATTCATTCTACCATCCACTAAGTGTCTTTGCTATAACACTCGTACATGTATGTGTTCGCTAAGGGCATTTAACATTTCTTTACATTTTGCCTGCCGACAAAGTAAAAATGCTTTTGCATTACATACTCCACACAAACAAAATTGAGTGCTTTTGAGAAGAGAAAACACACACAAAATTGAGTGTTTTTCTTTTACATTTTGTTATGTATTTCATTTTTTTTTTATTTTAAGTCTATTTCTTTCGAAAACACAAGGAAAATACCAAACTTTGAGAGGAAAACTCAAACAAAAGCACAATTTTGAGTGGTAAACTCATTAAAAACACTCAATTTTGTTTGTGATTTCAATGCAACATATAAATGTGTGAAACACCACCCCCTTTCGTCTTATTGGAACAGGGAATTAACAACATTTTCTTTCGCATTCTTTTGTTTACCGCCGGCCAAAATAAATACGTAACTTTGGTATACGTACGTATGTATGTTACCTACACACAATAAGAAATTTTGCAAACACAAGAAATTGGATGATGCAATAGCATAATCCAATAAAAACAACAAGAAAAAGGAAGTCGTCTTCACAGATCTTTTTTATAAAGAAAAACAAGTCCAAATTAAGTACAAATGCTATTATTTTAATTAAAAAGTAACTTAAATAATTGGAAATAAAGCGAGGAGATTTTTATTTAAAGAAAATACTTTTCATTTACCTTATAAAGAAACCATTTTACCGAATAGAACTTCTTCCAATTGACACATTTAATTTTAAAACCAAACATTTGGGCTTTTAAAAACTTCTTAATTATTTTCAATAGCTTTTCCCGTTATAAAATTAATTACACAATACACAATTAATTTAGGAAAAAACACTATTTTCACACCACTCGTACAAAAAAAAACTTCAATTAATCAAAAAACGCACACGCACTTGCAAATCAGATTTATTACTAAACAAAAGGGAATTTTTATTCACATTAAAAACCCTTTGTATTCTTTGTTTTTTTTCTGTATGTAATCTTAAAGAGAAACTCTTTATCACATAACACCCGCAAAACAACAAAACAAATTCCCGTTACACACTACAGTTGAAAGCTTTTTGTTTTTGTTGTCGCAAATAAATGCACCAACAATAACAATTCGAATTGAAACCAATTTGTCTTCACTACAAAATAAAACAATAACACAATATTGACTCCAATCTACTTGCTCTACTGAACAGACTAATAAAAACTCTATTTACTCTGTTTCTACGCTAAAGAAAAATTAGTGTGAGTGAGAGAGAGGCAAATAAGGAAAGCAGAACCATCAAAGGAATACTGTGTTGAAATTCGTATTATCAAGATGCTGTTGTTGCCTTTTTTATCAAATGACAATTGTATTAATGTAGTCGATAACAACAACAACAATAATAAACCTTATTAACTTCATTATTATATTACAAAAGATTATATTGAAAGAAAATGATGCTGATATTCCTTACAAATAAATTAAATTCAAAGTTGGTATTATTATAATGTTGATCCCTTTGGATAGTTGAATAGAGAACAAAAGCAAGAGCTTAAGCAGAACAGAGAGTGAGAGTGAGAGTGAGAGATAACATATTGTTTACATTTGGGAAATTGTAAAGAAATGTTAAATCTTCTTAATGAAGAACAAATACAAGTGGTTTGATTCGTGGTGAATATTGTTTTAATTGTGGGTTTTGTCTTGGATGAGTTGTTGAAAAAAAAGAAAGCAATTTGTTTTTGTTTCAAGAGTTGAAGCTAAGCGAGGCAGTATGTAATGCAGAAGTATTTCTGCTTTTGGATGCAGTTAGTTAAAAAAGAGAGCTATCAATCTGAGAGCATAGACATTCTCAGGCCATGTGTGGTCCCTTGTGGTACCATAGTTTTTTATTTTTTCTATCATTCAATAGCCCATATGTTTACTTCTGGGCCTGTACCCAAGAGGTGAAGAAAATTTTTCTCCTCTGCAAAAGTGATTAATCACAAATTAATTCGTTTCATATAAGTATCAAGGACACACTGTCTTCTTATTTTATATTGTAATATTTTGTTTTATATAATTCGTGTAGAAAAATTCCCATAAATATTCTGGATCCTACTCTTTTTAACTCTAAACAAAGGAAATTTATTTGTACCCACAACATACATATTTCTATCGCTCGTTTTATAACACCATCCACACTACATTGTATAACGCATTACGAATTTTATTTATTAAAACAACAACAACAACACAATTCGCAACATGGCTATTTGTGTTTCTCTCAATTTGCTATTATAAATTCAAGTACAAACTAAAACAAAAAACATTCGCTCTTCTAAAGAAATGCAATTTTTTACTCACCCAATTTACTTTACACTCGGAACTCCCCACCAATCCATTCTATTTGATCGAAAATTTATATGAAGAAGCACTCAATAACACACGAATTTGATTATTAAAAAAAAAAATTTTTTTTTTGAGTCCTTCTCATATACATACATTTTCAATCAACCAAAATCACTTGCCGTACAAAAACAATTTCTTATGAACCTTTTATTTCACAACACTTTGAACACACACGCACGCACACATACCTTTTTTGAGACACCATTTTTTTCTTTTCTTTTTCTCGGGAGCACCCCTTCATAAGCTTAATGAACTTTTTTTCTTTTTCGATTTTTAAGGCTTTCTTTTATTTTTTTTCATCTAAAACTTATGATTTCTTATGCTTTATAAACTTAAATAACTTTTTAACATAAAACTTTAATAGAAACAACCGAATTTACCACAAAATTTTTAATTTTCATTTTACCGCACGGAAATAACATCCGACCTGTTGCACTTTTATGAAAGAAACTAAAAATTGCCGTCTTTTTATTTCCTAATTTCCCATTTTAGAACAAAAAATATCCCTTTTTAGGCAATTTCGTTACTGTATACTTATTTAGTTTGCAGATTAATATAAAAAAGCACCAACACAGTCACTATTTACTTGAATAACTTGAAAAATATCCCAAAGGGAAATGCCTAAGAATAAAAAACACCCAAAATATATGCACACACACTACATGCGCATGAGCAACAGCATTCGCCGATATCGTAATCAAGAGATCACACGCACAAAAGGAAAGAGAATAACCAAAAGTCACCTACAATAAAAAGCACTAAAATAAAAACAACAACATGCAACATATGAAAACACACAAAACGCTCTCCCATTCGTTAATGTAGTAACGAAATTAAAGGGATTTTCTTTGTTCTAAAATGGGAAATTAGGTTTTATTTCCTCGGCATTTTTTAGTTTCTTTGATAAAAGTGCAACAGGTCGGATGTTATTTCCGTGCGGTAAAAAGAAAATTAAAAATTTTGTGTTAAATTCGATTGTTTTTATTAAAGTTTTGTATTAAAAAGTTAATCAAGTTTATAAAGCATAAGAAATCATAAGTTTTAGATGAAAAAAAATAAAAGAAAGCCATGAAAATCAAAAAAGAAAAAAAGTTCTATAAGCTTATAAAGGGGTGCTCCCGAGAAAAAGAAAAGAAAAAAATGGTGTCTCAAAAAATGTATGTGTGCGTGCGTGTGTGTTCAAAGTGTTGTGAAATAAATGTGCATAAGAAATTGTATTTGTATGGCAAGTGATTTTGGTTGATTGAAAATGTATGTATATGAGAATGACTCAAAAAAAATTTTTTTTTTTAAAAATCAAATTCGTGTGTAATTGAGCTCTTCTTCATATACATTTTCGATCAAATAGAATCGATTGGTGGGGAGTTCCGAGTGTAGTGTAAACTGGGTGAGTAAAAAATTGCATTTCTTTACTAGCTTAATAAATTTCCTTGATTTAGTTTTAAAGAATAGAAAAGCGAATGTTTGTTGTTTTTGTTTGTACTTGAATTTACAGTAACGAATTAAGAGAAAGACACACAGCAATGTTGCGAATAGTGTTTTGTTGTTTTAATAAATAAAATTCATAATGCGATATACACATGTAGTGTGGTTTGTTGCTATAAAACGAGCGATAGAAATATGTTGAGGGTACAAATAAATTTCCTTTGTTTAGAGTTAAAGAGAATAGGATCCAGAATATTTATGGGAATTTTTCTACACGAATTGTATAAAAAAATTTGTATTATATAAAATAAGAAGACAGTGTGTTCTTGATACTTATGTGGGACTAATTGATTTGTGGTTAATCACTCCTGCAGAGGAGAAAACTTTTCTTCACCTCTTGGGTATAGGCCCAGAAGTACGAATATGGGCTTTTGAATGATAAAAAAAAAATTAAAAACTATGGTGCCACAAAGGACCACATATGGCCTGAGGATGTCTATGCTCTCAGATTGATAGATTTCTTTTTTACCTAAATGCACCCAAAACCAGAAATACTTCTGCATTACACACTCCCTCACTTAGCTTCAACTCTTGAAACAAAAACAAATTGCGTTTTGCTTTTCTTTTTTGCTACTGCTCATCCAAGACAAAACCCACAATTAAAACAATTCTCACCACGAATCAAACCAAACCACTCGTATTTTTTCTTCATTAAGAAGATTTAACATTTCTTTACAATTTCCCAAATGTAAAGAATATGTTTTCTCTCACTCTCACTCTCTGTTCTGCTTAAGCTCTTGCTTATGTTCTCTATTCAACTATTCAAAGGGATCAACATTATAATAATACCAACTTTGAATTTAATTTATTTGTAAGGAATATCAGCATCATCTTCTTTCAATATAATCTTTTGTAATATAATAATGAAGTTAATAAGATTTATTATTGTTGTTGTTGTTATTGACTAAATGAATACAATTGTCATTTGATATAAAGGCAACAACAGCATCTTAGTAATTATCTGTGTTGATAGTAATAATGTTTTGATACGAATTTCAACACAGTATTTCTTACTCTCTTTATTTTTTTTAGCGTAGAAACAAACAAAGTAAATAGAATTCTTTAATACCATGTTCAGTAGAGCAAGTAGATTGGAGTTTTTATTGTATTATTATTTTACTCTGTGGTGTTATTGAGTAAGAGTTTAAGCAAATTCTTAATAGCGAAGACACACTGGTTTCTATTAGAATTGTTCCTGTTAGTGTGTTTTTGTTTTTTTGCGACAACAGGAGCCGAATTTTGTATTGTTGTTTAGCGGTTGTTGTGTGCGAAAGAGTTTCTCATTGAGATTACAAACAAAAACAAATCATACAAAGGGTTTTTAATGTGAATAAAAATTCCCTTTCGTTTAGTATGAATTCTGATTTACAAGTGCGTGTACGTTTTTTGATTAATTGAAGTTTTTTTTTTGTACGAGTGGCGTGAATACGGTATTTTTTTCTATTAATTGTGTATTGTGTAATTTTATAACGGGAAAATCTATTGAAAAGAATTAAGTGTTTAAAATCAGAAATTTGAAGTTTTCAAATTAAATATGGCAAGATGAAAAGGTTCTATTCGAAAAAAGTGTTTATAATTTAAGTGAGGAAGTATTTTCATTAAATAAAAACGTCGTCGTCTTATTTCCAATTACTATTTAAATTATTTTTTATTAAAAAAAATTTATTTTTACTTGCTTTTATACCTACGAAAAGATCTTTCTAGACAACTTTAAAGAAATAATAAAAATGGTTCCTTTTTCTTGTTGTTCTCATTCGATTTTTTTTTAACTTATCACACGTGAAACAATAATAGGAATTGAAATTTTAATTACAATTTTAATTACACAATTTAACACACAGAAAATAAAAGAAATTTTTTTTATATATACCGGCACGTGACACAGGCTAATAGTGTTTTCACACCAAAAGTTAAAACCTGATTTTAGCATTAAAACCATAATCAGCTGATTTTGCGTTCACACTGGAAATTTTCTTAAATCAGGTTTTAACTTTCATACATTCATGACGGAACAGAAATGTTTTTGTTTAAGAAAAAACAAAAAATATGAAAAATTAAGAAATAATATTAATATTATTGATATTATTGTTAAAATATTGTTATTTATTACTGTTGTAGCATTCATTATTTGAAATTTTACATTTTTATACAACCGGCTTTCTATATTTTTACATTTGTTTTGTTTTTATTTAATTTTTATCAGCTGTTTTTACCATTTCAGAGCTGGTAGCTCTGATTTAGTACATAAAACAAGGTTGTATTTCATAAAATCAACTTAAAACCAATTCAAAAAAGGTTTTAAGTTGATTTTAACACAATAATTTTGTATGGTAAAAGCAGGTTTTATTTTTGATTTTAACTTTAAAACCAACTTTTGCGTTAAAACCACTCGGTGTGAAAACACTATAACCAAATCAATAAATTGCTTTTACTTACAGCCAAAACAATACTAAAGAACCGTCGCTTTTGCTTTAATTAACATTTCTTTACATTTCGCATACAAAAATGCTTTTGCATTACCAACTGCAGTTGTTTGCTTTAACATTCACAAACAAACAAAAACAAAATTGTTTTTGCTACACCAATTAACAGAGAACAACAGCAAAAGCAATTCATTCTACTATCCTCCCAGTGTCTTTGCTGTAACACTCGTTTATGTTGTTCGTTATAGAGATTTAACATTTCTTTTCATTTTGGCTACCGACAAAGTAAACATCAACATAAAATGCTTTTGCATTATATACTCCTTCCCCTTTACTTTCCCCATTCAAAAATAAAGTAAAAAAATTTGTTTTTGCTTTACCACTCACAAAAGAACAAAAACAAAACGATACAAAAACAATACATGCCTACCATGTCTTCATTATACCACTCGTATTTGTTCCTCGTTAACCAATGTTAACATTTCTTTACATTTTTTTTGCCTACCAACAAAATAAACATTGAAAACAGAACTGCTTCTGCATTGCAAAAAATTTGTTTTTGCTTTAACCTTCAAAAATGATAAGAAAAAAAAAAACAAAACAAATTGTCTTTGCTATACCACCCATAATAGTTACCTACCAACCAACTTACATGTGTCTTTGCTATATCGCTCATGTGTGTTCTTCGTTTGCCTACCACTACAATAAAAACACCAAAATCAGAAATACTTGTGCATTACATACCCCCTCGCTTAGCTGCATTTCTTGAAACAAAAACAAATTGTGTTCTTCTTTTTTGCTACTGCTCATCCAAGACAAAACCCACAACTAAAACAATCCTCACCACGAATCAAACCAAACCACTCGTTTTTTTTTCTTCATTAAGAAGATTTAACATTTCTTTACAATTTACCAAATGTAAACAATAGGATTTCTCTCACTCTCATTCTCTGTTCTGCTTATGCTGTTGCTTATGTTCCCTATTTACCTATTGAATGGAGATCATAATGATAGCAATATCCACTTTGAATTTAATTCATTTGTAAGGAATATCAGCATCATCTTCTTACAATATAATCTTTTCTAATAAAATAATAAAGTTAATAAGATTTATTATTATTGTTGTTGTTATTGACTACATGAATACAATTGTCATTTGATAAAAGGCAGCAGCAGTAACTTAGTAATTATCTGTGTTGATAATAATAATGTTTTGATACGAATTTCAACACAGTATTCCTTAAATGGTATCTGCTCCCCCTTCCCAATTTTTAAGCATAGAAATAAACAGTGTAAATAGCTTTCCTTATTACTCCGTTCAGTAGGGCAAGTAGATTGGAGTCTATATTGTGTTATTATTTTGCTCTGTAGTGTTGTTAAGTGTTTAAGCAAATACTTAATAGCGAAGACACACTGATTTCAATTAGAATTGTTAGTGTATTTTTTTTGCGACAACAGAATGAGAATTTTGTTTTGTTGTTTTGCTGGTGTTATGTGATAAAGACTTTCTCTTTAAGATTACATACAGAAACAAAAACAAAGCATACAAAGGGTTTTTAATGCGAATAAAAATTCCCTTTCGTTTAGTATGAAATCTGATCTGCAAGTGCGCGTTCGTTTTTTAATTCATTGAAGTTTTTTTTTATTAGTGGTGTGAATATGGTGTTTTTTTTTTGTCTTCAATTAATTGTGTTTTGAGTAATATTATAACGGGAAAAGCTATTGAAAATGTTTAAAAAGTGTTTAAAAGCATAATTATTTGGTTTTCAAATTAAATTTTGGCAAGTGGTAGCAGTTCTATTCGGTAAAATATTTTCTTTATAAGGTAAGCGAAAATTATTTTTTTTTAAATAAAAAACTTGTCGCTTTATTTGCAATTATTTAAATTATTTTTTATTAAAAAAAAGAGTGTTTTTACTTAGTTTGCCCTTGTTTTTCTTTATAAAAAAATGTTTTTCTAAAAGCCTTTAAAGAAAAATAAAAAATGGTTCCTTTTTCTTGTTGTTCTTATTGCATTACGCTATTGCGTCATCCAATTTCTAGTGTTTGCCGAATTTCTCATTGTGTGTGTAAGTAACATACGTACACCAAAGTTAGTTATATTTTTCGGCCGGCGTTAAAAAAAAAGAATGCGAAAGAAAAGTAGAAAAAGCAAAGTCACCTGTTGTATTGAAAACACAAACAAAATTGAGTTATTTTTTTTTGAGTTTTCCACTCAAAATTGTGTGTTTTTGTTTGAATTTTTCTCTCAAAGTTTGATGTTTTTTTGTGTTTTCCACTCTAAATTGTGTATTTTTGAATGCGTTTGTCTTACAGGAATTTCACAATACACTGATGCATTTGTCTAATACAAGAAAGTGTTGTTGTAGTATAGAGTTATCATACTAAAGTTTAAGGAATTGTTTTTGTAAGACTAATGAACTCACACGTTGCTCTGTTTTTATGGCAAACACAAACAAAGGTGAGAGGTTTTTTGGTGTTTTCCACTCAATCAGACGTCAGGCTCATAATAAATTCAGAAAAAAATTGGCATTATTTTTCCGTTTTTGTAATACGTTCGATCTCATGCGTACGTGTGGTAAACAAATAAAATTTAATGTTTTCGTTCGTCTTGCTTAAATAGGCGTTATGTTGTTCAACTGAGGCGAAATAGAATATTCCTAGGAGTCGCCAATTACTTTCAAACCGTGTAAAGGCTATGATGAGTTCATGAGACGTTTTTTTGATTTTTGTTCTAATCATTGCAGGTACTGCCAAAGGCAGTATAAAGCCCCTGTCATAAACCCTAAATAAGCAATGACGTCTATGAATACGGGTCAAAGTAGAAACTCCCTAATGCTTATAATGGGGTCCTAATCTGTCCTATTGCGCTCTTATCACAGCAAAAGTAATTTGTGTGGGCATTTTGCCCAAGCCAAGCTCTTTAGCATACAATCTACCTCATCTTTTAGCAAAAATATTTGAGCATTGATGATCATGCCATCACTCTCGTTAGTAGACAGTCTGAAAGACAAGTTCTTTGCTACCCCATTAGTAACTTAATTACCCTCAGTTATGGGAAGTTTAATGCCCTATGAAAGACAATGTATTAAAGTGTCAGCATCGCATTTTAAAACCCATGGCATTCTGCAATGAGGGTAAAAGTTAACGTAGACTTTAACCAGGCCCCTTAGCGAGATCCTTATTGACTTGGCAACACTTTAGCTAGTTTGTTTCTCTATGTCGACAGAGTTCTTGGACTCGAAGATCAGTCAAAGAAGAATACTTTTTTCGCCTTCGTGATAATCTTATGAAGATGTCTGTTCCAATTGAGCAAATTTTTTCTAGCGGATCACCCAGATATTGTATATCTTCGGAAAATTAAATCGTTGCTGCATTAATTTTCCATTGATGGGTGTGGAGTGGTTTTGAACTCCTGTAACAGTCCAACAAGATCATCAGCTTTGAATATTAATGCTCAGGCGGTTTAGCTTGTGGAGAAGTGTACTTATTATTCGGATGTTGCTCTCATTAAGAGCAAAATCTCTTGGTTTTTATAGATTTTGTTGCAGTAGCCTTGTGTGTTAAGGATCAGATCGATCGTCTTATGGAGACAATCATTTATAACTAGTATGTTGCTCTCGTTGAGAGCAACATTCTGTGTCTTTGATAGACTGTAATTATAAGGCATCAGGCATATTTAATTCCACGAGTATGGGCAACATTTTGCTGTTTATGAACATTTTTTCTCCATGTTTTATTTTATTCTTCCCTTTTGTATTCTAAATGTCTGCGTTATAAACTTTAATTTAAATTTAAAAAAAAATTCGATTTTTTTTTTTGACAAAACCCTTGTCAAATCAGTTATGAAAACAGACATTAAATGTCAGTTTCGAAGTCATAAATTTCTCTGATAACCAAGCATTACTTCATTACTATATTAAGGTCGTCTGCAGGAAGATGAAATTAAAGTTTAAAAATTTATTTTAAAAATTTTCCCAGAAATTTATTTCAGAATTTAAGATGAATTAGAACAAATTTTCTTGCTTTTATAATTACACTGTCACTCATTCTATCAAACAAAAACAGGTTTCTTAAAGACAAACAAATTTTGTTAAATTTTAGCATTTGCAACAACACACCCTCCGTCCTCCATCCTCCAGCAGTTTGTAAAGTTTTCAGTTTCATTGTCATGAGCAACATTTTTGGGCCCGAATTCAATTGTTTTACAAGGAAATAAATAAAGTAAATGGACTGCTTTATGGCTTTAATATACTCTCTGTTACTCTCGCACTGTCATACTTTCTCCCTCTCGCTCTTTCTCCCTCTCTCTCTCAGTGTCTTTGTTTTTGGTGTTGGAAATTTATTCTCCTGGTAACTCTCTGTTACAATTTGTATGCACTTGAGGAATGTTTTAGTTTATCTTGATGGAAAATTTTCAAAATCTCCCACTCTCTCCGCTCTCTCTCTCTCACTCTCTTTCCTTTCTCCTGTATATTATTGTCTGTCTGTATTAAGTGTTCTTCTTGATATTTTCAAACAGAGTTACAGTTACAGTTTCAAGCAATACAATAGAATAGGAAGTCAATAGCATGGAATAGAATAGAGCTGCTGAACATTATTAAAATATTTTAATTTGTCGGCATTTTCAAGAACATGAAGCTCCTGACAAATTGAAAAACCATCATACAAACACATAGCATACGAAAAGTTTGCAAATGAATTGCAATTTAATTGCATATTTTTAGGAGCTTAAAAAATATAGATTCAGGAATTTGTAATTCATAAAGGATTTTGAATGTTTTAGAGAACTTTTGCAAATTTTCTATTTAATTATGGGGCACTAAATCCCTTTAGAAGACTGTAATTCATTGAAATAATGGGGAAATTGTACGATGAGCACACTCTAACAAAACTACAGAGTATTGAGTGGTTTGCGCATTTCAAAAATGTTGATTTTGATTTACAAAAACAAAGATCGTTTATCCCGGACGCTAGAACGGTTTGAGCGAATTAATTTGGAAAAATTTCTCAATCGGGATTCATATCAGTAGTAAGAAGAGTTGACCTAATCATTAGGCATGACTCAAGTAGTCATTTTAAAGCGTCTTAAAGTACTAGGATTCATTGGAAAGCAGGAAAAATTAGGTGCCACATAAACCGAAGCCGAGAGACGTTGAAAGACGTCGTCTTCGTCTGAAAGCCCTTCTGGCAAAAACCTTAAGAGTAAAGTAAAATTAACATGAAAAAGTTTCTCAAAAACTCTGTCTACTTTTAAATCGTCGGTCCCAGCCACACACACAACGCGGGCGATGTGAGAAGCTATGTATATTGTCCTCCTGACATACAATCGTTTTAGTATCACCTGATGTCCTATAAGATGGTTTTAAGCTGCCGTAGTTTACTCAATGAAATAACTGAGCGGAACGATATTTACTGACTAGCCCGCGAACCATCATATTTTTTATATTGCTAAGCCTATATGGCAAAAAGAGGTTGACTTAAGTAAGAGTAGCATCTTGTAATAAAAATTAAAAATTTTGTATCAGGAAGTCATATTCTGTCCAAAAATATCCTGACTGTTTCGGTAATTTTCGTTGTTGTTATCGTTTTTAAGCATTTAAAGAATTTTGGAGATTTATTCTCCTTCATCCCTTTTCTAAAGCAACAATTAATCAATCACATGCATAGTTGGCTAAAATTTGCTTAAAAGAATGACTAAACTTCTTGTTAACAAATTTCAGCTATGAATATAGTTTTATGGCTTAGAAGAGAATGTCATGCCTTAAACGAAATTAATTATTAAGCTTAACATAATTTACTAGGACTTTTATTTATAACCTTAACCGCACATACTGCTCTCCACCGCCTCCTCCTCCTCTAACTTATCCCTGAAACACTAGCAATGATTTCAAATTAATTTCCTTTGTATCGGCAAGCAGCCTAAAAATATGCCAGCAAATATTGACAGGAATCCCATGTTATATGCTACATAAAATTATGAATCTAAAAGAGAATTTTTGTGACAGCTGTTAATAAAATAAACATGACCCTACTTTTATTCCCCAACACCCTCTCTCCCTTTTAGAACGAATATCCAAATACGAAATAAAGCCTTCAAATGCTTACTCGTGTAAAAGTTGTCAAAAGGAAAAATTATGATTATTATCCAGGCAATAATTTATGTTGGTGAATATTTTTTTCTTTTTTGAATGGCAATTGGCTACAGAGTTTCCAAAAGAATAACTTTTTTTCTTTCTTCCAATATTAGAAAAAAGTAAAGAGAAGGTGAAGAGAGAGGGAAGGAGGGTAAATGTCACAATTAATTAATCAATTATTGTATGTAGAAAATATTCAAAGTAATTAAATACTGAATGATGATTAAATGAATGATAACTTCAGTTTTGTTTTGTGTCTAAAAAGCCGTATAAAAATATGACAGAAAAATAAATAAAACTTCAGGATAATACTCTCCAAAATGGAGGAGGAGAGAACTACAGTTATAAATCAAATTATTACACAGTAATTTACTTAGAAATTTAGGCAGTAATTAGTGGCCATTTGTTTGAATTTCAAAAGACGATAAGTAATGAAGAAAACTTGTCTTGTTAAATGGCTAACGATAATTAATTTAATCGATAACTGTACCTAATTTGCTTAATTACCAGCCATTAAGATATTTTTTTTTTTTTGGGAAATATTTTTTGAATTTCTATTGCTCTTCGCTAATATGTAATATACCCCTGTTCCATAGACCTTAAAAGTACCATCACCTACCAGAGTCTGTAGAGTAGGTGACCAGTCTAAACCCCTTTCCATTTAAATATTTTGATAGGAATGTAGGGTCATTGATTAGTTTGATTCACAGTTGCCAATTTGCCAAAATACTCTGGGAATCCATCGTATTCCGTAAACATCTAATGAGATATCCTATTCCAATTTGCCAAAATACTCTGGGAATCCTTCGTATTCCATAAACTCCTCATGAGATATTCTATTCCTTGCGTACAGAAGAACTAACTTCATGCATGGGTTGAATATACTAATAGTAGGGCATTTCTGTAGTAGAATACTAAGAATTTGTCCTTTAAATTCGCAGCCTACATCAATTACTATCAGTACCAGTAAGTGATAGAATTTTGTCAAGATTGTAAAACCATTTTTTCTCACATGCAGTTTCACACCCTGTATTTTGAGCTTTTGAGCTACTGAAGACCGCTTTGTACATACATACATACATAATTGGTCATTACAATCCTTCAGTCTGGATTACAACCTAGCTTCTAACACCACTTACATACTTATGTTATACATGAGTGGTGGGTAATTTTATTTCACCCTCAGAGTTTTTGTCACAAATCTGCTGAGAGGAAGTCGCCGTAGAAATATTTCTTTTATATTTTCGTTTTGATCTCTGATCTGGGGATTGAATCGTGGCCTTACGTTTAATATACCAACACACTATCAACTAGACTACGGCGGCTTCTACCATAGACTGCTTTATAGTCGACAAAAAGATGATGTGTGTACTTTCTCCAGGATTTGACGTCATGTAAATAACTGGTCAATGGTGGGCTGACTTAGCAGCTCTAAAGCCCTATTGATAAAGTCCAAACGCTTCAGTCGTTTACACAATACGCTCTTGAAAATCTTCTATGCGTTAGGTAGTTAGGGTAGTCGCCATAGTCTAGTAGGTAGTGTGTTCGCTTATTAGATGTAAAGCCCGGGTTCGAGCCCCAGGCCAGACATCAAAAAGAAATATGAAAAAATAGAAATTTCTTCGGCTACTTCCTCTTAGCAGATTTCTGCCAAAAACTCTGAGAGTAAATAAATATGCCATGAAAAAGTTTCTCAAAAATCTGTCGTTCGGAGTCGGAGTTAAATTGTAGGTCCCGCCACTCAAGTATAAAATTAAGGCACACAACATGAGTGGTGGGAGAAGCTAGGCCGTAATCCTGACTGAAGGGTTGTAATGGCCAATTATGTATGTTAGGGTAGCAGGTCATGGGGTCTCCATTTTTCATGACATGACAGAGAACAATCGTTGCATATACTTTCCTTTAGTCAAATTCCTCAAAGAAGCTGATGCATGCTGCTTGCATAGCTCTTTCTTTCCCTTCAGCCTAAAAGATATCAGCGGGCAGGTCCTGAAGTCGACGTCATTGTTGCGATTCCGCTACAAAGTCCTTAAAGAAACCAGTGGATGCTGCTTGCTTAGCTCTTTACCTTCAACCTTAAAGATAATAGAGGGGGGCGGGTCCTGAAAAAGACGTCAAAGTTGCGATTCTGCGACAACTTCCTTAAAGAAGCCGATGCATCCTGCATGCATAGCTCTTTACCTTCAGCCTTAAAGATAATAGAGGGGGGGGGGGGCGGGGGGTTTGTTCCTGAAAAAGACGTCAAAGTTCGATTCCCCTACAAATTCCTTAAAGAAGCCGATGCATTCTGCATGGATAGTTCTTTCCCTTCAGCCTTAAAGCTACCAGAGGGCTGGGCCTGCATGTTGCATGCTTAGCTCTTTATCTACGGCCTTAAGGAAATCATCGGCAAACCATCAGGATCTATCTTTAATGCTGGAGGTAAAGGACTAAGCATACAGTATACATCAGTTTCTTCTTCTTGGTTGGGAGCCGAACCTCCTAATCGATTGAGTTCGGTACATCATCGTTTCTAATGATGAAATTGCTGCCGTCATCGTCATCAAGTTTGCATTTTCATTCATGCAGGCAGATGCTTTGGGCTTGAAACCTTTGGTCAGACACTTTACCCTTTGGTAAAATTTTCGAGCATCAATACTACATCTTCAGAACTCGACTATCACATGCTCTCTGTTCTTCTTCTCGTTGGTACATGTCCCTTGTTATGTCGTAAGGAAAAACAACATTCTGGCTTTTATTATCCACATGATTTTACTGATGACTTCAGCCTACCATCCATGCCCACCTGGATCCCAATCCAGCTGCTCTTCTTTTTTTCCCCATCAGTCATAATTAATATAGTTTTTGTTGCTCTTCTCGGTGTATATGATTTCATGACTGAATCAATCTCTTCATGAATGGTGTACAGTTAAATACAGTTTTTCATCGCGTATCCTATGGACGTAATTATTTGCAATGAATTTTATTTTTTCAAATGCTTGCCATCATTTATTTTCGGTCTTTAAAACTGTTGTACCACCACACAATGGTTTAATTTTTTTACTCTGCGTTTATTGTTCCAAAAGAAAAAAATCCATAATTTTTTTCCGGGGGATATAAAAAAAGAAGCATAAAAACTCCTGACATATGCGTCTGGATTACATATGCGAACGCATTTAATGAAATCTGAACCCTCTATCAATGAAAATGGCTCAACGTTGAAAGCTGATGACGGCGACATATAAAAATATTATTTGAAGGAAACAAAAAAAATTTATTTTTTAAAAAGAATAAACATGTCCTCTAAAGGAAAAAGGGCATAAAAGGCAAAATTTAATAGAGAAAATTTCTTTCGTGTTTCCTTTTACGCAAACACCTCATAGGCTGTAGCCAAATTTAAGAGGAGTATAGCAGAGTGAACTAACCGGCAGAATGAAGCCTTTGCATTTTTATTTTATTCGCTTTTTGGTTAGATTGCTCGCCGACCCAACTGTAGCATAAGTCCAGTCGATTGGTTTTAAATTCACTTTTATTACCGCCAGCTTAACTTCTAGCTGTTAACGGAATTCCACTGAGACATGCGAACGCTCCTGTAACGACTTAAAATGATTCAAATATGAGGTTAATTTGTCAAATATACCTGATACTTTCGGGATTGTGCCAGCAACAGGAGATTTCAATTTTTCTGAATACTTCACACTTTTATCGTAACTAGAAAATTAATGGCTCTTTCTCCTTCTCCCCCTTCTTTAACTGTCTTCTGAACATAACCTTACTTACTTACTTAATTGGTTCTCTTTAGTCCAGCTTAAAACCTAGTTTCTGACATCACCCTCGTTGTATATGTTAATCTTGTCCTTGAGTGGGAGAACCTAGAGTTTAATGTCGACTCCGAACGACAGATTTCTGAGTAGCTCTTCAGTTACCCTTTACGGTTTACTAGATTATATGGGAACTCATGACAACATACAGACTCATGAGTTGGGTAGCCTCCACCGACTACCTTTATTCAATGTTATTTTCCAACTAGGTAGTTATGTTCCCCCTAAGGAACTAAGATGGACGCACTTAGGCAACATGGGGCCCATTGTGTAATCTTCCAACTAAAATATATGAAAAGTCGGTGGAGAAATTATCCAACAGCCGTCTTTGGTTTTGTGTGCAAGGCATTTCCCGATCAAATGATAAAGATCCATAGAGGCTATACTAAATAGATCATGACGCAAAAGTCCGATATCCCTTCCAATCACTATTTGTAGGTTATTTTTAGGTTAAGTCCGAAAAAGTTAGGTTAGGTTAAGTTTTAAATTAATATTTAAGGTACCTTTTTGCCTTGAACCATCTGTGCTTATAATATTATTGTCTGTAATACTACAAAAACAAAAATTGTTTTCTCCCCTTTGCCCTCAAAAAACATAAAAAATTGTTTTCATCCTGTGTGTGTTTTCTTCCCCTTCTACAAGATTTGGCCTTAAATGTTTTTCAGGCAGCAGCAGCATGATTTTTAAATAAAAATTTTATTTTTATTCTCTCTCTCTCCCTCTCACTCTCTCGTTCTCTTAAATTGCTATGTCATTTCATTTGATTTAAAAAATAACACAAACAGACAGAGAGAGAGAGAGAGAGAGAGAGAGAGAGGAAAAGAGACAGTTCGAAAAAAAGGATTTTATTTAATTGTTTATGAGTAATGTTTTTGAAAATGAAACAGAAAGAAAATCTCTTCGAAATGATTTAATAAAAAGCCTTAAGGAATAATAAAAACGAAATTTTTTTTTATCCTAGGATTTAATATTTTTCAAATAGAATATTTTAAATATTATTTAAAGAATTTTAAATTCATTTTTAAAACTAAAGAGATTAAAGCTTTAACATTAAAACTCTGTTTTAATCCTCAACATTTTGTTTAAATGGAATTAAGATTTAAATGAAAATTTAAATGAAAATATTAATACCCCTTAATTTTTGCCCTTAAGTATGCAACATATTTGTATTTTTTATTATTTTATTTATTTTTATATTGAAAACCATAATTTGAAAAATTTAAATATTGTTTAAATATTTCAATTAAACCACCACTTTGTATTGTAATCATTCCTTGAACTAAATCTGATTAGTTTACTAAACTAAGAGGCCCCTAAAGTATGCTTTACTTACTTACTTACTTAATTGGTCATTACAACCCTTTTAGGCAGGATTACAACCCAGCTTTTCACACAAACCTTGTGCGTGTGGTAACGAACGACGGAGAAAATTCTGCTGCCAGTTCTATTTACACTCGTTGAATATACCTTTTTAAACATCCGTTCCTAGTCCACAGAATGGTTCCAGTCCCATCAACACTATGGAAATTGCCCTGTTCGCAAGCTTTTCCTTTCTCGTTTGACTTCTCTCATCATATTCAGTTCATATTCATCCCGTCAAATCTGCATAGACATTCCCATCCTAAGCAGGCCTTAATGTCACTTGGGTTGCGTGCTCATATGACGGTTTCACTGTCAGATAGTATTGCTATGTTTTGTCCTCTGTGCGTTCTATCAAGCCCTGGCATCAAGGATTCCAAAACAGTTTTCCTTACGGTTGTGCGCTACTTAAGACCGGAGATATCGGCGACGAAGCTAATTAAGGAGACGAAGCTAATATCTTTGTCATCGATAAGAATCATCGACCAAGAAAAATGCACGTCATCAACGAAGAAATGACAGTCTTGACCAAAAAATTGCATGTCATCAACCAAAAAAATGCAAGTCATCAGCAAAAAAATTCAAGTCATCCACCCAAAAAATGCAAGTCATCAACAAAAAAAATGCAAGTCATCCACCCAAAAAATGCAAGTCATCAGCCAAAAAAATGCAAGTCATCAACCAAAAAAATGCAAGTCATTTACTGAAGAAATGAAACTTGCGAAAAATACTACATTTTGTTGGATATATATATATATGTATGTATATTAACTCAATGAGAATTATTAAAATTTTTAAGTTCATACATAAAGAACTTTTTTTGCTCATATAAAAAAGTTATATCTCCGGTTCCAAGTAAAGCTCAACCCTAAGGAAACCTGTTATGGAACCCTTGATAACATGGCAATCTAGTCCACTAGGTCCATTTTTCCTCCGGTTCCATTTTTGATCCAATTTTGCCGGTATATATAGATCCGTTTTGTGTTGCTGATTTGAAGAAAACAAATATCTTCGTAGGCTATATCTCGGGTCCCAAGCAGCGCACGGCCAAAAGGAAATCTGTTTTGGAATCCTTGATACCATGACTGTCCAGCTCCCTAACTTTCTTCAATATCATATATGCACTTTGGTTTGAATCCTCTAAGAAAGAAGCTTCCATCTGCGCAGTAAGACAAGTTTTCATTGCCATGGGCAAAGCAACGCATGCGAGTCTCCTTAACTTTTATTAATTTTGTCCTGCCAGACTAGACAATGGCCTTGTGAGTGCCATATCTCTCCGGACAATCATGGTATACATCCAATACATATTTCTAAGGCTATAGTGCCCAGATTTTGCTGTGAGCGTTTTGCCTGTCATTATGAGACATGTTTGACTCTGCTTGAGATTTCCTTATGAGTTTACTGTCCCAAGTATTATTCCCAGATATTTTGCCGCCATTTTCTGTTTTATTTCCTTATCAAGGAATCGATTATTTTCTGCCGTTTACTTTTTAAGTTCGTAAGAATCGCCATGCGATTTAAGGAAGGAAGAGAGTCGGTTCCCTTCTTATCCATATGTGTCTAGGAGGGACTAGCAATATTGCACGTACTTTTTTGCTGCTAAATAGATTGAGCTTCTCCGTAAAACTAATGGAAAATATACAAATTAATCGAACCAATCGGCCTGCAAAATTGCAGTGCTACGTGAGCAATTTCAACGATGACACTATGTCACGTAAGCCATTTAAGACTAACCTTTGGATGATTGGAAATTTCTCTTGAGAAATCCTCCCCTTTTATGAACATGGACAAAATAGGCTGTTTCTTCTGATAATAATTTGTCTTTAAAATATGTGCAGCCTAAAAGTAGGCTTCAGTTGTATGTTAGTTTAGAACCCCTAAAAGTAGGCCGTATTATGCTTACTTTAATAGAATTTAAAGTTATTTATCTGCAGAATTTTAAAGCAAATATTGTTAAAATGTGAATACTGCAATATGGCTAACATCTAAAAGTAGGCTTTAAATTTTATTTTTTTACTATTGAAAACCTTTAGAAAAATTGCTCTTTTTTCTTTGTTTGAATTTAATTTTTCTGACGAAACGCTTTTATTTTTGTTTTTTCATGGCATCCAATTATTTTTTAAGTTTCCAAGGCAATTTACTGTGTTCTATTTTTATTCTCTTTCTCTCTTTTTCCATCTCTCTCTTTTGTTCTGTCCAATTCTATGTTTATCTCATTATATCAAACGTTTCGTGATTTTAATGCTTATTTGTCTAGCAGCGTATGCTAGACTTTTCCATGGCTTTTACGTTTCGTTTCATTTCATTTTTTTTCTCCTTCTCTCAATCGCATTGGTCTCTATAGTATCGTAATCAACCGTATAAAATACTCAACCGCAAATGTTTTTAGTGGCCATTATCCTTTTATAAGTGGTCGTCCTTTTTTCAAATATTACTGTCTGTGTCTTTGAAAAATATACACACACGGTGTAAGGAAATGAGGTGAAAATAAAAGAAAGGTTGTTAAAGAGAAATCATTCAGTGCCACAGCGATCTCCACGTAATCTGCGTTTGCTGGTCTAAGCCTACAAGGTATGGAGATCTAACCGGTAGCGATGATTAACTTGCTTGCTGGCTATTGCAATACCCTGTGTTCAATTGCTCTTAAATTCCAATGAATAATTGCTGGTGATAAAAAATCTCTCTCTCATTCTTTCACTCTGTCTTTCTTCTTTCCTAGATAAGCTGCTTGTAAAGCTTTAATAAAAAAAAACCCTTTCAATGCACAATTGCAGTCCAATTTCAATACAACCAGAATGTGTATACAACAACCCCGTCTAGCTTTGATGATACGACACAGTCGAGAGTTTTGTAAACAATATTGTGTCTACTACGTGTGGGTAATGAATCTTGGTGTGATTTTAAGCTCTCTGTCGTCCATGCAAGCTATTGCTCTTTGCATAACTCTTTCCTCCTAAGCTTCATAGGACTAGGCCAAGCTGGGTCGTATGTTTGACTGTCTAAGTTGTAGCTGCCTTAGTTGCTCGTGTTTTTAGCGTTCGAGTAAGTGTGAAAAGCAATAGATTTTCATTAAAGAAAATAAAAAGAGGATTTCTTTTCCTCCAGCTTTCACTCTCTCTCTATCTCTCTCTCTTTCTCTCTCTCTCTCTCTTTCTCTCTCTCTCTCTCTCTTTCTCTCTCTCTCTCTCTCTCTTTTACTCGCTTTGCATTGATTTGCCAAGAGTGTCAACAAGATTTCCGTGTATTAGTTGATGTGGATTTAAATGCAGATTTTTAATCTTTCTTTTTTTCGTTTCTTTTTTAATAAAAAATCTTTTTTATTTTTAAATTCATTGAAAATCTCTCATTCGTTTTTCCACACATACACAATTTATTTTAAAGTTCACAGCATGCATTTGGGGGCACGGCATTTATTGCCTGCTTTTCTTCCTATTTTTGTTGTTGTTGTTTTTGGTGCTCTCTTTTATCCACTTCAACATTTTATTACATTTTTACAGAACATGTGTAAATTTGACAGTTGAATAAATGCAAAAAGGACATACAAAAACAACAACAGCAACGAAAAATTAAAAAAAAATAAAAAAGAGTTTAAAAAAATGTGTATATGGTAACCCCATATTAAAACCCGGTTGATATAAATTGCAAAATAAATGCCACACAATTCCACAGCAGTTGCTGTATACGTTTGTTGCCTGAGTGTATGCAATATAAGCCAGCCATGGTAGTAGCGGCAGCAGCAGTAGCAATTGTGTAGTATTAGTGGCAGCAACAATATCTACAAATTGGATTACAAATGGTTTGAAAACGAACAACAACAAAAAAAGTCAATCATCGTTGTAGAAGGCTATGAAACCCAAAGCCAGATACTGTTATACGATATTATATGGAGACATCATTATTTAACAACAACAGCAAAACAGAAAAACGGGAAAAATCTGTCTTTAAAGCTTAGAACTTCAGAATCCCTTTAAAAGTTTATTAGAGGTTTTTAAAAAAATCTTACAATAAATTTTCTTTGAAAATTTCTTCATTTAATGGCTTCAAAACCAGCAATCTGGTAAGACAGCTATGATAAGCCAGCTTACCTAACTATCTTAATTGGTCTTTTCAATCCTTTAGTCAGGATTACAACCCAGTTTCTCGCATCATCCACTTTATGTGTAAATTCCATGTAGGTGTGTAGGGTCTTACAGCATTGCAATCGATTCCAAACGACAGACGAGATTTTATTTACTCTCAGAGCTTTTTCAAGAAGGCTGCTGAGAAGAAGGCGGAAGGAAATATTTTTAATATTTAGTTGTGATGTCTGAGCTGGGCTTTGAACCACTGATTGTTGTCTAATAAGCCAACACACACTACTTACTAGATTACAGCAACTTCTAAATGCTACTAAAATGTGCATAAAAATGAGTTGAAAACTATTAAAAAAATTCGACTGGTACAACCAGTCCAAAGGGGGCCATTTAGACAGCATTCAGGGCCAAGATCCAAGGATTTTAATGAAAGAAAAATTTCATCGAAATCATGGTTTCAAGTGTGTTCTGTTGAGCTTTACATTCCTTCATTTTAAGGCTCTTAGCGATTTTTCTTTTCAAATCAAAATTAGTTATTTGGATTTTTTTAAATTTTACAGTCTAAAAGTATGCTGTATTTCTTTTAAATTTAAATGCCTAAAATTAGATTTTAATTCTATTGAGTTTTAAAGATAAGCATTCGGGATTTATTTTGACTTCAATTAATTTGCTATATTTCGATTTTTTTTACATTTTTAAAAGTCTAAAAATATGCAGTATTTTTTCTTTCTTTAAATTTAAAGGCCTAACATTAGGCTGTATTTCTATTAAATTTTAAAGATAAGCATTCGGGATTTATTTTGATTTCAATTAATTTGCTAGGCTTTAGAAAATAGAATTTTAATTACTCTTTTAAAACACCTAAAAATATGCTTTAATTTTTGTAAGGAATAATGGCGTGTGAATTTGCTTTGCCTTTTTAAACACATGCTTTATTTTTATTTATTTATTTTAGTTAGTTGTTGTTGTTGTCTTTATTAATAATTGATTTTTTTTTAATTTTTCCATTAAAATTTTTAATGCCGCATAGTTTTGTAATAAAGACAGGCGGTGGTAGTAAAAAGACGGATAGGTTTTAATGATTGTTTTAAAAGTGATATTGATTTTATCAGTTTCTAGGAATAGTAGTTGATATATATGTTTGATTTCAAATGCCTTTTATTGCGTATTCAATTGTTAAAGCGATTTAAAAATGTTCTTATTTCTAAAGTCGTCCATATTTTATTGACCATTTCCTATATGTGATGGAGATTATCACATGAAATAATAACAATATTCTTTTAATGTGTATATGTTTACTTAATAATTAATATGTTCTGAAATACATGATATTAATAAAATAAAAATACACAATCTGAGAAGACTGATGTTTTTAATAAAAAAAAAATTTCCAGCGGACGCGATGGCCGCATTTAATGTCCACTGAGTTATACATTTTTATACTTTTTTTCTGTGTAATTTTTTTTTTCATGTTTTAATGATAATAATAATCAGGTTTAAAAAAAAAAGCAAAAAAACTCTCCATTTAATATCGCCAAAGTTGTGAAATCCATTTTTAATTAAAACGCTTTGAATTTTACAAATGCATTTCGAAAAAAGAATTTCAACACAAACGTTGGCTTAAATCGTATTATTATTGTACAATTGTTAAAGCAGATTGTGTCTATTAAATGAAACCCCAACAATAAAAAAAATATTTTAAAAATTAATTAAAAAAATAGAAGAAAAACAAGTATAAAATTAAACCTTTAATCCTTGTTTTGAGCAGATTTATTTTAAAGTTTAATTTTAAAACAATTCTTCTTAAAGAGATTGCCTCAAAACTTCAATACTGTTTGATCAACTTGTTGTACAGTGACATCAGAATATTGATTTTTATATTGGGGTGTCCAGCGGGGACTTTGACAGTTGATAACAACCATCTTGTTGAAGCTATATTTACCAAATTAATTGTCAATTATTCACTGTGGTTTGCCAAATCACTATGTACAATAAGCAACGAGCTGTGTTCTCCGAACCGGCTCTGGAACAGTTGCCAATTGGCCCTAAATTTTCATCGAAAACTCATCTTCAGTGACGAGGCCCATCTCTGGAAAAACAAACAAAAAATTATCAAATTAGGGACGCACATGAGATCCCGAAAAAGTCACTGTTTTATATAGTTGTGGATCCCATCCATTTGATGTTGGCGCCATCGGCCTATATTTTTTTGAGTATGACGTTGGCCATCACTGTTGACTGCATGAACTACGTGACCTACAACTCATCCCACATTTGATATCATGCACTAGTGATTTGAGGCATGGTCACCTCACGTGGCGGTGATGCTAAGTGGCCACTCAGATTGTGGGATTTGACCCACACTAGACTTTTTCTTGTGCAGTTTTCTTAAGTCGTAGGTGTAGTCCGATAAGCTACAAAATACAGTGGCTTTCAAAGCCAACATAATCCATCCCATCGATCAAATTTAGTCTGATTTATGGGTAAAAGTCATTGAAAACTGGATGCTTCGAATGCTCTCCACCCAGAGAAAACGTAGCGGATATTTGAACAGTGTTATAATACAAAGATAACGGCAGCAATAGGCCTTTAAAAAGAATAAACAATTTCAATGATATATCACGCATACTTTAATTTTCAAAAAGTGCTAAAAAAAAAAGTACTTTTCCAAATTAAAGAACCCTTTGATAAAAATGTGGAAAATAAATTATTTTACTTTTTTAAAGAATGCGGTTTTTGAAAGCGTAAACAAGTTTTTTTTTTTTATAAAATGTTCGCATGTTTCAAAAGGTATCAAAAAGTACTTTTTAAAATACATGTGGAAAAAACATTACTTAGGTCTTCAAAGCATTTTTAAGAGCAATACAAGTAATTTTGTAAAAAATTGTACTACTTTCGAAAAAGTACCAGACAAAGTACTTGTTATAAATAAGAAAATATGTTGAAAACGTTAATTTAGCTATTGTATACGTTTTCCATATGTATAATGCTAAATTCTCAGCCAAAGGTACTATTTAAAAAAAGTATCAAAAAGTACCTTTTGCAGAAAGTTGTTTTTAAGTTATTTTCTTTTGAAATTTTTAAAGTTGTATATTCTGTTTCAATATCAAATCACTTTTCTAAAGGTTACTGTAGGAATTTTTATAAAATTTTAATACTTTTGAAAATGTACCAAAAAAAAGTATTTTTTTAAGAAATCGCTTGAAGGCAAAAATACATTTAATATGATAATTTAACTTTACTGAGTATATTAAATTTGTACACAATTTAACATTACCAGAAAAGTACTTTTTCAAAAATAAAGTACACTTGCATACAAATTTGGAAAGTACATTAATTTAGGTATTTAAAGCATTTTTAAGAGCAATATGACTATTTTTATAAAATTTTGCTACTTTTAAGAGCTAACGAACTTTTTTTTATAAAAAAATATTGAAAACAAGTGTATTTTCTTAAAAAATGTGTTAAAAATTTAAATTTAGCCATTAGATATGTTTACCGAATGTGTGATATGAAATTTGAAAAAAGTGCTAGTTTTTAAAAATACCAAAATAGTACTTTTTTTTAAAAAATTAAGAAGCTTTTAAGTAAAAATTTGGAAAATATATCAATTTAGCTATCTAAAGCATTTATAACCGAAATACGGATATTTTTTATAAATTTGTACAATTTTTTAAAAAGTACCAAAAAAGTACTTTTTGCAAAAAGTTATTTTATGCAATTTTCTTTGTAAATCTTTAACGTCTCATGTTGGAATGTAAAATAAACTATGATATCCAATCATGTAATGATCATAATTACTGCCTTTACGTCGGCAGTAAAGGTTTTTGCTGTCTTTAATAATACGTATGTCGTTGTTATAATGTTTTTAATAACAAAGTTGGTGTTGTTGTTGTTACTGTTATTGTTGTAAAACATTTTAATAATATTGGATTAATGAGAGAGATGTTGTTAATTGTTGTTTTATGTTTGTGGTAGAAATTAACAACTTTTTATGCAGATTTTTACAAGTTTTTTTCACTGGGTTTTCCACAGAATTTTATCAGGATTTTGTTTGAAAGCATGTCTCATTTTATAATTGATACTTATTCACACATTATAGATTATAATTTGCAACAAAGGGGCATGGGGGGTATTTAAAAAAAAGTACCTTTTTAAGTGCTTTTATTAAAATATGTACATATTTTCCATAATTAACTTAATGTCTCCTCTTCATCTTCTCCTTCTGCTCTTTTATTAATCACGTTTCTTTAATTGTCATTGATTTTAATTCAATTTTAATCACATTTTATCGTGTGATTTTTTTTTCCTCTCCTTTTGTATACGATGTATTAATGGATGGTTCAACGAAGATTTAACACCCTGTGAACCTGTGTGACTGCAACAATTTGCCGTTGAAGACATGAAACGAAATTTTAATTTCCTTTCTCAGTTTTTTTATCCTAAAAAAAATAAAAAATAAAAGACGAAAATATTCATGTACATATATCAGGCAACAAAAGAGACCAAAGAGGATGATAATACAGTGGGTACTCTCTTAAAGGGTTTGGGTGTGAGAATATTTGGCATCAAAAAACTTTAGTTAATGCCTTGGGAATGCTACACACCCTGTTTTACCAAAAACTATTTCAAAATTGACAAAAAATTCTCCAGTTTTCTATAGCTTTCACTGTCTTCTGCAACTCAAATATTTAATGATAAACAGGAAGTCCAGTTGAAAAGTTAAGCGTACAATAAAATGAAAATTCACAAGAAAGAAAAAGAACTAAAGCAAGCAAATAGCTTAAGACCAGCATTAACTCACAAAGAGGGTGAATAAAACACAAAATTGCCAAAACGAAGAAACAGATAATAAAGGAAAAAACGAAGCGAAAAAAAATCCTTTAAAAATTCTAAGAAATATTTTTCAATTCTCTTCAGAAAAATGGCATTTTTTCCACTCCAACTATGTCCTTATTTGCTGCACTAAAAGGGCTTTTTTCTGATCTTCTATTCATGCAAGGAGTTGAATTGGTGACAGTAAGGCTGGCAAATCTACTTTATGAGCATGTTGCAGTCCTAGCAAGATAAATCACACTCAAGGCGAAGTGTTCCGTCAATGTCCTTGAGGTCTATTACGACGACAATAATTGCTTGTTACCTATTTCACTTCTGTTCGCGGAAGCACTAACAACTCTTCGTAGATCTTCACAATAGCGAACTTCAAACGACAATTTCTCACGCAACGTGTCTTCACACAAGACTGACTGAATTATTACTGGCTGGTTGTCTGCTTTGTCTTGCCTTTTTATGTGCTCGCTTATCAGTCCGATGAAGGTGCTGGAAGTAAAATGTTCTTGTCTTCGCCTTCTTGTGAGTTCCATCGCGACTGCATTGTTGTTTGTGGATTTTGTTCACGTTGTTTGTCCTTGCCTTCTTTCATACTTGTCTGTCTCCTTTTCTTATACCGGTATACTGTTGTTGGTATATGTAAGCAAGTTCGTTGTATGTGTTTGTGTGGCTTTTGTTTATCGTTTATGTTAAATGATTTTTTTATTTTCGTAACAATATTCTAAGGTACTCGTACATTACATATGTAAAGGATTTTGACGTCCATAGGACAGTCTAGTGTAGACTGCCTCACTTCTGTAGTGCGTTTTATGCGGTGTTTATGGCCACACTGAAAGCTAGCTGGGCAATGTTTGTTGGTTGCTAAAATTTTCCCCGAAAATATTCTGACCTACTCGGACAGTTTGACTTAAACCAATTCCCTCTCGAATCAAGTCTCTTGTGAATCAAATTTCTTACGAATCAAATCCCATCCGAATTAAGCTTCTTACGTGCCAAGTCTCTTACGAATCAAGTGGCCTTCTAATTTCATCTCTTACGAATCAAGTCCTTCTGTATTAATTCTTTTACGAATCAAGTTCCCAATGGCTCGAGTCACTTAAGAATCAAGTGTCTTTTGAATCCAGTCTTGTAGGAAACAAGTCCTTACGAAAGAAGTTTCCTCCCAATCAAGTACCTTCCAAATAAAGCCTCTTACGAATCAAGGGGCTTTTGAAATGCGTCTCTTACGAATCAAGTCCCTTCTGTATTAATTCTCTTACGAATCAAGAGTTCCATATGGTTCCAGTCTCTAACTAATCAAGTGTCTTTTGAATCAAGTCTCTTACGAAACAAGTTTTTTTATGAATCGAGTCCCTTTCGAATCATGTCCCTGACGAAACAAGTTTCTTCCGATTCAAGTCCCTTACTAATCAAGTACCTTCTAAATAAAGTCTCTTACAAATCAAGTCACTTTCGAAACAAATATTTTACGAATTCAGTGCTTTCCTAGTTAATTCCATGGCAGACACATGCATCACTGCTAAGTTGTGGTCGTCACAAATGCCCATTTCTGGATGTATAACTGGGTGCATGAACAAATAATATTATTGACTTTAAGACGATACCAATCCAGATGAGACCCACAAGTCGACTTCGAACGACAGATTTTTGACAAACTTTTGATGGCAATTTTATTCAGCTCTCAGGATTTTTACCACAATAATGCTGAGAGAGGAAGTAGTCGTAAGAAATATTGTTTTTCCATTTTTCGCTGTTATTCGAAATGTTTTGGCTGGGGTTTGAACCATGGGTTCTTGTCTAATAGCTCAACAGACTGCATACTGTAAGTATTGGCCACCAAGATCTGTTTTGGTGCCACTAAAATTGTTCTTGTGGTCCTGTGTAAAGGGCCACATCTTCACAGATAATCCCTTAATGTTGTAGCATTTGGGAACCGATATTCGTCAAGTTATAGTCGCGATGTCGCCTGAAGAAAAGGGCAGTCGTAGCCTTTTATATCACCCAAACTCAGCCAAAACTTTGTATGAACTCGTATAACAACGTTTCCTATATCCCTCTTGTTTTTTTTAAAGAAGCCTTTTTTTTGCAATAAATATTAAACAATGTAACTGAATAATAAAAAGAAAATAAATAAAAATGTATTTGCCGCCGTATAAAACGAACCGAAATTGTAATAAAAATTGTAATTTTCCTTTGTCCCCAAAACGAGAACTCAATAAATACTGATGAAGTTGTCGCTCAATTTCGTTTTTTTTTTCTTTTCTTTATAAATAACTGCCAAGCCAGGCATATAAAGGTTGGCTACACAATGTATAACGGTATAACGGTATAACAGTAAAACCAATTAAACTTTAATAAAAGAAATCATTTGTTCCTCTTCGCTATCTCTCTCTCACTCTCTCGTTCTATAACAGCAGCTTAAAGGCTTTTAAACACAAAGAGAAAGAGAGAAAGGGAGTGAAAGAGAGAGAGAGAGAGCAACTGTAATAAAGTTTGTGTAACCCAAAGGTGTAGATTGACTGTATGAATGAATAAATGAATCTCTTCAAAAAGGTTACAACAATAATAACAACAACAACACTAACAAATGAATTGATGGATATTATTAATGTTTATATGCGTATGTACATATGTATGTATGTGTGACTGTGTATGAAAGTATGTGGATGTATGTTTGGTTGTTTACTGCATAATCCATGAAATATTATTCGAATTGTTGTTGTTGTTGTTGTTGTTGTTAATATAACTGTTTTTTTATTATACAAAGTAAAGTAATCTGGTCAATAAAAATTCAATGAATAAAAATTGTTTTATACATACATCCATACATAAGACACATATACTTATACAAAATAAAAAAGAAAACAAGGATATCTACTACTTACGCAATATAAATGGATACACACAGCTCTCGTACACATACAATGCAAGCACTTGTATGAATAATCACAGGAATACTACACGTTTTTTACTTACTCTTGTACTCATACACATGCACACATTCATGCTTGTATTGTATTTATAAATAACGGTGTGTGTGACGATAGCTCAGTAATCATTTATTTTATGTTCGCTTGCTTTAAACAACAGTTACAAGGAAAGAGAGAAAGAAACAGAAAGAGAGTGAGTGAGTTTACATGCTTAAGTGTGTGTGTATAAAAGTAAAACTCCTGATGTACAGCGTGTCTCAAATGGAAAAATTCTTGTTTGAATTCATATTAAAAAATACCTTTTGAGGGGAAAACCTCTTGTTTCCTACGCAGCTAAACGTCTCTTTAGACTCTCTGGACCCAGATATAATCCGGGAAACTGGAGAGCCGATAAGCTCGCCAGAGCTGGTGCACTCCTTCCGAAATCTTCTTCAATCGACTTGGATATACCACTTACCTCGGTTAAATTGCCCATTGCGCGAATATTCTTTCGGGATGCCAACCTAGCCTGGGTCAATTAGGAGTCCTGTTCCAGCGCTAGACTCACCTGGCCCTCAATGGATAGAAGGCGCACCAACCAGTTACTAGATCCCAGTGGCCATGCTTACAGGTCCTCGCGTTATGGGAAGACACTCGGAAAGAATGCAGCTCCCATCTAACGACTTCCGTAGGTGCAGTTTCTCTGAGGAAAAGGAGACTGTTATCGACTTTCTTTGTCAATCTCCATCTCTTGCTAGATGGAAATATAAGTTATTTTGCTCTACAATACTTGTCAGCTTGACCGAGCTATCATCCATTAATGTCAAGGATATAGCCTCGCTTATCAAACTTTCGGGCTGGTTTTCGAGTGTGAGGTAGTCGTTCCTTGAATGTGCAACACTTCTTCCCTAGTTTGGTAGAACTCGGTGAGTACCTGTGGCGTCAGAACGGCCCATTATGAGTACCCAAGTGGGCTTTTAGTATCAAAGCTACCACTACAACCTACATACCTCCTAGCCTAATATAGTGAGTTCAGTTCACTTGTGCAGAATGGGGGTTGTTTCGAGCCCAACACGTAGATTCTGTAACTATGGGAATGAATCATCCGACGCAAATCAAGTGCTAGACAGGGAATTGTTATGGTGGACACCGAGTAGCTTCTCAGGCCAATAGGCTGCAGAACTAAGGCGCTTTATTGTAAAAAAACTGTTTGATCTCCAGATTGGATATTGATTTGTGGTATCACAATGACCCTAAACTCAGGCCCAAATGAGGGCCATTTAACCTTTTTTGCATAAGTTTTTAGGCAAAGTTTTTATAGAACTGAAGGAACTGTGGAGAAAACAATTGCCTCTGCAATTTTTCCAAAATCTTGAAATTTTCAACAACAAATTTTGTTCTTTACTGTAATATTCACTCACTTTGCTTAAGATAAATTGCCTGCTTTATTTACACACACTTTCTCTCTACCTCTGCACTCTCCTCACGCTCATTTATCGTAATATTGCCATAAACATGGGGTGTTTCTGGGATCTTTTATTTTATTTTTTAATTTGTTTGACCGAAATCCCCTTTTCCTTTCCCTACTGCTACGTTTTTGATAAAATTTTTCCACTTTATTCTTCTTTTTTGTTTTTGGTAATTATTTTGGTCAGCGAACAAACCAATTTATTTTTGGCTACACAGGGATATTTTTAGTGAAACAAAATTATTTATTCACCTCCTACACCCTCTACTCTCTGCATCACAGGATAGCACACATAGGATATTATAAATGCTTGGAAAACTTATATGAAAAGGAAGAGATTTTTCACAATTTAAATGCAATTTTGGTGAAATAATTTCGAAATTTAAACGAAATTTACAGGAAAACCTACCTTTTCACAGTTTTTCCTGCCTTAAATACCTCTTTACTGTTTTCAAAAATCAGAATCCTTTAAAAACAAATTTTTGTATTGTTGTTGTTGTTGTGATTGGTATTACAAATATGCAGAAAACCTATATTCTTATCACCCTTCAATGCAATTTTTGCTTTTGGAAAAATTTTCTTGTTTTTCTTCTCGCTTTTATGACAACCATTTAAGAAGAAAATCCATTTTTAAACGTATTCATAGTGTGGCGCAAATAATACCAAAAGGAAATTGAAGACAAAGAACGTGTCATTTATTTTCTTTTTTTCTCTTCATCTTTTTCTTCTTCTTGCTCTACACTATGCATATGAATATCAACACATGCTTGCCTGGCAGTCATTTGCAAGTCTATTTGTATCATTCATAATTCATACATACATACGTACAGGAGGGAGTGTGGGGGATGTGTTTGACAAAAAAAATTTCCATATGTTTGCAATGCCAAATAACAACAGTAGTTTGTTGAAATGGAAAAAATTTTAAAAATCTTGCAAAATTTAAAAAGGTAGTAAAATCGACTACTTTTTTGGAATTTCCAAACAACGACGTTTAAAGAATTTTTCGCAAAAACAAAAATAATTTAGTTAAGGAAGAATTGTATTCTGTATGACTTTTTTAATTTTTAGTGATTTTGAAAAAAGTAGTAAAATCTACTACCTTTTTGGAATTTCAAAACAACGAAGTTTAATAGAATTTTTCTTAAAATCAATACTTTAGTCAAGGAAGCATTATAAAAAAGTAAGCATTTGAAAAAAGTAGTAAAACCTAGTACCTTTTTGGAAATGAAAAAAAAAGGAATTTTAAAGGAATTTTTGTTAAAATCAATACTTTAGATTAGATTTTGCATGATTTTTTTAATTTTTTAGGTTTTGCAAAAAGTAGTAAAACCTAGTACCTTTTTGGAATTTCAAAACAACGAATTTTAAAAGAATTTTTCTTTTCATGACTTTTTTTTAATTTTTAGGGATTTGAAAAAAGGTAGTAGGATTTACTACCTTTTTCTTTCTTTTTCCTTTCTAAAAAAATTTCTGTTCAGAAAATTTATTATTTATTATGCACAAAGTAAATAATTTAGGGTCGTTTTGTAAAAAAAGTAGTAGATTTTTTAGTACCAATTTCATATTTTTAATAGTTTGGAAACATAGAAAGAAAAAGCATTCTTTTAAGCTGTTTAAAACTATTCTCCTATAAAAACAAAGAGAGAGAAGAAAGCATTACAATAACAACTTAATAAACGATTCCCGTTAAATAACATGGAAATCCAGTTTTTTCTTAAACCGTATCATCCTACGTAAAGAAATGAACACATAAGCTTACACAATGAAAAAAAAATCAAGTAAAGAAAAACACACACACTGCAAAGGACTTAACGAAAAAACAGTAGAGAGAGAGAGAGAGAGAGCGAAAAAATAACATGTAAAAAACTAACGGAATTTTAAGTAACAGAAAAAAATTCACACATTTTTAAAAAGCCATAAATAATGACACTCTTATACTCCCCATTCCTTTCTCTCCCGCCTTATTTTTTTCCCTCACTTTTTGAGACAAAAAAAAGGATCTGTAAACTGCATCTGAATGTAAACATTACAAACGCATACGTACATTTGTACATACCATTGCATCACACATGCCTGAGTGTGAATGTACACGTACATACGTAAAAAAGCAAGACCAGGAAAAAATGGAAAAGAATGTAGAAAATAAAGCAAGGAACTATGAATTCTTTGTTATTGTTTAACAGGCGTATTGGTGCATCAAAGCAGCAGAAGTATGAGTCTATTAAAGTGTTAGATAAGAAATAACGGTATTGTATATAGAGTAGAGTGTGAGAGAAAAGCACACTAAATTGAAAGTGAGAAAGAGAGAGAGATTTGGAATAAGAACGTCTATGTAAGTGTTTGGTAGTGTTTTAAGCATAATAAATGCGATAAAACAACAAAAGAAATTGAGTAACGTTAAATGAAAAGCATTTTACACAGTACACCAGATAAGAAAATAAAAAATAAATAAAAACTTTGAAATTTTTTTTAAAGGAGAAAATATTTTAAAAATAAAAAAATTCTTTTTTAATTTTCTCGTAGATTTTCGTAGATTTTCTCAATATGGGGTGAATAAATTTAAAAAAATTAGGTAGCAATATCTACTACTATTTTTTCATCGACTGGATCCAAATTTTAAAGAATAGCTTCTGAATTATTTATAGAGATTTAAAATAAAATAGAGTAATAAAAATTTTTATTTTTTAAAAAAAGTAGTAGAATATACTACATACATACATATGTATTTATAAATTGATTTTCTAAAACGAAAGTATTTAGAACAGCTTTTGAAAGATTTGTAAGGACATATTGTAAAATAAAAAAAATATAAAAATTTAACATTTTTAAAAACGTAGAAAAATCTACTACTATTTCTATAATGCATTTTGTGGACCACAACTACACAGAGGAGGTTTTAAAAAATATGTCAGAATGTAAGAAAATATAAATATGTATAATAAAAAATATAACTTTTTTAAAAAGGTAGAAAAATCTACTACTATTTTTATAATGAATTTTTTTGAACTACAACTACACAGAGGAGGTTTTAAAAAATATGTTAGAATGTCTGAAAGTATAAAAAATAAAAAATTTAACTTTATAATGCATTTTGTGGACCACAACTACACAGAGGAGGTTTTAAAAAATATGTCAGAATGTAAGAAAATATAAATATGTATAATAAAAAATATAACTTTTTTAAAAAGGTAGAAAAATCTACTACTATTTTTATAATGAATTTTTTTGAACTACAACTACACAGAGGAGGTTTTAAAAAATATGTTAGAATGTCTGAAAGTATAAAAAATAAAAAATTTAACTTTTTTTAAAAGGTAGTAAAATCTACTACTATTTTTATAATGAATTTTTTGGACCACAACTCTACAGGGGAGGTATTAAAAAGTGTGTTAGGATGTATTAAAATATAAAATAATCAATAATTTAACATTTTTAAAAAGGTAGTAAATTCTACTACTATTTTTATAATGAATTTTTCTACCCCAACTATACAGGGGGGGGGGGGGGTGGGGTAATGAAAAATATGTTTGGATGTACGAAAATATAAAATAATCAATAATATAACATTTTTAAAAAGGTAGTAGAATATACTACTATTTTCTTCTTTTTTAATAACAAACTTTTTATATAAACAAATAATAAATAAATAATAATGTACTGTTTGCTTGTAATACGTTGCAGAAGCATATGCAAACGTAAAATAAAACAACAGTTTTGAAAAGGTAGTAAAAAATACTACTTATTTAACAAAAGTCCTCAAAGCTGAAGTATTAGGACATTTCTAATAACCATATGAGTACCATATTAGTTTAATTAAAATTTTATTTTAATTCATATAAGTTTTCTAAACATTTATATTTTATTGTGGCTTTAAAATACGAAATAAAAAAAAAAACTTGTTTTTTTGATACAAGAAGGAGACATTCATTTAATATTTAATATGATATGTTGGATAATGATGCACAAATTTAATAAAATTGTTCGAAAGGATACAAACGCAAATGCAATTTAAAAACCACATTAAAAAACCACAAACAAAAGAATACTTTCCAAATGCATACAAATAGGCGCCTAAATACACTCCTTTAGCAATAAACAAGACACAAGAGCATGTATGCATATGTATAAATAAACTCAATACCTTTTAAAATTCTTATTTCTGTGTATAAGAATAACAACAACAACAACAATATTATTCTATAAAAATTGAGAGAAGAAGATGAATTTTTTATAGAAAAAATTAAAACAAAACAAAAAATTCTCTTTCTAGAGAGAAAAACAAAAACAAAAATGAGTTTGTTTTTTAAGCAGCATAAGTCTGTAAAAATATACTGTCTAGTAAATGTGCATACATCCTACCGTTGTGTATGTATGTATGTATGTGTTGGGTAAAGAGCAAAAATATTATATGCCGACCTCATATAATAATCTTTTCTCACCTACACTTTTAATTAAAATAATATCCGTTTACAGTTAGAGAGCAAGAGATAGATACCTTAAGTTAATAGACTCAACTAAAACTACTTTCATATCCACAAACACACACACACTCTCACACGCTCTATTAAAAAGGCATGAAAAACCAAAGAATAAACAAAAAAACACACTCTCTCACCTACCTACACCTATACATGTTTATATTTATTTTTGTGAATGTATGTAAATCATTTATGCTTTAACAAATACAACTTTGCATAGAGTGTTTTTAATGAAACATTACATACAAGTGAGTGGTAAAGAGGAAATGAGAGAGAGAGAAAGAAAGAGAGGTGCTGTGCTAAGCATTAAGTAAAGAGTTGACATCATTATATTACATGGTTAGTTTGTAAACACAACACTTATACACACACACATACACATGCACACATACTAGCAACCGCTTATATCCTCTCTTCCACTTTCTTATGAATGTATTTTAGTAGTGGGGGGTCATACATTTATTATTAAGATGTCTTCACCATTTTAAGTACACATACAGAGAGAGAGAGAGTGTGTGTGTTGCAAAACCGGTTTGTTTTTAATTAAGATTTAAAAGAGTGTAAGTAAATGAAAGTAAACAAAATGCATAAAAGTAATGTTGAAGGTGTTAAAATATAAATAAGAAACACAGTCTCCTTAAGGAACGTAATGATATGCTATGAGGGTATTTTGTATTAATTTTATTAAAGGCCTCGGAAGAGAGTATTGTGAGGCAGGGAAGGGAGTTCTTTATTGTCCACATAATTAGAATTTTTGATTAATTTTTAATTTTTTAATAAAGATTTTACATTCTTTATAAAGTTTCTTAAATTTCCAGACTACAAAAGCCTATAAAAGGGGGCTTTTGAAAAAAGTAGTAGATTAACTACCTTTTTTTGAAATAAATTGTAAAAATTTAGAACAAGTTTTGCAATCTTATTAACAACTGTTTTCTATAGTGCAACAACTTTTCTTAAAAACCATCGAAAAAATGTAGCCAAGTCTACTACTACATATTTTAAAATTACAAACAACAGGTCTTCTGACTGTTGTTAGAGCTACATCACAGTCTATTTTGCCAAATCAGTATGGACAGACATAATATGCAACAGCACATGTATATAATAAAATTGTTTCACCCAAATGGGTGTTGTGTTCGGGCAACGTACCTGGATGTTCTCCTATTTTACGATCGCTATAATCGAGAGGATTATTCGCAATGCAGTTGACTTCCACTTTACTGGTTTAGTCTGAGATGTTCCCTACCCTGTAGAATGCTGTAAACAAATTGCTTTGTTGCAATTAAAATGTTAAAGGAGGCTTTTGAAAATAGTAGTAAATTTTGCTACTTTTTTTTATTGGAAATTTCATTTATTTTCAATAGTTCTTTTAGTTTATATACGGATTTGGTAAGAAATTTCCATTCAAATAAATTTCAAAAATAGTAGTAGATTTTACTACCTTTTTTAGAAAACGTGAAATTTATGCAATTTTTATTTTTAAGCATTAAAATTTGTATTCTAAAATAAATTGTAAGAAAAAAAAACAAATAAAAACTAAATATTTTGAAAAGGTAGTAGAGTTTACTACTTTTCTTAGGGGTGCTATTTTCCTTACAAGGCTATATTTTTACAGAAATGTAAGATTCAAGAGGTTTCCCGCTGCATTGGCTTGTATAGAAACTGCTTATTGGGTTTTTTTAAATATTAAAACTTGTTACAGAAGCCTGCAAGCGGGAAAGATTTAGTTACTAAGGACAAGGAATTAAAAATGGCTAGACATAAGTACGTACGTAATTGGCCATTACAACCCTTCAGTCAGGATTACGGCCTAGCTTCTCATGAATTGGCATGATGGCTGGACTCCATGATTTTTATTTGTAACAAATGTGGTGCATTTGGCAAATCTATACAACAGCCATTGTTTAAAAGAACTACATCTGCTTAAGATAGTCTGTTTTACTATCACAATTCTAGGTACTTTTCAAACTTTCACTCTCCTGTGTAAAGTTTTCATGTTTGAAATTCATTTTAAAAAAAATGTTTTCCTTTTATTTGTCCAGGATGATTTTTAAGTTAATTTCTTAGCTTTCCAACGCCATCAAAACTATTGCAATAGCTTTCGTACAACGTGAGCTATGGCTTATTAAAGCCATAAACCGATTGAAAACATGATGATTCCAGTTAACAATATAATACCCATACCTGTGTGGGAATACATTTTGCCATTTAGACACCTATCCATACTACACTGTGTTAGTGTATAGGCAGGGGTCATTATCTTTTTTCTTAATTTCTTTTTTATATATCATTGATTTCTCTTCTGTACTTATTCCCTTTGCTTCCTCTCTTGCTCTTAATAAACGATTTTTTATTATAACTTGTCTGTGTATACAGTTAAGAAGAACAGAAGCATCAATGCTGGTAGCCATAATACATAAAGGTACAATAACAACAACTGAATGTTATAAATAAATGAAAGGAAGAGTGTATTGCATAGTTATCCTACGAGAGAAAGAGAGGGAGATAGTGAGAGAGAGTGCCAGAGCAGTAGAACAAGTAAGAAATTAAAACATAAACAAAGTCTTTTAGCTGTGTGAACTAGGTCAACCGAGTAATTTGTAATTTAAGGCTGCTGTTATACATATGTATGTATGTGAGAGTATAGGTGAGATTGAGAGTGTATTTGGTTGTATGTGTATAGGTATGAAAACATGTTTATAAGAGATGATTTTATTTTATTTCTTTTTTTACATTTTTTATAAAAGAGACTGTGTTTGTATACAGCAGAGTCAAACGTGTGTGAAAGCATAATTGTTGTAAATAAAAGCAAAAAACCGTTACATATGACAATAACAGTGAAAATGTTTATACTGTTACTTTTTTCTGTCTCTCTCACTCTCTTAAATACCATATTTTTAAAGTAATTTTTTTCTTAACAAAGGAAATCTGATGTTGAAAATGAATTAAGTGGGGGAAAATTTATTTTTTTTTATTAAAAAAAAAATATTTCTCTCTTGTGTTAAACAGGATATAAATGCCACAGTTTTAAGT
Organism: Sarcophaga rosellei; assembly: GCA_930367235.1. Classification (NCBI taxonomy): domain Eukaryota; kingdom Metazoa; phylum Arthropoda; class Insecta; order Diptera; family Sarcophagidae; genus Sarcophaga; species Sarcophaga rosellei. The sequence goes on along the minus strand of OV884018.1, from coordinate 5,172,509 downwards.
TGTAAAAAACAATTAATTTATCATCATTCAAATATGTTGTTTCCTTGTATGACTTCCTACCTCCAGTTCAAAAATAAAATCTTCTTCAAAACCTCTTCGATTTATTTTCCCTTTTATTTTGAATGCAATTGCTTGAACAGTGACTCTATACTACTGGCTAAGGATCCCGCAATTTTTACGAGAAAATAAAATTTTTTTTAACCGACAACAATAAAACAAAAACTTTTTAAGAAAAGTTTTTCCTCATAAAAATGCTAAAAAAAAATTCTCACTAAAGTTAAACAAAATCAAACACAGAAATTGTATTAACCCCTATATTGGCATTACTATTTTAGGTTTAGGTCGGAGTGGTAGCTCTGATATCACAAAGCCCACTTGAGCACTCATAGCGGCCCGTTGTGATGCCACGGGTGAACGCAGTCCCTGTACTAACCAAGTTCCACCAAAATCATTTTACTATTTAATCAGAGCTCTTTTTCAAGAATTTTAATATGACACATGCCACGTAGAACAAATTCTAAAATACATTTTTTTATAAAATATCTAGTATGCGATAAAATTTTAATATTTCAAAGCTTATTTTTCTATACCAAAGTTATCTGTATTATTTGTAATACACAACAAGCCGCGAATTACAAATCTAAAATCTTTAATTTCAGAAAAATCTTTAGATTTTTTAGCATATCTTCACCCTTCATTGAATAAAATGATTATTTTCAATTTCAATTATACTTTGTTTGATAAAATAAGAAGATTTGTGAACATATTGTAACTTTTAAGCTTCACACATGTTCCGAAACACAAGTGTAAGGTACAATACCATAAAATTTTTTGCCTTCAAAAGTTTTCTTCAAATTTTTGTTGTTATTTTACAAAGTTTAAAACAGTTTTACAATTTTTTCTTAAAATTTAGTTTTGACACATGCTGCGATGCACAATTTTAAATTAAAAAATTTTAAGATATATGTACTAAATTTTATGGCATTTTTTTACATTTTTTGTTATTCCTTTAATAAAATTCCAATGCTTTTGGACATAATTTTATATATTTTGAAACGACACATGTTACGAATTAAAATTAAAATTTTTATTTAAAATTTTCTTTCATTATAAAAGGCCTTGGGGTTAATAATGATTAGTTTTCAAATAAAAAACAATGGTTTCCAACATACTTTATTGCTCATATTTTTAAACAATAAACGTTATTGCATAATAGCAGAGAGACAGAGAGAGGCAGAGAGAGTAGATAATGCAGTATAATTGCTAAAGTAAAAACTGAACTAAACTTTACAATGATGTTGAGTTTGGATTTCGTAAGTTTATTAACTGTTTAAAGTTATTACAAAAGACTATAAAAGGAGAACCCCTTTTTTAAGTAAATAATTTATAATTATGAAGAGTTGAGTTCTGTTTTTTATATTTCTTTTTTTTTTTTTTGGTAAAATAATGAAACAAAAGAGAATAAAAATGGTAAAATTCACAAAGGATTTTAGAGAATAAAAAAGAAAACTTTTTTTTTTAAAACAAGTATATTTTGGTGGTTTTAATATTCATAAATTTGTAAACCACAGTTTTGAGTCTTTCTTCTCTCTAGTCTTTTTGGCTAATAGAACGGATATTAGATTTTAGAAAATTTATTCATAGAAATTTTTAGCCACTAGTCGTTAACATATCCTGTTGGAAATTAAATTTTGGTAAATATGGAATACTATAAATAAAGAACAAACAGAATAAAAAGCAGTGGAGATAAAATCACATGCGGATAGAAATTCATTTAATGAATAAAGAGACAGAAAAAATCGAAATATGACTTTAAATCTTCTTTTTAACACCCAAAATCTCTAAAAATTTTTTGGAAAATCTTTAGAACCTTTCACATTTTATACGGAATGCCAAGTTTTGTCAATTTTTTTAAATAAAAAAATTTGTTTTAATTTTTTTTAATTAAAAAATAAGAAAATAAAATAAAAAAAAAATTTAATTAAAATCTGTTTTTTAAAGTCAAAATGAAACCTTTTTCGTGCCTTATTAAACGCCGTTTTCCTGTATTAATTTAACTCTCTTGATTTAAATTTTCAAATACAAAATCGAAATTAAATCCGCTATAAATAACACTTATATTCACGCATACACATGCATGAATATTTATTGGCTCTCTTAACTAGTGCTCTGTGCATATTTAAAAATATACACACACGTACATTTTATGCCTAGACAATAATACACGCACACTAATGCATATAGACACATAAATCTTTATTAATGCTTGAACATACTCTCTCTCACTTTTTTCTAGGCTGTTAAAAATAAAATACCATAAACAGACGGCAAATATTTGCTAAATACTTTCTTTTCTTTCTTACTCTCTTCGTATTTATCTATGCTTTCAAAATAAAAGACAATACCAGACAAATGTATTCACCAAAAACTTGTTTAAACTTTTGCAAATAGAATTCTCCCTTCATATTAAATTTATAAATATACGCGTCATCTCATTGCGTATGTATGTCCTTCTAACGCTCTCTCTTTGTATCTAAAAATAAACCACAATAAATGGTCAACAAACATTTGCTAAATACATACATAGTTAAAGCAAAATACAAACAAAACTTTCTCTACACTCCTCTCCCTCAAATGTACTCTCTACTAAAAGTAAAACAAAGATTTGCTAAAAACACTAACAAAACTTTATTGCTATTAGACTCCCGTATTTTCACTCGCCTCTCCCTCTATCTCCCTCTGTCTCTCTTGCCCTCTCTCTCTCTCTTTATTTCTAACTGTTTTCATGATCAATAAGTGTTCAATTGCCATTATGCATGCTCTCAGCATTTGTTTACATTTTTTTTACTCTTCGAAATATGTACACTCAGCCGCAAAAATTGGCGTACAAGCATGCATGAAGCATGCTTGTTAATTATTTTAAAGCTGGAAGCGGCAACGTGTTTATAAAACCTATATTTCATGCATCTTATGGAATTGATAGCACTAATCCATTCATTGCGACGAGCAATAATAGAAATTAGCTTCGCGCAGCAGCATCGGTTCAGGAGCCTCAGCGTTTGTTGGCGCGTTGTCGCATGTATTCTGTTTTCAATAGTTTGGCAAATAGCATTTGGTGTCTTTCTTAAGTGTTTGTAGCAAATTTCATCACAGAAATTGTTTCTCTTTAATATTTCTACTCTTCTTTTGACACAATAAATTTCCTTTTATTTTGATCGTACATTTGCTGTACTTTTCTCTTAAAAAGATTTCCATTGCAGAGGCAATTTAAACTTGCTCCCTTTAAGTACATGGAATAAAGCCTTTGTAAGGTAGTTTTTTTTAGACATTAATCCTCTTATATTCTCTTTTAATTAAATTGCGTTGTTGTTTTTAATTATTTTCCTTCAATTACTTTAGAAAAAAACTCCATCTCTTCTTTATAAAAACACCGTTTGAATCATAATGTTTTTCTCTTGAAGTGTTATGCCTTCTTTTAGCTCTTTAAAACAGTTAAAATGAGGTTTTTCCCTCTATTAAACGCAATAGTTTTGCTCTTCTTTTTATTTTTGCTGCTCTCTTAACTCTTTAGTTTGCTAAAATTAATACAAAAACAACATCAATTACTCCTTAAATGGGCACATAATTAATGTTCTTTGTTGGTGTGCTTTTTTGCTCTTGTATTTGTGCAGCAGTTTGCCTAATTAATGATCAACTCTTTAACCGCAAATTAAATGAAGTTTTTCTTGTGTGTGTGTTGGGGGGTGGGGTCAATGCAATAACAACCACACACACACACACTAACCAAAAAAAAACGTAAACAAGCGAAAAAAGTAGGGAAATGAAAACAGACAAATAAATAACCGCTACTCTCTACGCTCAATATATTATTGCAGAGCAGAGGGTGTATAACGAAAAGAATGTGAAATAATTTACTCTTTAATCATACAGTCGGCAACAAAAGCTTGCATCCAAAGTACGAAGAAAACATTGGAAAACCCTGAATTGAAATAAAATCACCGACTTTTCTTAGGATCCTAGGCATCACAGAGCAATAAACAATGGAAATGGAATCTGTTTTGAATCTAATCACACTTCATGTGACGAAACAAGAGGAGGAGAAGAGAACAGTAACGCAAGCGTGTATCCAAAATGTCACAAAAGTAGTGTACGGATAGAGTCTAAAATTATCGGTGAATAGACAAAAATAGTTGAGCCCAGGGCGCGAAGATCAATTACTTTGAAGCCGGAATATCCTAACCTGACAAGCGGAACTCTACGTACATGTTGAAGTGGCACTCATGACCTAGACTTTTCAAATGTTTCTCAGCTGCGCCATAAGGACCCGTTGTCCGTCCGTAACTGCTGTGAAACATCACGACACTTTCAACTGCATTTTACAGGCCGAAAGGAATGCCGAAAAACTTTGCATTTCGGGAAATTACTTTTACAGGTGCTGTGGATAATGGACTCCTTATACGTATATACATACATAAGTAATGCGTCTAAAGCGGATCTGTATGGCACTCTGGGGTATAGGAGATACAGACTATTACACGTATATATGTATGCTGAATCAACCAAATGTACTGAGACGGGTATCTTCAACCATTAGTATTTCTATCTTTTAGGCAAGACAAGCAATATTCCGACTTATATTGGGTATAAACTGATCGACTCCTGCGGGTGTTTCATAGTGTCATCCTGGATAATTGTGTAGCCGATAAGGTTACCTGAGACAGGCATTCTCTTATCGAATACCAATTCACTTATGAACATAAGCATACGTTTTGTCTCTATTAGGCTGTCTATTAGAAAAGCGTGTTATGGGTCGCTATTAAATCCTGGGCGCTTCATTTCCATAGGGCAACATCTTTCTGTAAGAATTGAAACTCACAGGCTTTTATGTACTTAGAGGCTTCGCTTCCTTGAAAATTACTTATGCACAGCTGGTAGAGTGTTACCCACTCCACATTGAATCGAATTCATTAAACATTCCCGAAAAATGCTTGTTTTGATTTTATTTTTCTTAAAAAAGTTTGTAAAATTCTACTACCTTTTCTACTACTATTTTTATTTGTGTAGTTTCAGTATTTTTTAATTATGAAAGTATTTCTATTTAAAATATTCGTATTTTGATGAATTTTTTGTTATAAAAAGTAGTACATTTTTACTACTATTTTAAATATAATTATTTATGATATTTTTTTGTATTTTCAAGCATATCTCTATTTAAAAGTGCTATTTTTGCCACACAAAGAAAAAAGAGTAGTTGATTTCTACTACTATTTTCAAAATGAACATTTATAGAATTACAGTGTAATATATATTCCTATTCAATATTTTTTGTTTTGTGTTTCATTTTTGTTAAAAATGGTAGTAAATTGCTACTACCTTCTCTACTACTATTTTAAACGTAAGCAGTTATGAAGTTTTATACATTGTAATATGTATATATTTCTACAGAAAAATTTTTGTTTTGTAATTCATTTTTGTTAAAAAAAGGTAGTCAATTTCTACTACTTTTTCTACTACTATTTATTACTTGTGTAGGTTTGACCTACATACATTTTGAATGTATTTCTATTTAAATTTTTTTTGTTTATTTGTTAAGTTTTTCGCTAAAGGAAGGTAGTAAATTTCTACTACCTTTTCTACTACTATTTTAAACATAAGCAGTTATGAAGTTTATACATCGTTTATATATATTTGTACAGAAAATATATGTTTTAGATTTTATTTTTGTTAAAAAAAAGTTAGTAAAATTCTACTATCTTTCTACTACTATTTTTTTGTTTGTGTTTGTTTCAGTATTCTCAGATTTTCGATGTATTACTATTTCAATTATTCGTATTTTGATGAATTTTGTTTATTAAAAAGTATTAAATGTTAGTACTTTTTCTACTACTATTTTTTATTTTGTGCAGGTTTGGGATTATTAAATTTTTAATTCATTTAATTTGAGTTAAATACTGGCTTTATTTTGAATTTTTCTTCTCTATTTATACTTTTGTTATTTGCTTTTCAAACTCAATGAGCTGCTGCTACTACTGTTTTTTAAAGGAAAAAGTTTTTGTGGAATTTTTTTCCTACTTTTTTTCTATTGCAGCAATCCAATCCAATCATTTGCTAAACTTTCGAGTCAAAGTCAAACATCAATAGCAGGCAACAAAACTTTAATTTCATACTGGTTGGTATTTATTTTGTGGTAATTGATACGAAAGTTTCAAATTGAATCTCCACAAAAAAAAAAAGAAGGAAAATCCATTTTCTTTCTTTCAGTTTTTCCCATATTTCTATTGTTGGAGAAAAATTAAAAAATATTGATCAGAAGGGCGAAGAGGGAGAAAAAAATTGGCACTTTAATTGATTGTTTTCAATTATCATTTGCCAGAGTAACCGAAACAGAGAAAAATTATAAAATTTTCTGTTTTGTTGAAATTAATAAAGATTTCTTATCAATAAACTAAAGCGGGTGGTATTTTTCTAAAAATCTATGGGGGGAAGTAACCCCGAAACGAAATAAAATATAAATCATGTGGAAAGAACAACAAAATTTAAACAAAAAGCAGAGACGACTCCACAATAGTTTGCCTCCCTCCCCTTTATCACGTGTAAGTCTAAGCCCGCCATAAACATTTTAATTTTGTAAAAAGGCTGCGGGTTCTCTGGGCTGTAAATAACTGGCGTTTAGCATTAAAAAAAAAAACAATTGGGGGGAAGTAGTAAGCTTTGCAAAGCACAGGACTGTGTGATTTCATTATTGTTTCTATAAATTGTTCGTTTTTTCCCTCTCTCTCTCCCCATTTATCTTTTTGTTTTGTGTTGTTGACTGTTAAGTTGTGATAAAATTTTACTGTTGCTGCTCTTGTCGTTGTTGTTATTATTATTATTGTTATTTTTAAAACTAAAAAAATGTTGACCAGTCATAGAAATTATTGTGGTCTTTATTGTGGCCAATACAACAATAACAAAAAAAAAATACCGAAAGCGGGCATTGAAACATAAAATAAATTTTATTTCCGAGAGAACCGATTGTCTAACCCATTCCCTAGTTTAGGCTGTATTAGTACTACATACTTTGTTTGAAATAAAAAAATTATTTATGAACAGCGTTTATTATAAGCCTGTACTTAAACCAAAAAAAGTACATAATAAACCTATAGAAAAGCTTTAAACACACAGAAAATAATAAAAAGTACCGAATAAAGTAGCTTTAAAAGTACTTCTTTATTAATAACTTTTCAAAATAAATTTTCTACTTAAAGTTGTCATATAAATGAGTCGAATATATAAAAAATCTAAACAAATTGAAAATAGTAGTAGAAAAAGTAGTAGAAAAAATAGTAAGAAAAAGTTATAAATATACTTGCACATAGTAGAGTTAATACTGCAAACGAAACCTAAATATAAAAAAAATGAAATGATGGCATATTTAAAATAGTAGTAGAAAAAGTAGTAGAAAAAAGTAGTAAGAAAATGTATAAAAATGGTTGCAAATATTAGGATTAGTAATACAAGTAAAGTTTGAATGTGAAATATCGAAAAATTTACCAAATGAAAATAGTAGTATAAAAAGTAGTATAGAAAACAGTAACAAAAGTTGTAATAAATAGTAGTACAAATAATTGAAAATAGAAAAATTAGTATCTTAAACGATTTTAGTATTAAAAAAACCAATAAATTGTAGAAATTAAAAATAATAGTAAAAGAGGTAGTAGAAAAAATTGTTAAAAAGAGTAGTAAAAATAGTTGCTTATGGTGAGGTTAAAAGCACAAGTAAAACCTAAAATTGAAAAATGTAAAAATTGTGCAAATAAAAAATAGTAGTAGAAAGTGTAGTAAAAAAAGCCGTAAAAATAGAAATAAAAATAGCTGAAAATTTAAAAATTTGTGTCTTAAAAGACATTTTAAACCAATAAATTATATAAATTAAAAATAGTAGTAAAAAGATAGTAGAAAAAGTAGCATACAAAAGAAGTAAAATTAGTTACAAAGTTAGTAAAGTTAAACCAAATAAAACCTAAAATAAAAAAATAAAAAAAGGTAGCAAATATAAAAAGGTAGCAGAAAAAGTAGTAGGAAAACACTAATGAAAGTAATCAAAAAGTATAGAAACAAATCGCAAATCAAACAGATAGTATCACAGATAAAAAGTTGTATTAAAAATCAATGAATTGTACAAATAGAAAAATAGTAGTAAAAAGGTAGTGTAAAAAGGTAGTTTAAAAAAGTAGTAAAAAATTCACTACAAAAATTTTCAAATATCAAGGCAAGAAAGCAAACCACTTTTAATTGTTTTGTAAAATAAAATCTTGTACAAAAGTACTTTTCCTGGTACCTTTTTTAACATTTTCATTCTCATTCATTTTCTTATTAAAAATTAATCTTAAGAAAAAAAAGATTACGAGCACATCCTCATGTGTCTCTAAGTAAAGAATCCACTGACCTGACATAAGCGCATGATGTCGCTAAGCATGTTCAATTTCCACCCCCCTGGCATTTAGTGTTTCAAATCACATGCTAGCTGTCTCTCCCTTTAAATCATTTTCTAATGATTTAATTGCTTTAGAATTTACTGCCATTCTCAGTTTTAAGTAGAGATCGTGTTTGGAGAAATAAAATCTTTTCTTTTTTTTTATTTTAACTTTCTTTTTATGGCAGACAAAATTCACGTACTTCAACTCAACTTTGTTGTGTTTTGAAATGCTTTCGAATGACAGCAGGTTCTCTTAAAATCCCAAGAATTTTACAACCATGATGCTATTGATACGTTTTTAAGCTTTTTTTTGTATTTCTCTGAAGTCAAAATTTGTAAAGAAAAGTTGCAAGCAAAAGCATTACATCTGTTGCAAGTAGGAAAAAAACAAAAACGACAACAACAACAACAATTATTTGGAAAAAATGTATTTTTTCATTCGAACATTTAAACAATATTTGCAAGAGACGTGACTGGATTATAATTTTAAATTTAGTTACAGTTGCTGTGTGCTTCTACACTGTCTCTCTCTCTCTGTTTTTTTATATTTCACTTCCGTTTCCTTTAGAACAGTTACTGTAACAGATTTTTTTGTTTTTCTTAAACTGTATTATATTTGCTACTTAAAAATGTTTTCTTGTTGTTGTTATTGTTTTTATTATTATTTTGAATTACGTGTTAAACTTGAGTTCGTTTTCTCTCTGTAGCACTCTAAGCGCCTGTAAGCATACACCACAAATACCACAAATTGTAACCCTTTTAAAGAGAAAACCTTTGACTTGTTTTAAGCATAAATAAGGAAATTTCTGTAATTAAAACCACAATATTTTTTGACTCTCAAAGGACTTAATTTATCTGTATTTGAGAAAAGACAATTCAAGGACTTAAAACACTTAAAAATTTATTTCAAAATTTATATATTATTTATATATCTAGTAGGTGGGGTGCTGACACGCTGTTCAATCCCTAGCTCAGACGATTTTGAAATCCTCAAGTATTAGGTTTTTCGACTTTTACTTCAGAAATTCAAATATATGTAGTTTGAAAATGGAATGCCTAAAAGCATGCTACATTTTTTAACAAGAAATATACATTTTGCTAGTGAATTCTTTATTACACCGCTGAGGATTAATATTTTTAAATCCTAAAATGCTTATTAAATATTTCTCCACCCCCAAAACTATGCTTTAATTTAAACATTCTCTTAAAGTTGAAAGTTTACCATGCATTTCCTTTTCCTCGTTTTTTCTTCTCTAAGGCTCTTAACTTTTTTGTGTGCATTGTTTGCAGAAAATATTCCCCGGGTTAATGTCAATAAATGTTAATTTTATTTGTAAAACTTTTTTAAAAACTTTTCTTTTAATTAAAAAATCTTTTTCTTGTTCTTTTTCAATTGTTATTCACGTGATTTTTCTCGCTTACCAGAGAGAAAAAATTTTTATTTTTATTTTGGCCTCAACATTCTTTCTTTCTTTTGCGCTTTTTTTTTTTGTATACAACTTGACTTGCATTCGGTGGCATTTACACGTTGCATTTGCAAAACAAATGTCAATTTGTTGCAAAAAGTATTTTAATTTTAAATTGAAAAAAAAGTTAAACTTACCAAGGCATTTGTCAAGGATGAAAAAGGAGAAGGGCAAAGGAGAGAAAGAACAGAAAATATTTTCAAACTTGCTTTCAGCGGAGAAATGGTCCACAGGAAGTAATTGAAGAATTGGTATTTACAAAAAAGGCTAAAAGTAGGCAACATTTTAAAGCTGAATTACGCCTACACTCTATACACAGAATTAATCTTTAAACTTAAAAATACAGCGCTAACGTCTGAGAACAGAGGCGATATTATGATGATATTATTACCCTGTAAAAGTGTTAGTAGTCTAGTAGGTAGTGTGTTCGCTTATTATGCGTAAAGCCCGGGTTCAAATCCCAGGTCAGACATCTCCAGGAAAACGAAATATGAAAAAATATTTCTTCGGCGACTTCCTCTCAGCAGATTTCTGGCAAAAACTCTGAGATTAAATAAATCTGCCATGAAAAAGTTTCTCAAAAAATCTGTCGTGTCTTTTCATGGCAATTTTTTATTTACTCTCAGAGTTTTTGCGAGAAATCTGCTGAGAGGAAGTCGCCGAAGAAATATTTTTTTTCAGATTTTGTTTTGATGTCTGACCTGGGGTTTGAAACGAGGCCTCCCGTGTAATAAACCAACAAACTACCTACTAGACTACGGCGACTTTAATTCTATTCATTATAAGTCCTAAATGTTTAGTTTTAATTTGAACTCCTAAAGGTATGTGACAAAAATAAATTGGAGTTGCTTGTTAATGTAAAATCAAACATTTTAGACTTTAAAGTCATTATTTACCAACTTTATTTACTTGTTCAAGGTTCAATGGTTTAGTAATTTAAAGTATAAAGCAACTTTTTATATAAAATGCCTAAAAGTAGACAAGAAAATATTTTAAAATCATGTTAAAAATTATATTTTAGTTTTTAAAAGAACTTTTACAGTTTTACGTCTTTTTTTGTTTTTAAATTAATTAAACAATATAAATGGGAAATTTTGTAATGCCAAAGTACAAAGTCAAATGCGCCTAAATATAGGCATCATTATTTTTTTTAATTTTTTTTATTTTATTTTTATCTTTCATGTTGTAAAGTATTTCTCTTTTTACTTGCTTTTAAATTAAGAAATATAAAAATTCTAAAATCCTTTGGGTCACATTTTCAGTTTATTAACTTTCATTTAAGGCTTGTTCTTTGCCGCCAACATACACTAAAACCACCATTACATAACGTATACCATAAAAGGGGCGAGTCCGTATTTGCATTTACCGTACACAAACGAGTCCATAGGGAACTATCGTAATATTGTTCGCTGAATAATTAAATTGTTTCATACGTTAACACTAAGATTAAAGCAAAATTTCTAAAGGAATTTAAGCAAATAACATTGGCAAAGTCATTCGGATGGCTGGCATAAAAAGGAAGATGCCAGGAAATATTATTATTAAGGGTTGTAATAATCATAAATATTTAATTGAAAAAATGAAGGAAGAGGTTGGAAAATTTTCAATATACATAAAGATTAATCACGGGAAAAAAGAGATTTCAAAATAGAGATGGAAAAGATATTTAAAAATTTTGCAATTATATTGTAAAAAGTATTTTTTAAAATTTTTGAAAAGCACTTTTTAAAATCAAGAAAGTACTTTTTTTCCTTAATCAAAATTTCTAATAAAAAACATTTTTCTTTTGCAGGTAAGATGCCATTTCTTTAAATGATAATATATACATAAAAGTAAATGTAAGTAAATATTGAATTTAAAGCATATTGTTAGGCATTTTGAATATATTAACAAATTAATGCATACTTTAAGGCTTTAAAAATGTTATTATTATAATGATAATAAAATTTTAAGAAAAACAAAACTATTGAAGAAAAACTTTATAAAAAAATAGTAAAAGTACTTTAGTTGGGTACTTTTTAAAATTGAATTAATTAAGAGAAGACAATTTTTACATTTTCGTACTTGTTTTCATACAAAAAGCAATACGTATTGTTTTAAATGGGTATTATAGTACCATTTATATTAAATTCTTTTGATTTCAATATTTTATCTACGACTTTCGAAAGTAAGGGAGAAATATTGTACCATTTTTAGTTATTTTTTTCTTGCGTACGAAGTGCTATAGGCTTGGAAAAGACATTAAAGGGATACACACTCTCAAGTTTGAGGGGAGTACAATTGCTCTCACCAACTATCAAGGCAAAACAACATTCCAATAGACGGTGTATTGGCTTATTAGACGAGGGCCCTTGCTTCTTACTTCAGTTCGGAAATCTCGAATAAAGCGAAATATGAGAAGAAAGTATAGTATTTGTTTCGACGCTTTCTTCTCAGCAGTCGTCTGGCAAACAAAACTCTGAGAGTAAATAAAAAATTGCCATGATAAGTTTCTAAAAATTCTATTGTTTAGAGCCATTCATGGGTGAAACCATCTTACTGTCAAGGAGTTTAATATTGCTTGACTCCATCATTTGCAAAGAAAGTGATATGAACTTGCCTCTTGCCAACGGGTACTCCTAGGGCAGTAAACTTTTCGCTCAGCTGTACCACACTTAGCAACTTTTCAATATGACGCGGCTGTACATATATCGTGCTCGTTCACGAAAATGTAAGGATGGGCCAATAAGCAACTGTCATATTTACACGACGGCAGCATCTATAATGCACCAAGTGGCTGTCGTATATACACATTACCTGGTACAAAAAGTACACAAATAGTAGACAATTGAGTAACACCAGGTCCCATTTGCACGGCTAAACTGACACAATATAGCAGAAGTCTCTATGCTGCGGCTTTAATCTGAATTTTCAATTCCTTTAATCTATCCATATTGTATAATAAGGCTTCCTGTGAAGCCTTTGCTTGAACAAGTTTTAAATAAGTACCTTTTTTGAAAGTACCTTTTTCGAAAGTACTTTTCTGGTCCTTTTCTAAAAAAAGTCGTATATCTCATGAAGTAGGAGAACTTTTTACGCATAATTCTTACCAACAAATTTAAATATTTATTTTATTTTAAATTTTTTCATTTTTCCTTTAAATTCATGCTACAAGTGGTACTTTTTTTTGTGTATTTTCATCCAAAAATTCGTACAATTTTTTTCCTAATTTTTTATTCATGATAAAACCCCAAAAAAAGTGCGCTTTTGTGCAGGCATAAAGCATTACAAAACAGTTCCCTTTCCTCTATCAAAAGATGTTCAAGTTTTTGAAAGCGTTTTTGAGTTTTTTTTTCTACGGCCGTTGTAAAAAAACGATAAAAAAACATACTAAATGGGTCAGGCGTGTAAATGAGTTAATGAGGAGAGGACCACTAAAGCTTTATAAGTATGTGGTGGTTAACATAACAACAACAACTACAACACCCTGCATAAATGTTTGCATTAATTGCATGTGAATAGCAGAATAAACATACAAAAAAAGGAGGGTGCCAGCGTGGCTATAGAAATGAAAGTGTCCTCATTTTTTTCATTGCACTCTCTCCCTCTAAAGGAGCCATAATTATCAGCCAACACCAACCAAGCAACCACTTTAGCACTAGCAACAGCAATTTTGTATTGCCTTAACACTTGATTTTTCTAAGAGCATGTACATATGTATGTATGTATGTAGGCAAACAGGCAAGGCAGGCAGAATAGATAATTTTTCTATCTTTCCTTTCTTCTCAACAACTTCCATTTGCCAGGTACTTAAAAAGTTGTTAAAAAAAAGTACTTTCTTGTGCCTGAGTGTAAAAGCATTTAAAAAAGAAAGTTTTTTATTCAAGTGCCAAAAATCATAAGCATTATGCAGCTGGAGTTTCTTCTATTGAAAGAAAGTTTTTACTTTTTACAGGTTAATTAAAAAAAAGTACTTTTTCTCTTAAATCCTACTCCCATTTGGCCTCCCCCTTTTGTAAGTAGTAGGACAGGAAGAGGAATTAATGTTTTCACAAAAACTTTAGTTATGTTGAAAAGAAGTATCACAAAAGTTAATATTTTAAGACTGTGAATAGGGGGCCAAAAAAGTACCAAGGCTCTTAAGTCAACAAGACACGAAAAAGGTGTGTAATTAGCTTAAATTTAATCGTTCTTAAATGGGACACAACTTGTTTTCTTTTTTAAAAATTTTGTAATAGAGTTTAATAAAGTACTAATATTTGGTACTTTTTTTTAATGTTAGAGCATATAGAACTGAAGTACAATTTTTAAGCTTAACCAAAATGATAATCTCTTACTTTGTAGTGTTTACAAGTGTCTAAGCTTCACAGAGGGCTCTTTGAGAGAGGGCCTTAACTGTTTGGTACTTTTTCTGGTACTTTTTTTTAATATTTTTAGAAAGCCTTTAAATTTTAATGGGTTTTCTTCCATTACTCTGCCTGCCTTTTATTAAGAAAATAAAACTTGTATGCCTCCATCCCCCTTCCCCTTCCCCTCAACAATACTATGATGTTTTTGTTTAGTTGTAATTGTTGTTGGTTTCCATTTTACCCATTTTTCATTTCCCGTTACTGTCTTCAACAGAAAGTCTGTTTTGACATTTCCATTAACTCTTACTCTCTGTCTCACTCACTCTCTCTCTCTCGCTCTCTCTGAAGGTCTCTCTATTAACTGGTTGTTGATTTCAAAACAATTGATAGTTTTTGTTGTTGAAATGCTATGAAGTGATAAAAGAGAGAGAGAGAGAGGGGAGAGTAGTGAAAGCATTTGAATTTTTATTTGAAAATCTTGAAGGGGAACTCAAGAAGGAAGAAAACAGAAACAGAGAGATGGGAGTAAAGTTGTTATTATTGTATGGGAATTAAAAATGTTGAACACAAAACCTATACGTTTCGATTACTTTCGATTGCTAATAGACAACTACAATAAAGATAAGGAGGGGGCTTAAGTAACCCCGTAAACATTTTTATTAAAAAAAGGCGCAAATTTCTGTAAAATGTATGACAAAGAAATGAAAAATTTTCAGTTACAAATAAATTTTCGATAACAAAAGTAATTTTCGATAACTAAAGTAATTTTCGAGAAAAATATTTTTTGAAAGAAAATTAAAAATATTTTCATCTTTGATGAAAAAATAACAAAAAAAAAAAAGAAAGTAAAATTGAAAACTTTGAATAAAACTTGAGAGACAAATATTGATATCCTCGTTGCTGTTGATTACTGTTGAGACTCTTTCTTTGCTTATCCTTTAACGCTTGATAGATAAACAACCATTATGATGTCCATCTCTAAACGCTGGTATTTGCTTCACAGTTTTTTCAGTCAACATACATATACCTTTTCTCTCGTTACTCCTTGCTCTATCTCTTCTTCACTTCTTTATTATTGTTGAACAAAAATGCTGAGAGAAGATGAATGAAATTAAATTGTAAACAAAAATAAAAATTTGTTATGCTTTTAAGCAACATTCGTGTAAAGGTGGCAAAAAGCGAAACATGTTTAGAACTCGTGATAAAAATTCTTTAAGATTTTTAGGAATTAGAGGAAGTTCTATCAGGATTTTAAGTTAGGTTAGCATTTAGTCCCCCCACTGTGATACCACAATCAAAATACAAATCAGAGGATCAAATATTCCCTAGAGGAAATCAAACCGAGTCCAAAATAAACCTCTCTATTACAGCAATCCTTTTATTTGCGAGTACGGTCAAAGATATCAGAAACTATGAGTTTAAAAACCTCCGGTTTTTTATAACCAAACCACTGCACTGACACATGAGATGAAAGACAGTGTCCTCCGCCTCCCCGGATCGCACACAGCTTCTGCAGAAGTCGCTTGCCATAATGACAAGTTTACCAAAAGGAAAGGCACATGTTTATCAAAAGGAAAGTGTCCTTTGAGAATCACAATTAAGCGATAAATGATCATGCGATATAAGGATAGAAATGAGTCGATCCATTATCCATTCGTAGCCAGTACAGCCTAGTAATATTACACGTATTTTCCTGTTTCCATGAAAAACGAGCTTATAATACTTGGTTTAACTGAAGCATTCGGAACAGCTCTGCCCTGTAACATATTGGAGATTGTAAGCTCCGTACCAACACTTGTCACTTCACCAGCACGGCAATTACCGATGATATCTCTATATCCCGGAACCCATACAAGGGTTACCTTTAAATAGGCCTGGCTGCCTGAGTAAATCACAAGATTTTCAGGGAAAATAATACTGCCAGCCCCGCAAACATTTCGTAGCACATGACTTGTGCGTGGAAAGCAATGCACTGTGCAGATAATCTATAAGAAGGTTTTATATCATAAACCTCGGTGTACCATAGCCATAATGCTGTCTGTCATTTTGAAGCCATCGGCATAGACTTTAAGGTCTGTGAACTGTGAACCTTTAGACCAGAAGTCTCTAGTTGAAGTTCTAAAATCGAATTGTCTATTCAGTTTATATCGATCGTTATAAACAATCAGAATGTATCTAACTCCTTCGAGAATAGCAGTCTGTCCATAATCCACCAACTGTGACATCCTTTGCTTTAATAGAATAGAAGAGCAGGAGGTCAGAGGAAAGCCCATTGTGTATTGCAAATAATATCTTAGTTAGAGTGGAGTGTAGAGGGCACTGGTAATTAGGATATCTCTCCGCCTGCGTACTCTGTCTATCAGTGGGCAGTGGCTTTAGTGTTTGCACATCGTCCACCAAACGTAAGCACAGCTTAAAGCCGGACTTATGCCACTACCACTCGATAGAACCAGTTGATCTAACCTAGTCAAGCAGTGAGAGCATTCTGCACCTATCAAAACAAATAGTTTCTAGAAGGGCCAAGGTCTGGGCTATACGGTAAATGAGATAGGGCTTCTTCCACGCACAGATTTGCAAATGGTTTTTGACCAGCGGCGGAATATATGGTTGGTCATGATGGAAGATTACGGTCTCGTGTCTGTTCGCATATTCAAAGGGTTTTCGGACCAAAATATGCTTCAAACGAATTAATTGCTGCCTGCACAAGCCTCCTGCGATAGTTTGTTCTAAGTTTTTTAATGCTCATAATGGATCACACCCTTCTGGTTCCAACAAATACACGACATTACTCTGACGCAATGGATATTCTGTTTGGCCGCAGATTTTCCTCACTGCAAATATGGTTATTTGCTCTTGGAGTTGTAGTACTGAACCCGGTTTTCATTGCCAGTAAAATTCCAAGCAAAAATCAGTGCTTTTTAAAACAACTGAACAGCATAATAGACGCGCAACGTCTTTCGGGTTCAGTTCATAGTACATCCAATTCCCTTGCTTTTGAAGTAGTCCTGGTTGCTTGAGTCACGCTTTAATGTTATGTGAGCTCTTCTCTCTCATGTTATACGAATCTCTATTGCGACCAATTTATGGTTTTAAAACCTGTTCGGTTGTCCCGGGTACACTCTTTCTCTTTGATTTGAAAACTCAAAGAAAATATGAAAACACTTTAACTACCTTATTTTGGGGACATTTTGTAAAGAATATTGAGAGAAATAGTTAGCCATTCTAATACTATTGGTATTTATATTGCGTAGTATGTCTGTCGTTATGTGTTGTGCAATTGCCATTGAAGTCAACAACTTTTAATAGTTTTTTCTAACGTTGCTGTTTGCTGCTGTCGGGCATTTAGTTGTTGCTCTACATGTTTTCCATTTAAAATACCTGTATTGCTGGATTTTGCCATCGAGACACCTACAAAGAAGCAGAAGAAGGTAGTGGACATTATTTACAAAATATTTGTGTAACAACGGCAACAGCAACAGCTACAGTTGCATTGTTAGATGAGATGTAAAAAGTGCCCAGTGGTGGTGGTTAGCAATGTTGGTCAATGTTTGCAACATTATTTGGAAGGTGGAACGACGACGATATTCTTTTTATTTAAACTTGAAGTAAAAATACTCTGAATTTTTTTCTCTTTATTTTTTCTCTCTCCCATTTCGATTGTGTCCTTCTTTTATTGTCCAAGTTATGTGTAACATTATGTTGCTCTGCAGCAGTTTTTCCTTGTTGTTTTGGACATGGCTCGAGTAAATTGTAAATATTTTCAAGAGTGTGATTACAATTGTGCACACAGAGAGAGAAAGAGAGAGTGGAAAAGAAGAAAATGGAAGAGCGTTTATGTTAAATAGTAAAGCTGATGGAGAGGAAACAGCAAAAGTTTTATTAAAAAAATAATCATGGAAAATATTTGTTAACTTTTTACTGCTTTTTACCTTCTTTTCTTCTTTTTTTTCGTTTTTTATTTTTTATTTTTGTTTTCTTTCTTCTCTATGCATTTAAAGTTGTTCGTGTTGCAACAAATTTGCTGCACAATATTTTATATTGAAACTTATGAACGATAAAATGGCAAGAAAACAAACAAACAAAAAAATTTGTTTAGTTTTTAAAGTTTAAAGTGCTTCTGTTTGCAACATAAAAACTCTGTAATCAATTTAAATTGCTCTCTCCCCTGCTCTCTCCTCTGTATACAATGTAAGGAAAGGCAACATAAATTAAAAAAGTTTGATTTACTTCAACGGCCAAAGTGCAGTTCCAACGTCCATCTATGTCCATGAATGCGTAGGATTTCTCACAAATATTTCAGATCATTCAGAAGTAACTCTTATATGGGTTCCGGCACATAGGAATATCGTTAGAAATTGTATTGCTGATGAGCTGATCAGTCCCGGTACTGACCTTGCAATCTACGATACGTGATAGGGCATAAGTATTCCAATTGCATCAGTTAAACTGAATATTATCTGTTTTACAAAGCCAATCTATTTTATTGGTTGCAAGAGAGTACAAGCAATAGTGCTAGACTCTGCTGGACACGTATGAATACATCGCATGGCACACTACGTGTTACTGTCCCTTTGGTAGGCATACCAAAGAAATTGGCATTCCCGCAAATGAATTCTACAAGAGTTGTGTGTCTGCAGGGCAGCAGGAAACTATCCTTCACCTCATGTGTCAGTGTCCGGCTGTTGTCATAAAAAGACGAACGTTTTTTTACTTCTCTCTTTCTAATATCCTGGAACGACCGATCTGTTTTAATACAAGCATTGGTGCAATAGTTGGTTTCCTCTGCGAAAGTTCTTGATCCCCGGGCTTAATATTGATTGTGGCTTCACAGTGGAGGGTCCTCAACTAATCTAATAGGGTCTGTGTACAGTGAAAGCTCCCATAGGCGGACACCGACCGTCGAGGCATTTTTGTCCGCCTAGGGGAGATGTCCGTCCAAGGGATATTATGTTAAAATATTTCAGGAAAAATTTAATAAATACATATCTATCTGTATATTATTTGTTGCCAACGATAACTGCGATAAAAAATAATCTTTAAAAATATTTTCATTAACTTTTATTTTCCTCATATTCATATACATTGTACATACGTAGATATGTATTTATAGTCAGAGTAGCCAATTAACTGACCATCCATCAGTTATCACATAAACCAAAATAAAAAGGGGAATCACAATTTAGATTTTGTCTATGAACATCATATTACATAAAAAATAAACCGGGGAATCACCGCACTACGTAATGCTACATAATCTGATTAAGTTGAAAAATACACACTCAACAAAGAAAAATTTATGTAATCTCTCCACATTGCGCATAGTATAAAAGGGGGATAAACCGAAATACAATAAAATTGCTCAGCTTTGCCTTTTGTAATATTTATTTGTCCGCCTATGGGAGATGTTTTTGGAAAAACAGGTGTCCGCGTCCGCCCAAGAGAGCGTCCGTCCAGGGGAGATGAATTTGCTCTAAAAATACGACCTAATTCACGGGACTTAGAAAATCGTCCGTCTAGCGGAGATGTCCGCCTATTAGAGCTGTCCGCCAGTGGAGCTTTCACTGTAATTGCTATTTTTTATTTTTTGTAACCGCTTTTCTTTGGTGTCCATAATTAACTTGAAGTTGATATTGCCAGAGCCACTTTCTGCATTAAAATCTCCAATTATAATTATTAAATCACCTCGCTTGCTCTTAATATTGTCATTCCTTCCTTCCCTTATAACGTTAAGCGTTATATCGATGTCCCTGAAGGATTTCCAAGTTATAAGGGCTCTTTTGCAGTCCTTGTCACAAGAAATTCAAGACCACTTGCTGTGGGAACAGCAACAAAAAAAACACTAAAAAGAAACCTTTTGAAAAAGGCTTGAAATTAATTTTTTTAAATTTTTCTTTTCGGTGGCGTATGATTAATATTAATTGCGTAGTTATTTAAGGAAAACTTCAATAACTTTTCAAGTTTTTGTCTTAAAAAAATAATTTAAATGCGGTTTTAAAGCCAAGAGATCAAAAATTCCTAATTTAATAAAATTATTGCATAAGCTCCCACATCCTTAAGGAAAAAGTCCTGCTAAAAAAACAAAATTAAAAAAAAATTTTTTTTTCTTTGAAATTTCTTTGTACCGCAATTTCTTGTCCTCTTGTCTAACCAAGCGACCTCACCTAAAATAGTGTCTGGTTTTTATGGCAAGATAATCAAAATTATTTTCATATTTTCAACATAAAATTCTAAGCATAACCACAAGCTCTATTGTATTTTATTTATCATCATATCCTTTATGTAAGGATTTAAGGATTGCACAAGTATTTCATCATCATCATTAGAAACAATCATAAGAAGTAGTTTTGTGGCGCATAAAGTTTGTCAAAGTTAAACCACATTGTTTGTGGTGGCTTCAAGAATACAAGTTTCGATGACTTCAAAGTCTTCAAAAAAGAAGAAGAAGAAGAAAATGGCAATAGGAAATGCTGATTGTCTTGTGAGTCGTTCAAAATTCTCTTTTATTCGCAAGTGTCTATTACTTAAGGAGACTTTGGTTTTTAGTTTTTCAAAAAATTCTTTTGAGTTTTTTTACCTTGTCTTCTTTGATTTAAGAACTTTTAACGCTTTTAATTAGGCAAAGGCAACAGCCATAATATTGAGAACAATACTCGCATACACACGCTTTTTTCATTCACTTCAGCCTTTGACGTGCTTGCAACAGTGCTTTGCTTTGCTTTCCTTTGTTTTAACAGAAAACGGGAAAACTTTTGCAAACGAAATGAAACTCCTTTTTACTGCTTCTTCTTCTTCTACTTCTAACGACACTCAGTATTGCCATGACACTCCTTGTTGTAACATGGCTTAATATCCTCTTTTCTTTCCACACCCAGTTTTTCTTGTTTTCCGTGTGTGTTTTTTAGAAATCGTTTTAAAACTATTTTTTAGGGGCGTAAAGCCAGGGGGAGGTGTGAAACAAAGCGTATGTTTCATATGAAAAACAACAAAAATACGGGAAAAAAATGGCACTCCAAAAACAGCAAAAAAAACAAGCGAAGAGTTACAAATGCCTGTCGGTGTTACAGGGTTGATGGTACACTCTGCTTTCTGCTTGCTGCCGCACACTTTGAGTAGATTTGTACGTCTAGCTGTCTGTCTGGCTGCGTTACAGCCACTAGTAAAACTACTCAAGCGGAAATACAAATTCAAAGCCACTGGATAAACCACTTTTTGGAATACACCAACACATACATACACACACACCAACAACATGTATGTATAAAACCAAAATCCATACACACAGTCATAAGGCCAAAAACAAAGACTTAAACAGTTTCATAGAAAGGGTAAAACCATACGGGGATTTTCGTTTTCAAAGATTATTTTTCTCTTGGAAACTCTGTTGGAAAATTTTATGCAAGTGAGGCGACTAATAAATGGTAGGCATTTACGTCGTTTGAAGGACTATTTCATATAAATTTTCTCTGCTATTAGATTAGGTGTAGGCACCACACATGATCACGTGTGTTTTCCACTTAGGAACTTATTGATCTCTCACATTGCATCCTGATCGAAGAAGCGAAGATGTCTGCCATTAGGAATAGTGTTCTACGCCAAGCCACTCAAATTAGATTCTTCAATTCCCTTAGGCATGACAAGAATAAGGTTTCCAGTATTCTTGAATGCATTTGATGAATATTAATTCTGCCAGCTTCTACGGGGACATTTGCTTTTCTGTGAGTGACATCATGAAGGAAATTTTTTTTACTATTTTTTTAGTATTTCCAAATTAATTCTCATGTTTATGGATCAGTTATGGATTTAACCTGTTCTGCAGGAGATGTAGATGCACCTGTAAAAAGGCTGGGAATGTCACCTAGCGGTAAGGCGAATAAGATTCTTTAGACAACGTTTCTTCAATGGTCTTGCAAGATAGGCAGGCCTGGATCCCCTCAGGGGCTGTAACTCTTCTTTCTTTATTTTCATTTACGCACTTCATCACAAGTAATCTTGGAACGCTATGGAACGTTTTAAGGACGTAATCCTCTTTTCTCCATAGACAAAGTGACGAAGTTCCTTTAAGTTTTTTCTAATAAAACTTTGGTGAAAGATCCACTCTATTTCTTGTTTCGAAATTTTTAGAAATTTTTGGAATTATTTTTCCAAAACTCGAACTCCATGTAATGGCACACTCTGTTGTGAATATGTTATAGCGTTAGTTAGTGGCACGTATGTGTTGTTTACTTAAGTCAGACTGCTATTGTTACAACATCAATTGCAGCCTTAAAATTGGCTTCACCAGCAAATAAAGTGTCTTTAGCAAACACCACATGAAACAAAGAAATCAAGCGAAACTTTGTCAGAAAAAAACAAAGGAAACGAACAGAGTTTCGAAATGAAAACATTTAGAAATTACTCCAGGGATTACGAAGCATTTTAGGAGGAGTAGTAAGTAACGGAAATTTAGAATTGCGAGAAACGCAAATAAAAAAAATTGGATTTTTCTAGCAATTTTAAGACATAAGGTGAGTTTTTAGGAAATGTTTGTTAATCACACAGTTTATAGCCTTATTTGTTAGCTACGACAACCAATTGGAAGTGTTGTTTTAGCTTCACTAAGATAAAAGTTATTCAGGTTTTTGTGGCAAGACCTTGAATTATTATTAATCATACGCTAAAGTGTGCTTTATCCTGAATTTGTATATTTTTTTAATATAAATTGAGAAATTTTTAAAAATCTTTTAATGTAGTTTTGTTGTCTTATTTGTGACCTATAAAATGCCATCTGAATTTTGGTTTTACCTTTAATAACAAAAAAGTTATTCAAGTTTTTGTGTTTATACCTTCAATTATTATTAATCATACGCTAGGAGGGACAGTATGCAGATTTTTTTTATTTTTTAAATATAAATTTTGGAATTTTTAAAAATCTTTTAATGTAGTTTTTTAGGCTTATTTGTGGCCTATAAAATGCCTTTTAAATTTTGATTTTACCTTGAAGAACAAAAAAGTTATACAACTTTTTGTGGCAATACCTTCAATTGTTATTAATCATACGCTAGGAGGGACGGTATGCAAATTTTTTATTTTTTAAATATAAATTTTGAAATTTTTAAAAATCTTCTACTGTAGTTTTATAGCCTTATTTGTAGCCTATAAAATGCCATTTGAATTTTTCTTTTACCTTGAAGAACAAAAAAGTTATACAACTTTATGTGGCAATACCTCCAATTAGTATTAAACATACGCCTAGAAGGGGAGGGCAGGAAGATGTTTAAATTCTTTAGAAAAAAAAAATAAATGTTTCTGTTAATTTATTTCTAATCTTTTGGGGATTATTTCCTCATCAATTGTGTGTGTGTGTGTGTGTCAGTGCATTATTATTATAACCTGGTCAATAAATTGGAAAAAGATTAAATAATTCAGCGAAACTAATTTGCATTTATTTGTTTGGCAGACATTGTAACTAATTGCTGACATCAACTGATAATAATGGCAACAGAAATTGAAACAATTTATTGCAACAATTTTATCGTATTCCAGTTGATTTAAATTATTACCGGATTAAATTGACTGATTATGTAGTGATTTGGGCCGTAATTAATTTTGATTTCTTTAAAGCCTTGAAATGAATATTAAAGAGTCTAGTAGAAGAAGGGCTTCTAAAATTTTAAGAATTTTCTTGTTCAAATACAGCCTTCACTTCCCTTTTCTTTTAATTTTTTGTATTCAATTGTCAGCAATTTTGTTAACAAATGGCCAGCTTTGCTACAGGAATGCTGTTGGTAAAGCACAAAATCCTCCAAAAAAGGAACACAAATTTCCAAAAAAGCTGGTTGCACAAAAAGTTTTCTGAGAAGAAAAAAAAAAACATTAATAGGAATAGAGAATAGAGCAAAAATTCTGGTATTTGGGACAGGACATTTGAAATAAAAACAACAACAAAAATTGCTACAAAATATTTTAAAAATTTTAAATTGTGGTTGAACTCAGCTTCTAGTATCTGAATAAGTGCTAAGGCATCGTCAATCCAAATAGAGGCTACTTGTAGCCAGTCATATACCAACGGCATGAGAAATGGGGACCATTGTCTTTCAGCTAGTCATAGCTATCCTCAGGGCTGCTCAGTAGAAGAATAGTTTGTAAGAACATACTGGCATATTTGGCGACGAAACCCCTTTGGAATGCCATTTCGAGTGGATATTCTAAGATCTCCATGACTTGGGCTCATGGACGTAGGAATTCATCTTTTGCATGATCCTTACATAGGAGTGCTATTATCCTTAGTTGGGTAGAAAATTAAAGAAAATTTTCTCTCTTTTGTTAAAGAGAAAAGTTCTGGTCAGTTCTGTTCGGTTGCACTGGCAAAGCCCTAAGACTTGACATTCATTACAATATGTCCTCTCTAATAGGGAGTCATTCCCGTCAACTTAACGACTCTTAGTGTGTAATGTCAGTACAATTTTCGCAGGAGGAGAAATTTATTTAATGTATCAGTGCATAGGGCTCGCGTGAATAATCTATTTCTGCAACTTCTCTGTACACTAGGCGTCTTCATCTGTCTGGTCTTACCATTCTGCATCTTCCGTGTATTTTCCATTCCAGAGATGTGTGGATGATTTCATTCTAAGGCTTTCTAAGAGCTATAGCCAATCCCATACCATTTATGACGTCTGTAGGCTTTCATTGGTGGTTTACAGAAGCTTGAACTTCTTGTGGT
The DNA here is from genome assembly GCA_930367235.1 of Sarcophaga rosellei. Taxonomy (NCBI): domain Eukaryota; kingdom Metazoa; phylum Arthropoda; class Insecta; order Diptera; family Sarcophagidae; genus Sarcophaga; species Sarcophaga rosellei. The sequence continues at coordinate 5,147,558 of OV884018.1, read as the reverse complement.
TCTTTCCTCGAGGCGCTCCATGTCATGCTTCACAACCTGAGGTATTTTGGTAAGACTAATTGTTTTCTCTGCTATTTAATAATATCGAAGAGTTTCTTTTTCTTATTCTAATTCAGTGTTAAGCTATGAAATAAAGTTTAAATTCTTTAGAATTTAAAATAAATTTTAAACTTTTCATCACTCTCTCCCTCCTACTGTTATACAAAAGAAAACATTTTTAAAAACGTCTAAAAGTAGGCTTGTTTTTATTCATTTCTATTGATTTTTTCTTCCTCTCTCTCTCTTGCTATGTCCCTCTTGCTATGTCAGACATTTATTGTCAGCTTTTATATGCCAATGATGAATGCAAAGTAGACAGAGGAGGGGTGAGGGAGGGACAGATAGAAAGAAAAACACTCAAAGCCATTTGAAATAAATGTCAACTAAAATTGTTACATCGTATTCGACATGATTATAATGGCATCCACAGTCAGTTTTAAGTGAGCTGATGATTGATGGAATGACAGACAAAACATTCTGACTTTGAATTCTGACAATTTGAAAAAAACAAAAAAAAGAACAAACATTAAACATGTAAGAGAGAGGGAGAGAGAAAACAAGACTAAAAAGAAAAAACATTTTAAGCCCTAAAACATCATTTTATTTAAGGTTAGGTTAAGTAGCGGTGATAGGTTAAAGGCCATTTTATTGCTACTAATCGATATACAAACTGTGGTTCGAACTCTGGCCCCTACTTTCAAACAAATTTCTACTTTTTTTTTTTTCTTTGAAAGATCGCAACTCCCACAGAAATTATTCGAGGGAATGCCAAGTCTTTCTCCTTTGGAGAGATTAGTAAAATACAATAGGAGATATAAGAACAAGAACTTCTACCTCTCCATAGCAAGAACCACGTACTGACGCATTGGATGAAAGACCCGCAGCTCAGGCAGAAATTTTTTCAGAGAATCCCAAGTGTTTCTACATGTCTTTTATAGGGCAATATTGCGGTGTATTGCCATCCGATTTAAGTAAATAAATTAAACAGTCTTCTTATTCCTATTATATTGGCAGAGCCTAGCAATATTATGCAATTACCGTAGAAACCTAGTTTAACTGAAACAATCGGAACATCAATGCGCTGTAATATGTCTGATCTATTGAGCTCTTTACCCAGCGCTGGCCAGTTTATTACGTATTCTGTATCACCATGTCGTGGACATCAAGGCATCTTTCCCCGAGAAACACCCCATTTATGGGCTTATGGTCTCACCACTCCTGGATAAAATTAACATATACCACATGGGTATGTGAAAAGATACGACGAAGGCTCCAAAGAATTATTTTTTCATATTTTGTTTTGTTGGAGATGTCTGAACTGGGGTTTGAACAGTGGCCTCATGTCTAATAAGCGAATACAATGCCCATAACTTCGACTTCGAAGCCAAATCTTTTAAACTTCTTCAACAGTTTTTCCACAACAAAATACCGCAACCACAGTAGGGACGAGGGCATTCCACCTGCCTTATCAAATGACTCTGTCTAATGGAGTCAGTAATTGCTGTTCTGGTAAATACTTCCTCCACAAAATTCACAATGTAGTCACTGACATTGCGTGTATGAAAAGCACGGATAACACAGTTTCACAATGGACACGTTAAAAGACTTTTCATCAAAGGCTTGTCAATGTCTTGTTACAGCAATGTCTAAGCTGTCAGGCTCCTACTTTTGATGTCCTTTGCCGCCAAAGTAGTTAAATAAAGTCTCAGCGGACATACCCCTAGTATATATGCAATGGTCCATACAACTGACAGTAGAAAAGTGGTTATCGTAGCACTTTGTTCAGGACCCTATTTGATATCTTGCGAAGAATTAAAGTTAGACATTTAAGTCTAAAATTCTTCGCGTTGTAGATCAATAGATAAAAAAACTCTTACGTTTTCCACTTAGCAGAAACATGAGAGTACTTGAAACTAATTTTCATTACTCAAGGAATCAACGTATCAAATGTTTTTTCCGATTTCATCAGGATTAATGCCTTTATTTTACTTTAGTTAACATAAACTGGAGCTTAGCATTTAACAGACTTTCAAGCTTAATTTGTTAGCTTTCATAATCTTTTTAAATTATTTTTCTAACCTTAAAAACAAACAAGTTATTTAATGTTTTCTAAAAATACTCAGAAATTAATATTAATCATACGCCTACGTAAGGAAAAAAATTACATTTTTTTTAATATTTTGCTTTACAAAGTAATTTCAAATGCTAAAAGCTTTTCTAAAGAAACTAAGTTTTAATTCTTAAATCTCTTTTTAACCTGCCTGAAGGCCTTAGTAATGACCTCCACTTAAAATTCTAAACAGCTTTTGAAAATGTAAAGCGATGTTTTCTTATGTAAAAAATTTTTATTACCATCTTCTCTCTCTCTCTCTTCCGTCTCCAACCATGCACATGACTCGAGTAATTATTTTAATGCCCTTTTTGTTTTGTATTTGGAGTCTCTCTCCTCCAAGCAATTGTTGAGTCCATTTTCTCGAGTAGTTTGTCATTAAAAGTTTTTGTAAGGTTAGCAGCAGCAGCAGTACAAGCACTAGTGTAGTGTAGTGGACTGGTTTGTTTTCTTTCTCTTAATGCGCTGTCGTTATGAATAATTAAATTTGTCTTGTTGCTACCACTGCTGAATGAGAATTCTTTTCCTTTTCGAAAAGAATTTTTCTTTTTCTTTTTTTCTTTTTTGTTGTTGTCATCGTTCGTTGCCAGTGCTTAGTCTAGAGATAAATGAGCAGGAAAGCAAAACTTAAAAGATTTCAACACAAGTTTTTTTTGTCTTTTGGTGTCTTTGTTTGTGTAAGAAATAATTCAAAAGGATTTCTTGTCTTTAGCTAAAGTAAATAAAAAAAAGTGATAGAAAGAAAAAAATCAAACGAAAGAGGAGTGAAAGAAAAGTAAAAGTTTTCTTTGCTTTCTTTGAAGGAAAATATTAAACACAAAAGTTCATTAAAGGGCTAAAACAGTCAAAAAAAATGGAACAGATTTGAATATTTAAACTTGAATAACCGTTGAGTAAAAGTAATTAAAGCGTTAAGGTTGAATAAACCCCCCCTCGTAAAGCTAGAATTATAATGCTTGGATCTCCTGGCCAGAATACAAACACGGTGACATTTAAATGCCTCCGCCTCTGAATTGGCTGTAGTAGACAAGGTTTTTGAGGTATTTCTCGATCACTTTGTCATATTTCTGGCGGCATTAACGTGTAGGCATGCTTCTTGAAGTAGCTCAACTAAAACTAGGCTAACGATATTAAATAGCACGGTCCTGGTGGTCAACTGATTCCTCCAAAGCGTAAACTACTCCCTCTGAATGGCTCTAATGCAATAAAACCCCTGTTAAACCCCCTAAATACTGTCCAGTTCATCGTCTTCATCGATTTCAAAGCGTCTTTCATAAAGCGCCTACTATCTTTAAATTTTATAAAAAAAGCTGTGTGTGTGTCCTACATACTTGATCGATCATTATAAACTTTTATAGTAAAGCTTACAACCTAGCTCTTCAGTTTAACGGCAATTCTGAACGTTAGATTTTTGTAAAACTTTTCATGGCAATTTTTATTTTACTCTCAGAGTTTTTGTAACCATTCATCCAGAAATAGACGTCATCGCTGAAGATGATTTTTTCATGAGAATTAGTGAGTTCACTACAACAGAGTTCAATCAAAGAACACAGGTTGTTGTCTACGCTCAATGTGCCTGTGGTCATCCATGGCGATTTGGCACAACAGACTCAATGAATAGCTTCAACAAAATGGCCGTTATCAACTGTCAAAGTTTGAAAGTTCCTGTTGGCAGACCCGAACTTAATACATCGCCTGGACATTATGCTTTTCTGAATCTTAGTCCCAACCTGTGTCTAAAATTTGACGACTGTTTCTTTCCTCTTTAGGTTGGTTTTTCCAAGTATGTAGCTGCTGTTCACTTAATAGGTTGCCTTAAGCATGCCATTCTTGGCATTTCGCAGCCAATTTCGTTTCCTAATCTCCATGATTAGGGCTTAATGATCGATTAAAATTTCATGTAGAAAGAGAGAAATAACACACTGTGGAAGTACAATTTTAAAAATATTTTTTTCAAATTTCAATTTCAATGGTCAGTAGTTTAGTGTATTATTACTGTAAGAATGAGTAATTTTACAACAAAGTATTGGAAATTTTGTTGGCTTTCACATGCAATTTAAATTATGTTGTTAGCTTTTGTAACAAAAAAGCTGTAAGCAATTTTCTAACCTAATCTCGTAATTAATATTACTCATACGCCTCGGTATAAAAATTTTTACAACATTTTTCATGGAGTTTTTAATATTTTTTAAATTTTTATTTAAAATGAGAACTTAAAATGTCTTAATCTGTGTTTATATTTAAAAATTAATAAAAGCTTTCTCTCTTTAGCTTTTTTTCAAAATCTTAAATTGTCTTAAATTTACATCCTTTTAACTGTCTTTAGAATTTATTCGCTTTATATAATTTATTACAGACCAAACAGGATTAGTTTAGTATTTAAAACATTTATTTATCTTACATCTTAAAGTCTTTATGAAATTAAAATAAAACAGAAACAAAATCTGCAGATAAAAAATTTTAATTTTTCAAAAACTTTCCTGAGGCCATAATCTTTACACAACTATGTGTTCCTGAAACAATGTCTCTCGATTTTATTTCCATTTATAATAAAATCCCATCTTTTTCTTTAAAATCATTTCAGCATTAAGCATTCTCAAACGTTTACAGCTGTTTCTAAGAGAAATTTAATTTTCTTGTTTTTATTCCATTTTAAATTATTTAAAAAAAAAAATCGATAAGTTATTGGCATTTGAGAACAGATAAAAACAAAATGTTTGGCATAATCTTATACTTTTTTCTATTTCCCTTCTCTCTCGCTCTTTTCCTCCCCCTCACTTTCTGTAGCTCTTTCTCTCTGTAATTATGAAAACAGTGATTTGAAAGGATTTTATTTTTCAAAGAAAAAAATTGTTTTCCCCAAGGTCCACGTGCTTTTAAATTGGGCTTTAAAATCTATTTTATATATCGAATCAAAGCTGCGTTTGTCTACTTTTCAAGCGTGTTCAAGTTTTTTCTCTATGTTATACACACTACAAGTTATGCTATATTTTCCTTCATAACCCATGAATTAATATTACTCATACGTAATGTAGAACTTTTTTTTAAATTTTCGCCATTTTGCGATGTATTTTAAGGAAATTTCCAATTTTAGTAACAGTTTTACGAAAATTGAGAGCATTTCAAAGAGGTAGTAGGTTCGGTTAGTTAGGGTAGCAAACCATCCTGAAGGAAGGATCTCAGTTCCTATTGGAAACCAGTTAAATTTCACGATGAAGCTGTTGCTCTAATTGTCGGTTTAGGGAGTTCAGTAAAAAGTGTAAGAAATTGGGGGGACCAGAACCTCTATCGTTTCATGTTAGTAACTAGGCTCAGACACCTGGGGTTAGCAATAGATTCTCGTCAGACCCATAGTTCCTGCGGAAGTGATGCGAGAGAAATCTGTATCTATCTGAGTGGCTTCCAGTATCGCGAATGCCTGAGAGGCATGGAATCACTATTAATTAACGTGCGAATCGATAAATGAAGACAATTACTTCTCTTCTTATTACGAGCGATTCTCTTGCAAACCCTATACTCCTACAATTGAAGTTCTTAAATTACAAACTTTGTAACCGCTAATTAGCAACTCGATTCCTGGCGTATCATGGAACCAAATGAACCTGAAGTTCCTTCGGACCTCAACAGCAACAGTTTGTTAACAGACTATGGACTACTGGTTACAGAGTATTCATATGGACCTCCCCCAAGGTCTACTGTAACTATCGCAAAAATATAAGCCGATAGTTTTAGAACGATTTAATCGCGTTATTTCGCTATCAACCTCACTCAGGTCTATTCAAGAAGTCATGTCAGTCACACTATCGAGAGAGTCCTTATACAGGAACATTGTTCTGTTCGTTTACAATGTGGGACAAAGAAAGTTGATAAGTATATATACTGTTAGTCCAACTGTCTCAAAATATATGTGCCCAACGCCGTTGTTAATATATGCTCCAGTTCATCCCGATAAAAGCAGCTCATCTCTCGATTTGTATTGATTTTCGTTCCCACCATTATGGGACAAAGATGAGTTCATACGTCATTCAGACGTCCCATGGTCTGGCTTATGTATATTATTTTCTTTCAGTATCACTAATCGCTTTCTTACATCTAAAGAGGTGGTTGTTCCTTTGTAACAGATTCTAGTATAGGATGATATGGTTGCAATAGGTCATTGCCTGGTAGCAATGTATTATGAGAATATGTATTGGATGTAATGGTAGTAGTAGTTCAAGTAGTATCCGAAGTCAAGTAATTGACATGGTAGTTTTCCAAATAAAAAAATCGTAGTCCTGGCAGTACTAAAAGTAAAGGTTTGAAATGAACTTCTCTTGTCTGCTGCATATAAACAACTTAACCCCTGTGTATTAGTCTTCCGAAATTTTATCCAATTTTTTGTGTAATCCAAACACTGTGTTGTCTCTCAAAAACCAAAATCTTTTTGTGTACCCTGTCTGAAATCATGTACGGAACAATATAGGACAAGAAAAATTTCCATAATATTCTTACGGTCAATTTAGATTTGAACATCTTGTTTCTTTTTCTTCTTCTTCTCTACTTTTGTTTTGTTCTTGTCAATGACCACACATTCTACCCTGCTTGCCTAGAAACCTTTACCATCCACTGGAATAGAGCTACCAATTGTCTGGTTTTCATAATTTTTTCTTGGCAGGACACTCTTAAACATTTAAAGAAGGGGGTTTATGTTTGTTAATATTTTTTTTGGCAAAAGCCAGAGATAACTGCTCTCTTACATTCTCATCATCATTATCATCATCAGTATCCAGATGATGATTATTATTATTACCAAATAAAAATGGTCGGTCGGTCGGTCAATAATATTTTGTTTTCCATAGGCAATCAAGTGTGAAATGAAATTTACATAAAAATCTGGCATCAGGATTTATGGAAAACGTAAAACAACCAAACAAGAAATATATGAAAACAATGGCAGGCAGGAAATATTCTGGGCGAGAAATTGCAAACTTTTAAGCATTTACCGAATTGAGATTCAGATTTCGATCATAAATATTGTATGAAAGCATAACATTTCCTAAAGGCTTGAAAAAGGGAAACAAAAGCAAAAGGGTTCAATTGGACAATTCCAATTCCAATTAGAAAATAAATTGTTAACATTTGGAAATAGGAAGCCAACAGACTGGAAAGAAATTACACAAAAATAAAATAAATTAGTTTAAACAATGATGAAATTTTCTTATTTCCAGCCTACTTTTTTTACAATAATAAGCAGTTTTAAACAACAAATTTTATAACACTTTAAAGCTTAAAGGGTTCTAAATAAAACGCCATCATTATTTTGTAAATATCTCTAGCCAGTCAGATTTTACAAGGATTTTGAGAAAACTACCTCACAAATTAATATTACTCATACGCATCGTATGGCAAAAATTTTTAATTTTAATTGTTTGCCGTTAATTGTCTTAGTAGTTTAAATATTTTGAATGATTCATAATTCATATAATTGTTTAAGAATAATCACGCTCTAGACGAGTTGGACATCCTCATAACTTTCTCTTAAACTAGAAAAAACGCATCATTGTTGCTGGAACTGCGGAGAGACGTAATATTTCTCAGTGCTATCGGCCTGAGGATTCTTAAGGTTGCGCATGTGATTGCATATCATTGCATTTAGGTGGACAGCATAATTGATGTTTGTTCCCATACGCTAGAGACAAGGGATAATCCTTAGTAAAGTAGTTTAGAGGTATTCCACTGCCTCAGATGGTCGAATAACTAGGTACAGCTGATTCAATACAATATCGCTGATGGCCGTTGAGCTCACAGAAAAATCCTACAAGAACTTTTCTCATGTAGGATTTTGGTCTATTAGGTTGTTTGTCTTCAGAACTTTTACATCTTTATTCACACTTAAAGCTTGTAGGACAACAGAATTCACGCTATTTTCGTTAGGAAGGTTGTTAACCGGTCCTTTGAAAGGAAGCTCGACCCCAACGTGCGGATTTTTTTGGTGATCGGAATCAGAACACCAAATAAGCTGAAAATAGGTTTGAGAAGTCGCCGTGGTCTAGTAGGTAGTGTGTCGGCTTATTAGACGAAAGGCCCGAGTTCAAATCCCACGTCAGACATCAAAACGAAAATATGAAAATATTTCTTCGGCGACTTCCTCTCAGCAGATTTCTGGCAAAAGACTCTGAGAGTAAAAATTGCCATGAAAAGCTTCTCAAAAATCAGTCGTTCGGAGTCGACTTTAAACTGTAGGTCCCGCTGCTCCTGTATAAAAAATTAACGCACACAACACGAGTGGTGTGAGAAGCTAGGTCAATTCGACCTCCGGGTACGGTACTTGCCACAGTTGACAAGTACACGTCCTCTAATCTAACCTAATCTGAACTTTTACCAGGTTATTGGATTAGGAAGAGATTCGATTTTAGGTATCAGAATCTACAGGTGCAGCCTAAGGACTTAACCGTTTTTAGACCAGACGCTGCAGGCTTAAAGAATAAGAAGGAGTAGGGATTGCTTCAACATTAATATGTAGATTTTGTGATGAGCATAACGAATCACCCGAATACATACATATGTACTTGGAAGCTCTGCGATGTTAATCATAAGGAAACCTCTGGGTGCTTTTCAATCACTAGGCAGAGTGTTATATTCCCACAGATCTCGAACAATATTTTAAATCTCGTTCATGTAACAGGTCTGAAGAGACATTATGCCGTGAAACCAGTACAATATCCGCTCTACACAGTAGTTATATGTAAACGAGTCTGATTAATAGGAATGACTAGTGTCTCCGTTGTTCTGGTTCTCATATTTTTTCTCTTGGTAAACTAAGTCTCTAGAATACTCTAGTCTTTCACCAACATGTTTCGATGATTTAATTGGTATTAAAAGACTGGCTTAGAGTGAAACGCTAATAGTAAGTTTTCTTTCAATTTTAAAAGGTTTTAAAACTGGCTTTAGATGACTTTTAAATTTAAATTTTAAATATTTTTTAAGAATTTTTCTCAAAAAATTTCCTTCTTTACAACCTTTCTTTAAATATTTTCTCTACTACTTTGTGTATTTCACCATGTGCTGTGCCTTGCCATTCCTAAATAAACTTGTTTATTTCACTTGTAATTCCATTTTCCTCTCTCCTTTTTTTTTTGCCATACACAAAGCATTACGTCTGTTTATTTATTTATTTTTGCAGAGCTTTTCACACATCAACAATAAAATGTCCTTGAATTTAAGGATCTTTATTACAACGAAAAAAAGCTAAAAGAAAAAAATACCAGAGAGAAGATGACTTCATTTGCATATTATGACCAATAAAAGTCAGCAAAAAATAGAGAGAGAGAGAGAGAGAGAGAGAAAAAAAAACAAAACCAGAGAACATTAATAAAATATATGAGCAGGGCAAAAATAAAAATTATTTTTAAAATATTTTTTTCTACTCCTTTTACTTTCACTACGCATTTTTTCAGTTTAAATTTATGTGAGAGAATGAGAAGGCGTAGTTTAAAATTAAATTGTAACGAAATTGTAACCGAATAACAATTTAATTTAAAATCTTGTCAACTTCGAGACTAAATAAAATGAATTGTGAAAATGTAGTTGAAGAAAAAGGTGGTACCAATTGAGATATTTAGTATTCAAATAAAAGTGGAAAATAAAATGTCCTTTCTATGAAGACAAAACAAATGTTAATTTTCCAACATGTTATTAAAGTTAGTAAAGACATAAACCATTTCTCACAATCCTTCTCGATGGCGAATTGTCTGTGCTACTGGGATTTTAAGCAGGTAATGACTTACTGCTCGGAAAACATGATTCGGGGCAGAGCCGTTATTTCTAATATGCCGATTTATAGCGCAAAGAAGGTTGTGGAAAAGTATTCTCTACGAGGCGCGGTATATTCTCTCCACTTTTGTGTAAGAATGTTGGAAATACAATTCAATTCAAAATTAATTGGTGTGGCTACAGAGGATCTCAACTGCAAATTAGGTTGTGGTCCTTACTTTCTCTCATAGATTGTTAGCATAACCATTTAGTCAGGATTACCATCTAGCTTTTCACGCCACCCATGCTGTTAATTTAATCCATGACTGGCTCAACAATAAAACAGGTTTTTGGGAAACTGTTCTTGGCAATTTTATTTAATCTCAGAGTTTTGCCAGAAGTTTGTTGAGAGGAAATTGCCGAAAGAAATATTTTATTCTCTATTTTTTGTTCGAGACAGCTAAGCCGGGTGGATTCAATACCCTCGATTCTCCTCTAATAAGACAACACACTACCTTCTAGATTGCGGCGGCTTCATGGGCAATCTAACCTAACTTAACTTTCGGCAATACAAAAAAAGTACCAAAAGTACTTATTTTATCCCTTATTCCTTACAATGCCGCGTCAACTTTTCTAGCTGAGAAGACTTATGAATTCCTTGAATCATTTCATTTGAATCATCTAGTTTTAAATGTTTTCTCTTACCAACCATTACTTGCAAAATAAACTGTAAATGAAGCCTATTTTTAGGCTATTAGCTGGCTATTGTAAAAGTTAATGCTTGAACCCCCAAACTCACTCACTCTCCCAGTTATTTATTGTCAATAAATTGTTGCTGCCCAAAGAAACTTCAATAAATCCTTTTTTTTACTTTTTTATCTTTTTTTCTGTCTTTCTCTCTCGTTTTGATGACCTCATAACTTTGGTTTTTTGTCTGTGGTTTCCGTAAAATTCTATTTGTGTTGTAACCCTACATTTTTGTTCTTATTTTTGGGAGTCCAACTCTGTTGGTTAAACTTTTACAAACTTTGCTGGGTAATGGTAATCAAGTTTTGCTTGTTTGTATTGAGAAGAAAAGGACTTTTCTTCTTCTTCTTCTTTCGACCAGGAAAACAAAAATTAGGTAAAAAACGATGAGAAGAAAAAAACGGAGTGTATGTAGTTGACTTTTAGGAGCTGCTTAAATAAAGTTTTCCAAACTGCTTAAATAATGTGAAAGTGAAGAACTCTTAGAAAGGCAACAACAAAAGGAAATGGAAGAGAAAAGGATTGTAAATAATATTTCTAAATACACTTCAAATGTATTCAAAAGTTAAGGAGTCCTGTGAATCGCTTTTTCTTTTCATTTTTGGTGTTTAGAAAAGAAGTTAGAAAAAGCCATTGAAATATGAAAATAAGGTCAACTTTTTTACGTGAAGTCGGAGAAAGTTTTATCAGCTGAATTTCGCATCATCTCTTATCAAAATGGCTTAAAATTTTAAGGTATTATGTTTGCATAGGGCTTCAGTTGTTTTAAAAGATTTGCGATTAAAATTAAAATTGAGAAAAAGTGTCTTATTGCGCCTCAAACAAGTACCTTTAAGGAGCTTAAAGGGGCCTTTTACTCTGTATAGATTTAAGTGGCATATGGCACGTTCAGATATAAAAGTTGCTGTTTTCATGGTAGGCTTGATCAGCTGAATTCCTTATGCTTGCCTTTTTCCTTGTCATTGATCTTAGGCACCCCTAAGTAGCCTCATGTTACTTTAACGATCTTACACATACATACATAATTGGCCATTACAACCCTTCAGTTAGGATTACGGCCTAGCTTCTCACACTGCTCATTTGTGTGCCTTAATATAATACCTGAGTGGCGGGACCTAAAGTTTAACGTCGACTCCGAACGAAAGATTTTAGGAAGCTTTTTCATGGCAATTTGATTTACTCTCTGAGATTTTTGGCCAGAAATCTGCTGAGAGGAAGTCGCCGAAAAAATGTTTATTTTTTCATATTTCGTTTTTGATATCTGGCCTGGAGATCGAACCCGGCTTTACATCTAATAAGCGATCACACTACAATCAAAATTTATTCTTCTGCAGAAAACTTAAAAACTGTATAAAACTCTCCTCTAAAACGCATCCCGAGTTCACAAACTTCGCGTAATTCCATGCTCCGTAATTGTAACGCCTAAAACAACAACAACCACTGAGGCAAGGCATCTACCAATCGTAGCAGAGGTTCTTTGATGACTTTCTGTAACACTGCAATAGATGTTGCATGACAACGTAAAGTTTCATAATCCGCAATTGTAACGCCAATATCAAGAATAACAACCACTAAGCCTAGACATGCACCAATCCGAACGAGCTTCTCTGATGACTTTCTGCAACAGTGCAGTCAAAGTCCTATTTGGTGATTTCAAATGGCCTGAAGGAGTTTAACCACACAACCAAGTGAAAACCTGCTACTGACCTGAAAACATAGCCGATGGGTTCGTATACTAAGCCATAAAAAAATACATTCCGCCTAGGAAGATACATCTGTTACCTGTATATTAACGCCTACAACAACCACTAAGTCTAGACATCCACCAATCGGAACCGAACTTCTCTGATGACTTTCTGTAACACTGCAGTCAAATTCTTATTTGGCGCTTTCAAATGACCTGAAAGAGCGAAACCACACAACCACGGCAAAAACCCGCTGCAGACCTGAAAACATAGCCGAAGGGTTCGTATACTCAGCCCTTTAAAAAATACATTTGGACCCTATGGCCTTTGGTTGAAAGCTTATCTGTTATTTGACAAAATCTAGGGATATTCACAGAAGTTCTTGCACGAATTAATTCTAGCACAACTAATGTTCTTCTTAAATCTACAGAAATGAGCTCTAACCTATCCAATGATCATCCGAACGCATTGCCTAGGCTTAAGAGTCTTCTGACCTTAGAACGAGAGTCCTCGATTTTCAAAACCCTCGACCCGGAGTTCTATTCCGTGGGTGTTGAACATGAATGTTCACAAGAATTTGAAACTACGTAGGTGAGAGTACTTATGGGCCATCATTTTTCCACACTTGGGTAATCAAGGGGGAGCAACATTTCCACATACTTGCTGTCCCACAAATACCATTGGCTCCAATAGCTTCTCCATTCTTCAATTTCTCGACAATTGTTATTATTTTAGAAAGATGCAGCGGTTGTGATGCCAGTCTTCTAACAAATAGTGAGTTGGGATACCAGATCTATTTTAGCGGTACATTCTTAATTTTTAAATTTTATTTTTAAAGAGTTTGTGTGTGTTTTGATGGGTTCTTGTGGTAATTGAATAAAACCTATGAAATATTTCTTTAGATTTCTAAGAAATTCTCTAAGATTTAACAACAAGTACTCTTGAAAACTAGGGAAAATATTTTCTTTGGCTTTCAAGAAAAAAAAAAAAAAAGACAAAAGAAAAGAAAATAAATTTTCCAAAAACAAAAATGTTTTTATTTTCGACTTGAGAATGTTTTCTGTTGATTTTCTTGATGATATGTTTACAGTTTTCCTTTTCTAAGACATGCATATACACTGCTGGAAAATATTTACGGCACTGTTAGTAGCAACAATTTGGCACTTCTCTTGTAAAAATAGGAAATAGAAAGAGAGAGAGAGAGAGAGAGGGAGAGGAAAAAAACGAAATGAAAGCAATTTGTTTCAATAAAAGTCAAATAAAAAAAATTGAAGAAAACATAGAAGAAAATTTGTGTTGAAGTGCAGACACAGAGAGAGAGAGAGAGAGAGAAAGAGTGAAAAAAATAAAATTGAAATCATTAAATAAGACTATGTGGACTGCCAATAAAAAACAAATTACTAGAAAATAGTCTCAAGTGTTTGTTGAAATTTGATGATTAAATAGAATTTCTTTTAAATTTTAATTAAAATTTTAATTTAAAACTCAAGATAAACTCCATATTATTTTTCTTGTTACCGAATAAAATTTAAATTTCATTTCCTTTCTTGCAATTGACCGTCCTGTAGTACTGGGTTTTACTGTTTCCGTAAATTGTAGAAAATTTTCTAAAATTTCTTTCAATTAAAATTTATTTCTTCCAAGTATTTAAACAACAAAAAAAAAAAAACTTTTTCTTTTAAATTTTATTAAAAGGATTTTTTCTCGATTATAGAATTTATTTTTTTAATAATTTTTTCTCTTTCTCTCTAAGAATATTAGAGAGATTAAAACAAAAAAGCCTTTTAAGCAGAATTATGTCTGCTCAATAATTCTTAAAAGAGATTTTAATTGCAAATTTTTAAATTAAAAAAAAAAAATATAAAAAAAATTCTTAAGAGAATAATAAATTGAATTTAAAAATTTTATTTTTAACACATCAAATAATTTAACCAGCAGCTGTAAGGGGTATACACGCTGTTATATTCCGATATATAATCAAAGAACTCTATAGCCCTTAAGCAACATCGATCTAAAGTTTGTTGACAGAATCTATGGATTTGCAACAATTGCTCCATGAAGCTCTCTTAGTCCTCTTAATGTTCCACTTATATCTCCTCGTCCCTTATATCTAAAGAGAGAAGGTCTTTAAATGGGTATACTCGACGAAAGGGAGTATAAAGATAGGCGAAGATTGTTCTCAACCCAAATGAGTTTCAGCCAATCTAAACTTTAAATGTGCAGAACCTTATCTTTTCGTCCTCTTTGCAAATTGTCCAGTTGTACTTCCCCGTGTGGTAGCGAATACTACCACAGTGATCACCATACTTGTCGTAAGAGGCGACTAAGGGTGCTGCTACCAGTCAGGAACTATTTGGGGTTCAACTGGCAGCAGTCTGGTCTTGCTTGACCTGCGAAGCCTGAACAGAGATCTCAATCTGATACCACGGGTGCCGGGAGCCCCAGAGATTCGCCTCTGCCCGGCAATGGTGAGGCCCCCCTGTGGGAGCCATGACGCTCCTGTGGCTGTGGTTTGGACCCAAATCGAGGGGAGTGTGTCAGTTCGGTGTGCCGTTACACTCTTAACGCATTGAGGGAGTTTAGATGGTCTCCGACCCCTAAACAAGAGGGAAGTCATACCCAAATAGTATGACTTCGAATTGCTACCTACATACAGGGCTGCAGCCAGTGTTTACAACATGTATGTATGTGGGGGCGTTGGTAGACGCATAGCATTTCACCCCGTGCGAAGAGGACCGTGGGATAAGGTCCTCACGGATAAGTACCCACGTAAAAACGACACATAGTTGTCCAGTTGTACTGTACTGATTTCGATTATAAATGTAACAAAAAGTGGCAAAAAGTTTATTTACATAATTTGTAATATGTTGCGAGCAACATGTTGCAAGAACTTGCGTAACATGATTGTCATTGAAATACATATAAATGCAACATGTTTTAGCAAACGCGCTATCTCTCCAGATTAAAGTTCTCATATGTATTGTATTTTAATCGCTTAAAGCTTTTGAAAGATAAAAGCAACGTGTTATCTGCATAATGTTGCCAGCAATATGATTCTGAACAATTGTTTTTCTAGACTGTGCACTATATAGGTCGATGATTACCAACTTCTTTTGTCCTGTGCTTAGTGATCTGGATGCCCAACGGTGCTGCGTGACATATTGAGTATTCTGCACAATGAGTTTAAGTACAGGGACATCTCATACGTCAGGGTGATGAAAACAGGCCACCGAGATTCTGCGGACTTAACCCCGTTGAACATTTTCTTGATAGGTTTTCTTTAGCCGCAAGTGTATGGGAAATAAGCCACAAACCATTGCGGTCCTCAAAGCCAACATTACTTGCGCGTTATCGTTTAAATTCAACCTGATTTTGGAAGCAGCATCCCGAGAAGCCATAGCGTACATTTGAACGAGGTTTTATTCCTCACATAATGGCATTAATAGATCCTTCAAACAAATGAAAGTTTCGCTGATATTTCGCACACACTTTGTTTAATTTTGAAAATAGTAAGCGGTTAAGTAAAGATTCTATAGGAAATGAAGTATGAATGATTTTGAAATATAAAAGCAACATGTTGCCAAAACAATGTTGCCAGTGACATGTTGCTATGCACTCTTGATATTATTTTTTCCATATTTTGTAAAATTTTTTGTTGAAATTTATTAATATCGTGGTTTTGAAATATAAAAGCAACATGTTGCCAATACAATGTTGCCAGTGGCATGTTCCTATGCACTCTTGATATTATTTTTTCCATATTTTGACTTTTTTTTTGAAATTTATTAATATCGTGGTTTTGAAATATAAAAGCAACATGTTGCCAATACAATGTTGCCAGTGACATGTTGCTGTTAAGATTTCCTTATTAAATTATTTTATTTTATTTTATGCCATGTTCACACTTCTCTTTCTTAGTTTCCTTTACGAATTTCTCTCCATTTCATGGCATGTTGGTTGGATCGTATTTTATTTTGTTGCTGACTAGCGGTTGCTGTTTGCAATTTAAAACGGCTCCATAGGTTTCTGGGATATTTTTTTTGCTTTCTTTCTTTCTGTTTTTTCGGTGTGATTTTATTTCTTTCCGTTTTTACACTCACTTACACTAGATTTAATTACTTTTCTTGTTTAGGCCAAGATATTGTGGTTATGGTTGTTGGATTGTTGCCTGGTGCAGTGCCGGTGCCGGTAACGGTGCCGTTAGTACTGCTTCAGCTGCATTTGGTGCTGTGGTGGCTGTTGCTTTTAACACTTTGTTTTTTCTTAATTTCTGCTTTGCTTCCAGGCGGTTGGTGGTATTTGTTGCTTGTAGATGTTGCGGCCTGTTTTAAAATTTCCGTTTCATTGTAAGTGTTAAAGAAAGTAGTGTGCGAGACTAAAAGGGTTTTTGGCGGGTGTTTTGGTTTGCAAGTTTGCTTGTTACAGTACAAAATGCTTTCAAACATGTGTTTTATATAGTACGGAAACCATTAAAAATTAAGTTTAATTTGTTGTAAAATCTCTTCTTTGTTTCTGACTCTGACTCTGATTCTAATTTTATTTTTATCCATTGGCCTGTCAATGACCTGTCTGTCTGCAAGTATTTCATGGCATTTCCGTGTTAATCTATTTTGTCATTGTTGTTGTTGTTGTTGTTGTTGTCTTGTCTATCCTTAAGCCATAAACATTTTATTGTCCTGATTTATTATTATTATTCCTTTTCTCCTAGCTTCTCTCTGTGTTGATATTTATTGATTAAACTTTTCTAGGGTCTCTCTATATCTACGTACGTAGATACATACGTACACATACATTTATTTGCCATGGAAGTCAGTCAAGTCAAATGAAATGAAATGCAAGAAAATAAAATAAAATCAACGATAATGCTGCAGTTCATTACATGAAGACAACACCATAAATATTAAATCCCATAAAATAAAAATTGCACACCAAAAACAGAAATAAAGAAATCAGCATATAAAGGCATTACAAATATGCAAAAAAAAATGTTGAAGGAATAACTAACGAAATATGTACCTGCAGTTGCAGTAAGCTCAGCGATATACATACGAGCGTAGAGAGTTGAAAAGAACATAAAAACGTTGGTAATAAATTGAGGTTAGCATGTTAAGGGTAAATAAAGTTATTTAACACATTTCTATGGCAAAAAATATTATATAAAATTAAGATAGTAAAGCATTGCATATTAACGTAATAAAATATTGAAAAAAATGCTAAAAAAAACGTTAAAAGATTCTCTTAAATTCCAAGATAGATATTTACATTTGATTTCAATGCAAAAACATGAACATTTTTGGGGGAGTTGATCTTCAAAAAACCAATTTTGTAGGCCCATAACCTTACAACAAAATTATAAATAGTTTCCCCTACTAATTTATCCTACAAAAGTTTAAATTTATCAAAAATCCCTACTCCAATGCATTAATATTGATTGTAGAAGAATATTTACAATAACAAAACAACAATAACGATCTAGAAGTTGTCAAACCAAAGGTAAATGTAGTCTAGAGCGAAAGGTCTCATTGCCAGTCAGTGTATGTATGTATTGTTGTAGTGGTATTATTATAGAATTATTACTAGCTGACCCGGCGGTCTTCGTCCCGTCCAAAATTGATTTTTTTATTGCCCAAAACAGGTCACGTTATATATTTATTGTAATAGCGCTGACGAAGTTGTAGTTGTTGTACGCGCTCCAAAACAAAAACAAACAGACATACATGTTATATACGTACATATGTTGTTATAAACCATCGAATTAGCCGACTTTTAGGTATATGTCTCTTAAAGGGTTGCCACTCCCACTTTTGGTGAGTTTGTGGATATCGACTCTACGAACTTACCCACCAAATTGCATTCGTCTACGATTACTATGTCCCTAAATATTTAAAGCGTTGCCACGCCTACTTTTTGCTATATCGAGTTTTTTTAAAACCATCTAAACCTGATAAGCTTTCGAAGAAAAGAAGAATAGTTAAAATCGTTTTAATAGTTTAAGAGTTATAAATATCACTTGAAGGGGGAGGTTGTCCCGCCACTCTACGAACTTATCCACCAAATTTTATTCGTCCACGATCAATAGGTACCTAAATATTAAATTTTAACGATTTGTCACGCCCTCTTAACATTTAGGGATATGAAAAATAGATGCAGTCCGATTCTCAGACCTGCCCAATATGCACACAAAATTTCATGAAAATCGGTCGATCCATTTCGGAGGAGTTTAAACACTAACACCGTGACACGAGATTTTTATATATTAGATTAGTCGCAATGAGGTGGTTTAGCACTGCATCATCTATACGATCTGCTGTACTTCCCTTCTTTTTCAAGCGTATTGCCCTGACAAACTTTAGAATGCACTTAATACCCATGTATTTCTTCTTGAGATGCAATAATACCCTACAGTCATGTCATGTATGGATTCCAATGAATTACTCTCATCGTCACAGAATCTACATTTTGGCTTGAATAAATGTGCCCTGATTCTACAGTGGCCTGTGAAAAGGATATCGGATATCGACCTCAGATTATTTTTTGATTACCTAGTGCTTGACTCAAATCTCTTCTTATTGCAATTTCCCAACTAAAATGTTGATTATCTTCAATCCATTTGGCTTGAGAAGCGTATTTGGCTCTCTTTATCTTCTCTTTCGTTGAGCATACCTTTCCAAACTTACATTCGCTTACGCTTACATTCCACAAGAGGGTTCTGGTCTCATTAACTGCTTGGATGCTTAAATTTTCGCACGAACATCTGCTAGTTTATTGCCCAGAATTTTCATATGAACTAAGACCCAGCAAATGGTTACTTTATTCAGTCTACTAAGCGGATTCAGTTTCTTTAGACTGTTCCATACTTTTTTCGATTTAACCTCATAATTTTTCGAGTGTCCGCCTGGCTGTCAGATACTATTTCTACGTCCTGTCTATTGTATTTCTTATTCGGGTTGAACTGAGTATTTCTGTAGGTGGCATAGTCTCGAGTTTCTGGAAGATAGTTTCAAGTTTCCCATACATTTTGAATTTCATAAAATCGAGAAACTTCTTTAACTTTTCTGACTGACTTAGATGGCTAATACAAATCCTTAGTCAGTACAACAGTCTTGCTACTCACATCACCCATGTGATATGATTGAGAGAAGAACTGCTAGGAGGAAGCCACCGAAGGAATTTTTTTTTCATGTTTCAATGCTCTCTTCTCTAATAAGCCAAGCCTACCTACTAGACTTCGGCTTCTATAACTTTTTAATGCCCTATCCTCAAGAAATAATTAAATTTCATAATATTTTGCTCCCTACTGCTATGCTTCAAAAAAAAATATTGTATGACACTCCAAATTCAAAACTCAACAAATGTTGATTTAAATTTATTTTGTATTTTTTTCTTTTGTTTAAAACTTAATATACTATACTGTACTTAAAATAAAATTTATTAACTTTTTAAATATTTCATATTGAAAACTATTTTCAAAAACTTGTTTAATTTGTCACCTAAAAATATACTTCATTTTAGACTAATTAAATGCCAAACTCATATTAAAAATATTCTATGGCAAAATAAAGTGTACAATTGACTTTAACTATGTATGTTCTACTAGCAAATACATACATATGTATGTATGTATGTACATAAGTTGGCCAAGTTTTCATTACTTTGTCGTATACATAGAAAAAATTAATTCAAAATAATAAAAAAAAAATGTTTATTCATTAGTATTGTGAGGTTATGTTTTCTTCTTTGGCTTTTTATTTTACCCCAAGGGCAAAGGTTTATTTACTTTTTTAATATATAACCTCAATTTTATTAAAAATTTACTAATTATGTGTAGTTGTTGCTGTTGTAGTCGTACAGGCAATGGCTGGTAAGGTTCGTTAGGCTTTGTTTGTGAGCTTGAAATTTAGAATTTAATTTTTTAATTTAAAATGTGATTAAATTAGAAATATTTTTAATACAGTGTAGCATAAATATGTAGGACTTATTTTACAAAGTCAAATAAAAATATTTTTTGAAACAAATATTTTACGTGGAGATTATATCCACAAAATTGAGAAATAGAAAGTTAATCGGCTAAATGACTACCCGAGCTATCTTTGTGATCATTAAAACCCATATTAGACTGACCCAAAATTGCCAAGAAAGTCGATCAACGAAGTCACCATATACATATGCCAACCAGTTCAAAAGAGATGTTGACTGCTGACTTGTCTGTTAGACAGGATTGAAATGCTAGTAGTTTGAGATTCATTAGTTTGCAGCGTGATCTATACTCATTAGCTTAACTTGAAACACACTACAAGGAGACGAACAGATTCTTTTAGAACGAACTCTTCATGAAATTTTTATAGTCAGCCTACCTTATTCTCAAATTTAGAAATGTTCGTGGAGACAAGATATCAAAGAACCTTCTTAGAATTCTGGAGTGAAATCCTATGACTATTGCGACTATTCCCTATATATTCCAATCGAAATACAATAAAATTCACTCAGAATATAAATATCCTAAGATAGGAAGGAATAGTAATGTACCAGCGTGCCAGGACATCGAGAAGCACATTGTCTAGCAAGTAATCTGAATAGGAATACACGTTTTCCGGCTAATTCTGAACGCAGTTGTAGCTGCCCTGGATTGGAGATACATATCTCCACAGTAGGTTATCTTTAATCTGACGGCAGACACCCTTTAACGGGCCCATTAGTTTCTTATTCAAATCGCGTTTTAAATCACTAGGTACTGACAACATTATACCTGCAGATTTACACAATATGGTGATTCCCTGTCTTAAGAAGCCATGATCCAACCATTTTCTCGAGCTTGCTAGTAGTACTTATCACGCCTACATCCAGGCATTCAGCTGTTATTTCTGCACTCAGTTTCAGTCCTACAAGGCCGTCTATTGCACAAAAGCTATCCTCACGAATCAATGTAGGCATACTGCATTCTGCTTGGCATTCTGCCGAATAACTTCTATAGGAGCTGTGGGTGTGAGGATATGGAAGAAGAAACTGTGTTTTACCTCATACATATGCACGTCAGTGCCCGAAGAGTTTTAACTCCTCACTTTCTGACTTACATGACCGAAATTAAGATTGCTGCAATAGCAAGCTTTATTTTGAACTCGGCTAAGTTTTCTCTGGGGAATGTTTGGTCCCCGAGTTTGAATATTGGTTGTGGTATTGCAATGAACCTAAGTGGGGACACTTCCTTTAAAAGCGGACCGCCGTCTAACCCCTCTTTCACTGGTGTTCGAGTCTATGGTTTATTCGTATGCTGGTAATGTATGGCAATAATGTTGCTAAACATGTTTCATCAACAGGTTGCTATAGAATTTTGCTTAAATTGCTGCCTTTTGAAAACAAAAACGTTAAGTTCTTTACAATTGTGTTTCACTTCTAATCAGAAAATCTTGATAACCATTTTTCTACAATATGTTGATGAAAATTTGAAAAAAAACTTCGTTTTGGAGAAAATGTTGCTATACATGTTTCAGCAACATAATTCAGTTCTAGTTAAATTGATTTTTCAATTGTTTTTTTTTTAATTATTTTTTAAACAAAATTCTTCTAAAGAAATTTCATCAACATGCTTTTTTTTACAAAGGAATACTTTTTGGATAATACAATTTAAAAATTTTCTAATTACTCTTCATTATAGTTTTCAAAGTTTTTCCAAAAAATTAACGCTGTTAATATAAAATTCATGGGAGAGACAATTTAAGAACAAATCCCCGCTCTCCCTCTTCATTAATCCCTTAAAGTTTTAATGTCTTAGGGTTCAATAGTTGCTGCGCTGCTATTACTTAAACTCTAAGTATGAGGGTAGATAGCTGCATGGCTGCCTGTCTGTCTGTCTGTCTCTCTGTTAACAACAGAAATCTCTACTAGCTCTGTCATAAAGATCTCTATAACAGATAATTTATGCAAATTATACTTGTTTTGGATGTACAACAAAATAAGCATCAAGAAAGTGGGCGGGTAAATACACAAATTCACCCTGCAAGTAAAGGTAATTGGAAAAGAAAGATAATACGGGTGTTTTTGTTGTTATGATGAGGGTTACTGCTTATAAACTGTCTATTTTGTCTACAAGTTTTATCTATAGAGGAAGCTTAATGTTGCTCTCCCCATCACGTTTATGCTTACAAGGAGAGACCATTTGTTGTAAACAATTACTGTGTTCGAAGAGAAATTGCTTGTCGATAACACATATAATTTAAACAGGCAAATAAATAACGCGTTAACCGCAATTATAACGAGGGTCGAAAGGAACATATTTTTATAGAAAATTATAAAGAAAAATAATTGTCGTGTTTAGTTTTTTTTTGAAAATGTTTTATAAAAATGTGTCCCAACATGTTGATGAAATGTTTCTAAACATACTCAAGCTATTCTTAATATATTTTTAAAATTTTCTGAAC
The DNA here is from genome assembly GCA_930367235.1 of Sarcophaga rosellei. NCBI lineage: Eukaryota > Metazoa > Arthropoda > Insecta > Diptera > Sarcophagidae > Sarcophaga > Sarcophaga rosellei. The sequence continues at coordinate 5,124,831 of OV884018.1, read as the reverse complement.
ATTTTAAACATTCGCAGGATATATTAAATGGTTAACAAACCTAATCTGCCGTAGGGAATGATCTTTTGGGCAACTGCTGCTAATAGAAGTTGCAATAAGACGCTCTCTTTAACAAAGAGATTTGCTGCAATACATATTTCTCTCCTCTTTTCTATGCTTAACTGCCTAAAGTACTTGGCAGATATAACATTACGTCTGCTTACTCCTTCAATCCATAAAAGAAATTGGCTACAATTCGAAGTAGAAATGATTGGTTCTTCAGTATCGGATATCGCTTATCTCCAGGGACTTGGTTAAAATATTTACAGGGGTGCCGAGCGTCCGAACTATGTGGGCAGAAGAGCACATTGGACAAATACCAGCTCGGATATTTTGAACAACACGGCTACATCCTCTCAGCAGTCTTCTAGTGTTGTGAATAGTTTTTCAAATAAATTTTTTTTTAAAAATGTTGCTAAACATGTTGCCAAACATAATGTTGCTTAAATTTTCAACCACTTGATTTGCACTAATTTCATAAGTTTCTTTACAAGAAATTACTTTCTAATAACCCTCGTTAGTGTTTAACAATCTTTTGCTGCAGTCTTTTCCTATTTCCAGTCTTTCGTGTATAGTTTATAGCTTCTTTAGTTATAGTTTCTCTCGTATAGTCCTTGTTGTTGTATCTTGTTTTCTCATTATTATTATTCTTGTTGTAGTTGATAATGTTGTTGTTGTTGTTGTTGCTGTTGCTGTTATTATATTTGTATTAATTTATATGGCAACCTAGTGGGTTGTCTGTCTCTCTATACTGTGTCCTACGGAAGAAACAAACAAAAACTAAAATCTTAAAGGATTTCTCAGCTTACGCTAGAGTAATTGGGTTTTCTCTCTATTTTTAGTTGCTGGTTATAAGAGTTTAGTAGTCATGCTACAAGCATTGCTAATGCCGCCCTCTTTCTTTCCTAGCGACGGTGTAATCATGAATTAAAGATTACAGAAGCAATTGCATTCAAGAAGTACATTAAAGAGGTGTTTGAATAGCTTTTCATGGGGCAATTGGAAAAGATTCCAAGTGGTAGTGACTAAGTTTAAATGGCCATAATTCAGTCATAAATTTCAATAGATTTTTATGCTGGCTTTCTAATTAGAGCCTTAAAGATGCAGCCTCTCGGAGGCACTAAATATGATCTAGTGTCATTTTCAGTTCTTCTTTAATTGGTAGAGTGGTTGGGGAGTGGTTTTATTTCCCTAGTTCCCGATTTCAGAAAACCAAGTTTAGATTATCATTGCGTAGATTCTAGTCTATCTATCCAGCTTCCTATTATATTCTCTTAAAAATAAAAATTTTTCTTAAAACTTAGTCTCGCCAATCTCCTTCATAACAAATCCCTGTTATGTATGCCTTAATAATTGTTTAATTTATTTCCAAAAACCCCTAATATCTGCATCATTTTGTTAGATTGAAATTTGTTAGAAATTTGTAGCATAGATTTAGGCATTTTATCTCCGTAAATGTTAATCGTGTTGTCTAACACTCTTAGGTTACAAATAAGTTGGTGCGATAAAACATTAGAATTCTCCATCTATGTGCCTCTACTATTATATGGTTTTAATGGTAAAATACAATGTTATTATTAAGTGGCACTGTATAGGTAAGAAAATATTAGGAGAGCTCAAAAACTAAGGCAGGCAAAGGTTTTCACTAACTTGAAGCATGATTTTCTTTTTAGAATGCAATTCAAAAAAAGGTTTTTTTCAATAAATATCCAGACTCTTTAAAATACTGAAATACTTGCGTAAAAGCCGAAAAATAGGCAGCATTTCTTAAGGATGTAGGTAAACTAGAAGGAGGCTGACACTGATTCTGTGATTTGTTTTTGAAGGACATTAAGCCGTTCTACAGGCTGGGGCGCTTGCGATCACCTGGGCAGCAGTCCGGGAATGAATTGTACCAGCGTATCTAGTACGCTATGCGGATAGTATGGCTGATTATTTCAACCTGCGGGAAGGCTCTCACTATCCTTCTGCACAGTAGCAAAATGATACTGAATTGGGTTCTGGAGTATTGTTATATGTGGAGTAATGAGGCTGGCAAGAGAAGGAGCAGTGAAGGACGGTAACATGATAATTGATCGGTTAGACTCCCTTGTACAGTTTTTTCGTGATGAAATGAAGATTGTAGAATATCTTGGCTTACATGGCTCTAGTTGCACAGTTTCAGAACTGAATGTTTCCTTAAACTGGTTAGATAGACTATTCCGATCTGCGTATGTTTTTTTGACGGGGCATTGCGCATTGAGGACAAGCATCCCTTCTTCCTCCAGGGTTTGTAGTAATGAAGGCGGTTCACAACCTGTTGAATATATTCTGTGTCTGTGTCTATATTGGCGTGCAGAGGCAAGTGGCCTTAATGGGAATTTCTTTAATGATCGTTGGTGAGATAGTCTTCGCTATGATTACTCATATTAACAGTTCCATATCTGGTATTAGCCGGCAAGTGAGATGGCTCTGTTTCGCTGTATGTCTTGCTTCTCTTTTTATATGCTTTGTTTTTGTCTCATATGTTTTCTCGCATTAAATTTTAGTGTAACTGTGTTAGGGCTTGCTTGGATCTCCGCAATCCACAATTTGGACCATTTATGATATTCCATTGATGGTGCTTCAACTATCTTCGGAACGTTATTCAATCTGTGTTCATCTGCAATACACCAGACAGTGTAATATGCTGTCAACTAATCAGAATGAATGTAATGAGAATACAATATGCCTGTAAGTAGGCAATGTTTTTCTATAAATTAAGGTTTTTGGGTATAAATAAAGCGCCTTTAGGTATGCAAAATTTATTATGATCATATGAAAGTATTTAGAGGTAGACACTATTTTTTAGCTGTGAAATTCTTCAAGGTAGACTTTTTGTTTTTATGGAAACTCCTTAAAGTATACTGTAATTATTGTTTTATAATGATATAGGATCATTAACATCCCTAATAATTATTTATAAGACTCATACTATTAGTTTTCTTAGTTCTGTTTTCCTTTTTCTTTTTCTTTTGTTATCTTAGTTGGCATAGGTTTTTTGTCTAACATGGCTTGCCTTGTTCCTTGGATTCCAAGGAAATTGGTTTTTAGTTGTGGTAATTTCTTTTCGATTTCTTATCAATTTCAACTGAAATATTATTATTCAGCACAAGACAGTCAATAAGTATTTGAGTATCAGCAAAATATACTCATCGTTTGCATTTAATTTATGCATTAAGGCGCTGGAGGTAATGGTGATGGTGATAGTAGCGATGTAGGCCAATAGATGGCTTATTGATTAGAAAGGTTTTTTCAGCTCATTAAGGGTTAAAAGGTATTTGGTTACCTGTACAGGTAGCGAAGAAGAGTGTTGGTTAACAACACCTTCTTACACTACACTACACTACATGTAATGAAGTGAGTGAGTGAATAGGTGTTAAATATTGAAATTGAAGTGTGTGTGTTTGTGTATTTGCATAATTGTACGTGTGTATGTGTTAATGTACATGTATGTGTACGTATTAAAACCACTTAAATACACTTTAACTTCAATTTAATATTTCAACACTCTTTACACGCTCTAAAGAGCTCAATAAACATTTATAAGCACTGAACCATAATAAACAGCACTTCGAACAGCCTTAGCTTATACACCAAAATTTTAATGCGATTTATCAAATCATCATCTCCCGAGAGAGAGAGAGTGGGAGAGAAAGTGTGTATGGGAGTGAGTATTTGTTTGTATAGAATATACATGTGCTATACCTCTACACAAACATACTCAAATATACCCGTTATTTTTAATACAATTTTTATTTATCAAAAGAGCGAATATTTATGTTTATGTGGTTTGGTTTATCGCATGCGAGAAAAACAAAAAAAAGTGAAAAAATTTATTTCGTATTTATGCTGGTAAAAGTAGGTCAACTGAGGTGTTTTGTGAGTTTTTGATTTGCGCCCCTCCACCCCCCAAAAACAAATCCTCTTAGAAAGTTAAAATCAAAATTGTGTGAATAATTGAAAATTTGTGTCATTAAAGACAAGAGTGAGATAGAGAGAGAGAGAGAGAGAGAGAGAGAACGGTAGAAAAAATTATTATTAATTAAGTAAGCCAAAGAGCCCTTTGTAGGCTTTTTAGAAACGGCCTTAATTTGATGATTTCAATAATGAGCGACACAGAGAACAGATCGAACACATGGTTTTGTCAAAGTGAGTAGAAGCATGTACAAACATTTCGTCAAGTATTTGGAACTACTTAACAAACAAGCGGGGACTAGTCTGTCATCCAGGACAAGCATCGTTTAGGATAAGTGTCATCTGGAATTCAGCAAGACAAGGACCGTTTGGAGTTATCCTTAGTGATCACCGTCAGAAACTTTGCCTACCGTTATATTTTTAAACGACAGATTTTTTTATTTTAAAGTTTTCCTAAAAGTATGCTACTTTCCTAAAAGTATGCTACTTTCCTAAAAGTATGCTACATTATTTGGTTTACTTAGAGTGATTCGTCAGTTAGAAAGCTTGAGATTGACAAAAAAAAAAAAAAAAAGAAACACCAACACTTATGGAATATAAAAGCGATATGTCATCTATTTTTAGGCGCTGTTTTAAAAATTCCTTGAATTTTTATTTTTATTTTTTTTTTTTTTTTTATTTTTTTTTATCACCTTTATTTCATTGAAATCTAAACCACCTGTTTCCCAATAAGTTATTTTTTTTTTAACCAAAAACCTTTAAAAAGTTGCGAAAGAAAAATATTCTGCGTTCTAAGGTTTCAGAAGTGGGCGGGCGAAATGTGTGAAATTCTTATCCGCATATCATTAAAAAAACTTCCGTACAAAAAAAAAATAAGAAAAAAAACGCAAAAAAGAAAATGAAATTGTCAAGAAAAAAAAGGCAGCAGAAGGTTTGTTTTAGTAAAACTTTTGAATTTGAATTACATGCAGCAGACACAAACACTGACAGCAACTTTCATATCCGCTGTTATTGTGTAAAAACATGACGTGATGGTTCTCTCTCAGAAATGATTCATCATTACCAGCAGCAGCAGCAGCATTTGCACGAATATGACTGTCTTAACAGTTTAAAACACTGTTGATCTCCCTCTGCTCTTCTCACATATACACAAGCAGTTTAAAATAATTTTCTATTAACATTTTGTAACACAGAATTTCAATACAGTAAAAGCTGTTAGTATACACACCCTTAAAAGAAATTTTCTTTAATATTTATGGTGTTATTGTTGTTTTGCTCTCTACATAATTTCATTTATTTTTCTTAATTTTTGTTTTCTTTCCTTTCTTTGTTTTATTTTTGTCTTTGGTCTTAAGATCCTTTTTCACGTAGCTGGATTTGTTATGATTGATTTACATTGTAAAATTTAAATCCAGGAAAGTTGTTTACAAAGGAATATTTCGCGGAAAGTAAAATATTCGCACTTAAAAGATTTCAGATTAAATCAAGATAAACTAAAAACAAAACATAAATTTTACAATGGAAGGAGATATGGGGGCACTCCTCGCCTTAAAAGGAATTAAAAAATATTCCATAATTTATATTACAACCTACTGGCAACATTGCCTTACAATTTAGACTTCAGTAAAGTTAATACTACGAAAGATAGAACAGAATTACAATAACAATTCAACAAATTAGTTCTAGAAGTTGCCGAAATGAAAATAAATGAGTATTGAGTGAGTAGCTTATTGTGGTTTTGTTATAAGTTGATTCTCTCGGCTACTTTTAAAGCAGTTACCATACCTCTGCATTATAAGGAAGCAGCGAGACGAAAAACGACTTCGTAGGTAGGAAGATGGAAGGAGAGGAGATCAACCGGAGGTCTCGTGCTATTTGGCACACACCTAAGCCATCATGTAGGCTTGTTGTGCACACACCATAAGGAATACTGCCTTACTTTCTATAGAAAAATCTGTATCCTGTACAAACTTCCTTATCTCCTTCCAGTTCTTTCAACTGAGATTAATTACATATGCCTCATCCCCCGGAATATTGGGATTTCAAGCTTAAGAAAGCTGAATAATGACATAAGAAGTGCTCCATAGTTTCGATGTCTTCTTCACATGCCCTGTATTCAACAAATTCCACCACTCGAACACGGTTCAGAAGTATATGTAAGGCCAAGTGTTCTGTGATTACGCTCATTAGCGCGTTCAGATCGTCCTTATTTAGTTTAAAAATACTCATGATTCTCTGCCCATTAACATCACTCAAAAATATGTTTGCAATCCTTCCTACTGCTTCGTTATTCTTTAATAGACAATGTGACGTTGCCATCCTCTTTCTCAGCTTGGCCTTTAATGCACTGAAAGGCATCGAGTTATCCAAGCTGCTAGCTCTCATAGTCAGAATACTCGATTTGTCATTTCCAATCACTTCATGCTGACTTGGTGGAATCCATATAATGCGTTCCGCTCCATGCTTGGAGTAATTTTTAATGGCCTTTTCACATTCAGGTCTTCAGATCTTTCAGAAATGGTGGTAAATACATCATGCTTTAAGGCGAAGGCAGGATATATTAATTGGAAGCCTAAAGGTATGTAGAAGGCTTCAACCACTTGGACGAAATTGAGAGTTATGACTCGATGTCCATCCTGGTTACTACAACCAGGACTAAGATTAAGTATTTTAAACTTTTAATAAGAACCCATAAGAATAATGCTTTCCTTAATTTCTTACAACTAAAATATTAAATTTTTATTCAAGTATTAAAGCCTACTTTAAGGGATAATTATAGAAGATAAACCATGTATCCATATTTGAACTTAAACAACACAAACAATTCGTCATTTAAGCTCGAATGGCTATCAATTTCCAAGTGTATCCACCTATATTTCTAATTAATTATATTTAGTTTCGTTCTCATTTTTATTTTGTGCTATACCCTGCTGTCAACTTTGAGATGCAATGAAAAAAAAGATACGAAAATGCCATTAATAATGGTTTTTTGAGCCACAGCACTCAACCAAAATGGAGACCAATTCGATAGATATTTTAGTAATTACAACAAAATTTTATTTTGTTTTTTTCTACGTAGAAAATAAAAAAGAAAAGAAACCAAAAAAAGGGTGGCAACCACATGAACATGATGTTGGACATGACAATGGTCATAAAAAGGAGAACAGAAAAAAAAACGAAACGAATTGAAATGGAAAAAGTTTTCGCATTTTACTGTGTAACAAATAGCCTTCAGGTAATAACGTTAAACATGGGAAAACTTTCAAAAAAAAAAAAAAAAAAAGGAATGCCCGCCCGGCTTCCTTTATTTTGTTAAAGATTTGAAGAGAAAAACTAAAAGATTAACAACGAATTTAAGGGTTTTCATTTGCTTTTCCTTTTTATTTTTTGCTCTCTATGAAATGTAATAACGTCTCGTTAATTTTCTTGGTTTCCCAATCATTCGAAAATTATTTCATCTTTTTTTTTCTGATTCTAAGTAAATGACGAACCCGTTTTGAATTTTAACCACATTTTGACCACACACACACAAATACATTTACAATTACAAATTCAAATACAAATACAGAAATGAAGCCACCTTGTTGACTCCTTTGCATTTACCTAACCATCACCACTACTATGACTACAAGTACAATTACCACTGCCACTACCACATCATTAAACATGATTAATTTTCAATACATGATTCAGCCTTAATAAACCATAAATATATACATAAGGATAACATGAAAAGGATATGAACGGACTCGTGTATACACACCCACACAAAGTAAATATACAAATACTAACGCACACAAAAGAAGAGTCAAACCAATATTATGTTATCATTTACTTATACAAATGCAAATAAGCACAAGAAATACTTGCAAATTGTCTATGAAATACTAATGAGCAGGGTAACCCAGCATATAAACGAAAAATATTGTGGCATACTTTTAGGATTGGTTAGAAAAGTTATGAAATTTAAGGCATTTTGTAGGATATCTTATATCTTCTGGAGTACTGAATTTCCTAGTCTTCTATCAAAGCTTAATATCACGTCTAAGACCATTTAACTCCCATTCAATAAAGATATGCATACTTCTAGGAGAATTTCAAAAAGTAAAGAACTTTAAGTGTTATTCAAAGCCCTCCAAAGGACTCTTAGGTAGGTAGGTAGAGGTGGCTGCCCATCCAAGAACGTTCCTTGGATGGACTCACTTAGGCCGCATTGGGCCCATTGTGCTACCACAGTTAACTATTATCCCCTAATCTCGAAACCATTCGGAGCTCCTGATGAAGCGATTCAGGCTGCCAATGTCAATCCTTGACAGTTCCTCCAGATCACTCTCTCTTCCAGTCCAGTCTTTTTTCTTCTATCATCAAACGCGTTTAAACCATATCAGAGACCTTTCATATCCCATTCAGTAAAGATAAGCATACTTTTAGGAGTGTATAAAAAAATAAAGAAATTTATAAGAAATCTTTAGAATTACACAAAGCCCTCTGGGAGACTCTTTAATCCGGTCTTCTATTATTAAAAGTTCAAAAATTTAGACCACGTGTGAGTGCACTTAAATCTTATTCCGTGAAATAAGCATACTTTTAGGAGTGGTTGGAAAACATAAATATGTACAAGAAATCCTAAGGATAACTTAAACTCCCCTGGAGAATTATTTCTTCTCGTTTTCTATTTATAAAAATTACGAAAATTTAGACGGCACATCTGAGAACGTTTAAGTCTCATACAGTAAATATTCCGGTATACTTTTAGGAGTTGTTGAAAAAGTAAAGAAATTTAAAAAGACTTAAGGATAATTAAAAGTTCTCTGAAAAGCTTTTTCCCCTGGTCTTCTATCATTAAAGGTACAAATTTGTACTGAAATCATTTTAATCTCCTTGAGTGAAGGAAGGATCAAATGGGACTTCGTTGGATGAGTTGCCCCACACCCCTTTGTAATCACCTAAAAAGAGTGACAGGAGAGGTTCACAGCTGTAGTATCATGAAAATCTTTCTGATTTAAATGTATGGTCATGTGTTCGAAATAATCGTAAAGCCTCTGTGCGGGGCTAAAGTTTCTCCAGAGCTCTTCTATGGCCCTACAGAAATGCACGTAAAATTCTTATACAAGTTTAAGAATTTTTTTACAACTTTTTAGGGATTTTTTTTGTTATTGGTTACCCTTCGTTTTTATGACATTTCACTCTGTGGCAACGTAATACGTGCTTAAAGAAATACCATTAAAATAAAATACCACTGCCTAAAAATATACCACTTCTGTACAAGCTAAAGTATCCTCTGAAATTCTTGTTGAATTTTTTGTAAATCATTCGGAGGCAATTAACACATGTGAAGACGAAAAACTATAAAAAGGATATGGTCAAGGATAACTAACGCATTTGAATTCAATTAACAACAATGACCAGATTATTGAGAAAACACCAAACAAAAGAGAAATGAAAAGCAAAGAGAGTCAAATAAATTCATTAGTTAAGAATATATAATTAGCCTGCCATCTATCCTTCCTTCCTTTACTGGAATGCCAGGGCCACAAGCAACAATAACAGGCTGATTTTTCTTACACAAAGACACAAGGCTGACAAAAAAAACTTGCCGCTGATAAAAAAGCAAATAACAATTAGCGTTATAGACATAACAAACCCACGAAATTGTAGTTGAAGAAAAAACGTTGCATATTTTAGGGGAGTTGCTAAAAGAGTCCATTATTGTGCTCCTTTTCCTTACTTATGGACAGAATTTCTTCGAATTTTCTTTTATTTACCGCTCTTTTTATGTTTCTTTTCAAGGCACGTTTTAGCAAATAAACTACCCTCGAGTCATTTGTTTTGTACAGCCAGCTGGACAGACAGACAGACAGACAACTTGCTTAAGAATTATGGTTGTAAACCACAGAAATCACACTTTTTATCTTAAACCAAAGCTTTTTAAAACGAAGCACACACAAAAAGAACACAATTACGTTGTCTGAGACAGGACCTTAGATATGTACAAACAAAACGTTTTATTTGCGGGACGCAAATGACAGGCACACACAAAACACAACTCATGTTCCTTTGGCTAACTGCGTTACGACTAATAACAACAACCTCAAAACGTCTTTATTTTTCTTGTTTTTATTATTAAATATAAATCTTATTATAAATCTTTCTTCCTCTTAGTGCTTTAAAGTGATTTGGGGGAAACTGTGTACGATTTAGATTCTCAAGGAGTTTCTCTCAATCTTTCATTTTTTGCTTTTTATTCACTGGCATTTAGTATTTATGGTCACGTTCTATTGAAATCTGTATTTAAATTCCATTATGTTTATTTTCTAACCATAAATAATTTCTCTAAGATGCCTAAAAGTATGCTAAGGTTTTTCTCTCTTAATAAATTCAAACACCTATAAGTATGCTGTAAGAAATCCAATAAAAATAAAAATATTGAATCGTGAACGTAAAATACAATAAAATTCAACCGCAAGTGAATATATTTACGACGATAATAAATTTTAAAAAATTAACTTAATAACCTCCATAATTTTCAAACGCCTTAAAGCGTGCTAAGGTATGTTAAAAGCAATAAATAATATAAAATTAAAAGAAATAATTTATAATCTCTAGAAATGAATTTAAAAAGAATATTAAAAAAATGAAGGGAAATACCCCGGATCTAAAAACCCTTAAAGTATGCCACAAAGTTTCCGGACACATGAAAGGACAAAAACATTAAAAACAATATTAGCTGTCATATCAAAGGAAAAGTTCGTTTTAAATATTTAAATGCCTAAAAGTGTGTTAAGATTTTTACCCATAAATTCTAAGCAACCATAAGTATGCTATAAAAATATATTGAAAACATAAATTGAAATACATTGTAATACGACACATTATCATCAAAGAAAAGGGAGCTCATCAGTACCCTAAATTTTGTTGAAATACCTTAAAAAATATTTTAAAATGCCTAAAAATATGCTAAAAATTTTATTCCTAAAAACCGAAGTTTACAATTTAAAATCCTGAATGCATTGTAACAAAAAAGTATGAATTTTACTATGTAAGGTAAAATAAATAAAATTATCAATTAATTTAATTAATAACTATTAACTATACTTTCTATCTCACTCTCTCATTATTAACAAACTTGATGGCATAGAAAATCAATTAATTTTACATATAATACACAATAATCGCTTTAGGCCTTAAGACTTTGTAATAATAACACCTCAAATTTCTGTTGATTTTTTTTTCTATCCAACTCAAACAGCCTAAAAGTGTGCTACATTTTATACAAAGTTTGTTTAATTTTAACACCTTCGCGTATACCTATGTAAATATTTGTGAGCATTATGGCTCACGTTGCAGCATACAACACAACACAAAATAAACAAAAATGCCCTAAAGTATGCAAACAAATATAAAGAAAAGCCAGCAATTAATGGAAGCGTTAATCGGGGAGTAAGTGGTGGAAATGGTAAAGAAGAGCGGGGAGAAATATTTTAAATATTGAACTGGACTGAATCAAACCCGTACTAAATTTAAGTTCTTATAAATCTAAGGCGTGCTATGCATCACAACTCGAAATGGAAACAAAGAAGAGAAGAAACTTGAGAAAAGAAAAGGGAAAGAGATGAAGATAAATAGAATAAATTGTGTTAAATAACGACTAAAAGGAGTGCGGATCAGTGACGTGAAAATTAAAAAGATCTCTTCAGTCTACCCAGTTCAATTATAAACCTTAGGAGAGTTGTAATATATACCGACTCCCAGCAGAGCGTTCCTATAGTTTACAACTGCACACTATCACAGCATATCCGTTTAGCAATGCTTCCTAAGAAGCCCAGTCATAAGCCGCGCCCTAGAAAGATGACCTGAGCATTTTCACCATGATCCAACAAGCAAGCCTACCCAGGAAATATGCTCAGCACATAACCACTGGCATACTTGTATGGATCACGTCATTATATCAAATAGAGCTTAGCACAGTGTATAAATAATTTTTAAATTCACACTGTCAGTCTTTGTCAAGCACACTGTCAGCAACCTTAGTGTCATGTTTTAATCTAATTTCTAACCTTTAAGGCTTTAATTCTATCCAGCAATGTAACCCTTGGCCAGTTTATTTGTCAAATTATTGTGTTTTATTTCTCACCCTTTTTTCTGATCCTTTAAATCCTGTGTGTCACAAAGTCATATTTTCATTAAGGACCAGAGGGGGTTGATAAGGGAGGTTAACATAACATAATTTGTTTTCATACAGATGACTCTCTCTCTCTCTCTCTGTACATATTAAGGCCATTACAATAAAGTCTTTACTGTCTTGGTTTTTTTTTGTAGCCCCTTAATGCAGGCAACAAAAAATAAATAAATGAGAAATAAATATGGGAAAGTCCCTCGCAATAAAATGCTGTCTGCTTAAAGGCAAAAATACAGCTGCTGCTGTAGTAAAAACGTTAAAAGTTAAGCAAGAAAAACTGCAAACAAAAAAAATATCCAAAACGCCTGGTTATATACACCGAATTTTTTGCTTTATTTTTTTGGTCATAAATGATTTGGAAGTGCCATTGTGTGTAGTTTTTTTTGCGTTGTTGTTGTTTATATAAAAGACACATATATTTTTGTTATTATTGTTGTTGTTAAGGAGATTGTTTTTGTTTTTATTACACCCAGACACTGACAGCACTTAAAAGGCTTATGGTTTATTAAGCATAAGAATGTATGTGTTACAAAAAGGGAGGGGTACGGGGTACCACCAAACATACAATATATTTTTTTGGCAAGGAAATGTAACATAGGGAGAAAGAGAGCGGGGAAAGGGAATGAGTTTAATGTCTGCATAGTTTGTATTATAAGTTGAGTTCTGTTCTGTTGTTATAGTTTTTTTCTTTGTTTTATTTTTGGATTTTATTTCTGTTTGTTTTATAACATCTAGACTGGTTGTGTTCGTTTCAAAACAAAACAAAACAAAAAAACTGATTACATTGCAGTAATTTTGCTTTTCTCTCCCCCTTATGGTGTTTTACTTTACCAAAGCCATCTAACAGCTAAATCAACAAATAGAAATGAGCTTAATATGAGCTTAAAAGGGTTTATAAGAGGATTTTTATATAAAATTTAAAACTTTAAAGTTATACTGACAATATTTGTACTAAAAACTGCTTTGATTAAGTTTTAAAAAATTACAAATAAATGATTAAAATGCAAGTTTTATACAAGCCAGACATAATTTAAACGATTTTATAACACAAACATAAACACTGACAGTATTTGTACTAAAAACTGCTTTACTTTATTTTTAAAAAAATTAAGAATAAATAATTACAATGTGAATTTTATGTAAGCCAGACACAATTTAAAAGATTTTGTCGCACCAGAAAAAATTACTGACAGTATTTGCACTAAAAACTGCTTTACTTACTATTCAATTTAAAAGATTTCATTAATTTTTTTCATTAATTTTTAAAAAATGAAGAGGAAAGTATTGGAATATGAATTTTATACAATCCAAAATAATTACCAGAAAAAACACTGACAGTATTTGTACTAAAAACTGCTTTACTTTATTTTCGAAAAAATTAAGAATAAATGATTAAAATGTGAATTTTATGTAAGCCAGACATAATTTAAAAGATTATGTCCCACCATAAAAAAAATACTGACAGTATTTGTATTAAAAACTGCTTTACTTTATTCAATTGAAAAGATTTCATTAATTTCTTTCATTAATTTAAAAAAAAATGAAAAGGATAGTATTGGGATATGAATTTTATGAATTTTATACAATCCCAAAGAATTACCAGAAAAAACACTGACAGTATTTGTACTAAAAACTGCTTGAAATAATTTTCAAAAAGTTAACAAAAAATTATCAAAATCTGAGTTTAATATCAGTCAAATACAATTTCAATATTTTGTCTTTGAAAAATAAACTGCTGACAGTATTTATACTAAAAACTGCTAAAAAAAAATCGTTATTGGTTTCTTAAGGAAAATTAAGACATCGTCAAGTACCTGCTTAAGCATGATCATTGCTTCACAATTCAATGCCCTTCCCCATTTTCGAACTTTAGTTAAGATGCTCTGGCAGGGCACAATTCCATTAAAAGTTATTAAAAGTTTTTGGTCATTTAGCGTTGATACGATACTAAGGAACGAGTAGCTCTATTACCTTCAACAAATATTCGCGAATTTTAATTCAATTTTTTTTCTTCTTTCATTTATTAACTGTCACAGCTTTTAAAACGTTTTCTCTGTATTGTTTTCAAGAAATTTAAAAAAAAAAAACAAATTAAAACCTGCCACCATAAATAATCCGAAATGAAAAGCTTTAACAAGGAAACTTTCATTTTTCTTGAGATTCGTTCTTTTTTTCTTCTTCTTCTTCATCTCGAATTTATTTTCTTTCTTCGCTTACAGTTTTGGTGACAGTTTTTTCTAACGCCTCTGTAATAAGATTTCTTTTCGTTTCGCATTCTATTTTTTTTTATTTCTCGTGGAAAGAAACTTTTCACCAAAAAGAAAAGTAATTTGTTTCGGTTATTCTTTCTACACAATTACCAGCCATCTCAGCTCCAACACAATAAATATTGAAATTTATGAATGAAACGACGTTGCTCCAAAAAATGAAAACGAAAACGTAGAAACTTTAATAATAACTTGCCGAGTGAAAATGATGTATGATTTATGACAAGTTTTTCTCTTCGCCCTTCTCTTTCTCCATGTTTTTTTTTGCATTTTTCGTTTTGCATTTTAATTTGGATTTTCACGGATTTTATTGGAATGGCTGACTGGTGCTGACTGCGATGAAGGCCATGCAAGAAAGTGTTTTCAATACGAAATGAGAAATCATTGGAAGATTTTCAAGCACAGTTAGCGCATGGTGAAACAGTATCCCCGCCAGAAGAAAAGATGAAGAAGTTGTAAGTTTCTATAATTTTTTCAAGGTGTCTTGAAACTGTCATTTCCACCGACTTATTGAATACAAAACATTTTCCACATCATGCAAGTCCGCTACTCATAGTAGCATTCCAGAAACTGCACTGCAGATAAATTGCCAAGATATGGTACAATCAACTAACTTTCCTTTACATTGGTAACTCCATTGAGAACCTGCAAACTCAGGCTTGTACAGTACAGTAATAGATTCGGATATGGACAAGATTTCATAGTAAATCTGTCCAAAGCTTAATGAAGGACGCACGGAAAACGTACTCAAAATCCAAAGGAATGATAATTCTTGAGTGATGTAGACGTTGGCCTATAGACGTTGGCCAGTATTACGTGATACACATTTACAATACAGGTCCTGCTGGAAAAGATGTAAACTTATCTCCATCACAGATGTAAGTGTGATAAGCAGCGCTCAAGTAAAAATAATGCAGGCCCACCATACTAGGCATCCTGAGATCAAAATTGGTTTAAAATGAGTTGTTCTTGGCCCGAGCAATCGTTTTCTCCCCAATACTTTATTACAAACATAGAGAGCTATGGCGACCATTGTCATCCTTAAACTCCATGAAATGCACCTCATCCTTGAGTCCAAAATTCAAGTTATGAGCCTTCATTAAGTGAAACGATGGTGCTTTATAACTTCTGATAAAACCCACGAACTACATTTTCCCGGTATTTACAACGTATCCGTTTGGGGATGCCTATTCGCTCGCTAACCTTTCTTAAAACAAGTTGTACCGTGTTGCAGAGTGGATCCATAAATCTAATCAAATTGCTTGATTCACATACAGACATACATAATTCACCATTACAACCATTCAGTCAGGATTACGGCCTAGCTTCTCACACCACTCATGTTGTGTGCCTTAATTTTATACTTGAGTGGCGGGACCTACAGTTTAACGTCGACTCCAAACGACAGATTTTTTGAGAAACTTTTTCAAGGCAGGTTTATTTACTTTCAGAGTTTTTGGCAGAAATCTGCTGAGACTAAGTCGCCGAAGAAATAGTTTAAAATTTTCGTTTTGTTGTCTGGCCTGGGGCTCGAACCCGGGCTTTACGTCTAATAAGCGAACACACTACCTATTAGACTACGGCGACTACTTGCTTGATTCACTTACGCGGTCTTTATAACCGTCCTATTGCAACGCCATTAGCGGCTCGTGTAATACAAGATTCCATAGGAAGGGGTAGAGTACCCTACCGACTTATCTTCCTAAGCGAGCACTCTCACATCTGGTAACTTATTCTTAATTACTTACTTAATTGGTTATTACAATCCTGTCAATCATGATTAGAACCTAACTTTTCACGCCACACATATTGAGTATGTTAACTTTATACATGAGGGACGGGAGAGACCTACAGCTAAAAGTCGACTTCGAACGACAGATTTTTATGAAACTTTTCATGGCAATCTTTTTGTAATCAGCAGTTTTCTGGCAAAAACTCTGAGAGAAAGTCACCGAAGTGAAGAATTTCGAAATGTCTGAACTGGGGTTTGAACCACGACTTCAAGCCTAAGAAGGCAACACATTACGTACCATATTAGGCGACTTCCCATTCTGTCCTTGGAAATCTACCCGAAATCTACATCCTAAGTTGACTTCGTTCATTATATGATTCATAAACTCCTAGTGATGAGAAAACTCCTTAGCGTCTTGTAAATTATTTTTCCGGGAAATATACAAGTCTCGACAATGTCCTATACTCCCAGTCTCTCAGTATAGCAGATTTGGCGTCCAATTCCTCAATACTGAACACCTGCTTTATATTCAAGATGACTGCCACTGTGTACTTGTTTTGTGCTAGAGACCTCTCTATCCTACACACTAGGGTACGTAAGATCATTCATGTTTTCATGGATAAGAGGTTATCATTCGTGATCTGGAGTAGACTACTACTATCCGTGACTCTTTCCATGGTCTTCAGTGGATAAACTAGTGGTTAATTGTTATGGTGTGGGAGTCTTGACACTCATCTTCTATACGAAGACCACACCAGTCCTGCAATTATTTATTTCCATTGGAGTTTCTTTAGATTTATTTTATTTCCTTCAAAAGATATTTAACTCTGTTGGAGGGAAAAGTGTCATTTTGTATTTAAAATTATTTGAATTTCTGATTTCTAATTTATTTGTTATTTACAATATTATTTATCATAATTAATCTGTATATTTAATAATACCTGAAGCATTTAATTTTTGTCAATTAAATTTCAATAATTTTTCCAACACATACTCGTATTTTAACCACAAACACACATATCTAATGCCATTGTATTGTTTTCTCTCTTTCATTTCAGGTAAGAATTTTTGATGTCTCATCACAAAATTTTGTTGCTTGCAAAATACCTGTGGCCCTTTACTAATTTACTACCATGGTGTTCTGCAGGTAACACTCAGGTGTCACAATAAAATCTCTTAAAATATTTACAAATAAATTCTTGAAATTCTCATTTAATTTTATCTTCACCATGGTTTTCCTTCCATGAATGAATGCATGAGAGAGGAATTTACAGTTTAACATGTAATTTTAAGTGTCTTTAATCGTAAAATACGTATTGTTGAAATGTTTTATAATAATTCGTAGAAATATTTTCAATAATTAATATGTGCCACCTCAAGCTGTGATCAATTCGATTGACAATGACTAGTAAAGATAAAGAGAAATGCAGTTATTTAAAGTAATGAAATCATTGTGTAGAATTTCGACTCCGAACGACAGATTTTTGAGAAGCTTTTCATGGCAATTTTTATTCTCAGAGTTTTTGCCAGAAATCTGCTGAGAGGAAGTCACCGAAGAAATATTTTCATATTTCCGTTTTGATGTCTGACCTAGGATTTGAACTCGGGCCTTTTGTCTAATGTGCCAACACACTA
Source organism: Sarcophaga rosellei (assembly GCA_930367235.1). NCBI lineage: Eukaryota > Metazoa > Arthropoda > Insecta > Diptera > Sarcophagidae > Sarcophaga > Sarcophaga rosellei. The sequence continues at coordinate 5,107,043 of OV884018.1, read as the reverse complement.
CCTACTAGACCACGGCGACTTGAACAGTGTAAAGCCCTCGTGATTTTCTTCGCTGCAATATAACGTTCAGCACATGGTGAAAAATTCTTTTTTTCGCATACCCTCTGCAACTTTTGCAGTCATGTACTAGGTAACCAAATCTTTTTATTTTTTTTTGTGAAGAGAATCCTTCAATATGTTCCCGGTGTCAGTGGATATATCAAGTTCTTACCAGCATTATATTGTAGACTGCAGCAAATATACTCTGTCTTAATAACCTGATCCCCTACTACCTTACTTAATTGCTCCTCTAATCTTGTCAACGCTCTTGCTCTCTCGTATCTAGCTAAATTCTGTTAGTTTTCTTGGTTTTATTTATTATCTCCACTATATTGTGGCATTTAATTTCATCTCGTATAATTGTCTTCAGCTGCAGCTTGTTTCCTTCAAACCTCAGGGGCATGAAAACAAAACGTATTTCACAATTACGACAGTTGTCATGCCCATTTTTATAGAGGTATCTCACATATCATCCTTCCTGACAGCTGATAACCCTCCATGACTCCTTTTGAATGCATTCACTAGATGGTCAAGTCCTTAACGTGAGTGCCCAATATACAACGTACTGTAAAGGCTCCAGTAACGATAAGTGTACCCGTTTGGAGTTTGAGCAGATTTTTATTCGTCCACATTTCAGTTGCAAGTTTTCAATTGCACTCCAAATATGCAGAATATATACATACATAATTGGTCATTACAACCCTTCAGTCAGGATTACGGCCTAGCTGCTCAACACCACTTATGTTGTGTGTGTTAATTTTATACATGAGTAGCGGGAGCTACAGTTTAAAGTCGACTCCGAGCGACAGATTTTTGAGAAACCTTTCATGGCAATTTTATTTACTCTCAGAGTTTTTACCAGAAATCTGCTGAGAGGAAGTCGCCGAAGAAATACTTTTTCATATTTCGTTTTGATATCTGGCCGAGGATTTGAACAGTGGCTTCGCATCTAATAAGCCAACACAGTACCTAATGGACTACGGCGACTAGGCAGAATTCTCTTGTAAATTCGTCCCCCGTCTGGCTGATTCGTCTTTTCTGTAGCTTCTCGGAACCGTACTTAAGTCCGATGTACATATAATGTGTATATTTCCCTTTGCAATCATCTCGTTGTACGACAATCTTAAACCGTCGTCTAGGTGTTCTTGTGAGATCCTGATACTTTTACCAATGCCCAGTGTGGCCCCAAATGAGGATCGAACTCCCTAGCATCGTCTATATTTTACTTTCCTGAAGCAATTTTGCTATCCATTTCAGCACTGAGTTCTGTACATCCAATTTGGATGAAAAGCCTCTCTACATTTAAGAACGAAGCCAGGCTATATTTATGAGCTCGAAAACTTCAGGAGTTATGTAGCAGTTGTGTGCTGCATTCTTTCTATATAAGCAATACTTTCATTGCACAACATTCTCTTAGAATGTGATTCAGCCGGTGACCAAGCCAGAATTATGTCGCGGTAGGCGGAGTCCAGTTTCAGATGTTATTTGAAAAGTTCCGACTTGTCTGGAAAGTTTACTTTAAAAGGATTCTCTGAATAGTTTGACTCACGTGGCTTCTGTGGACGTTGGCTTCACAAGTTCATGAAGACCACAAAATGGATTAAGAGTGATGAGAGCACCACAGTCAGCTCATTCCTCTTTTTTAATATGCTCGAGGACTAAGTTCATTTAAAGTTACAGGAGTCCGAATGAGATTGATGCTAAAATAGTTCGTCATACACTTCAGTCAGTATGGCATATCTGTCATACACTTCATATCATTTGATCGGGTCTGTCTGGATTTTTCAGTTCTCTTCCTATAGCTTTTCCTGGATAGCCTAAACGTGTTATAGCAGATATTGTAGGAGATTTTTAATGCATTACCTGATAGGATATCAAATGAATACTGCATTGGCCTTGGACATACATAGTTGATATCGGCTATAACTTTTCCTGACTTTGTCTTTATACCTCATTTGAGCGCTTAATGAGATACTTAGTATGGTACACCAGTGGGAATTGGAAGACCACTTCTTTAACGCTTTTGCCTAACGCCCATTACTAATTTAATTTTTTATTTTTTTTTATTTAAAATTTTTCAATTTATGTAGTCTTCTACAAATGTTTTGTTTATAAAACCCTTATTGTATACTTTAGTTTTTTTAAATTATTTTCATAAATATTTCAGTCCCTGGAAAGTATGCTTGTGAATTTAAATGGAATTTCTTTTCCCCATTTTTTTTTTAGCAAAAATAATTTCTAATTGTAATAACGTGTACAGAATTTTATTCATTTTATTTTTTTCTAAGCCTAAAAATATGCCTCATATTTTTATATATTTTTAAGCCTATTCTTCTATACCATGTTATAGAATTTTTATTAGAATTCTTGATATTTTTTAGGGACATTCTCTCATTCTTGGTAAGGAATTTCTGTAAAAAACTTTGATTTCTTAAAATGAAAATTTTTTTTAATTTTTTTATCATCGTTTCGAAGAATTTTTATTATAAATAATATTGTTGTTGTTGTTGTTGTTTTTATATATGTACTTACGCAAGTAGATTAAAATATTAATAAAAATCTTTTCAATAAATATTTAGATTGAAAGATTTTCTACTACTTCTTTTTTTCTTCTTGGTCTGGTTTTTATTCAACTTCATTTATATTCAACAACAACAAATTTCTCTCTTCTTTACTAACGATAACAACAAGAGTTTTCATTTCATACATACAGATATACTCATACACGTATACTTACACGTACTATTCACATGTCCTTTTATAAACATATTGTGGTTGTTTAGTATCCTTGTTATTATTGTTATTATTATTGCAGTCTATTTCCGCCCATATCCATATACAATATCTTTGTATTTATGCTTGTATGGCATGCGTGTGTGTGGTTAACTTTAAAATGTAAATAGAAGTAGTTGTGGTAGTAGTGTTATCGAAGCTATCGACCATATAAATACATACAGACTTTAAAGTGGTCAGAACACCCTACAGTTGTCTCAAATTATGTTAAGTTTAGGTAGTATAGGATGGCGATACGATAGGATAGGAGGGAGTGCAAACTTTTTTGAAACCAAAATTCACTTGATGCGCTTACATAGCAACCAGTTGTGATATCGCATGAAACCATGCCTCACAGCACTGGTTGTTCAGCATCACCATTCAACATAAAAACTTTGCCTTCAAGTATGACTAATAATCTGAATTTCAGTAATTAATTCGCTGTCACAAGGTGATACTTAAATTATCGAGAAAACGAGAGCGAAATATCATTAGATCAGGCTGTATAGTCGCCGTAGTCTAGTATATGGCTTGTTGGCTTATTAGAAGCGAGCCCGTGGTTTAAACCCCACTTACCGCCTTTTCAATTGCAGAGAAAACATGCAGCGTTTTGTTTGTGACTCGGAGGAGCATACTTAGGGGCATTTCTCAAGGGGACACCCTTCCCTTAGTTCCTGGTTGTAAATATCATTCTCTTAGGGACATATGTACCTCACGAGCAGACCTCTCCTTTAGTTCCTGGTTGTAAATATCATTCTGTTAAGGACATTCCTCAAGGGGAGACCCTCTTCTTTAGTTCCTTGGTGTAAATATCGTTCTGGAACTCCTGGAGAATAAGGATCATGGTTTACGCCAACGATGTGGTCAATCTGAGGTGTACATTTCTATCTACACTTGAAGAGCTTTTGGAATTCGCTCTTGAGAATCTGACTACATGGGCTACACTCAATCTAAACTAATCAAGAATTTCAATCTGTTTTTCATTGACGCCTTAGGGGCATTAGATTCGCTATGGCGTAAGAAGCAATTTTAAGGATCTGTAAAGATTTTACAAGGTTTTGGGCTTATCGGCCACATTATTCTTATATTCTTGTGAACGAGATGGCTAATACCCTTTCTAGATTGAATTCTCCAATTTGGCTCTCCTTTGGACTCATCAGGAAAAGGTCACAGCTGATGGGCGGATATATCGGTTTATGTGGCTTGAAAAATCTCGGCATATCGTTCAACATGCTGTTATGCTGGAGCATATCCTCAAACCTACCTACCACATACCTAAGAATCATCTCCTCTGACTATTACAGAGCGTCTGAGTGCCGAAGGAAAAAAATGCCCGTTTGGCTTTTAATTTATTTGAATGGAAGCTTGTTAAGCATTAAGAAAGCCGGTTTTGTGGGGCTACCGGGTAATGCCTCTGTTATCTGCATCACTACAGACCCACTTGCTTTATTAGGGCTTTGAAGAGTCATTGAGGGTGCAGTCAACCAAAAAACTACGCCATAAGGAAGGTTGTGATTCGATAACCATTGAATAGGCACGGAATATAGCATTAGAATGATGACTCCATTTTGTACCAATTGTTGCTCTTCTACTGCCAATAGTACCATGAATTAGTTAACATTTAATAACTTGAAATTATTGTTCCTCACACTGCTTTACAGCTCTTTCTAGTCGCTCTTGGTCTCCAACAAGTCATCCTTGTTTTATCACTTAAAAAATTTATTGAATTTTCTTAATTTTTCATTTGCTCACGTATTTTCGGTATCTTTCTACAAAGAATTCTTGTTTTTCTTTTCTTTACTTTTTCTATTTTTATTTTTAAACTCTACAGAGCACGTCTTATACGTTATCTGTGTGTCTATAAATAATTTATTTTGTTCTACAAAATGAGTCTGTATGCGTGTGCGTGTGTGTGTGTGTTCTATTCAGGGTATTTATGTTCAAACTTAAATGTTTAAAACATAAACATGTCTTGTTATTGTATTTATGATATCCTTCCACCCACACACTCACACACTCACACACTTCTCTACTTACCCTCCACCTATACTCTATTAAAGCAACAAACATGGTTTATAAATGAATATTTCCTCAAGACTCTCAGAAGTATACACAGTTTTTCTGCTCCTTTGCGGTTAAATTATGACTCAAGCGTACAAGTTCCCATAGGGGAATACATGCCATATTTGAGACATTGATATCGATATGCCTGCAACCTCGACAGGCAGGCAGGCGGCTGAATTGTGGGAAGTGGTAGTAGAGAAATATTAATTGTAACGTTGAATTAAAGCGAAAACTTGGGCAGCCAATAAATATGGCCATGTTTCTCACCCGTTAGTTACTTGAATAAGCAAAAGTGTTGCATTAGATGTTGGGTGAATGCAGAAGTGATTGTGATTGCTTCCAGAAGCAAGTCCTTGGACCGTACTTTTTCAAAAATTGGTCTAGAAGTACTATTTATTATAGATAATGGACTTTTTTTATGGCATGCAATTAGAGATTTGGTTTCAGCAAGCCGATGTTTGGGGCTACACATCAAGACATACTTTTTTCTATATAGCACGAGAAGTGAAGAAGGTTTAAATTCAAGTTGGGCAACAAAATTATGTGGTTTGCGATGTTAGCCCCTCTTTTTTGTGGGACTTTATTAAAGACAGACTCTGCATCCAGCATTGAAGTATTTTGAAACCAACATTTGTCCAGTATTCGCTAAGACCGCACCCGATGTAAATGAAAAATTGGTCAAAAACTACCTCAAAAAGACAGTCTGCTGCAATTGGTCCAAGGACGGTTATTTAAAAGGCATTGTAAAAATTTATTGCATACTTTTAGGAGTATTATTAAAATATTCTTATTTTAAATCACTTTTCTTCTCTTGGTTTTTAATTGTGAAAGAATTTTAAAATTTAATATTCAACTTCAAATAGACTTCATTCACTGAATGATGGGCCTTACTTTCAGAAGAATAAATGAAATCATTTGCATATTTTTAGGCATCAACTTTTAATATTACTTAAAAAATTTAAATCCTTAAAAGTTCAAAAAAGGAAAAGGAACACAAAAGAAAAATTGCCTTTAAAGTGTCTCATTTGATAACCACAATTGTTGGCCACACGAATTGTCAATTACTTTTCAGTTTTCCACAGTCTTATTTCATTTTTTTCTTCTATTTTTTTACATTTGGAATTAAATTTACTTTTAAAACTTTTTTAAATATTTTAAGACATATTTTGTTGAACAAAAAGTTTTTTTTTTATTTTTTGTTTGGTTTCAAAAGTTTTTCTTTTGTTATGATGCCGCAAGAGTCCCAGTTGTACGATAATGATGACGATGATGAGGCTGATGATATTAAAATAATAACATCCTGGGTGTACTTTGAAAAAAAAAACCTAAGCTTCACAAATAAAATTTTAAATTAACACCAAGTCTTTACGTTTTGTATAGATTTTTGTATTATTCTTTTTAAGAACTTAAAAATAATTTTGTAGTCTACCTTAAGGCTTGTTTGTAAGCTATGTTTATAGCATACTTTAGGGCTTTTGAAAATTTTTGTTCTTCTTATAGAGTTTTATTTCAAAATATTATCTCTTTTGTTGTCTTTAATTCTTTCTAAAAAAAAGACAAAGAAAGTCTCTGCCTTAAAGTATGCCACAAAGAAATGTAATTTGTTTACCGACTCTATTGTAAATTTGACTGCAAAATCCCATAATGCTAATAAAATAATGCTTTTGTGGTTGCTTTCTTTTAATACCAGATCTCCTCAAAGACCACACCAGCAAAACCACATAAAAAAAAGTAAAAGAAAAAATCTTCAAATTAAAGAGAAACAAAACAAAAAAATTCAATTTCTTTATGAAAGAAATTATAATTTTCTTTTGAACAGTTTTTTTGTAAGAGCGCTGGAAAGAAAAAAACACGAAATTTTAATTCCTTAAATCAAATTTGGCTTTTCGTTTTAAAATACATATATAGGTTTGGCTGGCTTACAGAGCGTTTTCGTTATTCTTTTGTGTCAGCTTTTCTTTTTATAAATTCCCTTAAATCACGCAGTTCATGTCTGCAGTACAAGAAAATTAATTTTAACACGAAATTCTTATCAAACTCAAAGCTAAAAACGCGATAAACGAATTGTGTTTTGGTACACTATTGAAACTAGTTATAGAAGAAGTAATAAAACAACACTTGGAAAATAAACCATACGTCTCATAAGAGGCATATGGTCGCAGAAAATTGTTTGGTTATATCACTATTTTGGTTGTTAATCGATCTCCTTCAAGAGTGCTGAGAATTCTCTTTTTCCGGAAGGCCTTCGGAAGTATTGTAATTTTTTTATCATATCCAGCAAGTTGTTAGACAGCAATGTCAGACATTTTGACCCTAAAGTTGTTTTGTGTCCTACTCTAGATAACAATGTTAAACCACAGCAAAAACCTCTCACTTCTACATCATCTAGTACTTATACAGAAGTATCATACACCATCCTCTTACTCATGCATAATCGTCATACATCATCCTCATACAAATGCATGATCGTCATATTCAAGCATGATCGTCATATATCATACATAATTATAATACTCTTACATTATCGTAAGCATAGATGTTCATCATACTCATACTTGATCATCACACTTTATATGGTCATCATAGTCATACTCATACATGGTTATCATGTTTCATTTTTTTTTTTCGCCGAGGAGGGGTAAATGTACCTAATCGCACCATAGAGGAAGTCGTCGCATACTCCGTGTGTGGGGCCCTTACCCACTAAATTCCTCCTCTCATCTTGTGGACTCGTGCCCACTCCGGAACTACGGTGGTATTACTTCGGAGTGGAGTCCTCTTGGCCCTTTGGCCCCTGCGTGTTCATATTTGCGTCCGGATTGCGTGTCGAAAGTTGAGGAGACATCTAAGTGTCTCCATTATTCTTTTCGTCCAGGTTCCTGTGTCGGATTTCGGTTGACACGTGTGCAAGTATCATCTATGCCGGCATGCCTACATGTTCTGCAGCCTCGAGATCTCGAGATTTTTCTTTTTCAGTCTTAGGATACGCTCCACGTAATTCGCCACTGAAGTCCAATTCTCTCCACTCGCAAACATAACCCCGACAATGTTAGCGGCCGTGATCGTTCCAACTATTGATACTCATACATGTTTTTCATTCTCATACATTATCATTATCCTCATCCATCACAAGTAATGGGCAGGTTACCGCCATTCTGAGCAGATAGACTCTCAAAGACTAAGTATGTCCCATTATGGTAACATACATAGTTATTCAATTCCTCTGAGACTGAGTAACTATCCGGGACCACTTACACTCTTAATATTCATCCTCGACTGTTGAGTGAATTCATCTACAATGTAATGCTGGAATGTATACAATACGAGATGAATAGACTCCTTCCTGTTGTACCATATCTGGCCAATTTATTAGGTTTGCAGGTTTTCCAAATGCCACTATGCACCGATTCTCATGTCATGTGAAAATTGTAACAATCTGCGTCAGTAGTAGGCCCATATAACCAATAATTCCTCGCGACAGACTTTTCAATCATTCGAAAACCCTATCGAATGAACTGTACCTGGCGGCTCTGAAAATATGTCTTCATCCACAGCGCTATCATCTCTCTATACGGAATGGATGTTCTGAACTCCACCGTGAAGTCGTAATCGCGTATTATGTAATCCAGACTTTTAGAGGATCAAGGAATATCATCAAGATACTTTTGAGTTTAGAGTTTCAGCTTCAGAAGAAGCCAAGTGTGGTAAGCAGTGCACCAGTCATGTCTTTATATCTTTGAAAGGGCTCTATAGTATGGTGTAAATGATTTTTTCGCTCTTATATAACTAAAAACACATAAACAATTGGATCTGCGAACTGAAGTAAAGAATATAACAACATGTACTCACTTTTGCTCCTCATTGCCTATTTATTTCAAATGAATTATAAAATAGCATTTCATTTAAATCCTTTTAGGCATACTTGCTATTTATCTTTTGCACAGGATTTTTAAACAATTTAAAACCTTTTCGAACACCTACATCCACTTTGAACTTTCAACCATTTTGTCACTCTACCTCAAATCATAACTTTAAACACAATCAAATAAAATTCCTGGACCAAGTTTTATAAATTTAATAGGAAACTGTGTTCGAAATGGATTTTTAAATTGATTTGGCAAAATTTGTTCTTTTTTTTACTTGTTTGACATACTTTGTTGTCCTACTGCATTTCATTTCCTGTTGAATATTCTCTTTAAAATACGAAAAAAATTAATGGAGGATTATTTTTCAATATAATTTTCGAAACAAAAACTACTGAAGAGAATATTGTTTTTGTTTGTCCATCAATTTCGATTATTTTGTTAAATGTATCAGAAGTATCAGGTAGTATCAGTAGAATTAAAAAATTTATTCAATAAATGGACTCTCCAGCATGCTTAAAAGAACAAAAGTGGTGACTGAACAGGGTGAAAAGGAATTGAAGAGAAACTGTTCTTAAATGAATTAAAGTACTCTCTTAAGCAAGTGGCAAACATATACCACACAGTTGTTGGTTAGCGTTCAGATAGGCCGTGGACTAGAAATCAAGCCTTAGGTCAGTTCTCTATTCGATTGTATTGCATTGCTTCTGTAAGAAAATGGTTCGTTATTACATCTGCAAGAATTTTTAATCGAGATCTATCCAATCAACCTCAAGATATACGAACAACATTCGAAACAGCCTTTCTTTTAGGTTCTGAAAATGCTTCAATCGCAATATCTGTAAAGCAATAAATCGCCCTGCAGAAATTATTCTAAGGAAAGGTTTTCCCTTTCCTATATACTCTGATAGTAAAGCGGCAATCTCATCTCTTGCGATTGTAACCTTCACGTCCAAATGGTTGGACTTCTGCTGGCACTACCTTGATCGACTCTTGCGACAGCTCTGTGTCAATTTTATATGGATTCAAAATCACAGAAACAGTCCGAATAGATGTTTAGCTAATAAGCTTGCACACTCCTATCGATTATCCGATATGATCCATACTTCTTTTCAATTCCTCCCATTCTAAGTGATTTGGTTCACGGCATCTGATATTTCCAAGTGAGAAGCATGAGTTTAGTCTTTTGCGGATTAACTACCAAATAATTTTCCGACCACAACTCTAAGATAGGATTTCGAAAGCAGCGTTGAGTAGCTCTGAATTGTAACCCTTTTCACAAGTTTCATAAGCAAATTTTCCATGACAGCCATGAATCTTTCTCCACATCTTGTAGTGGATGATGGTATGAATTTCGGATTGAGGATTGCAAACAAACAAACAACTTTTTGCCTAGAGAGAGAGGTCTAAGCAACAGCATATAATCTGATGGTATTAAAAATGATTTTTTAAGTTGCACGAAATTCGCAAGGCAGAGAGTCTTCTCATTAAAGCTTACCACAGAGCTTAGAGCCAATTCAAAGGGCATGCCTCTAGTGTAAGTATGTGGATCTTAGTCACGATTACAACCTAGCTTCTCTCTACCCCCATGGTATACGTATGTCGACTGTGAACGACAGATTTTTGAGCAACTTTTCATGGAGAATTTCAATTTACGCTCAGAATTTTTGCCAGAAGATTGCTGAGTGAAAGCAGCTGAAAGGAAAAAAATTGCCTTGTTTCGATTGTCTGAGCACGGATTTGATCCTCGAACTTGCGTTTAATAGGCCAATGCACTACATTTTAGACTACGACGATTATTAAAAAGTAAAAAGGGAAGCCATTTGCCATTCCAGTGCCTTTATTAGAAATTAATATGAACTTATAGTCTAAAGTGCTATGTGTGCGATATTTTCTCCTCCCTGCGGGTAAAGATCAATTTTGCTTCTTGAATTCTATGGGGTTTAAAGGCTACCAACGGGTCTTGTAAGCATACAGAAGCCAAGATATGGCAAATCTTTGGATCACCCGCAGTTCATAAATTTTTATTATTTCCCTTGTTTTGTACCCTTTCATATCAGTCACCCTGTTACTGTAGGTTTATTTTTCCATATGAATTTACGTTACACATGTAAATTAATTTTTTTTTGTTTTCTTTTTTTGTTTTTGTTGTACATACATGTGTTAACATATTTTATATTGTTGTTACTTTAGTTGTTGTTGTTACTGTTGACTTTATAGCTGTTACTGTTGTTTATTTGTTAACAACAATAACAACAATAACAAAATGGGTTGAATTTTTTTTTTTCCTTTCTAAACTCTTGTTTTTTTTTGTGTTCACCCTGTCAAGTACAATCCTAAAACAGAAGAGAAGGAATCCCTTTTAGAAAAAATTTAACATTTTTTTTTTTAATATTTATATAGGGTTACAGATTATTTTTTTTTTGTTTTCATTCAATGTTTTTAACATATCAACCTCACTCAGTAGATTCAACAAAAAAAAAAAGTGAACAAAAAATTCTGAAAAAAGAGTAAAGAATTGTTTTGTATTCGATTACAAAAAATGTTTTTTTAAAACCAACACAGCAATAGCAGGATAAAAACACTGCCATTGTACACTTGACTTCATTCAATTTAATTTAAAACAAAACAAAAAAAATCCAAAAAACAACAAAAAAAAGTCGTATTAAATATAATCAAATCCGTATGAAAAAAATATGTTCGAATTTTGTTAAAGCTGGTCGGGGTCTAGCTTTAGATTCGATTAAAAATTAAACACTTTTTTCTACAAAATTAATTTGAATTTATAAAAAAAATTATTGGGTTCTTTAGAAAGTTCGGTTACAAATTTTTCCACAAATTAAACACATTTTTCTTACATTTGAAACGAGCTTTGTTAAGCTAGATAGGGGCCTTTTTATAATTTTGCCCTCTTTTTTGGGGTAAAGCAGGCTTTATTCCGTAAACACTGAACTTTTGAGTTTTCTAAGCAAACAATTGATACAATTGCGTTACGCAAGTCTCTGCTTAATTTCAATTTTTCAAATTAAAAGCATTCAATAGAGATCCAAGATAATCTGAAGGTACAAGTTTCGGCCTTCAAAACTTCGCAGCCAAGCTCTCTCTGAATTTCTACAGGGTTAGATATTTTTTTGCGTTGTATCTCACATTGTCAAAATAGACCTCAGCACCCCTTTCTTGTGAATACTGCTATAATACATACATACCTACATACCTACATATTTGGTCATTACAACAGTTTAGTCAGGATTACAACCTATCTTATCACACCACACTTCTTGTGTGTGTTAATTTTATCCATGAGTGGCAGGACCTTCCGTTTAAAGTCGACTCCGAACGACAGATTTTTTGAGAAACTTTTTATAGCAATAATGAAGGTCTAGTAGGTAGTGTGTTGGCTTATTAGACAGACGAAAGGCCCGAGTGCAAATCCTAGGTTAGACATCAAAACGAAAATATGAAAATATTTCTTCGGCGACTTCCTCTCAGCAGATTTCTGGCAAAAACTGTGAGAGTAAAAAGTGCCATGAAAAGCTTCTCAAAAATCTGTCGTCCTGAATCGACTTTAAACTGTAGGTCCCGCTACTCATGTATAAAATTAACGCACACAACACGAGTGGTGTGAGAAGCTAGGACGTTATACAATGGGTTAATTCGACCTCCGGGTACTGTACTTGTTGACAAGTACACTTCCTCTAACCTAAGCTAACCTAACCTAACCTAACCTAACCTTTCATAGCAATTCCTTATTTTACTCTCAGAGCTTTTGCCCGAAATCTGCTGAGAGGAAGTCGCCGCAAAAAATATTTTTTTTCTTATTTCTTCTTGTTGGAGATGTCTGACTTGGTGTTTGAATCGTGGCCTCATGTCTAATAATCCAACACCCTGCCTACGACGACCATTTTAATTGAATAAATAATCGTTTCAATCTTAATCAAAAGCGGTGAAACGAAAAAAAAAAAAAAAGAGCAGTAAAAATCCGTAATGAGCAGTTTTTAATGCTAATGTCCTGGCTAAACTATCGTCATCGAAGTTGCACTTTAGGTCAGTAGGTAGGTAGACAGAGAAGGTGGCTGTCTACCCAAAAAGAAGTTGGATAGGCAACATGACACCCATTTGCGATACCACAGTTTTTAATTTTCTCATATGGGGCTGCTAAGGAATCAACTTGAACTGCCAATGTCCAAGACTAAAAATTCGTTCAGATCGTTCGTCGAGATGGGGAAGCAGATGATACTGTCGAGTAGAGGGTAGTTGAACGAACTACCCGGTTTTAGTCAGATCATCGTAGGGGTATAAGGCCTAGATCTAACCGACATTCTTAGATTCCTCAATCTAATCAACTAGAATTGAAGGACATGCAACCTAACCATCTCTATTCTTCATATTTGACTAGATAAAATAAATCCAAAAAATAGAAAAAAAGAACTATGGGAGAAGTACGCCCTTCCCAGTGTTATTTCTTACAGAGCGTAGGTGTTTCAATTGCTTCAGTTAATGTAAGCTTCTAGGGTTTTATTCCAACTTTTCGTTCATTTTTCAATGAAGCTCAACTTCGTTGGCAGCATGAAGGTACCGCCAATATCGTAAGACCCTACCAGACTTATACGGTTAGGGGGGAGAAGGACCGTCCTTTAATCCCATGGCTATCTATCGAATTATTGCCTTACTCACAAGCCACTGGGACTTGTTATTCGTTCATATATCTTCTGCAGAAGCTTGTAGGGTCAGAGGAGGAGAAGCAGAAAGGGATGAAACTCTGCAATGCTGAATTCATCAGTCCATGTTTGTCATTTACACTGAAATTAATTTAAATCGTAATTTTACTGTGTTTAAAAACAATAAAAAACATTCAAATGATTGATGAAAGGTAGGCTCATAAGAAATCCTTCTTGCTGTCTCTGTCTGTATGTCTAGTCTAATCCTTTTCAAATAATTTATGATGGCCTGCACACTGTAGTATACACACACAGGCTGCCTTCCAAAATGTATCAATACAAAGTTTGTATACAGTTGTACTACTGTATATAAACTATGTAGATATGCAAAGTAACCAAACAATGCATCAACTATAAATCCGATGCCTGATTGCTTTTTGACTGCGTTAAAAATATACATTGACGACGTTTTGAAATAGAATACATTGTATATATTTTGTACAGCGGCATTATGAAACACGATACTTAGTTCAAACACAAAGCAACTAACATTTTGGAAGGCAGCCACAGTATAGCTGTAAATTATGTTTGAATTGTTAAATTATAGCCTCGCCTAGCCTCCATGGCATAGTAGAAAATAAAAATTCCCCAACAATTTAGGAAATTATTTCCAATTATTCGATGGATAATTTACAGAATATTCACAGAATACTATTCTACTCTGCACACTACACTACTCTACACTGTACGTACTATGTACATACGTACGTACGTAAATACTTACGTTTTTATGGCATTAGTCATGCCAATGCAAAATTGGCAAGAAAAAAAAAAGACAAAATAATTTACCAGCCAGCCCCGTCCGTCCGTTTATAGAAATAATTTTAAGAATTCTATTGTACATCTGTCTGTCCGCCTATCCGTTTGTCTTTCTGTCTGTCTGTTTAGTTGTTATTATTATGATTTTATAAAAATTAAAATAGAAACTAAAACGATTTGTATTTTTGTTTGCTTTTTTTTTTTTTTGTTTTTGCAATTCTAATGGAAATTAATTGCTTTGAGATTAAGACAAGGGATTTAGGAATGTTTTAGGAAATGTTTTCTGTATACATACTTCATTCCGTATACGGAACTGAAGTGGAAAATTAAAACACAATAAAATACTAACGATTATCATCTACAAGACAAGACGGATGTTGTCTTTAAATTGAAAAGAATTTAAAATTAATTATTTATTTATTGCATGAACAATGAATTGTCGATCGAAAGCATAGCATGAACAAGCATAAATGAAGTATTGTTTGATTTTAGAAAAAGTGAATGTAAATGTTTTTTTTGTTTTATATGTATTCAACCCTATCTGTGGCAAGAGTGTCAATCTGTGTCTAAAGACATATTTGCTTAATTGGTCATTACAATCCTTTAGTTAGGATTACAGCCTAGCTTCTCACCCCAACCATGTTGTGTGTCTTAATTTTATCCACGAGTGGCGGCGGCACATATATTTTCATGATAAATTTTATTTTACTCTTTACCAAAAACTACTGAGAGGGAAGTCGCCTCAAGAAATATTTTGCATCGTTTATTAGGGACATTGCAGTTGGGGTTTGCACTACTAATTCGCCTCTAATAAGCCACGGCACTGTCTACTACATATGTACATTCATACATAATTATACAAGAGTGGCAGAACCTACAGTTTAAAGTCGACTCCGAACGACAGATTTTTTTGAGAAACTTTTTCACGGCAGTTCTTTATTTTACTCTTCGAGTGTTTTTGTCAGAAATCTGCTGAGAGGAAGTGGCCGAAGAAATATTTTTCCATATTTTGTTTTCTTGAAGATGCCTGACCGTGGGGTTTGAACCGAGGCTTCATGTCTAATAAGCTAACACAATACCTGCTAGACTATGGCGCGTTCAAACTATCATTCGCTTATTAAAGTCGATGGATACTGGATACACACATACATACATAATTGGCCATTACAACCCTTCAGTCAGGATTACGGCCTAGCTTCTCAACACCACTCATGTTGTGTGCGTTAATTTTATACATGAGTGGCGGGACCTACAGTTTAAAGTCGACTCCGAACGACAGATTTTTTGAGAAGCTTTTTCATGTCATTTTTTTACTCTCAGAGTTTTGCCAGAAATCTGCTGAGAGGAAGTCGTCGAAGAAATATTGTTTTTCATATTTCATTTTGATGTCTGACCTGGGATTCGAACTCGAGCCTTTCGTCTAATAAGCCAACACACTACCTACTAGACCATGGCGACTTCACATGGATTCTGGATAAGTTTCGGTAAATTTAGAGTGTCTTTAACAGCAGTTTCTTTCAAATAGGAAAAGTAAAACGATACCTACTAGACTACGCCGACACTGAATACAATGACTTCAAAGGCATTAGTTTGATAAATACCACAGCACTTGTAAAATGAGCTTACCTATGATTGCACTTGTGCTTCAATATGCAGTTCATTAGGTTTGTGGTATCTAAGAGTGAAGGTTTGATCTAGGCGTATTACCCTTATGATGTCCTCCATGGCAAAAACAGCTATTGAGGACACGTTGACATCGTCTAAGTGAATCCTGACAACAGCCTTCTACTCTTATCGTAGTTCCACAATATTCTGCTTAAATCAGAAGACACTAAAGCAACGCCTAAGGAAAGGTTGTACAATTAAACAACACTTGACTGTATTCTTCTCCTCCGCATTATTGCAGCTAAGGCAATAATTTTTATTTTGTATTCCCATTCGGCGTGCATGGTTACCAAACAATCAATGCCCAGTCATAAAGGGCATATATTCCTTTCACTACAGCTTAAGAGGGATCTAATGAGTCTGGCATGGCGGCGGGCATGGTTACCAAACGACCAATGCCCAGTCATAAAGGGCATATATTCCTTCCACTATAGCTT
Organism: Sarcophaga rosellei; assembly: GCA_930367235.1. Taxonomy (NCBI): domain Eukaryota; kingdom Metazoa; phylum Arthropoda; class Insecta; order Diptera; family Sarcophagidae; genus Sarcophaga; species Sarcophaga rosellei. The sequence continues at coordinate 5,090,726 of OV884018.1, read as the reverse complement.
AAGAGGGACCTAGTAAGTCTGTTAGTCATTCAGTACATGTCTGCCCGTTCACCTGAAATTTGCCTCGGTAAAGTGAAGATCAGGAAGGATTTTACAGGCCAATAAATCCCTACACTTTCCTAAGTAAGACCATGAAGAGATTCATTGATACCAACAGTCGCAACAGGCCGTGAATTATGATCTCCTGTCCGAAGAAAACATAGATCGCGCCCTACTCACCCTAACACACACGATAGAAAAGTTGTTCGTGTTAGGGAAATATACTCTGATGACTACACTACCTTCATAGATATAAAGAGGGCATTTAATGTTGTAAAAATGACAACTACTACGGATACATTGAATAGATTGCGTAAGGAGAGTAAAATTGCTTCAAAAAAAGAACAACGTAGGATGGGGAACCTCACAAGGGGTTAGTCCTCCTCCCCCACCCCCTTTGGAATCTAACTGTTTCTGACGTTGGAACGGACCGTCAGCTTGATAACTGCCTATGTTCTTACAATTTCAAGCAGATTGTTAAATCAAATGAAAGAGCGACAATCTTGAAATGGTCATCTAATGGAAGCTTAAGTTTCCATCCCGGAGATTCCGGTAATCTAATGTAGACCGAACTAGTATTCTTTACTAGTTCTTTACTTTGGAACAGGTCGACTTTATAGTAATTGCGGATGATTTGTAAATCTTAATAGGGACAGGTTACAACTTGCCCTGAAGAAAGTTAGTGAGTGGGCGTTCGATACTGGTTTCAGGGTAAATCACTGAAAGACCGACGTGATATTTTGCGGGAACCCTATATACTCTTCATCCATATTAGATGACTCAATCCAGTTTTAGTTAGTTATAGTGCGGTTAGGCCGTGGTATAGAAGGTAGTGTGTTGGCTTATTAGACGAAAGGCCCGAGTTCGAATCCCAGATCAGACATCAAAATGAAAATATGAAAATATTTCTTCAGCGACTTCCTCTCAGCAGATTTTTGGCAAAAACTCTGAGAGTAAAAATTGCCATGAAAAAGCTTCTCAAAAAATCTGCGTTCGGAGTCGACTTTAAACTGTAGGTCCCGCCACTCATGTATAAAATTAACGCACACAACATGAGTGGTGTTGAGAAGCTAGGCGGTAATCCTGACTGAAGGGTTGTAATGGCCAATTATGTATGTATGTATGTAGTGCGGTTAGGCTAAATGTAGTATAGCTGCTGATTAACTTAGAATATGCTGGAATCGCAATTGGTAAGGCAGCTTGAGAATGCAGAATTTGGTATGCAGAAGAAGGGGAGAGAAGAAGCTCTCCAATAGACTTATTCCCTGCATTGTCATGTTAATTTTCTTGTTATTTTTTTATTGTGTTTTAATTTAATTTTTTATGTTACTGCTGCCTCCCCTAGATACACTAACAATAATTGTTTCTCGCTTTATGACGTCATCGGAATACTACGAAATTAATTAAAAACTAGACTAACCACACACATTCAGTAGCATTAAATGCTACTGAACCACAACAACTAGCAGCAAAATAAAACAAGTTTTCAAAATTTCTTAAAAAAATTTTTAATTTTTAAATACAAACAAAAGAAAGGAAATCTTAAAATAAATACTGAATTTATAAATTATTTCTTAAAAACTTTAATTTAAAATTTTAACAGAAAAAAATCCTTGATCCACACAGTGAGTGATCAACCAGCCAAGGATTTTAAATCGTTGCCGGATAAGCGGGTTTCAAATTGAGGTGCAAAACTTAGTTCTGGTGGCAAGGAACTAAATTTAAACGAAGCTCGATAGCCTTTGCTATCGGCAACATAATTAACAATTAAATTTGCTCCCGTACCAGGATAATAGGTGTTGAGAGAGCCTTCGATTATTAAATGAGATTCCTGGGGGTCCAAAGAAATGAATTCCGTCAACTCGCTGTTGGGTATGGTAAGGCTAGAAGGGAAATATTTTTTTTTCTTATTTTTAGTATTGAAATGGTACAGAGAGAGAGAGAGAGTTAAAGTTTACCTCAGTTGATAACGTTGTTTATCTAAACGCTGTAATTTGTAATTTTCTGTTTGCATCACAGGCAAGTTTAAGTTAATTTTCTCCTCCTCTTGGGCATGGATTTGATAGCAATTTATAAGGAAAATTAGGAAAATCTGTAAAAATAATTAAAAAATTTTTAGAAAATATTCATTGCATTGAGAATTTATTGCATTTGATAAGAATGTTTGAACTGTTCATACAATTTTTTGATTGATTTTTATTGCATCGATTTAATCGGGCTTAGGAGAAGAGTACTTTCACAGCAAGCTATGATTGCAAAGGCAATTTAATTACAAAAATCCTTGAATTAGGCTACGAATTGTTTCCTCATCATACACATTTGCCTTTACACGCGAATGAACATTCCCTGTTTCTAAACCCTAAGAAATATTTCTAGGAAATTAAGTCACAAAACAAATGTCAATTTGAATTCCAAATCTGGATTGAGAAACATTGGCCAATCTATATTGGATTCTGCCTTGCTGCTGCTTTTTTATCCAAATCCCACCACTCGTGTTGTGTGCGTTAATTTCATACATGAGTGGCGGGACCTACAGTTTAAAGTCGACTCCGAACGAAAGATTTTTGAGAAGCTTTTTGGCAATTTTTACTGTCAGAGTTTTTGCCGGAAATCTGCTGAGAGGAAGTCGCCGAAGAAATATTTTCATATTTTCGTTTTGATGACTGACTTGGAATTCGAACTCGGGCCTTTCGTCTAATAAGCCAACACACTACCTACTAGACCACGGCGACTTCAATATACCATACCTATGATGTCGACATTCTGTAGAGCCTTCTGTTGCTGTACAACAGATAAAATATTCTCCTGAAGGGGTTTTTACGGTAGGACAACTAATTATACAACTTGCAACACGAAAATCCAATAAATGGTTTTGTGCCAGTATGTATGTGTCCATACAAGTCTCCCGACCTCTATTAAACACCAATCCCTCGATAGTATATGAATCTGATACAGCGATTAGAAAACTCTGCCTGCATCATTATTACTGGTGCTTTGTGTACTACTCTGGAGATACATAATTATATGCCTCTTACCGCTTAACTTTTATTGTAAGATGTTAACAACGTTTGTGTTCGATTGGACAGTGCCACGAATTGAATATTGGACTCTTGAAAGATTCTGAAGGAATTTGGTAGACGCATCAAGTGTATTGGCTACATGATACCTCACGATGACTTCTCAAGGAAAACGAGGCAGCGAAACAGCACATTACTCATATCATGTGAGTACAGGCACCTAGTGATATTTAAGTTAACTTTATCGAACTCTCCGGTAGGAGAAATCGCCTTTGAAGATTTTCAAACTTATAATTCACAGTCGTCGTCAACATTGGGTAAAAGTCTTCATATACTAGCAAAATAGAATAGCAAATCTGTTTAAAGTTGAGTAAATGGCTCAAGAAAAGGCTGTTCAAACGTCAAAGGAGTACGCCCGGTATGTTTGTTAGAATCACTACTGGACATTGCTTTCTGGACTTAATGGCACGTATTTGTTTTGAATACATAACAAATGACTTTTGCAGAAGTTGTAGAGGAACAGAAGAGGAGAAATTTTTATCCACTTGGTACGTAACCAATACTATGTCCAAGGAGCTCCAGGAGCCCCAGAATTTTCATCAGAAGCTACGAATGCTTCCGGGACAATGGGAAATGGATAGCTGGGATCTTATATGACCTAATAAGTGTGCATATGCCAGCTTCTTGTGCGGATAGTCACATCAACTTGCTTCAATGAATACATCTATTAACAGAATTATTGAATTTGGTGTGCAGATCAGTCAGAGGCAGTTCAAGAACTGCAAATGCAACCTAAAAGATGGACGATTTTGTGCAGTTTAGAACATACTTTTTCACAAACAATTAAGATTGCATCATTGTAGTCCATGGAGAGATATAAGACGCCGTCATGTAATAGTTAGTTTATTGGCTTATTAGACAAGAGCGCGTGTAGTCGCCGTAGTCTAGTATTTAGTGTGTTCGCTTATTAGACGTAAAGCCCAGGTTCGAGCCCACGGCCAGACATCAAAACGAAATATGAAAAAAAAAAAAAAAATATTTCTTCGGCAACTGCCTCTCAGCAGTGAAATGAAAAAGTTTCTCAAAAAATCTGTCGTTCGAAGTCGACGTTAAACTGTAGGTCTCGCCACTCGAGTATAAAATTAAGGCACATAATATGAGTGGTGTGAGAAGCTAGGCCGTAATCCTGACTGAAGGGTTGTAATGGCCAATTATGTATGTATGTATGTATGCACATATGTATGTATGTGTGGTTCAAGACCTAGCTAAGAGCATAACAACATACGAAACAAAAATTTCTTTTGGCGACTTCCTTTCACCAGTCTTTTGGCAAATAATCGAAGATTAAAATAAAATTGCCCAGAATAGTTTCTCAAATCCATCGTTCGAAGTCGACATTAAGCAGTAGGTCCGCCGCTCATGAATAAAATGAACAAAGACAACATGGACGTTATGAGAAACTATGTCGTAATCCTGACTAAAGGATAGTAATAAGTAAGTAAGTAAGTAAGAGAGGTACCGGTGTTGTGATTATTGACTTTTTTGCCTCTCTCATCGAAACATATCACACGACACGCGCTGCCCTAAACCTATTGAGAGACAAGTTTGAATATCAATTAATCTGTAATGCCGCCTAGACTATGCGATTTTACATCAATACGCTATTTTTTGTGGGGTACACGTGAAGTTTTTGATGTACGGAGATAAGCTAGCCAGTGCTGGAAGGCAAAATTACAGCTAACAGTGGTAAGATGCCGGCTGATATGTTGAACGAATTGTGCTAAAAATGGAGCTTACAATTGGACCTGCTACTGAGTGGCTGCTGGCAATTAATATATGGAATAGTATCAAAGGCATTTGATTCACTTTTGCAAACTTTCTATGATTTTTCCACTTTTCATTGACCAAAATCAACCGCCATACAGTGAGCGTCAAAAGAAACTGTACATTAAAAAATACTAATCACTATACATTAATAAATTATCGTTGTTTTTATTTTAAAATTGTTTCATTGGCATTTTTTTAAATTGAAACAAAAAAAATTTCTTTTTTTAAATTTCAAAATATTGTCAAATTTTTTCGGGCACTCTCCTCCTTAAGTGGTAAAAGTTGACGTACATACATATGATTGAATATTTTTTTTTTAGAACTTTATACATAGTGTACAGTTTCTTTCGAAGCACACTGTACATAAGATTGAATATTTTTTTTTAGAATTTTGTCCATAGTGTACAGTTTCTTTTGAAGCACACTGTACATATGTATTATTGAATATTTTTTTTTGAATTTTATCCATAGTATACAGTTTCTTTTGAAGCACACTGTACATATGATTGAATATTTTTTTTTTAGAATTTTATCCGAAAGTGTACAGTTTCTTTTGAAGCACACTGTACATAGGATTGAATTTTTTTTTTTTAGAATTTTATCCATAGTGTACAGTTTCTTTTGAAGCACACTGTACATATGATTGAATACTTTTTAAAATTAATTTTTTTATTTTTTTTTTTTTTTAATTTTTAAAATTTTTTTTTTAAATATTCTTTATTTACAGAGTAAAGTGCATATATTTCAGAAGCTTTTGGTTGTAAAAAAATATTTTATTTATTTTAAAAATTATCATATTTTTATAACACATTCTCTGATAACTAGAAAAATTTTGTTAATTTAATTAAGTTTTGTTTGATGCAATAAATTATCGTTTTATTTGAAATTTTTGTTTTCAACACACTTTTATATTCATGCTGGTTCTTCTGGCGTTCACACTGATCTCTCGATAACTGAATTTAAAATTAAAAATTTCAAATGAAATCAAAAGGGTAATCGAAGTAAAAAACCAATCAAGCAAAGAGCAAGCAGTCTGTCTGTTTGACTGGTTTAATGGCACTTGCAATACGTTTATATTTCTTAATAATTTGTTTAAAATGTTAATAATTTTTAATAATTTATATTTAGTTTTTATTGTTGTTTCAGTTTCAGTTGTTGTTTTTATTATTCTTGTTAGAGAAGTGCATTCATTCATTTCTTGAAAACAACACTTTAGAAAAGTAAATTTACTTTTGCTTTGTGTTTCCATCAATAGTATGTGCTTAATAATCATAACTTTATTGTTGTTTTTATTGTTTTTAAATATTTATGGTTTTTGTTTTCTTAACAATTTCTTAATAATTTCTTATAAATCAGTTGCCGCTGCTGTTGCTGTTCACAACAATCAATCATCATTCCAAATCATTATGTCTGTGTGCCTGTGTCTGTCTGTTTGTATCCAAAAGAAAAAGAAGAAAAAAATCCCGTACTTTAGTCCGCTTAACCTAAGTCGTCAATTGTTTGCTTTTGCTTGTTGGCTGCTGGCTGCTGGCTTTTGTGGCTTAAGCTGTGCGCTTGTACTTGTGATTTGTTAGTCACGTTTATTTATTAATTTTGCAAAAGTGTTTTATAAATAAATTTATTATTTATAAATCATATACACAAATTAGCAACAACAAAAACAACAACACAACAACCACAAATTAAATAAACTCTGAAGAAAAAAACAACAACAACAACAACTTAAAGCAACACTTTAAACCTGACCTTAGACACCACAAAGCAGTCAAGAAGTCTGAAAATAAACATTTCGCAACGCAAAGTAACGTACTAAGTATGGCAACGTAATAATTAAAGATCATTAGCATAGCATGCATGCCTAACTGCTATTAAGATAAAAGGGAGTACAGACACGTTTTTCATCAGTCAATATTTTAATTGCATTTGTTTGCTTCACACTGTACAACACATTTTTAAAGCTGAAGACAAATTGTTTTTTGTTTCTTAAATGAGTAATGCAGTCAGATTCGATTTATTGTACACTGCCCTTATCCTACATGTCTAATGTATCCTCTTCGAAACGCTGCTCGTTGTCAGTTATAATAACTCTATTGCAATAACTCTATTATAATAACTATTGCTTGATAAACGCACCCATGTTTCCTTCTAAAATGCATTTAAGGCGCAGAGTTTCCGCAAGTAAGTGTTCTACTGTTGCATTCTTCTCATCCCGGAGTTTGCATATTGGGCTTGATTCAGTCCCCATACTGAAACAAATATCCTTAGAATCTACTATGCCCGGTACAATTGTTAGGCTTCTTCTCAACAGTATAATGCGTAACTCAAACCGCTTTTCATTGTAATTGCCCACTAAAAAATAATATTGCCTGGCTTCATCTTCCTTTTCGCCTATCATATCCCTTCAAATTCCTACTCCTACTACTTATTAGCGGCGTGGAAGCTATCCTTATATTATGCTGATCTATGCGCTCATTGCTGCAAATTCTTTCGTGACAGGGGACTCGTTACTTTGACTGGAAGATCGTATTGCAATGTGCCATAATCTGTCCAACTTGAATTGAGCACATCTTTGGATGATGTAAACTTGCGTTTTGAGTCAAAGTTTGAAAGTTTTCTCATCTACTCTTAAGTCACCACTGAGACCCATCAGTACACCAAAGAATGGTTAGTCTCTTTCCCTTTTTGTTGAAAGAGTATGTAGCTGTGAAATTATTCCATTCACACATATTACCCCGTACTGTCTAAGGGGGCAGTTAAGGAACAATTAGTATATCGTTTGATTTGTCTGCCAACTAATCTAACTACATTCTTCATGAGCCTGGTCCTCACTACCCATGTAATAGACAGAAATCCAACAGAGCCAGCAAAGCCATTGAAGGATAAGCTCTCATTGCCACGGTTATACCAACGCAAGCCTTTCAGGAATGTTACCGGCCATCCTAATTAAGAGGATCCCGATGACAGCCTTGAGGTTTATACTGGTGGCTACCAAACGCTCGACAGACAATGTTCTGACATCAAAATTTCATATAGGCTGGCCTGACCAGTGCAATATTTTCCAGATGAAGCGGAAATTGCCTCCTAAAGGGTCCACCAAAGAACTTTTTTTTTTTAAACTTTAAAAAATAAACTACTGAATATTTTCGCAAATTTCTTTTTTTATTTGAAAGTACAATCCTTCCGGTTAATAATGGAAAATAATTTCATTCAAATGGCTGCCTCGGCTGGCCATGCAGCAGCCTACACGATTGGTCCAATTTTTAAGCACATTATCGATTGTGTGCAGCTGTATTTCACCAATGGCTTCACGAATACTCGTATTGTCCTTTAAAGCGTCAATTGTCTCTGGCTTGTCGGCGTAACACTTATCTTTGACGGCACCCCACAAATAATAGTCCAACGGTGTCAAATCGCAGCTCCGAGGTGGCCAAACGACATCAGCTCTGCGGCTGATAATGCGATCTTCAAAAACAGGGCGCAAAACACCAAGTGTAGCTTCGGCTGTGTGGTACGTAGCGCCGTCCTGTTGAAACCAAATGCTGCCAATATCCTCCTCTTCAATTTTTGTGAACAAAAATTCGTTCAACATGGCCCGATAACGATCGCCATTGACTGTAACGGCCACTCCTTGCTTATTTTCGAAGAAAAATGGCCCAATTATGCCTCTGGACCAAAATCCGCACCAAACAGTGACTCGTTTTGGGTGCGTCGGCTTTTCAGTGTATGCGTGCGGGTTTTCTGTGAAGATCAAAATGAAGATGAATGATCTGAGAAGATGTTTTTTTTTTGGCAAAATCGGCATCTTCTGTAAGTCGATCGCAGGCCCAAGCGTTCACGCGTATACACAACTATATTCGTTCAGCGGAATAATAAAACTAATTATCTGTCAAATCAGACATGAGCTAAGTGTTACCATTCACGGAATAAGCACTAGTTGAAAAAAAAAACGTTAGATGGCGGACCCGATAGAAAAGAAGATTTAATCTCATGGCTCTATATGTACATGCGCAGTGTTCTGTGAATTTACTTCCAAATTGTTTTTACGCTTCCCTAAGAGAAGATTTCGAAACACGTAATGAACTACTCCCAGTAGCGTTTCGGAATACACATGCCTGAGATAGCTATGTATACATCATCAGTATATGAAGCCCATGTTCACAAGCTTCGAAGTATATTATACATGACCTTGCTCTATAACAACTCTTTGGGGGTTGCAAGGTGTACCTTTCTGTTCATATAGGCATTGCTCACATGGATGATGATACGAATTTCGTATTGAGCACAGCTCTAACAAACTGAATGCTATAGACGTTAACTTTTCTTCCAGAGGGGAAACTTCAGCTGAAGTAAAAAGTACCCCCATTGGTTATGAAGATCACTACGCCAGATTGCCATTGTTTATGGTGACTTTTTCTGGGTACTTGACTGGTTATACCAGTCATGCCCTACCCTTAGGAGCAATTATACACCCAGGGCCACGTGATCTAAACCTTACGCAAGAGTTACTAATTCTCGTCCATGCATATTGCCATGTTTATCGTTACTTTCTTCTGTGAAGCTTACCCGAGAGATGCAAGCCAATGCGAGATGTAAAATGGATGAGGATCTTGAGTAGAAAAAAACGATACGTATAGGCATATGGGTCTAAAGTCTTTAGTTGTTGTGAGTGCGTTTTTCCTCGCCTTTGTATTCTAGCCTCTAAGTATAAAGACAAGTTCGAGACTGGCTTTGTAAATATGTACACAGAAGCATAGGCATGGCCTGCCAATAAATCTTTGGCAATTCTGCTGGAATTATACAATGAGAGTTAGGTGATCCAAAACCGTCAGACTAAACTACCTACTATCAGTTGAAACAATAGTTCCATGGACTATATTTCAATCGCAGAATTAAGGGTGTTGTCCCTGCTTTTTTGGTGGAGTTATAATGAGACATGCGGTCCACAATTATGTAAAGTTTCTCTTCAGCTTTGCTTTACAAATTACGAAATTTCAAATGAAAGATTTTTTTATCTTTGTCTCTGTGCAGACCTTGCGCTGACCAACTTCCTCCTTTTCTCTGATTTTGGTGGAACTTGGTTAGTACAGGGCCTGCGTTCACCCGTGGCATCCCAACGGGCCGCTATGCGTGCTCAAGTGAGCTTTGTGATATCAGAGCTACCACTCCGAGCTAACCTAACCTAACTTATCTTTGTCTCTGAGTGTTTTAAATCAACAGGTAAAGTTTCATGGTTATTGGCTTTTCTCTGTGGTGAAAATATTAATTTTTTCGCAAAAAAAAATTCTACAACACAATGAAAAAGCCATTCAGTCGTCGGTTCATATTTTTATTAATCAAATGAAAATATTTTTTTTTATAATCGTTGGAAAACCTCACAGCGGAATGTGCAATGTTTTGCTGATTAAAAATAAAAAAAATTTAAACAAAAAACAGAGAAAAAAATACCGCATTGGCTCAACACATATATTTTCATGTTCATAACATTACAAACGAAGTTGTTGTTGTATATAAAGTGTATATATGTATTGTGCATGTCCTTGCTGTTAAACCACACAAGCACTGTAAAGCAACACAACACTGGCACATTAAATTCTTAACAAATGTTTGCAACACACTCGCTCGCTCACTCGCTCGCCATTAAAATTCAAAATCCTTAGGGAGGCAAGTAAATGTGAAATATTTTTTAATAACCGTCAGCCTATAGTAGGGTACTCCAGTCAAACCCAACCCCTTAAACACAGAAGCACAGCTTACTTTAGTTGAAAGCAGTGGCATGCAGTACAGTAGAGTATAGTAGAGTAGTGTATGCATTTCATTATGTTTTCAAAAAAAAAAAATTTTGTCGCCAAAGTTTTCATATATTATTTCATTGGGTCTCAGTCGTGTTTAAAGCCCACCATAATAACCAAATACCAGAGTGTTATAAACCGCAAAATTCTACTGCATATCCTCTACCAAATCCAACAAGAGAGAAAAACCCAACAGCAAAACTACAGTGGCTTCTCCTCTCTCTCTCTGACAACCACCCAAACCTTGTGCAAAAATTCCAACTGACGTTTGTCTTTGCTTTTTTTCTTTTTTTTTTTTGTAATGACGCAGTTAAACATAATCAAACTTAAATAATGAAACCCGCCTTTCCCCTCTTCATCCTCTCTATTATAGTTGTATGTGTATATTAACCAGCCCTTAGTCATCATTACTGTTCTATTCTGTCCGTATTTAGTTTGTTTCTCTACTAATTTATGTATGAAAACCTCAATTGGGGCCAGACTGGTGTTGTATATGCTGATGATGATGATGATGATTCTGGTGTACAATGCGCGTATTACAAAATGATTGTTTTATGATCACACACTCATACACTCTTAGATTTGCAGAGAACAATTGTTTTTAGAGATTTTATTTGAAAAAAAAACTGCAAAGATTTCCATCGAAATGACATGAAATCTACAAAAGGAAAATATTTTACAATTGGAATGTTGTTTTAAAGAGTTTTTGTGAATTTAAAACAGCTTTTTTAGGAAGGTTTTTCAACAAACATTTTAAAAATCAAAGAGACCCATAAATAATACGTTTAGAACTAATATGTTAGGTGCTTCACAAATTTAATTCCAATTTGGAAATCAAACATTCTCAATAGAAAACCATCTGAAACCCAAAATAAGTCTCTATTGCAGTGCAAAATCCCTTAGTTACTTACTTAATTGGTCTTTAACAACCTAACTGACGGATTTCCTTCCTTCCTTAACACATCCTTCCATGCTTCTCTATGTCTTACGCACTTTCGCCAGCTGGTCAGACCAATCGATGATTGAGATTTCTCTATTTGGTCCTTTCGACGCAGAAAAGGTCATCTGATAAGCCGACTTTCGGTAATCCCTGCATCTCCTCGGTGTACCCTATTCCATGCGAACGACATGGCCGAGCCTGCGCTATCGCTGGATGTTAATGCATTGCACATACAGCTCATTTTTGGATAGAATGTGGAAATCGTTGCCAACTCGCACTGGAACGAACATCTTTCGAACACTATCAAGGCTGCTGCATCAGGGCTTAATAGTGTCCATGCTTCTGCGCCATAAAGAAGCACGGAGTGGATGAGCCGCTCACAACTGGACCTAAGGTTTTACGAGGAACTTTCCTCTCGTATACTGTCAAGGTTTGCGACATCGGTGGTTAATATCATCCATTCCTCTGCGCAATGAGCAATTTTTGTTCTCGTACGAGAGAGATTTCTACTACGCAACTGCCTACACACAACATGATTGGTGTTGAGAAGCTAGGCCGTAATCCTGACTGAAGGGTTGTAATGGCCAATTATGTATGTATGTAATTCCACACTAGATCTCGAGAGGAATTCATCTTAGGTATACAACTACTGTAGGGTGTCTAGTTTAATCGAATCACATCTATACTCAGTAAAATGTCGAAAATTGCCAACTTTGTGTCTCCTCCGGCTAGTTTACTGGTGACGAATCTCGAATCCAATATAAACTTCCTATGAATGCTACAAAATTTCCCTAAGAAACAAGCCTCACATATGTCTCGTCCATGGGGTGGTGGACAAGGTGGCTTTCGTAAACTCGTAGACACAACTGCTGCCTAATTTTTTTTTGAAATTAAAATATTTTCAAGAAAAGTCACTCAACAAGCACTGACTGCTCTATTCAGTATTTTGTGGCCATGCAAGCAACGGACATTACCGGCAATCTCCTGACTTTCAGGCCAAACTTGATAAACACATGAAATTGACCACGTTCGAAAACAGACACGCAATACAAAGATACAACTGAAGCCTCTGAATACTAGGATAGAGGCACAAGAAGCGCTCGGCCATCTGAAACTCCTGTTCATATCCGTATAAACTAAAGGAAATTGGTAACCCTATATTTCTGGAACTAGTATCCAAGGTCAGACATCTCCACAAAACAAAATACGAAAAAATATGACTTAACCACAGCAAATTTCTAGCAAAGAAACTCTGAAAGTAAATTAAATTGCCATGAAAAGTTGCTCAAAAATCTATCGTTCGGTGTCGACTTTAAACTGTAGGTCTAGACACTCATGTATAAAATTAACACACACACAACATAAGTGGTGTGAGAAGCTAGGCCGTAATGTATTAAATTGTTTTTCTTTGTGTGCGACAAGTAGTCAAATATTTTCAATTTCAATTTTTTCATTACCATGGCGTATGAGTAATATTAATTCCGAGGTAGCTTTACATATCGGGCCATAACTTTAGTTTGAGATACAGCATGAAAATAGTTTTTACACGATTTGAAAGCTAAGAAAACAGACTTTAATATATGTATGTATGTATATGAAATTATATTTACTTATTTATAAAATTATTGAGATTTTTACAATTTTGTGTCCTTTACGACTATTTTAAAAAATTTTATTCATTCAAACGTTTACATTTCCCTTAGTTTTCTATCCTCCTTTCTAGGGTAATTTAACGTCTTTTATGTAAAACTGATTTCCTAAGTGAATTTATTAAAGCATTTATCTTTTTTTAATTCATTTTGGTGAATAACTCTACTTAATTTTATAAATGCCAACATCCAACCAACAGCTTTTTAACTGTTTAATAATTTAGCTGCTTGGAATTTAGAGCAGCAGCAGTGAACAATAGTTCTTATTAGAGAGCTCGGGATAGAAAAAGTGGTGAATGACATTGTATAAATGGTTGCTATTAAATAGATTATAACCAAGAAACTTAACCATTAAGACAGGGATATAAATTTGTAGTGGTGATGGTGGTGATGGCCACGATGGTTTTAAGTTAAATGATTGTCTGCTAACGTCCAGGGATACTTGCCAGGAGGGGTTTAATAATAAAACAAATTAAATATAAACCCTAGTAATAATGCAGCCGGCTAACGCATCTATCTCGTCTGCTGCTTGTTGCATTTCCAAGAAGCTTATAAGATTGCCAAGCAGATGTTGTTAAGGAATTTTCTCTTTATAACCCAGTAAGTAAGTAAGTCTTACTCTCTTTTTTTTTTTGCTTTATTATTATCCTTTAAACAGATTTTTAAGGTCTGTCTTATTCCTTTTTTGCTTTACTTTACCGTCCTGTATTTTGGTGGCTGTAAAGGATGACAGCATTTGCGCATTAAAGTTAAAAAGATAAGCAGACCGACCATCATCGTCATCATGCTCATCATCAGTTTCATTTGCCATCACCATCTTAACCACCACAGTCTTATTATTCCTTAACTCCGTACACTGATCATCATTAAAATATACACACACAGCCATAGCAACACTACCTACCACCACCATCAGCCGCATTTTAACTGTAGAATGGCGGAGAGTGTCCCTTTCTTTACCACATCACAATGCTGTAGAGCCCGGATAGCAGATGACAAGGACAACAATGATAATAAAGATTATATACACTGTATTGCCACTTAAGCAGTTTAACATGTTCAGCTATTTCAATTCAATTCCTTTTTTTCGTCCTTTTTAAATCAAAAAAAGAAAAAACGCCCTCTTCTTCGAAAGGCATGCCAGACAAAAAAAGAATTGAAGTCGATAAAGAAATTTATTTATGAACACACAGCAGCTAAAAGAGAAAAAAAAGCAATCAGCAAATAAAAATTGAAATTGAATTCTTATGGTAACGAAATACCATTAAAATTGCTAAAGACTCCTCTCAAAAGAGAGCTTACGATAGCCTTAACGTATGCTTTAGAACACAAAAGAATAAATAAAATGAATAAATAAAAACACAAAAAACGCCATTTTAATTGGCTCTTGTTTAAGGAAAATCGTGAAAGAATGAAATTTCAAAAAAATATAACCACGGCGTATGATTAATATTAATTGAAAAATCTTTACGGAAAAGCAGGCATAATTTTGCAATCCAGTATGGTAGGAAACTGAGATTAACATCTTCTGAAAGCAAATACAATAAGCTTTAAAGTAAAGTACAATAAAGTTCTCGTTTTTCCAATTTCCCGGTAGTTTTCGGGAGGTTTCTTCGGTGACAGGGAAATAATCCCAAAACAAATTCTGCATCGTTGTGTATTAATTTGTGCTGACATATTGATATTGGTTGGTTTAGATCAGCCCATTAGTGTCCTGAACACCGTAGTGAAAGTTTCCCAAACAATTTGAATAAAACTGTTTACCGCTCAAATATATTTCCTCAGATTGAGGTATCCATGAAGGTCTTCTACGTCAAGACAAGACTTCCCGGATATGTCGTCAAAGGTGTTAAAATAGTGGTTTTTCAAACACAACTACATACATACATACATACATAATTGGCCATTACAACCCTTCAGTCAGGATTACGGCCTAGCTTCTCAACACCATTCATGTTGTGTGCGCTAATTTTATACATGAGTGGCGGGACCTACAGTTTAACGCCGACTCTGAACGACAGATTTTATTTTTGAGAAACTTTTTCATGGCAATTTTTACTCTCACAGTTTTTGCCAAAAATCTGCGCAGAGGAAGTCGCCGAAGAAATATTTTCATATTTTCGTTTTGATGTCTGACCTGGGATTCGAACTCGGGCCTTTCGTCTAATAAGCCAACACGCTACCTACTAGACCACGGCGACTTCACTAAACAACTGTAAAGTAAGTGAACATTTCTTACCTCTTTTTCCACATTATCGTTTATGGTCTCTGATCTGCCAATGCCCGGTCGGTATAACCATGTCTCCTCTACTGTGACTTAAGTGTCGTTCACGAAAAGAGACTAGGGAGCGTTCTATTTATTTCTAAACTCTCTCACCAACGAAGAGATGGTAATTTGTTATTGAATGGCAAAAAATAGCTGACTGGCTCACTCGCTCCTATATTCCGACTTCTTTAATAACCCATACTAAGCAGAAGCGGTGTTATCCAAGTCACTGATGTAATTGCCTCGAATTTATGCGAGCGTGAAAAGATTTTCTTGAAAAAAAGGTACTCCAGACATTCCACCTACAATACAAAGGAAAATAGTCCCGCTGTACCAAGTCGTTGGGCAGCAGATGCAACTGCGTATTTCAGTTTCAAGTCCAAAATCGCACCTAGTAGTATAAGGATAATGCGCAATAAATATGGACAGAGAATGCCGGCTCTCCTCTCTGTAGTAATAGTTTAAAAGACATTCAGTGGTTAACCTCGTGTGGTTCGAATATGCCAAGATTTCGAGTCCTCGAGTGCCCAGTTTATTTACTGGAATGTCTTAGTTTTCAGTTATTTGAGCTACTCAGATCAATCAAAAACTGAAGCTGGCATCAGAGCAGAGATCTAGTTTGTGAATAGAGATACAAACCTATCCTAGAGACTATGAGATGAATGCAAGCACGTTCCAGGCTGAGGCTTTGTAGAGGAAATGAGTAACACACCTATAATCTGTATCGTGTCCCTTCTTTCGAGGACAAATTAAGCACATCTCTTGGCAATAAACGGGCAAAATGTATCTGAAATCTCTCGTTTTAAATATTTTTAACATATTTTTACAATTTTTTTCTTCTTTTTTTTTTTTTTGTTATATCTTTTCCACATTTTTTGGCACATTAAATTACACTTCCGGTCAATTTCTGTTTTTATTTTTTTACGCTTCTTTTTAGTTTTTTCTCGTGATTATATAGTTGGACAGAAAAAAAAACGGAAGTCAAGTTCATTTATGACTGACTTGTTGCCTTTTTTGTGATGCAAATAATTTCTGTGTTTTTTATTCATGAATTTTTGATTC
The DNA here is from genome assembly GCA_930367235.1 of Sarcophaga rosellei. NCBI lineage: Eukaryota > Metazoa > Arthropoda > Insecta > Diptera > Sarcophagidae > Sarcophaga > Sarcophaga rosellei. The sequence continues at coordinate 5,074,137 of OV884018.1, read as the reverse complement.
ATGATTCCGAGAAAAAAATGCGAAATTAAGCTTTGAAGAGGGCAAAAAAATTTTCACAAATAAAGGAAAAGTTTCGATTGAATGCAAATAGTTATTAAAATATTGTCAGACAACTTTATAACCGAAAAAAAATTTAATTTTAAACGAAATGAAAAATAGTAGTAGAAATACTACCTTTTTAAAATGTTATTGAAAATCCAAATTTTTTTTATTTCTAAAGCACTCAACGTAAATAATACAGATTTACTAGAATTATTAAAAAAAATTCATAACTTCGAAGAAAATATAAAATAGTAGTAGAAATACTACCTTTTTAAAATGCCGTAGAAAGTTGAATTTTTTTTCCAAATTCGTCAATAAGACATTATTCCTACAATATTAAATATATATACAAAAATTTAAATATAAAAGAAATTAAAAATAGTAGCAGAAATACTACCTTTTAAAAATTTTACAGAAAACTTAAATTTTTAATTATTTTCAAAGTACTCACCGTAAAAAATTTGTGTGCAATAAACATATCAAGAAAATAACAATTACGACAGAAATAGAAAATAGTAGTAGAAATACTACCTTTTCAAAATTATACAGAAAACTTAAATTTTTGTTTATTTACAACTCACTCACCATAAATAACTCGTATGTAATAAAAATATCAAGCAAATAGTAATTACGAACGTAATAAAAAAAATAGTAGTAGAAATATTACCTTTTAAAAATGCTATAAAAATTGATATTTTATGTATATATAAAGCATTCAACGTAAGCAATATGAATTTCTACTAAAACTACCAATGAAATCTTAAATGTGAAAGAAATAAAAAATAGTAGTAAAAATATTACCGTTAAAAAATGCAGTATAAAATCCAAATTTTGGTTTATTTCAAAAGCATTCGCCTTAAATAATACGAATTTAATATAAATATTAAGAATATCAAATAGTTATAGGAAATGAAAATAGTAGTAGAAATACCACCTTTTGAAAAATCCCACAGAAAGTCTAAATTTTTGTTTATTACTAAAATACTTATCAGAATACAAATAATAACTTATAAATCCTGTTTTCAACTTTTTTACAAATTGTACTAAAAATACTACCTTTTTAAAAAGTTATTAAAGTTACAAATTTTTAAGCTGTTTAACAAAGATGGAAATATTTTAAGCCTAATATCACAATAAGCTGACCTAAAAATAATTCGAAGAAAACTTAAAAATTTACATTTAATTCCATAATCCTTACAAAATACTCGTTAAAAAACGTTGAAATTCCATTTCATGTTGGCTAATAACCCGAACACTTTTTATCCACTAGTGTTTGTGGCACGTACGTTTTTGTACTTTTCGCTGCCTTTAATTTTGAAGTTTTTCTGTGCTGTTCTCTGTTCATTTCTTTTATTTTTTCTTGAGACTAAAAGTCTAAAGACAAGAGATGAAGCAAAAGCGAAAAAAGAAAATCTTTTTAAAAGCTTCTGAAGCATACAAACGAAAAACATGGATTTCAACGTAATTTTCCAGAGTTTTTTTGTTTTGCTTTCGTGATTTTATTTTTCCAGCTTCTTATATCCATTATAGCTTGTCTGCCTATATGCCGTGTTCGTGTTCGTGCTCTATCACCAGAACTATAAAACAATAAAAGCAACTACTACTGCTGTTGATGCCGCAACTGTTCCATGCTTTAGTGGCTTCATTGCTCTCAAGTTACTAAGAAAGCTACTCTTTTCAATATGTTCATAAGGGAGGAGAGCAAAAGAGAGAGGTGAAGGGAGCTTGAGCGAGAGAGAGATTTGTAATGTTTTATTTATAAGACGTGTTATTTCACATGATTTTTGCGGTTGATTACATTGAGTTTTACCAGACTTTTTGACTGCCACATGCCACTTGCCACTCGGATCTCGTATCTATAGTGATGAAAATTTCAAGAGGATATATTGGCTTTATTTTCGTACAGCTAAGGAAAATAGACAGTTTATAAGTAAATGCTTGTCTTGTCTTTCTTTTTTCGCCATAAAAATCGTATTAATTATTAAAAATACAGCATAAGAAAGAAAAATAAACGTGATGTTTAGCTAATTCGAATTTTAAAGAGAAATACTGCTAAAACACTACTATTTTGAAAAGCAATAAATAAAATTCTAAAATACACAGAGAATTAATAGGAATAGATTTAAAAGAAAAAGAAGAAGAAAAAATGATTTATTTTAATTTTTAAAAATAGTAGTATAAATACTACCTTTTTAATAAAGTCAATAAATCATTTACAAAACAAGTGATTTATTTATTCAAGAATTAAAAAAATTGTAGTGCTTTATTTACATAATAATGTATTTACTAAAAGGTAGTATTTCTACTACTATTTTATATATGTTTGTATTTAAGCTTTTCTTGATATTTTGAGTAAAAATCGTCTTAACTAAGTTGAGTGGTTTAGAAATAAATAAAAATTTTAATTTTATACATCATTTTTAAAAGGGAGTATTTTTACTACTTTATTTTTATTTTTTGTTATTGTTATTTTCTTGATATTTTTTATACACATATTATTAACAAGTAAGTGCTTTGGAAATAAACAAAAATTTAAATTTTCTATTGGATTTTTAAAAGGTAGTATTTCTACTACTATTTTTAATTTCTATCATTTTTCGGTTTTTTAATATTTGTAGAAATTAAGTATTGTTTACGGTTTTGGAAAAATAAGAAAATTCAGTTTTTTTCAAACATTTTTATAAAAAAAGTAGTATTTCTATTACTAGTAGTATTTCTATTATTACCAGTAGTATTTCTACTACTATTTCAAAATTGCTTGAATGGTAACATTTTTAAATATTTTTGCTAAATATAGTTACCAAAATATTAAATCTAGTATTTTTTTATATTAGGCCACTGTTTAAAAACAGTAGTATTTTTACTACCATTTTTAGAAATGCATCAAAATGTAGATTTTTACATATTTTATAGCTGTATGGCTATAGTTGTATGCAAGTTTTATTATCTCAGCACATAAACATTAATTCTTCCATTTTTTTATATAATGACACTATTTAAAAAAGTAGTATTTCTACTACTATTTTTAGAATTGCCTTAAAATTTAATTTTTTACATATTTAGTATATGGTTGTTTGCAAGTCTCAGCGGATAATGTGAATTTTTAAAAAGGTAGTATTTCTACTACTATTTGCAAAATTTTTTAAAATTTATAATTTTTTATAATATTTTTACTAAACGTAGTTATTAAGGGCGATGTATCTTAAATTTGCATGTATTTTTTCACTATTTAAAATAGCAGTATTTCTACTACTATTTTTATAATTTACAGTTCTTGCATTAAAAATGTTTTTTTTTTTTATTAATTTTGTTTTCTTAAATTACAGTATTTAACACATCATTTCTCTACATTCTTAAGACACTTGTGTTGGGGTTTTTCTATTTAAACATTTTGGCAGAATATTTTAATTGCTTTTTTTCCTACAAGTTTTCAAGCATAATGCATAGAAAATAACATTATGCTCATACATATTATAATGTACATGGCTTTTGTATTTTTAAGCAATTATAATGCCTTTTTTTCGTTTCTAAAAGAGAACAGAAAAAAGAGAGAAAGAACATACGAAATTAACAAGCTTTTTAATGTCATTTTACCACATTTTGACTACTTGTTTCATTTTGTAGATGTTTGCATGTGTGTGTGTATGTTTGTGTGCGAAAAAAAAATTATTGCATATACACAGTATTTCTCTTTTTTGAGATTTTTTCTTGTTAATTTGCCAAGTCATTGTTAAGAAAACAAATAAAATCAAAGAGAGAGAGAAAAAGAATATTCAGAAATAAAAGACATGAAAAGAAAATTTTTGTACATACAGCAGCAGCCTTAAGTAAATTTGGATTTTAACAGAAAAAAAGTTTTAATTTTCAAAAAAAAAAAAACGGGGAAAATCTGTAAGAAAACTTGAAATCTCTTTTTGTAGCACAACAACTTTGTAATGACAATTATCTCGAGGGTGATTATTTGCATTTAAGCCCCCCAAAAAAATACTTGCAAAATATAATCGTTATAATTGCAAAGCATAAAGGGGGGAGACAGGCAAACTTTTAATATTTCCAAAAAGTGTTGCTTAAGGGAAAGTTTTATTATAATGAAAATGACTGCACCACTATTTCTATGAATTTGGCAAAAAGTTTGCATTTTGCATTGCCATCATTATGAATAATAATCAATACAGAGAAAATAATTATAAAACCCCAGAGTCATGATTTCGTCTGTGGGTGTTTTAAGATATGCAAAAGTTTTTTTTATTACTAATGCTCTTCTTTTAAGTAAAAATTTACTTATTAAACAAAAATAATTAAAATTTTATAAGTTTTGGAAAAAGTAGTAGAAATACTACTTTTTTAAAATGTGTGTTTCAAGATATATAAACTTTTCTTTTATTAATAATAATTTTTTATATGCAAAATTATCGTTATTTAACAAATTTACTTCAAATTTTATCAGTTTTGCAAATAGTAATAGAAATACTACTTTTTTTAAATGTTTACAATTTGCTTGGTTTTTTTTATTAACGATACTGTTTTCGAAATTATAAAATTAAAACTACAATTGCATTACCAATAATTTGAAAATAGTAGTAGAAATAATACTATTTTTCTAAGTAAGAAATTTTAAAAAATAATAGTTTTTATATAAAATTCACAAATCCTTTTACAAATTTTCTAAAAATTTTAATTTCCTATGAGTTTGATAATAGTAGTATAAATACTACTTTTGAAAAATAAATTCAAACGATCCGACTAATGATGAATAATTGTTTAAAATGATTAGTTTCTATAATATTTCTTTGAAATCTTTAGTCTTTTGCACTTTAAAATAGTAGTAAAAATACTACTTGTTTAAAAATAAAAATTCTTAGGGAATTTTGAGCCAAAATTATACAATATTTACAGCTGGTACAAATGAGTGAAAATTATAACTTTCTTTTAATGTTTAGAAATAGTAGTAAAAATACTACTTTTTCAAAAAATTTATTTTATTACTTAAAATGATATTTTTATTAAGCCAAACTTTTATAGAGATAGAATTTTTCAGTTTTTATACAGTTTTAAAATAGTAGTAGGAATACTACTTTTTTTAAATAGTAGTAGAAAAAAAATTTCTCTTCACTTACATCTGATTACTTATATGTATAGATAAATATGCATAAATAAGTTTTCCAGTTCTTAGTCTCAAAAAAATGGTAGCAAAGTATTACTACTTTTTACAAAAAGTATCAAAATTCAACGTTTTTTAATTCTTTTTTCACAGATTTCTTTATAGAACTTTAAGGAAATAGGATTCTTTGATGTTAAATTGATTTAAACTCTACTACTCTTAAGCATCAGAGTTAGTACGACTACTGACTGATGCAACTCCTTTTTATTTATTCCCTTTTTTCACTTGTTTTTTTAAGAAAAAATAAAGAAAAAAATGTAGGGATACATAAAATTAAATAAATGTGCATGATGCACGTAACTTAACATGTCATTGTCAGTCAGTCAGTCACATAAACACACTCATTTTCATGCATATTCATGTTTAAATATGAACGACAAGGGCACCCTAAAAGTAGACTACAAAAGACAGCATAAAGAACAGAAAACGAAACCCTAGAATACATGATGACTGACAGCGGTGGTGGTGGTGGTAGTGGCTGTATATGCATAAGCAAAGTGTATCTCTGGCAGTTTGTAAAAGTAACAGAGTGTGGCACAAGATATAATGATATATGGGTTGCCATTAGCATGCAAAGAAAGACCAACTAAAAAAGAAACAGTCAATCCTGATAAGCAAGTGTCATACCAATTGGACATATAGCTTCTGCTTTTATGGCCAGTTACTACTGTATTCCTTTTTGTCATCCCTTTTTCGACTACAAAAATATCGTAGATCATCATTGAATATCTTTTTGTTTATGTATGTATAATGAACGGGGAATTGTACGTTTCTTTTTGTGACTTGTGTTGACTTGTTGTTAAAATAGCATCTGTGTTTGCCAAGTAGTTGGAGTTTTCTGTCATCACAAGCACTACAATTGGGGTGATTGAGTGTTTTATGGCCAGAGCCAAAGCTGGTTAGTAAGAACTACCATCAGAATTAAAGAAAAGCACGTTAAAAATTGCAAAACCTAAGAGTTTGGAAAATCAAAATCCTGAGGAAATGGAATGGTTGTAAAAATATTACAAACGTTTAAAATATCTTGGTTTTAATAAGCTTTACAATGTTTAAAAATTTATATTTATTTGCCATGTACAACACTTAATATTATTTTAAAATAGTAATAGAAATGGTTGAAAACTGCATATTTAATATCAGTTTACAGCTATTACTACAGAGTATTTCCTTGCAATTTATAAGAATACAACTTTATATCAGTTTTAAAATAGTAGTAAAAATACTGCTTTTTAAATATTAACAAATTTACCTGAAAAGTTAATTTATTATTTATAATGTTTTATATTTACTTGTAATTTTAAAGAAAACTAACTTTTAACCGTTTCTAAAATAGTAGTAGAAATACTACTTTTTGAATTCTAAATAAAATGTAAAGTTACAACTTTTAGTTTTGCATATCCACCTGTAGTTTACAATAACTTGATTTAAAACATGTTTAAAAAATAGTAGTAGAAATACTACTTTTTTAAATAATTCAAAATTGTACATAAAATTTCTGTTTACTACTTATAACGTTTTTTATATACTTTTAATGTTTTATATTTACTTGTAATTTTTCAAAAAGAAGTAACTTTTAATTGGGTTTGAAATAGTAGTAGAAATACTATTTTTTCAATTAGTTTCAAATTTCACATTAAATCTCAATATACAATTTCTACATGCCTGCCTATACTCCCTTGTAGTTCATAAGATCTTTATTTAAAGCATGCTTAAAAATAGTAGTAGAAATACTACCTTTTTAAAATTGGATTATTTTTTGCTCCATATGCAAAATAAGTTTCTTTTATGTAATGCATGGAAAAATGTTCGATTTTTAGCGATAATAAAAATTGTAGTAAAAATACTACCTTTTTATTAACTGGATTTTTTTCAAATTGAATTTATGATTTTGTTTTGATTTTATAATATAATACTTTTAAGTTTAAATGGTACAAAAAAATACTACTTTTTTTAAACTAAACCTTCTTGTGTAAGCAAACATTAGCTGCAGTTGTCGTTTATAAAAATTGAATTACAATTTATTATTTAAAAAACATGGTTTGTTTTCTCTCTCTCTCTCCCTCTCTCCCTCTTATATATACATTCCACGATGTAATACAAACAACGGATATTCCCATACAAATGCAACATTTCCGTTGGAAATGTCAACCCACCAAACAAACCTTTGCTACAAACAGTAGTTTTTCACTACTTGTCAGTCAACAACAAAGTCTTGTTGGGGAATTTTATAAGGGAATTCAAGTGGTGGTTAAAGAGGGGGGGGTTAAAAACGTGAGTCCATATCACATATATTATATCGTATATTATCAGAATGACATGTATTTTGGCAGGGCAAATGCATTTTTAGTGTCATTGTTATAAGAGAACATTTTTTTTTTGTTTTTTTTTCTCTCCTATTACGACAGCAACAAGACGAAGGAAGTCATAAAATGTATTATTAGTCTTACAATTGTAGTTGATTTTTATTCACCAACCATTCACATCCCACAACCTTTTTTTTATTTCTTAACAATATTATATATATATGTATGTCTGTCTGTCTGTTTAGCTTCTGTGGCAGTAAAGTAGTATGTTTTCCTACTACTTTAGATGTCAAGTGCAAAAGTGCACCGTACTTAAGTCATATCACAGAGAAGAAGACAAAAAAAATTCTTGAATTCCTAAGTTTGTGGAGGAGTATGAGAAAATGCTACAAATTGGTATGCTGCAAAGGAGTAGAGTAGGTCATAAAAGGCATTCTTATTACATTATTTAATAAGGTTTAAAGGGTTTGCAAGAATGCTTTGCAAAGGGAATAATTTTTATGATTAGATATCTAAAAAATTTGGCATTAAAAGTCACAACAAAGCTGGATATTTATGTTATTTAGGCTTTTTCAAAAAGAAATTGTAAGTTAATTTTAATGAGTAATGAATTTTAGCAAATATCAAAATAGTAGTAAATATACTACCTTTTTCTTATATTCAAAATGCTTATTTTAAGCATGGATTTATATGTCTAATGATTTATTAATATAAATTATACTATAAAAAGTTTAAGTTGCACTATATTACAAGTAGTAGTAAATATACTACCTTTTTAATAAACAAAAGCATACATATTTAAAATATGGATTTATAGCTATCATAATTGTGATAGTAATTTTAACACCAATTATAATATAAAACGTTGATTTTGGACAATATGCAAAAATGTAGTAGATCTACTACCTTCTTTGATACACATAAACATATTTAAAAAAATGATTCCATATGTCTAATAATTATAATAGTAAATATACTACTAATTGTATAACACAAAAACTTAATTTGAACAAGATTAAAAATAGTAGTAGAAATACTACCTTTTCCAAATTCAATAAAAAAAAGTCTCGTAAAATATGGATATACATATGTATGTGTTACCTTATTTATTAATTAGTATTATCAAAAAAAATTTTTAGCAATATACAAAACAGTAGTAATCTACTACCTTTTTTAATACACATAAAAAATATTTAAATTATGAATTTATATGTCTTATAATTAAAATAACAATTATAATATTTAAAAATTTTTATTTTTTAAAATCTAGCTAAAAAAATAGTAGTAAATCTATTACCTTTTTGAAAAATATTAAATTTTATAGATTTTGAATGAAATTCTTTATTGCTTGTATTTTTGTCTATTTCACATGATTATATCAATTTTAAGTTTTGCTAAAAATAGTAGTAGATTTACTACCTTTTTTTTTTGAAAGAATAACTTTTCATTTAAAAAATTTTATTAAAATCCCTACTACTAAAAATAGTAGTAGATTTACTACCTTTTTTTTGAAAAAATAACTTTTCATTTAAAAAGTTTTATTAAAATTCCAGGCATTTAATGCCAATTTAAATTTAAAATTTTTATTTCACGATTTCACCAATTCATTGGCTATGAAAATGCCAAACAATGCTTGGCTTTATTTATAGTTTTTAACTCATCACTCACTCACTTATCAACCGCTTGAAAATTCAATTAATTGTAAAAGTATTGCAATAATACTCAGCTTACCAAACCACCTAGCCTTGTTATCCTTTCTGTTTTTTCATCCATCAACACCCTCACTACTTGCCCCTTCGAAAAAAAATAAAACCACAAAATAACATTTTGTGCCACAGAAGCATTGATTGTTTCATGGTTCTTAACAAAAGAAAGAAAGAAAAAAAAATTTAAAAAAAGGCAACAAAAAAATTGTTTCACAGGCCTGTGATTCATCGTCAAAAATTGTTTTTTAACATCTCACCCCTTGGCCATTTGCTGAGCTCTCTGTACAAAAGAGTCAATTTATAAATTGCCCCTAAAAACGCTGGCATGCAAATCACTTGCTCGCCTAGTGGATGGGGCACAATTGAAACTTTTGAAAGCCGGCAAACAAATAGTCTCTCATCTACTCGATGTTTCACTACCGGAAACAGACACCAAAAAAACACAGAAAATACACAAAAAACTGAAAGGAAAGGAAATATTGTATTAAAATTGTTTTTTAGCTACAAATTGTTGTTGCACAATATATGGCTCCGGCCAGCTAAGTTATTAAAGTGTGAAATAAAAGAGGAGCGAGTGGGTGATAATAAAAAAATATAAAAGTACCCATGAGGGGTTGAGAGGTTTAAATGCTGGAAAGAAAACTTAAATGTTCAATAAATTTTGATTTAAAAAAATTCACTTTTAACGCTTAGATTGTACACATCGCTGGCCAATCGACTGCAAGCCTAAGTGCTCTATCAGACAGAGTAATACCACGTAAAAATAAGTCGCCTAGAGCACACTCTTTCTACTGAAAGAACAAGTATCTTTCAACTGAGTTGAGTAGCTTTGACCTCTTCAGTACGCGGTAGGGTTGAGGCATCGGCCCTTGAATAGGACTTCCATTTTCGGAAGGATATAAGTGGTGTAAATAGCAAGGAAATCAGTTGAAATAAGGTATTGTTCGCAGTGTCTTAAGAAACCAAATGTTTCTTAAAGGCTTCCTTCGGCCCTATAAAACCTAGATGGTGCCAGGAAATATCGCACTGAGTTTTCCTTTGCAGAACTTCAATCTGATCCCATGCGGAGATTGCCTATTAGTCGGATGCGAGTGAGTGATTCATGTTAAGCCTTTTTGACTTAACCTCCAAACGACTTCGTTTACGATCAAAAGAATTTGAGTTACAAATTCTACTGTCATCTCAAAAAAAAATAGGGTATGGTACCCCTATTTTTACAATCCTTTAGTCAGGACTATAACCTAGCTTCGCACACCACCCATTTCAACCATAAGTGACTAATTTTTGCCAGAAGACTGCTGAGACATTGAAAATTAGATTTAAAAAACGATAGGGCGCGGAGAACACTACTTCACTATTGGCGGACCATCCAGACTGAAAACGTGTTAATATTGAAATCGTAGGTACACTTTTGAACGCACAAGGTCGAAGTAATAAAGATAAAGGGTCCGCCAAATAACTTTTTTTTTGAAAATGCTTAAAAAAAAACTACTGAATATTTTCTCAAATTTCTTTTTTTATTTGAAAGTACAATCCTACCGGTTAATAATGGAAAATAATTTCATTTCAAATAATAGTCCAAGGGTGTCAAATCGCAGCTCCGAGGTGGCCAAACAACATCAGCTCTGCGGCTGATAATGAGATCTTCAAAAACAGGGCGCAAAACATCGAGTGTAGCTTCGGCTGTGTGGCACGTAGCGCCGTCCTGTTGAAACCAAATGTTGCCAATATCCTCCTCTTCAATTTTTGTGAACAAAAATTCGTCCAACATGGCCCGATAACGATCTCCATTGACTGTAACGGCCACCCCTTGCTCATTTTCGAAGAAAAATGGCCCAATTATGCCTCTGGACCAAAATCCGCACCAAACAGTGACTCGTTTTGGGTGCGTCGGCTTTTCAATGTATGCGTGCGGGTTTTCTGTGCCCCAAATGCGAAAATTTTGCTTGTTTCCATACCCGCCAAGATCAAAATGAGCTTCATCTGAAAAGATGATTTTTTTTGCCAAAATCGGCATCTTCTGTAAGTCGATCGCAGGCCCACTTAGCGAAGCGTATACACAACCATATTCGTTTAGCGGAAGGATAAAACTAATTATCTGTCAAATCAGACATGAGCTAATTGTTACCATTCACGAAATAAGCACTAGTTGAAAAAAAACATTAGATGGCGGACCCGATAGTTGAGACAAAGACCCTTTCTGGCTGATTGACACCAATCTCGAATGTGGAAGCTTAAAGTTTAGCTGCCAGGGGTTAGAGAAAGCGAATGCATGGTAGTTCGTTGTAAGAGTAGAAATCGATTGTTCACTGCCCTTTTAATGAATGACCGAAAGCTCTTACTTTCCCTTGGAAAAAAAGAAAATACAAAGGTACTGCTAGTAAAGAGCATTCTTGCGATCGGCTAGTGAATTACTCCTTGAATCAATTCAGTTTAAGTATAGTTGTTGTAGCAACCATCGAACTGCAAGTTTAAAGGTTTCTGAGTAAACCAAGATTTGTGTCCGCATTTAATCACAGAGATGTAACAGTTTTCCAATATACCAAGCCATATTATTTTTACAACAGTTTTTTCCACGGCATTAGTATTCTGATCAAGAAAAAAGTTTCCAGTTGGAATGCAAATACGAAGACGTTGTTGAGCTCAGTCCAAAATGCCTTTTCTTATACAAAAGCAGATAAGCATTGTGTAGCTTTTTGGAAAATCTCACTAAGTTTAGAGAACGAAATGAAGACAAAACAATCTTGTTTTTTAATTCAATGCGACTTCCTTCATCAAATTTAAATTCAGTTGCCAGTACATTTCGCAAATATTCTTAAAATTTAAAATTTGTTTCCTCTTTTTAGTTTTTTCTTTTGTAATCCTTTAATAACTCTTTTTTCGTATCCAAATGCTGTTTAACATTACTTTGTAAGCCTTTATTATCGGCTCTAAAACAAAATAGATTGCCAGGTTCAACCGTGCGTATGAGAAATATTTTCCAATGCAAACATATTTCTCTCCCTCTCTCTCTCTCTCTAGCTGCCTGCCACTACTTGATGGAATTTAGAAAAATATTTTGTAATCAAATTCTCGTTGTTGTTTTTGTTGCCTGTTTTTTACTGTCAATCCTTATGATCTCTAAAAATTAAACGACAAAACGACACATTTTTATAGCGTATGGGAGAGTGTATGTGCGTAGGGTAGCAGTGGCATGTCAATACACAAGTTTATGATTAAAACGCAAGTGAACTTGTAATCAAAAACAGAAAAAAAAAATACAAACTCTTCACGCTCTAAATACAATACAATGTTGTTTTTAGTTTGTTTATGTTATTATTGTCATAGTTTTCTTGTTGTTGTTGTTGTTATTTTCATCGTAAAAATGTTTTGAGCACAAAAACATTTAAACGCCGCCACCATCGCCTTCTAAATGTATGTATGTATCTCTGGCATAATGCAGAGGAGAAGCGAGAGGCAGTCATGTTTACTTTGGCAAGCACAAGTTGTTTTGTAAACGGAAAGTAAAACAACAACAAAACGCTGACACAAAAACAATAACAAAAAATTTTATAAAAATCAGGGTAATTTAAAGTGGCAGCAGAAGCAGTAACAGCAACAACAAGAAAAACAAGTATTTTTCTAAATGAGCACCATATGTGCAACATGACACGCCTACCCCGTTCGGTATTATAAAGTTGAACAACGTAAAAGTTAAGCTGCTGCCTTCTTTGCTTCCACATCCGCCCGTGCCAATGATGTCTTGTTTGCTTCACTAATGTTTCGTGGTGTTCATTTAGTTTCAATCTCCTTTTGCTACTTTTTTTGTTGTTGTTTTTGAAACTAAATTTTTGAAGAGCTTGAGCTATAGACACAGACAAAAGAGTCGAGGCGTTTCACAAAAAATAGAAAATACATACATGTTTTGTTGTTCTTGTATTGTATTGTTATTGTGCATTTAACACATCACTGATTCAGAACAAATGTTTTGGTTGCACACGCAGCAACATTTATGTCCTTGACATAAACAGGCAACACCATCAGCATCAGCCTCCCCAACATACTCATCATCATAATCGTCATTGGATGAGGCTGCTATAGCAAAAACATTCTCAACATTCAATACAATGTAAGCCAGAGAGACACTACAGACAGACAGTCATTAAAACATTTCAGTGTGTGTGTCTGTTCAAATATTGTGAAGCATACTTTTAGGTTACATACATTAAACAAGCATATGTAAGTGTGTCTGTGTTAGTGTAACATTTTACAACAAAATTACAACAAAAAAGCTTTAAATATCGCATAAAATTGTGAAGTTTTTATCAAAGAGACTCAGTAACAGGGCTAATGGAGGTTCAGCCTAAAAACGTGTATTTTATTTTTTGTTTTTGTTCAACGACAACAATAAATAACAACCAGGTAATCAGCTGTAGGGGAACGTTTGAAAACAATCGAAAATAATGTGTGTGGAACAAAAACGAAATGAAAAAAAGTAATTTAAGGAGTTATTAGGAAAAGCAAATAAATTGAAGCATAATATCAGGCTGTCATGTACAACATTTTGAAGCATAATGTGAGGCCGACCTAGATAAGACATTAGGCTACTGTAGACCCGAAATACGAAAAAGCAATCAGGTATCATCGTTCATAGCCACATTTGAAATTGATACTTCAATTGTCTTTCTAATCTACACACTCTTTCTCCCAAGGACTCCACACTTGTTATGACACTGTATATTAATCGGTCGGTTGCTTTGTTTTCTGATTTCCGAAGCATATTCCAGTTGTTTTTGAACAACATACTTGCTTTAACAATATTTTTAATCGTTAAAATCTTCGCCTTTCGGAGATTCCATATTCTTTCAATATCAAACGACGTGGTCCTGATTGTGTTTTATTGGAGGCATTACAGTGAGCTATAATACCCAAAAAGGCAGTAAAAAGTGACTTCCCCTAGAGAGAATAGACGCATGTATGACCGTGCCTTATGTTTTGATATCAGAATTAATTTCCTCGTCATCTTCATGCTGAAGATTAATCTACTATGTTGCTCCCTGCAGGTCTGTGTTTGAAGCAAACAAGTTGCTTCTTCTTTCGACAACAAAATGCTGTGCCTGTACCCCCTAGAATCATTGACTGGATCACTCAGACCCCTTCATCTCGCATGTGTGCCTCATTAATAATGTTCAGTTATAGACTCTATAAACGACGCTTGATGTGGTTCTTTGGAATTTTAGTAGACTTTCTGTGGAGCCTATATACAACGACGATGTGTTTTACATGGATACCTGTCCGCGTGGACCTAATCCCATGGCGCTCTTCGCACAGGGTGAAATACAATGCGTCTACCAACGCCCCCAGATGTAGCAGACTGCTACACCTGAGTACCAATTCGAAGCCATGTATTTGGTTAGGAGCGGAGCCTATCTAAAACTCCTACCGATCTTTGGGTCATGGCACCCGGTTGAAAATGCAGCTCCACACCGAGCCTACTAACTAGACTCTTCCCTCGATTTGGGTCCAAACCACAGCCACCACGATGCTCCCAAAAGGGGCCGGAGCGAATATACAATCAGATTTGCAAAATTACCTTGCCTATGCAACGTAAGCGCAGTCTTTTGTGACATTTTCAATTCAAAGCTTGAAGATCCTTTGTGCTGTTCACAATGTGGTACGAATTGTTCGTTTGTAAATACAAATTGTATTGATTAATCCATCCTGATAAGCGAACTTCGGCGGTCTAAACCCGTTCCTTCGATTAACTTTACACCCGTTTGGCTATAAGCTGGCTTATGGATACTCCAGCCATTAAAAGTGTTTCTTCCATCCTCTAGAAACATTTTCTCTCCTGATACACGCGTATATACTGCCTGGGGAGACATAATCATATCCTTAGCAGATGATATAGTACATAGGACGTCTTTTACCGGCTTATCCCCGCTTCTTTACAACTTAGTACTCTAAACCATAGGATATCTCCTGAAATGTTGACCTGCACCAACGAGTAAAATCTCTGAATTCTCTGTCCTGTCTTTAAAAATATAGTCATTGTGCTATGCGCCAAATAAATTGATTTAAGATTTCTTCCTATCATATATAAGGTTCATGAGAACATGTTGTAGGAACGTCTGAAGTTGTACGCTAAAAATGAGGCCTTTTTAGTGCGGTGTCGAACCTACTAAGCCGATCACAGCACATGATGATGAAAACTAAAGCGATACTCAACTTTTTTGCTGATGTTCCAATAAGGGATCTCGTCTCAGTTCAGTAGGTAGAAAAGGTGTTTTAATATCGAGTAGGATTACACATCTCTTCAACTCCGTCCTAGAAAGTATTATGCGAAAACAAAATGAGCAAACACACTACCTGCCTAGACTACGGCGAATATCTAAAACCTAAAAATATTATTTTTAATTCCAATTTTAAATTTCAAGAAGTTTTGTTTGAAAATTTCGTTTCTAATTTGCATTTTTTTTTTGTTCTTCTGAAATCCATAATTCAAATGCAATTACCTTATAAGTTCAACTGCTGATGCACAATTATGATGTCATCACTTCCACTACCACCACACAGACATTTACAATAACTGCCACTGTCAATATGAAGTGGCATAAAGAGCAGCGCATTTGGTGGAATTGATTTAAATTGCAATCACTTCTACTCAAAATTTGTTTAAAAAAATAAATTTTACACACCAAATAACTGTAAACATAACTGTTTTAAAATTAATAACAAGTGACACAAACTATTACCGTTAAATACAGCCACCAGAGAGAGAGAGAGAGCGAGAGGAAGAGAGCTTTTAACAGTCAAATCCTATTAAAAACCTGTTAAACATGAATTTTAAATGAAAACTCATCAGCGGCAGCAGTACAGAGATATTTTTCGAAATAAAAATTTGTTTTTAGACAACAACAACAACAAAAAGAAAAGCATGCATAAATTAATTATGTAAAGCAAATGCACAAGGAAAACACACACACATACTCGTACTCCCCCCTTGTGAGAGATGCTTACATTCAAAGAGAGAGAGAGACGGAGACAGTGAGAGAGAAATGAATTGAAATTAAAATAAATTTTATGCAACACAAATAATAATTATACACACACGCCCATACATACATAAATTCAGGTACACACATACACACTTACATCGTTTAAAGCTAAACTAAACCTGTGCACAGTGGCGTCTTTTACAGACACTCAGATAGCGAGCAGGCGACAAGACCTAAGTATCAGCAATATCATCCGTTTTAAATTAAAATATTGCTCTTCACTGTTGCATTGCAGCAAAAAAAACTTGTTGTTTTGCTGCACAAACTGTTTAAAACAAATCCCCCCCTCCCGTGTTTTTGAAGAAATTTAAATTTAGACACTCTGCTGGTGGCAAGCAGAAGGTTATTGCAGCGATGTTTTGTACCTTTTTTTGGCGTATTTAATCAGGTTGTTTGTTTATTTACAAAATGTGTGTAAATTTCGTGTAATTGTGTTGGTATCTCTATGTGTATGTGACTGTGTGTCTACTACACTTCATTACTGTCAAATGTTGAAATAATTTTTTAAATAAATAATTACATTAAAACAACAATAACAACACACACACACACAGCAACAATTAATATCACAGACAGCGCATTAAAAAAAGATAGAACGTTTGTTGTAGCTGTTGTGATCCATAAATTTAATGAAATTTTGTGAAAACAAAATGATAAATTATTAAAACCGAAACCGAATAACCAAGCAAACAATTTTCGAATTTTTTCAAAAAAAAATTAAAAAAAAAAGAATTTTAACAACAACACAAAGTAAACACTCTACTTGGGTACCATAACCCACTTTATAGGTACCATAACTCATTACTTGCGTACCATAACCCACTGTAACCTATTCTGTCATTCAACTATAACCCCAGACTGGCTTTTCTGAACCATTGTATGGATTTCATCAAGCCACCTTTGCCACCAAACAGGCTCTGTCAATAAATTCTAGGTGCCCAAGAACCTTAAGTCTTAGGTTCTTAAGTGCTGTACAATATCAGGGAAGATATTTTGTGGGGTCCTCTTTTTCCTTGCCATTACAGCTTCTAGAAAAAATCATTGTAGGGTATTTCAAGCCTACAGGTCCGTATTCTTATGAGGATCCTTAGTTGGTCTCTAGTCTCTATTCAAATGGATTCGTTATCTCATCTTTCCATTAAATTTGTGTGTGGGATCACTTGTTTACCTCTCTACAGAAAAATTTCTCATGAATGAATACAAAAAAAATTGTTTCAGTCGGCCGCTAGGATAATGATTGTTGAGGACTACAGAGAGATAGAAAAAGTGTAGAGAGACAAATTATATCAGTCTGGAGAGTAGGATCACACTTGTGACCAGACCTCATTAGGTAATTGAGTAGCAGAGACCTCTCTTGTGCGACGAAACTGATGCTCTACAAGGTATGAAAGTGATTGTCGAGGACTACAGATAGATAGAAAAAATGATCAGAGACGAATGATATCAGTCTGGAAAGTAGGATCACACTTGTGAGCAGGTCTTATTAGGTAATTGAGTAGCAGAGACCTTTGTTGTGGGACGAAACTGGTGCTCAACAAGCCGCTCAGTGTCGCTTCTCTATAGCGCAGAAGAATG
Organism: Sarcophaga rosellei; assembly: GCA_930367235.1. Classification (NCBI taxonomy): domain Eukaryota; kingdom Metazoa; phylum Arthropoda; class Insecta; order Diptera; family Sarcophagidae; genus Sarcophaga; species Sarcophaga rosellei. The sequence continues at coordinate 5,056,313 of OV884018.1, read as the reverse complement.
GAAGTTCTTAACCAATAATGTAGCAGCCTTGTGAGTATTCGAGAACAAAATTCTACCTCTAGACCCTAGACCATCGGTTTAGTGCAAGTTGGAAATGTTTTTCACATCCGATCCAATAATGATCTGTATATGCTTCGACATGGACTTTGCGGTCTGCGCTGGCTCAGCCATGTTATTCGGATGGATGAGAATATTTCAGCGATATTGGGGTTCATTGGCATGCCTCCCGATAGGGTATCTAGTGCGGGGATTTGCGGAAGTTGGCGTACAGGAGAGCAACGACAGAAGAGCTGTGGTTTTCCTCAGATACACAACTCTGGCAAGATCATGTGTTGGGGTTCATTGGCATGCCTCCCAGTATGATTTTTGGTGCGGGAATTAGTGAGAGTTTGTAGAACTGACGGCTCTTGCAGAATCATGTGTTGAGCTAAATCGGCAAGTCTCGCGATATAATATTTGGTGCAGGGAGTTGCGGAAGTCGTCATAGAGGACTACAATAACAGATTCAATGTTTTCTCTTTAGATGCTCAGCTCTTGTAGAATCATGTGTTTGTGGAAATATCAAGTTGATCGACATGCCTTCCGATTTGGTGTTTGATGCGGGTTTGGCAGAAATCGTGAATCACGTGTTGGTGGAGTGCCAAGTTCATAAGTCTGTGAGAGCCGTAGAAGACATTCAATTCTTGTCTCAGCCCAGCAGAGCCTACCACAGAAGTTGAATCTGCTTGTAAAGCGAGAATTCCCTACGTTCGTCGCTGTCCGTTCGTGTAGTACCTACAGGTTGTATTTCTGAAGTTGTCTTCAGTTTCTTCTTACTGTACCTACGTATATATCACGAGTCGTATTCAATGGAAAAATTTTATAGACAGCCTGTGCTTAGTATATAGACAGAGGGTGGGTGGTAACCTTAGGACAAAGCGTAAGGCCTTTACGTCTGTACAAAGTTTTAGTGCCTGGTCTAGTACAGACATTGTTTTAATAAAATTTTTATACTCTCAACATATTTCCTCATATCCTTTACATGAAACAAAAGAAGAAAAAAACATTTTATGGCAAATACCGGATTAATAGCCATACATACGCCTGGCAACAAACACAAGCACAGCGTTAAAAAAAGAAAAGAAATTTTTCTAAACAAAAATCTTTGCAACACAAAATCCCTAGACCACTTAGACGTACTACATCTACTACATCCACTTAATATTAATTATTCTTGTTTGAATGTGTTCTTAAATGCAAACAAAAAAAATCATAAAAATTCATAAGCCTTATTAAACTAACCAACAACAACAACAATAACGCATTTTTTTCGTTTCTTTTCTTCCTCTTTTTTCTAGTACTCGACTGCCAAGTCAGCGATTGGGGTCAGTGGAGTGATTGTAGCACAGCCTGCGGTTCAGGCACCATGACTCGCACACGCCAAGTTAAACAGCCAGCCCAAAATGGTGGCAAACATTGTCCAGTTTTATTACAAAAACGTGGCTGTCAAGGTTTTCGATGTCATGGCCATCACGATAAGAAAATATTACGTGGTAAGTAAGTGTGTATTTGTGTGTATAACACCAACTATTTGTTGACTGTTTTGGGATAAAAATTTGTACAAAAAAAACAACATAAAAAGACCAAAAGAAATAACGAAAAGCACAACACAATTTGCTCAGTTTGACATTAATGGCTCTTCAATAAAAATTCCCATACAATTATTTAAAATGATAGCCCCAGAGTACAGAGATAGGCTATGATTTGTGGCCACTGCCAACATCATCATCATCATCATTATGACTATCACTAGTGATTATCGGCAATGCCATCATCATCTGTTTCTCTCTCTCTCTCCCTCTCTCTGTTCTGTCCATGTTCATTCAGTTTAAGTGTCATAAATGCCACTTAAATCATTATGTATAACGCTTCTCATTACTGTAAAAACATAATTTGAAATTTTCTTTTTTGCTACACCAAAGAGGAGGCCTATTTAATAGCAACACAACAGACAAGATAGCCAAAACAGAACGCCTGTCATTTTTACAGCACCACAGGTGGGTGTCATTTAATAAATGGCTTTTTAATTAAATCTGTGTTGAAAATTGTGCTTCAACAGGAATTTATTTATAACACACAGCGGCGCAACACAGCACATGCAGGCACGATATGTATAAGGAAGTGAGGTTTTATTATTAATCTGTCACACGAAAACGGATATTAAATATTAATAGGCGTTTTATAATAACGAAAAAGACAGTAAAGTGAGTGTAAGCGTATTGACAATAAATTTTTACACCGTATATGCCTACTGGTTAAACAAAAGTGGTGGATATTTTTAAATAGCATTTCTATATATGTACATACAATTTTTAACTACTCCTAATTGCTTATATAATCGTTATAAAGGCCTCTAAAGTCTATTTTTAAGATAAACTTCACTTTTAATAGATTTACATCATATTGCAAAAAAAGGATATTTGGCGGGCTTTGTTATTTCTAGCACGAAATCAATGAAATTTTTAACATTCATTAACAGCACTAAACTGCATTAATTTTGTAAGTTTCACACATATTCAATGAAAGTCTACAAAGTTATAGCCTTTAGAGAAGAACTAAAATTAAAAAATACTTAGAAAACCTTAAATTGTGGCCAATTATTAATCGTTTAAATCTAGTCTTTAAACCTAATGTGGTTAAGCTTCAGTTTTATACAGTATATAACATATTCCGCAAAAAGGACATATGGCGAGCTTTGATATATCTCGCACAAGAACTATGATTCCTTGTACAGACGTTAACAACACCGTACTACATCCATTTTGTAAGTTTGATACAGATTGAATGATTATTTACAAAGTTATAACCTCTCAATAAAAAAATTAACAACACACACAAATAAAAACTTAAGTAAACCTCATAAAATGTGTATAATAGAATTAATATACCTGCTATGTTAGTCTTAAAGGCTAATTCTATCAGCCTACACAAACTAAACTCTAATTTATTAACGTTTAGAACATTTTATAAAAAAGGATATATTGCAAGCTCTGTTATTTCTGACACAAAATCAATGCAACTTCGTTCATACGTGAACAACAGTATACCACTTTCATTTTGAAAGTTTCAGAAAGATTCACCTTAAATTTACAGAGTTATAGCTTTTACAGTAAACAATAAGTTGAAAATCAACCAATCTCGACCAATTATTTTCAATAGGAATTAATGTATTATTTTAAACAGTCTTAATCAGTCTTACTGGCCTTTATTTATATATTTGTACTACATACTGTAAAGGTGATGAAAATTTTATATGTATTGGTTATTGGCATTTGCGTATATCAGTTGAATTATCAGTTTATTTCTAATATACAAAGCAAATATGCGTGTTATATAAACCATAAAGTCCGCTTTTTAGGCCTAAATTAGCAAAAAAGCATTTTTGTTGAGTTAAATATACATTCCGAAAAAGGATATATGGCCAGCTCTGTTGTCTTTAACACAAAATTAAAAAAATTTTGTTTACACTTAAACAACACCGTACCATATTCTTTGTATAAGTTTCATAACGATTGAATGGAAATTTTCAAACTAATAGGCTATTAAAGTTGAAATAGAATTAAATGAACATTAAAAATGATAAGATTTGATGCAATAAATAATTTTTTCAAAGATACCACAATCATAATGCAATTTTTAACGAAAAAGGATGTACGATAAACTTTGTATGTTCTATTTTTAAATTCAACGTAATTTGTTGCAGACATAAACAGCCTCGTATTACATCCACTTTGGAAAACTTCATGAAATTCCAGTAAAAAACTAAAGGATTAACAAATGGAAATATTTGGAAAATGAATTATTTCCGGGAAAATGTGCTTTCAGAAACAATGCATGAAATGCAACGTATTTAAAGCATAATTTTCTTTAACTTTTAAAAAAGGATATACGGGGTACTTTGTTGCTTTCGAAACAATTTAAATGAAATTTGGCTTGCATGTGGATGACACTATATTACATTCGTGAAGTTCCTTGAACAAATCTGGGTATTAAAGAGTTTATTAAAAGGTTATGAACACCTCCTTTTAAACTTGAGTAATATTAAACGAAACTCATCTTCCGTAATGTTGATTTTCAACATATTTCGGGCAGTAAAACCTATAAAAAAAATAATATTTGGCCTGTTTTTTAATATTTAAGACACTTTAAAAATCTTTGACATTCGCTATAAAGTCCTCAAAAGTCGTTCATTTTCTTAGATTCAGAACAAAAACAGGACTTTTTTGAATTGTATGCAAGAATAATTCTTCCTTTACCATTTAAATTGGGTTTTACTTTAAAATTCGCTTTAAAATATTTTAACATTTTTCGAATGGCGATAAGTTTCAAACAAAATTCGATTTTTAGAAAAAGGATATATTGCAAACTTTGATTATGTTTAAACTATCGTAATACAATTTGGTGTAGTCGTTAAAGACTCTAAATATCGTCCATTCTCGCAGTTTGAACACCATAGAGCAATTATTACTGGGAATAAGAAATATTTCTTTTAGTTATAAAAACATTCTGAATTAGGTTGAAATATGAAATTTAAGATAAATTTTAAATAAAATATGTAATTACCTTAAATTTCAACAAAATTTTCACTTTCTTGAAAAAAGGATATATGGCAAACTTCCAAGTTAATAAAGCTATTTTAACAAAATTTTGTAAGTGTGTTAGGAGCTTCTATGCACGCCCTTTCTCAAAGTTTGAAGGAAATTCCTTAACATCTGTAGGGTTAATGAAATTTTTTAAGACCGGAAAATAATTTTTAATGCATTAAAATATTAAATTTAATGAAATGTCTTTTCATTCTGCTGAAGTCAAACAATATTTTATTAATTTCATATTAATTTGAAAAAATATATTTATTTAACAAAATTAAGTAATTTTTGGTATGTATATGCCACAATGATATACAAATGCTTGATTTGTGTAAGTTTAAAGACATAAGAAATTTTTTGGTTAAATTTTTACTTCCTGGAATGCCATGCAGTATCGATTTTCTCCTTTTTATACTTTAGCACTTTCGTTCTGGTCGTTTATCATCTACAATGCTTGCAATCATTAAAATTTAAATTGAAATTCTCGTTTTATTGCTCTCTCTCCCTCTTTCTCTTAAAAACCTTTAGTTTTTATTATTCTTCAACAGAACCATTTACCGCCCCTGTAGTTAAACTGTAATACAAAATCATCATCATTACGATCATCAATATTAACTGGCTTATGCCCTTACCTTTTAGCGTGGCATACAAAGTCAACATTATTGTTCGTTGAAGCTTTTATGCTTGAGTGTGTTTTAATCCATAAACAGGAATGAATTAAAATAAGATGGTTTTGCAGAACACAAAAACCCAACGTTACTTTCTAAACAACTGCGATGTCAGGGATGAAAGACGAATGTGTGTGTGTTTGTAGCGAAAGGTTGAAGGTCTTCAATAAGAAGTGCAAATTGTTTTTGTTGCAATTGTTATGACAGCTCCGGAGAATGTATTGTGCTGATGTTTGTCTATGTGTGTGACTTTATAATTTTATAGCTGCTCATATCCTTTGTAAACAATATAAAAGTATATGTAACACAGCAGCACAATTTCTACTTTTGAGTTGAAGCAGCTACTGTTGCCAAGACGGAAAGTATCACAAAAATTATCACACATAACCACTTTAGCTGCCACTTGAGATTTCTGTGTAATTGAAGCCAGTTATTGATGGCTAAAGGAGTGTAAACTTTAAGCAGATTTCGTTTAATTTAATAGAAATTTTTTCAGTGTAAATAAGGAACTTTTCAAGGTACTTTAACGTAATAAATACGAAGGAAATGCTCTGGAAATTGCAAAATGAACGCTCTTTACTGTTCCAATTATACAAACAAAAAAAATTACAAAATTTTCTTAAAGGACAAAAAGTTTGCCTCACATCCTTTTTTCTGGAAAGCAAAAAAGTTTAAATTTTAATAAGTTCGCCAAATTTAGTCCTAATATCTTCAAACTCAGAAATTGAACGTATCATACTGGCCTGGGTAGTTAAACAAAAATTTATAGAATTTCCTTCAGGGACAAAAAGGTTTCCTATATATCCTTTTTCCTGAAAAATTTAATTTTTAGAAATTTTAAGAAATTCTCAGTAAAAAGCTAAAACACTTCCGTAAAATTCCTCCCTAAGTCTTAGCAGTGTTGAAAACCGTTCCAAATCATAAATTTTCTGTTTAATTTGTTTTTCAAAATTCTCAGAAGCGTTTCAAATTTCTTCAAACGTGGAAAAGGAACGTAAAAAAATTTCTTTATTAAGTAAATAAAAAAATTGGCTAAATTGCTTCCAGGAGGTAATATCAGCCTATATATCCTTTTTTCCTATGTTCAAAAATTTCATACAAATTAAAGAAATTCCTTTAAGCAATTTTCTCCCAAGTTTGTTGAAGTGCCAGAAGTTCATGGAAAAATATTATTTTACAGTCGAAATTTATTTTCGAAATTTAGAGAAATGTGTGAAATGCATTCAAACTTGGAAAATGAATGTATAATTATGTTTTTATTATGCGTATGAAAAATTAGCTGAATTATTTCAAGGACATAAGAGTTTGCCGTATATCCTTTTTCCTAATGAACAAAAATTTAATAAAAATTTAATAAATTCTTTAAGACAAACAGAAATACATATTACTCAAATAAGTTGCGTGTAAATGCTTTTTCATGACAAAAAAAACTTCTGCCTAATTTAACGATTTTAAAGGCTGCCACTGAGGTTTTAGAGATTACAAAAGTTATGTGTTTATTTGAAGGATATTAAAGTGCTTGATCGGAAATTTATAGAAAGAATGTCTCCAAGTGTCCTTAAGGCATACACTAAGTTTCATTGAAATTCCTTTAAGAACAAAAGAGTGCCCCATATATCCTTTATTTTGAATAAAATATATTTTTCGAAATTTAATGATTTTTTTTAAACTTAATACCTTTGATGCACTGTTCTTTAAACAATTGAGCAATAAAGCAGTTGTGTTTTACGTTTAGTTTTCATTTCGCAATAGAAATAGAGAGTTTGCCAAAGACTATTTAATGCCTGCAGTTATGAAGCCATTAAAAAAGTAAAAACAAAGTAACAGTAACACAGTCTTTAACAGTTGGCAGTAGCAATAGTAGTAGCAGTAGTAAATGAATGAACAAGTAGACTTAAATGAACAAATGAATGAACGAATCATTTACTGGCACAAGGACGGACGAACGTACGGTTTGTAAAACAAACACAGTCTATCGTATGAAAGAGAGTGAAGGATGGATGGATGGATGGCAGACTTAAATAAAAGTTAACATGAACAAGAAGAAATAAAGGATTTGATACTTTTGTTTATATTAAGAGGGACAGGAGGCAGGTGGAAGCAGAAGTAAGAGTGAGTGAGAGAAGGAGAATGAAAAGAAAATATGTTTTTTTTAAAAAGAATGAGGAAGGGTTTCAGTTGGTTTAACCAACACCAACGAATAAATGTTTATACGGTCCTAGTAACACATACAAAAGCTCTTTAACTGAACAGAGCGTTGTGAAAGGGAAACAGAAAAGCGAATGTTGCCCTGTGATGTGTTGCAGGAAAGTATGCCATCGTGTATGTATGTGTGTGTGTTTTTATTAATTTTGCTTGAAGCCATTATCAATATTAAAAGTTTCTATAATTGCTTGAGAACAGGGTAAAACCTAAGCAGGTTTATTCCTGGGCTTTAAGAGAAAATTACATCAAAATTCTTATTCCATTAAACCTTTTAAACCCCTGCCTTGCATTTAATTGTGAAAGAAATTTTCCACCCTCTGATGGTTCACTCTTTAACTAATACTTTAAGGTCTCTCTGTTAAGCCATAAATATTGTTTTTCTTTTATTGATAATATTTGCTTGATTGGATTACTGCTGCTCCCTCAATTTTTCACCACTCTTAAGCTGTGTTTTCTTTTTTTTTGCTGACTTTGTGTTGGCATTTTTCATAAAAATATTTTGTTTTTGTTGTTGTTGTTGTTTTTGTTTCACTTTCATATTCCCTCAAGACATTAATAATGCTGCTGTCATGTTCTCGAAGAGAAATTAGAGCGCACCCCTCATTGTAAGCCACTGCATTCATCATGCAGTTGTCCTTTAAAGGTCATTGATTTCAATGGCCATACAGCAACAGCAGTGTTTCTCTCTCTTCCCTTTCGCTAATATTTACTGACACTTTAGCTAGCTTGCATGCTTTAACATTTGAAAACAATTACAAAGTTAATGTTTATGTAATTGCAGTGTGGTGGCCATACCCTCTACTTTTATGTGTTCATATAGCAAACACTTTAAAATAATGGATACTGAAGTGAAAAATAAATAAAACTAATAAGAGAGATCTTTTAGAATACTTTTCATATGAATGGTAAATAAATAATGAAAAGTTTCTTTACTTCAAACTAGCAAAAGGAACGTGTCTTACTTAGCTCTATGCATATACAAAAATTTGAATTAATTACTTCAATAGTAAAAAAGCTTGTCATATATCCTTTTTTCCAAAATTTACATTTTTATTAAATTAATTAATAATTTTATTTAAATTATTTATAAATCCTTGAAATATGTTCTAAAATATGTGAATATAATTAAAATAAGAAATTTATTTAAACTCAATTATTTCTAAAAATAATGATCCGATTACTTTCAAACTATGAAAATGAACGTGTATTACTGAGCAGTATGGATACACAAAAATTTGTATTAATTGCTTCAATAGTAAAAAAGCTTGCCATATATCCTTTTTTTCGAAAACATACATTTTATTAAATTGAGTCCGATTCCATTTGAATTTTTGATAAAGACGTAAATCCAACTTAAATTATTGCAAATTTATTGAAATGAGAGATTTTTTAATTATCAAATATTTCTAAAAAATAATGAAGGAATTGCTTTCAAACTTTGGAAATGAACGGGTCTTACTAAGATATATACATAGACAAAAGTTGGTATTAATTGCTTCAATAGTAAAAAAGTTTGGTACATATCCTTTTTAAGCAACAAAATTTTCAGAAATTATATTCGTTTTAATTTTAAATATTTATAAACATTTTACTCCTATGCTTAAAAGCCTAAAATATATATGGTAACTTTTCTTTTCAAAAGTCAAATAATTTCTCAAAATTCTTGTCCAATAGCTATCAAACTATAAAAATTAAAACGTTTTCCCGTGCCCATTACATGTAAGATATGTTTATATTAATGACTTCAAAAATAATATCGTTTAGCGTATATCCTTTTTTATGTTATAGAAGAAAAGCCTTGAAATATAATGATTTCATTTAATATTAAGCCTTTTTCCTTTTAAAAATTAAAAAACTAAATTTTGATTGCTTATAACTTATATAATTTTTGTTGAATTGTTTTGTAATTTTAAAAATGAATGTAGCTTGGGGTTGTTAATAATCCTCCCAAATTTCATTTGAATCAAGTAGAAAACAAAAAAGCTCATCATATATCCTTTTTTCTTGCTATAGAAGTAATCTTATAATATTAAAAAGAATGTTAAATTTTTTGCTTCTTTTCCGGTTTCATTCAAGTATTCATGGATTCCTAAGCAATTTCTGTTTCTGTTTATTTTCTATTATTGAATCACTGTGTATAAAACCTGAATACCAATAACATAAAATGCCTAAAGTTATTGAGCTATCTATGTATACCAGCACAATAAACATATTTTTGCTGTTTATAATTCAAACAAAATTCATCACAACAACTAAAAAAATAGGTTTTTTAAACAACATAAATTGGTTTACAGTGGAGCATACATGCATATGTACATATGTAGTGGCTTGAATCATACATTTTATAGCAAAAGTACTTTCACTAGGATTTCCAAAAAAAAAACTCCATACTTTTATATCATTTAAGAGAGGAGCAACTACAAACATGTGTGTAGCCTGTGTAAAATAAATAAATGTTAAGCATGTTTGTTTCATACTCAAACATAACGTTTTTATTATAAAGAGAGGGGGATAGACAAAGAGAGAGGGTAGCAGAGAGTGTGAGTAGAAAAATGTGTCTACAAAAATATTTTCAGGACTATATGTACTTGATGCTAAATAAAACCTCCATGTTCACTTAAATACTCTTATATTGTTAGTGTCGTAGTAATAGGTATGATTGTTGGTTTGTTTGTTTGTTTACGAATTATTTGCATGTAAAAATAACATTTATTTTCAGTGCTTCAAAAGTTACTTACTCACTCTGAACTCTTCGCCCTCACTCTCACTCTCTCTCTCTCTCTCTGTGCCTTACTTTCCCTTTCACTATGTCCGCCATAATTTTGGTTTATTTACCAAATATTTACAATTGAGTCAGTGGGTTTAGTTCACGTGTACACGAGTACAAAAAATACATAACAGTAAACACTCTTGCACACTTACACTCTTTCTCTTTGTATAAGTCTCCACTCATAGCTGTTTTATCTCTTTCTTGTGCGCTCTCTTTTTCAAGCACTTCACTGTATTTATCAAACAGTTTTATTTGGAAACAAATTTTATTTGTTTTTTGTTATTGTATTTGCTGTATGAGTATGTTGTATGTGTGCCTCAGTGTATTTGCGTATTTGTGTTTTATTGTATAGAAAATTTCTACTTTATTATGTTCATAAACCACTAACGTAAATAAATAATAACAATACATATGTAAATAATGTCAGCAATAAGACTATTTATATGTTAAATATGTACATACATAAAACCAATTTTTATAAATATTTTTCACAATTTATTTACTTTCACTGTATAAAAGTATTTGTCAGTTTTTTTTAAATATTTTTGTTTGTTTTTTAAATATTTTTTCTGAAAGCAATGAAATAATGCGGTTATGGTAAATACATAGCTTATGATTTGAAAAATATCGGAAATAATTAACAAATCAATTTTATTATCAAAATACAACAGAAAAATCAAATACAAAAAAAATTCATAAAAAAACCATCAGTTTTAATTGGAAAATATTCCAATAAATTAATTTTAAAAACCTGGTTTTTTCATGTGATAAAAGCTTTGAAATAATTTAAATTATAATAAAATAAAACAATTTCTATTATTTAAAAATTTTCAAAAAATCACAAAAAAAAGGATATATGGAGACCTCTGTTATTTTCCATACAATTTCAATAAAGTTTGGTATAACTGTAAACGACACTCACTTACGTCCATATTCATAGTTTCACACAAATTTATTGAAAAATCACTGAATTATGGGGTTCAAAATTTTCAAAATAAAAAAATTTAGATTTTAGACAATATTATCAAATGTAATATATTTATCAAGTAATTTTCTGAAGGATGGAAATTTTTTATTCAAAATTTTGAAGAAAAGGATATATGAGGGACTGCCTTGTTTTTAGAACAATTTTTACAAAAATCGACATACTTGTAAATGACATTTCCTTACATTCATTCTGCGAAATTCATGTAAATTCTTCTTAAAGCCATGAAGATATAGGCCATAGGATTAGAAATTTAATAAAATATATTGCTTTAAAGCATATTTTCCAAAGTAGTACATTAGTAAAGCACTATTCTTTTTATTTGAGATCCTTAGAAGGACATGTTAGCCTCAACCTAACTTAACATGCATAAACCAGGTAAAGAATAAAAGACATTTTGTTTCGGAGAAAGAAATTTTTGTAAAATTTACAATTTTAACTTAAATTCAACAAATTTTTCAATATTTGTACCAACTGGGGGAAAAAAAGGATATATGCCCAGCTCCTATATTAGTGAAGGGAAATCTATAAATTTTTGTTAGACTACTAACAACGCTATACAGCTTTCTATTGGATAGTTTCGTCACACTTAAACAAACTATTTTAAAAATATTTTATTCTTTTAGAGCGCTATTTTTATTATTTTCCGACAGAATAAGATTTTTAATTAAAATCAAAAAAATTATAAAATTTTTGTTGGGACGTAAGAAAAAGGATATATGGACCACTCTTGTATTACTAAAAGGATTTTTTCAAATTTTCATTATTTTATACGCAACTATTTAATACATTCATTTTGAGAGTTTGAAAGGATTTTCACAATTTTTGTATGTGTTAGGGAGCTTTGAAATGATTTTTTTTTTTTCATTTTAAAAACACTGTACTTTACCTTTATTTTATGATAATGTTAAACGCTTATCTATAGCCTGTTATGGAAATGAAATGATTTAGTTTATTTACTGTAAATCGTTTTGAAATTGGATTTTAAAGGTAAATTTTATGATAAATTTTTAGGAGCCTATAAATTAGGTGTTTATTTTGTATTTCTCTCTTGGATGATTCGAAAATCATAACATAACTCTGCTGGTTTATGTTTGTTTTGTTTCGATTTCCATGTATCTAGAGAGAGGGAGATTTAAATATAAACCAGCATGTGTAGATTGTTTTTCATATTTTTTTTCGTCTTTCGGCAAATAAACGTGATGACTTAAGGGTGTTTATGCTGATTCTTGACGAGCCATAAATGTCTACAAGGGAAAGCAAATAAATTTCGTTTCTTGTTGGATTTATAGGCTTTATAGGTTAAATAAGAAATAAATAAACGAAATGATATGGTAAATAAACAGCCTAGAAACTTGAAAGTCATAAATTAAGAGAGCAGGATGGGGGCAGTAATAAATTCTTGGCTCCTAAAAGTATGCCATGATTTTTATGATTTCTTATAAACAAAAATATTAATATTTTATGGCTGAAGCATAAAGGGAATTTGATTTTTAATTTAATTGTTATAAAACAAAAAAAAACGGAAATTGGAAAGCAGGAATATGGGAAAGCTCATCTCAAAAAAAAAACTCTGTTTAAAGCCTACAAATATGCTTCAAAATTTAAGGTTTAAAACCACACTCTTTACAAGTAATTTAAATCATATTTCTAGGATTCATAAGCTTTAAACCTATGTCATTTTCTTTTTAACTTCCTTAAGTTTACTATACGTTTTATTGTCATTTATCTTTTCATAGCCTATTATTTAAGGCAATTAGCATTAATAAAGCAAATACTTGCTCGCTCTAACTAACGTTACATTATGTATGTCAACATATAAAATTAGCATAATTTCCTTAAAGCCAAAGGTAATTTTTTTTAACAAAAGCCTTAGAAATCCTGTGTAGAAATCTAGAAAAAAAGTAAAGCCTTAGACAAGGAAGTCATTTTACGTTCCCTTATGCCTTAAGTAATTATGGAAGCTTTGCATGTTGAAAATAATAAAACACACCAAAAACCTTTAAGTAGGTTAGAAATTATAAAAAAAACATTTCATAAAACTTGCTTTAACGCTAACACCGTGAAATATTTACCAAAATACGGCCAATTTTTCAAAGTGAATGTCTTATAATAACCCAAATAGGTATACAAAATTTCAGTTTAAAACAACAAGTAGTTTAAAACAGCCACGAATATCCTTTTTTTTAACTTTATACAATTTTAATTTTTTATGAAACATTTTATTTTATATTTTAATAAATGTTTGTACAGAATTTCAAGTGGATTGTTTTTAAAAATTTCGAAATATTTGAAAAATTTAAACATAAAAAAGGATATATGGCGAACTTTTTTGTTTCTAAACATACCAAATTGCTCGTTTGTTGGTATATATATAACACTAAAAGGCGACCTTTTGCTTGATTTAATTTCATCTCAAATGTTTCTAACACAAATTTGGAAGGACACATTCTTCCAAATGGAAGCAATTTTCGTTTTATTTCACGTGCATGTTATTTAATATTTTAAATATGAGTAAAAAGGACATGTGGCAAAATTTATTGTTGCATGGTGTAAGATACTGATTTTTTGTATATGAATTTAGAACTTCAAAAGGTTTCCTTTTACATATTTTGATTTCACATAAAATGTTTCCTTGAAATTTTAAAGGACATTTTTGTAAAAATGATAATTATTTTCAATTTGTGTATATCACGTGTTTCATGAATTTCAGATCCTCTGGAATTGTTTGGCACTGTAAAAAAAAGAAATTTTTTAATGTCGGAAAAAGGATATATAGTGAACTTTTTTGTTTATTATTTTATAAAAATGGTGTTATGTGTTCGCATTTGTTAAGCAAAAAGGCGTCCTTTTACGTTATTATTTTTTTAATCAAACGTTTTTAAACATATTTAAAACAAAGTTATGGGAATTAAAAACTTCGAAAAACAATTAAAATTGTTTTCCCATTTTTAAGTCTTTGCAAATATGATTTTAAGAGAAAACAATATTTTCTTCTAATGTTGAAAAAAGGATATTTGGTGAACCTTTCCGTTTATTATTGTATAAAATTAATTTTTTGCACATACATATGGAATTTTTAAAGGTTTCCTTTTTCGTAATTTGATTAATTTTTCACTTCTCTGAAAAATTTTATGAAATGTTTTCTAAAGAAAGAATTTTGTTTTTTTTATTTTTCATTTAACTTACATACGGGGCAAAATGGCTCACTTGTTTCCTACCTTATCCTTAAAAAAATCATATTTTAATATTAATAATACAAAAGTACTTGATAAACTTTGTCCTTAGAGTGATAATTATTTGTCTTAAACTTGCTTAAGGTAATAGAAATTTGTAGACAAGTTTACCATATAAAGTAGGCAATCTTTTCATTGTAGCTTAATTGCTGACAAGCCAGCATCATTCAATCTTTTGCTAGGCATACATACATATGTACATATAAGGAACAAACAAAATAGTAGGCCAACTACTAGGAAATAAAAAGGACGAAGAAAATATATGCCAACGTATTATAATAAACGTTAATTTTATGTGTTTAGATTATGGTTGCTTGAAATCTTTCTTACACTCGTAAGTTGTTAGTTCTGGCCTGGCACACAAGCATAAATAAACAATTAAATGGCTTAACACAAGGAAGTCTCTACACAGTGTATGTGTGTGTGTGTGGCATACGTTGTGTGGTGCATATGTGTTTATAATTAACGTTTGAAAACCTAAACTCAACTAAAAGCATTTGCTTAACTTTTATATTTTAAGCAAACGAAACGAAACAAAACAAACCAAACCAAACAGAACACATAGAACAGGGTCAAAGGGAAGCCAAAATGGGGCTGAGAGAACGTACTCATTAACGTCATAAAAATAATTGTTAAATCAACATAAAGGCCCCCGCTACACGTACTAAAAACCAAAACATGCACGCACGCACGTTTATTTAATGTCAGCAGAATTATTATAGGCAAACAAATATTTACAAATTCTGCTACTCTCTGCCATACTTTCTTACTCTAGAACAGTATGTGTCCAAACACACAAGCACACCCACGCATAACAATCAGTTAAAGTAATTGGTTTTCATAAACATATACACGCACATCCATTAAGTCTTGACTATAATGTTAACAAAATGAAATGACATATTTCCCATGTGGCAGAGACGACATATTCAACTAAACAAAGAAAAAGAAACAAAGAAAAAGAAATTTTTACTGCTCTTGCATATCACAAAATTAAAGTGTAAGTGTGAGTAATTAAAAGCATTTAAAAGATGTGGCGTTAAGCGCTCTTAAAAGTTAAACTGAGAAAAAATAATCGGATTTCTGTAAGACATATTGTATCAAAATCTTTATTACTTATTAAAAACCCATGTAATTTTGACAAAGGAAGCCTAATTATGTTATAAGTCTGTATAGGCAAAATTAACTTTGTAGCTTTGCACACAAAAAAGTTCACCATATATCCTTTTTTCAACTAAATGAAAAAAAAATTTTTTTTACTTTCATATGTTTTAATAATACCTAAGAAATTGGTAGGCTTATGTAAAAACATAAAAAAATTAATTTGTATATATCATTAGTCAATATTTTTTAGAAACATTTAAATTGTTAATGTTAAATTACATAAAAAGGAAGCCTTATGGTGTTATGATAAACCCTACAAAAAAATTAATTTCATAAATTAATTAACAAAAAAGTACACCATATGTCCTTTATTTCACATAATGAAAAAATCAATTTTTTTTGTTTATATTTTTTTAACAACTAGAAAATGGAAAACAGCAAACAAAAGGTTCTTGGAAATTTTTATTTTCCAAAAATTATTTTTAAAATTTGTTTGCAAACTTTTAATTAAAAAACGAGTTATGGGAAAGGTTACCTTTTAGTGTTATAAATATGCCTACAAAAAATTCATTTCATAGGTTGATAAATAAACAAGTTCCCCATATATCCTTTTTTTAAACATATTAAAAAAATAATTTTTGCTTTGCATATATGTACATACTATGTATGTTTTATGAACTCAAAAATTTTGAAAACAACACAAATTCTTTTTAAAATTTTTCTATTTTCCATTAATTTGTTCTTATAATTTATTTCTAAACATTCAATTCCAAAAAAAATTATGAAAAAGGATGTCTTTTAGTGCTATAAATATGCCTACAAAAAATTAATTTCATACGTTAATAATTAAACAAAGTCCCCATATATCCTTTTGTTATGGTAATTTAAAAACAAAAACGTTTTTTATGCTCATATATTTATTAACTAGTGAATAACAACAAGTAAACGAATGAAATAACAAAACAAAATTAATTTTATTTTTAGAAAGATGTCCTTTTAACTTTTTCAAAACTATTTTAAATAAAACCAAATTATGTAAATTATTTTTGTTATCAAAAATAGTCTCCAGATATTAAGTATGCTATTTAATTTAATTTTGAAGCTTTTATTAATATATGCAACTAGCTGAATATAGTTTTTTGTTAGCTGAATTAATTTGTTTGTCTCTTTAATTAATATAGAAGCAGTTGTTTCGCTATTCAGCTTGCTGAATTTAATTTTAAGGCCATTATTTATATATTCAGCCAGCTGAATATGGATTTTTGTTAGCTGAATTAATTTCATCGGCTTTGAAATTAATGTAAATACTGTTAAATTCCTATTCAGCTTACTGAATTTAATTTTAATGTCTATTTATACGTATATTCAGCTAGCTGAATATGAATTTTTGACAATGAGTATGCCATTCAGCTTGATAAATTTAAATTAGAGACTTATTTGTTTATTCAGCTAGCTGAATATGGATTTTTTTGGCTGAATTAATTTTTTTGGCTTTTAAATTAATGTAGAGGTAGTTATGTTGCTATTCAGCTTGCTGAATTTAATTATAAGATCCTTATTTCTATATTCAGCTAGCTGAATATGAATTTTTGTTAGCTGAATTAATTAAATT
The DNA here is from genome assembly GCA_930367235.1 of Sarcophaga rosellei. NCBI lineage: Eukaryota > Metazoa > Arthropoda > Insecta > Diptera > Sarcophagidae > Sarcophaga > Sarcophaga rosellei. The sequence continues at coordinate 5,039,108 of OV884018.1, read as the reverse complement.
AATTTAAAGCCAGTTATTGTGGTATTCAGCTAGCTGAATTGAATACTTTTAGCTTCTGAATTAATTTGAAAGCCAATTAATTTCATATTCAACGACCTAAATATAAATTTAAAAACAGTTGAATTAAATTTTAAAGCTTTTGAATTAATTTTTCAACATTTAATTTCATATTCAGCTTGGCTAAAGTGTATTAGGTTTTAAATCACCTTTTTTTTTGTCCGCATTTCCCTGTTCAAAATTACTTTGAAACTTAATGTTGTGTTGTTTTAAATGAAATTCTATTTTAAGCTGAGCGCGAGTGTGTGTGTTTTTACGTGTTTATGTCATGACAACATGTCTCTCAATGTCTTTCTCGCTGTATTTTATGACATTTAAATTGAATGCCATTGACAAAATTAGAATATGAATGCAAGAATAAAAGAGAGTGAGAGCAAGTAAGAGCAACGGAGTGGTTTGGAAGGTGGGAAGTGCGCGTAATCAAATGGTGTTTATTTTTATGCAAATTTCTATAAATATTTTGTATTTTGATATGCAAGGATATCAACATTAATATGCATATTCTCTGTTATGATCATGGTGATGACTGGTTAGGTTTGTGGCAAATGCTCTCTCTCTCTCTCTGGTGATGATGGTTTTAGTAGAACAATAAAAAGGAGGATTGTTTTTTTTTGCAGCAGCAGCATGTGTGTGTAGCATTTAAATTAAATGAAGTGAAAATTTTGTGCCATTTTCTTTATGTAATTTTTGTTTGTTTTTATTTTCATTACAGAAACCGCTTTATTGCTGCCAGCCTCATTGACTCACCACTATCATGTGAATGACAGCAAAGTACGACGCAATTTAAGAGCTCACTATCGTGACACCTATCAGCACAATAGAGAACAAGAGTAAGTACAGTTATTGTATTGTTAAGGCAATTAAATTCTAAGAAAAAACAATAGAAATCCAATGCAATTTGTTGTAATATCCTTTATTATCCTTTAACATATACATAAATGCTCGATGAAAATTTAAAAGAAATTGTTTCTCTAAACAAAAAAAAAACAAAAGAGAACAAAAAGGGGGGTTAAAAAACTATTTCCCATAATCACAATCTCTTTTCAACAAATATCTTTCGTTATCCTTTTCCATTTCGTTTTTTTTTTGTTTCTTTTATTCCTTTCAAAGCAACTGCAGTAAGTGTCAATAGGAATAAAAGTTTTTCCTTTATTTTCCTTTTTGCTGCCTCTTTGCTAAATGCTTTCAGCTTCAATAATTTCCAAACCTTTAACTGCATTGATTTCTAATATAGAAAAAAGCACAGGAAAATAGCAATCCCTCTTCGTCTCTCTCTCCCGCTCTCTCTCTCTCTTCCCTAAGCATCTTCTCTTTAGATTCTCTGAATAAAGTAGAACAAAAAGAAAAAAGGAATGCCATGGCACAGTTATTGCAAAGCAATAAAGTTGTAAAAGAAATAATCTCGAGCACAGATCCAAATCCAAGCAGAGGTCCTTTTTTCCAGTTGTTTTTTCTTCTTTTTTGTCTTTCAATTTTATGAGCTAAACTATCACAGAACAATACAAAAACAATAAAAAACAAAACGGAAAAAATTATAAAACAAAAGTCTGCATTTCAAATGCAACAAAACAGTGGTGAAAAATGGCAAATGAAGTCCTTTAGAATATCCAAAGAAAAGCTAAACTTGTCCGCAAATCCCATAAGTGCAGTGGTGCTTACAGTACCTCAAGACGTAGGCTGTATCAAGACGTAGGCTGTATATTTCTAAGAGGTTCAGAAATCCTTTGTCGTTCTAACAAACTTAGTAGGTATTGTGTTGGCTATCTATTAGCCGAGAGCTGCATGATCAGAATGCTTAGAAGAGTGCAGATTGCCGGCCAATAATGGTGTGATGCGTTTTTCTCTTGTTAACTCCAGCGATCGGTTTTATAGTGCAATTTTTGTCCTCTAGACATGGTAGAATTCTCCGCTAACTTCGAGATAAAATACATTCATCGACAGATTAGTACGAGAGCAGCATAATCAGAATGCTCAGAGGAACGGAGATTGCTGGCCAATATTGTGGTCACAAAAGTGTGATGCACGCATTCCCATCTGTTAACTCCAGCGACTTGTTTTGTAGTGAAATTTTTGTCCTCTAGAGTGTGGAATACTAGATAAAATATCTTCTTCTACACGTAATGCAACCAACCAACCACATTTGATGCTTGTCGTAGTTACGGGTGACCACGTAGTGGTAAACAAACAACGAGCTACCAAGTGGCACTTAGGTCTCAGTCACTCCAGGCGGTGTGGTGAGCATAGGAGTCTTTTTTTTTTCTAGCCTCACCCACTAAATCCCCCCTCGTCTCGTGGAATTGTTGTGCCCACTCCAGAACTACGCTTGTATTACTTCGGAGTGGAGTCCTTTTGGCCCTTTGGCCCCTGCGTGTTTCGTCCAGGTCCCTGTTTCGAATTTCGTTTGACACGTGTGCCAGAATCATCTATGCCGACGTGCCTACATATCCTGCAGCCTCAAGATCTCTCTTCTTCAGTCTTAGGATACGCTCCACGTAATTCGCCACTGAGGTCCAATTTTCTCTACTCGTAACCATAACCCCGACAATGTTAGCGGCCGTGCTCGTTCCAATTATTGACGTCAATACAGAGTGATAGCTCTGCCAGTGTGCTCATTCGAAAATAGTGTGCTCTGCATCATCAATTACTGCCTCCTCTTCATAAAGGTAATAAGGGGAGGCGCTCTTTCCTATTCTATGCAGGTACTTTCTAAGTTGCCCATGCCCCTATAGCATCTGTGTAGTGTAGTAGTTAACCTCTCCGATTTTCCGTCCAATCCATAGCCCAATATCTGGGTAAGTCTCGCAAGCCATCTTCCTCTGGCCGTGATTGTTCCAACTATTGATGTCAGTTCAGAGCGTTAGCTCTGCTAGCGTGCACATTCGAAAATAGTGTGCTCTGCATCATCAATTACTTCCCCTTCCTCGTAAAGACAATAAGGGCAGCCGCTCTTGCCCATTCTATGCAGGTACTTTCTAAAATACCCATGCCCCGTGTAGCATTTGTGTAGTGTAGTAGTTCACCCCTCCGATAAGTCTCGGGATAAGTCTCGCCGTCTACCTTCCTCTGTCCTCTTCATCCCATTGGCGTTGCCATTTTGAGATGGTGTTTTGCCTGAAGGAACCTGTTGTATAACTTCCGATAAATTTCGCGCTATAAATCTCCATCCGCTCCGCGGCCTGCAGATCCACTGGAATTGTACCCGCTATCGCAAGTACGGTTGGAGCAGATACTGTACGATACGCCGAAGTGATACGCAATGCAGCCGTTCTCTGTACCGCTATAAGTGAGTATGCTCGCTATCTAACATTGAGCGCTTCGGCCCAAATTTCACTTCCATAAAGCATAATGATGTTGCTAACCTCAATCAGGAGTCCCCATTCTCGCCGGTACCGCGTCTCCAATATTTGCCATTAGTCTGCTGAGCTATCCCACGATCTTTTGGGCTTTACTAGCCGAGTATTTAATCTGTTCCGCATATTTTAGTCTGCATAGGAGTCTGCACAGAATGAAGTGAGTTTGGCTACCACAACCTTTCGCATTCAAACCACTGTCCTGGGATAAGTTTTGCAATTTCAATGAAATGACCAACTAACGTCTGTCTGCTGATTCTTCGAGAACTTTATCTCCACAGCATTAAAAATGAAAGAAAAGGATATGAAAAGGACACTAAAACTGTCATAATGTCGTATGGTATGGACTCTCACTCTGTCTCTCTTTCTCTCTCTCTTTCACTCTCTTAACAGCAACAGCATAAAGAGAAATTTTTGCATTGTTTTTAGCAGTTGAGATTAAAAACTTCTGCATTAAACAACCAAAAGGACGTTCAAGCAATAACAAAGCGTCGGAACGACATGATGCAACATGTTAGTGCAAGCAAAGCAACAAAAGAAAAACTTTCTTTACTTTTTTCTTCACAAAAAAAAAGAAGAACTCATGAAAAATGTGAAGCGACAGACATTCATTCATTTCTCTTATTTTATCCCAAAAGGAAAGCAAATGAGATGACTTAGGACAGCCTTAGTCAGTCCTGGCCATTCCTAGCCAACAAAGAAATGAATGAACGAAGATGCAAGATAGTCAGCCCATCAATGGAAATTTACCGGAAAATAGTTGAGACTGTAATTGCGTACGAAATTCTTTAAAAAAGAACAGCCAGAAAGAAGAAAAAATGAAAACAAATTGTATCTCCAACATTTTTTTTTGTGCTCTAACAAGGGAGAGAGAGAGGAAGAGAAAGCGTCAGAAAAAAATGGTGTCCAATAACCATTTTTTTCTTTCCTTTTTGCTGTTTTTGCATGGCTTCGTTTTATATTTCCTTAATGACCCCTTAAAGTGTCTCCCAGCATTTGTCACAATGTTTAACAAGGACATCATTTAAGCCATACGGTCTCTAAGGACACACACATACACACAATATAACCTACACACAGAAAAAGGGACACAAAAACAAATTGAAAATTAATTGGCGTAAAATCAGCTTCTTTTTTATTTTTTTCCTCTCTGTATAGAAAGAAGGCCTAAAATATAGGCCTCGCGTATCAGTGAGAAGACAAGATAAATTTAGGAAAACAAATGTTAATTTAATGTCTTTAATAATAAAAAAAAATGAAAATACCATTCTGCTCCAGTTAAATAACAAGGCAAATTGAAAAATTATCCTTGGGAAACAAGAATTTTTTGGAAATTAATATGATGATGGCAATATGTTCCATATTTCCAATCGTTGAACAGGAAAGTTTGTGGGCCCTTCTTTAAGATTTCTTATAGAAATTCGAATTTGAATTTAAAAAAATTTTAATTTTAGTGTTCATGCTGAACTAAGTTTGTGTACTCTCTCTCTCTCTCTCTGTCTCTCTCTCTCTCTCTCTGTGTCTACCATTCATCCGCCTGTGCCAGTTGGTCACACCAATCGATGAAAGGGCTTCCTCGATTTGGTCCTTCCAACGGATACAAGGTCGTCCTCTTCACCGACTTCCGCAGATTTCCGCATCAAATACCCGTCTCGCCGGAGCATCCTCATCCACACGAACGACATGGCCGAGCAAGCGCAGCCGCTGGATATTAATACGCTGTACAACGTCAATGTCGTTAAGGAGCTCATACAGCTCGGATACGGAAATCGTCGCCAACACGCACTGGACCGAAGATCTTACGTAGGAATTTTCTCTCGAACACTCTCAAGGCCGCAGCATCAGTACTTAATAGGGTCCATGCCCCTGTGCCATAAAAAAGCACGGGTAGGATGAGTGTCTTGTAGAGTGTTAATTTTACCAAAGGCTCTCTCCTCTAATCAAGTGGGTTGAAGAAAATCAAAACAGGAATGACCTGAGGTTGGTAGCCAGTCTTCTGACTGGGTACTGTACTCTTAGGGTACCCTAATTTAGAATGTGCGTAGCGTCGAGCTCAATATGCAGTTTGTGAGAATGAATAATTTGAACATATTCTTGGAACATGAGGGGAATGTATTGACACTGAGCAGCATCCAGAATTTTGCCAAGGCAATAAGCTTGGACAAAACATTTTAAAAATACCCTATAACGCTAAAGGGGAGATCGTTTGGCCGCAGTACTAAGCACCTCTTTACGACAGTAATAGAGAGTTGTGGAAATAAAGATTCTTAGTTTTGCATTTAACAAGATTAAAATGAATTTTGGTCTGTATTCATCTCGTCCGTGATATACACGATAAGAATCCTTCTTTACTTATGGTACTGTCTTCTCTTGTAATATTATTGGCGATCTACTGCCCTGTTTTACATCGAAGCTGATCTCAAAGAGCACATATTCCTGCTCTGTGGATTTTGCACCTCCTGCATAAAGCTTATGGTATTAAATTTATAATTTTTATGCACCCACCCACAGAGCCGTTTGGTATATGGTATCGAAAAGCATGTTCAACCAGACAACGAGGAGATTTTACCTTCTGTGGTATTCAGTGGAATGCTGGATAATAATTCGGACCTTCCCGGCCTGAATCCATTCCGATTTTTGAAAAGACGGTTTCCTCAGTTGAAGATATACGATTCAACATTGTTTTGGATTGAGCTTTATTGACTACATTCAGCAGTGTTATATTAATTCAGTTGTTATGTAGCCTAAGGTTTCCCTTTTTCGGCATTGCAACCATCATTCTCTCCTTCTAGCAATATCGCAATGGACTCTTATCACCATACTTTCCTTATTGTGGGTGTCTGCTTTTAATTCCTCACCATGTTGCCATAGCTTCAAGCTTTCGACTCCTTAAGATTCGGCAGAGTGCACAGTATTTTTGCAAGCGTTAGAGTGCCGACTGAGATTTCTTTCCTTGCAGTACATTTACTTTACGCGCAAGTCGTATATGCAATTCAAAGTTAAACTGTAAACACTGGATCGTAGTACTGGCACAAAGTACTTTTTGTGTTTTGATAGAATAGGTATTGCTACCATTGTCTTTGATAGCATTAATTTGCTCGAACATGCCAACCTTCCAGCAAGTTTATGGGGATTGTATACGTCCCGCATATTGGCTACAGGTGTCAACTCATGCTTGTCTTTTTAGATATAAGGCTATGGTTCGAAATCTGGCCCAGGCATTATAAAAAACATTTCTTCAGCAATTTCCTCTCACCAGTCTTCTGGCAAAAACTCTGAGGGGAAAAAAAATGTCCATGAAATGTTTCCCAATAATCTGTTGTTCAGAGTCGATTCTAAACTGGAGGTGTCCCGCCACTCATGTTTAGAATTAATACACACAACATGTGTGGTGTGAGAAGCTAGAGGTTGTAATCCTAGCTAAAGGGTTGTAATGTCTCACTAAGTAAGCAAGTCAACTAAGACTTCTGTTGGTATACATATTTGAATAATAGATCCTGTGATCCTTCAGCTTTGCGCCCGGTATTCTGTGTGCTTGGATTCATTTTTTTTTTTGTAGTTTTAAAGCGCTTGACTTTAGTTTTTTGTATCCTTCGGTGTGCTGTATCAGGTAGCATCGTTACGAATAGCCTGGGTTTGCAATAATCCCTTTTGAGTGCCAAGAACTTATGTCTCTCTTCAGTGTCACACTGTCCTAATATCATGTCCCCTGTTCTTAGAGTATTGCATTGTATAGGGTGTTTTTTATAGAGGTATAGAACTTTAAGTTGCAATAAAACAACGATGGATTATTCGATTGACATGAATTTTATTTATCCGAAAGATAATCTTGTGGCATTACATTTTAAATATGATTTCTGGCATATGACCGCCTCGGCTGGCGCGGATGTAGTCCAATCTGGACGTCCAATTTTCGATGATTTTTTCCAACATTTGTGGCCGTATATCGGCAATAACACGGCGAATGTTGTCTTCCAAATGGTCAAGCGTTTGTGGCTTTACCGCATAGACCAATGACTTTACATAGCCCCACAGAAAGTAGTCTAGCGGTGTTAAATCACAAGATCTTGGAGGCCAATTCACAGGTCACCAAACGTGTCTTTCAATAAATATATTGTGGCACGAGCTGTGTGACATGTTGCGCCGTCTTGTTGAAACCACATCTCCTGGATATCATGGTTATTCACTTCAGGAATGAAAAAGTTAGTAATCATGGCTCTATACCGCGAATGGACTCATTCGGGTATTCCTCAATGCTACGCTCTACAGCAGCAATAGCTTCTTCTGTACGCACCGTACAGCGTCTCTGGGGATGCGAGTTATCAATAAGAGTAAACGTGGTGCGAAAACGTTCCATGGTTAATCGAATTAACTGCTCTGATGGACGATTTTGTCGACGATAAAATGGACGTAGTGCGCGATACGTTTTCCGCACAGAACCATTATTTTCGAAATAAAATTGCACTATTTGCAAGCGTTGGTCAGGCGTGAGTCTATTCATGATGAATTGCCAAACCAAACTGAGAATAAATCACTTGACAGCTGTTAAATCGGTCGCCATCTTGAAAAGTAATGCCAACTTAAAGTTGTATACCTCTATAAAAAACACCCTTTAGTAGCCTTGTAGAGGTGCCCAATGTGGTGGTACCCCATTGCTTGTTGACGTTGTATTTCGATCTCTAGAAGCTATTTGAAGCTGCCTACAAGAAAGTCTTGACCACAGTTGAAATTTGTACTTCTTTATGTTATTCCACCTCGCAGATAATCAAGAAATATTTTGCTGACCAGCTAAATTACGATTTCCTTTTATTTTTAGTTTCAAATTTAAATTTAAATTGTTTCCCTCTTTTGTTTTACAATTTAAAGCTTATTAAGGTAAGCGCCAAGCATTCTTCTTCCTTCTTTCCTTTAATGTTTTTTTCTTTTTGCGCCTTTTTTGTTTAATTTCTTCAGGGTACACCGCCCCCCCCGCCCCTCTTAAATTATAATGGCATTACAGAGGATAACCACACACAGCTATGTATACAGAACTCAGAACCGCTGAGTGGCTGGCTAAAGTGTTTTGTATTTATATTTACCACGAGATAATGATGTATAGCTTTTGGCTCTCTTTTTGTTACACTCTTTAATAATTTGTATTGCCTCTTAGTAAATCTCAGAAACCTTACACAAAAGTTATAAGCCGCACTGTTTTTCTTCCTTATTTTTTTTTTTCATCATCTTTCTGCCTCGGCTTAATTTTTTTTTCGTTTTTCTCTAGAACAAGAATAAGAAGAAGAGAAAATTGTATCATATTTTCCTGGTTTCTTAAGGCTTTTTCTATCTTACTCTTTCTCCCTGTAATTTCTTGAAAAAAATTTGGGTCATCCTGGGGGAAAAATTTAGAATCAACAAGCAACAACAACAACAAGGACAACAACGACACCGTTTAATAAATAGCTGGCAGGCAGGCAGGCATTTATCCATCCAGCTTATAATATTCTGCTGAATATTTCGCTTCTTTTCTTTTCTGTTTTCGTTTTTCCTCTTAAAGATTTTCATAATTTTTTACTTTTTAATTAAGATTTCAATTTCTAATTTCCAAAGAGAGCAGTAACATTTTGTTTTTGTTTTTTTCTAATCCTAAGCAATTAGTGGCGAATGGAAGAAAAAACCCACCACAAGAAGACTTTAGTAATTATTTAGTAGAGTGTGAAAGAAGAGAAAGCTTAAAAAGAAAATTAAAAAATTGCATGCACAAGTAAAATAAGAAAATTTTTAATTCAACCAAGTGGATTAAGGAGGGAAATGTAAAGATTTTTAAATGAAATCTTAAGCTTCTTCATGAAAATCTTAGAAATTATTATTCACGTAGACAGGGAGTCTTTGATGCAGCACTTGGTCTTGGTGGCTAAACGATGCCACCAACATCTAAAATAACTCGCTCTCTCTCTATCTCTCTTTCTCTCTCTCCTCTGGAGAAGTTTTCAATAAAGCCAACAATTGCTAGTGTTTAGTAGATCGAGACATTGTCTTGTTGAAACCAATACCGTCAGGCTCATAATTTTAAATTACATTCCTTCACACATAATTGGTTATTACAACCCTACAGTGAGGATTACAACCTAGCTTCTGACACCACTTATGTTATGTGTATAAAATCGACTCCGAACGACAGATTTTTGAGAAACTTTTCATAGCATTTTCATTTACCCTCCGAGTTTTTGCCAAAATTCTGATGAGAGGAAGTCGTCGCAGAAATATTTGTTCATATTTCGTTTTGAAGGAGATGCCTGATTTGGGGTTTGAACCGCGGCCTCATGTCTAATAAGCCAGCAGATTAGTCTACGAAAACAGACTGTAGTTTGCACGAATTTGTCACACTTTCCACATCCAACGGCTTTTTCACAACTTCTTCTTCTGCGTTCCTCGAGCTCCATACGCAACCGTTTTGTTTTTGCCATAACTACCGAGAGCTTCACGGCTCAAGAAAATTTTGTTCTGAAGCTCATAATCGTTTAGCATAAGAGTGGTCATCTAATAGATAAATATGCCATAATGAGCCGTACGTTAGTTTAGGTTAAATTTGTAGCCGCCTCACGGGGCACAACTTAGTTGTGACACCGATATTATCACTTCCGCCAGGTAATTAAGGCTCCTGGTTGCCGTCTCTCAACTATCCCGAGAGTCTTATGAAGGTTTATGGATTCTTCTTAAATCGCTTTTTGTCTCTAAATTGTGAGTGTTCAAGAATTCTTCTTCTTGGGTTTCCAAGCACTGAACAATGACAGAGAAAGGATTCTGTGTTCTTCATTTCTTCTTAGTCGTTACATCTTTCATAAAAGTCATTATAAGGTATGCCTAGTCTCCTGGCGTGAACAGCCGGAGGTTAGTATCCCATTATAATTGCTATGAGATTCCTTAGACGGTATCTCTTTAGGTTTAGTTGCTGCATACATGTATCCATATTCGGCCAGATCTATCTGGTGTCTCTACAAATGGGCTTATTAACCCTACTAACCTCTGCCAATAAATGTAGTTTTATGTGTGAGCATTTGTTTGCCTGTATGCAGGGGAGGGGGTGGGCATCAATCTCTTGTAGGAATTGCATTGAATCCTCCTCTGTGGTATATGCATGCTTTATCAGTTGCGTCGGCCTTGTTGTTATTTTCGATATCCCCAAAACCAGGAACCCAACTGAGAATAACCGTCAAATGTAGTGCTAGCTCCTCTGGAGACACCCACCATCATAGACAATCTTAGATGTGGCGTTTATATTTATCGTATAGGGGTCAAATGGCCATTTTACAATCGGTAAATTTGCGTTTATCAGCATACTGTTACGTCTTTAACTTTTTAAAAACCTTTAGAATATGAGTTCGTAGATTGCAAATAAAAATAAAAATAAACTTGTGTTTAATTTTAAATCAATTCTTTATTGTACGCACAATTCTTCCGTGTATCTCCTTTGCAAATTGATTTACACAACAACAATTTATTTAAATTGTTCTTCTTTCTTTTACATTCGTTCGTTACATCTTCAAACAGAGATCTTCAAACCACGATTCTCTTCACACGCAACGCATCTTCACACAAGACTGACTGAATTCTTTCTCCTCTCGTTGCTCGTTTTGTCTTGTCTTTTATATCGCTGGGAAAATAGTCTGATGAATACACTCGAAGGAGAATGACTGCCTTCGCGAAATATCTAAAAATGTAAACAAGTTGTTTTCATTATTGTTGTTTGTGTATCTTGTTTACATTTGTCCTTGCAGTGTTGTTGTTGCTTGTTTGTTTACTTTGTTTATCCCATTTTTTATACACTAATGTTGTTATTATATTCTTGTTTATTCTTTGATCATGTAAACAAGTCCATTGTTTTTGTTGCAATATTTTTACTTATTCGTTGATCATGTAAACAAGTCCATTGTTTTGTTTTTGGAGCTTTTGTTTATCATTTTTATAACACCATTTCCACTTTCGTAACAATACGATATACATACTCTTATACCGACAGACTTACTTGCCTGGCTTAGAATTACTCTGTAATGCTCGAAAATTGACTACCAGTTCTGTAGCGTACGTGTTAATACTTTCGTGTGGGCGGACCTGTACCACACTGCGACTCGTAATCGTCGTAATCGTGCGCGAAAATAATCAGGCTTCAACGACTTATAAGTAGCTTTCGCGACTTCTGCCGCTTTGATGCACCAAGTAACCGACGCATATGCCCAGCATTCGGCGCATTACTTCGGTGCTAAACAATCTGTCGTATTTACCCAACGTAAGCTGCTATGATGCACCAAGTAACTGCCGTATATACACGGCATAAGGCGCATTACTTCGGTGCTAAACGAAGTAAATGGTACTTCATATAAAACATACGCTGCTAACAGACTTCTCAAACCTTCGATTTTGAAATCACTAAATGGATAACCCTATATATCGTATTCAGCGATACTCACCACACATGCCATACCTTTTTGTCGCTTTGCTTTCAATTATTATTGAAAATGAAATTGTTATTCATTAACATTTTACAGTTATTATTATCCTTGCTTGCTTTCTCTCTCTCTCTCTCTCCTTTTCCCTTCTTTTAATGATTTTGTCAACACAAAACCATTTCAATTTCAAATTTTCATGTGTTTTTTGTGATGCAAACTTTTATGAGTTCAATTAAAACCAACAAAAACAACAACAATAAGAGCAGAAAACAAAATGTTTTTATTGGTATCACCTCCACAGCTGTGCGTTCAATAAACACAAATTAATGCAACAAAAAAAAGTGGAAAAACAAGAAGAAGAAGCATATTGTGGCATTTAGCAAAATTGGACTGGTAGGGCCAAAATTAAATAGAAATTGTGAGATTTTCATTGCAGAAGAAAAGTTATGCTAAGGAAATATTAGAAATGATTCTAGGATTCTAGCTAAGCTTCAACACAACTCGTTCTCTAAGCGTTAAGAGGGCTAGCCCTTCCCTTTGAGGGTTCTTATAAGCTCTTCTCACTTTATTTTAGTGATTTCAACTCGAATTTCTTCAGCTTTTTCTCACCGGTTCTTGATGGATATGACATTCGATCAGAGAGTTTTCAATAGCCGCCGTAGCAAACAGTTGCAGGCATTCTGTCCTTCAAAATATTTCAATTTTAAAGAATTATTTGGATATTAAAGTATGGTTCAGCTTTTAGCATATCTAGGGAGCAATATAATCGACTTCTAAGTGACTTGTTAAAGATTTCAAGCACTGTGGTGGCTTTACTGTAGGCGTGATACCTACATTGTGACTCACCATGTTCTTTGATATCCGCGCTGTTCCACAACGCAACCAATCAATAGACCTACTTTGGTGCATTTGATTTCCTCTACCTCTAAAAAGAGAGGCTTTTTCTAATGGCATTAATGTTAATAACTATACCAGATCCGGGTTTAGCTTCAAATTTGTTATGAACCCGAGTGTAATTATTACCAATCAATTCACAAACCTTATATGCCAACGACCATGCTACTTTGTTGAAGGCAAAAGTCTTCTATTCAGCTTCTTAGCCATAGATGGAGAGCAGACAATGCTGCTTTAGAAAGGTGGTATCTTATCCGGGTTTTCATACCTCATCTCGCCCTCTTTTTATCAGAACTCCCTTAGGAGCTCTGACCTTTCTCAAATTCTCATAAAAACCATGCCATGTTGGACGTCTGGTAGTCTTTATTTTTATCTTCATTATCGTTGGCGTTCATATATTCGCCCAACTACGAATGCATTTATCGGCAGACTCGATGGCACATGGGTCTTTTCTATAGGCCGTCAAAGAGAGGTTTTCAAACCTAAAGACCAACCACCCAATTGGAATTCATTTCAACGGCTTAAAGGCTTGTTGAGCTTAACCCTTTCGTGAAGGGTGCCGTGTACATTCAACCCTCCTATAACGCGGTACTCTCAGAACGCAGTTTCCATATAACGCGGTGCTGAAATTGAGATAGCCCTCCTATAACGTGGTTTCCATACAACGCTGTACGCACTCACCGCGTTATAGGAGGGTTGACTGTATATACGGCAGTCCCTTTATACATTACAGCGGCTGACGATGTGTAAATACGGCAGTTACTTATTGGTTCACATAGGCTAATTGTTCACTTGCGTTTTCGTGAACGATAACGACGATATATCGTCAGTCGCGCCTTCGTGAAAATTTGCAAAGTGGCGTACAAATCGGGAAAGAGTTAATAATAATGAGATTCATGATCTATTCTCCTGAAGACTTTTTTTGCTTTGCTTCTTACCATCGTATTATCTTGGTCGCTTTTACTCCATCAATTTCCATTCTCCACAATATTGAAGTCGGTGTAGTCTACTGCGTAGTGTATTGGCTTATCAGACGCGAACTTGCAGTTCGAACCTCAGCTAAGGCATCTCGAATAAAACGACGAAATGTGAAGAAAATGTATAAAACTGCGTTGAAAAGTTTCTCAAAAATCTGTCGTTCTGAGTCGACTTGTCATGGATAAGATTAACACATACAATATAAGTGATGTGTGAAGCTAAATTTTAATCCTGACTAAAGGTTGAGTATAGAAGTTGTCTGCATAATGCGGTCATAATTCTGGCCGTAGGATACAAACAAAAGCATGCAGCAAGCGGATAACTTACAGGATCACAGGCGGCATGGAAGGAGACTGTGTTTACAACTTACAGTGAGTAACAGAACCAGGGAAAATTAAGGACGAAATCAAATGGACAAAGCTGTAGAAAACCCCAACTTGAGTTACTGAGACTGGCTCAAGGCATAGAAAAAAGAATTCATTGTTGATGTTCGGTTAACGAGCGTAGAAATTAGTGGAGATTGGCTAGCGATACAAAAAAAATGATCCTACATTGTCAAAAACTTTAAAAACGTCCTAACCGTAATGAAAAATCAGCTGAAAACTTTCTCTTGAAAGTTTATTGGGACCACCCGCCATACGTACGTCAACAGAAGCGATATTTTCAGCAGATGATGCACATTATCGGGAACACATCTATACAGTTTGCAGTCTCTTTAAATGTCTTAATAAACTTGCCAGTTCCTGCCTTAGAATCATTCCGTAATGCTCGAAAAGTGATTGATAGTTGTATAGTACATGTATGAACGCTTTGGCGACAGCACTCCTCCAAATTTTGCCACTTTTCGCAGCGTCGCGACTAAGCATACATTGTTGACATCGTTCGTGAAAGCACAAGTCTCTGTTCACCAACAAGGAACTGCCGTATATACACGACGTCAGTCGCTGTGATGCACCAAGTAAGTGCCGTATATATTCGGCACCCATTTCGAAAGGGTTAATGGAATGGAGTAGCCGATGTTTTGTTGGGAACAAATGACGTGTAGATTGTTGTTGTTGTGTTTTGCCCCGGCCCGTTACAAGCAAATATTGTGCAGTACGGCTTATATTATTTTTTGTTAGGAAGTGTATGTTATTTTGTTTAAACAAATGAAAACATTAGTTTTGAAATTCATAAATAAATATTCATTCCTTCAAATTAATTGTGCGAACGTGTGTTTCGGTTTTTATTTTTATTGGCCGTCGCCATTAAAAGCAATTGACCAGTCACCCAATTACCCTCAGAGCGAAAGTATAAAAAGGATTCTCAATAAATGCTCAACAAAAACAAAAACAATAACAATTTTTACATTTTAAATGGGTTTTTATGGGTACTACCTGTGTATTCTTTAATAAAGTAAAAAAATTTACATGAAAAAGTTTGAATTTTAACCTGAAAGAGAGAGAGCGAGAGAGAGTGTATGCGATTATTTTTTATTGCTTTTCATAGTTAATTTAATTAAATTTTTATGTTTATTTCTGTGCGAGTGTTGTTTGTTGTTGTCCAAGGATTAAATGACCAGCTTTTTTTTTAGTGTCTAATTAAAAGCATTTTATTCCGTCTGTTAGTGTCTTTCTTTCTTGTCAAAACTTTTTTACGTTTGCAACGCCATAAAAATTAAAGATTGACAGAAGAAAAGTTTTTTTTTTCTTTCATTTTTATAGACTTTGACTGTGTCAAGTCTTTATTCGTTTATTATGACTTGTTTTTTCATGTTTCCCAACATCAGTTTAATAGGAATGGAAATCACAAATACTTGTTTAAGAACATGCATGGTTTATACTGTCTGACTGACGCACTTGGGTGCATGCATGCATGCATTCATGAATAAGCATTTTTACGATTTTTTTCGCTTAAACTTTTATGAGACAGTTAAACATAAAATTCGCTTATCTGTTGTATTGCGTCCTGTTCTATCAATGTATGCATATCTATTTACAGTTATGACTTTATAGAACCATTTTTGTCTCAATCTCATGAAAAGATTATGACTTTACATATGATGAGCAGTCCTCACTTACTCGTATATGCAATGCAACTTGCGGATGATGACAATGCAATGCAAATGCATAAAATATCACAAAAATAATAGAAAAAACCAATAAAAATCTGTTTACAATTTAAGGAATTTAAGGGACCCATACATATACTCACTAGCTGAATTTAATTGGTCTCCATTATACTCCTCAGAATAAAATAAAATTACCATAAAAAGTCTCCCAAAAAAATCTATCGTTCGTAAATAGAAGTTGGTCCCGCCATTCATTGAACAAAATTAAAACACACACAACAAAGATTGGTGGTGTGAGACGCTATTGGTTTGTAATCCATAAAGGGTTGTAGTTTTCTTTTTTGCGTCTCAAGCAGGAGGTAGGAATCTTCGAAAGATTCTTTTGTTTCACAAAAAAGTGTACATGATTCACCATTGCTGGTGCCTACATTCTAAACCCACCCCCCTATATCTTTCAATCACTCAACAACCTGGTATGTAGGACCACCCACGGTTTTTCGAAATCCATGTTATCATTTTTTTTCGCTGAGGAGGAGTAAATTTATCTAACCGCACCAACACAGAGGGAAAAAACCGGTAGAAAACTACCGAAATTGATACAATCCGTTGTCAAAAGTGAGCTTACCACGTTTGTTAACATTTCGACAACGGATGTGTATAAAATTTTAATAACACCCAGCTATCATTTTGACAACTACCGTGGTAATTTTGACAACGCCTCATTGTCATTGAAACAACGCATTGTTGTTATTTCTACAACGCTTCGTTGTCATTTCGTTGAAATTTGACAACGAATAAACGACAACGTTTATGATTTGACAACGCTTTGTTGTCATTTCGCTGAAATTTCGACAACGAATAATCGACAACGCTTATGATTTGACAACGTCGTGTATTATTTTTTTTTGTTGATTTGATAACGTCGTGTATCAAATCAACAACAGATGTTGTTGAAAAATTATAAACACTTTTGTGTCAATTTGGTACCAAACGTGTATAATTTTAAAACGTCTTTTTTCTCTCTGTGAACCATAGGGGAAGTCGTCACTATCCCCTGTGTATGGGTCCCTCACCCACTAAATCTACCCCCCCCCCCCCCCCCCTTTTTGGACTCTTTTTGCCAACTCCGGAACTACGATGGTATTACTTCGAAGTGGAGTCCGTCTGGCCATTTGACCTCCTTTATATCCATATCCGCGACCGAATTGCACATCAAAATCTGAGAAAGTGTTCAAACATCCATTCGAATTCTCTCATCCAAGTCAAATTTCTTAGATTTTAGCAAGGCTTCAGTGTAACTGGCAATATATATATATATATGTTCCTCTTACTCCTCTAGGGGGCATAGGGAGCATGGCAATGCTATTCCAATTTTCCTCGCTGCTCAGAACTACATACATCGCAAAAGTTTTCGACAGCACAGACGCCGATTTTGGCCTCAAGATGCCTTCGTTCTAAACTCCATCTCTCACAATGACAGAAAGTGTGTTCCGCATTATCAATCTGCGCATCATTGTAAATGCAATTTGGTTGTGTCATCCATCTTCCCCATTTTAAACAGATATTTCCAAAAATAACCGTGTCCAGATAATAGTTGTGTTAAATAGTAATTAACCACACCAAATTTCCTCTCAATCCAGCGGGTAATATCGGGGAGAAGTTTTGCCGTCCACATCTAAAACTTGTTTCAGTGTTCCATTTCTCTTGCCAGTGTTGTATGGTTCGCTTTCTGGCGTCGTCGATATTTACTGTCTCTCCGTGCAAGTCTCCCACACTCTCTTCCTCTCGCGTGCCTGTAGACCTATAGGTATTACACCACTGATTACTAATATCGCTGACTTAGATACAGTCTTATACGCCGATGCCACCCTAAGTGCAGTGGTTCGTTGTACCGCTGATACAATTTTATTTCTACATTCCACCTTCAATGCATCTGCCCAGACCTCACTGCCGTAAAGCAGAATAGAGTCCGTTACTGCCATCTACAATCTGCGTTTGCTCTGTACAGGACCACCAATATTGGCCATAAGCTTTCCAAGTAAGGAAGTGACCTTAGGGGCTTTGCCCAGAACGTCAGTTTAGGGTCTAGTCGAATGCCAAAAGAGTTGGCTACTTTTTCCGTCGTCAAAGTGGTGTCGCATATCGTAACGTCAATTTCCAGCGGGGTATGCCGTTACTCGTAAGCAGTATCAACTCCGTTTTCTCCGATGCGAGTTTGAGTCTCTGGCCTTTCTCCTAGCCTCTTCTACATTTCGAGCCACAGTTATGGCCGCAACGTCATCAGCGTATCCAACAAGACTTGTGCCATCTGGCATCTCAATGCGAAAGATGGCACCATAGGTTATGTTTCATAGGTCAGGGCCAAGAATTGATCCTTGAGCTGCACCAGACGTAACCCGTTTTCTTGGTTGTCCTTGGTGTCGAAATCCATGTTAGTTTTTCCAATTCGATAAAGTATTCTCGTCCTCAGACATCTCGGATCCATTCAGCTCCCGTCCGCGGCTTTACTTTTTTCGCATTTTAATTCCCCAATTTTTAT
The DNA here is from genome assembly GCA_930367235.1 of Sarcophaga rosellei. NCBI lineage: Eukaryota > Metazoa > Arthropoda > Insecta > Diptera > Sarcophagidae > Sarcophaga > Sarcophaga rosellei. Next base: position 5,020,817 of record OV884018.1, on the reverse strand, counting down.
ATTTTTTTTTTAAATTTTAAGAACTTTTCCTGTGTATATTTTGAAACTACATAATATTCTTGGCAACTTTATTTATTGTATCACAAACCGAAGCGACCCCGACCTTCAGACTTTTATTGTTTGTTTGTTGGTTTTGGTTACGAAAACTTTTTCTTAGCAATTTTGACTCTCAAACTTAATTTCTCTCTCTCTCTCAAGCCTATGTGTACGACTCAGTACACGACTGCTTAGCATGCCATCCATACATACATACATACATACGTACACAAGTCAAATGAAAATTTAATTTAAATAAAATGAAATTAAAATAAAATTATTTTTAAAAACAAAAAAAACAACAATAATAATAATAACAACAAGAAGAAGAAGAAGAGAAATAAACTTATCAAATTATATTATTTTCGGATTTACCCTGTACCAATACAGTATGTCTTCGTACCTTTATTGCATTTTATAATAGCAGCAGCAGCAGCAGCAAATAACAACTCCAACTACTCGAAGGAATTGAATTGAAAAAAAGAGAAAACAGAAGAGTAATGAAAATACAAAAAGAAATATACAACAAATTCACACAATTTAATTTACATAATGGCAATAAAATACATTTAAACCATCCCCCGTCCCTTCCATTCTTCCATTCAGGACAGGCTGTTTACAAAACAACAGAAACAAACAAAAAAAGAAAAGTTTCTTTAAAAAGAAAAATATGAAGTTTATTAAACACCAACATCTCTTGGACTCTTTCTCTCTTTCTCTTCATAAACTCTTTTTTTATATCTCTGGCTTACAATAGCTGGGCCGGTAGAAGTTGTAAATTGTAGCAGCAGCACCAGCAGCAGCAGGAGCAAAAGAAGAAAAATCCTCACCACAGGTTGTAATGGCAGGAATCTTGAGTATGTTTTCTAAAGCATACCACCACCACTACTACCACCTACACAAACAGACAGGCAAACTTACAGAAAGGGAGAGAGAAAGAGAAACGAATTAAATATGCCAGACTAAAGCCACAAAATGCCTAAGAGTCTGTTAGGCGGCACAATGGGTTGGCAAATGCAAATAAAAACAATTTTCTTCCTGACTTGTTTACGTTAAGTAAGGCTGTACAACCGACCTTCAGATGCGTTCACCTGTGGCGTCACAACGGGCCGCTATGCATGCTCAAGTGAGCTTTTGGTATGGAGCTACCACACTAACCTAACCTAACCTAATCTAAGGCTGTACAACTTTTTTTTTTTTTAACGCCGAGGAGGGGTGAATGTTCCTAACCGCACCATAGAGGAAGTCGTCACATCCTCTGTGTGTGGGGCCCTCACCCACTAAACTCCCCCCCTCGTCTCGTGGACTCGTGCCCACTCCGGAACTACGGTGGTATTACTTCGGAGTGGAGTCCTTTTGGCCATTTGGACCCTGCGTGTTCATATCCGCGTCCGGATTGCGTGTCGTAAGTTGAGTAGACATTTACGTGTCTCCACTATTCCTTTAGACCAGGATCCCGTGTCGGTTTCCTTTGACACATGTGTCCGTATCTATTATGCCGGCGTGCCTGCCTGTTCTGCAGCCTCAAGGTCTCTCTTCTTCAGCCTTAGAATGCGCTCTATGCGTAATTCGCCACTGAGGCCCAATTTTCTCTGCTCGAAGTCATAACACCGACAATATTATGGCTGTACAACTGGCAATAATAGAATTGATACCAGGATTTTGGATTTACCAGGATTGCTTCATAAAGGCTTCCACTAAAGTTCGTCCTTCATAGAATCGATGTACGCTGCCCAAAATTTTCCATGGCATTTGTAATTTTACATCTGCATTCCTTCAACGAATACCGTGAAGGTGTCGGTACAAGCTGCTAACACTCTTAGCGAGCCTAGTTAGTGATTTTCCATAATTAAGGCTGTTCACTTGACTATACTAAACTTGGTTTCCCTAAAAAAAACTATTTCCCAGGGTTTCAGTCTTCAGCATGCTTCCTCAAGGCTTGCAACTGATTCATTCTTCGTAGAACCACTATACGGCGCCAAATTTTTATCTTGCTTCCACATTCGGTCAACGAATATCTTTAAGGTGACTGTACAACCTACTAACCCTCTTAGTCAGTCTAGTGAGTGATATTCCAGGATTTAGGAAAACAACTGGGAATACTAGACTGGATCTGTCTAATAAACGATTTCCGAATTCTTCCGAGCTTCCACCTAGTTCGGCCTTTTCCATGGCATTCTTTCAATCAATATCCGTAAGCTGACTGTACAGCCTGCTAATGTTTTTTAGTTAGCGTAGTGAGTAATTTTCCAGTATTACGGTCTTTAGTATGATTCTTCAAGGCTTGCATTTGACTCGTCCTTCATAGAATTACTGTACGCAGCCCAAGTTTTCCATGGCATTTGAATCCTTACATCAGCATTCCTTCAACGAATACCCTGAAGGTGTCGGTACAACCTACTAATGCTCTTAGTCAGCCTAGCGAGTATTTTTCCCAGTATTTCCTCACAGTTTCCAACTGATTCGTCCATTATAGAATCACTGTACACTTCTAAAATTACTTTCCATAGTATTTGTTATCCTACGTCCTCATTTGTATAACGAATATCTTATCCGCCGGTCTATTGTAAGGTGCTTCACTACAATTATGTCAGGAGTTCCACTATATTCTAAGGATTTTTCCTTCCACTTTCGCTTCCACCTGATATTTCCGTTGTCCCTGATATTAGCTATCTTACGATCTTGTAGTTGAAGTATACTTTTTCAAACAACCGTATTTTTTTTTTCCTTGAGCGAATGCACAGAGCACTTATGGGGTGTATGGAACGTCTTCCAATCGAAATTCTACTTGTTTTTAAAGGAGAATGGCTAAATTCAACTTAAGATCAAACTTGATGGCACAATTTATGGAATGCCTTCCGTAGCGTCGAACATCTTCAGTTGCTCTATATAGCCTAAGGCCTTCCAGCAATATGGTACAGTTTCCTGTCCCCCTACATCTTCCTTATTATTCGTGCTAGTGTCAGAACGTTGTTGGACTCCGGATTGTTTGATTCCTAAAGTCCTTCTTAGCTTCGAGAGTACCTCCTACAAAGTAATAGTGATGGCAGATGGCCAGAGGTTTTTCATTCCAACTCTTTACTTGTTAAAATGAAGGCGATTAATTTCCAAGAAAATTTGAAAACTTTTTTTTTGCCTTTCACTAGCCATAGTGCATTACTAAAAACAGAAGATATCTTGAGAATACCTTTGTGTCACTGCAAAAACAAGAGAAAAACAAAAACAAAAACAAACGGAAAGAGTAGAACGTAAAGCAACTTTTACTGTTACTCTCCCAACTCTCTCTAGGCTCTGAGTAAATTTATACAATATTTGTTTATTCCGGACTGTTGTTGTTGTTGTTGTTTTTCTTTTTTTTTACTGGCTTTTGTTTTCCTTTAGTATTACGAGGATATTCCAACTCAATTTACACATTTTAAATGCGGAAATTTACATGACTTCTGGGAAATAACGTTAAAAATGTTAAAGTACTACTTCACTCATAAATAAATAGAGACTACAACAACAACTACAACAACAACTACAACAACAACAACAATGGCAGACAACACACCTTTAACTAACTAAAGCGGCAAGTAAAGGCAACAATAACAACAGCAACAAGAGTTACAGAGAAATAAAATTCAATTTCTTTTTAACAAGTCAACCAACAACCCCCAACCCCCTTACCACCCACCATCAACCACCCACTCAATGCACAGATAAAACTGTCAGCATTTAAATAAACCAAGAAAACGGTGAAAGAAACGGAAATTTTATGATGGCACCAGAAATATTTTCTTTCTTTTTTTTTTCTTTTTTACTGGCCTGACTCTACACTTCCTTTTCAATAAATTAACCAGTGGAGTGAAGTGGAGTAGAATGCCTGCCTACCTTGCCAGCCTTATGTTTCCAATCGGGACATGTAAACATGAAACAATGAAAAGTTTACCAACAATAGTTGGGCTTCTGTGTAATGTCCAATGGCCAGGACAGGTTTGTTTATTGTGATCCTCCTCCTTTGTTTTATTATACCCTTAAAGCATAAGCATAATGGTCCTCCTGTTAGGGTTTAAATAACAACCAAATTAAGGTATCAACTCAAGTAGAACTACAATTCAGTCAAAGGTAACCATATTTTAAACTCACATTTTGCATCTGAAGTTGTTTTTACTTCAAATGAAATTCAAATTCATAATTCAGCTAAGAAACTATGCTTCTTAGGACTGTTATATGACTCTATAAACATTATATTTACGTTATAATACTAATTCAGCTAAGTTTTCTATAATTCAGCTGAGCAAATTTCCTTTTTCAGACTGGTATATAGTCGTACAAATTCTCTATTTGAATTCTAATACTAATTCAGCTAAGTTTTCTATAATTCAGCTGCCGGTAAATACTTTCAAAAGCTGTTATTTAATACTCCCAGTAATCCAGTTAAGTTTTATTACTAATTCAGCTAAGTTTTCTATAATTCAGCTGCTGCTAAATACTTTCAAAAGCTGTTATTTAATATTCCCAGTAATCTAGTTAAGTTTTATTACTAATTCAGCTAAGTTTTCTTTAATTCAGCTGAGGCTAAATACTTCCAAAAGCTGTTATTTAATATTCCCAGTAACCTAGTTAAATTTTATTACTAATTCAGCTAAGTTTTCTATAATTCAGCGGAAGCTAAATACCTCCAAAAGCTGTTATTTAATATTCCTAGTAATCTGGTTAAGTTTTATTACTAATTCAGCTAAGTTTTCTTTAATTCAGCTGAGGCTAAATACTTCCAAAAGCTGTAATTTAATATTTCCAGTAATCTAGTTAAGTTTTATTACTAATTCAGCTAAGTTTTCTATAATTCAGCTGAGGCTAAATACTTTCAAAACCTGTTATTTAATATTCCCAGTAATCTTGTTAAGTTTTATTACTAATTCAGCTAAGTTTTCTATAATTCAGCTGAGGCTTAATACTTCCAAAAGGTCTTATTTAATATTTCCAGTAATCTAGTTGAGTTTTATTACTAATTCAGCTAAGTTTTCTATAATTCAGCTGAGGCTTAATACTTCCAAAAGGTCTTATTTAATATTTCCAGTAATCTAGTTGAGTTTTATTACTAATTCAGCCAAGTTTTCTATAATTCAGCTGAGGCTAAATACTTCCAAAAGCTGTTATTTAATACTCCCAGTAATCCAGTTAAGTTTTATTACCAATTCAGCTAAGTTTTCTATAATTCAGCTGAGACTAAATACTTTCAAAAGCTGTTATTTAATATTTCCAATAATCTGGTTAAGTTTTATTACTAATTCAGCTAAGTTTTCTTTAATTCAGCTGAGCAAACATGCTCCTAAAGACTTTTAAAAGGCTCTACAAATTCTCTATTTGAGTTCTAATACCAATTAAGCTAGTTTTTCTTTAATTCAGCTAAGAAAATATGCTCCTTCCTTTAGAATTGAACTTCAGTTTCAATTCTAATTCAGCTAAAGTTTAAATTATTCCTTCCTAATGAGATTTTCCAATGTGGTATCCATTTTGGTACATATGTCTTTATGCCCAAGGACCTCTAACTATGTATTTCAAGTTTAAATACAAACATTTCTTTCATTTTTCATTCATTTTCTGGTTTTTCAATCATTTTCTGGTTTTTAAAAAAATTTTGGAATGAAATTGATTAAAAAAGAGTTTTCTTTCAATTTAAAACAATTCAGCAAAGATTTTTGTTGTATTTTTATGGTATATTTATCTCCAATAATGACTTTGTGTGTGTGTGAGTGTGTTTCTTTTCCACTAAGTTGAGCTCAAAAATTGAAAGTGACAATAGCCGCCTGTAAATTGATGGATTATTTAAATGCAACGCCTTATCTCCTCTTACACACCCTCATACACATCCTTTCATACACTTAGCTGGTTCGAGTTAAAAACTTTCCAAATTTGCATACATTAAGGCGCCCAGTGAAAATCTATTATAAACCGAAAAGGTAATCAACAGCTGTTCCAAGGTAATCTATGAAGTGAGAAGTGTGCGTGTGTGTGTTCACACTGGCAAAGAAAATTTCTGAAAATTATTTCAATAAACATGTGCCAGTGTAAACCAACGTTTTCTTTACTTTAATTTATTATAAATCTCTCTCTCTCTCTCTATCGCTCTGTCTTAGGCTGCTTAAAAACAATGCTGCAATAGACTATGTATGTGTATTCCATTGTCTTACCAACAACCAGCAACCAGATAATGATGGAAAAAGTTTCTTAAGTCTTGTGTGCTAAATGAGGATTTCACTCCTTGAGAGAGAGAGAGCGAGAGAGTGTAATGGTGAAGAGGAGTAAAAGAGAGGGAGAACAAGGATAACTAGGAAATATGAAAAATATGTTGATTTTTCTTTTATAGAAATTACCATGTAGTTTGCATAATATTTTAAGGCTCTTCTTTTTGTTTTTCATTGTTTTTGTTGCTGTTGTGTTGGTTGTTGTAAAATTATTCGAAAAGCCTAAAAAACAATTGTGTTGCTGTATGGAGAAGTTCTTACGAAAACATTATCCCTTCAAGTCTCTTGCAATGCATTAAAGTGTTGAAAATTCTAAGAATTTTCTTCTTTTTTTTCGTTGAAAGGAAGGGGTGGGAGAGAGAGAGAGGGGAGAGGTGTATAAA